>CM060929.1:217399065-219899065 GCA_030765085.1 Allium cepa
GGACTTTAGTGAAAATTTAAATAAATTAATTTGCAAATAAAAAAAAAAAATTTGGATTGCGTCAAATTAAACATAGCAGATTTTAAATTTTAAATTTATTTTATCAAAGTTATTTCATTGTGAAATTCTATAAAATTCAAGCTAGCTAATAAATTGCTGATAATAAATTTATTTTCAAGCCTGGATATTTTTTTTATACAAAATTTCTAAACCCTCTTCTGAGTGAGACGTCGTCTTTCGTTTTTCCAAATTCGGACATCTGCTCCATTTACCTTATTTCTGACAAAATAGCAGCATTTTGGGTACCGGTATCGATTTTTGATCGGATAATCGTACCCCTGATATCAGTATACCGTTTTGATCGTCCCGTCATGCTGATCTTAGCTGTATATTTATTTATGTATTTTGAGGTCCGGTATGTGACGGAAACAATAAAACAGTGCATCGTATCGGTACCGTAAAATTGGGACCGGTTTGTGCATATGCCTTTTTCATTTGTCTACTGTTTGAAAACTAACAGCCACTAGCATTCATGTCAGCATTTATTCAAAGATTCCAACCGTTACTTTCGGGTCACTTCTAATTTGAAACACACGGTCCGATCAAGCAATAAATTGCTTTAATCATCTGCGTCATTCAAGCATCCTGCTGTTACCTTTGAAATGAATTTCATATATTTATACGTTTTATTTCAGCCTGGAACCTGCTCAACTCCTTTTCCAAACCTGCATGTTACCTTCTTTTTTTCAATTCTTATATATATTATATATCACAGCGTCTCTTGCTTTTCACTCTAGATCTCTCCTCTCTCTGTTCCATTTATTTCTTAAATTTTTGGCCAACTTTATAAAACCCATCTTCATTCCCGACCCCTTCCTTCAGCCGAAGCCCATGCCACCACAACCCGCTCCAGCCTCCGCCTGTCACCATCGGCCCCTCGACCACCATCCCCTCACGGCCACAGCCCCTACCGATCAGAGTAGCATCAACCGCCGACCACTTTCTCCCTGGTCTGTCCCCAGGCCGGAGCCTACCTATGACCTGCTCCTCCACCACCACAACGTCATTTCCGTCCAGACACCGCCGCCGCTCGATCCCCGCCTTGCCGAGCATGGCAAACACCGGCTGTGGTCGTTCGCATCTTCCCCTCTGCCTTAGCCGACCCCAGTGCCGCCCCTCCGCCTTGGAACTGACATCGACCTCACCTTCTTGCACGTCAGTTTGGAAACGGACTAGTTTAGCCTCCATGCTGTGAGCATTTCTCCCCCCCCCCCCTTCTAGCTTGGCCAGGTATAGCGTCCTTCTTCCCCGCTAGTTCATCCTCCCTCCATCTCTTATCTAAGCATGCATCTCCTTTATATACTTTTGTATAATATACCATTTGTATATTCTATAATATAAGCTTATTTATTTATATATATATTTGTATGAAAAGTGTATATATAAGTTTATAAAGTATCTGCTAAATTTTATATGAATATCTTTAGGATAGTTTGGCAATAGCCTTAGCATATAGATATTCAATTGGAATTGCTGAAAGAAACGCATGGGTTTTTGTAAAATAATGATTTCTAGAAACAAGTTTACAAACCTGTAGGGTACATCAGTTTTGAAGCGGTCTGCATATTTTAATTAGTGGTTACCAAACTGTTTGCAAAACTATAGTATATTGTTAGTATATTAGTGTTGCAAAATTTTATATAATTTTATAATGAGTTTACAAAACTGTTGTTAGCATATTATTATAGGTGAGGTCGGCATTTCTATGGTTACAATTTGTTACAGTATATATATATTTGGTTTTGCATGTCTTGGTTAAAAGTGGGGTCTGCATATAGGTTCTGTCTTGTAGCATAAGTGAAGGTTGTAAATTCTGTCGTTATAGGATATAAAGTTATATAAGAAATTTTGACAAACCTTATCACACAACTAATTCAGTAGATGCTAAACAAATACTAACCGATCGCTTCTTACGTAATCAACTTGTTTTGTAATAAAATGTTTTTCTTTGGTATGTATTTGTAGGGATTACTGATTGTGCATATACACGCAATAGTTATATTAACAACGCACAAGATACCTGAAGCCTTGGGAATAGCCCATACTTTATTAAAATATTGAAACTATTTAGTCTGCATGCCATGTGAGGATTAAGTAATACTTCAATGTTTTAAATATTTGGTTTACTATGGTGATAGGCCGGTATATACATATTGGAGTTGGGTTTGTCTGGTCTGCATGCATAGATAGGATCCATAGTATATTTACGTTATATGTATCCATTCATAAAGTTGAGACACGTTACTTTATATTAAATATAATATAATATTTTATGGATACGTTACTTATATTTAATGTTTTATGCTGTTTTGTAACTTACGTTAGGCAGTTCTACCTTGCATTGGTTCTGAAAATATAAAGTATATATCATATACTACAAGTCTGCAAATAAATGTTTTGTGAAGTCTGTGTGAGTTGCTATATAACTATTTATATAGGTTGTGTTAGATATATATGAGAGTCTGCATATAACACGTATATTAATATTCTATACTATCAACCGTATATTTTCAATAGTTTCGACAGTTTATAATAAATTTCAATCTGTGCACATATTCGTTGATATAGTCTGCATATTTTGGTTGCTGCAAGCATACCACTCTATATTATATTATATAAGTATATCTGATTATATTAAATAATATGTTGATTGCATTGGATATTGGGTTGGAATATGGGTTAATATAATATTCAAACATTTATTTCCATCTTACATATATATGATGATTTATTTTATTTATTGGATTTAAAAATCGATTTAATGGAATTATGATAATAATAAATGAATCTATCATTGTTTCTTCTATCAAAATTCTGATTTAAAATTCATCGATTTCTCCTTATCAGCCTTGATCGTCGGATTTGCGCCGTTCTTTCTTTCGTTTTGATTCGTAACTCAAATCAGCTTCGTTGTCCAATCTCTCCAGCCTAGAAAGGTGAGCAATCACTCACGATTAACGTTCTTTTATTTATTAAATTTGATTTCAATTGAAACGACAATTGAAATATGCTGATGTTAGTTGTTTATACTGTTATGACTGCTATTATCTGTATCTGTTCACCTATGACACCTGACACCATTATCGGTTAATTATTTATGTGATAATAATACAGATTGGTTGATAATTGATTGATGGATTGATTGTTGTTGAATTGGACGTTAATTATTATTGTTAAGCGATAACTAGTTGATAATTTAATTTGGTGTAGTATAGTTTATAAATTAAAACGGATTATATATGACGGACCTTGATTCATTAAAACCTGACCCGCCATATGAAGATTTGATTAGTTAAATTTGACCCATTTATGGTCGTAGAAATTGATAAATTATACTTTACACCTTTGAACGTAGTTTGGATTAATTGTTGTAGTTTAAACTGAAATTTAAAAAGGAGCGACAAGTGAAAACTGTAATGTAATAAATCTTAATCTACCTGAAATGATAATGTAGATTCTAGAAATAATTACACAAATAACAATGCGAGTAATACGATTATTTCGGGGTTATTTAATTTATCTATTGAATTGTTATTGATTGTTGTTATTGCTTGTTTATTTACTTTGACACCATCCATGTCATCACACTGCAAGTTCCCTGTGTTATGTTGATGTTGAATTGAAATGGGTTGAAATGATAGACCCAAGCGGTTTCATTTAATTAAATTGGGATTACGGGTTGAAATGCTATCCACCCGTATACATTTAGTGTACGGATTGACATGATAATATCCGTAACACTTGACCATATGATAAGAAAGATATGGTCTTATTAAATGTAAATTCTTAAATACATATATAAAGGGTAATGATAAATATAGAGTTAATTATATCTAGTTAATCAAGATTTGACTAAATACAAAAAATTATGATAAATATCTATGTAAATTTTATCTCGAATAGTTTTGCAATAATATTGAAAATTTAGATTGGGAGATAAATTTGGGTTATTTTAAAATGGTTTTTAGGTAAGGATTTATTATTTAAATCAATTTGAAGTGACAAAACAATAATGATGTAAAATCGAGAATCTATATGAAACTGTTAAATTTAGATTGTTATATTTAAGCTATGAACCACATTGTAATTAAATGGTTTAGAGATTTGGATACGTATTTGGAACCCAGATAGCTGAATTTGTTATGTAGATAACAAATTGAATTAAGTGAAATTTAATTTGAACTAGATTTGGAAATTCTAATTAGAAAACTAGATTGGGAAAAATTTAGTTGAAATATCAAATACTTAAAGTATGGAAACATATTGAAATAAAAGGGGAAATAGGGATATCAGATTCAAATTTGGGAATTATAAATTTAAGTGGTTATTTTAGGAAAAGTTTAAATGGGGTTTGATTTAATTTAAATGGGAAGGTCAGGTTGATGTGAACAATTTGTTAAGTTAAGGAAATTGAAATACGGTACTGTATACATTTCTCATTATATAGGTACTAGTTTGGGAAATATGATTATTCGAAGTAAAATTGACTGTTGGGTTTGAAGTATAAATTAAGTGAATAACCTCGGGGTAATAGTGTATAGTTCTACCCTATAGATAGTTCTATGGACCCTTAAAGGATGGACATCCCAAACATCCTTTAAGTTATATTGTATTTCAGTTGATATTCCATTTGAATTGAATTTATTGATATAAGAATGTTAATCCTGACTCGAGTGTTTTGTGTTTTGCTTTACGCTCGGGTCAGACTGAGTAATACAGCATTAGAGACTCACCTTTGGAGATTGGAGCTTCATTTGGAGATCCAACTATCGTTTCAGCTTTCAGCTTTCTAGTTGACTGGTTCAGAGAAGTCATCGGCTCGTACTGAAGACTTTTCTGTATTCAAGAGATTCTGATGTATTTATTTTAAACTCTGATGTATATAGTAGCTTCATGAACTACTATTCTTTATCTATTCCGCTGCATTATATTACTCTGTGTTTGTGATCTGTGGTTGATTTATTTACTGTATATTTTAAGTTTGCCAAAATTTTATTAACAATTCGGTATTTTGAATTATTCAAGTCGGACATGTACGGTTTTATTGTCGGTTTGAATGGTCCAAAATAGCGGGTCGTTACAGTTGGTATCAGAGCTTTGGCTCTAGGCAAAACTTAACATATATGGTAAATTTACTTACAGAATCACTTTCGCTCGAGTTGAATCTCTTTCTTTCGACTCGATTTCCTTTGAATTTTGGAATGCCCCTCGATTCCGAAATTCATTCTTTTCTTCCTCTATTTATGTTCGTTGATTCTGGAGTATCCCATAACTCCACTGAATGATTCGTAAAAGGGGGTGAAAACTCCTTTTCAATTGGCATTGATTCACCGAAAATTTCTATATCCTCGGTTTACGATGTTGATATATCTTGATATGCCGAATTCCATCTCTGGCGATCGAATGTCGATTTATTTTGGAATTCCGTACGATTATATTCCTGAAGTCACGGTTGACCCGGTTAAGGTCGTCCGAGATTTATAGAAGCATATCTATCTTCTATTTTGTAATTTGATTTTTCTCAACTTGTTTGAGTCTATCTTCATATCAGGATTCTATTGATTAGAGTTCCTCTAATTTAAATCTCCATCTTTGTTTGAAATCCATTCTAAAATTATCCTTTGAAAATCGGGTATGTTTGTATTTTGAAATTGCTTTATATATCAAAAATTATATTTTAATAACTATGATTTTATCCTATGTATATAAAGAAATTGTTTTCAATAAGGATTATATACCTATATATACAAAGCAAATAAGATATGTTATTCAATATAAAAAGGGTTTTGAAAAGATTTGAAATTTGAAAAATTATAAGAGGTTTATTTATATAAAAATGTTTTATAACTGTAAAGGGTAAATTTGAAATTCGAGAATTGAATTCCGGTATTTGAAATTGGGTTTTAGGATTTTGGAAAACATATAAAAATAATACGATTTAAAAGTATTTTCCGAATAAGGAATGTTTCTATGAGTTCAAATGAATTCCAAAAATTTTGAAGGAGTTTCAAAGAAGTTTTCAAGAAAATAGAAGTCCAGAACTCACTTATGTCGCTGGAAAATAATTTCGGTGATGAGTGCACGCATCATCGACATTGATTTTCGAGTCTCAGAGTGGGGGAGAGGCCACTTTAATAGCTTCGCTATGCGAGTGATTTTGTAAACCGTTTTTGATTTCAAATTTTGAAGTATAATTTGATATTTTAGAAAGATATATGTATATATTTGAAACAATTTAAAGTGAGACCGGTGTTTAGTCCTCGAGTTCCAGATTTAATAAATTGATTTATTGATTTATTGTTGATTTTCAACTCTTGAATTGAAAATTTGATTTCCCTAACTATTTTAAATGTTCGAACACTTCCAAATCGGGATTAAATTTTCAAAACTAAGAAATTTCGAAGAGTATAAAAAAGTCTGATTAAGAATGTAAATTTAGTTTTGAAATGTTTTGGAAAAATAGTTGAATAATGGTTTTCAAAAAGGTAAAATATCTATTTCTATGTGAAATATCTAATGGATTGTGGGAAAATATTGGGTTTTGAAATTTAATTAAAAATTAAAACCAGTACTTATATGATGATTTTGGAAATGAATTTGTTTGACTTAAATTATTTTAATCTGGAAACTGAGATAATTTTCTAAACCTATTATTTTGGGGAACTTTGAAATTAGGATATCTAATTTGGAAGAAATTTGGTGAATTCATATATGACTTTGGAACTAAATTGATATTGAATGATTTGAAATTGAGAACCCTGTATAATTAAGCACTTGATTAGGGAAGTGGTCGGACTTATATAAAATGGATTTGTATAAGTATGGAAGTGATTTGAAATCTATTGATTTGAAAGGTACTCAATTTGTAAAGAATTGTATATAATCAAAGTCCATAAGTATGTTTTGATATACTATTGATTTGGAAGGTATTCGATTTGGTAAAGGAATCCTATATATAATGGACTTTATATAAGTATGATATTTGGAAGTATTTGAAAAGGTACTATACGATATATATTTTCCAAGTAAAGATATGGAAAGTGCCTTCTGCTTGATATCCGCTTTGTGGCCACATCGTGGATTCATTCTATCGATATTATTCTCTCTGATTTTTGGTTTTCCGGATGTAATACTCGAGTGTTCCCACCGTGGCGTAACCCATGGTTTTCTTTTTCTCTCGTGAATGCACAGCGCAATTGCCTGGCTGAGTCTTGCCTGGGGGTACGGATTGTTTCCTGGGGGAACCAGGCGTAACCATTGTGTATCCTGCAATCTGTGTAGGTCGCGAATAGTAGCGCAAGTGCCTGGCTGAGTCTTGCCTGGGGGTACGGATTGTTTCCTGGGGGAACCAGGCGTAACCATTGTGTATCCTGCACCCTACTGGTCATCATGGCGTAACTCGCAGGGCTGTGAAAGCTTACGGATATGGATTGTTTCCTGGGGGAACCAGGCGTAACCATTGTGTATCTGCGAACCATGATCGGACAAAGGTTTTGGTTGATTGTTTGATTGGATCGTACTTTCCATATCTGTTTTTAAAAGGTTTTTCAAGTATTTTCACTGGGTGTTGAAACAAGTCTACTTAGTACTTGAAGAATTCTAGCTTTGCGCCTGATCAACGCATGGCCAGAGTCTGCAAGAACGAGGATAAACTTGTTAAAACATCTAGTTATAAAAGTATTTTCAAAAGAAAATTTATTTTGATATAATAGTATCTTATTATAAAAGTATTATTAAAGTACTTTATTATAAAAGTAATTCCAACAAGGAAATTTTGAATTAATCTTTGAAATTTAAATTCCTTTGGTGAATTAGCAATTCGTGCCCGATTCTTTCTTTTGAATCTACCTTATCTGCTCCGCTTTTATTCACCTTGATTCTGTTTTCAAAATCTACCCTCACTCCTTGTTGAATATATCCTTTAAAATATTTTCTAATTATATACTACATTGTTTAATATAAAATTTTAAGTGTTATAAATATTTTGAAGTTATTAATTAAATGAAACTCTTTAAAGAGAATGATTATTAATTTATTGATAATATTTGAAAGGTATCTTGAGTTAAATTAATAATCTCATAAATTTTGGATTTAATAGTCTCAATAGTCTTTGTAAATATAAATAATAATGTAAACAATTGTTTTCAAAGGAGTTCTGAAAGGTATTAAAGTATTAAAGAAAATAAAATTGCAAATGAAGGTTCAAAGGAATATTTCAAGTAAAGTTTATATAGTTTTAAATAAATTATCCACCCTTGACTCTCAATTTACCTTATTCCTGGTTATTCTATTCTCCTACCTCCTTCCTTTTCGGGGACGAAAAGTTTTGAGTGGGGGAGAGTGTAACGACCTGTAAGAATTCAATAAATTCTATTGTTTTATTTACGTATTTAATTGGACTTTAGTGAAAATTTAAATAAATTAATTTGCAAATAAAAAAAAAAAATTTGGATTGCGTCAAATTAAACATAGCAGATTTTAAATTTTAAATTTATTTTATCAAAGTTATTTCATTGTGAAATTCTATAAAATTCAAGCTAGCTAATAAATTGCTGATAATAAATTATTTTCAAGCCTGGATATTTTTTTTATACAAAATTTCTAAACCCTCTTCTGAGTGAGACGTCGTCTTTCGTTTTTCCAAATTCGGACATCTGCTCCATTTACCTTATTTCTGACAAAATAGCAGCATTTTGGGTACCGGTATCGATTTTTGATCGGATAATCGTACCCCTGATATCAGTATACCGTTTTGATCGTCCCGTCATGCTGATCTTAGCTGTATATTTATTTATGTATTTTGAGGTCCGGTATGTGACGGAAACAATAAAACAGTGCATCGTATCGGTACCGTAAAATTGGGACCGGTTTGTGCATATGCCTTTTTCATTTGTCTACTGTTTGAAAACTAACAGCCACTAGCATTCATGTCAGCATTTATTCAAAGATTCCAACCGTTACTTTCGGGTCACTTCTAATTTGAAACACACGGTCCGATCAAGCAATAAATTGCTTTAATCATCTGCGTCATTCAAGCATCCTGCTGTTACCTTTGAAATGAATTTCATATATTTATACGTTTTATTTCAGCCTGGAACCTGCTCAACTCCTTTTCCAAACCTGCATGTTACCTTCTTTTTTTCAATTCTTATATATATTATATATCACAGCGTCTCTTGCTTTTCACTCTAGATCTCTCCTCTCTCTGTTCCATTTATTTCTTAAATTTTTGGCCAACTTTATAAAACCCATCTTCATTCCCGACCCCTTCCTTCAGCCGAAGCCCATGCCACCACAACCCGCTCCAGCCTCCGCCTGTCACCATCGGCCCCTCGACCACCATCCCCTCACGGCCACAGCCCCTACCGATCAGAGTAGCATCAACCGCCGACCACTTTCTCCCTGGTCTGTCCCCAGGCCGGAGCCTACCTATGACCTGCTCCTCCACCACCACAACGTCATTTCCGTCCAGACACCGCCGCCGCTCGATCCCCGCCTTGCCGAGCATGGCAAACACCGGCTGTGGTCGTTCGCATCTTCCCCTCTGCCTTAGCCGACCCCAGTGCCGCCCCTCCGCCTTGGAACTGACATCGACCTCACCTTCTTGCACGTCAGTTTGGAAACGGACTAGTTTAGCCTCCATGCTGTGAGCATTTCTCCCCCCCCCTTCTAGCTTGGCCAGGTATAGCGTCCTTCTTCCCCGCTAGTTCATCCTCCCTCCATCTCTTATCTAAGCATGCATCTCCTTTATATACTTTTGTATAATATACCATTTGTATATTCTATAATATAAGCTTATTTATTTATATATATATTTGTATGAAAAGTGTATATATAAGTTTATAAAGTATCTGCTAAATTTTATATGAATATCTTTAGGATAGTTTGGCAATAGCCTTAGCATATAGATATTCAATTGGAATTGCTGAAAGAAACGCATGGGTTTTTGTAAAATAATGATTTCTAGAAACAAGTTTACAAACCTGTAGGGTACATCAGTTTTGAAGCGGTCTGCATATTTTAATTAGTGGTTACCAAACTGTTTGCAAAACTATAGTATATTGTTAGTATATTAGTGTTGCAAAATTTTATATAATTTTATAATGAGTTTACAAAACTGTTGTTAGCATATTATTATAGGTGAGGTCGGCATTTCTATGGTTACAATTTGTTACAGTATATATATATTTGGTTTTGCATGTCTTGGTTAAAAGTGGGGTCTGCATATAGGTTCTGTCTTGTAGCATAAGTGAAGGTTGTAAATTCTGTCGTTATAGGATATAAAGTTATATAAGAAATTTTGACAAACCTTATCACACAACTAATTCAGTAGATGCTAAACAAATACTAACCGATCGCTTCTTACGTAATCAACTTGTTTTGTAATAAAATGTTTTTCTTTGGTATGTATTTGTAGGGATTACTGATTGTGCATATACACGCAATAGTTATATTAACAACGCACAAGATACCTGAAGCCTTGGGAATAGCCCATACTTTATTAAAATATTGAAACTATTTAGTCTGCATGCCATGTGAGGATTAAGTAATACTTCAATGTTTTAAATATTTGGTTTACTATGGTGATAGGCCGGTATATACATATTGGAGTTGGGTTTGTCTGGTCTGCATGCATAGATAGGATCCATAGTATATTTACGTTATATGTATCCATTCATAAAGTTGAGACACGTTACTTTATATTAAATATAATATAATATTTTATGGATACGTTACTTATATTTAATGTTTTATGCTGTTTTGTAACTTACGTTAGGCAGTTCTACCTTGCATTGGTTCTGAAAATATAAAGTATATATCATATACTACAAGTCTGCAAATAAATGTTTTGTGAAGTCTGTGTGAGTTGCTATATAACTATTTATATAGGTTGTGTTAGATATATATGAGAGTCTGCATATAACACGTATATTAATATTCTATACTATCAACCGTATATTTTCAATAGTTTCGACAGTTTATAATAAATTTCAATCTGTGCACATATTCGTTGATATAGTCTGCATATTTTGGTTGCTGCAAGCATACCACTCTATATTATATTATATAAGTATATCTGATTATATTAAATAATATGTTGATTGCATTGGATATTGGGTTGGAATATGGGTTAATATAATATTCAAACATTTATTTCCATCTTACATATATATGATGATTTATTTTATTTATTGGATTTAAAAATCGATTTAATGGAATTATGATAATAATAAATGAATCTATCATTGTTTCTTCTATCAAAATTCTGATTTAAAATTCATCGATTTCTCCTTATCAGCCTTGATCGTCGGATTTGCGCCGTTCTTTCTTTCGTTTTGATTCGTAACTCAAATCAGCTTCGTTGTCCAATCTCTCCAGCCTAGAAAGGTGAGCAATCACTCACGATTAACGTTCTTTTATTTATTAAATTTGATTTCAATTGAAACGACAATTGAAATATGCTGATGTTAGTTGTTTATACTGTTATGACTGCTATTATCTGTATCTGTTCACCTATGACACCTGACACCATTATCGGTTAATTATTTATGTGATAATAATACAGATTGGTTGATAATTGATTGATGGATTGATTGTTGTTGAATTGGACGTTAATTATTATTGTTAAGCGATAACTAGTTGATAATTTAATTTGGTGTAGTATAGTTTATAAATTAAAACGGATTATATATGACGGACCTTGATTCATTAAAACCTGACCCGCCATATGAAGATTTGATTAGTTAAATTTGACCCATTTATGGTCGTAGAAATTGATAAATTATACTTTACACCTTTGAACGTAGTTTGGATTAATTGTTGTAGTTTAAACTGAAATTTAAAAAGGAGCGACAAGTGAAAACTGTAATGTAATAAATCTTAATCTACCTGAAATGATAATGTAGATTCTAGAAATAATTACACAAATAACAATGCGAGTAATACGATTATTTCGGGGTTATTTAATTTATCTATTGAATTGTTATTGATTGTTGTTATTGCTTGTTTATTTACTTTGACACCATCCATGTCATCACACTGCAAGTTCCCTGTGTTATGTTGATGTTGAATTGAAATGGGTTGAAATGATAGACCCAAGCGGTTTCATTTAATTAAATTGGGATTACGGGTTGAAATGCTATCCACCCGTATACATTTAGTGTACGGATTGACATGATAATATCCGTAACACTTGACCATATGATAAGAAAGATATGGTCTTATTAAATGTAAATTCTTAAATACATATATAAAGGGTAATGATAAATATAGAGTTAATTATATCTAGTTAATCAAGATTTGACTAAATACAAAAAATTATGATAAATATCTATGTAAATTTTATCTCGAATAGTTTTGCAATAATATTGAAAATTTAGATTGGGAGATAAATTTGGGTTATTTTAAAATGGTTTTTAGGTAAGGATTTATTATTTAAATCAATTTGAAGTGACAAAACAATAATGATGTAAAATCGAGAATCTATATGAAACTGTTAAATTTAGATTGTTATATTTAAGCTATGAACCACATTGTAATTAAATGGTTTAGAGATTTGGATACGTATTTGGAACCCAGATAGCTGAATTTGTTATGTAGATAACAAATTGAATTAAGTGAAATTTAATTTGAACTAGATTTGGAAATTCTAATTAGAAAACTAGATTGGGAAAAATTTAGTTGAAATATCAAATACTTAAAGTATGGAAACATATTGAAATAAAAGGGGAAATAGGGATATCAGATTCAAATTTGGGAATTATAAATTTAAGTGGTTATTTTAGGAAAAGTTTAAATGGGGTTTGATTTAATTTAAATGGGAAGGTCAGGTTGATGTGAACAATTTGTTAAGTTAAGGAAATTGAAATACGGTACTGTATACATTTCTCATTATATAGGTACTAGTTTGGGAAATATGATTATTCGAAGTAAAATTGACTGTTGGGTTTGAAGTATAAATTAAGTGAATAACCTCGGGGTAATAGTGTATAGTTCTACCCTATAGATAGTTCTATGGACCCTTAAAGGATGGACATCCCAAACATCCTTTAAGTTATATTGTATTTCAGTTGATATTCCATTTGAATTGAATTTATTGATATAAGAATGTTAATCCTGACTCGAGTGTTTTGTGTTTTGCTTTACGCTCGGGTCAGACTGAGTAATACAGCATTAGAGACTCACCTTTGGAGATTGGAGCTTCATTTGGAGATCCAACTATCGTTTCAGCTTTCAGCTTTCTAGTTGACTGGTTCAGAGAAGTCATCGGCTCGTACTGAAGACTTTTCTGTATTCAAGAGATTCTGATGTATTTATTTTAAACTCTGATGTATATAGTAGCTTCATGAACTACTATTCTTTATCTATTCCGCTGCATTATATTACTCTGTGTTTGTGATCTGTGGTTGATTTATTTACTGTATATTTTAAGTTTGCCAAAATTTTATTAACAATTCGGTATTTTGAATTATTCAAGTCGGACATGTACGGTTTTATTGTCGGTTTGAATGGTCCAAAATAGCGGGTCGTTACAAAGCTCATAGCTAACGCGATTCAGATATGTACGTAATAGTATAATATAGCACTCCTTTGGGTAGATACTATCTTATACTTAACATAATTAAATACCAAAACATAAGTAAGCAATAAATATATTCAATTAAATAAAACTGACATCTTTGGATGATCAATATTTATTTAATCAAGATATCTATTAAACCTCATCATGTCAACTAGTTATAGAACAAGACTTTTCTTTGGGTAAGTTCTCAGGTTCTACCATTAGTGACGCCATTTTTTTTTGGGTATTATTATAACTGGCAATTTCTATCAATAATCATTATGCCACTTATGCACTAAATGATTATTCTGATTTTGACCACTTTGGTGATTAACAAAATCATAAATCTCATGTGCATAATTGAATTATAACACATACTTGATTAAACATCATGAGTAAAGCATAGAACAGATCAATTGCAATCATAGAAAATATTCAGTTATTGATTGGTGGCTCTGATACCAAATGTCAGAAATTCTTTACTGTTCAATTTTTCATGATTAATGATGAACAATAAAAGTAATAGCCCAAGGATCACCAATACCGAATATTTCACAAACAAAGCTTAATATGATTTTTTTAAGATAACGTACCTTGATTAACAGCGGAAGATGTAATGGCTGTCATCTTCTTCTTCTAACATCTAATAATTACTCTTCTTCTCAGAATTCAGTTTCTCTCTCTAACCCTATTTCTTTATATGTTTCTTGATGGAGAAGAATACATCTATATACCAGAAGAGAGAAGACACAATCCTTTATACAACATTTAACTCTAAATCTGATACGTCAATCATATAACAATTCAACGCTTAAGATTAATCACAGACCTAATGTTCTCATTATAGAACGGTCAATTTATGACTTAATTAATCGGGTCACATTAAGATTAAAAACTGCATAACGTTAAATGTAAATGAAATGTTCTATTTATGACCTAATTAATAGGGTCATATTAAGATTAGAAACTGCATAATGTTAAAAGTAAATGAAACGATTGCAGTTTCTAATAGCAGTTTTCTAACACAAATCTAATTGTATTTTTAATTTGATTAGACTGTCAAAAAGTATTTTAGGTCTACTACTAATGGCTTACAAACTAACAGCCTTCATAAAAATTAACTGGCATCAACAACAAATAAAATTCTATTACAACTTATGCTAACATGTATTTGAGCCTAAGACGTTATAACCTTGGAATTTGGGTTTGTTGAACCTTACGACAAGTTGTTCCTACCAAGTATTGCAATGCTTGAAGCCTTGAATGAAGCAATGCCAAAACTGAAGGTTTTAAAGGTGTCGTTTATTTCATTTGCACTCATATGGTGTCATTTAAGTGCTCCCATATAGTAATAACTCCACTCCTGCAATTATCTTCTATTTAGTAACAAAAACAAAAATGGTAGGGAGTCATTCACGATTGCTTGCTTTCAAATAAGAAAAGAAACAAACAACTAATTAATTGCTTTGCTTTCTTCACGTTTGAAACAAACTGATCAAAACAACAGTGACCTTTCAGTTGAACCATATTTGTCTATTTTCATCATAGTGAGCAAGTTAGCTAAAACTACCATAGAAGCCTTCCCACTATTGAAAAATACAAAATTCATCAGCGTCCATATCCAACAAATAGAGAAATATCCAAGATCTAGAAATAGTAATTCTTATGCATCTTTTAGTATATATAAAATGATAAACATCTACTTTTTATCAAGGTAATAATTTATATTAGTGTATATACTAATGAATACTCATTGCTCAAAGTTGCTTTTTAGCATCATATACTTGTATATTTATAAACAACGGTGCTAAAATGATTTTATACTGAAACAAAAATATCTGTTTATGCTTTTAAATTAATTAACCGTGAGCAAATGAACAAAAATCCAATATATAACCGGTAGACACGGATGTGAATATTTGAAAATGGTTTCGATTACGGGTGCAACACTCTATGTATTTGTATAAAATCGTTCACTAATACACACATTTGAGACATTGTGCGTTCAAACTTCAAATGACCAATTTCCCAATTTGGTTGACCTTATAGTTCAAAGTTCAAACATATTTTAGCATTTAAGCATGAGCAGGTATTCAACACAAAGGCGCTAGACTAATCAGATATGGTGCATAATTATAATCTCAGTTTGGGT
Source organism: Allium cepa (assembly GCA_030765085.1). NCBI lineage: Eukaryota > Viridiplantae > Streptophyta > Magnoliopsida > Asparagales > Amaryllidaceae > Allium > Allium cepa. The sequence goes on from CM060929.1 coordinate 217,414,839, forward strand.
CTGATTCTTTTTTATTCAAATTAGAGAAATTATACCTAATTATTGGTCTTGATAGTGGTATCTGCTTCTGATATATTAGGATACATGCATAAAATTAAGATAATTGGACAAATGTGTGAGCATTATAGATTATTCTAGTAGATTATCACTTATCATACAAATGTGTGACCATATGCAAGAAACATTTAAGGTTATCTATTCAGTCAATTTGGAACCATCAATGACATTTTGTTAAAAGACACATACCATGAATAATTGATGAACATTGGTCGATTTTGTTTTCTCAGTAGCACCAACTAATTCATGTGAGTTAATAGAGTTTCTACATGAATTATGCATCCATCAATCGTATAACAACAGCACATTTGCACAATTAGCTTAATTAAAAGCAAAAACAGAGAAGTAAAAAGTGGTATCAGTAAGCAAGCCTTGGTTTTAACCTAGACTTGTACTTATATCTATCATTAACAATAACTGCTTTCCGTGATTGTGCTGTACAAGTTAAACGAATATGTAGCACATTCGGTACAAACTAAAATCCTTCTCTTTTCTAGTAAAAACCAATATTCAGGGAACAAACATAATCAAATGAATGGTAGACAAAAATTATACACATTGCACACGGTAAAATTTACGTTTTCACCATTTTGCAATAGCATGATATTAAGAACGAACGGAATAAGAGGAATGTAAGTATCAGTTATCAGGTTAATTGATCATAACGCATTTAGAATACATCAGTAGATTTAAATAACAATAAAATCTTATGGAGAAGTTAATATATCATTGATTTAAGAAAGCCTCAAAAAAAAGTATAATTCAATGTCAGTAATAGAAAGGTCTCACATCCAAATTGTAAATCACCTTCTTCAGTTTCCTACTTGCTAAGATTACTACTAAAGCAAAATGTCTCTAGTTTGATGGGAACTAGTAATTAACCCTGCATTTTCAGCCAGTAACCAGAAACTAGGATCAGCGATGGCAAAACTACATGTCTAATATAGTTTTTTTATTTTGTTTTATGTCTAATAAGTGACAGCCCAACGTTCACTTTGTGTAACACAACATTAAAAAATGAGAGATGATTTCAAAGTAGTTTTAAAAGAAGGCATTTTTGGGTTTAAATAAATTTGTTTTCTTGATTGATAGCCAAACGGGTAATAAAATTTCATTTCACTCCAAATTTTAACAGAATTACCTTTAGAAGATTAAGATGCCTTTTCCTGCTTAAATCAGACTTTCAAACATTGACATATGCTGACGCAGTGCCTTTTATTTGGCCAAAGCAATATATGATTCCCCGAGAAGAACATCAAGACTGTATGCATTGTGCCACATCCTTGTAGCGTTCTAAGAACAAACTAACCAAAAATTAACAAAGACATAAAAAGGTTAGTAAATTCATCTTAAATAACGGAATATATAAGCGAAATTAAACCTTAAAGTGTGACAGATACCTTCCTTAACTCCATCAGTATTTAGCTGCCCCTTTCGAGCATTAACTTCTAACTATAATAGCTGTTCAGAAGCCCATACATACTCAGCAGGATCATTACGGCAATTGTTCATCAAATTCAACATAATTGCAAATTTGTACATGATTGAAATGAAATTAGGGTTGAGGTTTAGTACCTTTAATAAAAACTGTTTATGTAGCAAAAGTATAACGAAAGATTTAAAATTCTTAAGAAATTGCAATCACGAAGTCGTTGTAGTATAGTGGTGAGTATTCCCGTCTGTCACTCGGGTGACCCGGGTTCGATCCCCGGCAACGGTGAACTATATTTTATCTTCCGACTGCTGAAAATTGATTTGAATCCATTGAAGATCGATTTCTCCAACTTAGAAAGTTCCTACATTTTGCCATCCATCTCTTCGTTCTGCAACAAAATATATTTACTTACATAATTTACCTAATTTTTTATCTGCGCGAGGAAGAAAAGTAGGTAACGCAGTAACGATTTGACGCCGACCAATAAATCACCACATATTTCTCCGGCTCGACGACAAAGAAAGACGCATTGCCATTTCCGGCGTGTGAAGGATACTTTTCGATGCACATAGTGTCATATCTGTATCCGAAATGATTTTTGAATATAGAATATCCACATCCATGGATACAGACGAATGTCGGATAATTATCCTATCAGTTAACAGTTAACGACTGATAAATCAAGAAATATAAATTTTAAGTTTAACATACATCTGACAAAGATCGGACGGATAATTTTCCGCTGCGAATGTCTTCGTATCCGCATCCGTTTTTTCAGATATCGGATATTATCCGCTTTTCGAATACGGATGCGGACGGATTTCGAATTTTTTGGATATCCATTGACAGCCTTATTTTCGGATCTTCTTCTGATACGGTAAGTAAGTGATTTCCTTAAAGCAACAGAAATTGCTTATTAATAACATTTCGGTCCCATGTATAATCAGCATATATACTATTTTATGCAGACAAATATACAAATCAGGCTACCATTCCAAAAAAACTATATTTTCCCCTTTCCCTTCTTGTTTATCATTGTCTTCTGAAGCTAGCTTCGACAATTCTACACGATGCGAAATCAACCAGAGTCACGAAGAAGCAAAGTTGGACATCTGAACCATCTCGCAACGAGAAAACTGCTTCTTCCCAACCGTCGCGTAAGTTATCTGTCTCAGCTTTAGCTTAAATCGCATATACGATTTTGGTTTATGGTCATTTATTGGTCAGCAAGGAATTGGTCGTTAGGGTGGTCGTTTATTTCCATGACTTAACGCTAATTATTATTTGTCGCGGTTGTTTTTCACCGACTGATACATTTGGAGTGGTTATAATTTGTCGATTGATATTTGAAGAACAATCTCCCTTTGTTCGTATATTCCATCAAATATATGTATCAAATCTCAACTATATTTGTATAAAATTAAAAGATGAATGTTTATGCTGATAAAATAAGGTTAGGCTAACGTTAATAATAAAGGGATCCAGCAAGTTGATAGTAGATGCTAACTTAAATAAAACCGCTTGGGTTGCAAAATATTTAGAACATCAAAAGTTTAAAAGAGAAAATAAGTTTGAAATAAATAGTTCAAATAATGATCTATTATTTAAACAATTTATAATTAAGACCTATTTTTTAATATATTCTTTTGTGTTGGAAAGATTGTTTACATTAGATCATTGTGGGGATGTGAGTTAACTTATTGATTGGTCATAATTGTAGGAAAAGAGACAACGCACTTGAATCATCTTATCGGAGGAAACGTGCATAGGAACTTGAAGATGCTAAGAAAAAATCCATTGTACAAAAAGCATAAGAAGCATATAGGGATGAACATTTGGTTGGTTCAATTGGTTTTGAGCTAAAAGATGTCAGACTGAATTGGAACCGAAAAAATTCAAAACCGAATCAAACTAAACCTGATTAAATTCAATTAATTAGACCAGTAACCGATTAAACCCAACTAGAAAGATATATTATGATTCGAATGATTGAATCACTCGAAGGAAGATAGAAATTTATGTTTGTAGAGATTTTATTTGGTATTTTTTTTATATTTATAACAAAATTGGACCTATTTTTAATAGGTATACTTTATATTTTATCAATCAATAGATTATTCAAAATGTTATAATACCATAAATTGGAGAATATAATAAAAATTCAATTAAATCGATAGCTAAAAAAATAACATTTTACAAACCGAAACTAATTTAGTTTCAAAGTCGAACCAAATCGACCAAAGTGAACCAATTCAGTCGGTTAGTTGGGTAGTAACAGAATATTGTTCATCCCTATAAGCACATGAAGATGCAATAATTGATAGTGAAGAGGAAGTAAACAATAGTAATTCCCACGACGATGGATCAAAGGATGGTATGAGGAAGGAAAACGAGTCTAGCGAAGAAGGTTCCGATGATGATGGTTCGGATCGAATAACTCAAAGGCCGAAGAGATGTCAGCGAAGAACTTACCAAATGCGAATCCTTCTACTTCAATTGCGATCATTGGTTTACCACCCATTAATGCTTCTTGTACACTTAAAAAGTTTTGAAACTCATATCGACATAGTACTTGGAACAAGAAAGAGGTAGTTAAACACTTTGTAATGTTATTGCTTCTGTATATTAATTATAATAGCGTTATAATTTGTGAAAATTTTCATTATAGGAGATCAGCCCACTCAAATGTATTGCACGTCGGACAAAGCTGAATGAGTGGAAGTTGGATGATTTGCCAAGTCAAGTTATTGAAATAGTAAGAATTCAGGTTTGTACAGTTTGGCTGGATATACATACAAACTTGTAGATTATGTTAATATTTCAGCTTTCATCAAGGGATGGCTTCTAGAGACTAATTCTTTTCATATGCCATTCAAAGAATGGAGCTCAGATCGTGAAAGTTTCGGCTGTTGGTCATTCTATTTATAGGGAAGAAGATGAACATAATATGATTAATCTTTTAGTAGAGTATCTCGAAGTTACAAACAAGTTGCAAGGGAAGAATTAAAAGATTCATGCTCCGTGAAGATGAATTTATTGTTGGATATATTCGATGAAATATCAAAGAAAGGAGAAATGAGAAAGAATGATTATGAAATCATTGCCCACGCATACCTACTATATTTGGTGGGATGTACTTTGTTTTGTGATAAATCTGGTACGAATGTGTCAGTTAACTATTTAAAATGTTTCTTAGATGTTCATAGTTTGAGTGAGCAAGCTTGGAGAATGAAGGTATTAGCGTTTTTGTATCGTCAACTTGGTTTGGCTTCACGATGAGACACTAGACAGATGGCTGGTTATTTGACATTATTGATGGTACATGTATTATAATATATTTTTTGGTTTCTTATTTAGATACTGTTATAGCTCAAAGAAGTTTTTTTAGGCATAGATTTATGACCACCTCCATATGATTCCTAACGTCGTTCCTTACAAAAAATATGATCATACTGTACCCACAGTGTGTAGGAGGGAACCTAAGAATCAGTCTGATGATACAACATCTGTTATAATTCAACTTCGAGAACAACTAGGCGATTTAACTGCTCAAGTTGAAAGTTTTAATTTGTTGTAGGATTTTAATAAAAAAAAATTGGTGGTATTTAATATCTTACATGGTTTTTCAATTTGTAAATACGTTAGGATCCTTATCATAATATTAGATCTCAATATCCTTTACCCAAAAATGCATTCTACAATGGTGTTATATTGTGTTTTAACATTGCTGAACCATATTATCCTAATATAGTTATACGATAATTTGGAATTTGTCAACGACTTCCAAAAAAAATCCTACACAGCCTAGAAAATGTCATAGAGGATTGACTGCTATTGAATATTGGGTTGAGTATGATAATGGGTTTTGGTGGTTAGAAAATTGGCATAATCATTTTCTTTCTATGAAATCACAATCCCCGGCTGTAGTGGACCTTTAGGATTGTATTGCCAAATACTTAGCATAACATCTTGATGTTTCATATCCGATTGTTCAAAATCTTAAAATGCGGCAAAGTACTAGTAGAAAAGTTGATGTTGTTTACAAATTGGTGAAATTTGACAACTTTATGCAATGTGTTGTACTATTCTTTACTTGATGTCAGTTAATCCGAATTGTTTATAAATTGACAGAAAATGCTGCGAGTAAAGCAATTGACCCGCTGAAGAAAAGTTTAACCGATCATCGTCCCATAGAAGTTACGAGTTTGTTGAATGCACAACGAAAAGTGGTGGACGTTTTGGAAGAAATCTTAAATTAACCAGATAAAAGGAAGAAACGTAATAAAGCGAAAATGATCCGAGAGGATGAAGATTGCTGTGAAGTTGGAATGTATTTTTTCAACCTTTTTTATTTTCATAAATATGTATGAAACATTATGGTATTTTGTTAGTGATATCTACTTTGGTGTAGTGTATAAAACGTTATGGTAATTTGTATATTGTATGAAACATTATGGTATTTTATTAGTGATATCTACTTCAGTTGTTTATTACTTAGTGTATTATTTTGGTTTTTTAGTGGTTACGTGCTCATATGATTAGTGATATCTATTTTTGTGTGTTGCTTTTGTGTATTTGATGCTCATTTGGTTACTTAGTTGTTGTATGTGCTCATATGGATAGTGATATATATTTTTGTGTATTGCTTTTGTATATTTGATGCTCATATGGTTACATAGTTGTTGTATGTACTTATATGGTTAGTGATATCTATTTTTGTGTATTGCTATTGTATATATTATGCTCATATTTAGTTGTTTTATGTGCTTATATGGTTAGTGATATCTATTATTTTGTGTTGCTTTTGTATATTTGATGCTCATTTGAGGGTACAAGAAAGAAAGCGGGTAACTATTTAAGAATGAGAAATTGTGGGACTGATGCTGAGTTTGAAATTTTCTAGTATAATTGGTATAATTATTTGTAAATTTAAATTCATTTATGTCACTATATTTTGTATGGCATTTTAATCGTAGTCGTATTTGCAACATCAACATTTGTATGGCATTTGTATTTGCCAGTAAGAGATGCTTATTTTGTATGGCTTATACAGTTTGTATTTTGTATGGCATTTATATGTGCAAAATCATGTAGTAGCATGGCCTTACGTGAATAAGCATTATTTCTTACAAGTGCAATTCATTTTCATGAACAAGCATGCACATCCTTTGAACAATTAAAGGAAATAAGAAATACAACAATATACGTATGGCAAAATCATGTAACTGTAAATTTTTACCGTAGTGTGTATCTGAACAATATTAAAGGAAATTACACTAACATACACCAGCAACGGTCATATCTCATAATATTTTTTCTCATCGCCAATCAACTGTGTCGCATAATAGTGTCCTCCCAATGAACTAGGAAGTTCATGATTGTGTGTATCGTTATGTACATGTACCTTCCAATTGTCATCGCCTTGATATACACTTTTGAGAAAGAAAAGGCAATTGCGTTTTTTTCCGCACTTAGTATATGCCATTTAACATTTTTATCAATTTATTTTTTCTTTGAAATGTGACTTTGGTAGATTCCTCGTTCGTAAACCAATTGCACACTAGTTTTCTTCCCAAGACCCAGTTTATCAGATTTGACAATAACAATGACTGTGTTCAATTTTTTTCTTTGAATTTTGCATCATCGCACCAATACATTTCCAGAATCAAACACCTAAAATTACAAAAAAGTACTGATTTATTTGGTACACACGATAAATGATCTAATGTTTATATAAAAAATTACCTGATCGGTTTTAAAATGCTCTATCCCATCAACATGAATTACTTCGGAATGATTTGAGTGATTGTCATCCGTATTTGATTCATTTTCATATTCCATTGCCTTCTCAACGTTTATTGCTTTCTCATTGCCCAAGTAAAAATCCTAACAACCAAGTATACTCACAAAAAAAATCAATTATCAATTACACACACACGCATATATGTATATAATTAACTAAAGGATCAAAAATACATCAGACGGTTCGTTCTCTACATCACTAATCTTCACATCATCGACCTCTTTACAGCCAACAAAATCATTAAGAAATGCCTACAAAATCAATCATCTGCTAAATTCTTCAAATGAAAGGTATATATTCAAATACTTAACTACCAATACATACCTTATTTAAATCATTAGAGTTTTTTTCTTTCTTTTCGTTATTTGAATTCATCATACACAATGTCACCTATAATCAAGTGAGAAAATCAATAAGACAATGCTAATTATCATTTCCGAACATCACAAAAAGAATGAACAAATCATGAAAAAATAAGCATTGGAAAATAACATTGAAAACATATAAAATTAATTTAAATCAAAATCACCTCTTATCCTTCCTTAGGATATTTACTAATCACTAAATCACCTTCTTAGAAAAGTTCTCTCCCTTCGTTTGTTGGCGATCCAGAAAATTTAATCGCTTTGATAAGGGGATTTTCAACTATGGAGAATTGGGTATTAGGTTTAGGCTACAATGTGATGAAGAATCAGGAAGTTGGATATTAAGGCTTAGATTTAAAAGTTTTGAAGAAGAAGAAGAAAACACGGGCTAAGTTTTAGGCTTGAATGCGATGAAGAAGAAGAAAAGATGCACGTGTTTTAAGAGAAAGAATGTAATATACGTCCAGTAAAAATTGACTAAGTGGAGAGATAAAGATGGTATTAGGAAGCATATCAATTAATTAAAGCTATTTTTTTTTATGGTATTAGCAAGCATTTTTTGGGTGCTTTTAGCAACACGCTATAGTGAATCATGTTGTCCAAACTGAATGTACCGAATTTTTAATAGGAGATGTGAAATCTATGTAACTGTGCATAATTTTTCATAATTAAAAGAAAATAAATTACATTTAAAACACACAGTGAGAAGAGAGCAAAATTTGATGTAGTTTTTCAATTAGTTCAATAAAAACAATTAATGGGGACCACATTTTATGGTACATGTTAAATAATTAGGTGGCATCCAAATTATAATGAATTTACGCTAGGGTTGAAGATGCTTTAAGTTTGTATGATTTATTTAATTATTTGATTGGTTAGAATTTTCATCTTAGTATAATGTTGTACTTTGTTTTATGTACCATTAGAAAATAAGTTCTTTGTGAAATTAAAAATAATCGTAAATGTACATTGTCTGGGTAATGTGTTTCATTTGTTGTATATATTTGTGAAAATATATTTTTATATCAACCTAATGTAAAATAAATAAAAGATTTAAAGATGATCCATATAAATAATTATAGTTATTAAAAGTTATAATACATGTCACTTGCAATTTTAGTTGAAGTTGGTCCATTTTCTTTGTATGTTTTTGTTAATTGTATAGTTACTTGTAAAAAAAATCAAGCTTATTAATCTTAGTGCATTAGTAAATTTATGAATCATTATGTTTTTATGTAGTTTAGTAACTTTTTTATATATAGCATTATGTGTGTCTTGTTTAGAAGATGGTTATGGTAGTTATATTGAGGAACCTTTTGAGGATTTTTTATGGATACAATACCTATTTTAAAAATCTTATTCCTGTTTTCCATGAAAATCAATAGGTTATTCTTGCGAATACTTATAAATTTATGATATAGATCAATAAATTCTTCTCTTGTTATCATACTATTCTAAAAAAACTATAACTTTACATCTATCTTTTGTTGTTTTATTTTTAATAACTATTTAACTATATCTTTCATGTTCTTTGATGATAATAACCTAATACCTTTCTACAGATAAAGAAAACTGTCCTGTTGAGTAGATTTCTAACTCACCATCGAATGATGATTAGAAATAGATCTTAGCAAAGGTAATTCACTAAAAAAAATTGTTTATAATATAAAAATATGGAATAATTAAGGGAGCACTGTGTAATATATGTCAATTAAATAAAAAAGATGTAGAGTTAAACAACCTTAAAGAGATATTCGTCCAATATAGCCGATTTTTTTATTATTTTGGGCGTTCAGTTACAAGAGGAATTTTAATGTCTAACCCTTGTTTAAGTGGAAGGGAATCTCTATTTATAGTAATATATATCTTGCTTTAGAGGGTTGAGATCAACGCCTCGTTATGTTTCTTGAGACAGTTAAAGCAACCAGTGGTCCAAATGGGCTCATCATCGATTCCACATGGACAGAGTGGTCCAGATGCATGCCAACTGATGACCTGTATTTTGGTGTGCTTATGTTAGAAGGGCAACATGGCACATGGAGTAGCTACCATACAAAATGGCTTTAGCCAAGTAAGCATTGAAGTGAAAAGAGTGGTTGTGCCACAATAATGCTTTTGTTAGGTGTATAGTACTGTTATTGTGATTCTAGAAGAGGATCGATACTAGGTCATGGCCTCCTTTTGTAGGGGAGGTCAGGAGCTTTTGTCCAAAGTTTTCCACTTGCAATTGACTGAAGAAGATAGAGAAATTGGCTAGCAGGAATTCGTGGCGAACTCATAGAGGTACGCTTAGTGATTAACGGCAGTCAAGAGCTTACGGGAGTTGGCGTTGTCTTGTTGTGACTTGGTTGCTATTTGGCCAAGGAGATATATGGAGGATGACTGGAAGATGTTTCCCGTGAGGCTTAAGGCTCTTTATTGTTCTTGGAAAATAGCGAAAAAGGTTCCAAGAAAGGATAATCGGGCAAGCAGGCATTATGGGTTGAGGGGCAGCAGGTGGACATGCTATTGAGATGGAAGAGATAGCGATCGATGTGTGATGTGCAAGCTTTATTGCTGGGCATTGGACTTTATGGACCCGTTTATAGTTATGTGAGAAAAACGAGCAACAAATCTATTGTGAGTCTTTAGTTCATGGAGTAGAGAGGATGAAATCTAGATACCTTAAGGAACATACAACAACACAAAAAGTGATGGATGTGACCAATCATAAATTGCTTATAGGGAAGAAAGATCGTAAGTAGCATAGCACAAAAGCATGCAACAAAGGTCTGCAAAGGTAGCCCAATGCTAAGGCATAGGATAATGAGTGTTTGGAGTCTATTATGAAAGGAAAAACAGTAATTAATGCAATTATACCCATAAATATCCTTTATCCAGCTTCACACCTCAAGTAAGCCCTTAGTACGATCATAAGGAGAAGTTCACCATAATGAGGCTTACAAACCTTTTGATCTGGAAAGAAAAAAATGCATGAGGAGCCATCAATATTTGGCATGCTCAAAATATTTACATATACGTAGGGAGTTGTTCTCTTTACTTAGTTCATTAGTAAGGAAAAAACCTAATCCTAAATCAAAAATCTACTTATTGAGGTCCAACATAACTATAAGTGGTTACCGGGTCTTTGCCTAGGTCCTATGTAACAACCCGGCTTTTGGCCCTTGGGTTCAACCCCTGAGCCGACGTCAACAATCCTTGAACCGAAAAGACAAGTCATTAGGGTAAGATTTTTATTTTATATATATATATATAACAAATAGGGTTCTAACTAACAACTTTTAGAGTCTCGTAGCGGAAGGAAATAAAATATGACTTTATAACCATAATAATCATTTCACATCACCATACATGTCTAACTGTCAAATACATATGCCCATACGACATAAGTCAAACCCAAAACCATACATATAGTCAAATCTAGCTTACAACACTTATTTACATCATACACAATATACATAAATGAGTCCTTGTCTCTGATATCATCTCGTATCCAAACTCCATTAAACTATATATACAAATAAAAGGAAAAAATACGAGCAGGCTAGACATAAGTCTGATGAGTAAGCATTACTTTACTCTACATATAATGCAAAAATAATAATATAGCATGCGTCCTGCCAGTCCTATCATGTCTAGTCATCATATATGTTTAGTGGTACCTGTGTAGTTAATGCCCCGCTATTACCCCGCTACAACTCCGCTATATCTCATAGCGGATTTCTACCGCTACGGTTTTTTCATATAGCCCCAGAATATAGCCTTTCCGCTTTAATCCCCGCTATTTGCCATTATTTCCACTATATTCCGCTATTCCCGCTATATCTTTTTTAATAAAATGAATTGAAAAATTGCATTTATACATTATAAAATTATGAATCTAATTTATTTGATTTAATTTTTAATATATTTTCAGAAATGAAAATAATCTAATATTCTACCAAATTCAATTATGTTATATAACGGTTTTTTGTTTATTTAAAGTATATTCGCATATGTTTTTATTTAAAATTATTTATGCATTATTTATAATTCATTTGAATGATAATTTAAACATTAAGTACGAGTTTTATATGCTATTTTAGAGCCATCCGCTATATCCCACTATATCCTCGCTGTATCCCCGCTATGACTTTTTGTACCTCCACCGCTTTGAATCTACCGAGCGCATTAACTACACAGAGTGGTACTACATCATCTCTATATGGATGCACTTCCATGGATCGACCATATGTCCTATAGGGTCGCTTTTTGTTCACCGTTACGTAAATCGCATATAGGACTCGCTTCCCTGGACCGTCCTAAGTCTACAGGGTCACTTTGTTGTCATCGTACTAACTGGGCTCATACCATGATATGCCCATATCCTAATGATCGCTTAATATCTACCTCTACATTGGTCCGTCGAAGCCTTCATAGGAGCAACGCAATGCTTGGATCACTTATTCATGTCATAGGTCTGTATCCTTATCTATGTTTATGCCTGCATATGTATCTATATATGTATCCACATCCACATCCATATCCATATTCGTATCCTGGATCGCCTACTTGCATCATAGGCTCGTTCAGGTTCACGTCCATCATCGTATCACATTTCCATATCATAATAACATGCATATCCATTTCAAATAACAACCAATTAACACATACATTCACTTAATTCATAACGTCGTCATTTGCCTCATCCATAGCCTCCTATCACCTTTAAAAAACAATAGGAACTTGATCCGATCGATAATTTTTGTTTTATATGGGCTCTTACGGGTCCAGATTCAGGTTGGCCTAGTATTAGGCTGCCGGTGGACTGGTGTATGCTATTTGGATTTCTAGAAATTCCCAGCCGTGGATTTGGCTTCTCAACCCCATCATTTCGCCTCCAATCACCTCTAGTTTGCCTCTAGTCTCCTAAGAACATTCCTAGTACTTAGCCCTTCATTTTTAAGTCTAGTTTATCATTTATTTCATCAGTTTGGACTTATATTCATCAAATTACCATAATTTGGTGTTAACCTAATTCTAGTTTAGTGTTTATAACTAGTTCCCTCCCAGTCCTCATTTTAATCTGATTTAAGTATATATAAGTGTTTATCTACTCTAATATAGCCATTATATCATAATTATAGCATCAAACTTGCATTATACGAAGAGGAAAGTACAAATCACTCACATAAATATTTCCGTTGCCTAGATCTCCGTTGTCCGACCTGTTATGCCTCCTTGTTTTTTTGTTGAGTTTTGAGGAAGTTACGATGATTTGATTTTAGTTTGTTACAAGGAAGAAGGAGATGGAGAGGAGTAGTTGGTTTTTTGAAAAGTAAAAGTACATGAGTTTCTGCAGGTGGAAGGAGGGAAACAATCTTTCATTCAAAAATTCAAAATTTTAAACTCTAAGTCTTGGCGGTCGATCAACCCGATATTATTTTGATCATAATTTCTCCATGCGGACTCAAAATGAGGCGAACTAAAATACTACGCGATTTAGAAATACAAGATGCTCGCAGTGGTGCATGTTCCACTGCCAAATTATAAAGTTAGAAAATGACCATTTTGCCCTTCTTATTTTAGATTTATTTTATTAACACATTAAATTCAATTTTTTTTCACATATCAATTTATTAATGTTTAATTAAAATATTTACCAATTTTCCTAGGTTATTACCCCCCTTAAATGAATTTCATCTCCAAAATTCCTAAGAAAAGAAAAATGTAATATAACGTTCACTCATTCGCCATGCACATATAAACAAGTAACAATCATAACATCCAATTTATGCAAACAATGTATGTATATAAATGATATAAATAGCATATAGATATGAATAATACCATGTACTTGCAGTTTCTACCTTTATAATGCATAAATGCAGCCAATGCAACTTATATGAATGTAGCAAGATGGCATATAAGCCATGGATGCACACCATAATATAAGCATGTATATATTTTCTATATGAATGAAAATTCAACAATATAAAATATAAGAACCAAATCATCAAAAGCATTAAAATCCTAATCCTAAAATAACCTAACTAAGGAAATCAAAATAGGGAAACATATCAGTAAAGATTTAAGGATAAGTAGCTTTCATCTTTTCTTCAAACTTTCATGTACTCTCTACCGGATCATTCCCCCATTCCACTCTAACTAATTTGTTTATTTCGTTCCTAAGTCATTTCACCCCTTGCTCTACAATATGGACTAGACCACGGGATGAACTTAGCTCAGACTCCAACTCTATCTCCTCCAATTAGCTAGATGAACAATAGTCGTCATATCGTGTACATTTTTTACAAATGCGACACATGAAATACATTGTAAAATCCCCCATCTTCTTTGGAAGCTCCACTCTATATGTCAAATTTCCTTTCCACTCTAGCACCAAAAAATGTGCCAACAAATCTGGATACTAACCCCCCCGAATTTCCAAATATTACCACCCTCTTCAATGAAGAAACTTTAATAAAAACTAAATCTCCCACTCTGAATTCCAATCTTCCTTCTCCTATCGACGTATGACTTCTATCGATCTTGTGTAGCTTTCATTGTCTTCCTTATAAGATCTACCTTATCCATGATGTAACAACCGATATTTTCAGCCATTCGCATCCACACATATCGGACTTGAATTGCTCAAAATACCACATTGTAAATAAATTTGGAGCAAATGAAAACAATCACAAAATCACAGACACAGATATATCAGAATAACTTGCAGCGGAAATTAAAATGCCATAGTAGTTCATGAAGCTATTATAACAAACTCTCAAAACAAAGTACATAATATCGGTCTGAAAAACATATACAATAGGAATCCAAATACATAGAAGTTTATAAATACCAGAGCTGAAATAGAACAACTGAGCTGAAACAGAGGGATAACTAGATAAGCAAAAAATCTCCACCGATTCATAACTCCAGAAAAGAAACCAAAGCTAAGCTGTAAATACTCAGGCTGACTCGAGCGTAAAGTAAAACACAAAACACTTGAGTCAGGACATATGTACTTATATAATGTAAATCAACTCAAGTGAACTGTAGTATTAATGTACAATAACTTAAAGGATGCTTGGGATCTCCCATCCTCTAAGGATCAATTAACCATAAATTGAATACATCCCGTGGTTAAAATTCCAAAATGGTATTTTATACTTCGAAATCAAATATCATTTCAAAATTCAATATCATTTCAAATTCATTTAAAAATATCAAAATATCATATCCTTCCAAAACCTCATTCATATTTATTTAATTTAAGTACCATTTCAAATCACATTTCAAAATGGTTTATATATCAAAGCAAATATTCCAAATAAACCAATTAAATATTCCAATTAAACCAATTAAATATTTCATTTAAATCATTTAAAATGAAGTTGTTATATTTAATAATCAAATATTCAATTCCCTAAATTTTACCATTTTCAGAATTCATTTGTTTACTACAATTTATTTAAAACAGTGAAATTTCAGTTTTCGCAGCATTTAGAAAATGCTACGGTAAATTTACATTTTGAAACAGATCATTTTAACAAAGATAGCATTTATAGATATGCTGTAATAGGTTTTAGTTTAGTTTCTACAACTACAGCACTTAGAAAGTACTATAATAGCCCTTAGTTCAATTTAGTCTTTTAGTTCATTTATATCAGTTACAACATTTACAAAATGCTGTAATATCTTTTACTTCAGAAATGATAGCATTTCAAAAATGCTGTTAATTGAATTCCAAGTTTTCAATAAAATTTCATAAAGAATAAAAAATTTATTTAAACAAGTTTTAACTTATAAAAATCATATTTTCACACTTTTAAAAATGAACATTTAAATACCCTTTTAAGTCATGATTTTATAAAGTGAAATTTCATAATTCAATATCAAATTTTAATAATTCACTTATAAAAAAATCAATAAACCATTTCATAACATTTCATTTACTTTACATTTAAATTTAATTTACCATTTCATGAATTAAATTTAAATTCCATTTATTTTTCATAACTTAACCTTTATTTTTAAAATACATTTCCTAATTTACAAGTTATGTTATAATTCAAATTTCATTTTTCTCATTCATTTATTCAACTATTTTTAATTTATTAGAAAAATAAATAACACTTTATAAAATCATTTTGAATTCAAATTTAAATCTATTTATCATACTTTCTTACTTAATTTAAACTCCATTTAAAAATATAATTCCAAATTCCAAAAGTAACTTATATTTCAAATTTCTACTTTACCATTTATTTATTTCACTTATTTAACTTGTAGAAAATTACTAATATTTTATTAAAGTAATTTTCAATTAAATTTAAATCAAAATATCATAATATTACATTTTTAAAATATTTTAAATTTTTTAGTAAAATATATATTAACCACGGTCTGTATATAAAATTTTCTAACCTAAGTCAAATACACGGATAATATATCATTTCAATCCGTAATTTACAAAAAAAATCCAGGTTCTATCATTTCAAACCAGCAATCCCAAGTAAAATGAAATAAATAAAAATTGTTCAGGTCTATCATTTTAGCCCATAACGATTTTTCCCTATTCTAATGTCTGTTCGGGTATGTATCATTTCAACCCATAGTGATTCTATTCTACAGGGAACTTGCAGTGATAA
Organism: Allium cepa; assembly: GCA_030765085.1. Lineage (NCBI taxonomy): Eukaryota > Viridiplantae > Streptophyta > Magnoliopsida > Asparagales > Amaryllidaceae > Allium > Allium cepa. The sequence goes on from CM060929.1 coordinate 217,431,132, forward strand.
ACTGATATAAATAAATAGAGTAGCATTATATAACAGTTACAAATGATATGACAGGTGTATAATAGGGGTAAACATCATATGATCATAGCATAGACGGTTATAACAAGTTAATATGGTTTACATATTCAAATGCTATCAGTTTACTAGTTATATAAGTACGAAATGCCTGGTGAGAAATACTCACCTCTACAAGCTGGAGATAACCGATTCAGACACACAAACAAACACCCGGAAAGCACGAAGGCATGATTATAGATTCAAGTGAGAGGAGATCCAAAATAGTTGTCTTGTACATATGAAAGAAAACAATGTATTTCACATAAATATACAACACAATATAACATTAAACTAGACGTAAAATAACACAACAAAGTATCACACACAACTTGCACTTGCTTTCGCCCATCAAATGCTCGGCCAAAGAGTGATAAGGCATGCCCATGGGGTGTGTTTGGTGAAGTATGGGTCAACTATGCTCGGCCTAACTAAGGTAATGAAGGTATGGGAGTGGTTTGTGCATGAAATTACAAAACAAGGCAACAAAGCAATTTTCTACGCAACATAAGTTTCGGCCATGGGTCCAATTGGCACGGCCAGGCCTGGTGGGGTCAGGGAGATGATGTGGCAGTGGTTTTAGTTTAGGTGTGGTCTGGAGGAGGTGGTGCAAAGGGAGGCTAAGGGGTTGTATGAGGTGTTGATGGCCATAGGGGAGCTCGGCTTGGATGTTTAAGGTGATGTTTTGCTAATTTTTGTGAAGCTTCTCATCAAGGATGGCCATGGCCATGTAGGTCAGAGGAGATGGAGGTGTTTGCAGCTGGACAAGGTGATGATGGAGGTGGTGGTGATGGTGGAGGCTACAGGCCGAACATAGAAGGTGAAGCATAGGCAAGATCATTACAAAACAAGGGAAGAAAATGAAAAAAAGAATGAAACATTTACCCTTTTTTTTCTTCAGAAGTGGAGGCCGAAAATTTTAGGGTGAGAAGCTATTTTTATGCATGGGAATGAAGGAAGTAATCAGGTAAAGGAATGAGGTATGGTCAGCCAATGATTAATGCATGTGTTGATTAGAATTGAAAAGGCAAGAAGGTGAAAAGCCTAAGGCATAGAAAGGGTTTAAAACTCTTCAAATTTCCATATTTCTTTTTGCCTTTTTAAATACATATGAAAATGAATATAAATAAAATAAAAACACAAAAAATAATGAATAAATAAAAATAAATAAATAAATTTTAAATAAATATAAATAAATTAAGAAAATAGCTTAAAAATAGAAACCAGGCTTTAAAAATTGAAAATAAATACAATAAGCTTTGGAAAAATTTTAACATCACTTTAAAACATTTAAAATAAAAATATATACCTAACATATCATATAACACATATTAGAACATGATATGACAAATAAAAATATTATTTATATAAATTAAAACAAACAGTTGTATTAAATAAATCAATTTACATACAATATTGTAAAATGCATAACTTTCACAATATAAATCGAATTTCAACGAAACGAAAAGCGGTATTCTTGAAATTTAATTTATTTTCATACTAAAAGATAAAATTAAAAAATTCAAAATTTTAAATTTTAAATTTAAAAGTCAAAGTTTGACCAAATTGACCTAAATCCACATTTTTCTGGAAATATTCTATTTATTCAGGTTTGAAATTATAATTCACACAAAAATCAAAATATACTTTTAAAATAACAAAATTTATTCATTTTAATAAATAAAATAAAGTTTTTAAATCAGGAGTTTCAATTTAAATAATTAAAATAAACAATTAAAATAAATCATAAAATATTAGGTTGTTACACTCTCCCCCACTCAAATCTTTTCGTCCTCGAAAAGAACGAACAAGGAAAATAAGGAAAAGCAAGATAGAAAAAGCAAATAGTACCTAAAAAAACAAACAGTTTCGGATTCAAAGCACGAATGCTCTCCTCCATCTTCCAAGTACAATCTTGACCATCAGTACTTCACAATACTTTGATCAGACTAACAAATTTTCTTCTTAGCTGCTTCGTATCTCTGCTGAGAATACAATGTGGCTTACTCTCGACAGTCAAATTAAGCTCAATATCTAACTATCAAGAGCAGAAGGCAAAACAAGATGGGTCATGAAGATACCAGAGAAGATGTGAGACGTGGAATACATCATGCACTCCAGAAAGTTTCTCGGGCAAATCCAAACGATAAGCCAAAGAACCACTCTTTCCATAATACAGAAAGGACCCTCATAGAAGAAGAAGGTAGAAATAGCTAGAAGGGAGAATATGTTGAAAGAAAAGGATGAACCATATTCTAAAACTATATAAATTTCAATTTAAAAAAAAATTATTTACAACATTTTAAATATTTTATAATATGATGAATAGTCATTTGATTCAAATTTGTTAGTTCGAAGTAAGCAATATTTAAACATTTTTAAATTATTTAGACAAGTAAAATAAATGGTCAGAAATATCCTTTATATAATACTTTATCAAAATACTTTTATAACTTGATGTCTTAACAAGTTTATTTTCGTTCCTGCAGACTCTGGCCATGCGTTGATCAGGCGCAAAGCTAGAATTCTTCAGGTACTTAGTAGACTTGTTTCAACACCCAGTGAAAATACTGGAAAACCTTTTAAAAATAGATATGGAAAGTACAATCCAAACAAAACAACCAAATCAGAACATGTCGATCATGGATCGCGAATACACAATGGTTACGCCTGGATCCTCCAGGAAACATCCGTACCCGTAGGCTGACTACCGCGGCCCTACGATTACGCCATGAAGACTGGTAGTGCCACAGATACACAATGGTTACGCCTGGATCCTCCAGGAAACATCCATACTCTTAGGCTCTTGCAGCCTCTGCGGATTACGCTACCAAGCGACCTAATAGATCGCAGATACACAATGGTTACGCCTTGATCCCCCAGGAAACAGCCGTACCCTTAGGCTCTCGCAGCCCATGCGAATTATGCTATGCAGTCATGCTCGTAAGGCCATGGAGATCGCCATGGAATTCGATGGACGCTCGAGTATTATATCCAGAAAACCCAAATCAGAGAGACTAATATCGATAGAATGAATCCATAGTGTGGCCACAAAGCGGATATCAAGCAGAAGACACTTTCCATATCTTTTCAAAAATATGTATCATATAGTACCTTTCAAAATCACTTTCAAATATCATACTTATATAAATTCCACCATATATAAGATTCCATTCAAATCAAATACTTTCCAAAATCAATAGTATATCAAATCACACTTATATAGACTTTGATTGTATAGGATTTCTCTTTACCAATTGAGTACCTTTTCCAAATCAACAGTTTCAAATAACCTTCATACATATACAAACCAATTTTATATAAGTTTGATAACTTCCAAATCAAAGTATTTAGTAAAACAAGGTTCTCAATTTTCAATTCCTTTCAATAACGTTTAGTTTCAAAATCATATATGATTTCGCCAAATCATTTCTTCCAAATTATATATATTCAGTTTCAAAGTTTCTCAAGATAATAGGTTTAGAAAATAATCCTGGTTTCCAAATCAACAAAATTTATGTCAAACAAATTCATTTCCAAAACCATCACATAAATACTGGGTTTTACTATCCAATTTATTTTCAAAACCAAATATCTTTCTCAAAATCAATTATACCAAAAATGATTCCAAGTTTAATCCCATTAAAACCTTTTAAACTATTTATTTCTATTCAAAAAAAATTAATTTACCTTTCAAACTATTTAAAACTAAATTTTTATTCAAAACATTCCAAAACTAAATTCCATATCAGTATAATTCAAAATAGTCTTATTCATTACTTAACAAAACAGTTCAACTCATTTACATAATCGAATGATTTATATTTTTCAGGATTAATTAGGTTTGAAAAATTAAACCTTGATTTAGAAGTGCCCTCACTTTGAAATATAGTCGAAGAAATCATATTCAAAATCCAAAAGTTAGAAATCACCAACAAATCAGTAAATCAATTCCAATAGATAAGGTTATACCCAAAATAAATTTGAATCTCAAGGACTAAACACCAGCTTAATTTAAATCATTTCAAATATATATACACACACACATATATCTTTTGAAAATCAAATCATACTTCGAAATTTAAAATCAAAATTTGGTTTCACAAAATCACTCGCATAGTAAAGCTACTAGAGTGGCCTCTCCCCCACTCAAAAACTTGAAAATCAATGTCGATGATGCATGCATTCATCACCGAAATTATTTTCCAACGACATAAGTGGGTTCTGGACTTTTATTTTCTTGAAACTTCTTTGAAATCTCATTTGAATTCATTCGAATATATTTGACACATTTCTTGTTCAGAAAATATCTTTAAATCATATTATTATATGTTTTCCAAATCTTAAAACCCATTTCAAAACGCCGGAGTTTGAGTCATTGAAATTCAAATTCAAAACCCTTCAATTATAAATCATTTTTATTTAAATCAAATTGTTATAAATTTTCAAAATTTCAAATCCTTTCGAAATTTCAAACTTTCATTTTTACAAGGTATAAAATCCTTATCAAAACATTTTACTTTTATAAAATGTGATCATCCTTATCAAAATAATAATTTTGATATATGCCCAATTTCAAAATACAACCAAACACAAATTTTCCAAGGGATGATTCAAGGATGGATTTCCAACAAACAGAGATTCAAATTTAGAGGAACTCTAATCAAATAGAATTCTGGTTCGAAGATAAACTCGAACGAAGATGAGATAATTTAATAACCCAATAGAAGATAGGTATGCCTATATAAATCACGAGTGACCTTAACCGGGTCAACCGTGACTTCAAGAATATAACCAATGCGGAAATCTAAGGCAAATCGACATTCGATCGCCATAGATAGAATCCGAGTAGAGTAGGAGATTGATAATATCGTAAACCGAGGATATAGAAATCTTCGGTGAATCAATGCCAGATTATAAAGGAGTTTCACCCCTTTACAAATCATTCAAAGATTTGCGGAATCACCGATCTTTACAGAGGTCATTTAAAGTGGATTTATGGAATGCTCCAAAATCAAAGGAATATAAATAGGGAAGGCAAGATGGATTTCAGAACCAGTGGGAGCGTTCCAAAGTTCAGGGAATCCTAATCGATAAGAATCCTAACCAAGAGATTACTAACAAGGTGGATACAGAAAGCTTAGAAAATCTTGATTTCATAATAAGGGAAAAATTTTATACCAAAATAATCTTTGAAACTCCTTTAAAAATCAGTTGGAAATCATTTTATACTTCGAAAATACGTTCTCTCGCAAAGAAAGGATTCTGAGAATGATTTCGCTCATTCAAGGGTACTTCTACCCTATCTCTAATGGTTTTTGCTCCGCAGGCTATGGTTTGCCTAAAACCAAAGCTTTGATGCCAACTGTAACAACCCGATATTTTTAGCCATTCGCATCCACACATGTCAGACTTGAATTGCTCAAAATACCGCATTGTAAATAAATTTGGAGCAAATGAAAACAATCACAAAATCACAAACACAAATATATCAGAATAACTCGCAGCGGAAATTAAAATGCCATAGTAGTTCATGAAGCTACTAAAACAAACTCTCAAAACAAACTACATAATATCGGTCTGAAAAACATATACAATAGGAATTCAAATACATAGAAGTTTGTAAATACCAGAGCTAAAATAGAACAACTGAACTGAAAATGAGGGATGACTAGATAAGCAAAAATCTCTAACGATTCCTAGCTTCAGAAAAGAAATCCAAAGCTAAGCTGTAAATACTCAGGCTGACCCGAGCGTAAAGTAAAACAATAAGCACTCGAGTCAGGACATATATACTTATATAATGTAAACCAACTCAAGTGAACTGTAGTAGTAATGTACAATAACTTAAAGGATGCTTGGGATCGCCCATCCTCTAAGGATCAGTTAAACCATAAATTAAATACATCCCGTGGTTAAAATTCAAAAATGGTATTTTATACTTCGAAATCAAATATCATTTCAAAATTAAATATCATTTCAAATTCATTTAAAAATATCAAAATATCATATCCTTCCAAAAGCTCATTCATATTTATTTAATTTAATCAAATCACATTTCAAAATGGTTTATATATCAAAGCAAATATTCCAATTAAACCAATTAAATATTCCAATTAAACCAATTAAATATTCCATTTAAATCATTTAAAATGAAGTTGTTATATTTAATAATCAAATATTTAATTCCTAAAATTTTACCATTTTCAGAATTCATTTGTTTACTTCAATTTATTTAAAACAGTGAAATTTTTGTTTTCGCAGCATTTAGAAAATGCTACGGTAAATTTACATTTTGAAACAATTCATTTTAACAAAGATAGCATTTACAGATATGCTGTAATAGGTTTTAGTTTAGTTTCTACAACTACAGCACTTACAAAGTGCCAGAATTGCCCTTAGTTCAATTTAGCCTTTTAGTCATTTATATCAATTACAGCATTTACAAAATGTTGTAATATCTTTTACTTCAGAAATGATAGCATTTCAAAAATGTTGTTAATTGAATTCCAAGTTTTCAATAAAATTTCATAAACAATTGAATTTTTATTTAAACAAGTTTTAATTTATAAAAATCATATTTTCACACTTTTAAAAATGATCATTTAAATACCCTTTTATGTCATGATTTTATAAAGTGAAATTTCACAGTTTAATATCAAATTTTAATAATTCACTTATAAAAAAATAAATATACCATTTCATTTACTTTAAATTTAAATTTAATTTACCATTTCATGAATTAAATTTAAATTCCATTTATTTCTCATAACTTAACTTTTATTTTTAAAATACATTTCCTATTTTACAAGTTAAGTTATAATTCAAATTTCATTTTTCTCATTCAATTATTTAACTATTTTTAATTCATTTAGAAAAATAAATAACACTTTATTAAATCATTTTGAATTCAAATTTAAATCTATTTACTTAATTTAAACTCCATTTAAAAATAAAATCATAAATTCCAAAAGTAACTTATATTTCAAATTTCTACTTTATCATTTATTTATTTCACTTATTTAACTCATAGAAAATTACTAATATTTTATTAAAATCATTTTTAATTAAATTTAAATCAAAATATACAAATATTTACATTTTTAAAATATTTTAAAATTTTTAGAAAAATATATATTAACCACGGTCTGTATATAAAATTTTCTAACCTAAGTCAAATGATACGGATAACATATCATTTCAATCCGTAATTTACAAAGAAAATCCGGGTTCTATCATTTCAAACCCGTAATTCCAAGTAAACTGAAATAAATAAAAATCAATCAGGCCTATCATTTCAGCCCATAACAATTTTTCCCTATTCTAATGTCCTTTCGGGTATGTATCATTTCAACCCATAGTGATTCTATTCTACAGGGAACTTGCAGTGATAAAATGATATAAATAAACAGAATATCATTATATAACAGTAACAGATGATATGATAGGTGTATAAACAGGGGTACAACATATGATCATAGCATAGACAGTTATAACAGGTTAATATGGTTTACAGATTCAAATGCTATCAGTTTACTAGTTATATAAGTACGAAATGCCTGGTGAGAAATACTCACCTCTACAAGATGGAGATAAACGATTCAGACACACAACCAAACACCCGAAAAGAACGAAGGCACGATTACAGATTCAAGTGAGAGGAGAGCCAAAATAGTTGTCTTGTACATATGAAACAAAACAATATATTTCACATAAATATACAACACAATATAACATTAAACTAGAATAACACAACAAAGTATCACACACAACTTGCACTTGCTTTCACCCACAAAATGCTCGGCCAAAGAGTGATAAGGCACGGCCATGGGGTGTGTTTGGTCAAGTATGGGTCAACTATGCTCGGCCTAACTAAGATAATGAAGATATGGGAGTGGTTTGTGCATGAAATTACAACTCAAGGCAACAAAGCAATTTTCTATGCAACATAAGTCTCGGCCATGGGTCCAATTGGCACGGCCAGGCCTGGTGGGGTCAGGGAGATGGTGTGGCAGTGATTTTGGTTCAGATATGGGCTGGAGGAGGTGGTGCAAAGGGCGGCTAAGGGGTTGTATGAGGTGTTGATGGCCATAGAGGAGCTCGGCTTGGATGTTTAAGGTGATGTTTTGCTAATTTTTGTGGAGCTTCTCATCAAGGTTGGCCACGGCCATGTAGGTCAGAGGAGATGGAGGTGTTTGCAGCTGGACAAGTCTATGATGGAGGTGGTGGTGATGGCGGAGGCTACAGGCCAAACATAGAAGGTGAACCATAGGCAAGATCAATACAAAACAAGGGAAGAAAATGAAAAAAAGAATGTAACATTTACCCTTTTTTCTTCAGAAGTGGAGGCCGAAAATTTTAGGGTGAGAAGCTATTTTTATGCATGGGAATGAAGGAAGTAATCAGCTGAAGGAATGAGGTATGGTCAGCCAATGATTAATGCATGTGTTGATTAGAATTGAAAAGGCAAGAAGGTGAAAAGTCTAAGGCATATAAAGGGTTTGAAACTCTTCAAATTTCCATATTTCCTTTTGCATTTTTTAATACATATGAAAATGAATATAAATAAATTTTAAATAAATATAAATAAATTAAGAAAATAGCTTAAAAATTGAAACCAGGCTTTAAAAATTGAAAATAAATAAAATAAGCTTTGGAAAATTTTAACATCGCTTTAAAATATTTAAAATAAAAATATATACCTAACTTATCATATAACACATATTAGAACATGATATGACAAATAAATATATTATTTATATAAATTAAAACAAACAGTTTTATTAAATAAATCAATTTACATACAATATTGTAAAAAGCATAACTTTCACAATATAAATCGGATTTCAACAAAACGAAAAGCAGTATTCTTGAAATTTAATTTATTTTCATAATAAAACATAAACTCAAAAATTCAAATATTTAAATTTTAAATTTAAAAGTCAAAGTTTGACCAAATTGACCTAAATCCACATTTTTCTGGAATTATTCTATTTATTCGGGTTTGAAATTATAATTCACACAAAAATCAAAATATACTTTTAAAATAACAAAATTTATCCATTTTAATAAATAAAATAAAGTTTTTAAATCAGGAGTTTCAATTTAAATAATTAAAATAAATAATTAAAATAAATCACAAAATATTGGGTTGTTACATATGACATCTCTACTTATATATAGACCCAAAGTGATTTATTTATAGACTCCCACCAACATAAAGGTGATTTACATGGCCTTTCATACAATGCTTCGAACATTGTCATGCCTATACTAGCCTTGTAGCTATTACTGTAAGCAAACTTTATAAGATGTAGATGATCCACTCAAGATCCTTTAGAATCCAATATATAAGCCATTAACAAGTCCTCCAAATCCTTATTTGCTCTCTCCGTCTGTCCATCGGCCTCCGGGTGATAGTTGTAACGCCCTACCTCTATACCCATACTAATAAAGAATATTACGTAGTAATATTGTCTGATAATACGGAGAATAAGGCTGGATAAAAGAGACTAACCGTGAGTATTCCCTTGGGCAAACCCCGACATGTTTTTTTCATGAATCACATATGATGCATACGGTATCGGCACAAAGTAATAAACACGACGGCTAACAAGAACAAAACTATATGTAATATATCAAAGAAAGTACATAATCATATAACACGGTGGAATATAAAATATAGACATGAAGGTACATACATAAATGAGTCTACAAAACAGAATACTAAACTTGCATAATACAGATATAGATATAGACACCAACATGTCTCAAAAATATACATGACATAATAAGTCAACAACTTATACAAGTATACAACATGCATAAAGGTCTAGGACCTAAACACATACACATGGATATATATAAGACCTAAAGACACACACATGGATATATATATATATATATATATATATATATATATATCAAAATATATCCATCTTCATCAGTTGTACTAAAATTCAACTCAGTCCCTAATGTCTCCTATAGGCTCCTTTATAATTCACTCATCAAAAATGGATCACGATCGCTTGAACTACTGTTGGTCATGTTTCTTTTTATAAGAAGCTATGCTAACTCAATGGACTTTATCAATAAAGGAATTCACTAAATTTGATGATAAAAAGAAACTTTACTAAAAGAGGCATTCTCATTACATGGAACAATTATAGTGCTTTTCATATGAAAGCAAATGAAAAGGGAACTCAATCTTGGTTTCCCAAGGGAAATATTTTCCCTATCATTATTGTTGATGCTGTTTGAAATTAAATGAAAGTGCACTTTTTGAGGAGAAACTACATGAACATTCTGAGCTCAAACTCATGGTATGTATCATAGTGCAAAACCTTCCCATCGATTTGAACTCCCAGGGAAGATTCAGCATTGATCCGTCAGGATTTCTCTCATTATGGAAAATTTCCCACTACTGCCTCTTGTAGGAGTTTGGGCTAGTCTTGGTATCCTAGTGTGGTTGATCATCCTCTCAGACTAATTAAATGACTATTCTCGACCGACAAAGCCTCGCCCTAAGCTCCTCAATCACTGGGCGGCTCACTTCCCTAGGCTTAATTAATTAGTAACTATTGCTTCTTCTTTGAGAAAAGAAGTCCATGACCCATGGGCCTTCTACCTCCATAGGACATTTCTCCATCAGGCTTTCACCCATTGCAAAAACTTCCCCATGCTGCCTCCTTACCGAAAATCCATGTAGTCGGACCAATTAGGAAGGAATAAAATGATTTATGATTTTACATAAAAAAACGCTTATCAAATTTTTAATTAAAATAATTCTACTTTAATGAAAACAACAACCAAATAGAATATATTCAAACCAACAAGTTGGTCAATTTGTTATCAATCAAAGTAGTTTAAAAAAACATGAAATGTATGCGTATATACTTAACTAAAAGGTTTTCAATCAAAATATTTTTGATTAACAAATTTTTTGTCAATCAAAATAATTGAAAGTTAACAAAAATTGCTTGAAAACCATGTAAGTTATATGTATATGTATACGTATGTATATATGTGTACATGCATGTGTGCGTACTTAATCAAAATTTACAAACATAATTTTTATTCTTGAATAATAATGGTAAAACAACATCAAACCAAATCAGACAATTTAGGCATATGTAAATCCATTGTAATGATTTAGATCTAAACTACATATAAACAACAAATAGTCAAATGAGATGAAGAAACTAAAATATGTGTCAACATAAAGAATATACAACCAATTATGGTGTAGAAAATGGATCTGAATTAAATAAGCATGATGATAATTTAATACATTAGACGTGAAAAAATTAGATCTAAAATATATTAAAGTTAAACAAAAGTATATCATAATCAATTTTATAATTATATGAAGTGCTAATTGTAGATAGTATCTAGCTATTGCCCAAGTGAATAGCTTGAATATTGAATATTTATTGCACCGTTTGAAACCTTAACCAATACTTCCAAAAGTCGCAACCCAATTGAGAAAGCTACACACCGTTCCTTTTGATTTTGAATCGAATATCTACTGTATTTGTTACTTGAATTTTTAGAAGGGAGAGAGGTATTTTCGACCATGGCTAGATGGGAGAGGTGGAGGCATAAACCCTAGAAAGAAATTATGAGAAAAAAGTGGCAAAAGATGTTTAAATAGTATAGGAAAGAAGGAGGTCAAAGATAGAAACATATCTTTCTTTTACTTAGCCATTTACACATCTTTTGGAATAAAATTCCTAATTCATCTCCATCATTGTCGACCATAAATGTTTTCCTATTGAGCCTCAAATCACTTCAAGCCAGACCGGATATTTTACATTTAAATCAAATTTAAACCTATATCGATATCATATATAGACAACTGTGTATATAACTTTTATATATATACTATTTCTAATATCGATCAACAAAATTTAAGAAATATTATAATTAATATTTGATAAATGTTAATTCATTTAATTAATTATAACATTTATAATTTGATTAAATAGGTTTATAGATGGATAATTCAACGTTGCAGTTGTATTGACTCTTTAGGTGCAAATTTGGTTAGTCATTAATATCGAACAATTTGAATATTAATGCTCAAATGTCACCATATCTAGTGGTATAACATTTTGGCCAAATTTATTATTTATATAGCTTTGGTAAAATTAAATTTTATATATTTAAGCATTACAATATAGTGACAATTATTTACACCAATTCTGCTCATCAAAACTATATCGCACTAGGACTTACAGAATTTAGTAATGGTCAAAATTCCAATATCATCAACATTTAACTTTATAATCTAAACATAAAAGTCATTGGTTTAATAATAACAATTATTATTAACTGAAATACTCTAAATAGATATTTTGACTTTCATTTGACTTAAGTTGACCCCGTGAAACTAACCTCATACAACCAGGGAGATGAATATTCTATTGAATAGTATTTCACTTCCATTGCTTCCACTTGACCAACTATAGTCATTCGATGGACGTTGTGCGATGATTAACTATAATTAGAATGAATTTTCCACACTGAAGCTCGATGGTCTTCTCAAGTCAACGGAATTGTATAATATTGTCACATCTCTATTTGACCTCAGTTATATTAACAAATAGAAAACTATCGAATGAGTAATTCTACGGTTATCCAATAACTATTAGTACGTAAATACTTGGTGCCTTCGGCAGTTATGAGTAATACACTGCCCAACATTTAGAGAGCGCTACGTACTCTAGTCTCAAAAGATATATCGATACCTAGTACTGATACATCTTTACTAGGAATATTTAAAATGGTATATTTACCATAATATGATAAATTACTCATGGTCACATTACATTGTAACTACTATCACAAGAACATATCATTTATGGATTTTCAGTTAAACATACTTACACTAAATAATCAATTATTTATAACACATTGTAACAAGTATATAACCAAAGGAAAAACACCTTTTATTTTAAATAAGATAGGTTATTAAGTCAGATTTATGTAACAAGTTACATAATTTCCCCTAAGGCATATGCCCTTAACTCTAAAAATCGAATTCTCTATCAAATAGTATTTCATTCCCAATGCTTCAATTTAGACTCAACTATAGTCGTTCATTGGTCCCCATTGCATGATTTAAGTGTTGGAACAGGGCTAGTAATTGGGGAAATTTCAAAAAATATTTTACCTTTTTGGATCATTATTAAGCCTATATACACTAAGTTTATTTAGAAAATTTTCTAAATAAAATCAGTTTTTTATTTATTTTACAAATAAGATTTTATTTTTTATAATTTTGTATGTCATAATATATATGTATGTCATATACACACATATATATACGTGCGTCGTAACAAAGTTTATATAGGTTGACATGCCTGTGTATAGATGTTGGAATTTACACCGCAACGGACATGTTAGCCCATCTCGTATACAAATATGTTGTCTAAATATGTTGTAGGATCGATTTCACCCTAGAGGGGGGGGGGGGGTGAATAGGGTGACACTATTAATTATAAAAATTAGTTTGGAAGTTTATATAAAATAATTGCAACACGGATTTTAGTTGAATAATAGCAGCATAGATAATAGCAGAATATAAAAATGCAGAAATAGAACACATAGATTTACCCAGCTTCGGCAAATCTCTATCTACATGCAGCCCCTAAGGTTTCTATTAGAAATTAAGCAGCCAGACGCTTACACACGTAAACTCGTAACACCCGTTATCGACTAACCTTAACTCTACGCTCAAAACCCTGCCACAACTCAGCCACTGAGTTGCGAATTCTCGAACTACACCACCGTAGTTCATCCCCTAGTCACACGATTAGAAATTAAAAGAGTTTAAAGAAAAATTAAATACAATTTAAAACAATAAAATAAATAAACCCTATTTTAAAATTTAAAGCCCAAATGGAAATTGAAAGAAGCCGGCCCAAAAAAATTTCTGGCTTAAGAAAATAGTTCGTTTCCCTTTCTTTTATTTCCTCTATATATTTCTTCAGCCGGATGCCTTTGCGATTATGGCTGCTTCCTTTTGATACTCATTCGTTCCTCTCTGATAAAATTAGGGTTTTTGATTATTTGAAGACGCCGACTTCAGTAGCTCGATCTAATGGTGCTTCTTCGAATTTTGTTCTTTGCTTAACTTAGGCTGCTTCAAATTGTATCGAGCATGTATACTGGATGAAAAATTTGTAAGTGATATTCCTTTTTAATTTTGATCGTGCTCGACTTTGATTCGAGTTGAATGATAATTCTTTGTTCCTTGAACTCGAATGCTTTTTTACAACTGATGATGAATGGTATTTATAGGATTCGAATTCCTATATTTGCATTCTTCCTATATTTGCATTCATATTGAACCGTTTGAATTTGTCAATTGCTATGGTTTGGCCATTCGATTTTGTATGGATGATAGTGATTTTTTCTGACTAGTTGATATTGTATATTTCCTGTTTCATGGATTCGCACGGCTTTGAATTGCTTGACTTTTGACTTCGGTTTGAAATTTTTGTTGACAACGGTTTCTTGATTTTGATTTGTTCGAACTTTCTAACACTGTTTTGATTCTTTGTCATTTTTAAAATTGACTTGGGCATGTCTGTTCATCCCTGTAGCATGCTCGACTTGTACCTTGATTTACTTGCGGCCTTGACTTTGTTATGCTCTGTATATACTCTCTGATTTATTCTGAAGTTTACATGTGAGCATTTGACATGATTTCCTGCTTCACTTTGTTTCTGCCCGGTTTCACTGCATAACTTGTTCATGTACAGTTACATTTGACTTTGGTCATTTTTGAAAATTCCTATGTACATTGTGATCTGGCTTCATCATGTGTGCATATGAACTTGTGCATGCTTTTGATTGTTGCGCATGCCTTTGAGCTTGAGTTGTTTTCATGTGTACTCGAGTGTGGTCTGTGCCTTTGTGCCATGCTGTACATATGTGCATTTGTATCCTCATGTATATGATATCACCACTGTTGGTCTGGTTCACCTGGTTACAGAACTAGTTCTGGTTACATATTGCATGGCTTCGAGTCAGGTTCCATTTGTGGATTCACTTTCGTGTTGTTTCATTGTACTTGAGTCTGAATCTAGTTTGTAGTCTCAATTAATTGCATTGGTTACTGTCATATGTTCTGGTCGCCTCAAATGCATGTGTATATATAATATTGTGTTTATTTTGTTTCACTTGTGAGATTGATTGCATTGAGCTCTAGTGCAGTTTGGTTTGATATTGATTTATGGTTCATGTCTGAATCTTCATTGATTTGGGTTGCAATGATATTGAACTTGATCATATGCATGTTCACTACTGTTGCATGGAGTTTGTACATATTGTACTTTGAGTCTGACTTGGAGCATTTTGTTGCTAGTCTTGTGTTCTTCATGGTTCACCTGACTTTTGCCTCACTTTATGTCTTCGCCTCATTGTACCTTTCCTTGAGTCAGATTCCAATGTACATGTCTGTTGCATATGTATACATGTAATTTTGCCTGCATGACGGACTTTGGTAGTTACATTGTCGTTTGAGTTCATATGCACTTGTGTTGGATCCAGCGTATAGCTCGAGTTTGACCTTGTGCTCGTATCGTGATTTCACTTGAGTTGAACCCGACTTGATTTAGGTTTGACCTTGTGCTCGCCTGTCCCTATAATTCTATCAAGTGTATATTGGTGAGCACGCCTTGTGGCAGTGATATACTATGCATGTTATAAGCTGTTCGTGTATGGTGAATTCAAAAATAAATGATGACGAACAATCCAAATAACCGAGGCAAATAATATTTTCAAAATCTCATTTTATTTTACACTACAAAATATTTTCTTTTCAATTTTGCTGCGTTAGTGTTTATTTTGCAGATTGCTCAGATGCTGGATTCAATCTGGAATAGAGTTGATGATAAATACGAGTGTGAGTGATATGTAATGAGGTGCAAATGTAAACGATAAATTGTGATGCTATTGAAATTGTATTGTTTGAAAATTGTGTACATAGTGAGAGCTCAAATTTGTACTATTCAAAATTGTAATAAATATTTGTTTGAATAAAATATTCGTTAGAATTTAAATTCTGTATTATTTATTTTATTCAGCAAATATTTATTTAAATATGTGAAAAATAAAATAGTATATTAACTAATACATTTAAAGGAATATATATATGTTTATTACTATCAAATAAAAATTATATACTAGCATATTCAACAATCTCCCCCTTTTGATGATAAGAAACATATATTTAAGATTTTAAGTTTAGTAAATGTATTTGATCATTCAATTTACTCCTCCTATTTGAATGCTTCCTCTCTACACAAAGCTTCCCCTTCATATATGCATAAATATATGAACCTAGATGCATATAGAAAATAAAACATTTGACTTTTGTTTGCCAAAATTTTAACCTTCTCTCCCCTTTTTGTTATCATCAAAAAAGTAATAGCGTTAGAAAAATAGGGGATAAAGTGATAGACATTAATACAATATTAATACTCAATAGAGTATAAATATTAAATTTCAATAAAAAATCAAAAAAAATCATAAATACTCTGTTTGACGCATATTTCACTTTAGAATGATAGGTATAATGTCATCAAATAAAACCATATAGTTGTGTTTATTTGGGGTATATTTATGTCAGTGATTTGAATATCTACTAAACATGCATAACTATTAGGACTTTTAAATGAGATTAGTTGTCAGGACACGATTCTTCGTCTTCCGAAAATTCGACATCGACACTCACTTTATCGACTGCCGAGAAATCGAACGACGGAAAACCGAACACCGAGGGTTTTTAAGAAAAAGAATTTAGGAAAAGAGAAGAGAAAGAGATAAAGATAGAAAATAGGGAGGAGAGAAAATGGAGAAGAGATAGAAAATTTTAATATAGAAAGAAAAAGAAAAGAGAACATAGAAGATAGAACAGAAAGAGAAAATAGAGGAAAAAGAAAAACAGAAGAAAATAGGACGGAACAAAAAACAACAGAACAACATCAGAATCTCACAATTCGCAGCGGAACAACATATAATAATAAATGAATAATCTTTAAACAAAGAACTATATCAGTTATTACATTTCATATCATCAGAGTGTACAACAACAACAACAACAGTGCAGCGGAAAAAGAAATACTATATAAACTAGTAATACGCCATGCCATCCAGCTTGCCTCCAGCAACTCCAGAATATCCAGAATATCCTGATAAACCTTACTCTTGACTGCCCGTGTGGAAATTGGTGGGCACCCAGAGTTTAGGAAGGAAAACAATAAACTCCAAGTCAGTCATGTGACTGGTGTGAGAACTCAAAACAGTTTATTTATCTTTAAAATCAAAATAGAGGAATATTTTTAAATTCAATTCGCAATGCTTTTAAAAATGAGACTACCATAAGGCCTCCCGCACACACACACAATGCAAACGCAGAATCGGAGGAGATTTCTCCTTATGATAGTCAAAGATGCTTGATACGAATTTAAAATAACATTAAATATTATTATTAGTGCATAGTGTAGGAAAAATTCATTTCGAAAGTAGAATATAAATCTTAGCCAACATAGACATTTCGAACTATGCCTACTATAGCTACCATCCAAACAGTGGTGACCACCATAAGTGAATGATAGGTTCTACAACTAAAACCGTACAAGTTTCGTATTGGGAATTGGATTTCCAACAAATGGTCAGGCCAAGGAACTTCCCATTGCCACATGAGAATGCCTCTGGAAAGACATCCCCGAGAACCAAACCGGAACTCTGCCAACACAAGGCCGGGTTACCCCTAACTGGGTAACTACTGACACGAGCACGCCATTCCCCGATCGTAAACGACCTTTCTCACGGGATCCCGAAAACCAACAACCACAAAGTAATAAATTCGTAGTAACCACATAGGTTAAATATCTGGGCTCCATACCATGATACCACCTCTATCCAGAAGGAAATGTACATACCCTAAAGGGTGCTACCCCTCATAACCTTGCCGCATCTTTCCTGTTTTGACCATTTCCGGGGTGTGAGGTTCGACGAATTCACGTCCACAAAAACATACTTTATACAAAAGCCATGCTTTGGGTCAACAAATGATCAACACAATGATCACTAAGATAGACGATCAAATAAATGATCCTATCACAATAATCAACACAATGATCATTTCAGCATCACTCAGCATATCACATTACCAAATTGGGAATATATCGCTGATAACATCAACTATATAACCTCTGAGCTCGTACGTCTCAGAGAAGGGTGTTAAGCTAAAAGAATAAATTCTCCGCCACCAACAGAAATTTTTTTTGAAAGAAATCGGCTTTACATCTCAATTTGTAATGTCAGACATACAATCCATACAAGTTTGTTCCGGGATCGAACAAAACCGAAGGCACTTACAAAGAAGTCCTTGCCATCCGGATATTCACAATCCTGATCGGATTCACCATCACATATGGAGAACTCTATACCGGAGCAACTCGGTGCAGAGTAAATCGACAGGTCATCCTATCGCTCTCGCAAATACCGGGTCTTCAACACCGATCTTCAAATGCAATTCATAACGACGTATCACATATTCGGAATGGGTTATACGACCCCATGGTCCTTTCCCGGTTAACCCGAATAGTGAGCGCTTATTCAAAAATAAGTGTAGCATTCACATTCAATCAAATCACATCAATTACCCATTCAAAGGGAAAATATTGATAGTCGGTTATTGAACTATCAATAGATATGCACACATCACCAGTTTCCAAATAATTTTCCAAATTATTTATTTTCAAAAATATCTTTACAAGATATCTAATTTCAACACTTCAAAAAAAAAAATCAATATTTATTTTTAAACCAATCCCACTTTCTTTTATAAATTCCTTAGTGAATTTATATTCCCAAAATATTCATGCATACACGATTTCAATTTATCATTTCAATTTATCTTCAAAAAGATAAATTCTAATTATTCACTTCATATTGGAAAAACAATTCCATACTTATTCAATAAGTAATTCACAAATCTTTTTATTTTCAACACTTAGAAAATATTCAATATACTTAAATCGAGATTAAGTATATATTTCATTCTTTCAGGAAATCATTCTCTTAAACATATTTATTTGGGCCAAAACGAATGTTGTGTAAAACATCGTTACAACAACCCAAAACCACTAGTATAGGGATTCGAAATTAAAATAGATATATAAATCCCAATACTATACAAAACATTTCCTTTCGGAAATCATTTACTATAACAACAGTGTTATAGTCCATCATCTCCTTCTATTTCTCGAAAACGTCTATTTCAACAATAAATGTTGAAATCTATGATTTCGAATCTCAATACCTTTTAAAAACATCGTTAGATAGTTTTAATTCTATTTAAACCATCATATCTAAAACAATTTCTTTAACATATTATTCACTATTCAAAAATGTGAATAAACTTCGTTAACAATTTCATCACTTCTATTCAATTTATTTTAAAGGATTATTCACTATTCAAAAATGTGAATATAACTCCTTTAATAGGTTTCAACAATTTTCTTATCAAAATAAGTCATTTGCGAATTTATAAAACAACGTTTATAAATTCCATTTCTATTTATTTATAAAAACTTCCTTTTTATAAATCTCTTTATTAACTTATTCGATTTATAATTTTAATTATAAACCAAAAGTCCAAATTATAAGTCAAACACTTATAATTTATTTATTTGCAAAAATCGTTCCTTTGAACTTTACAAATTTTATAAACCTATTGTTTATAAAATTTCCATTTATAACTTCACCGTTATATAATTCTATAAATTTCATTCATTAATGAATTTCATTTTCACTTCATTCAAACACTTATAAAAACTCGTTTTATAATGTCCATATTTCAATTTATAAATATCCATTTATAAATCTCTTAATATAATTCAATTTATATTATTCTTTTAAAACTTCTTTAATCTCCTTTATTATTTCACCATTTTGATTCATAAAATAATTAAATTTTATAAATCCTATATTTAAACTTTTCACAATAATTCTAAAATATCTCGATTAAACTATTTTATAAACTCAATAGCATCATATTCTCAAAAATCAGTTTTTAACTATATTTCTCAAAAATCATAATTTTTATAACTTTAAAAATTATAACGTTTATTTATTTAAAATGAATCAATTCCAAACATATAGTATATTTTCAAAAAATCACTTTATAAATCATTTTAAAATTCCAAAACTTGGTCCAATGATGCTACACACCAAATAGTCAATCACGACTACAACGATATCATATATCAATATGAAAATCCATCAAAATATCTGAAATCAAATAAAAACTGTTGAGGAATCCAGTTGGATCCCTCTAACCTGTTTTCCTGCATCCACAAACATTAGCACAATACCAATTTCGCTCCAGTACGAAATTATCGCGGTATATGTTCTTATTAAATATTATCCGCTTAATAACGGCATAATAGGGTCTCATCCGCTAAACAAAAAATGCGGGAAATCAATAACTGCAATATATACATATGCCAATATATATATATTGATATTATTTATAATACCAATTTCACTGTTTATGAAATATTCGCGGTATATGTTTTTATTAAATAACATCCGCTTACTAACGGCGTATAATGTCTATTTTAACAATCAATAAATAACAGTCATCATTCAACATGCATTCAAATATTTTAAATCTAACTATTTAAAATAAAATCGAAACTGATTCGATTGAGTGAGAAGTTCTCACCTTGATTTTAAATTCCGTTTTAGCGATTTATTTCGAATAAAATTAAACGGACGTTTAATTTTACCCAAAATTCTCACTAACTCCAAACGACTCCAATCCAATTTCATCGCGTAGTGGTCGTCCATACGATTCCAACGCAACTGAGTTTGCATTTTTTCGACCTCGTATGAAAAAGTTACAACATTTTGAAGTTAATACGATTTTAATAACATTTTATAACATAAATTAAAAAAAATAAAACCCACATCCATCATCCACCGTCCATTCCTTCTCAAGCAAATCTGGACCGTCCCTACCCTTCTTCTCCCTCACGTTCACCCTACAGGTTGAGGCCGCAAACTTGAACCCATCACTCCATATTAGGTTTTAGAAATTCGACCTCATTTCTCGACGAAATCTCATCAAACCACCTTCATCTCGAAGCTCCTTCCACAAGCTATACTCGGCCCCAAGCTAGTGAAGCTCGGCCACCCCTGTAGCACGCAGTTCGAGGCCGAACTCCAGGCCTTTGAGCCCAATTTGCCGCCAATCCGAAGCTCCAAACACGATCATGACCGTTGGATAGATGGATCTTGGCATGCTCTTCAATCTTCTAGTTGAAACCTAAGGCTAATTGTCGACGGATGAGGAGATAATCGAGGTGGAAGTTGGGTGTTTTCTGGCCATACATTGCTAAAGTGGCGGCTGTGCATTTTGATTAGGGTTAGGGTTTCTTTTTTTATAAAATTATGAAGAGTGGTGGTGTATTTATAGAGTTTCGTTCGACACTATTCATCCGGAAATTCCGAACTCCGATTTACACGCCGTAACCAGCGTTTCTAGGGTTTACCCCGCGTTCCGGACACAATGGAACAGGTTTCGGAAGCTAATTCGGAAGTATGTGCGAGTTATGGCTATAAACGCTCAATTTGAATTAAACCGATTTAAGCGATTTTCTAGGCGTTTTAATTTGTACAGGACAAACGGTAAATCCAATCGACTTGAAATTTGAAACCTTACAATAATATCACATTACGGATCCGATGAAACTGGTTTCGTCGAAATCCGAGACTTTTTGAAAAATGGCTATTTTAGCTCGCCAAATTTAAATTAAAAATAAATCGATGTTTTTCGAGCTGCCACGATCAAATGATAACTCCGATTGACACAAAAATTGAAATCCGGTAATAACTAACTATTACGGATCCAATGGAACTGGTTTTGTTCAATTCTGAGACTGTTCAAAAATTGACTATTTTCACTAGTCGATTTAATTATTAAAATATTCAATTTTCACAAATTAACTTTAAATTCGATTTTAAAAGTTCTAAAATATCATTCTAACTTCCATATGATAAAATAAAATTTTACAAATCATTTTCAATCATATTTAACCCAATTTTCAATTATTTCCATAATTTAACGTATTAAATTATCGATTTAATAATCCAATTAAATTCAATAATTCAAATAAAATTTTATTTGACTTATAAATTCACTTATTAATATTTAAAATTAATTAAATATTCAAATTTTAATTTCTAAAAATTCTGGGTCGTTACAATCTTCCCCACTTAAAAGAATTTCGTCCTCGAAATTAACAAGTAAGAAAAGTTATGGAATTTATTAATTTTCCAAAATTCATAGTTAAACTTCTTACAATAACTTTACTAAGTTTTCAAATCATACTTAGTTATCTTTTCAAAAACAACTACTATTGTTTAACTTTCAACTTCAAAACTAAGTTAAAGTTTTCAAAATTTTCCAATTTTCTCAAAATTTTTCTAACGCCTTAAATTTCCGGAAAAATTCGCCATAGTCTCCTTTGCGCGGCTCGATCCGAAAAAAAAATGACAGTATATATATCACAAATATACATCTCATCAAGTAATGAGGCATCCCGCAGGGAAAAAAGTGTAAAAGTACGGTATGTAATCCGAGATATGTACCTTATATTTTATTAGCGAGCATATACGGCTAATATAGCGCAAAAGCGAGCTCCAAATGCGAAGCAAACGCGATCCGCACCTACTAATCACTCAACAAACAACATGAGAATCATGCATATAGACAATAATCTCAATATACAACATATATCTCCATAACAACTACATAATATAGCAAATGCAATATATATTCAACCATCAACCAACTAAATACTCATTCATATTCTCATTAATATACAATGAATTGGTTTTCTCAGTTTAATCACATTTGATTCATTAACAGTGGATGTTCTTACTAACATTCATTCTCAATTAGTTTATATTCACTAATTCATATTCAAGTTGGTTCACTTCCAATTCAAATTCGATTCTATTCAAGATTCACTTAACTTCCAATTGGATTTCAATTACTTTATCTTCCAATTTTATTAAATCAATTTCATTAACACTTAATGAATTATATACAATCAACTAACAATTATATAACAATCAATGTATATTAATTACAACCAAACTTCTTTGCTTTCAATTGGTTTAATTAATTGATTTTCATTCAACTTCCAATAACATTACATTTTAATGAATTAACACTTATATCCATTATTCCATATCAACTTAAATTTACATTTAATTGATTTACATTCAATCCAATTCAATTTCTAAAGTTGAATTTCTTTTATAAAACTCAAGTTCATAAATATATTCATATAGTTTCACTTCTTATATATATAAGTTTATTTCACAATTGTAAATCACTTTAATTATAATTTAATTCTTATGATCCTTTTTGCTTATACAATTATTCTTTTATTTAGATTATTCAAACAAACAAACAACCAACTTATATACACTTTAATAATTCTGAAAAATTATTCCTTTATATATAAAAATATAATCAAGGCAAAATTATTTCATTTACCCAATTTTAAAATCAATATCGTGTCGAATTGTTCTGTAAAAGTGTTTAGAGATCCCTATCAACAACGTTAATTACTCGTATTAACCAGAATCTATATACCACTCAACAAACCAATCATCACAATATAAAACAATTTTTATATTCACTAACAAATACGCTCTCATAGCTATTATTACACTCAAACTCAATCTAGAGTACTGCTGACTCTATCTCTAATGAGAAATACCCAACAGAACCATGGTTGTCGCTTAACCATAAGCTCTGATACCACATTGTCAGGACACGATTCTTCGTCTTCCGAAAATTCGACATCGACACACACTTTATCGACTGCCGAGAAATCGAACGACGGAAAACCGAACACCGAGGGTTTTTAAGAAAAAGAATTTAGGAAAAGAGAAGAGAAAGAGATAAAGATAGAAAATAGGGAGGAGAGAAAATGGAGAAGAGATAGAAAATTTTAATATAGAAAGAAAAAGAAAAGAGAACATAGAAGATAGAACAGAAAGAGAAAATAGAGGAAAAAGAAAAACAGAAGAAAATAGGACGGAACAGAAAACAACAGAACAACATCAGAATCTCACAATTCGCAGCGGAACAACATATAATAATAAATGAATAATCTTTAAACAAAGAACTATATCAGTTATTACATTTCATATCATCAGAGTGTACAACAACAACAACAACAGTGCAGCGGAAAAAGAAATACTATATAAACTAGTAATACGCCATGCCATCCAGCTTGCCTCCAGCAACTCCAGAATATCCAGAATATCCTGATAAACCTTACTCTTGACTGCCCGTGTGGAAATTAGTGGGCACCCAGAGTTTAGGAAGGAAAACAATAAACTCCAAGTCAGTCATGTGACTGGTGTGAGAACTCAAAACAGTTTATTTATCTTTAAAATCAAAATAGAGGAATATTTTTAAATTCAATTCGCAATGCTTTTAAAAATGAGACTACCATAAGGCCTCCCGCACACACACACAATGCAAACGCAGAATCGGAGGAGATTTCTCCTTATGATAGTCAAAGATGCTTGATACGCATTTAAAATAACATTTGATATTATTATTAGTGCATAGTGTAGGAAAAATTCATTTCGAAAGTAGAATATAAATCTTAGCCAACATAGACATTTCGAACTATGCCTACTATAGCTACCATCCAAACAGTGGTGACCACCATAAGTGAATGATAGGTTCTACAACTAAAACCGTACAAGTTTCGTATTGGGAATTGGATTTC
Organism: Allium cepa; assembly: GCA_030765085.1. NCBI lineage: Eukaryota > Viridiplantae > Streptophyta > Magnoliopsida > Asparagales > Amaryllidaceae > Allium > Allium cepa. Next base: position 217,456,028 of record CM060929.1, read on the forward strand.
CAACAAATGGTCAGGCCAAGGAACTTCCCATTGCCACATGAGAATGCCTCTGGAAAGACATCCCCGAGAACCAAACCGGAACTCTGCCAACACAAGGCCGGGTTACCTCTAACTGGGTAACTACTGACACGAGCACGCCATTCCCCGATCGTAAACGACCTTTCTCACGGGATCACGAAAACCAACAACCACAAAGTAATAAATTCGTAGTAACCACATAGGTTAAATATCTGGGCTCCATACCATGATACCACCTCTATCCAGAAGGAAATGTACATACCCTAAAGGGTGCTACCCCTCATAACCTTGCCGCATCTTTCCTGTTTTGACCATTTCCGGGGTGTGAGGTTCGACGAATTCACGTCCACAAAAACATACTTTATACAAAAGCCATGCTTTGGGTCAACAAATGATCAACACAATGATCACTAAGATAGACGATCAAATAAATGATCCTATCACAATAACCAACACAATGATCATTTCAGCATCACTGAGCATATCACATTACCAAATTGGGAATATATCGCTGATAACATCAACTATATAACCTCTGAGCTCGTACGTCTCAGAGAAGGGTGTTAAGCTAAAAGAATAAATTCTCCGCCACCAACAGAAATTTTTTTTGAAAGAAATCGGCTTTACATCTCAATTTGTAATGTCAGACATACAATCCATACAAGTTTGTTCCGGGATCGAACAAAACCGAAGGCACTTACAAAGAAGTCCTTGCCATCCGGATATTCACAATCCTGATCGGATTCACCATCACATATGGAGAACTCTATACCGGAGCAACTCGGTGCAGAGTAAATCGACAGGTCATCCTATCGCTCTCGCAAATACCGGGTCTTCAACACCGATCTTCAAATGCAATTCATAACGACGTATCACATATTCGGAATGGGTTATACGACCCCATGGTCCTTTCCCGGTTAACCCGAATAGTGAGCGCTTATTCAAAAATAAGTGTAGCATTCACATTCAATCAAATCACATCAATTACCCATTCAAAGGGAAAATATTGATAGTCGGTTATTGAACTATCAATAGATATGCACACATCACCAGTTTCCAAATAATTTTCCAAATTATTTATTTTCAAAAATATCTTTACAAGATATCTAATTTCAACACTTCAAAAAAAAAAATCAATATTTATTTTTAAACCAATCCCACTTTCTTTTATAAATTCCTTAGTGAATTTATATTCCCAAAATATTCATGCATACACGATTTCAATTTATCATTTCAATTTATCTTCAAAAAGATAAATTCTAATTATTCACTTCATATTGGAAAAACAATTCCATACTTATTCAATAAGTAATTCACAAATCTTTTTATTTTCAACACTTAGAAAATATTCAATATACTTAAATCGAGATTAAGTATATATTTCATTCTTTCAGGAAATCATTCTCTTAAACATATTTATTTGGGCCAAAACGAATGTTTTGTAAAACATCGTTACAACAACCCAAAACCACTAGTATAGGGATTCGAAATTAAAATAGATATATAAATCCCAATACTATACAAAACATTTCCTTTCGGAAATCATTTACTATAACAACAGTGTTATAGTCCATCATCTCCTTCTATTTCTCGAAAACGTCTATTTCAACAATAAATGTTGAAATCTATGATTTCGAATCTCAATACCTTTTAAAAACATCGTTAGATAGTTTTAATTCTATTTAAACCATCATATCTAAAACAATTTCTTTAACATATTATTCACTATTCAAAAATGTGAATAAACTTCGTTAACAATTTCATCACTTCTATTCAATTTATTTTAAAGGATTATTCACTATTCAAAAATGTGAATATAACTCCTTTAATAGGTTTCAACAATTTTCTTATCAAAATAAGTCATTTGCGAATTTATAAAACAACGTTTATAAATTCCATTTCTATTTATTTATAAAAACTTCCTTTTTATAAATCTCTTTATTAACTTATTCGATTTATAATTTTAATTATAAACCAAAAGTCCAAATTATAAGTCAAACACTTATAATTTATTTATTTGCAAAAATCGTTCCTTTGAACTTTACAAATTTTATAAACCTACTGTTTATAAAATTTCCATTTATAACTTCACCGTTATATAATTCTATAAATTTCATTCATTAATGAATTTCATTTTCACTTCATTCAAACACTTATAAAAACTCGTTTTATAATGTCCATATTTCAATTTATAAATATCCATTTATAAATCTCTTAATATAATTCAATTTATATTATTCTTTTAAAACTTCTTTAATCTCCTTTATTATTTCACCATTTTGATTCATAAAATAATTAAATTTTATAAATCCTATATTTAAACTTTTCACAATAATTCTAAAATATCTCGATTAAACTATTTTATAAACTCAATAGCATCATATTCTCAAAAATCAGTTTTTAACTATATTTCTCAAAAATCATAATTTTTATAACTTTAAAAATTATAACGTTTATTTATTTAAAATGAATCAATTCCAAACATATAGTATATTTTCAAAAAATCACTTTATAAATCATTTTAAAATTTCAAAACTTGGTCCAATGATGCTACACACCAAATAGTCAATCACGACTACAACGATATCATATATCAATATGAAAATCCATCAAAATATCTGAAATCAAATAAAAACTGTTGAGGAATCCAGTTGGATCCCTCCAACCTGTTTTCCTGCATCCACAAACATTAGCACAATACCAATTTCGCTCCAGTACGAAATTATCGCGGTATATGTTCTTATTAAATATTATCCGCTTAATAACGGCGTAATAGGGTCTCATCCGCTAAACAAAAAATGTGGGAAATCAATAACTGCAATATATACATATGCCAATATATATATTGATATTATTTATAATACCAATTTCAGTGTTTATGAAATATTCGCGGTATATGTTTTTATTAAATAACATCCGCTTACTAACGGCGTATAATGTCTATTTTAACAATCAATAAATAACAGTCATCATTCAACATGCATTCAAATATTTTAAATCTAACTATTTAAAATAAAATCGAAACTGATTCGATTGAGTGAGAAGTTCTCACCTTGATTTTAAATTCCGTTTTAGCGATTTATTTCGAATAAAATTAAACGGACGTTTAATTTTACCCAAAATTCTCACTAACTCCAAACGACTCCAATCCATTTTCATCGCGTAGTGCTCGTCCATACGATTCCAATGCAACTGAGTTTGCATTTTTTCGACCTCGTATGAAAAAGTTACAACATTTTGAAGTTAATACGATTTTAATAACATTTTATAACATAAATTAAAAAAAATAAAACCCACATCCATCATCCACCGTCCATTCCTTCTCAAGCAAATCTGGGCCGTCCCTACCCTTCTTCTCCCTCACGTTCACCCTACAGGTTGAGGCCGCAAACTTGAACCCATCACTCCATATTAGGTTTTAGAAATTCGACCTCATTTCTCGACGAAATCTCATCAAACCACCTTCATCTCGAAGCTCCTTCCACAAGCTATACTCGGCCCCAAGCTAGTGAAGCTCGGCCACCCCTATAGCACACAGTTCGAGGCCGAACTCCAGGCCTTTGAGCCCAATTTGCCGCCAATCCGAAGCTCCAAACACGATCATGACCGTTGGATAGATGGATCTTGGCATGCTCTTCAATCTTCTAGTTGAAACCTAAGGCTAATTGTCGATGGATGAGGAGATAATCGAGATGGAAGTTGGGTGTTTTCTGGCCATACATTGCTAAAGTGGCGGCTGTGCATTTTGATTAGGGTTAGGGTTTCTTTTTTTATAAAATTATGAAGAGTGGTGGTGTATTTATAGAGTTTCGTTCGACACTATTCATCCGGAAATTCCGAACTCCGATTTACGCGCCGTAACCAGCGTTTCTAGGGTTTACCCCGCGTTCCGGACACAATGGAACAGGTTTCGGAAGCTAATTCGGAAGTATGTGCGAGTTATGGCTATAAACGCTCAATTTGAATTAAACCGATTTAAGCGATTTTCTAGGCGTTTTAATTTGTACAGGACAAACGGTAAATCCAATCGACTTGAAATTTGAAACCTTACAATAATATCACATTACGGATCCGATGAAACTAGTTTCGTCGAAATCCGAGACTTTTTGAAAAATGGCTATTTTAGCTCGCCAAATTTAAATTAAAAATAAATCGATGCGTTTCGAGCTGCCACGATCAAATGATAACTCCGATTGACACGAAAATTGAAATCCGGTAATAACTAACTATTACGGATCCAATGGAACTGGTTTCGTTCAATTCTGAGACTGTTCAAAAATTGACTATTTTCACTAGTCGATTTAATTATTAAAATATTCAATTTTCACAAATTAACTTTAAATTCGATTTTAAAAGTTCTAAAATATCATTCTAACTTCCATATGATAAAATAAAATTTTACAAATCATTTTCAATCATATTTAACCCAATTTTCAATTATTTCCATAATTTAACGTATTAAATTATCGATTTAATAATCCAATTAAATTCAATAATTCAAATAAAAATTTATTTGACTTATAAATTCACTTATTAATATTTAAAATTAATTAAATATTCAAATTTTAATTTCTAAAAATTCTGGGTCGTTACATTAGTAGTATCCAATAAATTTATTAAAAAATGAATTCAAGTATCTTCTAACCACGCACAATCCTGGGGACTTTTAAATGGGATTAGAATCAACTTGTCTGTTAAATCAATCATATGCGTTCCATACATGCATAACCGTGAGGACTTTTAAATGAGCTTGGAAGCACAAAATCAAAAATTCCAAGTAATTCACCCATGCATAACCATGAGAACTTTGAAGTGAGAGTGAATACTTTAGATTTTTTTTATTGCTAAAAATATAACAAAATGAAAGCACATAGTAACCCGTTTAAAATACCACATATTGATATACCATATTGGATTATGATGAGTGATGGTCGATAGAAATATGATAGAAATGATCATGGAATATTTACCAACAAAAAGTTTTTATAACTCTTGTTTAAATTTCTAAAGAAATTTACTAATTATTGTTGAATATGCGCTTTGCGCTTATATGATTTTTGTTTGATGATAATAAACATATATACATTCATTTAAATGTATTTGTTAATATACTATTCTATTTTTCACAGTTTAAATAAATATTTGTTGAATAAAATAAATTACACAGAATTTGAATTCAAACAGATATTTTATTCAAATAAATATTTATTACATTTTTGAATAGTACAATTTCAAATTCTCACTATAACTATACAACTTTGATTACAATTATATCACATTTCACATTTACATCAGCACCTCACTACATATCACTCACACTCGTATTTATTTTCAACTGCATTCCAGTTTGAATCCAGCATCTGAGCAATCTGCAAAAAATATTCACTAACGCAGTAAAATTGAAAATAAAATATTTTTGCAATATAAAATAAAAAAAATGGATTTTTGAAAATATTATTTGCCTCGGTTATTTGGGTTGTTCGTCATCATTTAAATTTGAATTCATCATACACGAACAACTTGTGACATACACAGTGTATCACTGTATATGCCACAAGGCCGTGCACACCGATATATACACTTGATAATGCTATAGGGACAGGTGAGCACAGGTCAAATCCAAATGCAAAGCCGGGTTCAACTCACGTGCAACATAAATAAAATCTCGACTTCAGCACAAGGTCAAACCCGAGTTGCGAAACTGGATTCAACACAGGTGCAAGTTCATGAAATGATCAAGTTCAATGTCATATAAAAAAAAAATTCAACTCAGTGACAACCAGAGTGCAACTACAAAGATGCAAGCATGTACATGTGTGGTTAGTGAAATCCAAAAGCTAACAGCAACTACAAAATGCAACAATCGAATGCTGCCATTATCTCAAACACAAAATACAAACTGCAAACACAAGGGCAAGCCTATGAATACAACTCAGATGCAAGTACACTCAAACCAGAAGTATGCTCGAAGTTACAAAACAATGCAAACCAGAAAGGAGTATCAGTCTACACAAAACACAAGACTCGACCAAGGTTACAATGTGCAAGGTGCAGACTTGTATGGACAGAACAAGTGAAGTATACAAGAGAAGCCATATGCAGTAAATAACATGTACTTGGAGCATCAAACCACGCAGCAACTCAAATGAGCAGTGCCAACAGACCACTTCAACTACAAACACACTACGGCAACACATGGAGTTCAAGACAGTCAGGCAACATGTAGACATATACAAATACTACATGATACTTGACTGGAAAGAACTAACGATCTCAACTGGATATAAAAGTGCAGACTAACTTAAACAACAACAATGAACAAGATTTCATGTAAACAAAATGAATACATCATGAATTATATCAGTGAACATCAGTGAACAAAATCACGTCAAGGCTGCAAATGAAATGTACACCATGATATCCACACCAGAGTTCAATGCATATGAGATCATGCACAAACATATACATGACCAGAAACAGTCCAGTGAAATGTAACAATGCAAACTCGAGCACACAAACAAAATACTACAAGTTCACTGTGAAGAACAATTTCAACAGTATGGCCAAAGTAAATCAACTGGTCAAAGCAAATGTCAGTACCGTGATGAACAAGGTTGAATAATTCACAAATCAGAATTCAAGTGTGAGACAAATTGAAACAGTCAATGCCAAGTCGAACCAGCAAAATCAAAACCGTGATAAGCAAGGCAATTCAAAGCCGTGTGAATCAAGCTACTAGAAATAGTCGTATTGAACAAGTCAGATTAATCATCAATCGTTCAAACATCATCAAGCGCAGAGAAAAGGAATTGAAAAATTCAAATATATTTAGACGAACGTAATTCAAGGAATTCGAACGCATATATAACCCAATCATCACTGGCAATTTCAAGCATCGAGTTCAAGCATCAACCCAGTAAAGAAAAAGGAAATAGTACATACCGAAATCACAAACATCGAACTCGATCAAGCAGCTGCAAACGAGCGATAGTCGACCATCAGAGAAGCAGCGAGCTAGGGCAACATATCTCAGATCGAACGAAGAAATTGAAGCCCTGATTTACACAAGAGCCGAAGCCCTAATTGGAACAAAGGGAACGAAGCCCTGATTTGTAAAGAAGAGAAGAGAGCCGCCAATATTCTCAAATAACCAGGCCGATAAAAATAAAAAGAGAAGAAGGGGGACGCATTTGTTTTGGGCCGTGTTTTATTTTAATTAAGGGCTTAGTTTTAAATTAAGGGTTTAGGGTTATTTATTTGTTTATTTGTTTTTTAATTATTGTTTTTTTTTTCGAATTAAAACTTTGTAAATCACCACCTAGGGTTTAGGTAGTCTCAGATTGTCTAGTTAGAATTAGTTCAGTGAGCAGGGTGTGCGAGTTTGCAAAGCTCTATAGGCGGGAGCAGAGTTTGCGAGTAATCGAAGCTCTATAGGCGGGAGCAGAGTTTGCGAGTAAGCGAAACTCTATAGGCGGAGCAGGGTGTGCGAGTCTAGTAGAGTGTTTGTGAGCGGGAGTAAATGTTTGCGAGTCTAGTGGAGTGTTTGTGAGCGGGAGCAAATGTTTGCGAGTCTAGTAGAGTGTTTGTGAGCGGGATACTGTTTAATTCTAATAGAAATCTGGGAATGCTGCAGTAGGCAGGGGTTGCCGAAGCTGGGTAAATTTTGTGTGTGATTTACTTTTCAGTATATTTATTTCTGCAGTTTATTTCTGTGTTTAAATCGAGAAAATTTGCTATAACCCTATTCACCCCCCCTCTAGGGTTAATCTAGATCCTACAATTATACTGTCTCAGGTTATAATATATGATCAATATCGACACTTATCACTTTTTAATCACTATTTGTCTTTTCGATAATCAACAGGGAGTCAGATTAGTTAATGTAGTCATTTAAGGTCAAATTCAAAAATAATTATCAAATCAAATTTTCGAAATGACTAATCTGAAATAAGGTCAACAAAAGTGATTTTCTTGAAGGGGTTTTATAAAAGAAAAAATGTCTGCAATTTAAAAATTATTTGAAATGAAAAATATGCAGATTTATTCTTTGAAAAATGCGATGCAGTTAATGAATGTCTCAACATAAATCACATTTCACTAGTAATTTTTCTATTAACTTGATTACCAGTATAATCTGCATCTGAATTTCCCTTTGACTCAAAATTATCATTAGAAGAAAGTCATAGAACAGACCGTGAAGTTGCAACAATTTCTTGAAATCCTTTTTACAACTTTTAAATGAAATTCTTTTGGATTTTAATTGAAGTCATGTAAATAGACGAACAGTGAACATAGTTTCAGTTGAGAAAAACAGATATATCCACTTGTATCATGGGTAATTAGAAACCGATAAAAACACCATCATTTGACCAAACAAATTTATATGAATTAGTTCAAAGATGAAAAGATGATTGGTCAACATTTTTGCACAAATCAGAGTCAAAAATAAGAACAAGTGAAGTAAGAGCACATCAATTAAGAATAAATCAGAATCAAAATCATTATTTATTTTATTATCACACAACTGGCTGATCAGATTACGGTGTAGATTTCCACATTTAATAAATCGTTCAAGATAAATATACCATATACCATTACCTACTTTACCTTTGTCGATAATTTTTCATTGTTGCCCATTGTAATTCTTCCACCTTTATACAAGGCTAAGGAACTTTGATTTGTAGCCCATTGTGTGTCTAGAACAGCCAGAACCCAATAACACTATTTTTATTCCTTAGCTTGCCACCACTCCTACACGATACAATATTTTTGTGACCTATTTGTTTTTATAGGTCCATGGTTGTTGGTGGAAAAATATTTTGAAAAATAATTTTATTGAGACCCTTAACTATTTATATATGTTCCATTTGGCACCCAAATTTGTTTAACTTCGAAAGATTTTATGTTTGTGCCTTTTGGAAACCAAATTGGTATAGTTTTCACATTTTTGTGTCTATACCAATAAATATTCTGATTGTGTCCAAATTTTCCACAAATTGTGCACTTTGAATTTACATGATTAATTTTGCATCTAATTCGTTTAGATTGTGTATACCTAAGTCCTTGTCTATTTGACAGTTTGTTTTCCTATTAGCATATTTAGTGGTCTTTCACTTTTGGAAAAGTTTCCTAAAGTTGTAGACAATTTTTGGACTTGTGTTTTGAGAGATTTATTTTCGTTTAATAATTGTGTGCACTTTTAATAGAGTTATCCCTCCTAGTATTTTCACTTTCTTTCAAAATCAGAATTTCATTATCAAGTGATTTTATTTTAGTTCCTAATTCTTTAATATCTTCTTCAAATGATGGACACTTATCACACTTAAAGATCTTGCTTTGATAGTTTTTAACCAATTGATCAAGCTGTTTATTTAAATCTATCAATGTATCTCTTTGTGATTCAAGTTTAGTGTACTTCTCCCTAAGTTTTTCAAAACAGCCAATTACCTCATGGAAATATATAAGTAATTCTGAGTGAGTACGTTTTGATACCTCGCTTGGCTCGTCGTCATCGCTATTAGTTATATCACCTCGAAGGCACAGATCTCCGTTCTCACTCTTACTGCTAGTACTCTTATAATCACTATCACTTTTATTCCTCGTGGCTAAAAAACTTTTCCTTTTCGATTTATTTTCTAGGTCGTGTCGATTCTGAGGACAATTGGGATAGATATGTTCGAGTTTATTGCACTTGTGACAGATGATCTCCCGTTCTTATGGGTTTTCTAGCGCATTGATTATTCTGCTTTTCGATTGTTGATCTAAAGATGGATTTCTGTATTTGCGGTTCCACTTTTTGAATCTCGTCATTAGTAGCGCCAGCTCAGCTGCTACATCATCATTATCCTCACCACCACTGTTTTTTACCAATCCTATTTAGTTTGTTTCTTTAACCGAGTCGATTGAGGAGGATTTCTCATTGCTATTGAGTTTTGCACCATATGTTGCATCAAAAGTATTCCAAATTTCCTATGCACTTTTACAATGAGAGATAAAGTTAAAATTATCTTGATTAATATGAGAATATATTATATGCATAGCAAGAGCATTAATCAAAGTAATTTTCTCATCTATTATATCGCATCCATTTTCAATAATATCCCAACATTTAGTATTAACAGATTTTAAATAAAATTCCATTTTTAATTTCCAATTTAAAAAATCTGTTCCATCAAAAACAGAAGGAATAATATTGGGCCGACCCTCAACAAAAGCATTATTAAAAGAAGCAATTTAAAAAATTTAAAATTTTAAAACAAGAATTAATCTTTGAAAATTCAAAATTTTAAACAAAAATGGCTTTTGTTCCTAGCTCTGATACCACTTGTAGGATCGATTTCACCCTAGAGCGTGGTGAATAGGGTGATACTATTAATTATAAAAATTATTGAGGAAGTTTATATAAAATAATTGCAAAACAGATTTCAGTTGAATAATAGCAGCAAAGAAAATAGTAGAATACAAAAATGCAGAAATAGAACACACAGATTTACCCAGCTTCCGCAAAACCTTGCCTACGTGTTGCCCCAAAGGTTTCTGCTAGAAATTAAGAAGTCGGACACTTACACACGTAAACTCGCGACACCCATTATCGAGTAACCTTAACTCTACGCTCAAAACTCTAGCACATCTCAGCCACTGAGTCGCGAAATCCCGAACTACACTACTGTAGTTCGTCCTCTAGTAACACGACTAGAAATTACAAGAGTTTAAAGAAAAATTAAAAATAATTTAAAAAATAAAACAAATAAACCCTATTTTAAAATTTAAATCCCAAATGGAAATTGAAAGAAGCTGGCCCAAAAAAAATTCTAGCTTAAGAAAATAGTTCATTTCCCTTTCTTTTATTTTCTTTGTATATTTCAATGGCCCGATGCCTTTGCGATTATGGATGCTTCTTTTTGATACTGTTCGTTCCTCTCTGATAAAATTAGGGTTTTTGATTATTTGAAGACACCGACTTCAGTAGCTCGATCGAATGATGCTTCTTCGAATTTTGTTCTTTGCCTAACTTCGGCTGCTTCAAATTGTGTCGAGCGTGTATACTGGATGAAAAATTTGAAAGTGATATTCCTTTTTAATTGTGATTGTACTCAACTTTGATTCGAGTTGAATGATAATTCTTTGTTGCTTGAACTCGAATGCTTTTTTTATGGCCGATGATGATTGGGATTTATAGGATTCGAATTCCTATATTTGTGTTCGTATTGAATCAATTGAATTTGTCAATAGTTGTGATTTGGCCATTCAATTTTGTACGGATGATAGTGATTTTTTATGACTTGTTGATAATAGTATATTTCCTGTTTCCTGGATTCGCACGGCTTTGAATTGCTTGACTTTTGACTTTAGTTTGAAATTTCCGTTGACAACGGTTTCTTGATTTTGCTTTGTTCAAACTTGCTACCACCTTTTGGTTCTCTGACATTTTTAAATTGACTTTTGCATGTTTGTCCATCCCTGTAGCATACTCGACTTGTACCTTGATTTACTTACGGCCTTGACTTTGTAATGCTCTATATACACTCCTCTGATTTATCCCGAAGTTCACATGTGAGCATTTGACTTGATTTCCTGCTTGACTTTATTTCTGCCTGGTTTCACTACATAACTTGTTTCAGATACAGTCTGCTATTACATTTGACTTTGGTCATTTTTGAAAATTCCTATGTATATTGTGATATGGATTCATCATGTCTGCATATGAACTTGTGCATGCTTTTGATTGTTGCACTTGCCTTGAACTTGAGTTGTTTTCATGTGTACTCGAGGGTGGTTTGTGCTTTTGTGCCATGTTGTACATATATGCATTTATATCCTCATGTATACGATATCACCACTGTTGGTCTAGTTTACCTGGTTGCAGAACTAGTTCTGGTTACATATTGTGTGGCTTCGAGTCAGGTTCCATTTGTGGCTTCACTTTGGTTTTGTTGTATTGTAATTGAGTCTGAATCTGGTTTGTAGTCTCAATTGATTGCATTGGTGTGACGACCAGGAATTTTAGGCAATATCAATTTAATAATCTGTATTAATAATTAAATTGATTTGATAATTTTTCTTTATAATTTCAATTTAAATTGGTAAATTTAGTCTTTTTATGGTTAATAAAAATTTAATCTGGCAATTTTGATCAATATCTTTTTAACAATTTAAAATTTGATAAGAATTATTTTTCAAAGCTAATAAAATTTTATTCTATTTATAATATATATATATATTTGATATATATTGTGAATAGAAGATCTTTTGTTTTAAATAAAAGATGAATTATCAAATTGTAATATATATGTATGTATATGTTATAATTTGGAATTGTTTTGAAATTTAATTTAATCTATTGATAATTTATATATGTATGAATTGAGATTTAAAGCTTTGTTTTAAAATTCAATATTTTTCAAAAGCTAATTTAGGATTAATTCAATTGTTTTAAAATATATAATACATTTATTTGATTTAAAAAGTAAGCTATTTATAAAATAAAAATTTACAAAGATTTCATATTTGTATTATAACTAGCTTTATAATATTTTCTTTAAAGATTATATTTATTTATGCATACATAAGTATTTATTAATTTAGTAACTTAAATAAGTAAGATTATATTAACATTTTAAATTAAATAAAAATTTAATTAAAAATACTTTAAAACATGTGTTAATACATTAGGACATGTAATGACATGTGTAAGGTAATTAAGTAATATAGTTGACAAATGTAAGAATGTAAACAAGTGGCCTTCATTTTTCTTTTATTTAAAATTTAAACATATAAGAGAAAGTTTGTTTTTCCTCTTTTAATTTCCAAACCTTCTTCTTTTTTTCTCAAATTATGTTCCTTCCTTCATTCAAGAATTAATGGCAAAAACCAGAAATTTACTTACAAACTTGAAATTTAAAACTAAAAGTAAAAACAAAACTGCAAATATCAAAACTGTGTTTCAAATGGATGTTCAAGAGAAAAATTAAACCTGCATTTCAAATGAAGCTCAATTGCAAGTCAAGAACAGTTTCAACATCTTTAAAAACATCATATTGTAAGCATGCAAAGGGATTCATCTTCAACATAAAGCAAAATCAAAGCCTTTTTCAGATTTAAAAATGTTCAGGCTTGGAAAATTCAATAGCTTGCTCTGCAAATTAACAAGTGAGTAAATTTCTTTAAAAACAGTTTGATCTATTTTTTTACTCACATGCATGTGATGATATATGATTTGAGTTTGGCGATTGCATGAAAATTTTCAGTATTTATATTATTGAATATATATATATATATGTTTATATATGTGTAAAAAGGGTTTGTGAATATGTGTAAACCATTCTGCTTACTGTTCTTTTCAGATCAGGCTCAATCCTTCAAAAATTTAAATCTTCCCCTACACCATTATTTGATTTCGATGATTAATTGAAAGTTGTGTATTAATGTTTGATAGTAATTTTAAGAATGGTTTCTGTAAATTTAAGTTTACAAATAATGTTTAAATAGGATAATACAGTGAAACACAACTACATGTCAAAAAATTGATTTCCTAAATTCTTGTTTTGGATTATATAAATGGATTAGTTGTTATAAATTATGATTTTTAACATGCAATTCATAATTTTTAATTTGATATTCAATTGGGAATTTAATGTTGAAGGGTTTCGGCAATTTGATCAATTGCCGACGATCAAACCCACGATTTGAGTTGAAAACTTGGGTGAAGCTTGCTTATGTGTTGTGGATGATGGGAAAAATGCAATTGAATTTTTCCAATATCTGAATTGTTCAAATTTGATCGAACTAGGGTTTTATATTGATTTTTGTTGGGCTTGGCTATCGAGGCATTTGCATCTTGGTTAGTGGATCGGGTTTGATCGCTTTTGGGGAGGATGATGTCCATTGACGTGGCGTTTCGATGGTGGGGTCGGCGAGGTTCATCGGCGTCGAGATGGTCAGCGTTGGGGGGTTTTGTGTCGTGTTGTTCTGCAGTTTTTTTCGAGAAGTGGTCGAATTTTGATTTGGCGACGTTTATGGGGTTTTGGTTGGTCGTGAGGGAGTCGTGGTCACCGACGACTTGGTGATGGACAGAGGATGGCTCGACGTCGTTGGGTTCGCCGTGCAATGTGCACGCGTGTATGTTTTGTACACCGGAAGTGGAGGAGTTTGGGAAGAAAGGTTTTTCCCGAGTAGTGCTCGCGTTTTCTTGGTTTCAGCTTGAAGTAGGGGGAAGCTGAAGTGTCTTTGGAGCTAGCTCGTGTGGTTTGAGTGATAGACTCGAGATTTGTTGGTTTAGTTCTGTGTAGCGATAAGTTACAAGATTAACTTGTTATTTTTAATAAATAAAATCAATGTTTAAGATTTTACAAAAGAAAGTAAATTTACAAGTCAAAGTTTGATCTTTGAAATAAAGTTAATCAAACTTTAAAAAGTATTAATTGAATTTATTTTAAAATTTAAATTTGTTTAAAATGATTTCTTTTTGAAGTAATTAACTTCATTAAATTTTGAATTTTAATTTAAAGGGAATATTTTGAATTTAAATATTAAATCAAAAGTTTTTAAGTTAAATTTTAAAGTAACGTTTTTAAAACTAAGTTTCAATTTACGTTGAAATAAATAAGTTTAAAATTAGATAATTAGAGTGTTTTAAATTTGAAATTGATTTCTAAATGCTTTATTTTTAAATAAAGTTAAAGTTATAATTTTGTAAAACAAATAGAATAATTTGTTTTTAAGTTATTAACATTTGATTAATTTCTAATAATTTATTTATGTAGATAAATAAGGTTAAATTATTTTTGATATGAACTTAAGAATACTTGATTAAATATGATTTGTAATTAAGTAAAGATTAATTAAGATAAATGCTTTTCTTATTTAATTAAGGATTTTTAAATATAAGAAGTTAATTATTTAATTAATTTTAAATAATTAGTTAATTGTTTATTTAATTTTAAATAATCACTTAATTATGAATTAATTAAGTGTAATTACTTAATGAAGTAATTAATGGTTAATTATTGAATGTAATTAAGAATGAAAAATACTTATGGAAGTAATTAGTGGAAAATTACTCATGGGAGTAATTAAATGGAAGTGATTAAGGGATAATCACTTGTTGTTATTTATTTAGGAATTGATTAATATAATTGATTTGAAGTTAATTAATTATGGAGTAATTAATTAATTAATGAATTAAGGATTATTTAATTACTTGTTAAGTAATTAATTAAAAGAGTAATCATCTAATGAAAGTAATGAGAAGATAATTACTTATGCAGGTAACTAAGAGTTAATTACTTAGTTAATTTTAGTTAATTAATTAATGTGATTAATTAATTAATAAATGTGATAATTTAAGATTAATTACTAAGTGTAATTAATTAAAATGTAATTAATTAATAAAGTAATTAATTAAGAATTATTTATTAATTTAATTGATTAATAATTACTTAATGAAGTAATTAAATATTTATTAATTAGATAATTAATCAAGGGGTTAATATAATTATTTAAGAAGTTAATTAATTAAGATAAGTAATTACAAGTTGTTAATTACTGTTTATGATTAAGGAGATGATTAATTACAAGTTAATTATTTAATTAATTTAAAGGAATTATTAATTAATAAGGATCATTAATTAATTAAATGAAATTAATTAAGGTTGATTAATAAAGTGATTAATTTAAGTGTGATTAATTAATTGTAATTAATTGAGGTTTAATGTAATTAATTATAGTTGATTAATTAATGGAAGTAAATAAAGGATCATTAATTATTGTAATTAATGATAGTAATTAAAGGTTAATTACTGTATATGATTAAGGATAATTACTTGAATGTAACTAAAGTATAATTAATCAAGGGATATTAATTAAGGAAGATTATTAAGAGATGATTAATTTATTTATTTGGAATAAATAAATGAAGAAGGATTTAGGTAATCCAATTGATTTAGAGTTAATCAATTCTGCTTATGGATGATTGATTGATAATGGTTGATTGATATGGGTGATTGATATTGGTTGTGTGAATGATGTTGGATGATTTGGATATGATATCTCTGATATGTGATATGTTGCTTTGTGAGATGAATGGTTGACATGAATTATCTATTGTGATAATGTGATTCATCTATCTGTTTATATCATCCTGAATATAAGTTTAATTGTCTAAACCCTTAGACAACTTGGACACTAAAATGGCGTTTGGATTTCGATGAAACCGAGATCGGGTTTCCATATTTGGATAATCCGAAAACCACATCGATCCAAATTAAACGTTAGGTCGTGAATCGAAGTGGAGCTTAGTGAAGACTCGAAGTGTAAGAACTATTCATCAGTATAACTCTAGGGTTGATTCCATGATGAGTTTGACGGAGATAGTACTTACAGGTTCGAGATGGTGATTCAGAGTGCAAGGGCTATAATCGTTGACTCTGAGGGTGATTCCAGAAAGAGTACAACGAGATAGTGCCTTCGGTTTCGTTCGAACCCGGAACGAACTTGTATGGATTGAATGCTTTCAGAACATCGTCAGGTGGACGATGAGCATTCTAAGATAGATGTGTTCTTTAAAGGAAATCGCAGCCTCAAGCCTCATCAACCGGGAATGGCTAAAACAAGGGAGGTGCAGCAAGGCTAGGTGGGTAGCACCCATTTCAGGGTGAGGTCATTCCTGTCTAGATGTCCCTTTTATTTCGGCTTAGTGGGTGGTTGGTCGCGCCAACCACGGGGTGATCTTACTCGGGACTGTTCAGTAAGGAATGGTCCCGGCTTTGTGATGCAGGGGATTGGGCGTAATCCTCGGTACTGTGATCTAGGCCACGTACTGCGACGGGCGGTACCCCGGTAGCCCTGCCATTGATGGAAACCCATTCTTCCTACGAGACCCTACGGTTTTGTTTGTATTACCCACTTTTGTGGCTAGTAGCTGGAATTTAATAAATGTAACAATTTCGGCTATTTTCTATTTATTTGAAAACCCTAGACACTATTATAATATCACTGGATTTCCTATCAAATGTTTTGGTTAGCGTAAGGTAAAAACTTTTCCATGTTTATGTGTGGGAAGTCTTACGTGATACCTTTTCTTTTCAAAGGTTTTTCTAAAGTTAAGCAATTTAAACCCGTTTACTCACACCAGACCCCTGTCCAACCCGCATATTTATTTTCTGTTTTATTAAACTCTTGGGTACTCATATTATGTATGAGTAGTCGAGGGATTCGGGTTAGCTTGACGAATTCTGCAGGAAATATGGGGCAGGAGGCTTCCACGAGTAGATATATTATGGTTCCGCTGTGTTTGTGTGTTATCTGTATCTTGTGTACTTGAGTTGTATAGTTAGACAGATGTTTATAACTGTCTAATATGTGTTGTATGAGTTGTGTACTCTGATGTAATATGATACTATGTAATATTTTATGTGATATATTATATTTCATTCGTTCCGCTGTGAGTATCTGATGTTGTTGTGTTTTCTTCTTTCTTATCTTTTCTTCTTCTATCCCTTTCTTTCTTAATTAGTGATGCGACTTTCTGGTGTTAGAAAGTTGGGTCGCTACAGGTGGTATCAGCGCATTAGGTTGAGTGAATACCTAGGCTCTGGAGTGGTGTCTTTCTTGAGAGAGCGTACTTGTAATTTTTATGTATAACTATGTATTTATAGATATATCTATATCTACCTAATTTGTTGGGTTATCTGTTCGGATTTTCCAACATAAGTTTTAGAGGTAGATGGAGTAGTGGTGTGTGTGTAACACAACTACCACTGATGGAAGAGGTCCATATGTTTGAGGTTGGAAGTATTTGTCGAGACTGTAGACCCAACACCATCTCGAGTGAGATCTGTAGTTCGGAGTAAGGATTTCTCTGATATCCAAAGGAATTTTTTTAAAGATTCAGAGTCCATCTTTGAAGTGTAAGTTTGGATCTGTCGGAAGTGCAGAAGTAAGTGATGGTATCTTGATAACTGCGTGGTGAAATGCAGTATCCTTGGATATTTCAGAAGATGTTTTCTCTTGAAGTAGTTTTAGAAGTGGTTGAGGAGCAGTTTTTTTTACCTGCCGCAGGGAAGATTCGTCTGTGTAGAAGTTATCTGGATCTTTAGGAAGGAGGTTGGCTGTTTTGGAATTTGAGACTAAGGTCTATGAGTTGCTTCGCTTCAGCATGGTCTCATTTTTCATTCCATAAAGAGAGCGAGATGTTGATGCTTGGTTTGGAGCCCAAATTTCTTGAGAGGATGCCTGCCATCTTGAAGGTCCGTTGTGTGGGTTGTTGATCATTTTGGTTTTCGAGAAGCCTTTGGATTAGAAGTCTTTGGTTAGCTGTGGTAGCAGTTCAGCTCGAAGTGTTTGGTGTGCTGACGAGAAGGTCTTTTAGCTTTGCAGTGTCATTGAGGTAGAGTTTGGAAGCAGCAGTGTGGTCGTCTCTCCGATGGTTCAGGAATCTTGGTGGTTCTTCTTTCAGCAGTCCGGGCAGTTGGTGAATGTTTTCTTGAAAGGTTAACCTTGTTTGGAGAAACTTAAGGCTGTTCTAATTGGTAAAGTGAGGACAGTTTCTTTGGAATCCGAACTAGGTAGGATAGCAAAAGTGACTTGCGATTAGTTTGGGAATTTATCTGAGGAAATATTTTGTTTGAGACTGAGGGTTCTCATGTGGAAGTAGGAGCTACTGAAGTAATCAGAAGTTTGTCTGCATCTGGAGTTGAGTTCCATATTGTTTTGGTTCCAGAAGCGATACTGGTAGTCAGCCTGGTTGTAGGATGGTTCTTGGAGAAGGAAGAGTTGGTGTAGCAGCTCAGAATTTTTTGGAATTTGGATTGGTCAGATCTATTTTTTGAGTTGGTATTCTGCTGTAAGGTAGTGTGACCAAGTCAAATGGGTCACTAAGATTTTATGGATTTGATGAACAAAGTTTCTCGGATATATTGGATAAGTTTGTATTCGTGTTCATCAATAGTATTCTCATCTATTTCAGAATCAGAGTTGTCCAGCGGAAGCAAGGTAGCAGCTGTACGAGGATGGAAGCAAGTTTAGTTTGCTATTGCTTGGGAAGTAGAGCTTGTGTTTTGGATTTCGACGAATCTTGAAAGACTTTTCTGTTGGATAGGATCCAAAAACTGTTTGTTTTGGTCTAATTGTTTCTGGAAGTACCAGCATAGGTTGAGCTGATCAGGAAGAAGATTGGCAGCCCAGGATTGTCTGTTGAGTTATACAGATATGAGATAAGGAGTTAGGAATTCGAAGTTGAAGACTTCATTGTTGTTAAGATTTCTCTGGTTAAGAGAGCAGTAATTGGATAAGATTGGATGGCTAGTTCTGAGACATTTGAGATTTCTTATCTGTGTTTTTGATAGGATAAGATTGAATTGCCAATTTGGATAGCTGGAATTCATTGTATTTCACGTATCTCTGAGGGAGTACGTGAATGATTCATTGTTGGTTGTAGAATCTGCAGTTCAGTTGGATTTGGAAGTTGTGCTAGACTTGAGTATAGTCTGATGTTCTGTTCAGATTGATGGATCTAGAGATGAGTTGAGCTCTGGATTTTAGTGGAGTAGTTAGTTTAGCTTCTATAGAGCGAGTCTCCCAGTAATTTATACTTGGGAAACTCTAGATAGTTAGATGATATCTCCTGATCTGTGTCAGGATAATTGGTCAGCTTTGTTTGTTTGATTGGTTGCTTTGGTTGTTAGTAATTGGTTGATAGGTATGCTTTGCCGATTGAAAATTAAAATCTTTACTGGGTTATTAAATTACCTTTGCTTTTAAATTTCGAGGACGAAATTCTTTTAAGGGGGGAGGAAATTGGCGACCCGGAATTTTAGGCAATTTCAATTTAATAATCTGTATTGATAATTAAATTGATTTGATAATTTTTCTTTATAATTTTGATTTAAATTGGTAAATTTAATCTTTTTATGGTTAATAAAAATTTAATCTGGCAATTTTGATCAATATCTTTTTAACAAATTAAAAATTGATAAGAATTATTTTTCAAAGCTAATAAAATTTTATTCTATTTATAATATATATATATATAATATATTGTGAAATAGAAGATCTTTTGTTTTAAATAAAAGATGAATTTTCAAATTGTAATATATATGTATGTATATGTTATAATTTGGAATTGTTTTGAAATTTAATTTAATCTATTGATAATTTATATATGTATGAATTGTGATTTAAAGGTTTTAAAATTCAATATTTTTCAAAAGCTAATTTAGGATTAATTCAATTTTTTTAAAATATATAATACATTTATTTGATTTAAAAAGTAAGCTATTTATAAAATAAAAATTTACAAAGATTTCATATTTGTATTATAACTAGCTTTATAATATTTTCTTTAAAGATTAGATTTATTTATGCATACATAAGTATTTATTAATTTAGTAACTTAAATAAGTAAGCTTATATTAACATTTTAAATTAAATAAAAATTTAATTAAAAATACTTAAAAACATATGTTAATACATTAGGACAAGTAATGACATGTGTAAGGTAATTACGTAATATAGTTGACAAAAGTAAGAATGCAAAAATTTTCTTTTGTTTAAAATTTAAACATATAAGAGTAAGTTTGCATTTCCTCTTTTAATTTCCAAACCTTCTTCTTTTTTTCTCAAATTCTTTTCCTTCCTTCGTTTCAAGAATTAATGGCAAAAACCAGAAATTTACTTACAAACCTGAAATTTAAAACTAAAAGTAAAAACAAAACTGCAAATATCAAAACTGTGTTTCAAATGGATGTTCAAAAGCAAGATTAAACCTGCATTTCAAATGAAGCTCAATTGCAAGTCAAGAACAGTTTCAACATCTTTAAAAACATCATATTGTAAGCATGCAAAGGGATTCATCTTTAACATAAAGCAAAATCAAAGCCTTTTTCAGATTTAAAAATGTTCAGGCCTGGAAAATTCAATAACTTGCTCTGCAAATTAACAAGTAAGTAAATTTCTTTAAAAACGGTTTGATCTGTTTTTTTACTCACATGCATGTGATGATCTGTGATTTGAGTTTGGTGATTGCATGAAAATCTTCAGTATTTATATTATGAATATATAGATATTTTTATATATGTGTAAAAAGGGTTTGTGAATATGTGTAAACCATTCTGCTTACTGTTCTTTTCAGATCAGGCTCAATCCTTCAAAAATTTAGATCTTTCCCTAACACCATTATTTGACTTCGATGATTAAATGAAAGTTGTGTATTAATGTTTGATAGTAATTTTAAGAATGGTTTCTGTAAATTTAAGTTTACAAATAATGTTTAAATAGGATAATACAGTGAAACACAACTGCATGTCAAAAAATTGATTTCCTAAATTCTTGTTTTGGATTATTAAATGGATTACTTGTTAGAAATTATGATTTTTAACATGCAATTCATAATTTTTAATTTGATATTCAATTGGGAATTTAATGTTGAAGGGTTTCGGCAATTTGATCAATTGCCGACGATCAAACCCATGATTTGAGTTGAAATCTTGGGTGAAGCTTGCTTATGTGTTGTGGATGATGGGAAAATTGCAATAGAAATTTTCCAATATCTGAATTGTTCGAATTGATCGAACTAGGGTTTTATATTGATTTTTGTTGGGGTTGGCCGTCGACGCATTTGCATCTTGGTAAGTGGATCGGGTTTGATTGCTTTTGGGGAGGATGATGTTCATTAACGTGGCGTTTCGATGGTGGGGTCGGCGAGGTTCACCGGCGTCGAGATGGTCGGCGTTGGGGGGTTTTGTGTCATGTTGTTCTGCAGTATTTTTTCGAGAAGTGGTTGAATTTTGATTTGGCGACGTTTATGGGGTCTTGGTTGGTCGTGAGGGACGTCGTGGTCACCGACGACTTGGTGATGGACGAAGAATGGCTCGACGTCGTTGGGTTCACCGTGCAATGTGCACGCGTGTATGTTTTATACAATGGAAGTGGAGGAGTTTGGGAAGAAAGGTTTTTCCCGGGTAGTGCTCACGTTTTGTTGGTTTCAGCTCGAAGTAGGGGGAAGCTGGAGTGTCTTCGGAGCTGACTCGTGTGGTTTGAGTAATCGAATCGAGATTTGTTGGTTTAGTTCTGTGTAGTGAAAAGTTACAAGATTAACTTGTTATTTTTAATAAATAAAATCAATGTTTAAGATTTTACAAAAGAAAGTAAATTTACAAGTTAAAATTTGATCTTTGAAATAAAGTTAATCAAACTTTAAAAAGTATTAATTGAATTTATTTTAAAATTTAAATTTGTTTCAAATGATTTCTTTTTGAAGTAATTAACTTCATTAAATTTTGAATTTTAATTTAAAGGGAATATTTTGAATTTAAATATTAAATCAAAAGTTTTTAAGTTAAATTTTAAAGTAACGTTTTTAAAACTAAGTTTCAATTTACATTGAAATAAATAAGTTTAAAATTAGATGATTATAGTGTTTTAAATTTGAAATTGATTTCTAAATGCTTTATTTTTAAATGAAGTTAAAGTTATAATTTTGTAAAACAAATAGAATAATTTGTTTTTAAGTTATTAAAATTTGATTAATTTCTAATAATTTATTTATGTAGACAAATAAGGTTAAATTATTTTTGATATGAACTTAAGAATACTTGATTAAATATGATTTGTAATAAAGTAAAGATTAATTAAGATAAATGCTTTTCTTATTTAATTAAGGATTTTTAAATATAAGAAGTTAATTAATTATTTAATTAATTTTAAATAATTAGTTAATTGTTTATTTAATTTTAAATAATCACTTAATTATGAATTAATTAAGTGTAATTACTTAATGAAGTAATTAATGGTTAATTATTGAATGTAATTAAGAATGAAAAATACTTATGGAAGTAATTAGTGGAAAATTACTCATGGGAGTAATTAAATGGAAGTGATTAAGGGATAATCACTTGTTGTTATTTATTTAGGAATTGATTAATATAATTGATTTGAAGTTAATTAATCATGGAGTAATTAATTAATCAATGAATTAAGGATTATTTAATTACTTGTTAAGTAATTAATTAAGAGAGTAATCATCTAATGAAGTAATGAGAAGATAATTACTTATGTAAGTAATTAAGAGTTAATTACTTAGTTAATTTTAGTTAATTAATTAATGTGATTAATTAATTAATAAATGTGATAATTTAAGATTAATTACTAAGTGCAATTAATTAAAATGTAATTAATTAATAAAGTAATTATAAGAATTATTTATTAATTTAATTGATTAATAATTACTTAATGAATTAATTAAAGATTTATTAATTAGATAATTAATCAAGGGGTTAATATAATTAATTAAGAAGTTAATTAATTGAGATAAGTAATAACAAGTTGTTAATTACTGTTTATGATTAATGAGATGATTAATTACAAGTTAATTATTTAATTAATTAAAAGGAATTATTAATTAATAAGGATCATTAATTAATTAAATGAAATTAATCAAGGTTGATTAATAAAGTGATTAATTTAAGTGTGATTAATTAATTGTAATTAATTGAGGTTTAATGTAATTAATTATAGTTGATTAATTAATGGAAGTAAATGAAGGATCATTAATTATTGTAATTAATGATAGTAATTAAAGGTTAATTACTGTATATGATTAAGGATAATTACTTGAATGTAATTAAAGTATAATTAATCAAGGGAGATTAATTAAGGAAGATTATTAAGAGATGATTAATTTATTTATTTGGAATAAATAAATGAAGAATGATTTAGGTAATCCAATTGATTTAGAGTTAATCAATTCTGCTTATGGATGATTGATTGATAATGATTGATTGATATTGGGTGATTTATATTGGGTGTGTGAATGATGTTGGATGATTTGGATATGATATCTCTGATATCTTTGATATGTAATATGCTGCTTTGTGAGATGAATGGTTGATATGAATTATCTATTGTGATAATGTGATTCATCTATCTGTTTATATCTCCTGAATATAAGTTTAATTGTTTAAACCCTTAAACAACTTGTACATTAAAATGGCATTTGGATTTCGATGAGACCAGGATCAGGTTTCCATATTTGGATAATCCGAAAACCACCTCAATCCAAATTAAACGTTAGGTCGTGAATCCAAGTGGAGCTTAGTGAAGACTCGAAGTGTAAGAACTATTCGTCAGTATAACTCTGGGGGTGATTCCGTGTTGAGTTTGACGGAGATAATACTTATAGGTTCGAGATGGTGATTCAGAGTGCAAGGGCTATGGTCGTTGACTCTGAGGGTGATTCCAAAATGAGTGCAACGAACCCGAAACGAACTTGTATGGATTGAATGCTTTCAGAACATCGTCAGGTGGACGATGAGCATTCTAAGATAGATGTGTTCTTTAAAGGTAATCGCAGCCTCAAGCCTCATCAACCGGGAATGGCTAAAACATGGGAGGTGCAGCATGGCTAGGTGGGTAGCACGCATTTCAGGGTGAGGTCATACCTGTCTAAATGTCCCTTTTATTTCGGCTTAGTGGGTGGTTGGTCGCGCCAACCACGGGGTGATCTTACTCGGGACTGTTCAGTAAGGAATGGTCCCGGCTTTGTGATGCAGGGGATTGGGCATAATCCTCGGTACTGTGATCTAGGCCACGTACTGTGACGGGCGGTACCCCGGTAGCCCTGCCATTGATGGAAACACATTCTTCCTACGAGACCCTACGGTTTTGTTTGTATTACCCATTTTTGTGGCTAGTAGATGGAATTTAATAAATGTAACAATTTCGGCTATTTTCTATTTATTTGAAAACCCTAGACACTATTATAATATCACTGGATTTCCTATCAAATGTTTTGGCTAGCGTAAGGTAAAAACTTTTCCATGTTTATGTGTGGGAAGTCTTATGTGATACCTTTTCTTTTCAAAGGTTTTTCTAAAGTTAAGCAATTTTAACCCGTTTACTCACACCAGACGCCTGTCTGACCCGAGTGTTTATTTTCTGTTTTATTAAACTCTTGGGTACTCATATTATGTATGAGTAGTCGAGGGATTCAGGTTAGCTTGACGAATTCTGGAGGAAATATGGAGCAGGAGGCTTCCACGAGCAGATATATTATGATTCCGCTGTGTTTGTGTGTTATCTGTATCTTGTGTACTTGAGTTGTATAGTTCGATATATGTTTATAACTGTCTAATATGTGTTGTATAAGTTGTGTACTCTGATGTAATATGATACTATGTAATATTTTATGTGATATATTATATTTCATTCTTTCCGCTGTGAGTATCTGATGTTGTGTTTTTTACTTTCTTATCTTTTCTTCTTCTATCCCTTTCTTTCTTAATTAGTGATGCGACTTTCTGGTGTTAGAAAGTTGGGTCGCTACAAGTGGTCACTTTCATGTGTTCTAGTTGCCTCAAGTACATGTGTATATATAATATTGTGTTTACTTTGTTTCACTGGTGACATTGATTGCATTGAGCTCTGGTGCAGTTTGGTTTGATGTTGATTTATGGTTCATGTCTAAATCTTCATTGATTTAGGTTGCAGTGATATTGAACTTGATCATATGCATGTTCACTACTGTTACATGGACTTTGTACATATTGTTCTTGAGTCTAACTTGGAGCATTTTATTTGTGTTCTTCATGGTTCACTTAACTTTTTCTTCACTTGATGTCTTCACCTCATTGTACCTTTCCTCGAGTCAGATTCCAATATACATGTCTGTTGCATATGCATACATGTAATTTTGCTTGCATGATGGACTCTGGTAGTTACATTATTGTTTGGGTTCATATGCACTTGTGTTGAATCCAGCTTATAGCCCGGGTTTGACCTTGTGATCATATCGTGATTTCACTTGAGTTGAACCCTGCATGATTTGGGTTTGAACTTGTGCTCACCTGTCCCTGTAATTCTATCAAGTGTATATTGGTGTGTATGGCCTTGTGGCATGTATAGTGATACACTGTGCATGTCACAAGCTATTCGTGTATGATGAATTCAAAATTAAATGATGTCAAACAATCAAATAACTGAGGCAAATAATATTTTCAAAATATCATTTTATTTTACACTGCAAAATATTTTCTTTTCAATTTTACTGCGTTAGTGTTTATTTTACAGATTGCTTAGATGCTGGATTCAATTTGGAATAGAATTGATGATAAATAGGAGTGTGAGCGATATGTAGTGAGGTGCAAATGTAAATGATAAATTGTGATGTAATTGAAATTGTATTGTTTGAAAATTGTGTATATAGTGAGAGCTCAAATTTGTACTATTAAAAATTGTAATAAATTTTTGTTTGAATAAAATATCCATTTGAATTTAAATTCTGTGTTATTTATTTTATTCAACAT
Organism: Allium cepa; assembly: GCA_030765085.1. Classification (NCBI taxonomy): domain Eukaryota; kingdom Viridiplantae; phylum Streptophyta; class Magnoliopsida; order Asparagales; family Amaryllidaceae; genus Allium; species Allium cepa. The sequence goes on from CM060929.1 coordinate 217,482,343, forward strand.
ATGTGTGTATGAGTAATACACACACACACACACACACGTGTGTGTGTCTATGTATGTGTGTGTATGTGTCATAAAACAATACTTATAAAATAATACTTAGTAATGCACTTGAATAAATATGTATATATGTACACAAAATATAATTATGTTTCCAATATTAAAATACAATATAAGTTTATATAAACTTATAAAATTATTATATCATAGTTCGAAAACTGAATTTTTTTAAAATAAAATTATATGTATATACAGTACGTGTATATATATATATACACACTTACAAAACGTTACAACATATATAATAATAATTAACATTTCTTTATATTACCCTCGCCTTAGAAGTTAAAAAAATTTCGGTTTTAACCCATTAATTATTTTTTATTTTTTTAAACGGATGGAGAAAACTTAAAATAAATTAATTCAAAATCAAAATGATGATATATTTTTATATAAAAATCAATACTTGTATTTTATACTGTTTATAAATTTATGCATATATATTTATTAGTCGCACAAACAAATTTTACGTTAAATAAAGGTATATAAAATATGTGTGCTTTAAATAACAAAATTATTTATTTTATATTCGAGAGCATTTTTATGTTAATAAAAAGTTATTTTTATTTTAAGTATAAAACATGTATTATGTAGTATTATATTTTATACTAATTTTTAATTAAAATAGAAATTTTTTATATGTATAATTTAATTTCCATTTTTTTATTACTGGGTCATGAGTAATATGATGTGGTTTGTTATTATTGTACATACACATGTATATCCAACCATCCAAATGTGATAACATATGGGTATACGGATTTATCATAATTGCTAATTAACATATATACAGTGTAATAAATAAATTTATCATTAGTAAATATAAAATATACCTTCTGTCAAAGCCTTGTACGTACATATAAAAGTAAAGAACGAAACTTTTTGAATCCAATTCCAAGACGAAAAGCTTTTAGCTCCTAAATAGCTTTACTATCGAGGTCAAATCAAGCTATTAATTTAATGTTTTGTGTTTTTATTTTTAGGGATTTGAAGGGGTATGGTCGGCCTCTATTTATTGGAGTAGAAGAACCAAAATGTCAACAAATAGGTGAATATTAAAGGGAATAAATAGAGGAGAGATAAGAGAGTAAACTATAGATCAAGATCCTTATTTTTCTCTAATCAGTTCTTTCCTTCTGAATTAAAAATTCCTCCTCCTAAATCCGTCAAATGGCTAGCCTCATCTAGGATCTTCATGGCTAACTATCTAAACCCCTTTGGGCCTCAAAACAATTTCAAGCCTGAATAATATTTGTTGCATTTAAATGTACATCGATATCGTATATCGATTAGTGTTTATATAATTATTACATGCACACTATTTAATATTGTTCAACACACATCAAATAAAATTTTATAATTAATATTTCATAAGTATTAATTAATTTATAACAATTACAAATTAATTAAATCATGTGGTAATAGAAACATTCAATGTTTCGGTCGTATGACTCTTAGGTGTAAATTTGATCAACGATTAATATCGAATAATTCGTAATTGAGCATTCACGCGTCACATAGCGGGTGGTGTAACATTATGATCAAATTTATCGCTTACTTAGCATTGGTAAAATCCAATTTTACTTTATTAAACGTTAACCGATAGTGACAATTATTTACACCAACTCTCTTCATCAAAACTACATTACTTAGGACTTATGAAATTTGATAGTGGTCAAAATTCCAATATCGTCCATATTCAACTTTATAGTCCGACGACAAAGCCCTTTATTCAATAATAACAATTATTATTAACCGAACTGCTCAAGCCAAAGACTTTGAGTTTAAGTTGACTTCAGCTAACAACGATACTGTTAGAATTGGGCCAGCCCATAGCGGAAGTTGTGAATTTCAAAAAAAATCCTTATTGGATCTATTTAGGCCTATGAAGTCTAATTCATGTAGAAAATTTCAAAATATTATTTAAATTAAATCTTTTATTTTATTTAAATTTATAATTATAGTTTTATTTAATTTATGTATTAATACATACGTATAATCTATGTATATGTGTCATACACACACACACATGTGTGTGTGTATCTGTGATTATGTGTTTGTGAATATGCAACATATCAACCCATGCATGGTATAACATGTCCATGTATAGTTGTCGAGATTTGCAATGCAATCGAGACGTTAGTTCATCCAATATGCAAGTATATGTTGTCCAAATATGTGTGTGTATAAACTATTATTTTATATGAATGTTATATATATATTTTAAGTTTGTTTAATAATTTTATATAAATGTATAATATATTTATATATATAATCTTATAAATAAAATATTAATATTATATATACACATATTATTAATATATATTTATTTAAATAAATATAAGTTAATTAAAATATTAAAATAATAATTTATTTTAACCGTAAATAATATATGTATACATACTTATATGTATATGTATATGTATATGTATAGTAATGAAGTAATTCTTTTTAATATATTACATATGCATATATATATTTATATTATATAATAATATATATTAATTAACGATATTTTTCAAGATAATTTTTTCATTAAATCCAGATCATACACATAGATCAAAAATAATTTTACATATAAATATTTTTTAATTTGAAATTCGTTTTAACTAAATATTCATTTGAAAATTAATAAAATATTAATAAACAAGAAATTTCAAAAACTTATTTCAAATTTTAAATTTTTAGTAAACCCTAAATGATTTATGGTTTGAATTTTTTTCCATGTTTTTATCGGTTTAAATTAGTTTTATATTAATTTTTTAATTTTGGACATTTAATATAATTAATTTTTAAAAATAGAAATCATTTTTTGACCGAGAGCTTATCTATGCTAATATAATTTTATGAAATTTAAATAATAATTTTCATAACATATTCGAATCCATATAGTTTATTTATAAAGTACATCGATTTAAATAATATTAAATAATAATAAAAATTAAAAATATATTTTTTATTGTAGAAAACTAATTTTGTATGATAAATTATATATAAAATTATATGACTAATTTTAGCCATAGTACGATGTTATAACTAATTATAAACTTTATATGTATAACTAAATATTATATATTGATATATAAAATATATAATTATATTATTTTACATATGGCTACGTTAACCTAACATATATGATATGAAAACCCTTTTTTTTACTATAAATATACCCGCACATATAACCAAAACTGATTTGTGACAACATTGCTTGCATATTAGAATCGTCGCCTAACTAACAATATAACACACACACATATGAAAAAAACATTATACTGAAAATCATTAACTATAATCTTATAAAATCATACTTGAATTCTAAAGCCTTGGAGTGCACCTTGAAAAATAAATTCTCCCTTTGAAATTCTTTTCGATTCAGTGGAGTGCTAGTCTTTGAACCATTGACCCTCAACTATCGAATAGTGATTGGATATGACTGGATTTGAGTTTGTAGTGATAGAAGGGCAAGAGTACATTTTCAACCAGTAAGTATGGAAAGAGGAGGTAGCAAAAGATCATATCTAATTAGGGTTAGGGATGTTTATATAGTGTATAGAAAAGAGAGAAAACTGAATCGAATCTCATACTATTTCTCCTTCAATCTGAGCCATCCAAAATTAAGCCCCCTTTACCAAAATTGAGTGCCTATACATATGTTTGCTGGCCATATGATGGGCCTTAAACCCATTAAACCCATATAGAATATCATGCAATTAAATCCAATTTAATCTCTTATCCATATCGTCTATCGATTGATATATTTGTAAATACTATAAATATATTTGGTATATTTATTTCTCAAATTTTATAATTAATATTTCATAAATATTAATTAACTTATAACAATTGAAAATTAATTAAATCATCTGGTCAAAGGTGAATTCATTGTTCTGGTTGTGTGACTCGTTATGTGTAAATTTGGCCAGCGTTAATATCGAACTATTCGAATATTAACATTCACATGTCACGTAGCAGGTGGAGTGACATTTCGACCCAATTTATCGCTTACGCGGTTTTGGTGAAATCCAATTTCACTTTGTTAGGCGTTATCTGGTTGTGACTTTTATTTACACCAATTCTCTTGGTCAAAACTATATAACTTTGGACTTATGGAATTTGATAACAGTCAAAATTCCAATATCGCCATATTTAACTCTGTAGTTTAAACACAAAGTCCTTGATTTAATAATAATAATTGTTATTAACTAAAATGATCTGGCAAAATACTTTGACTTTGAGTGGACCATGATACTGACCCCACATAATTGATGAGACAGATCCTCTGTTGAATTTTGTTTCACTTCTAATACTTGTACTTGATGCAACTATAGTCACTCGATGGACAATGTGCCATGATTTGACTTTAATCAAAGAGGAGCTTTTATATTGAAGATTGATGGTATTTTCAAGTTGAGAGAACTTAGTAAATCAGTCACATCGATATTTTCTGCTTGACCTTAGTTATATTAACCAACAGAAAACAATTGAGTGATTCGTTCCATAATTATCTAATAACTATTAGTACATAACCTCTTCGTCCTTCCAATAGTCATGAGTAATACACTACCCAACATTTGGAGAGCGTTACGTACTCTAGTCTCAACTGATACACCGATATCCAGTCTCGATGCAGCTTGATTAGGAAGATTTAAAATGGTGTATTTATTTTAAATTACTCACCGTTACAACGCTTTGTAACTACTATCAAAAAATATACCATTTGTGGATTTACTATTAAACATTTTTTTAATAAATTAATATAGCACATTATATCAAGTATATAATAGAAAGAAAACACTTTTATTTCTAACAAGATTGGTTATCGAGTTAGATGCATGTAACAAATTATATAACTGCCTATATGGCATACCCCTAACACGATAAATCTCTCATTTGCACTTGGGATCAAGTTTGAAAATCTATTTTAACTTTTCCAATTAGTTTCCTCTAAACCGATCGAGTTAGTGCCGTAGTGAATGGGTATGCTATTATGATTAATTGTCTAATCTATTAATCAACTCTCTCCGACGTTGATAAACTACCTTTATCATTTGGGATAATTCAAAGTTTATCTTTCGACTTTAAGTGAGCTCTAGGTTCTGTTATGAACTATATCATGAAATTGTTATCATATAGCAATGTTATGGGATTCTCAATATTTAAAATCACCTGAAGCCCAGTTATAAATTTGTGCATTTATATTTACTACATTGTTGTTATTGCGGCGCTATTTAAGGTGATGTACTTAATCTTTTCATTGAATCATACATAATATTTAATTTGGAACATTTCCAATTTAAATATTCTTAACTTGAATTTGTTACTGATCTATAATACTCAATATCACTTACGAAAATTTGAGAGCGAATGCTCTATAAGTGTAACGACTCACATTTCAGAGGGTTTAAATTGACAATAATACACACATGTCTAACTTAGACAATCCGGAATATCGATAATCAATGGGGTTAACTAAGAAAAATAAGAAAAGAAGAAGAAAAAACACAGAATCTCACAGTGGAACGATAAAATATAATAATAAAATAAATAGTTCATGAAGCTGTTTACTATACATTTGATTATAATCATTTATCAGAGTTGTACATATACATCAGAATAAAATATAATGCATCAGACAACATGATGCAGGAATAATAATAGTAATAATATACTGAATCTTTGTCTTCGTCCTCCAAAATAAATCTTCAGTAAGCTAAAAAACACAAGACTGACCCGAGCGTAATGAAAAGACAAAACACTCGATGGGGACTAAAATATCCTTATGTAAGTCAAATCGATATCGCATATAACAAGAGTGTAACGGCGTAAGAGATGTTTACGAGATTTCACATCTCATATCCAGTGTATAATGTGCGTGTAATAACTCCGGAGATATTACGGGATTTTCCTTCTCTTAAGGATCCATCAAAATATTTATATGTAGTAGAATACGATATATATGTATAGTGTCTAGTTAATAAAATAAATATTTTTCATAGCTTTAAGGCTTTACATTAATCCCCCTTAACACGTTTTTAAGCATTGTCGTACAATTTGCACATAAAACACCAGTCAAACAGTCGGTGGATAGGTATGTGCTATGATACGACAACACTAAATCAAAATCGTATGGGTCTCGTATACGGATAAAAGTATGACAAGGCATTTGACGCAATGTCCAAGGTAGGATACTGCCAGTTCGGGTCGTAGAGATGGTGGTAACGCATCATAGCCATGACTGCCTACCGCGTCCATCCATCCCATATCAAGTCAAAGGGAGGCTATCCCAATCAAGGTGCACCATATCGAAACCAACAACAAGTGTAATAATATGGACCGAGTCCAAGAAAATCGAAGAACGGATGTCCATTCGGGGTAATTAGCCCACTTGGCCCTGTCAAGCTGTCCTATTTTAGTCATTTCAAATTGACACAAGTGTCGGGGTCTATCCATCATCGTTCTCTTTCTTCAAATCCAAAAACCGTCGCCTAATCCAACCATTTCGTTCTAGAGTTTCCTCTGCATACACAGTTGTTAATGTGGTTCCGGTATCAATGGAGAGTATGCCCATATCTGGCCCCGGTCTCTTTAACAACCAAATGTTATTTTACACACCGGTTGGTACTTTTACATTTTGAAAACATTTCATACTTGATATCAAAATATCATCTTCGCTTCAAAATCAAACTCGTTTCGAAATCATCATATTTACTCGAAATATACAAATTCAGTTCAAAATTATATTTGCCTTAATACCTCGATTTCGATTCCAAAGTTGTTTTGAATTTCAATTGGGTTATAACTTTATTTAATCCAATTCGTATTTAAATCCACGATTTAAAAATAATGCTCTACCCTTGACTAGTTTGAATTTTATTGATAAATAGTTTGAATAGTTTTAAAATAGTTTACACAATAAAATAGTTAAAAATAGTTTGAATGGTTAAAATAGTTAAAAATAGTTTAGATATTAAAATGGTTTATATAGTAAAATAATTTGGAAAACCTGTAGGATCGATTGGATCGATTTCACCCTAGAGGAGGGTGAATAGGATGATGCTATTAATTATAAAAGTTAATTGCGGAAGCTTATAAAATTATTTCAACACAGATCACAGAATAATAGCAGCATAGGTAATAGTAGAATAATAAATGCAGAAATAGAACGACATAGAATTTACCCAGCTTCGGCGAAACCCTGCCTACGTGCTGCCCCCAAGGTTTCTACTAGAAAATAAGTAGTCACACGCTTACACACGTAAATTCACGACACCCGCTACTGACTAACCTAACTCTATGCTCAAAACCCTACCACAACTCAGCCACTGAGTTGCGAATTCTCAAACTACGCCACGTAGTTTGTCCTCTAGTCACACGACTACAAATTACAATGGTTTAAAACTGAAATACAAATTTAAAACAATTTAGAAAACAAATAAACCCTAATTTAGCTAAAGCCTTAAATAAATCAAGCCGCCCAAACACACGCTCTCTTTTATTGTTATGAGTTCGGCCCGTTCCTTTTTGAGATAATGGCGGCCCTGTTCCTTTTCTTTGTTCGATCAAAATTAGGGCTTTCCTATAATTCGAAGAAGCCGATTCTAATTGCTCGATTGAATAGATGATTTGGCGTCCCTTTTCTGTCAATCGATGGTCTCCGTGATTTGCTTCGACTGCTTCGAATTTAATTGAATTCGAGATGACTTCGGTATGTGATTTTTGCTCCTTTTCTTTTCTAATTGAATGCTTGATCTCGATTGATGATTCGAGTTGTATGATTATGCTCTGTTGTTACTTGAACTCAAATAATTTTGTTGTCGATGATGTTATGGTTTATATAAGATTTGAATCCCTAGATTTTTGTTCGTCTGATATTTTCAATATTTAGCTTCGGCCATTCGATTTCGTTTGGATGTTGATGATTGACCTGACTTATTCAATTTTTTCTTTTCGTTGCTTGGTTATCACGGTGTTGATTTCTGACTTGGTTCGATTTCTTTTTATCCACGGCTTGATGATTTTTGAACTGTTCGAACTCCTTGGTCATTACGGCTTGATTTTCATTTGACTTCGGTCTTGATTTTTGTATATGCGATTCCATGACTTCGGTCAGTAGCTCACGGCTTCAACTTGTTTTTGATATTACCAGACTTTGACTTGATTTTATCACTTGACTTCGAGTTTGGTAACTCTGTTGCATCTGGCGTCAATGAATCTTTACTGACTTGTACATTTGAGTCTATACTTATGTAAGAATAGTTGTTCATGTTGTAGACAGTTTGCATTGCATCATCACTGACTATTGACACTCTTTGTGTATGTGTGCAGTGTTGTTTCGATATTGACTCATTTATTTTGAAACTGTTACTTGGTGTTTGGTTTCAATGTTTAGTTGAGTCTTACACTTGAATGTGCAGTTTGGTCGACACTTGAATTTTGTTTATTCATTGACATATACACCACTTTGATTGCCTTTGTGGTCTGGTTCCTTGTTGTTCCATTTTTACTGTTGTATCACCATATATGTATATTCATGTTTTGAGACTGCTATCATCTCTAGCTGTTTACTGGGCTGGTCTGTGTAGCATTAATTTTGATCATCCTATAGCAACTCTGGTTATTGTTGTTTGATTTGGGTCAATTAGTTTCTTCGAGTTACTGCAGCTTCATTGCAGCTGTCTTGACCATTTGAAGCGGTTTGGATATTTCTTTCATGTAGTTACTGTGCATTACTGTCTTTGAGGGTTTGTGAGAACTTTGCCATGATTTTGATTTTTGCCTCCTTGTGATGATCACTTTTGCATTGTATATGTTGTATATATATGAACTTGGTTCATATGTATGTTGTGCATTTGTTTTCAAGTATAGTTGCAATGTGTTGTAGTTGCAGTTTGTATTTTGTGCACTGTTGTTTGATGTGCCTTGCTGTGTTGCCTTATCTTTGGTGCACATGCTTGCTTCTCCGACCTGTTTCAGTGTAACCTTCATGTGAACTTCTGGTTAGCATATTTAGCTTGGTTGTCACTTGCTCATCCAACCTTGCACTATCCAGTTTCATATTGTTGGCATTGATTTGTATTAGTTCGAATTACACTTAAGTTGAATCCAGCTTTTTGCTCGGATTTGACCTTGTGCTGAAAGTTGTGACATTATTTTATTGCACTTGAGTTGAATCCGGTATTTTGGGTTTGACCTGTGCTCACCTGTCCCTGTAAATTTATCAAGTGTATATATCGGTGTGCATGGCCTTGTGGCATATACAGTGATACACCGTGTATGTCACAAGCTGTTCGTGTATGATGAATTGAAAATTAAATGATGATGAAAAACCCAAATAACTGGGGCAAATATTATTTTCAAAATCCACATTTTGTTTTATACAGCAAAAATATTTTCTTTTCTATTTTACTGCGTCAATATTTATTTTTGAAGATTGCTCAGATGCTGGATTCAATTTGGAGTGAAGTTGAAGATAAAATACGAGTTGAGTGAATGAGTGATGTGTAGTGAGGTCAAATGCAAATGTGAATCTTGATGTAATCAAAGTTGTACTGCAATTGAAATTATATATAGTGAGAGCTTGAACTTTGTACTATTCAAAGATTGTAATAAATATTTGTTTGAATTAAATTTCTGTTTGAATTCAAATTCTGTGTTATTTATTTTTAGTCAGCAAATTTTTATTTAATCTATGAAAAATAAAATAGTACATTAACAAATACATTTACACGAATATATATATATATGTTTATTTTCATCAAACAAAAATCATATAATCGCATATTCAACAGTCTCCCCCTTTTGATGATAACAAACATATATTTAAGATTTTGAATATGTTAAATGTATTTGATCATTGATATACTCTAATTGCTCCCCCTATTTAAATGCTTCCTCTCTACACAAAGCTCCCCTACATATATGCATACAATTAAAAATATGCAAATGAGCCTAGATGCAAATGGAAAATACTTGACCCGTGCTTGATTTTATTTGATAAAATCTTAACTTTTCTCTCCCTCTTTTGTTATCAGCAAAAGAGTAATAGTGTTAGAGAAAATTGAGATAAAGTGATCGATATTAATCCAACGTTAAAACCCAATTGAATATAAATATTAAATTTCAATAAAAAATCAAACAAAAATCATAAATACTTTGTTAGACGCATATTCCACTTTTAAAGTGATGGGAATGATGTCATCATATAAAACCATACAGTTGTGTCTATTTGTGGTATATTTATATCAGGAATTCGAATATCTACTAACCATGAATAACAGTTAGGACTTTTAAATGAGATTAGTAGTATTCCAATTTTATTTTTTTAAAAAATGAATTCAAGTATCTTCTAACCACGCATAACCGTAAGGACTTTTAAATGGGATTAGAATCAACTTGTTTATTTTTAAAATCAATTTTTGATATGCGTTCCATACATGCATAACCGTGAGGACTTTTAAATGAGCATGGAAGCACATAACAAATTCCAAGTAATTCACCCATGCATAACCATGAGGACTTTTAAATGAGAGTGAATACTTTGGTATTTATTTATTTTATTTATTATTATTATTATTATTTTTTTAAAAAGAAATATAAAATGAAAAACGAATGATTCCTGTTTAAAGTACCACATATCGACAAACTATATTGAATTTTGATGAGTGATGGTCGTTAGAAATATGATAGAAACAGAGATGATCATGGAATTTTTACCAACAAAAAGTTTTATAACTCCTGTTTAAATTTCTAAAGAAATTTACTAATTATACCGTCTCGAGTCATAATATATGATAAATATCAACACTCATCACTTTTTCAATCACTATTTATCTTTTCGATAATTATTAGGGAGTCAAATTAGTCAAATTAATCATTTAAAATCAAATTCAAAAATAATTATAAAATTAATTTTTCAAAATGACTGATCTGAAAACATGGTCAAAAATGATTTTCTAGAAGGGGTTATATGAGAAAATTTTCTGCTATTTGAAAATTATTTGAAATGAAAAATATGCAGATATTTTCTTTGAAAAACGATGCAGTTACTAAATGTCTCAACAAAAATCACGTTCCTCTAGTAATTTTTCTATCAACTAGATTACCAGTGTAATCTGCATCTGAATTTCTCTTTCACTCAAAATTATCATTAATCGAATTTAATAGACCATGAAGTGTGCACCAAAAATTTCAAACTCAATTTTAACAGCAATTTAAATGACATTCTCTTGAATTTGAATTGAAGCCGTGTAAACAATCAGAAACCATGAATATAGGGTTAGCCGTATTATAACCAAATGTATTATCATCCAACAAAACACTATTTTTAATCCAAACTAATATATATGAAGTAATTCAAAGAATCTAGAGAATTTTATAGTGTTTTTGGCATAAGAATATAATTGGCCAACTATTTTGAATAAGTCAGAATCAAAATCATCATTATCACATTATTGGGTGATTTAATTCAGAATACGGTGCAGATTATCACATTTAATATATAGTTCAAAATATACCATTACCTGTTTTACCTTTACGATATTTTTCGTTGTTGTCCATTGTGATTCTGTCACCTTTATACTAGGCTAAGGAACTTTGTTTTGTCGCTCGATGTGTCCTTGGAACAGCCAGAATCCAAGTAACACTATTGTTGTTCCTTAGCCTGCCACCACACCTACACCTACACCGGAAATGATTTTTGTGACCTATTTGTTTTTATAGGTCCATGGTTGTTAGTGGCAGAATATTTTAAAAAATAATTTTGTTGAGACCCAAAACTATTTATATAAGTTCCTTTCGGTACCCAAATTTGTTTAACTTTGAGAGATTTTATATTTGTGCCTTTTGGAACCCAAATTGGTATAGTATTCACGTGTTTGGGTCTATACCAACAATTATTGTGATTGTGTCCACATTTTCTACAAATTGTGCACATTGAATTTACTTGATTAATCTCATTTCTAACATTTTTAGATTGATTATACCCAAGTCCTTGTCTAACTGTATTAACAGTTTGTTTCCCTAAGAGCATATTCAACGATTTTTTACTTTTGGAAAATTTATCTAAAGTCGTTGACAATTGTTGGACTTGTGTTTTGAGAGATTCATTTTCGTTTAATAATTGTGTGCACTTTTTAATAGAATTTTCTCTCTTAGTATTTTCACTTTCTTTTAAAATCAGAATTTCATTTTCAAGTGATTTTATATTTATTTCTGATTTTTTCAATTTCTTCTTCGAATGTTGGACACTTATCACACTTAGGGATCCTACTTTGATAGGTTTTAACTAATTGGTCAAGTTTTTCATTTAATTCTATCAAAGTATCTCTTTATGATTCAATTTTAGCATATTTCTTCCTAAGTCGTTCAAAACAGCCATTTACTTCGTGGAAATATATAAGTAAATCCGAGTGAGTAAGTTTTGATACCTCGCTTGGCTCATCGTCATCGCTATCAGTTATATCACTTCGAAGGCACAAATCAGCTTTCTCACTCTCACTGCTATCGCTTTTATTCCATGTGGCTGCAAAACTTTTCCTTTTTGACTTCTTTTCTTGGCCGTGTTGAAGTCAAGGACAATTGGGCTTGATGTGTCTGGGTTTGTACTTATGACCGATGATTTCTTACTTTTCTGTGTTATCTAGAACTTTGATTATTCTTCTTTTTAATTTTTGATTTAGAGCTTCATTTCCGTATTTATGATTTCACTTTTTGAATCTCTTCATTAATTATGCCAGCTCAGCTGCTCCTTCATCATCATCCTCATCACAGCTGCTTTTTACAAATCATGTTAAGCACATTTCTTTAACTAAGTCGGATGTGGAGGACTTCTCATTGCTATTGACTTTTGCACCATATATTACATCGAAAGTATTCCAGATTTCCTGTGCATTTTCACAATGAGAGATGAAATTAAAATTATCTTGATTAATATGAGAATATAATATATGCATAGCCAGAGCATTAATCGAGATAATTTTCTTATCTGTTATATCACACCCATTTTCAATAATATCCCAACATTTAACATTAACAAATTTTAAATAAAATTCCATTTTCAGTTTCCAATTCAAAAAATTCGTTCCATAAAAAATAGAATGAATAATATTGGGACGACCCTCGGCAAAAGTGGCCATTTTAAAAATTCAAATTTTTAAAACAAAAATTTGTTTTTGTAAAATCAAATTTTTAAAACAAAAACGGCTTTTGCACCTTACTCTGATACCACTTTTAGGATCGATTTCACCCTAGAGGTGGGGTGAATAGGGTAATGCTATTAATTATAAAAGTTAATTGCGAAAGCTTATAAAATTATTTCAACACAGATCGCAGAATAATAGCAGCACAGATAATAGCAGAATAATAAATGCAGAAATAGAACGACACAGAATTTATCCAACTTCGGCAAAACCCTGCCTACGTGCTGCCCCTAAGGTTTCTACTAGAAATTAAGTAGTCACGCGCTTACACACGTAAACTCGCAACACCCGCTACTGACTAACCTAACTCTATGCTCAAAACCCTGCCACAACTCAGCCACTGAGTTGCGAATTCTCAAACTACGCCACGTAGTTTGTCCCCTAGTCACACGACTAGAAATTACAACGGTTTAAAATTGAAATACAAATTTAAAACAATTTAAAAAACAAATAAACCATAATTTAGCTAAAGCCTTAAATAAATCAAACCAGCTCAAAAACACGCTCTCTTTTATTTTTATGAGTTCAGCCCGTTCCTTTTTGAGATAATGGCGGCTCTGTTCCTTTTCTTTGTTCGATCAAAATTAGGGCTTTCCTATAATTCGAAGAAGCCGATTCTAATTGCTTGATTGAATAGATGATTTGGCGTCCCTTTTCTGTCAATCGATGATCTCCGTGATTTGCTTCGACTGCTTCGAATTTAATTGAATTCGAGATGACTTTGGTATGTGATTTTTGCTCTTTTTCTTTTCTGATTGAATGCTTGATCTCGATTGATGATTCGAGTTGTATGATTATGCTCTGTTGTTACTTGAACTCGAATAATTTTGTTGTCGATGATGTTATGGTTTATATAAGATTTGAATCCCTAGATTTTCGTTCGTCTGATATTTTCAATATCTAGCTTCGGCCATTCGATTTCGTTTGGATGTTGATGATTGACTTGACTTATTCAATTTTTTCTTTTCGTTGCTTGAGTATCACGGTGTTGATTTCTGACTTGGTTCGATTTCTTGTTATCCATGGCTTGATGATTTTTGAACTGTTCGAACTCCTTGGTCATTACGGCTTGATTTTCATTTGACTCCGGTCTTGATTTTGTGTATGCGATTCCATGACTTCGGTCAGTAGCTCATGACTTCAACTTGTTTCTGATATTACCAGACTTTGACTTGATTTTTATCACTTGACTTCGAGTTTGGTAACTCTGTTGCTTCTGGCTTCAATGATTCTTTACTGACTTGTACATTTGAGTCTATACTTATGTAAGAATAGTTGTTCATGTTGTAGACAGTTTGCATTGCATCACCACTAACTGGACACTCTTTTTGTATGTGTGCAGTGTTGTTTTGATATTGACTCGGTTATTTTGAAACTCTTACTTGGTGTTTGGTTTCAATGTTTAGTTGAGTCATGCACTTGAATGTGCAGTTTGGTCGACACTTGAATTTTGTTTTTTCATTTACATATACACCACTTTGATTGCCTTTGTGGTCTGGTTCCTTGTCGTTCCATTTTTACTGCTGTATCACCATATATGTATATTCATGTTTTGAGACTGCTATCATCTCTAGCTGTTTACTGGTCTGGTCTGTGTAGCATTAAGTTTTATTATCCTGTAGCGACTCTAGTTATTGTAGTTTGATTTGGTTTGATTAGTTTCTTCGAGTTACTGCAGCTTCATTGTAGTTGTCTTGATCATTTGCAGCAGTTTGGATATTTGTTTCATGTAGTTGCTGTGCATCACTGTCTTTGAGGGCTTTTGAGAACTTTGCCATGATTTTGATTTTTTCCTCCTTGTGATGATCACTTCTGCATTGTATATGTTGTATATATATGAACTTGGTTCATATGTATGTTGTGCATTTGTTTTCAAGTATAGTTGCAATGTGTTGTAGTTGCAGTTTTTATTTTGTACATTGTTGTTTGCTGTGCCTTGCTGTGTTGCCTTATCTTAGGTGCACATGCTTTCTTCTTCGACTTGTTTTAGTGTAACCTTCATGTGAACTTCTGGTTAGCATATTTAGCTTGGTTTTCACTTGCTCATCCAAGCTTGCACTGTCCAGTTTCATGTTGTTGGCATTGATTTGTATTAGTTCGAATTACACTTGAGTTGAATCCAGCTTGTAGCTCGGATTTGACCTTTTGCTGAAAGTTGTGACATTATTTTATTACACTTGAGTTGAATCCGGTATTTTGTGTTTGACCTGTGCTCATCTGTCCCTGTAAATTTATCAAGTGTATATATCAGTGTGCACGGCTTTGTGGCATATACAGTGATACACTGTGTATGTCACAAGCTGTTCGTGTATGATGAATTGGAAATTAAATGATGACGAACAACCCAAATAACGGAGGCAAATATTATTTTCAAAATCCACATTTTGTTTTATACTGCAAAAATATTTCCTTTTCTATTTTACTGCGTCAATATTTATTTTTGCAGATTGCTCAGATGTTGGATTCAATTTGGAGTGAAGTTGAATAAAAAATACGAGTTGAGTGAATGAGTGATGTGTAGTGAGGTCAAATGTAAATGTGAATCGTTATGTAATCAAAGTTGTACTGTAATTGAAATTATATATAGCGAGAGCTTGAACTTTGTACAATTTAAAGATTGTAATAAATATTTGTTTGAATAAAATTTCTGTTTGAATTCAAATTCTGTGTTATTTATTTTTATTCAGCAAATATTTATTTAATCTATGAAAAATAAAATAGTACATTAACAAATACATTTACGCGAATATATATATATATATATATATATATATATGTATATGTTTATTATCATCAAACAAAAATCATATAATCGCATATTCAATAAAACCAAAATAAATTGAATATTTAAAGAATATAGATTTTAAACAGTTTATACTAAAATAATTACTTGGAAATAATTTCAAAGTCAGACCGATCAACTTCCATTTCCCAATTCGAATTAATTTCGATTCTAGTTTGTATTCAAATCAATTTCAATTTCGACTCCAATTCCAGTTAATTCATTCAATTCCAATTTGAATTAATTTCAATTCAATTCTCATATTTTTAAATCATTTTAATTTATATAAATTCGAGTTTGATTTTCAAAATATCTATTTAAGTCACTTAAATTTAACTTCAATATTAAATTATAAAAGTTAAGTCTTTTAAAAACTAATCAATTTATGAAATTCAATCCTATTCCAGTTTTAACTTCAATTATTTAATAATTTCTTTTAACCTATTTTTATTTCAACCTTTCAAACTGAAATTTATGATTAATTTGATTTCTATAAATTGATTTTTATTTCTGTTAAATCAAACCATTTAAATAATTTCAAATCAAAGATTTTAAAATCATTTAATTTTACCAATCCGATGTCCGTATCTAATTTTCTATCCTATGGCCAAATGATCAGTTATTTCAATTTAATTTCAGGGATCGACATATATCATTTCAATCCAAATCACAATATCATAGGTATATATCATTTCAACCTATTTTTTAATTTGTTCGAAATAATTCAATTTACAGTTTATATACCGTAATAAATATACAGGGTGATAACAGGATATATCATAATAAATAAACATCCAAATATCAACCAATTTACATCCATCACAGTCAATCATAAAAACAGATAATATAATTCATAACAATTTGATATTTATTAATTTTGATTAATCTACTGGCAATTCAATTTCAAATTTAACTGCTGATTTTAATTTATAACGGTTAATTCAAATGACAATCAAATTTATCAAACAACAACCAATAAATTCATATCACTTCATAAATTCAAATATAACTAGCATAAAAATATTATAATACATTGTTAGAATTATAAATCACTCACCTTTTATTTGAAACTAAAAATATTTCGGCTTCGAATAAATTCCAATTTGATTCCATGCTGCAAACGACTTCGATACGATTGAAATGTGATTTGTTTCGCTCGAACATACCTCTTATTAGAAAATTTCAAATTAACTAAGATTCTATCATTATTAAATTTAATTATAAAATTAGGTTAACAAATAAAAGAAAATGGGAGACAAACCTTCCTCTCAGGTCGAAGCTTCCCAGACATGCTATATCATGCTCACGAATCTAAGTTGTGGCTTCACGTTTCATGCTCGTACGTCGCAATGCTACTCGACAAATGCCGATCCAATATCGATAGTGGCCGACCCCATGCGCGGCATCCACCACTGGCAACTGCCCGACAAACGCGCGAAGATCAAAGCCTAGAAAAAAACTGTCGTCGACCTCGAGTAATCCAAAAATGTGCTGCTACAAATCACCTCCTTGTCGATTCTCGTTTGCGAAGTCGTTCATCCCAGGTCGCCATCGCATGCTTTTTCCCCCAGCCGAATGCGACTTGCATTCAATTTTTTCTTTTCATTTTCGGCCTGCGATTTTGAATTTGGAAAAGGAGATGGGGAAAAGATATACGGCTGTTGAATTTGAAAAGAGAGGGGAGGGTTAGCGTACGGGGGAGACATAAGGGCGGCTATGATGTGAATGAGTGGATAAGGTTGGGTATATAATATTATATTTGAAAATATCTAGCCAAAAACCCATGAAAATTCCAAACTCCAAATGATATGTGTCGTCCGGCATTCATAATGTTTTACATTCGTTCCGAACATAATGGAATATGTTTCGAGGTCCAATTCGATCGTATGTAGAAGGTAACTTTTCGAATCGAATTAAAATATTAAATTTTCAATATTAATTTCAACGCGTTTCTGTTCCATACGACCAAATGTTAACTCCAAACGCTATGAAATTTCAAATCCTACAATAATTCACTATTACAGATCCGATGAAACAGGCTTCGTCGGAATCTGAGACAATGGTCAAAAATAGTTATTTTTACTCGTCAATTAAAACCCAAAATTTCCAAATTTTAAATTAATCACTTAAACTCAATTTTTAAGTGTTGACAATCTTCATTCATATTTAAATAACATCTAACCAACTTTTGAAATCATTTTCATTCATATTTAATTTAGGATTCAGTTATTTATAAATTTTCAAGATTTAATTTAACAATTTAAATTCCAATATTAAATAATTTCAATATTAACTTCCAAATGAATTTTCGTTGTCAACCAATTACTATATTTACATTTAACGAGTTCAACATTTATTATTCAATTCTACTATTGATTATAAATATATTCCATACGTAAAATTCGTTTCAATATCTTTTATTGCTAATTTTTGGAGTTTATTATTTCAAATTTTTATTCAATTTCATACGCAATAACTACATTAATAATTCATTAAAAAAAATTAACTATTTTTATTCAATAATTCCATTAAATTTAATAATTTAAAATAGCTAAAAATGTGGGTCATTATATTCTCCTACGCTCAAAACTTTTCGTCCTCGAAAGAGGTTAAGTAAAGAATTTAACATACCATACATTTCTAAAAATTATTCAACTTATAAAACATAAAATATATTAGAAAACTTTACTACGCTTCTGCTATGCCACTCCAATTGGCTTACAAAAAATAAAATTTGCTTAAGAAAACAAGTTATAAAAATTTTGAAACCTCAAATTTTTCTAACACCTGAATTTACGGAAAATTTCGGCTTTGTCTCCCTTGCGCGGCTCGAGCGAAAGTTTTTTTCAATTCAATATATAACACAAACATACACAATATATATGAAAATCTTAATAATGAGAAGGGAAAATATAAAAGCGCTTTACTTAATCCGAGATATGTGCCTTATTGTTTTTAATACGAGCGAGTTCGCCCGTATTAAGCAAGCAAAAGGGCATAAAACCGACATATACATCCAAACGGTCTTCATATGTACCTGTCTCAATTTAATTTGGAATGTTATTCACTTATAATAAGATGTAGAACATGTATAAGTTCAGTAATGTGCAAAACATGCATTCGAAATCCAAATCTCAAGCGCAAGCACAATACGCAACCATACAACCATCATATGCACTCAAAACAATAAAAACAACGATTTACAACTAAACAAATCATCCAACAATCAATATTCATTTTTAATTCATATCTTTCACAATTTACAATTTCAATTTCCATGTTTAATTTATACATTATCATTCTCATTAACGTTCATCGGGTTTGTTTCAATTTACTAGCATTTGATTGATTTACTTTTAATTTATTCACATCTATTTTATTTACATTCAGTTTATTCAAATTTCAATTATTTCGCCTTTTGTTTAACACATTTCATATAAGTTCATTATGGACCATTTTATAACTCATTTCATTTATTTAAGTTAAATTGCATTTCATTAGACTTAGTACATTTTCTTTGATACCGGTCTATTATAACCATTTTATAAAATGCAGTTCATATTTATTTTTCATAGCTTAAGTTCATATTAATTCT
The DNA here is from genome assembly GCA_030765085.1 of Allium cepa. Classification (NCBI taxonomy): domain Eukaryota; kingdom Viridiplantae; phylum Streptophyta; class Magnoliopsida; order Asparagales; family Amaryllidaceae; genus Allium; species Allium cepa. The sequence continues at coordinate 217,501,973 of CM060929.1, forward strand.
TTGACTCACTTTGTTGGTTCATTTCATTAATTCACATCATTAAATTGTTACTTAAGTGAATTTCATTTTTGATAACTCATATTCGTATTAATAATTTTTTTTAAGTAAACTTTATTTTATAAAATAATTCGCTTCATTAGTCTATTATTAACTTACTTGAGTAAATTTTACTCTAGAGCTCAAATTCATATTAATAATTTTCTTTTTAACCCAACAAATTTTATTCAATTTCTTTTAAGTTAATTTTCATCTTTCAATTCATTTCATTAACTTAATCCATATTCCATTAGTTAATTCAGTTTTTATTAAAACTCATTCCGTTAGCATTTAATTTATTTACATGTAATTTAAATTTAATTCAATTACTCATATTTGTTTTTTCTTAAACTCGTTTATTTTTATTCAATTCCTTACACACATAAATTACATTTCATTTTAAATTTCAAGTTCGTATTCATTTTATTAATTTATTTTGTAGTTTAAGTGTAATTAATATACTTTACTAATTTATCTAGTTTCATTCAATATCCAATTCAATTTATTTAATGTTAAGTTAAACTCCATTTCATTTTAATCTATTACTCATTTTATTTAATTTTATTCAAATCAAATTTTCTTTTCCTTATCGTTCACATTCCACAAGTTTAATATATTTTTTTAGCTTAATATTACTCAAATTTATAAGTCATATACTTGGTTCACTTAAATTTTCATTTTACTATTTTATTAAATTCATTTCAATACAATTCATTTATTTATTTATTTAAGCTTTCTTGAGTTAAACTATATTTTATTTACTTCCTTTTACTAACTCAATTTATTTAATATTTCCTAATTAATTATTTGTTTCGTATCTCAAATGTCAAATTTTTTTGTTCGCTTAACAAAATATTCAACGGTTTTAAATTTTAATTCTTCTTCCCTGTTCCATCTATAGATTTTAACTTATTTTTATCCATACCATTTTCAATTATAAGTTCAAAAATATTTATACTTATAATATATTTACTTTCACAATCAAAACTTGTTTGATCGAAACTAAATTTCTTTTGGTAGCAATTCTCGCTTGGAAACTTGAAAATGAATACTGGCGAAGCTGCAGTCATCTCTAGATCTATTTCCCAACGATTAAGTGAGTTCATTGCTTTTATTTCAAAAATCATTTCAAAATATTTTTTCTAACCAAAAACCTTCAAAATAATATTATTATTAATTTTCATAGGCTTTGAAAACAAAAATTTAAAGTAACAGGATTTAAATTTAGAAATTCTTAGCCTTTTTAAATTCTTTCATTTATAAACTATATTATTTATCTAATTATACAAATTTCATTACCTCATTACCTATACATTTCATAAATTTACAACTTGTTATTTTAAACAATTTTATTGTAATTAGATCCAATCCAATTTAATTATCAAACGCTTCATAAAATAAAATTCACAAAGTATTCGTTTTATTTTAATTCAACCAATAATCGATAAATATAATCATCTCCCAACAACTATCATTCAATAAAATTATCAATTTATATGTATAAAATATATTTTAGGTGAAATTATTTCATTTACCTAATTCTAAAACAATATTATGTCGACTTACCTCGTTTAAGTGCTTAGAAGCTCCTATCGATAACATGGTGTCTTATGCATCGATCAGAATTCATAAACAACTCAACGGACAAGTAAACACAATATAAAACATTTTATAACACTAACAAATACGCTCTCCCATAAATATACACTCAAATAGACTCATTCTAGGGTATTACTACCCTATCTCTAATGAGTCGAACCCCACAAAACTAAGGTTATCGTTAAACCAAAGCTCTGATACCAACATCACAATTCAAGTCAATTCCAATTCCCATTCAATCGGTCTAATTTCGATTTGTATAAATTCGAGTTCGATTTTCAAAATATCAATTTAAGCTACTTAAATTAAATTCAACTTCAATATTAAATTAAAATCCAATTTTCAAATATAATTAAATTCTGAGCTTAATTTCAAAATATTTTTTTATACCACTTTTACTTAGTAATATTCAAAGTTCGAATAAAAGTTCAGTCTTTTAAAAACAAATCAATTTATGAAATTCAATCCTATTCCAATTTAAACTTTAAAATCTCAACTTTAATTATTTAATAATTTCTTTTAACCAAATTTTTTTCAACCTTTCAAACTCAAATTCATGATTAATTTGATTTCTATAAATTGACTTTTTATTTCTGTTAAATAAAAATCATTTAAATAATTTCAAATCAAAGATTTTGAAATCATTTAATTTAACCAATCCATTATTCTATATAATTTTCTATCCTACGGCCAAGTGGTCGGTTATTTCAACTTAATTTCAGGGATGGACATATATAATTTCAATCCAAATCAATGTCATAGATATACATCATTTCAACTTATTTCTTAATTTATTCGAAATATTTCAATTTACAGTTTACATAACGTAATAAATATATAGGGTGATAACAGGATATATCAGAATAAATAAACATTCAAATATCAACCAATTTACATCCATCACAATCAATCATACAAACAGACAATATAATTCACCACAATTTCATAGCTATTAATATTGGTTAATTTACCGGCAATTCAATTTCAAATTTAACTGTCAATTTTGATTTATAACGGTCAATTCAAATGATAATCAAATTTATCAAACAACGACCAATAAATTCATATCACTTCATAGATTCAAATTTAACTAGCATAAAAATAATATAGTACGTGGTGAGCATTATAAAACACTCACATTTTATTTGAAAATGAAAATATTTCAACTTCAAATAAACACTCATCAAATAAATTCAAATAATAGATCCGATGAAACTGGTTTCGTCGAAATCCGAGATAGTGGCCGAAAATGGTTGCTTTTACTCGTCAATTAAAACCAAAAATTTCCAAATTTTAAATTAATCACTAAAATTCAATTTTTAAGTGTCGAAAATCTTCATTCATATTTAAATAACATATAAACAACTTCTGAAATCACTTTCATTCATATTTAATTTTGGATTCAGTTATTTTTAAAAAATTTAAAATTTAATTGCCCATATTCAATAATTTCAATATTAGCTTCCGAATGAATTTTGGTTATCAACCAATTACTTTATTTACATTGAATGAGTTCAATATTTATTATTCAATTCAATTATTGATTATAAATATATTCCATACGTAAAATTTGTTTCAATATCTATTATTGCCAAGATCTTCGGAGTTTATTATTTCGATTTTTTATTCAAGTTCATATGCAATAATTACATTAATAATTCATTAACAAAATTTAAACCATTATTATTCAATAATTCCATTAAATTTAATAATTTAAAATAGCTAAAAATGCAGGTCGTTAAGATAAAGATTTCGTTATTTTTGTAAACAATTTTGTAGTATTGCATAAGCACACAAAAAGACTCCAAATAACAAATTAGTGCTATGAATTTGGATTTGATATTTTCTTTATGTATTGAATACATAAACAAATCACGATATTGTAAACAATATAGCATGTATGATAATTCCTATTTTCATTGCTTAAGGAATCCATCTTACATGTTACGATTAAACATTTTAATAAGGTGTCTTTGCATATTGTTTTGGGACATTCCCAATATCTTTTATGCTTACTATAAAAGACATTATTTACAAGTTCAACGTCGAGTAGTAAGATTACTAAAGCTGATTTTAACATAAGTATATTGTTAAAAATCAGCAATGCGTTGTTTACTTATAGTTTAGAAATATCAATGTACCTTTTAACATTCTTTCATATGAACACGTGATTCCCATGCATTTTGACTAAAAATCAAATTATTTGATATTTCTATCAAAAAAATTATTTAATTTTGATGCTTATAAAATGATACTTTCATATCGTTTCTTAAATCATATCCAAAAACTCACAAACTCAATATCGCTACCATTGACTTCGAGACACATTGGTTATTTTACGTAAACACTTTGCTCTAATTTATTATTTTGAATTTTCTGTTTCAATACATATGTACCAAAACATTAATTCATAACATGCAATAATTTTGTGAGTAAATCGGAATCCATTTGAGCACATTAAATGGTGAATCTATAACGTTAATTTCAATAATTAAAATTCATGGTATGATTCTTATCAATATGACTCACTATATTTCAACTGCATTTGTCTTTATCTTAAGGACATATATGCGTCCACTGGGTCAATTCCTTTGGGTACAACTATCAAAATCATATTTTGATAATGTACTTCAAATCAATTTTGGATTAGCGTGTCATACCGTACCATAGAGTTAATACTCTTAATGGTTTAACTAAATAACCGAGGACAATTTGTTCTTGACATTGACAAGAAACTCACGGTTTCTCTTTAATGTACATGAATACTCATTAGACATTATAATGTAATGCATTCATTATGTTCGGTTAGTTTCATTTCATCCATTATTACCAGTTTACCATTAAATCATATCCAAATTCGTTTTATACAAATAATTTCTTAAAGAAATTTCTTCGCTGTGAAGTTGGTATTTCTTGAAACAATAGTTGTTTCTTACTGCAACGGAACAGGAATTTATAAACATTTTATAAATTGTTTTAATAGAACTGACTTGCATTAGTTCATAATATATTTTTGTTCACAACATAAATGACTTTCGCTCCCAAAATTTTCTTGGGACGATTCATACAAGGCAACATAAATGACTATCTTTTTCAAAATTCTCTTAGGACGATTCATATTTAATCTCTTATGTACAAGTGATACATGCACGACTAGGTAATTTCCTAGCCTAGGATACGTAGGGGTTTCTTACAAATTCTTATCTTATATGGTTTTGTAAACTATTCTTTGAATGATATTAATTTTAAATTTTGTGCACTACTTTTAAGTACATACCTTATAAAAAGAATTTTAACTCAACTTTAGTCATCATTAATCGTGCTTTGTCCAATAAAGTTTGATTATTCCTTATCAATGCATCATTATGTATTATAGGAGTGAGTGACCTTTGAGACTAAATCTTTATTCATACTAGGTACAAACGAAGCTCTTTACAACATACTCACTCATTTAATCAAATTGAATCATTTTTACGCATGTTATATACTTACTACTGTTTTATATTCTACGAGCATATCATACACATGCACGTGTATCAAATCCATATATCCATGTCTGTAATGACTCATCGGTGAATATAACGAAGTACCCGGTACAGTTTTGGTACTAATAAATTAATGATTGCATATATATATATATATATGTATGTATGTATATGTATCAATTCAAAGAGTTCGTCAACTCCTATGCTGCTCCCACTAAATGGGTGCATTGCTCTTAACTGTTTGATATATAATTAACCTGTAATATGATTTATAATCATATAATAAAAATTATTTCTCAAAACAATAGCTTAGTCTATAATTCCAAAAAATTTGTAAATAATTTTGGATACTTCATGCAATAAGCCACCTCTGAACGGGCTAAATTTTTGATGTAGAAAATGCCTATCAAACCTTAGACCCATTCCAAAGCTGGTTGTTGGTTGATAAAATTGATACAAAGAATAATACACAGAACTATCTACCTACACAACTATAATCTCATAATGGTAGGATAAGATATAATATCAAAATAGCACCCATTTTATTTAACTTCAAATGTCAGAAACATATGAAATAATAACATATAACATCGCCAAATATTCGTATTATAGTATTTCAAATTACATAAAAATTTCAATGGGTGCATCAGAAACATAAAATTAACATATATAGCTAAATAACTACCACAAGTCTATGACACTTCTATATCTCTGAAAATCTACATCACCGTATCTAACTTGTGTTATAATGAGAATGGAATTAGAATAATAATGTCTTGTAAATAAAAATGTTAGGCCTTTCTAATAGAGTACTTGGACAGTATAATTTAAACAAGAATATATCTTACGTATTCTAACTATATCGTAAGCCTTCCAACTATAAGCCCTATCGCTTTTCCAGTCTAATTCCTAATCCATTACTCTTTCAAACCAATGACCCGTATCTGTAATCAATAATGTCATAATAGTGTAAAAGATGACACCCAAGCTACTTAATACCTTCTTAATGAGAATTAGACATATTTTGACCATTTAATACTCCATTTTAGGTAGGTCCCTAACATTTACCATCTATACCAAGGCGGACTTCTCTCTGGTACTATCTAGCTGACATTACATGGAATCCCTTCAGGCCACTTAATACTTAAAATCTAATGCATAACCTTCTCAAGATATCCTCTACTGTGCCTATTCGCTAACCCCAACCATTTAATACTTCCTATATAGGGAAGAGGCAGGCCCTCGATCAGCCATTTAATACCTTTAACCCCAAAGAAGGTCCTTCGTATTATGGCTCATAACCTAAATTGTGACGTCTCATATTAATCCGATTAATCATAGGTACTAGTAGCCAGATTAACTGGGTAGATTTACCCTACAGAATTTGAGACTAACCTTGCATCCACTGTGGGTACTTTTTATAGGCGGTGCCTCACATCAGCCTTAAAGTCACACTGTTGGTAGTCAGATTAGCTGGACAGATTTTTGGGTGCTTTTAAACGACCTCACATTCCTATAACTTATTTATAATTTACAACACTCTCTTAACATATTATCACACATCTCACCGCATTCCATATCAAGACCTTATAAGAAAGCTCTTATTTCACCTTTACAATTAACTTCTTTCCTAAAGGGGATTTGAAGATAATTAATAGCTTATTAACTACGTAATTAATAAGTTATAAATATACGTTATTTATGCTAATATATACACACACACACACGTGCCTAAAATATTTCGAAGCATGTAGAGATTGCGCCCTAAACTAAGTTTAAATTTCAAAACTTTAAAATTTATACTAGTCCAATTCCACATCAACAGATATACTATATATCCAATATCCATAATTCAATGAACAAACCTGTATAAAAGAAAGTTTATAGTAAACTTATTTTATATTAAAATACTAGAATAAACATTAATAAAAACTTACGATTCAAATACATTTATGCATTGTTCAACTTTTTTGTACAAAATTAAAAAATAAAATTGCTATTTAAATTGTAAAAATAGGCAATGCAAACTACAAATAAAAGAATCCATACCTTATACACCGTTTTCTAATTTATTCTTTTCAAAACCTTTAATCTAATCCAAAAAAGGTAAGAAGTAGAACAGAATGTAAGACATTAAAATTGTAATACACACATAATTCCATTAATTTAATATAGAATAATTGAGATTCTAATTTAAGAATTGACATTTCGCTTCAGGGAAATTTTGGGGTTTTAGTGTGGTGATTTCGTAAACAAAATTCTCCAAATGCACGTATCAAATCCATGTTATACTATACAATTACTAAAATAAGAAAGACAAAGATTTCCACTAATAAAACATCCTTAGCTCTTCCATTTTGGACTTGTTTACGTACTCTTCAGTCTGTTACAAATCTCTCTTTTTTTTAAATATATAACAGGAGAATTGTTATGAATTGGATTCAAAAATTTAGGGATTGGATGATTAATGGATAGAAATTGAATAATAAACATCTAAAATTTCTTATCTGAGACTCTAATGAGCTTTCTAAATCTTTTAAGAGAGAGGCCGATAGAGCTTCGCTTGGTTTCTAAAATAATTATTGAATAAAAGTGAGAGAGCCAAACTCTCATTTATAGTGGTTAGCAAGCACCAGAACCGTCGGATTTAAGTTGGTATAAAATAATAAAATTTAGACCATTCAAAATGCAAAAACCATAATTGCCACCAATGTTCACCGGTCGACCGATCATCCCCAAGTGATCAACCGCTAGCGGTCCACCAGCATAGGGAAGGCGGTCGACTGATATCGCTTATTTTGGGAAGATTATTTTATCACTGTTGATAAATTTATTTAATTCCTTAATTACTTTTAAATGTTAACATTTATTTTAACTTTTACTTAACCCACATGTCTAATTATTGTTACATTTTGAATTTCAAATTTTAGCATTAATTATGTACTTGAATTTAAATTTCATTTAAATTATTTTGAATCCAAAAAGTTTAAACGTCAATAACTTTTCCGTTTGAGCTCTGTTTTCAAAACTTTACATATGAAGATTGATCAGAAAATCGCAACGAATGAAAGGGCCTGACTTTTGTTCTCAAATTCCAACATTTACAAAATTTTCATTTTTAACCTTGTTATAATTTGTTAATTATCCTTTTCTTTTTAGTTAATTTCTTATTAATTTTTACGAGAAGTTATAGTAACGAACCAAAATTTTGAACATTTCAAATGGAAATATTTAATTTATTTAAATACTCAAATTTGATTTAAATTTAATTAATAATAAGAAAATCAATTAGTAATAAAATGACTTGATGTTTATTGTAGTATTTTTAATTTAGTTTATTCGGTTTTTCTATAATTTTTAAATTGGAAAACAATTTAATTATTATTTGATCATTTTTCAGCAAACAATGGAATTTTTGGATTTTTACAAAATATTTTAACCATTATATATTATTACTGTTTTGGGATCATATTGCGTTTCCGTGCATGATTATATTTTTGTTTTTTCATTCGCGGTTCATACGCGAACCAAATATTGTGTGGCGACGTACCAGCAATTGAATAATAAGCCAAACCTAAGATAATTCAACACTCTAACTCATTCTTTTTCCCTTTCTATTTTCACTTTCAAACTTACAATAAATGAGAAATCAAATCTTTCACTTTTAAAATTCAAAACCTAAAAATTTACTCGTCAAAAAATGTAAAGCTTAGATCTTAAAAACCGTAGAGCCTAGATCTAAATTTCTAGGGTTGTTTGGTTGGATGTGGGATTTTTTAGGGTATGGAAGCTCGTCTCTGTCTTGAGAATTAAGAATGTGTATCAAGACAAGGATAGTTTTACTTATCTGATTTCATTATTAATTGAGGGATATAACTGTTCGAAATCTAAAAGTGGTGGTAAGTATATTTGGCCTTGTTTCTATACAATCCTTTTACTTACACCAAAAGTGTTTGCGTTATTTGTTACTAATGTTTTTAAATGACATTTGTTTTAACCCAATTAAGCATGGTATTGAAAATGAAATCTTTCTTATGTTTTAAGGATATACTTATACTATTGAAATAAGTATATGAGTATATTTTCTGTGTATTGAAAATGTGCTGTTTTGTGAATATACTTATACCGTTGATATAAGAATATGAGTTTTTTTTAAAAAAAAAAATTGAAGGTGAAATGTTTTGTGAGTACACTTATTTGAAAGAGGTGTACAGTGATAGGTGCTACCTTGGTGCCTTGTCATTGATGGAATCCATTCTTTAATAAGTGCCTTCAGACTTAATTATATACCTATTATAATGGAATTTGATTAATGTAACAATTTTAGCTATGATTCAATATTTATTTGAAAGCCTAGACATTATTATAATATCAAAAGATTTCCTATGAAATGGTTTGGTTATCATGCGATAAAAACTCATCTATGCTTATATGTGGTGTGGAGTTACGAGATACCTCTTTTTAAAGGTTTTATAACACTAAAATCCATTTAGGGTGCGTTTCCAATGCTGGTTTACCAGACTGTTTCGGGAATTATTTTCTTGTAGTGATCAGGTTAAACGAGCATATTTTCAGATCTAATTATGAATGCTTTAGAGCTTTAGGAGATAAGCTGGAGGCCTCCAAGACACGTATATTTTATCTTCTGCTGCATTTGTTGGTTGTGTTTATCAGTAATTATGAGGGCAAGATGTTATAATTGTGCAGACTGATGATAAATTAGTGTCCTCTGATTTGATGTATTCATATTACAGTTTTCTTTTATAGATTCGTTGTATATTATATATTACCTGTAATGATCTGAGATTCTATTCCTTTTTTATTTCTTTTCCCTTAACAGTCTGTCCTTCCGACACATGAATACCATGGATGTATTAGTATCGACTTTTAAGGGTCGAAGAGGCGGGTCATTACAAGTGGTATCTGAGCTTAGGTTGAGCGAACACTAGGCTTCGGAGGGGTAGACTCATTAGAGATAGGATTAGTAATAACTTAAAATGAGTTTAAGTTTACTATATATATAGGTGTGTATTCATTAGTGGTATAAAATGTTTTATATTATGGTAATTTATTGGTTGAGTGGTTTGTGAATTCTGGTCGATACAGAAGAAACAACTGTATCGATAGGGGTTTCTAAACTCTTGAACAAGGCAAAATGACATAGTATTGTTTTGAATTGGGTAAATATAATAATTTTACCTAGATTTATTTTATATGTAAAATAATAATTTCCGTAAAATTGATATAGTTATTTATGATATGTTTATTTGTTAGGAAATGATAATATCCAGTAATTATCATTTATTGTTTGATTAGTTATGCTCTTCCAGTTTGGAGCAGTGACAATTGTTTGTTGATTGATTGTTTGTGTTCAGTGTCTGTATGGGAATAACTCGCTTCAAACATATTTTAAGAGAGTAAATGAAGAATTTGATTGTAAACAGATGCTAATCTAACAAACACGCCAAAATCAGCAAGCAAAAATGTAAAAAGATAGAGATTTATAGTAGCTTGGTGTTGTAGCCTACATCCGCTTTGGAAGATTTACTGTTTTATTGATGTTTACTAACTGATTACAATAGAGAATAACTCAAACACTCAAATTACAATGGATCTCTGGCAGAATAACAGCGTAATGGCGTCAAAAGTCCCTTTTCTGAAGGCATAGGGCTACTATTTATAGGTGTAGTCTAAAATATCTAGCTTAGATCTCGGAATACCTTTTCTTCCACGTGGGTGGGACCACTTGATCGATCCGAGGTCATTTGGGATCGATCCCTGATCGATCATTATCTTTTTCGTATCGATCAAAACGATATCCATTTGAGCTCAAATCGTTTAGAGACAATGTTGAGGTGGTAAGTATGCTCCTATTAAAATTTGGTAGCATTTGGACTTGTGGATTTTGATTTATGATCGTTCCAAGATTGATATTGTTTGTGGCTAGAATGTACGTATCGATTGGTTCGTGCCGATAGCATTTCGTATCGATCATATGCTTATCGATTAGTTGCTCAGTGGTGACGTGGAGTGATGGTTCAACAGAGATCGACATTTCATGCCGAGTGACCATTTACTCTTTTTGACCATGTTTCTTTGTATCGACCTAATGTAACTTCATTCATATTGATGCTTTTAGATGCTGCTTCATATCGATGTAACATGCCTCTTTTCATATCGATCATTGCATGTGTTCTTCGTATCGATCGTTTGGTGGTATGTTTCGTATCGATTGTTGGCCGATCGATACGAACTGTGTAGATGGAAGATTGATACGAAATGTGCATGAATGGAACCAATATGAAATGTCGACAGTTGATGGACACAAAGGAGAATGGGCATGAGGGATATGAAGAAGAGTGGTCTTTGATGGATACGAATCGAGTCCTTCTCTCTTGGTTTTGATCGATCCATAATTTGAGCATACAAAGTCCGATTGACCTAAAATTTGGAACGTTGCCTTTCATAGCTTTACATATCGTGTTACGTTAATTGTAGCTTGATATGAATTCGAACCAAATTTGCCAGTATCCATAGTGAACCTGTGTACAACCGATCTTCAGGATGGATTGTCCTTGGTTTCTAGTCAAGTTCTTGGTGTCACGGCCTTGCCAAATGGTGGGATAACATTTGCCCCTCAAAGTACGTCTTGTGTGAACATGACGTGCTTTGAAAAGTTGCAATCTCCATTCTGAAGAGTCCTATCTGATTCGCTAAATAGTTGTTGTCTTCTCATCAAAAGATGTAACCTTTGATCGATTTCTAATTAAATGTCAGAGTGTTGTCTGCCAATGATCATGTAGTTTATTTTTGTAAAAGAGTGCCGAGTGTTGGCGATTTATCGTTCACTATTTTGATTGTCATCAGGTGAGCATTCAACTGCTGTCAATTTTGAAAATTGAATGTTAGTCCGTCATACATGCATGTATATGAACTTTACTCCTGTTCATATTTGGACATTCAAGGGTCGTTGTCAGGTTTTTCAGTTTTTTATCGAGTTTTGTGAGATCCTCTCCTGGATCGATGTAAAACTCGGGTTGAAACAACTCTTAATGGTTGTTTTAAGTGCTTCCTTCATATCGATCCTCTCTTGGATCGATTTGAGAAGTTGGGATATGCGTTTCGTATTGATGGCTTTCGATACGAAGTAGATGGTCTTTTGAGATGATCCGTGTCGATGAATGTGAGTTTGTGTAGTCTTCAAATGGATGGATACGAAGTTGTCATTTCGTGTCGATGGAAAATGAACGATCTAAACATGATTGGCAGTGGCATTCATATCGTTGACATATGAGGTCGATTGCTGATGGATACGAACAGTTATACTCCAGATCGATCTGAATTGGTGGTTACGAACTAATTTCTTCCTATCGATGGAAGTTGTGGTCGTTTCAGGTTGGTTTGCACATCGACCTTTGTATCGATCCATACTTGATCGCTCTAACCAGTACATGGCTACTGGGAGACGAATCATCTCTTGCCTGGATGTGAGTGATATAAATACAGTTTGGACTTAGAAAAATTTCACTTGCTTCTCACTTTACTCTTGCCTTCGTATCGGTAGAACACTCGAGAATAAGAACTGTCTTCGTTCTCAAATCTAACAACCTATTAACATCTCAAACCAATCCTTTAATCTAGGTAAATAGTTGAAATAATCCATCTTAGAACGATGAGATTCAAGTTCTAGTGCCAATTCGTTCACATTCGTGGCCGATTCAGATGGTGTCGAGGCCGGAGTAGATGGATATGAAGGATCATTCGTATCGATCATGGATGAGGAATGGTGACTTGTATCGATCCGAAAAATATAGAAGCTCATATCGACTGAGAATAATGGAAATTCATATCGAGGGATGAGCGGCTTCGTATCGATTGGAGATGGTGGGAGTTCGTATTGATTCGGAGCGATCGATATGAAAACCTGACTGTGTAATTGATACGAAGTATTGGTTCTGTCGATACGAAGACGCAGCCATGATCGATACGAGATGAAGGGCTTGGGATCGATACGAACTAGCCTTTTGGTGATCGATACGAAGTTCTTTCTTTCACGATCGATATGAATGGGGCTTCTTGCGATCGATCCAAGTTTTGATTATGATCGATAGAAATATTTTTCACATTCAAACATTTGACTCCGATGAGCTTCTGCCTTACATGGTTGGGCTTAATAGTTTCACTGCATATTTGACTACACTTTGAAGCTCGTCGATGGAACTGTAACTTGACAAATTTTAACAAACTAGGGCACATCGTTCTCTGAAGTCGGGTTGGCATGGTTGTGACGGTCAGTGATGATGGTCACTGTAGTTGAATCTCGAAGTCTTGTCATTTTAACGCCTTTTGAATTTGTAGAAATCCTAAGTATTATGTAGCACTAAACAGCACAACACGTTCACGCACTTCACACTAGGGGGAACATGGGTTTGTTGCCATCTAATGATATATTTTTTTGAATCCAACTGCTATGGAACTTGGAAGTTCTGAGCCGCAGGATGTCCAAAGTTTTTCTCTTCCAGTAATCCAAATGCCAGCCATTGCAGCTGAAGCAATAAGTCCCGCTTCGGACGAGATGTCGGGTGTTGCTTTTATTATGAATCCATAAGATTCTATCCATTCAAAAATTCCTAAAGCTTGTTAGATAGGATTTGCCTTAGGCACGGGCTATCTATGGAAGATGTCTTGGTACCGGGCACGGAAGACAGTGCCCATAATGCCCTAGAAGGTTATACTGCTTACAACAGGTTCATGTGCGTTGTCGGAACACTGCCTCCTTTTGATCAATCCATTCGAGAAGTGCTACTCTTCTTGATGATCGCTCCAACCTAGTTGCACCCGAGCGGGTATGCCTTGCTCAACAGTCTGTTTATTATCTTCATGGAGCACCTCTTTCGGCCTCCAACCTTGGAAGAGATCAGATATCTATTCAACATAAAAAGTCACGGGGACAACCCTTCTTTCACTTTTTTGGAAGCAGTTAGGAATTGCCAGGTGGTTGCGGGATCTCAGAGTAAGCTAAGCTACTTTAAGACCGAATGGTTCTTCTTTCGGTGCCCACCAGGATTCGCCAAACGGTGGCTAGTCAGACCTAAGTGCTCCGACCTCTTTGTTGATTAACAGGACAATATCAATTAGTGCCTTGTTTAACACTTCTCTTCTTGTACAGCTTCGATTCCACAACTCGAAGGGGCTCAATTTAAAGAAATGGTAAGGGCTCTTTAAGCGGTTCCAGATGCGCATAGAGAAATCGACGAAGTCCTCACAGATGAAAATTTGATTACTGTAGGGCTGAGAGATAGAGACCAGAGCATCAAATCGGCGGGAGTTCTCAGAATGGCCCCTGTGAGGCATGGAGGGAGAAGAGTTCCTGGTGTTGTGATTATAGAACGGGGTGGTGCTCAGAATGTGCCCACTAGAGACGAGCCCGCAGCTGGGCCCTTGCAAAGTCTTCGATATTTAGAACTGAGAAGAAGAGGCAAGGCTATTGCCCACAAAGCCACGAGACACAAAACTGTCATGCTATCTCTATCAGTTATAACTGGTATAAGCGTGGAGACTTCTCCTCCATGAACGGAGAGTTCTTTTGAGGGACTGGCAGACATTCCCATTCCAGATGACCTATCTTTACATCAAGATATTGGACTAGAGGGGCTTCAAATTGCTTAAGATATAAGGAAGCCAACTTCTTAAAGCACGGCTGCCACAACCAGTTGGGAGTGGGGAGGGGGGTTGCGCATGCACACACACACACTTCACGGCTCCATACAACCTTTAATCATATGTTTCTCTATCTTTGGAGATATCTAACCCCATTTCTCTTTTCATTTGCAGATACGATAACGAAGCGGGGATCTATGCTCGGTACATCTTCGTTCTGCGGCCACTCTTCTAGCTTATATTTCGAATCTCTTAGGCACGAGTCTGAAAGAGACTACAATCTCAATCGCACCCACGAAGAGCGGGAGTGTTATGAAAGATAAAGGGATAGGGAGAGGTAGTACCAAAGTGGGCGTCGTTCTCGGTTGTGTTCTCCATTACTTGGAGGTCCTTCGTAATCCTCTGGCTCCGAAAAAAAATGCTAAAACTTCACGTCATACAGTGCCTAACTTCGAGGCATAGCAAGCAACACCGTAAATCTGATGTAGAAACTCCCATTGTCACCACATCGACTGCTATGGAGCCCACGGGAGAAGGGCCATCAGAATAGCTAAGTTAAAAATGGATTTTTTGAACATTTGCTTCGATGGCTTCCATTTACCCCCAAAATTAAAGCGAATCCCTAATGTGGCAGAGAAGACGGTACATGATTATGTATATGATGTCTATAATCAGTACCAAGTATGTGTGAAGATGGCAGAGTAAGCTTTAGCTGCAGCCTTTGATCGAGCGAAAACAATCGAGAGACTGGGGAAAGATCTTGCCTAAAAGGACCATATAATGCAAGTGCTTACCAATGAAAATGAAACTTTAATGAACTCAGAAATAGATGCCAATAAGAGAGTCGATGAGATGAATAAGTCTATAGAAAAGATGCGGCGTGAGCACTTGGCCTTGGTTGAAGAGATGGGCCACATGACCACCATTGTCATGGCGGAAAGGGATGCTGCGCTCAAAGAACTTGAGGAGCTAATGGCGAAGTTTACTGAGGCCTTCAAAGAAAAAGGCGATGCTAATAAAGCTGCCCAAGAAGCTTGTGAGTAGACAGTGGCTCTTAGGAGCGAAAGGGATGTGGCAGTCTTAAAGGCACAAGAAGCTGAAGCCATAATTTAAACTGAGGTAAAAGCGGTGGAGGACAGGAGGGAAAGTGATATTGAGGTTCTCCTAGTCACATATAATGTCAATGTCTTAAAACACCGCAACTTAGGCTGGCTCGAAGACTGCCTATTCCATCTATACAATGCATGACGCTGCCTGGTAGAGGACGAGAAGGAGGACCTTGGCACTTCAGCTATCGACGTCTTCGAGCTTGAAAACCGGATATTAGTTGAAGATGAGCCAAAAGTGCTTCACGAAGTCATCGTCACTTTTGAAA
The DNA here is from genome assembly GCA_030765085.1 of Allium cepa. Taxonomy (NCBI): domain Eukaryota; kingdom Viridiplantae; phylum Streptophyta; class Magnoliopsida; order Asparagales; family Amaryllidaceae; genus Allium; species Allium cepa. Next base: position 217,518,128 of record CM060929.1, read on the forward strand.
AGGGAATACTATCCACCAAGTTCTCGAATATCGGAGAGTGGTCTGGAGTCGGGCATCGTGAAGGAAGCTTTGAAATGCCTACAGCGACCCAACCTGAGCTTACTTACGCAATTGAGCCTCCAACTGTCCCAATGTATGATCCTGACAGGCCACACATATCTCCGGTACTTGAACATGTTTCGAAAGGCGCATCGGCTCAGCATGTGAGCCAATCTGACGAAGGTACTCCGAATACTTTTTCTGTTCACCCGAGTGTAGGAGCGTTGTTAGAAGATGTCACTAATATCTTCTGTTATCTTTATTCAATTATATATGTTACACCAGCGAAACCTCCTGCAATCCAAGAATTGCATCGTGAGCAGGAGGATATTATGATGGAGGCAACGATCACAACAGCCGCTACATCAACCGAGGAGGTGCACGAGAGCAGTTTTGTTCTTGATGAACAAATGATGGAAGCACTCCTCGGCCACCAAATCTACCCAATCGCTGATCTGCCTTTCAATATAGGTGAAGATGTGTTTACGGCTAGCTCCTTGGGCCCGACTAACAGCATTCCAGTGGGCGCTCAAGCAGATCAGGATGAGGCTATAATAGCAAAGATTAATGTTGAAATGGAAAGAGCCGCATAGGCTAGTAGCAATGGAGGTGGTATGGCGGGTCTCGGCCCGACCTCTATGCGTATGTTTTCTTCTAGCGGCACAATCTTTGATACTGACGTTCCTCCTTTATCTTCCTACATTAAAAGTGCCACCGTTCCTCCAGCTCCGCATTCAAAAAGTATCCCAGTCCCTGTGAGTTCGAAGGACACTATAATTCCACCGGCCGAAGACCAACCAGCAAAAGGAGGCCAGGAAGGCAAAGGCTTGAAGAGGCATCCAAGCGGCAGTTCTAGTGGGTCAATGCCAAGGAAGAAGAAGAAGAAGTCGAAGGAGTAGACGTGTCCTTCTATTCCTTCTTTTGGTAGATAGATAGGATAGGATTTCATTTTGCTTTTTTTGTAGGCCGTGTATAGAAGCAGGTTTGGCCTCGCTTATAGGAATTATTGCAATAACTTTTTTTACTTGTCTTTTTTTCCAAAGAATAGTGGAAATAAGATTTCGTTTTGTCTTCAGCATAACTCTATGTTTATTTGTTTAAGTGTTTTAGCGCTGTAATTTCCATTAAATGTACTTGTGAGGCTTTAGTCTTTGGGTCGGACTTGAGTTCGGTGGTTAAGTCCTGAAGTCATGGCTTCGAGTCATAACCAAATATTAAGTCAAGTCCTAGCGTTGCACTATCACTATAGCGGCTTGTACTTGAGTTATGCCTCCAGTTCTGGGGAGAATTGAAGTAGTTGGTCGGCAATCATTTTTTGCTTTCAATAAGTTTAACTTAACTTAATCGGAACAAAGTAAAAGCCAAATGAGTTTGAGTGATCAGATCATACTCGCTCGTTTGTTGATAATTGCATACTCATCCTGGGATTGAACTTGTATGCCAGAGGTGGGTTACGCCTGCTTAATGTTTAAAGTTATATCCGCGCTTCGGGGACTTAATTTATTTTACGGGCGATCGGTTACACTCGTTTAATGCTCAAAATTACATCCGCACTCTAGGGACTTAGATTGATCTGTGGGTTGTCAGTCACACCAGTTTTATGTTTATACTCCAGTGCATGTTCTAGGGACTTAGAGTTAGCCGATGGGTGTCAGTCACACCCATTTGGTGTTTATATTCCGACCGTGCTCAGGGAACCAGTGTTAGTTAGGGGGTGGTCGATCACACCCGTTTCAATGTCTATACTCCAGTTTGCAATCCAAGAATCTAGAGTTATTCGATAGACAGTCAATCATATCTATTTAAGTACAAGGATCTCATTCGCACTTTGAGAATGAGGAGTTGATCAGGGTTGTGGACAGTCGAATTACATTAACCCTGAGTAGCAAACGAAGTCGTAGATGGACGGGTCCATCCTCCTCGAACTTGTAAAAATAGAGATGAGGTAGTGGATGGATGGGTCTGTCCTCCTCGGGTTTAAATTGAACACAGGTGAATTTGTGGGCAGACGGATCCACCCTCCTTGAGCCTATATTTTGGATTTGACATCTATACTCCAGTTTGCACTCTGGAAACTGGAGCTCGTCGGAGGTCGTGTATCAATCCTTTTGGTTTTAATGTGGTTGCTTGCCCTCGAGCTTGGGAATTCACTTAGCGAGTGACCGGTCAGATCATAGTCACTCCCTATTTGAATAAGTCCCACCGTAAGATGGAACTTTGCTCTTTGTGCATCATGGTGCTCGCATGATGCATTTTAAGCATCGCCACTCCGGGTTGATGAATTTGCATTTTATTGCTGAAATGAGAAAGTACGGCAAAGTCAGCTGCCTTATTACAAATTCAAATTTCGAAAAGCATAAACAAATTTCAAATGAAAAGCAGACTAAATGAATAAATAAAGCCAGTTTGGTGTAGTAGCGACGGAGATTTTCGTTATTCCAAGCTTTCAGCAAAGTGAGACCATCAATAGTTGATAATTTGAATATGTCGCCTCCAAGTCTTCGTTTAATAACATACGGTCCTTCCCATGTTGGTTTCATATGTGAAGGGACCGAATAGATTCTCTTGACTACGAGATTGCCAAGTTCAAAAGTTTAGGGTCAGACCTTAGCATTGTATTATCGGGCGAATGGACTCCGGTGTGTGGCTGCCCTCAAATCAACCTTTTCACGCTTCTCATCCAATAAATCCATAGATTCGACAAGTAATATGGCATTCAACTTTGGATCGTAATATGTCATACGGTGAGAAGGTACTTCTAATTCAACTGGATTGACGTCTTCAGAACTGTAGGAAAGTAAAAATGTAATGTGGCCGGTCACGGACTTGTGGGTAGTTCGATATGTCCAAAGGCCATGGGAAGTTCATCGACCCATTTGCCTCCAGCCTTCTCCAGTCATTTTTTCAAAATGGACTTGATAACTTTGTTAACAGCTTTGACTTTTCTATGATTTTAAGGGTGAGAAACAGCCGATAATTTCTTCTGGATGTGGAAACATTGATAGAAATCCTTGATAGATGATGTTGCATACGATAAAGTTGATCACTTTCTTCATCATGATGGTAGCAAAGGGCTCGGCATCCGTCCATTTTGTAAAGTAGTCAACTGCAATGATGGCATACTTGGCACCACGTTTAGACAGTGGTAAAGATCCTATTATATCGATGCCCCATATGGCGAACGACCATGGGCTGACCATCTGGGTGATTTCGGTAGGCGGGGCTCTTGGAATCTGGGCATGCTTCTGGCACCAATCGCAATTTTTGGCATAGTCTGATGCGTCTTGATTCACAGTTGGCCAATAATATCTGTATCGAAGTATCTTCTTAGTAAGAGCTTGCCCCTATTATGATCTCCATGTTTTCCCTCATGCATATTATGTAACACTCGTTTGATCTCGTCGTAGGCGATACACCGGAGTAACGGAAGAGAGTATCCCCTCCTTTTCATGACTCCATTCTGAACAATGAATCGCAAGAACTAGTTAGGTTCGAATGAGTAGTGGTTGTTTAATGCACCATCAGTGTATAGCTTCCATATGTACTTGGGAGAATCACTGGTTTTAGGCAAGTCCTCTGGTATACTGAATTCAGCCATAAAGTCTGCGAGAACTTGTCCTTGTTAGGTTCGCCTCGGTGTATAAGCGATATCAAGTTAACTCAATTCAATATTCCACTTGAGTAAGCTACCAGACGTCTCAGGCCGCGTAAGGACCTGTCGTAACGGCTGGTCGATGTAGACTGTGATAGGATGAGCCTGGAAATAAGGACTGAGCTTTCTTGAGGCAATGACGAGGCAATAAGCTAGCCTTTCCAATTTCTAGTAGTTTCTCATTTCCACTATCAGTCGCTTGCTGATATAATAGACCGGTCGTTGGATCCAATCTTCTTCCCAAATCAGTGATGCACTGGTCACATTTCCTGAAAATCTAGGTTGATAATAGTCTTTCATGATCAACCGGCTTTGACGGAATAGGTGGCGTCGTTAGATGTTGAACTAGTGCTTGGAATGCGCCTTCACACTCCTCAATCCATTCAAAATTCCGCTTTCCTTTCCCGATCAGATCGAAGAAGGAATGCACTTATCTGTGGATTTGGAGATGAATCTGCTTAAGGCTGCCACCTTCCCGTTGAGGATTTGTACTTTCTTTATGGTTCTGGAAGTCTCGAGATTTCGAATCGCTCGGATTATCTCTGGATTGGCTTCGATTCCTCGGGCATTGATAATGAATCTAAAGAACTTTCGAGATGCGACTCTGAAGTGAAACTTCAACAGATTGAGCTTCATACAGTACCGTCGGAGGATGTTGAACATTGTTTCCAAGTCTTTGAAATGATTGATGGACAACCGTGACTTTATAAGCATATTGTCCACATACATCTCCATGGTTTTTCCAATCTGGTTAGCGAACATTCAGTTCACAAGCCATTGGAAAGTTTCCCTAGCATTCTTAAGTCTAAACGACATCACTTTATAGCAATCGACTCCCAGATCGGTGACAAAGCTGGTATGCTCCTAATCAGATAGATGCATCGGTATTTGATTGTAGCCGGAATATGCATCCATGAAATATAAGAGTTCGTATCCAGCCGTTGAATCTACAAGTTGATCAATTCTGAAAAGTGGAAAACTGTCTTTTGAGCAGGCTTTATTCAAATCTGAGTAATCCACACAAGTTCTTCATTTTCCGTTGGATTTCCCGACAAGAACTGGGTTGGATACCCACTTCGGGTACAATGCATCACAAATAAACCTATTCTACTTGAGTTTATCTACTTCTTCCTTTAGGATGGTAGATCTCTCTGGATCCATACCGCGTCTTTTCTTTTTGACCGGGACATGCCACGGGTCAATATTCAATGCATGGCTCACGATGTCCGATGAGATCCTACACATATCAGAGTGAGTCCAGGCAAACACATCGAGGTTTGCCCAAAAAAATTCAAACAATTCCTCTCTTATCTAATGGCTAAGTTGAGATCCGACCTTTATTATTCTAAAGTCATCATTATCATCGATCGGAACATCGATCATCAACTCTGCCAGGGAAGCCTGACTGTCTTTGACTTCCTCCTCATTATCATTATCTCATGGATCAAGATCTTTTAGGAATTAGTTATCGCCCCCAGGCCTAGGCTTAGGCGTTGGCTCTCAATTCTCAGAAAAATGGATGCAGAGAGATTACTCTACATCCTTTCCCTTCTCTTTACGCTGCGCCTTCCGCGACTCAGCAACTAGCAGGCGCGTCCAGCCGCTTGATCTCCATGAACTACTCCAATCCTGTTATCTGTGGGGAACTTTATAGTTAAACACCATGAGGTAATGGCTGCCTTGAATTCAACGAGGGCCGGTCGGCCCAAAAAAGCATTATACAGAATTAATGTCTAACACAATAAATTGTAGCATTAGGACACTCCGGCGATCTCCAATTCCCAACTCGACTAGCAACTCCACCATCCCAACGGATATCGTTGCACGTCCATTAAAGCCATGTATGCAAGATTGGCATGGCTTTAGATCCTTCACCTCCATTCTTATCTGATCATGAGCCTATTTAGAAAGAATATTCACAGAGCTTTCACTATTTACCAAGATCCTGTTCATCCAAGCAAGACTTATTTCAGCTAAAATGACTAGCAGTTTGATAGTGGAGGCTTCGACTCTATTGACATCTCTGTTTCAAAAAACGATATCGTCTGTCATCATTTTCTTTTGTTTCACCGAAGCAACATCATTAACATTACTGCAACACTCAAAGTCTGCATGCAATCGAACTGGCATACGACTCCATTTCCTTCCAGCTCCGATCAGCTAGATGAGGGACACCACTAACTATATTTATCACCAATCTCCTGCCAGTATGCACGGGTTCCTCTGGTCTAGCCTAGTTTTGGCTTTGATTTTGGATCGATGGGCATGCACCACCATTCTGCGGTGCCTGCAAAAACTGTTCTAACTTCCTCTCTCTGATTAATTTCTCAATGATGCCTGGTAAATGACGACACTCATTAGTATTGTGGCCATAGCAATCGTGGAATATACAGAACTTTCCAATTTGAATCTACTTCTCAGATGACTGTTTCGGAGCTGGTTACTTATACTAGCCAGTATTACAAGTATTTAAATAAACATTCTCTAGGGATGTATTCAAAGGGGTATATCGGTCAAACATGGGAGCTCTGGGTCTCGGTCCATGATTTTGGTCTCCGTTCTTTCCCTGACCTCCATTGCCTTTCTGCTGGCTCTGCTTGATCTATATATTCAACTGCATTTTACTGAAATTCTCGCCGGTCTGTTTCACAGCAACATTTCTTTGAATGCCTTTGATACTGGGCCCTGCATCGTTCTGCTTCCTAGATCGTCTAGCGTCTTCTCTCCTTAGAAACTAGGCTACCTTAGCATAGAAACGATCCAATGACGTGGAGGGTTTCCTAGCCAACCAACTACCAAACTAAAAATCAAGATCGATTTCTTTAGTTAATGCCATTAAGATAAAATTGTCATTTGGGTTGCTGACCTCGGCAAAGGCAGCATGGAACCTTTCCAGATAATGTCTAAGTGTCTCTCTCGGAGCTTGGGTAATGCTGGACAAGGTGTTGACATCCTTTGGCCTTGTGACATGCATACGAAATTGATTGACGAACTTCACAGCCAACTGATCAAAATTGGAAATAGATCTAGGGGGTAAACGAGTAAACCATATCGTTGCAATAACTCCCAACGATATAGGGAAACGTCTGCACTTAACCGCATCGTCAGCTCATGCGATATTCATGAGCCATTTGTTCTTCAATATGTGCTAATTAGGATCTGAACTTCCTTCATACGCAGGCAGGGTAGGCATCCTAAATTGACGATGTGGCTCAACATAAAGGATATCGTTCGTGAATGGAGTATGGCTTCGAGAGATTCCCCAATTGTCATTACTAAGGCCTTGACTTTCACGGATCATTTGGCGGATCATGGTTGGAATGTCAGACATTTGGACATTCGAGACCAAGGCGTGGTCATGTTCCACGTTTCGGGGATGGTCCGAGCGTGGTCAACGGTCCTTTCCTTCCCGCTTTGTCTCCCGGTCTTCAGTAACATAGGGTTCTAGAGCATGTACATGTTGACGAAGTGTCGGATCTGCTTGGATTCGAATCTCAGCATCCAAGTCTATGGAAGCGGCAGTTGCATGGCTATTCATAGTGCGATAAGGAAGCATCCCTCCTCGGGAGGAGGGCTCGGTTTGGTGTCCTGCGGAAGGACTAGCCTTGGCTTTTCCGAGGTTCAGAGCATGCTAATCCCCGAAGGCTTGTGCATAGTTTCCAGCTAGCCATTGGCTTATAGGTCTATGATTATGATCATAGGAAGCCAAGCTTTCGGTGGATGAATAGAAAGCACGATCCCTTCTGGATCTCCATCGTCTTTCCTCATTCAGTCGGTTCGTGAACTCCGTGTTGGCATGGATTTGCTGGGTGAGCTTCTAACGTCTCTGGGTTAGCTCTTGCTTTAGAATCTAGAACACCTCCTTAGTCATAGAGCCTTGTGGATTTGGAGCTTCGGAAGATGCTTGACCCATTATGTCCAGCTGCATGGGATTCGGTCTATCCCTTCCATCTAGATCTGCAGCAGTTGCGGTCCTAGTAGTAACCATAGCGAGTGATGTATCTCTTTCCTAGATCTGGTGGAACTTGAATAGAACATAAGGAACTGCTAGATATCAGATCTGGATCTCCTCTTTAGATTTATGCAATCCAACGACGGTAGTAGATCTAATGAGTAGGAAAAAACTTTCTCTCAATGAAAGCACCAAAGTGTTTGTACCAAAATTAGGCACAACCCTTACGGACGTATTTGAAGAGATTAAAATGATAAATTTAAACATAAATAGAGGCCAATTCAACAAACACGCCAAAATCAATAAACACAAATGTAAAAAGACAGAGATTTATAGTGGTTCAGCGTTGAAGCCTAAGTCCACTTTGAAAGATTATCTGTTTTATTGATGTTTACTAACTGATTACAATAGAGGATAACTCAAAAACTCAAGTTATGATGGATCTCCGACAGAGTAACGATATAATGGCATTAAAAGTCCCTTTTCTGAAGGCATAGGGATGCTATTTATAGGTCTAGTCTAAAAATATCTGGCTTAGATCTTGGAATACCTCTTCTCCCACATGGGTGGGTCCACTTGATTGATCCGAGGTTATTTGGGATCGATCCCTGATCAATCACAACCTTGTTCATATCGATCAAAATGACATCCATTTGAGCTGAGATCGATAAGGGACAATGTTGAGGTGGTAAGTAAGCTCCTATGTAAATTTTATAGCATTTGCACTTGTGAGTTTTGAGTTATGATCGATCCAAGTTTGACATTGTATGTGGCTGGAATGTGTGTATCGATCGGTTCATACCGTTAGCATTTCGTATCGATGCTATGCGTACCGATCAATTGTTTAATGGTGATGTGGAGCAATGGTTCAGGAGAGGTCCACATTTCATGTCGAGTGACCGTTTCCTCTTTTTAACCATGTTTCTTCATATCGACCTAATGTAACTTCATTCGTATCGATTCTTTTAGATGCTGCTTCGTATCGATGCAACGTGACTCTTTTCGTATCAATCATCGCATGTGTTCTTCGCATCGATCATTCGATGGTATGTTCTGTATCGATCGTTTGTCGATCGATACGAACTGTGTAGATGGGAAGATTGATACAAGTGTGCATGAATGGAAGCGATACGAAATGTCGATAGTTGATGGACACGAAGGAGAATGGGCATGATGGATACAAAGAAGAGTGGTCTTTGATGGATACTAACCAAGTTCTTCTCTCTTGGTTTTGATCGATCCATAACTTGAGCATATGAACTCCGATTGACCTGAAATTTGGAACTTCGGCTTTCATAGCTTTACTTGTCGTGTCATGTTGTAGTTTGATTCGGAATAGAACCAAATTTTCTAGTATCCATAGTGAACCTATGTACAACCCATCTTTGGGACGAATTGTCCTTGGTTTCTAGTCAAATTCTTGGCGTCACGGCCTTGCCAAAAGGCGGGATAACACTCAGATAGTTTATGAGCATTTAATATTTTTGGTTAAATTATATATGAACACCTTATGAATTCAGTTTCACTGTTTTTTCTGAAGGTTTGATGATAATGTTGAGTTAAATTTTAAATTTTAATAAAAGTTGTTTATTATAGTATAAACATGAAATTTGATAGGTATGGTTTATAAATAGAGTTTATAAATAACAAAAATAGGATTTAAACTGAGAAGTTAAGAACTTAAACCCCGATATTTTAAAAATTGTTTTTCAAAGTTTTAGGAAAAATAATAGTGGTATTGTGTGAAAGTATTTTAACAAAAATATTTTAAAATGGATTTCAAACGAGATAGAAAGCACTGAACTCACCTCTGTTGCTGGAAAATAATTCTGGCCATGACTACAACATCATCGGTGTTTATTTTCGGATTTCTAAGTGAGGAATTGCTACCACAGTAACTGGTTATAGAGTTGTTTGATAAAACAAATTTTGTTTTAAATTCCAAAAGTATGATTTGGGATGCCAAGATGATATGTATATTATTATCTAAAATAGAGTTGAAATAAAATCGGATATTTACTTCTAAAATTTTAGTTAAGTGATATTATATACTCATGCATCCTATCCGTTAGGATAGTTTTCTTTGTGTATCTTGTTTTGAGATGTTGTTTGGTAATTTTCATTTATTTAAATGAAAATAGAATGTTCAACGATAATAGTCGAAACTTCCGAGTTGATTTAGAATTTGTAGTTAAGTATTTTTCTAGAAATATAAGAGAATAAGTTCTTGTAACTTATAAATTTGAGAAGATATTTAGAAATTAATCAAGTTTTATGTTTGTAGAATATCCTGGTTAAGTAAAACCAATCTGAAATTTGCATATATACCCTTATGAGGGAAAAGAGTGTTATACAGGTATAAACTTAAGTTTTAAAGTGATTGATAAACATGACTTGTGCTTTAGAAGATATTTGTGAACTTAAGTACCGTTTTTATGAAAGCGGTCATAAATGAATTCTAGTATTAAATAAGAAGTGATCTTTGATAAAGTGAATGTAATTTAAAATGAAAAATAATTGGTATAGTTAAGAAGTCAATGGAATAAATACACAAGTTGTATGTAGGTTATTTTATTCGCATATCCGTTTTGATCCAAATTCGAGCATACGATTTCGAGGTGATTAACACTGGTACCACTAAGGATTTTTCACTTGATTCTTGAAGGTGAACACTTGATATATATTTTTGATAAGATTCTGAAGTTTTCTATCATAGTATACGACTATACAAGGAGAGTGAAGGTTTCAAATCAAGAAACCTGATCGGAGTCCGCCCTAGGGAAGTCAAGTGAGCGATACTAGTTCGAAAATGAAATTTATGTGATCGAACGAGTGATTGGATATGATATTACATGTGGTTGAAATATATACACTGTATGGGCTTTATTAAATTTTATGTTGTTGACCTTAGAAAAATGCAAATTATATGGTTGGATACAATTTGTAAGTAAATTACAGGTTCATGGATGCAAAGGCTTGTTAGTCGCTTTTGGTTTTAAGAGTGGAGTTTGATTGCTCGACTAATAGTTACACATTTATATTGCTGTTAATTATTTTATGCTCCAAATACAAAAGGCCACTTTTGTACTTTTGTTTTCTTTTATTGATATGGGCCCATGGTGGCGAGTTGTAGTTTTTCCGATCAAGTCGTTTGAAGGAGCTGCTGCTAAAAAATTTCATAACATTTGAGACTTTAAAACTTTAATAACACATTTCATCTAATTGATTGAGAAATTTAAAGGATTGGGGACATTTTTCTTCATTTAGGAATTCTGAGAACGAATTTCTTTTAAGGGGAAAGAATGCAATGACCTAAAATTTTGAATGTTTTAAATTGAAATATTTAGTTTATTCGAATACTTAAACTTTATTTAAATTTTGACAGTAATAAGGAAATCAATTAGTAATAAAATGACTTGATTTTTATTGTAATATTTCTAATTTAATTTATTTAATATTTCCATAATTTTTAAATTGTAAAATATTTAAATTATCGTTTAACTCAGCAAATGATGGTATTTTTGGATCTTTATAGAACAAGTTAACTGTAACAACCCATTGTCGAGGAGCAATCATTTATTAGTAAATAATGATTTAATTGGGATTTAAATTGATTATTAGGGAATTATGGGAATGTTTTGGAAATTTGATAAGGGAAACTAATTACTAAATAATTTAAATAAAATGAATAATTAATTAAATTAAAGAAAATAATATTTTAAAATAAATAATTACATAATTTAGTAGTGGAAATAATTTAGTAAGTGGGCTTGCATACGTACATACATACAGACAGACATATGTGTGTGTGTGCCATGATGTAAATAGAACGAAAGAAAAGAAAATGAATAAATAAACTCAAAGCCCAACTTACTCATCAAGCCCAAACCCTAAAAACATGTACTTTGAGTTTTGAATTTCTAGAGGTTTCTAAATCCTGATGTTTCTCCCCACTTTATAAATACAACCTATACGTTCAACATTGAGGGAAGGAAAAAATCCATTATTCTCCCCAAATCCTATCTCTTTAAATATTCAAATAAAAATCAAAATAAATTCTACAAATCATAATGATTCTAGTTAAGGCTTCTTGATAGTTCTATGCTCGCTGCAATCATGGAATCAATTGTTTGATCGTCAATTGAAAAAGGAGTTATTCATAATAAGAAGAATGAAGCAAGAGATTGAAATCAAAAAGAAGAAGAGTGTATTTCTTCATATAGGTGAATACTCTTATACTCATAACTATGTCAATCGCACTCACCACTAATATGAGTTGAATCAAATTTCTATATATTGCTCTCCATTCTTATTTCTATCCAACTTCTCATATCAAATACAATCACATAGCTTGCTTATAGAGAGAAAAGAATATAGGATACTAAGTCTCGACAGAGTAGGAGGAGAAGGAAAGGGATAATGGATCGACTCAGCACCAATGCCTCACTCGCTGCCTGAATGGTCCTTAAACCTACTCTGACTGGTGTTGGCAGACCGATGCACCGATGGAGGAAGGTGAATGTTAGTCTGTTCATGTGTTTGAGCATCCTGAAGTGTAACCCATCGTATGCACGTGAGCAAGGTCAAACATGTGAACGTGTGTGCATATGTGAGTTCTTCTATGTTCTATGTATTAATGAGTATATATGTATATGAAAGGTGGAAGTATACACATGTGTACTACTGTTAGTCAGAGAATGTTAGACAGTGTGTATAACTTTCTTGAAGAAAAAACCGAGAATAGGAGTGAAGTTGGATGGAGTCTATATGCGTGGGTTTGCCAGATTTGTGAAGGTGAAGGTGAGTAGTATGTGAGAGAGAAAATATTAGAACATTATACAAATATTTACACTAAAATACACACACACACACACACATATATATATAGACACACATGAACAAAGTTTTATATGTTATTAACATTGGATTTAGATAAACTCTGGCCTGTTTATTATTTATGTAATACTCGAGCCAATATGAGACATTTCAGATACAAGGACAATACGAACAGCTTGTGTTTTGTGGGCATAGTGGAGACTTGATATATAGGAATGGTGTATATTATTAGCGTGATATAGACTCATTACATATTTGACACAATTATTAACTGGGTTTTTAACCCAACATAATTCAAAGGGAGCTAGAACATCTACAATAAGTCAAAATAACTCAAGGATCGACCAAGAAGATTAGAAGGAAAAGAAGAGAAAGATCAAAGAAGAAAATGCCAAAACAAGCTAAAGTGATGGATCATCGGTAATCCATAAAGCTTGCATGTGGATCCTCTAATCCTCTTGCATCATGATCTAATATGCTCCCTAGAGGCGCATGCCATGTTTCATAGCAAGTCAAACAATCTAGCTCGAAAAGTGAAGACTCGCATGATTCGAGCTGTTTGACCAAAAGCAGCTAACTTAAAATGGACCTTCAGAACTCATATGAAATTGAATTTACTTGAAATTTTGGAAGAACATTTAGAAAACATAGAATGAGATTCATAAAAAAGTGAGCATTTGGAGTTGATTTGATGGGTCGCTAGCGACCCATCTTGATTGGGCCCCACTACCATAAATTTTTATGGTGGGCCCCAAACACACTCTAGAGTGTTCCTCAAATGTTTCGTTTGATTTTATTAAGATTTGATAGAGTTATGGATGATTCTTTTAGACCATATGACCCATGAAGACAGATGATCAAACTAATTTCAAACGATTTGAATTTGGACAAGGCACTTAAATAGAAGATAGGAATACAACCAAACAGAGATCGCTCAAAACTATGTTAAGTGGATGGATAGCTAGTGATCCATCCCCTATGGATAGTTAGCGATACATCCCCTATGGATAGCTAGCGATCCATCATGATAGGTCGGATCACCCTTAAACTTTCCGAGCTCCTTTGTAGCACTAAGTAAAGGCTTCTGGTAAAAATATATGCTAAGTTGATGGATAGCTAGCGATCCATCAACTATGGATAGCTAGCGATCCATAGAAATGACTCATATTGATTTGAGATTTTCGGTGATGACTTGGCATAGCTACCAGACTCTTCTGCACTTGGACTTCTAGCTCAGCACTCACTAAATTCCCCTATAAATACTCACATACCTGCAACTAGAGATGGATCGTTTTTCTGGAGAGAGCTGCCATTACTATACTGGAATTCCTTCACTTCTTCAACTTCCTTCTCCCTTACAACAATCATTAAGCGGTTACTATGATTTTTCAATCAACCCTTATACTTGTGACTTATTCTAAATCATTGTAACGTAGATCCAAGGATTAACTAGTTGATATTCAGAGAGATTCTACTAGTATAATCATAATAAAGATTGGATGTGGGCCACGGTCAGCCGAACCACTATAAAAATTCCGTGTCTCTTTTCTTACTTATGCTTTTAGTTTGTTGTTTATCTAAGATTTATGCTACTGATTATCTACACTGGTGCTTTCACACTCGATCCGAGATGTTGATCCATTTTTTCGATTAACAACATTGTTCATTGATTATACGTTATGTATATTATTTGAGATTTTTTTGTAATCTAACTATCATGTTTGTGTTCTATACTATATCTGGACGTTGTGACTGACTCTATGTACTCTGTTATTTACTATATATTATGTATTATTCTGTCCTAGAGGCACACATATTTATTATTTTGTACTGATACTGTGTATGAATAGTTGTATTAATTATTCGATGTTTTAATATGTACCAGTGTCGGTCCTAGAAAATATTTACATGTGTACCCTATATAGCCCCATTCTCCATATTATCTGATAGTATTACCAATTAATACTCTTGGATAATATGAGAGTGGGGTGTCACAATAAGGTATCAAAGCAAGGTTCAGAACAATATATTGTATATAAAGGATATGAGTCATCGGCTTAGATGAGACATAGTGTCCATCTTCCTATGGGTATTTATAGAGGTTGATTCCATATATTTTCATTTAAATATTTCAATTTGAACTTTTCCATACTTTTTCTTTTTTCATTGATTTCTGATCAAACGATTCATGCATTTTAACTTATTTAAGTCTTTATATATATATATATATATCATATATATATGTGTGTATATATGCATTTGAATATTTTAAACATATTTCAAATATATTTTGGTTGTTATAATTTTGATTTTGACTTTATTAGACTTGTTCCAATTTGATGCTTCGGTTGGATTTTTGCTTTTTTGCTATGATTTGTATGTTGGGTGATGCTCCTAGCTTCTCATGAATTTACATACATACACACATATGTATGTGTGTGTGTGTATATATAAGTGTGTGTGTGTGTGATCGTATGAAGTTTCTCCTTGTGCTTTGAATGATCGATGAAGTTTGATTATGTTGTTTACTTGTCCAATGTTGAAGCTTAATTACTAGTTGTAGTATGATAAATGATGATGCTTATATCAACTGATACTTTTAAGCTTGTTAACCCAATGATATTTGATGCTTTAAGTAGATATTTCACCTTGGCTTTTGATAAATTTTTTTTATGATCTTTAGTATAGTTAACCCTTGGACACTGAAGGCATGTGCAGTGATTCAACCAATCATGATAGTGCACCATAGTACCTTTGTAGGACCAAGCACATCTTTGTTTAAGTCAATCCTTTCCTCCATTTTCTTGAAACACTTTCGTCTTACTGCCTAGTTAGTTGTTCCCTTATGAGTGTGGCTCTTTGACCTAATTGACCTGGTTGTACGCCATGTGTGTGTTTACATTTGTGTTACTATTTGCATCTGAAACATATGTGCATGTCTTTCCTGGATTTACCCATGCACTATGTATTTGTTGTTTTAGGCTTTTGAACTTTTGCTTATTCTTTTGCGTTCTACCGGCCATTGTGTGCATGTACTTGTGTTTCAGCCTGGTCTTGCATGTTTTGCTTACTTTGAGTTTGGTTTTCCTTGTACTTGCATATGTTGATCTGTGAAGTCGTATCAATTACCGGTCCATGTCTGGTCCTTTACCCAGCCTTGCTCTACCATGTGCTCAAGCCTGTTAATCTTGTACTTCCACTTGCACTTGCATTTGCATTTACATGTGCAGTTATGTTGCTGGTGCAATTGTTAATGTTGTTGTCATTCCATTCTTTTGTTGCCTTATACTTTTGCAATTCTGGCCATTGTAGCTATACATCCTACTTCTTTTTGTACATGTGCTTGTTGGTCTTGCATATGTCTTGTTGCCAATTGAAATTTTGATTTGATGAAACTTTCTTTATTCTTGATAAACTAACATAAAAATATTACAGCAATCACATATAACTATTTACTATTTATATAGTAACAAGACTATTATAGTGGGATGCTGTTAAGGCCCATCAGTATGAGCCGTTGGATATATTGAGTTGAGCATCTTACCTTATACCATATTACTATTTCCTTATACAGTCAATACACTGAGACATTCGTTATTCTTATTTCCCCTCTTCAAACCTAGCAAAGCTAGGGTTTGCGATCTTCATCTTCAACCGTCGATATTACAAATCTTCAAGATTAAGGCTTTTACCTTGCAAAGTTGTACCTTCGCTAGGATTTTTGCAAGATCCGTGAGCTCTTTCAGGGATTATCAAGAGTAGATTTGAGGGTTGTGCCTTGCTATGGATAAAATCGAGACAATTGCTTTTTTAAAGAGTGCGCTTTTGCAAAATCTTTGCTTTACAATGGTTTTGTAGAGGACTACACGTCTCTAAACGATATTGTTTCTGGAACGAGGTTGATGGCTTCGGCATGTTGCTTTTCTGAAATTTGTGATGCTTCCGCAAAATTCTTGCTTTACAGCAGTTTTGTAATGGGTTTGGCATCTTTGTTTGATATCAGATCTGTGAATTTGATGTTGGGCTTGATGTCTTCAACATGTAGCTCATTTCTATTTAATATCATATCTGTGACTTTGATGTTGGGATTGATGTCTTCAACATGTAGCTCTTGCCTTAGTCTGATGAAGCTCAGCTTCGATAATGGTTTTGTTATGATATCTGCTTTCTGGTAAGATGAAGGTATATGATTTACACTCAATTTTTCTTTCGTAACCTGTTCTCTCACAAAGTAGAGATCCAACTCCATATGTTTAATTCTTAAGTGTAGGATTGGATTTGCTGCAAGCAATGTTGTACTTAGATTATCACACCATATCGTAGCTTTACTGTTAGATTCAACCTTTAATTCACTTAAGAGTGATTCGATCCACATTATTTCTACTGTAGCACTTGCAACACTCCTATATTCTGCTTCGGTACTTGTCCTTGACATAGTAGATTTTTTTGAGCACCGAGAGATTGGATTCTTACCTAAAAATATGCAAAATCAAGTAGTTGATCTTCGATCATCAGGGTCAGTAGCCCAATCTGCATCAGCATAACCATTAATGTTCAATGTTTTGCATGATTCTAGAACCAATCCATGATTTATCGTTCCTTTAAGTTATCTAAGAATTCTATTAACTACTTTCCAATGCTCATTAAGTGGCTTGTGCATAAACTGACTGACTATATTTACACTGAATGTAATCTCTGGTCTGGTTATAGTGACATACTGAAGTGCCCCAACTATACTTCTATATTGTTTTTCATTAGTTATTGGATCACCTTTGTTTTTTTGATAAATGTAAATTACTTGTCATTGGTGTAGATAGAGAATTTGCTTGATCCATTTAGCCTTAGCCAGTATTTCCGAGATGTATTTGCTTTGACTTAAATGTAGTGTAATAGATGATGCTTTCTTTAGTTCTATGCCAAGAAAATAGTGTAGATCTCCCAAGTCTTTGACAGAGAATTCTTTGTTCAGATGTATTATAAGAATGTCTATTTCTTTCGCATTGCTTCCTGTAATAATAAAGTCATCAACATATATTAGAATATAAGTAATAATATCATTGGTAAACTTAGTGAATAGTGAGATATATAATTTTGTTGAGTTATAACCAAGTTTAGCCAACGTTGATTTTAACTTGTCAAACCACACTCTTGGAGCTTGCTTAAGTCCATATATTGCCTTATTTAATTTGCAAACAAGTTTTTCACTTCCTTTTGATCTGAAACCTTGAGACCGATCCATGTAAACCTCTTCCTGTAATATATCATTCAGGAATGCATTATCCATATGTGACTGCTTAATGGTCCAATTTCTTCGCAAGGAAATAGTTAAAATTATTCTAATAGATGTAGGTTTCACAACTGGTGAGAAAGTCTTATTAAAATCAAAACCATGTTATTGTGAATACCCTTTAGCAAATAATCTTGCCTTGTATTTAGAGATTGAACCATAAGCATTTTTTTAATCTACATGTCCACTTGCAACCAACAATATTTTTGTTGGTAGAGGAACAAGAGGCCATGTCTTATTTCTCATAAGTGCATCATATTCTTCCCCCATACAAGTCATCCATTTTTCATCCTAGATAGCTTAACAATATGTGCTTGGCTCTCTAATGTCCAAATTTGCATTATATATCTTTGGTTTAAATATGCCACCTTTTTCTCTTTATCATATGGTGTCCATCTCTTGTAGATTGTTGATTTCTGTCACTTGCTGTGGTTTCCTGTTGAGTATAGGTTGATAATGGATCATCCAATGTTTGATTAGAACTTGATTGAGCACTGTTGTCTTATTGTGAGACATAGTTTGATCTTTCTGACAGTCCATTTGACTCATGGCTGGACCCTAAGTTGGACATAGAGGGCTGTGGGTTGAAATCACCTTGAGTTGACACTGGTGAGTGCTGATCATTTTCACTTCCATGTCTTGCTTCACCTTAAGATGATACAATTTCATCCAGTTGAGCAGGTATTGGTGGTAAGGAGTACTTAGGATTGTATACTTTTTGTGTGGTCTTAGTTTCTGGCTTACTAAAAGGAAACACTATGCTCATTGAATATTACATGTCATGATATATAGATTCTTCCATTGCTGTCTTAACACTTGCATCCTTTCTGATTTGTTGCATAGCCCAGAAAGGTACATGACGATGATCTGAAATTCAACTCATTAGTATTATAGGATCTTAAATAAGGAAAACATAGATATCCAAAGACTTTCAGACCTTGATAATCAGGCTTAATTTTGTATAATATTTCTAATAGACTTTTAAACTTGAGTACTTTTGTGGGTAGCCTGTTTATTAAGTATACAGAAGTTGCAAATGAATCTGGCAAAATTTTTAGTGGCATTGATGCATGTGCTAATAAAGTAAGACCTGCCTCAAGAATATGTCCGTGTTTTTTTAACGAGTCCATTTTGTTCCGATGTATATGGACATGTAATTCTTTGAATAATTCCTCTCTTTTGCAAATACTCCTTTAGTGGCATAAATTCTGACCCACCATTAGTTTGAATAGTCTTTAGTTGATAGTATGTTTGTCTTCTGCATTGGATATGAACTGTAGAATTGCATTTTAGTTTCAGATCTTTTTTTCAAAAAATATATCCACACATACCTGCAACATGCATCAACAAATGAGATATAGTATTTATATCCATAGTCTGATGTAAATGGGGCTGGTCCCTATAAATCTACAGTAACTAATTCAAGTGGTTTACTGTACACAGTATCTGAATTTGAAAATGGAAGCTTATGACTTTCGCCCATTTGGCAATAAGTGCAAATATATGGTAGGAAACATTGTCAGTAGAGACATTATTATTATTTAAAACTTGTTTTACAATTTTTACACTTCGATGTTCCAATTTACAATGTCACATATCAAATTTCTTATAGTTTTCTTTCTGTTTGATTTCAGAAACATTACACTCTTTATTTGCAGGATTTCTTGAATCAGCAACATTGAATTTTTAAAGTCCCCTAACTTCTCTACCCTGCAAAATAATTTCTTTAGTTAGAATATCTCCAACTAAACAATATTTTGGATAAAATTCAAAGCATACATTATTGTCTCTTGCAAATTGAGATACATTATTAAAAAAAATTCTAATTAGAGGGACTCTTAATAAATTGTTGAGATAAAATTGTCTTTTGCCCTTAATACATGCATAAACAGTGTGTGTAATGGTGATAGGCTTACCATTTCCTATATGTAAAGAGTGCATACTTTGTACTCTTTATTTCCAAGATTTAGATTGCTGAGATTATTAGTCACATGATTTGTTTCCCCTGTATCGGGATACCAGATTTCATCTTGGATTTCCTCCATTTTTTTTGATTCTGCATTAAGGACATTTGAGTGATTTTTTTCCATCTTGTTGTGTGTTATCATATTAACATTTTGAGCGTAATTTCTTGAGTTTTTGTTTCTTTGCTGTGATGGTATATAACTTGCATCAAACCTAAAGTATCACTTGTTGGCACTGTGTTCAAATTTCTCACAAATTTGGCATCTAAGTCTATTATTGTTGTTGTTACTCCACTTTCCTCTTCCCGTGCTTCTAAATTTCATGCCTCCTCTTAGGTAGTTGTATGTTTGATTTCTACCAAGAATATTTATTTCTTGATTCTTGTTTTTGCTATTGCTAACAAGGTTGGCAGAGAAGTCTGAAAATGCAGGTTTCTTTTTCTCTATTCTTGCTTCATGAGAAAGAAGAAAAGAGTGAACATATTGAATGGATGATGTGGTTTCTTTTGATGATATCACAGCGACAATTTACTCATATTCATCATCAAGACCTCCTAATGTACATAAAACTCGCTCTGTGTCAATGATCTTATGGCTAACAGAGGCAAGCTGATCACAAATGGTCTTGATCTTGGTCAAGTAATCTCTCATGGATAAGTTTTCCTTCCTACAACTTTGTAGTTGTCTTTTATAGTACACTATTTTGGTTGCAGATTGTGTATTGAAAACCTGTTCAATTGTTGACCATATTTCATGTGCACTTTTGCATCCAACTAGTTGTGGTAGTATATTTGCGCTTACTAATGACAAAAGTCAGGAACTGATTAAACTGTCTTGTCTTCCATGAGTTATGTATTCTTGATTGCTGACAAGTCTTCTTTCATGATTTGTGATATATTTAGGTGGTATAGCAAGGGTTCCAAGAACATGATCTTCGAGCCTATATCCTATGATTGCAGTTTCAATATGAAATTTCCGAAGAAGATAATTTGAGTCATCCAGTTGTACATTGATCAACTGGCTTTGAGGCTTTATGATGGCCTTAATCAGATCTTGAGTGTTTTTTTGAACTGCAACAGAATTGCTTAAGTTTAAGTTTGCTAAAGAACTATCTTGATTCCTTTCAGCCATGGTGCAGAGATGATATCTCAGAGAGGTCAGTGGTTATGAGATTATAAGAAGAAGAAGAAAAAAGTTATGTACCATAGATTCTCTAGGTGATGATGATTTCTCTGACAGGGAATTTCTTGGCGAGGCACAACTTCAGATTTGATGCAGAATGAGAAGAACTGATCACTTTCTTAATCAAGATTCAGGTAAGAAAAGGAATAACTGCATATGCAGTGAAATAGATGATGAGAATCTTTGATTTCTCAAATGATTCTGAACGCAACCTAATCTCAGATGATGAGACTCAATCAGATGAGAGTACTGGCAAGGCGTTTTGTTACTATTAAGAAATTTGTTCGCTCTAAAACCAAATTGAAATTTTGATGAGATGAAACTTTCTTTATTCTTGATAAACCGATGCAAAAAATATTACAACAATCACATACAACTGTTTAATATTTATATAGTAACATGGCTGTTGTAGAGGGTTGATGTTAAGGCCCATCAGTCTGAACCGTTGGATATATTGAGTTGAGCATCCTACCCTATATCATATTACTCTTTCCTTATACGGTTAATACACTGAGACATTCGTTATTCTTATTGTTTTCCTAGTTGTGTACTCTGTTTTTGCCTTATACATGCTCATGTACAATTGTACCGGTACTTGTCTTTGTATCTTTGAAATGACTATGTTGCATTGCCTAAAATAGTCAAAACGCAGCACAACTTGATGGAATGATTAGTATATTCATGTGACCAACTTACTATGTGGATTGTTGAAGGATTTGCAATTTTTTAACACAATTTCTACATTTGGATCTAACTGATGTTGACTGTCCACTTTTGTTTTGCTGAAACACACAAGAACTGAACTCAGGTTGATAAGAGGTGTATCTTCATTGGCATTTCTCTATAATATATTCTTTAAGAAAGATTATGAATATCCATACTGCATCCTTGTTTTCATAATTAAACTAACTTAATTATATGGCTAACCGAGTTGGCCTGATTATTACTTATTGTGTGGCAAATAGGGTGGATGTGTGATATTAGAACTATGTTGATGAGCAAGTAGGTATATATAATATCTTCGGTGTGTGTTATATATTTATGTGTTCATTTTTGTGAGCCATGCGTGTATATCATATGCTGTTAAGTATGAAAACCAGTATATATAAAATATATAATTCAAGTTATAGTGGAAAGCAAGCAATTAGTACAAAATTTATAAATACTATGCACATTTTTTTAATGGTTGTTTGATTAACATTTAAATGCAATTAGTCATGGAGCCATTAGCTTTGTTATAGGTTCCTCCTAAGGAAATTGTGAGGATGCAATTTTATTAAGGGAGTCTGCGACAACTCGTTGTCAAGAAGCAATCAATTAATAGTAAGCAATGAGTTAATTGGGATTTAAATTGATTATTAGGGAATAATAGGAATGTTTTGGAAATTTGATAAGGGTATAGATTATAATAACATATTTTGAAACTAATTACTAAATAATTTAAATAAAATGATTAACTAATTAAATTAATAAAATTAAAGAAAATAATTTTGTAAAATAAATAGTTACATAGTTTAGAAATGGAAGTAATTTAGTAAGTGGGCTTGAATACATACGTACATACATATATTATATATGTACATATATATATATATATTATATACATACATACATATACATACATACATACATATATATATATATATATATATATATATATATATATTTCATGAAGTAAATAGAAAGAAACAAAAGAAAATGAATAAATAAAACTCAAAATCCAACTTACTCATCAAGCCCAAACCCTAAAAACATGTATCTTAAGTTTTATATTTCTAGAGGTTTCTAAGTCCTGATGTTTCTCCCCAATTTATAAATACAACATATACATTCAACAATAAGGAGGGGAGAAAATCCATCAATACCCTCGAATCCTATCTCTCTAAATATTCAAATAAAAATCAAATAAATTTTACAAATAATATTGATTCAAACTAAGGCTTCTTGATGGCTCTACATTTGTTGCAATCATGAAATCAATTGTTTGATCATCAATTGAAAAGAGGAGTTATTTTATAGTAAGACGAAAGGAGCAAGAGGTTGAAACCTAGAAGAAGAAGAGTGCATTTCTCCATATATATATATGAGTACTTTTATACTCATAGCCATGATTCGAGATTCCAGCCAGTATGTCGAAATCCCGACCATTCCGCTCCAGGTCGACCATTTCGGTCCGATTCCGACGTTGACCCGGCCGACATTCACCATTAAATCCATTTTCGAGCATAAAGAGCAAAAAAAATCAACCTAAAATTACCTATGAGTCTTAGCAGCATCAATATCCAAGTAATGGAAAGTAAGCAATCAAATATTAATCAAAATGAGAAAGATATAAAAAAATGATCTAAAATTCAATGCGATTTTGTTGGGCTTAGACGAAAGAGAACAAATTAGGTGGTTTTAGGAGCGACCGTTCATTTTTCAAGCTTGGATACGGTTGGAGAGGAATGCTAGTACGACTATTTTTAATTGGAACAATTGGGGTTTTGAAAAATATTAGTAGAATTTTTACCAAATATGAGCAAGCTTAGGTTTCTAAATGACATAGATTGTTAAACTACAAATATGGTCAACTACTGACTCAATTTCAATTATAACTGTTAAAATGTACTTAAGATATACAAATTTTGAAGTTTTAAGTATTTATTTCTACTAGTTTTTCCAACCAAGAGTAACAAAATACAAAACGAAAATAAAATAGAATTTCTGAAATTTTCAAACCGGAACCAATATTTTAAATTTTGATATTAAAGGAACGGAATCAAAAACCGGAATTTCAAACCTTGCTCATTACTTTGTCAGTCCCGCTTACTACTAATATGAGTAAAACCAAATATCTGTACATTTCTCTTCTTTCTTATTTCTATCCAACTTCTCGTATCAAATATAATCACATAGCTTACTTGTAGGGAGAAAAAATATAAGATAAGAATTGCTGACAAAGTAGGAGGCGAAGGAAAGGGAAAATGGATCGAAACTCATTACTAACGCCTTACTCGCTGCCTGAATGGTCCTTAAATCTGCTCCGACCAATCAACCAGTCTTGGCTGACCAGTGCACTTGTGAAGGAAGGTGAATGCCAGTTTGTTCATATGTTTGAGTGTCCAGAAGTGTAACCCAGTATATGTGCGTGAGCAAGGTCGAACATGTGAAGGTGTGTGCATATGTGAGTGCTTCTATGTTCTATGTATTAATGAGTGTAAATGCATATGAAGAATGGTAGTCACACATATGTATTACCGTTACTCTAAGAATGTGTGGTAGTGTGTATGTCTTTCCTATAGACAAAAATGAGAATAGGAGTGAAATAGGATGGTCTGAGTCTATGTGCATGGGTTTACCAGATTTGGGAAGGTGAAGGTGAGTATTCCATTAGAGAGAAGATGTTGGAACATCATATATATATATTCACATTGAAATCTATATATATACACACACACATAAACAAAGTTCTATATGTTATTAACATTGGATTTAGATATATAGTCTGACTAGTTTATTATTTACGTAATACTCGATTCAGTTTGAGACATTTCAAGTTCAAGGACAGTATGAACAGCTTGTGTTTTGTGGGCATAACGAAGACTTGATATATAGGAATGTTGTATATTATTAATGTGATATAGACTCATTATATATTTGACATAGTGTTGAATATTGATTATACATTATATATATTATTTGAGATTTTTTTCGTACTCTAACTGCCACCGTTGTATTTTATACTATATTCGAACGCTATGACTAACTCTATGTACTCTGTTATTTACTATACATTATGCATTGTTCTATCTTGGAGGCGCACATGTTTATTACTTTGTACCGATACTGTGATGTATAGATGTATTAATTATTCGATGTTTTCATAGTACCAGTGTCACTCCAAGAAAATATCCACATATTTACCCCATATAGTCTTTTCGCTGTATTTTCTGACAGTATTACCTAGTAACACTCTTGGATAGTATGATTATAGAGGTAGGGTGTCACACTAACCAATGTTATTATTGTTGTTTTGGGATCGTATCACATTTTTGTACACGAGTATATTTTTTCTTAGTCATTCGCGGTTCATATGCAAACGAAATTTTATATGGTGATGTACCGAAGATTGAATAATGAACCAAACCTAAGACAATTCAACAATCTAACTCATTCTTTCTCTCTTTCTATTCTCACTTTCAAACTTACGGTAAATGAAAAATCAAATCTTCCACTTATAAATTCAAAACCCAAAATTCTACTAATCAAAAAAATGTAAAGCTTAGATGTTTCGAAAACCATAGCCTAGATCTACATTTCTAGGTGTGTTTGATTGTGTGCGACATTGTTTGGGTGGTTCGACAGTTTAGTCGTGGGTACGGAGGCTGCTAGGGTTTAGGTTTAGGCTTGATCTAGTCGATGTTAGGTGAAGCGGTGGGTAGCTTGGTGTTTGTCAGAGAGAGAAGTTTCATTTTGCAAACTTCAGTGAAGCTCAGTGGAGCCTAAGGTGGTGTGACCTATATGGTTGACGTCGTGATGGTTTCCTATCACTTTTGGGTAGGAGGGTCGAGTGTGATTTGGGTGTATGGAATAGGAAGCTTTGGCGATGTGGAGTTGAATGGTGGGATCGTTCTTTATTTAGTGGGATGTGGAGGGAGAGGGTAGCGATGGAAATTTGGCCTTGGTGGGTTTGTAGGGAAGCTACAGGTAGGTGTTTGAATATTTGAGGAAGAAAGATAATAGGATTTAGTTTGGATAATTATTTGCAGTAAAAGTAATCAGAGAAAATAATCATATTTAATTTAATCTCAAACTTATTAAATCAATAACTCTCTCATACAAGGTCTAATGGAGATGCGATCTTTTGCGTTGCGCTTATAATGACAATTTCTTTGCCTTGGAACTAGTTTCATTGAATTTGCAGCAACTGAAATTTTGGGTTAAAATCGAACGTCGTTCGATTTTAGCTTAAACTAGAATGCCTAAGCATCCGTTGGAATTTCAGTGATTTAAACTCACCTTTTTGGATAATCGGTATGATATGTAGTTGATAGAATTTACATTTTTGTGTTTGATGACTTATTGATTTGGTTTGATTAATATCCGCTTTTGAAAAGTGAATGACATTTAAAATGAAAATACACGGGAATTTTGTAGAGAAATCCGAATTTTTCATCGTTGTGAATTTTAAAATTAGTTGTTCGTGTTATGTAGATTGTTAAATGCTAAAACTTGATAGTTTGGCTATATTGGATGTGACACCGACATATGTTAAAGTTGAACATTTTTAGTGAAATAGGTAGTAATAGTATTGGTTAAGTGCCATAGTAAATATTGGCCTCGATATAGTATTTTGAAAAATATTATTAATTACTGTTTTGATGTGGAAGTGGTTTCGATTTGGAGAAATGATTTTTAATCTGACCTTTTCAGACTTCTTTATTTTATTTCAGCTTCTTTTATTATTCTTTATTATATATTTATATATATTTATGTATGTGTGTGTGAGAATTTTGAAACTTATAGGATTGAGCCATTACTAATGAATTAAGTAAGGATTATTTAAAAACATAATCTAAGAAAAAAATACATAAGAGGGGCAGTATAGGAATAGATCTACGTCTTATTCCTTAAGTCCTCTCCTCTTATCATTCTTATTTTATTTACTTAAAAACAATCAAAAAGAAAGGAGATAGAGGACGACCATTAAACAAGAAGATTAGAAAAGGAAAGTAGAGATTTTTAAAGGAAAGACTTATGGATTCCTTAATCCCTTCTTTTCCCTTTTCAAGGACGGAAAGTTTTAAGTGGGTGAGTGTAACAACCCACAATTTTCGATAATTAAAATTAGTTAATTTAATAAGATTTTGTAGTTTAATGTTGGAAGAAATTAAAATTTATGATTTAATTAATGAGAATAATAACTAGAATGAAATTTAATAAGGTTAATTTAAGGCAATTGATAATTATCTTAACGCAATTTCAATAAATTGAAATAATTGTAAACATAAAATTTGTTATAGATTGTAAATAAGGAAATAATTTAAATGTTATATTAATTGGTGAAATAATATGTAATTATTGCAATTGGGTAAAATTAGTGTTGTGTATATAGTTAGAACATTTGTTCGTAGATAATAAACCATAAATGTGATGAAATTAAGTAAAAAGAGACCATTATGATATGTCACCTATTTATTTCGGCCATTGAATTAAATTGAAAATCAGTTAAAATTAAATGTAATTAAATATTACGTTAATGTAAATTAAGATGAAATTGGAGAATACTAATGTAATAAGATTTAAACCAATGTTAACTATGCCCAAAGAGTAATGATTGATTGAATAAAAAGATTGAAATCGAATTAAATCAATTCATTTGAATTAAATTATAATTAATTAGATTTAATTACAGTTGAAATTAAATCAAAGTGTAATATTTCACACTGGATTGATATGTAAATAGTTTTAAAATTATTGTAATTGTCTAAGTAATCAAAAAAGATGAAATTTTTTGGCTACTAATTTTGAAATTAAAAGGTGATTTAATTAACTTAATAATAATTTATTTAATTAACGTGAAAATAGCCATTTGGCAACTGTCTCGGATTTTGACAAAACCAATTTCATCCGATCCGTAACAGTGAATTATTGTAAGGTTTCAAGTTTCGTAGCGATCAGACTTGTCGTTTGATCGTACGGGCTCGAAACGCATAAAAATCAATTTAATTGAAATCAATTTAATTGAAATCAATTTGAAATAAGCTGATTTTAAAAACTAACTTCTTCATATAATGAAATTAGGACTTGAAACCTATTCCATCGAATTTTAAAATATTGAAAACCTCTATTTTGATATATTGGATGATCCACTTTAGTTTCGGAAGTGAAACGGGCTTTTCGGGTCGCTATTGTCATTCGTACCAATTTGATATGTTCATTCTTTCTTATCGGGCCTTGTCTATATAAATAAATTTTCCTTACTCTAGCATTCTTTCTATTTCTTATCATAGTACGCACAAATCTATCTATTCAATTATCAGCTTCTTCCTCCTTCTAATGGTTGTAGATACAAACCCTAAATCCAATTTCAAAATTCAAATCGACAATTAAACTCCTTCATACCATGACATATTATATACCATTTTGAAACTCGATGAGTGTAATCCACTAGTGCAATTCATTTGTTCAATTGAATCACCATTTGTCCAAAAATACATGACTTAGTTTCGGCCGTCCATTTGCTAGAATTTCAACCCAATGGTGGATGTCTATCCGATTGATGATCGAGAGGTGGCGTGGGGAACGTGGTGTCAAGAAGGCTATGGATCTGGGGTTTGTTCGTCTCAGATGTGATTGAAGTGGGCTAGAAAATTCATAATAGGTCATGGCGGCGGCTGTCACCTCAAGGAGGCGTAGGTGGTCGTTCTGGGGTCAAAGGGAGCGACGTGCTGAGGTGGGTCCTGTGGCGTTGGTCGATCAAGTTTGAACGTCACAAGTCAGTGGCGAATTATGATGGAATCTAGCGGTTGCAGCCAACCTTCGTGCGCGACATCAAGTTAGGTGTAGGGTTTCATGCATGAGAAATATTGGTGACGTGGTAAGGATTTAGATTTTTATTTGTTTATTCTGCTTATTTAATTATATGAATCGTCTAACTTATTATGTTAATAAAATTTTCATACATGCTCGGATTTGCACGCGGTTTGTTTCGTTGAGATCGTATCGGAATTTCTGATGTTATGGAACTGGTTTGGATGAATTTTGAGCCTTTTTTGGATTTCAAATCGATTTGAAATCAAAGATGAGTGTTTGTTAGGTATAATTAAATTGTCATTTCAGTTAAAAATGCTTTTATTGAATTTAATGGCTATTTAATTTAATATCGAATATAAATTGTCGACCATATACTTGTTATTGATAATCAGTTAATTATTATTATTGATTAGTTGATTTGAATGATAATTGTGATGGATGTTTGATTGCTGATATTGGATGACTAGATGTTATATTGTTATATAACTGCAAGTTCCCTATTGGTTGAAATGATACATACCCGAACAATCTATAGATTTGGGAAAATTGTTATGGGTTGAGATGACAGACTCGAGCGATTTTATGGATTTTATTTTAAATTTGGGATTGCGGGTTGAAATGACATATACCTCTTAATTTGACTATTTGCAGATTGAAATGATAAATATCTGTATCATTTAACCATAGAGTAGAGAATTATATACGGACACAAGATTGGTTAAATTAAATAATTTTAAATCTTTAAATTTTGAGTTGAGTTAGATACTTTGAAGAAAATTGGATTTATATAAACTAAATTATTTTTGAAAATCGCAGTTTTACATGTTGAAATTGGAATTTGTTCAGATTGAAATTTTAAAGCTAGATTTGAAGTATAAATAAAATTTATCGAAATTGAGTTATTGAAATATTTGAATATTTAGACTTCGAAATCTGCTAAATTTGAAATAGTTTGAATTTATAGTTCGAACATGGATTTGGAATCGATCTTGCTTAAATAGTTTAAAGATATATTGAAATGAAAGAAATAATACAATTTAATATTAATATCAAATTTATTACTTTAATATAAACTGTTTAAATATATTATTCTTAAATCCTGATTACTAAGATTTTCAAATTTTTGAACTGATTTTAATCTATTTTACCTATTTAAATCCAATTTAATCAATTTTAACCTATTTTAAACTAATTAACCCATTTTAATCTAATTTAAATCCATTAAATCTATTTTAAATCTATTTAAATCATTTTAAATCTATTTAAACTATTTTAAGTCTACTTAAAACTATTTTAAAATTTTCTAAATCTACTTTAATATATTTTGAACTATTTTAGAGTAATTTAACTATTTGAAATTTATTTTTAACTATGCTAAATTATTTATAACTATCTAAACTATTTTTTAAATTTCAGATTGTATAAAGTGAAAGTGTTTATATGTAAATCCTTGATTCTAAAGCGAATATGATTAAATGATGTTATAATATAAGTTGGGATTTAAACTGATACTTGCTAATGAAATGACATATTTGAGTAAATATGATTATTTTGAAATGATGATTCAATTAACCCATCTTATCGATATGATTTTGAAAGTGAATATGATTTTGAAGGTGAATATGATTTTTGAAAGTGATATATTTGAATTGAATATGATATTTTGATAACAATTATAAACGGTTTTGGAAATTTAAAAGAATCATCCGATGTGAAATAAGTGTTTGATTGTTAAAGAGACCGGGATAAGATATTGTCATACTCTCTGCCAATACTGAAAACCACTTTAACAACTGTATACGTGGTGGATATTCCAAAATGAAGTATGATGGTTTAGCGAACGATTCTGTATGAGATATTTATGTAGCCTTGATTCCTGTGCGTCGGCTTGATGTGGTTAAAACAGAAGCTATACCCGGCCAAGTGAGGTCACACCTCTAATCGGGTACATTCCTTCGATTCCATATTATGACTTTGTGATTAATTTGGTGGCCACCACTCGATTTTGATTATGGGAGTGTGTTCCGAGGTGGGCGGTAGTAGCTGCTATGCATTACCACCAATCTAGAAGTGCAAATGGTAGAATCCTACCATGGCATTGCCTCGTGTACCTTGTCACATGCCTTATTGCGTCTTCTACGAGTTTGGTTTGTGTCGTACCTATGGAGTGCTCCCTGATAGCCTACCAGTTTACGGTCGAGTTTACAGTATTGTATAGACTACGCCATTATATAAAATTTGTTATGGAGGACATGGGTAACGCCTTAACGCTATTTTAATACTTACTATAGACATATGATAGTAGCGTATTGCACTATGTAGTAAATTGTTTAACTGATCCTTAAGAGATGGTAATTCCGAACATTTCTTAAGTTATTGCACTCACGTTAGATAGTAGACAGGAGATGTCAAATCCCGTAAACATCTCTGACGCCGTTACACTCATATTTATTTACTGTTGATTTAACTTACATAAGATCTTTTAGTTCAGACTCGAGTGTTTTGTCATTTCAATTCGCTCGGGTTAGCATGAACTTTTTAGTATATCGAAGACTGGTTTTTGCAGGACGAAGACGAAGAGTTTATACTATTATTATTTATTTTATTTATTCCACTGCATCATGTTGTTCCGCTGCATTTTATTTATTCCTGTTGTACGTACTCTGATCTTTATTGTAAAAGTGTAATCAAATGTTATTTATAATAGCTTCATGAACAATTATTTAATTATAATATTTTGTCCTTCCGTTGTAAGATTATATGTTTGTTTTTATTTCTTTCTCTTCTTTTTCTTATTTACCCTATAACAATCCTTTCTTTTGAATGGCTTGAGTTGGACATATGTGGCTTATTGTCGATTTAAACCATCCAAAAGGGTGAGTCGTTACATTTGGTATCGGAGATAGGTTTAGCGATAATCTTAGCTTTGTGGGGTCTGACTCACATAAAATAAGGTAGTAATACCCTAGAATGAGTCGCTACGTGTGTGTATATATGAGAGGGTGTATTTGTTAGTGTTATAAAAGGTTTTGTATTGTGTTAATTTGTTCTGTTTAGTATTTATAAATTCCTTTCGGTACATAGAATGCTATGGTATTCATAGGGATTTCTAAACACTTAATATGGCAGACTGACTCAATATTGTTTTGAAATATGGGTAAATGAAATAATTTTTCCCAACATTATATTTTTGTATATAAAAGAATAATTTTAAAAGCAATATAATTGGATGTGATATAATTGTTTGTTAGGAAGTGAAATCCCAGGAATAGTTGGTTATGAAATAAGATTTATAAATAAAATGAATATAAATTGAAATTTGAGAACTTAAGTTCCAGGATTTTGGAAATTTCTTTTAATAAATTTTGGAATATAATATTAGTATTATTTGAAAGTATTTTATGATATAAATATTTCAATGTAATCTAAAAGAAATGCTTAAAAGAATTTTAGAAGGAAATAAGTTTTGTACTCACCTCTCTGTTGTTGGAAAATAATTTCGGTAATGAGTGCATGCATCGTCGACGTTCATTTTCGAGTTCAAAGTGGGGAGACCGCTGTAGTAGGTTTCTACCCATTTGTTCTGATAAATTAATATTAATTTTAATTTTCAAATATGATTTGATGTATAAAAGATATGATTATATATATATATATATATTATTTTAAAATAATTGAAAAGGAACCCGGTATTTAGTTCTTAAGTTTTCTGCAAATTAGAAATTTCAATTATTATAATAAAATGAAATCTTGACTATTTTAATAATTGAAAACTTTTAATATGTGTAATTAGAAACTAGATGCTAAGCGATTAATGAAAATATAGGAAATTGGAATTTTGTAAACTGCAAATCAAAAGGATATGAAAAATAAGAAATCATAACGATTGAACATTTTATTTACTAAATAAATAAGAGAAACTTGTGTGACATTCAATTACATTCTAAAAGACAAATATATAACTTACCAAAATATTATAAGTTTAAATGTTAAATAAGAATATGTAATAGAGTATTATGCAAGTAAGACTTAAGTAATGAAAGTGTTCAATGGAACTACTTCTATAAATAAGAATTCTGATGTTAATATGATAAACTTAATAAATTGAAATGCTATTCATGAAATTTAATAGAAAGGTATTTACTATAAGTAAATGACTATAAACTTAAATGATGTTTGAAGCCAATTATAATTAAGGTAAATAGTAAAAGTGAATACTATATATGAAAGAAATAAAACTGAAAAAAAAGAAAAATGAAAATCTAAGTATGAGTTGCTTCACAAATAAATATTGATGTTAAAAAGGAAATCAAAATAAAAAATAAATATGAAGCAAACTGAAATAAAACGTATGTAATCCTTCAATAATGATTCATTGACTATTTTAAACAATTGAATGGAAATAACTTATGTAAGCAATGAATGTAAATTAATGAAAAGAAAAATGGCATTGTATGAATAAATGAGAAACGAAATTCTTATATTTAATCAGTGTAAATCAAAGGAAATAATTATTGTACAAATGAAAAGCGAAAAGAACAGTAAATACCATAAAAGGAGATTAATGAGAATAAACTTAACGATGTTTGGAATTATTGGTTGTTTTGGCTTATGGGATGGTTCGGAAAGGATACTTCTAACTATATAAAGATGTACAAAAAATCTATTAAGTTTTATCTAGGACCGTTGAGTGTATGGTATACTTAGTAGTTTATTTATCATTTTATACGATTAAAAGCTTCTGAACACGAACAAATCATTTGTTTTGGTTGTTTTGGATGGATGACTGATTACTTTGATTTCATGTGATGATTGTACGCCTTTGTTGGCAAGTGATTGTTGTTATGTTGTGTTGGTTTCTTTATTATTGATTGAAATAACTAAATATTTCTCTTTTACATAATTCTAGCCCTTTTGGGTTGTATAAGTGAAATATAGGTTTATGAAAGCAATAGTTAATGCTTTTAGTTTCATAAATAAGCGTTGTTTGCTCGACAAATAGGTACGTTATCGGATTACGACTTTCTAGCTGTATTATATTTTTTCCCCATGGTTTGGGATATTTTATTTTGAAATATATGATATATATTGTTATTACTGATATTATTATTTCTCCCAAACCTCTTCGTACAAAGGAGACTCTGCCGAAATTTTCTATGAATTATGGACTTAGAAAAATTTTGTGAAATGTTTTTCAAACTGTTATTAACATAAATATAAAAGGTTTAATTATTTATAAATTTATATTCTATTTAAATAATTAAATTATGTAAATTAATTATATAAATTTAATATTTTGAATAAGATATATTAGTTCCTTAATCCCTTCTTTTCCCTCTTCGAGGACGGAAAGTTTTGAGTGGGGGGAGTGTAACGATCCATAATTTTCAATAATTAAAATTAGTTAATTTAATAAGATTTTGTAATTTAATGTTGGAAGAAATTAAAATTCATGATTTAATTAATGAGAATAATAATTAGAATGAAATTTAATAAGGTTAATTTAAGGCAATTGATAATTATCTTAACGCAATTTTAATAAATTGAAATAATTGTAAACATGATTTTTTTTTATAGATTGTAAATAAGAAAATAATTTAAATGTTATATTAATTGGTGAAATAATATGTAATTTTCATAATTGGGTAAAATTAGTGTTGTGTAAGTAGTTAGAACACTTATTCATAAATAATAAACCATAAATGTGATTAAATTAAGTAAAAAGTGACCATTGTGATATGTTACCTATTTATTTCAGCCATTGAATTAAATTAGAAATCAATTGAAATTAAATGTGATTAAATATTACATTATTGTAAATTAGAATGAAATTGGAGCATATTAATGTAGTAAGATATAAATCTATGTCAACTATGCCCATAGAGTAATGATTGATTAAAAAGATTGAAATCAAATTAAATCAATTCATTGGAATTAAATTATAGTTAATTGGATTTAATTACAGTTGACATTGAACACTGTAATTAGTGTTATATATAACACTGGATTGGTATGTAAATTCGTTTTAAAATTATTGTAATTGTCTAAGTAATTCAAAATGATGAAAATTGTTAGTTATTAAATTTGGAATTAAAAAGTGATTTGATTAAATTAATAATAATTTATTTAATTAACGTGAAAATAGCCATTTAGGCAACTGTCTTGGATTTCGATGAAACTAGTTTCATCGGATCCATAACAGTGCATTACGGGAAGGTTTTGAGTTTCGTAGCGATCGGACTTGTCATTTGTTCATGCGGGCTCGAAAGGCATAGAAATCAATTTAATTGAAATCAATTTGAAATAAGCTGATTTTAAAAGCTAACTTCTCCATATGATAAGGCTTGAAACCTGTTCCATGGAATTTAAAACTATCGAAAACATCTAATTTGATATATTAGATGACCCACTTTCGTTTCGGAAGCGAAACGGGCTTTTCGGGTCGCCATTGCCATTCGTATCAATTTGATATGTTCGTTCTTTCTTACCGGGCCTTGTTTGTAGAAAAAGATTTTCCTAACTCTAGCAGCCTTGTCGTTTCTTATTACAGTACGTACAAATCTATCTATTCAACTATCAGCTTCTTCCTCCTTCTAATGGTTATTGATATAAACCCTAAATCCAATTTTAAAATTCAAATCGAAAATCAAACTCCTTCAAACCATGGCATATTATATGCCATTTCGAAGCTCTCGATGAGCGTAATCCATTAGTGCTATTCGTTTTTCCAGTCGAATCGCCATTTTTCCAAAAATCCATGATTTAGTTTCGGCCATCCATTTGCTAGGGTTTTGATCCAACGGTGATGATTAGAAAAGCACAAATTTTATTTAATTCTGCAAGCACAGGCGTGTAGTATGCAGGTCGAACACAGGGAATTGTGTTTTAAAATATTTGAAATCCCTATTTAAATCTTAGGCGGGTTAAACAAATTCTATGGAGGATCTTAAACAGGAAATAAAAACAATAATATACTCCAAATTGATTTCAAATCTAATCAAAATTGCAATTAAAATATAAAATTGTAGAAATTAGAGCAGAAAATAAAAGTGTTTAAAAGAAAATAATAGAGCAAACAACTGAAATGAAATGAACTGAATTTATTAACTAACTGAAAAGAGTGCAGAAGATAACTAAGAACAAGAATAAATAAATTGCCAAATCTAATTAACAATCCTACGTATTCTGTTTGAAATAAAAACACTGCTGAAATTAAAATTAAACAAGAAGAAGAGTGATGGGGTAAGAGATGATTTCAAGGTGTTGTATAAAGCTGTATATATAGGCTTTCAACCCCTAAAATCAGTCCATCTTTTTAGCAATAGAACTGGTCCTCTTCATAGTAGCTGCCGAGATATATGTATTGACTAGGTCCATTTCTTGAATTGGTGAAGAGTCAGTTGCCACATGATGCTTGAAACATATATGCTGAGTGTTTGGCATCCCTGTTAGCTGCTCCTTTGACCAAGTCCTCTGTTGCTTAAAAAGGTGATCATGCTTTTATATGTGAATTGGTCCAAATTCACACATGAGCTACTTTTGAATGTGTCATATTTTGCTTTACAACGTAGCCATGTATTATTTGATATTCTCATGACTAAATAATATGTGACCGCACTTAAACCAAGTATGAAGGTGAGCTAGCATTTTTGAAATGATATGTGCTCTTACTTTGATTTGTTTCAGTGCTCAAAATGTTGCACTCTTTGCTGCGTGACTTTTGAACCAATGGACGACACAACCGGTTAATTTCAATGTTGCACTTCAAAATCTATAACCTACAAAACCACAATAAACCCATATAATACCGCTTTATTAAAATAAAAATATATGAAACAAACGTTTAAAATGCAGAAAATAACATTCATCAAATACCCCCACACTTGAACTTTATTCGTCCTTGAATAAACAAGAAAACAAAAACTAACTAAATCCTTTTTCGTAGGAAACACGATTGCATTGAGCGTATGCAACAAGCCGTTAAACCTCTAGGTGTCTCTAGTAGGACGAGTGGTGTCTCGTGAGGGTTTTCAGCGGATACTACCCACAAAATCCAAATGCAACATGTGATGATTCTAATCTACTACATGAATGCAAAATTTTAAACAAATGGAGACTCGATTTACTTCAGAATAATTGCAACAAAATAACGTATATCAGTTTTAGTCAACTTCTAGAAATTTTTCGTTCCTCACTAAACACAAACTTCAATATAACTCAAGTTTTCATACAATAGATTCTAGTTTGGCCAGTTGTTTCGGTCGATAACATAGTGCAACCATGAAATAAATTCTTCACTGTTAATCACAGTTTTTTTCAAAATGGTATTTTTCATTTCCATTTGTATAACAAGCCAAATCAACAAAGTCAAGAAGTGTTTCGGTTTCAAAGCTTAGTCTCTCTTTACTAATACTTTTTTTTTACACCTAACTTTTGGACCAAGGTATACCACCCATGCACTGCCTCGCGGGCTTACGTGAGAGTTGGGACAGAGCTTGGCGGATTGTGCAGACCGTCGCTGACTATGTCAGAAAAGGTCGATAATTCTTAGGTGATTATTTATTTAATTTTTTATACACCTAACTCAGAATGCTGAGGCCAGATATACCATCCATGCACTGCCTTGCGGGCTTACGTGAGAAGAGTACAGAGCATGGCGAGTGCACACACTTTCATAAATGTGCACACCTATTGACTCTAGGTGCTTATTATTATTATTATTATTATTGAAATTAACTAAAGAGAGTTATGCAAATAAACTTAGCACCACTTAACTTCAATGATTTGAAATGTCAATGCATGTACTTTAAATCTTCCACTTTTATTTAAACAAAGACTACGGTTTAGAAAGGAATTCATAACCATCACCTATGAATCCCCCTATTTACTAACCTCACTATTATCGCTTGTAATTCAACTTTTCATTATATTTTACACTTGAAATTAGCGATTCACAAAATTTTTCATCAATTGACTTCAACTGCTTACTTACTTTGTCTTGACAAATTAAAATAAATCGAAGTCCTGAAAATAATGGGAAATGAGAAAAAAAATTGAAAGGAAATTTGAAAACAAATAATGAGACGATTTTTTTTTATATGATGCCACACTATGAAATATGAACAAACAGAATGAGATATGCGTCCCCCCACACCGGAATGAGACAGTGTCCCAACTTTTAAATGGAATGCAAATGAAAAATAGAAGAAAAAAAATATACAACCCGATATGTACAAGATAGTGAGTGGCTTATGCCGAGTAGCTGGGTTTATGGAGATCCACG
The DNA here is from genome assembly GCA_030765085.1 of Allium cepa. Taxonomy (NCBI): domain Eukaryota; kingdom Viridiplantae; phylum Streptophyta; class Magnoliopsida; order Asparagales; family Amaryllidaceae; genus Allium; species Allium cepa. The sequence continues at coordinate 217,555,841 of CM060929.1, forward strand.
AACTCGTCATCCTCGTGTTGTTCAAACTCTAGAAATGGCTTCAAGCGCTGTCCATTGACCTTTGAAATGGAGCTGTCCCTAGGATTTTCAATTTCAACTGCACCATAAGGGTATACTGTTTTCACAATATATGGACTTGTCCATCGAGATCTCAATTTGCCTGGAAATAAATGAAGTCTGGAATTATATAAGAGAACTTTCTGACCTACTTCGAATGTCTTACGAAGTATGGATTTATCATGATAGAATTTAGTTTTCTCTTTATAAATCTTTGCATTTTCATATGCTTCATTTCTTAGTTCTTCTAATTCTGACAATTGTAATTTACGATGCGATCCGGCTTTTTCTATGTCAAAATTAAGGTATTTGATTGCCCAAAGTGCGCAGTGCTCGAGCTCAACAGGTAAATGGCATGCTTTTCCAAAGACCAATCGGTATGGTGACTTTCCTAGATTGGTTTTATAAGCTGTGCGAAATGCCCAAAGTGCGTCTATCAATTTAGATGACCAATCTTTTCTATTGGAGTTAACTGTCTTTTCAAGAATTTGCTTAATTTGTCTATTGGAAATCTCGACTTGACCATTAGTCTGTGGATGATATGGAGTAGATAGTTTATGAGTGATAAAGTATTCTTAAGAAGATATTCAAAAGCACAATTACAAAAATGAGAACCGTTATCACTTATAATGGCTCGAGGTGTGCCAAAACGGGAAAATATGTTTTCTCTCAAAAATTTGACAACAACTTTATTGTCATTCGTTCTGGTGGGAAGGGCCTCAACCCATTTAGACACGTAATCTACTGCAAGTAGGATGTAGAGATTTCCAAAAGAATTAGTAAAAGGACCCATGAAATCGATGCCCCAAACATCAAAAATTTCGATGACAAGGATTGGGTTTAGGGGAATCATGTTACGTTTGGAAATACGACCTGTTTGTTGACATCTAGCGCATTTGGAGCAAAATCGTGGGCATCACGAAAAAGAGAAGGCCATAAAAACCGCACTGTAACACCTTGGCAACAGTTTTCTTTGCTCCAAAATATCCTCCACATGCTTGATTATGTGAAAAAGAGAGGATGCTACGGAATTCATGTTCGGGGATACATCTACGTATGATTTGATCGGTGCAATATTTGAAGAGATAAGAATCGTCCCAGTAAAAGTTTCGAATATCGGAGAGAAATTTTTGTTTATCTTGTTTTCACCAATGGGAAGGTGTTTCATTTGTGACAAGATAATTTACGATGTCCGCGTACTATGGTGCACTGTCGAGGGAAAGAATTTGTTCATTGGGAAAATGATCGTTGATTTGAGAGTTATCGTAGTTTTCATGAACAATACGAGAAAGATGATCAGCTACGACATTTTCAGAACCCTTTTTATCTCGTATTTCTAGGTCAAACTCTTGAAGAAGGAGAATCCAACGGATTAAGCGGGGTTTGGCATCCTTATTCGTGAGTAAATACTGCAAGGCGGCATGATCGGTGTAAATTATGACCTTAGAACCTACGAGATATGATCTAAACTTATCGAGGGGAAAGATAACTGCTATAAACTCTTTTTCTGTGGTTGAGTAATTCAATTGTGCTTCGTTAAGAGTTTTGCTAGCATAATAGATGACTCGAGGAAGTTTATCGATTCGTTGACCTAAGATGGCTCCAATGGCATAATCAGAAGCATCACACATTAATTCAAAAGGCAAAGTCCAATTTGGAGGTTGGTTGGATGATAGGTGCAGTGGTCAAGATCGATTTAAGGGTTTCAAAAGACGTTTTACATTCATTTGAAAATTCAAATTTAACGTCTTTAGCCAGAATATTCGAAAGAGGTTTTGAAATTTTTGAAAAATCTTTAACGGACCTCCTATAAAATCCTGCATGGCCGAGAAATGAGCGAATGTCCTTTACGGACCTTGTAGGAGGAAGGCTAACAATAAGATAAACTTTAGATTTGTCAACTTCTAGGCCATTTTCAGAGACAACATCACCTAAGACTATTGCTCGCTTAACCATAAAATGACATTTTCCCAATTTAGAACAAGAGATTTCTCCTTACATCGCTTTAAGACACGTTCTAAGCGAAGGAGGCACTGATCAAAAGCTGACCCATAGATTGAAAAATCGTCCATGAATATTTCTAAGAAATTCTCCACCATATCAGAAAATATACTCACCATACATCTCTGAAAGGTAGCGGGAGCATTACAAAGACCGAAGGGCATGCGACGATAAGTGAAAGTTCCGAAGGGACATGTGAACGTTGTTTTGTGTTGGTCCTCTAGCGCAATTGGAATTTGATTATAGCCAGAGTAACCATCAAGAAAACAATAATATTCATGACCGGCTAAACGTTCGAGCATTTGATCAATGAAAGGGAGGGAAAAATGATCTTTTCTTGTTGCTACATTGAGTTTTCGATAGTCAATGAAAACGCGCCATTTTGTTTTGACTTTTGTTGGAACAAGTTCGTTATTCTCATTTTTGGTCACAGTGATTCCAAACTTCTTGGGCACAACTTGGAAATACGACCTGTTTGTTGACATCTAGCGCATTTGGAGAAAAATTCGTGGGCTTCACGAAAAAGAGAAGGCCAATAAAAACCGCACTGTAACACCTTGGCAGCAGTTTTCTTTGCTCCAAAATGTCTTCCACATGCTTGATTATGTGAAAAAGAGAGGATGCTATGGAATTCATGTTCGAAGACACATCTACGTATGACTTGATCGGTGCAATATTTGAAGAGATAAGGATCGTCCCAGTAAAAGTTTCGAAAATTGGAGAGAAATTTTTGTTTATCTTGTTTTGACCAGTGGGAAGGTGTTTCATTTGTGACAAGATAATTTACGATGTCCGCGTACCATGGTGCACTAGAGAGGGAAAGAATTTGTTCATCGGGAAAATGATCGTTGATTTGAGAGTTATCGTAGTTTTTGTGAACAATACGAAAAGATGATCGACTACGACATTTTCAGAACCCTTTTTATCTCATATTTCTAGGTCAAACTCTTGAAGAAGGAGAATCCAACAGATTAAGCGGGGTTTGGCATCCTTTTTCGTGAGTAAGTACTGCAAGGCGGCATGATCGGTGTAAACTATGACCTTAGAACCTATGATATATGATCTAAACTTATCGAGGGCAAAGATAACTGCTAAAAACTCTTTTTCTGTGGTTGAGTAATTCAATTGAGCTTCGTTAAGAGTTTTGCTAGCATAATAGATGACTCGAGGAAGTTTATCGATTCGTTGACCTAAGATGGCTCCAATGGCATAATCAGAAGCATCACACATTAATTCAAAAAGCAAAGTCCAATTTGGAGGTTGGATGATAGGTGCAGTGGTCAAGATCGATTTAAGGGTTTCAAAAGACGTTTTACATTCATTTGAAAATTCAAAGTTAACGTCTTTAGCCAGATGATTTGAAAGAGGTTTTGAAATTTTTGAAATTTTTTTAATGAACCTCCTGTAAAATCCTGCATGGCCGAAAAATGAGCGAATGTCCTTTACGGACCTTGTAGGAGGAAGGCCAACAATAAGATAAACTTTAGATTTGCCAACTTCTAGGCCATTTTTAGAGACAACATGACCTAAGATATTGCTCGCTTAACCATAAAATGACATTTTTCTAATTAAGAACAAGAGATTTCTCCTTACATTGCTTCAAGACACGTTCTGAACGAAGGAGGCACTGATCAAAAGATGACCCATAGATTGAAAAATCGTCCATGAATATTTCTAAGAAATTCTCTACCATATCAGAAAATATACTCATCATACATCTCTGAAAGGTAGCGGGAGCATTATAAAGACCGAAGGGCATGCGACAATAAGCGAAAGTTCCGAAGGGACATGTGAATGTTGTTTTGTGTTGGTCCTCTAGTGCAATTGGAATTTGATTATAGCCGGAGTAACCATCAAGAAAACAATAATATTCATGACCGGCTAAACGTTCGAGCATTTGATCGACGAAAGGGAGGGAAAAATGATCTTTTCTTGTTGCTGCATTGAGTTTTCGATAGTCAATGCAAACGCGCCATTTTGTTTTGACTTTTTTGGAACAAGTTCATTGTTCTCATTTTTGGTTACAGTGATTCCAGACTTCTTGAGCACAACTTGGACCGGACTTACCCAAGTACTGTCAGAGATAGGGTAAATAATGTTATTGTCTAAACATTTGATAATTTCTTCCTTTACCACTTCTCTCATATTAAGTTTAATCGCCTTTGAGCTTCGCGGGTGGGTTTAGCCTCGTCGACTAAATGTATTCGATGTTCGATGATTGATGGGCTAATTCCCTTAATGTCAACGATTACCCATCCTATTGCCTCTTTATTTTCCCTTAAAATTTTCAAAAGTTGTTCTTCTTGGTCCTTAATGAGATCGGATGCCAAGATTACAAGGAAATTTCCCGAAGAATCTAAGTATGCGTACTTAAGATCGTTTGGAAGAGGTTTGAGGTCTAATTTAGGGTGTTCTTCTTTTGAGGCTTCAGAAGACATCAACTGATTGAATTCTAGTGAATTATGAGAAGAGCAGAGCATATCATTTAATTCATAAACGTATTCATCTTCATTTAAATTGGAATTGAAATGATCTAGGCACATGTTAAGAGACTCCGTAATATCACTAAAATCATTTTCTACAATTATTTGGATCATGTCAACTTCTTCTATTTCAAGATCCCTTGGTTGTCTGTTAAGATTGAATATATTTAGTTCAATGGTTAGGTGCCCAAAGGAAAGTCGGAGTTGACCATTCCTACAATTTATGATGCATTTGATGTTGCTAAAAATGGCGACCTAATATCAAGGGAATCTGACGGTTAGGATTTAAGACAGGTGCGGTCTCTAGGACTACGTAATTGACTGGGAAATAGAATTGCTTGATTTGTATCAAAACATCTTCAACTGCGCCAAATGGTTTTTTGACAGATCGATCTGCTAGTTGAATTGTGATGTTTGTAGGTTTTAATTCCCCTAGTCCAAGTTGACAGTACACAGTATAAGTCAAAAGATTCACACTCGCTCCAAGATCAAGTAAGGCATGACTAATGTGAGTGTTACCTATTTTACAGCCGATTATAGGACAACCGAGGTCCTTATACTTGATTGGGGAGGGATTTGTAAGAATAGAGCTCGTGTTTGCAGTTAGAAATGCAGTCTTAGGAATGTTAGTGGCACTTTTTTGAGTACATAGCTCTTTCAGACATTTGGCATATTGAGGAATTTGCTCGTTGGTACCAAGAAGTGGAATATTGATTCGAACTTGTTTAAAGATTTCAAGAATTTGGTCAAAATTAGCGGGCTTCTTCTTTTTGTTGAGTCTATGGGGAAATGGAGCAATGGGTTTATAGACTCGTTTGGAAGTTTTTTCATTCGAAGAAGAAGGTGTTATATTAGAGGGTGAAGATAAGGGAGCTGGAATGTTGGGGTTGCCAACATCAGAAGGTGAAGAGTGGTCGGGATTGCCAACCTTAGATGAAGAATTAGGGTCGTTTGGATTGACAACCGTGGTTGTCGACTGAGTTTCAGAATTTTGAACAGGGAAGATTTAAGGAGGATGTCGGGGTTGCCGATATGGTTGTCTACATTCTTTCCAGACCTTAATGGGGTGACAGCATTAACCGGATTTACATTTTCGTCCTCACAAAGATTTACTCCTCGAGAGTTATACTTTGGATTCACTTCGGTTTGACTAGGCAATTTACCTTTCTCATTGATTTTCATGAGATCCTTCATCATTATCAACATTTGTTCATTTTGTTTGGTGATTTTCTCAATGCTCGCATCTTGGTTAGTGATTTGTTCATTTTGTTTGGTGAGTTGCTTTTCCAATCGAGCAATTTCTCGTGAAGGCTGAGAAGGTTGGGTTGATGGATTGAAATTAGGATGCCTGTATGGTTGATTCAAATATTTTGTTTGAGGAGCGGGTTGAGAATTTTGAGCATTAGAGGTTGGGGCTCGATAATTCGGATTGGTATCATCGGATACATATGCGATGGATTAGCCACATTGTTAGGATTTGACCATGGTGCTTCCAGTTAGGATTGTATGTGGATGAATAAGGACTGTTTTGAGCTATAGCATTGATTTGGTCTTGTGTGTAGTAATGGGGTAGTCCTTCTCCTTCTTGAGGAGTTTGGGCATCTATAGGAAGATGTGATGGGTCAATGGCATGTACTCCTCTATTTGAAGCACGAATTGGAACAAGAATTGTTTCCCATTGCATATCCTTTTTCGAATACTCTTCTAAAAATTCCCAAGCTTCCACGTCTGTTTTTGCCATGAATTCTCCTCCGAACATTGATTCGAGTTGGGATTTTGCTTGATAGTTAAGCCCTTCATAAACGATTTGGCACAAAACGTGTTTAGGGATTGCATGATGTGGGCAACTATATAACAATTGATTGAACCTTTCAAAATATTTTGAAAAAGTTTCTCCTTCATTATGAGAGAATTGGTTGATTTCAGTTCGAATTTTAAGGGTTTTGTGGAAGAGAAAAAACTTTTTCAAAAATATAGTAACGAAATTGTCCCAACTTTTAATTAAATTTTTAAGAAGAGAATTAAGCCATCTTTTCGCGCTTTCTAGAAGCGCGAATGGAATAAGTCTTAGCTTGATGGATTCATTAGAAAATTGTTGCATTTTGGTTGTAGAAGCGTATAATTCAAATTCACTAAGAAATTCATACGCATTTTCAGATCCAGTGAATTTCGGTACCCCTTGGATAAAAGAACGTTTTAGCTCGAAATTATTTCCTTCGGCAGGTGGAAATGAAATAACCGAAGGTTGAATAGTCCTTGTTGGATAGCATCGGAATCTAAGGGATAATGGTCGGTTCTCATGAAATTCATTATTTCCAACATGTGATTTAGGTGTTAATTTTGGTGAATTGTGGTGTGAACTGTGATGTGAACCGTGTTGTGAACCGTGATTGCTCATATTTGTTTGATTTGAAATTTCCGTTGATTTGTTTAATGAAATATTTTGGCTTTCTAAACGGTTAAAATTATTTCTTTCCCAAACGCGCATAAACAAATCAAGGTGTAATAGCCAAAAGTAAATTTAAACAGCTTTCAGTTGGGCACCTGCAGAGTAGAAAATTTACTTACAGAGGGCTATCGCAGTCCGTCCAGTGCAACTGAATAACGCTGGCGAATGGCTGGAATTTACCGAGTTGGTGCTATTTGATTTGCTACGTTAAGTTCAAATCTCGTCGAGCTTGTACCTTTGTTGACTCAACTCCTGCTTGTAGCGTGCACACAATGTTTGGTCTTTATATGATGTGTTGTTTTTAATTTTCTCTTTTCTAGCCTAATAATTCTCTACCTAATGACCCGATATTTTTATTGCACGTTTAGAAATGACACCTTTCAGTTCCAGCTAAACTTCCTTTTCACACTTCTATGTTTTTACAAATCTACTACTTCCTTCACTTCTCAGCAAATCTCTTTATTTTATTTTTTTGTCTTTGTTGTCCCTTCCAGATAGTTGAAGTTTGAATCTGATTGCAATACAAAGTAGGTTAGTGGGGCAGCGGAGCTCGGTGTTGAATTTTGGAGCTTGATGGAGATCTAAGGATGCGAGTTGATGTTCGTATGTTGTTGTGGCTTTGGCGAGGCGAGTTTTGACAACGGGGAGTTGGCAATTATTCTCGGTGTAGGTGATGGTCAATGGCGGTTGCTCGGTCGGATGCGAGAGTGATATGTTGGTCTAGGTTTTGGATTTGGACGAGGGAGGAGATGGTTTGGGTAGGGTTTCGGGTTAATGGGTATTGAGGCCAAGAGAAGAGGGCAGAAGTTTGTGGGTGGCGATTCAGAATCGGTGTTGGGTGGAATAGTGGCAGAAGTGGGTGATGTATTGAATGGTTGGGTAATCTGACAGTTGCACAGGGCAGTTTTCTGTTGACTGGCACAACAACAGTTGGACAGAGGTAAAGGTGAATGTGTGGTTTTTGACTGGAAATGGTGGTGGGCGAGCAGATGGTGTGGGAGGATGTTAGTGACCAGGCAGCTTTCGATGAAGATGAGATTTGAATTAGGTGGTAGGTCTCGGGTTTCGGGTGTTGGTTTAAGCGTTGATTTTCGGTCGCGCTTGGGATGGTGATGTTCGTGAATCTAGTTTGGGATGAGGCGATTGTTTGGTGATGGAGTTATGTAGTTCGCGAGGTTGAGGAGGCCACTGAAAGTCGGGTCGAGGAGCGTTGCGACTGCAGTTCGGCAGAGGAGGAGATGGTAAGGAAGTGAAACAGTATGAAACAGTATTCTGTTGCGAGGCAATGGGATGGTTTGAACAGGGATTGTACACAGCGAAGCACAATTTTGTTGTATGTTAAGCGAAAATTTGTAAAAATGATGCGAAAATTGTAGAATCAAATTGAAAATGCAATAAAATTGAAAATTCAATAAATGTAACAACGAACGAAAAGAATTGAAACAGCGAAAATATGCAGCGAATGAAAAGAAATCTGTCTAGCAGCCTTATCGTTTCTTATTACAGTACGTACAAATCCGCCTATTCAATCATAAGCTTCTTCCTCCTTCTAGTGGTTGTTGATACAAACCCTAAATCGAATTTTAAAATTCAAATCGAAAATCAAACTCCTTCAAACCATGGCATATTATATGCCATTTCGAAGCTCTCGACGAGTGTAATCCACTAGTGCTGTTCGTTTTTCCAATCGAATCACCATTTGTCCAAAAATCCATGATATAGTTTCGTCCATCCATTTGCTAGGGTTTCGATCCAACGGTGGTGATTAGAAAAGCACAAATTTTAATTAATTCTGCAAGCGCACATGCGTGTAGTATGCAGGTCGAACACAGGGAATTGTGTTTTAAAATATTTGAAATCCCTATTTAAATTTTAGGCGTGTTAAACAAATACGATGGAGAATCCTAAACAGGAAATAAAAACAATAATATACTCCAAATTGATTTCGAATCTAATCAAAATTGCAATTAAAATATAAAATTGTAGAAATCAGAGCAGAAAATAAAAGTGCTTAAAAGAAAATAATAGAGCAAATAACTGAAATAAAATGAACTGAATTTATTAACTATCTGAAAAGAGTGCAGAAGACAACTAAGAACAAGAATAAATAAATTGCCAAATCTAATTAATAATCCTATGTATTCTGTTCGAAATAAAAACACTGCTGAAATTAAAATTAAACTAGAAGAAGAGTGATGTGGTAAGAGATGATTTCAAGGTGTTGTATAATGTGGTATATATAGGCTTTCAACCCCTAAAATCGGTCCATCTTTTTAGCAATAGAACTGGTCCTCTTCATAGTAGCTACCGAGATATATGTATTGACTAGGTCCATTTCTTGAATTGGTGAAGAGTCAGTTGCCACATCGATGCTTGAAACATATATGCTGAGTGTTTGGCATCCCTGTTAGCTGCTCCTTTGACCAAGTCCTCTGTTGCTTAAAAAGGTGATCATGCTTTTATATGTGAATTGGTCCAAATTCACACATGAGCTACTTTTGAATGTGTCCTATTTTGCTTTACAACGTGGCCATGTATTATTTGATATTCTCATAACTAAATAATATGTGACCGCACTTAAACCAAGTATGAAGGTGAGCTAGCATTTTTGAAATTATATGTGCTCTTACTTTGATTTATTTCAGTGCTTAAAATGTTGCACTCTTTGCTGTGTGACTTTTGAACCAATGGACGGCACAACCGGTTAATTTCAACGTTGCACTTCGGAATCTATAACCTGCAAAACCACAATAAAATACCCGTATAATACCGCCTTAATAAAATAAGAATATATGAAACAAACGGTTTAAAAGGCAGAAAATAACGTCATCAAATACCCCCACACTTGAACTTTATTCGTCCTCGAATAAACAAGAAAATAAAAACTAACTAAATCCTTTTTCGTAGGAAACACGATTGCATTGAGCGTATGCAACAAGCCGTTAAACCTATAGGTGTCCCTAGCATGACGAGTGGTGTCTCGTGAGGGTTTTCAGTGGATACTACCCATAAAATCCAAATGCAACATGTGATGATTCTAATCTACTACATGAATGCAAAATTTTAAACAAATGGAGACTCGATTTACTTCAGAATAATTGCAATAAATAACGTATATCAGTTTTAGTCAACTTCTAGAAATTTTTCGTTCATCACTAAACACAAATTTCAATATAACTCAAGTTTTCATACAATAGATTCTAGTATGGCCAGTTGTTTCGGTCGATAACATAGTGCAGCCATGAAATAAATTCTTCACTGTTAATCACAGTTTTTTTTCAAAATGGTATTTTTCATTTCCATTTATATAACAAGCCAAATCAACAAAGTCAACAAGTATTTTGGTTTCAAAGCTTAGTCTCTCTTTACTAATACTTTTTTTTACACCTAACTTTTCGACCAAGGTATACCACCCATGCACTGCCTCGCGGGCTTACGTGAGGGTTGGGACAGAGCTTGGCGGATTGTGCAGACCGACGCTGACTATGTCAGAAAAGGTCGGTAATCCTTAGGTGATTATTTATTTAATTATTTATACACCTAACTCAAAATGCTGAGGGCACATCCATGCACTGCCTTGCGGGCTTACGTGAGAAGAATATATAGCGTGGTGAGTGCACACACTTTCATAAGTGTGCACACCTATTGACTCTAGGTGTTTCTTATTATTATTATATTTTATTTTGAAATTAACTAAAGAGAGTTATGAAAATCAACTTAGCACCACTTAACTTCAATGATTTGAAATGTCAACACATGTACTTTAATCTGCCACTTTTTTTAAACAAAGACTACAGTTTAGAAAGGATTTCATAACCATCACCTACGAATCCCCCTATATACTAACCTCACTATTATCGCTTGTAATTCAACTTTTCATTATATTTTACATTTGAAATTAGTGGTTCACAAAAATTTTCATCAATTGACTTCAACTGCTTACTTACTTTGTCTTGACTAATTAATATAAATCAAAGTCCTGAAAATAATGGGAAATGAGAAAAAAAATTGAAAGGAAATTTGAAAACAAATAATGAGAAGATTTTTTTTATATGATGCCACACTATGAAATATGAACAAACAGAATGAGATATGCGTCCCCCCACACTGCAATGAGACAGTGTCCCAACTTTCAAATGGAATGCAAATGCAAAACAGAAAAATAAAAAATATACAACCTGATATGTACAAGATAGTGAGTGGCTTATGCCGAGTAGCTGGGTTTATGGTGATCCACGAACTCGTCATCCTCGTGTTGTTCAAACTCTAGAAATGGCTTCAAGCGCTGTCCATTGACCTTTGAAATGGAACTGTCCCTAGGATTTTCAATTTCAACTGCACCATAAGGGTATACTATTTTCGCAATATATGGACCTGTCCATCGAGATCTCAATTTGCCCGGAAATAAATGAAGTCTGGAATTATATAAGAGAACTTTCTGATCTACTTCGAATGGCTTACGAAGTATGGATTTATCATGATAGAATTTAGTTTTCTCTTTATAAATCTTTGCATTTTTATATGCTTCATTTCTTAGTTCTTCTTATTCTGACAATTGTAATTTACGATGCGATCCGGCTTTTTCTATGTCAAAATTAAGGTATTTGATTGCCCAAAGTGCGCGGTGCTCAAGCTCAACAGGTAAATGGCATGCTTTTACAAAGACCAGTCGGTATGGTGACATTCCTAGATTGGTTTTATAAGCTGTGCGAAATTCCCAAAGGGCGTCTATCAATTTAGGTGACCAATCTTTTCTGTTGGAATTAACTGTCTTTTCAAGAATTTGCTTAATTTGTTTATTGGAAATCTCGACTTGACCATTAGTTTGTGGATGATATGGAGTAGGTAGTTTATGAGTGATAGAGTATTTCTTAAGAAGATATTCAAAAGCACGATTACAAAAATGAGAACCGTTATCACTTATAATGGCTCGAGGTGTGCCAGAACGGGAAAATATGTTTTCTCTCAAAAATTTGCAACTTTATTGTCATTCGTTCTGGTCATGGAATCTACTACAAGTAGGATGTAGAGATTTCCAAAAGAATTAGTAAAAGGACCCATGGAATCGATGCCCCAAACATCAAAAATTTCGATGACAAGGATTGGATTTAGGGGCATTATGTTACGTTTGGAAATACGACCTGTTTGTTGACATCTAGCGCATTTGGAGCAAAATTTGTGGGCATCACGAAAAAGAGAAGGCCAATAAAAACCGCACTGTAACACCTTGGCAGCAGTTTTCTTTGCTCCAAAATGTCCTCCACATGCTTGATTATGTGAAAAAGAGAGGATGCTACGCAATTCATGTTCGGGGATACATCTACGTATGATTTGATCGGTGCAATATTTGAAGAGATAAGGATCGTCCCAGTAAAAGTTTCGAACATTGGAGAGAAATTTTTGTTTATCTTGTTTTGACCAATGGGAAGGTGTTTCATTTGTGACAAGATAATTTACGTTGTCCGCGTACCATGGTGCACTGTCGAGGGAAAGAATTTGTTCATCGAGAAAATGATCGTTGATTTGAGAGTTATCGTAGTTTTCATGAATAATACGAGAAAGATGATCAGCTACGACATTTTTAGAACCCTTTTTATCTCATATTTCTAGGTCAAACTCTTGAAGAAGGAGAATCCAACGGATTAAGCGGGGTTTGGCATCCTTATTCGTGAGTAAATACTGCAAGGCGGCATGATCGGTGTAAACTATGACCTTAGAACCTACGAGATATGATCTAAACTTATCGAGGGCAATGATAACTGCTATAAACTCTTTTTCTGTGGTTGAGTAATTCAATTGAGCTTCGTTAAGAGTTTTGCTAGCATAATAGATGACTCGAGGAAGTTTATCGATTCGTTGACCTAAGATGGCTCCAATGGCATAATCAGAAGCATCACACATTAATTCAAAAGGCAAAGTCCAATTTGGAGGTTGGATGATAGGTGCAGTGGTCAAGATCGATTTAAGGGTTTCAAAAGACGTTTTACATTCTTTTGAAAATTCAAATTTAACGTCTTTAGCCAGATGATTTGAAAGAGGTTTTGAAATTTTTGAAAAATCTTTAATGAACCTCCTATAAAATCCTGCATGGCCGAGAAATGAGCGAATGTCCTTTACGGACCTTGTAGGAGGAAGGCCAACAATAAGATAAACTTTAGATTTGTCAACTTCTAGGCCATTTTTAGAGACAACATCACCTAAGACTATTGCTCGCTTAACCATAAAATGACATTTTTCCCAATTAAGAACAAGAGATTTCTCCTTACATCGCTTTAAGACACGTTCTAAGCGAAGGAGGCACTGATCAAAAGATGACCCATAGATTGAAAAATCGTCCATGAATATTTCTAAGAAATTCTCCACCATATCGGAAAATATACTCATCATACATCTCTGAAAGGTAGCGGGAGCATTACAAAGACCGAAGGGCATGCGATGATAAGTGAAAGTTCCCAAAGGGACTTGTGAACGTTATTTTGTGTTGGTCCTCTAGCGCAATTGGAATTTGATTATAGCCAGAGTAACCATCAAGAACAAAATAATATTCATGACCGACTAAATGTTCGAGCATTTGATCAATGAAAGGGAGGGGAAAATGATCTTTTCTTGTTGCTGCATTGAGTTTTCGATAGTCGATGCAAACGTGCCATTTTGTTTTGACTTTTGTTGGAACAAGTTCGTTATTCTCATTTTTGGTTACAGTGATTCCAGACTTCTTGGGCACAACTTGGACCGGACTTACCCAAGTACTGTTAGAGATAGGGTAGATAATGTTATTGTCTAAACATTTGATAATTTCTTCCTTTACCACTTCTCTCATATTAGGTTAAATCGCCTTTGAGCTTTGTGGGTGGGTTTAGCCTCGTCGACTAAATGTATTCGATGTTCGATGATTGATGGACTAATTCCCTTAATGTCAGCGATTACCCATCCTATTGCCTCTTTATTTTCCCTTAAAATTTTCAAAAGTTGTTCTTCTTGGTCCTTAATGAGATCGGATGCATTATTAACTGATCAAAGCATTTCCATATTCAATTCTGAAACTTCCCTTGTCTTCATTATTATCAATATAAATTCTCTAAGCCTTTGAAATATTTTTAATCGGCTTAAAAATCAAGATACAATATTTTACCCAAATTTTAAGAATTAAATTCAATAATTCAATTGTCAGATTCATAATTATATTTGAAATTCAAATTTAAAATAACATTCAAATATTTAAAATCAACTAAATATTTCAATTTCAAATGTTAAAGTTTTCCGCATCGTCACATTCTTTCCCCCTTAAAAGAGTTTCGTCCCGGAATTACTAGTTAAGAAGAATGATCATTAACCCGTTTACTATTTTCCCAAAAATCAAATAGTTCTATCAACTTGCCAAAGTAAATCTTTTATTTAACAACCCATTATCACTTTAACTAACTTTCTAAAATCTTCCATAGGTTCCGAACAATATTATTTTCTTAACAATTCAAATTTTAAATTTTCAAAAAAAAAAATTCAAAAATTTTCCTAACTCCATAAATTTTTGAAAAATTTCGCCAGAGTCTCCTTTACGCGGCCAGCACGGTACGACTACAAAATGCCACCACGAGCCCCCAGATTTCAAAAAGAAAATAAAAAGCCAAGTGGCTAGATAAGAAAATCATCAAATTTCATATAGAAATTTAAATACATACTTGTGCCGAGCAATTTAAATTTATCTTCGAAATCAAAAATCCAATTCCCTTTTCCTTTATATCACCTGATGTCTTACTTAACAATAATGTCCAATCACAACATTCAAAACTATTTTTCATTTTTTTTAAAAAAGTTTCAACATTTATTTCATTCAAACCTGTACGATGCACTTATATCATTCGTACACAATATCTAATTTGATCGCTCACTCGATCACACAATTTCACTTTCGAACTAGTATCCTCCATCTGACTTCCTAGTGCGGCCAGTTAAATCTTCATTCGATTATTAAATTTGTATATCTTCCCAACTCCAGATTTTACTTAAGAATTTCACCGTTTGTTTCTTAAGTTTAATAAATATTTTATATACTTCTTATATTTACTCTCGATCTCCAATTCCATATGAATTCCATTTACCTTTCATTTATAAATATTGAATTCAATTCAATTCAAACCATATTTAATTTGTCATTTCTTAAAGTATTTCAATTACTAATTTTATTTCAATACTTTGCTTCATTTGGTCCAACTTAACAAAATTTCCACTTCACTTTGTTTATCACAAATCAAATTCAATTTCCAATATTCAGCTTGAAACATAATTCAATTATCTTCCAATCAAATTCAAATTTTTTTCTATATAGGTTTTCCAACTTATTTACATTTCACACTTATTTTTATGTAGCTTTTCTTTAAACTAGATTTTATTCTAACAATTTCAAATTTTATATGTTATCAAACTCAATTATATTCCATAAATATTTTAAATAGGATTCGAGAGTCTTTCCAACATTTCAAAATCATTTTTGAAATCAGTTCAAATTAACTTTTGAATTCTCAAAACCAAACCCAATTTTTTTTCTTTCCAAACAATACTAATCTAAAACATTTTGGCAGTAATTCCTCTTCTGAAAACTTGAAAATGAATACCGATGATGTAGCGATCGTCATCGAAATTATTTTCCAGCGATCGAAAAGAGTTTAGTGCTTTTATACCTTTAAAACATTTCCAAATATTTTTAATTTTCAAACTCCACCAAATTTTATATCCAATTCAAAATATTTTCCAAAATAATATTACTATTATTTTCCAAACCTTTGGAAATCATTTTTCAAACTCAAAAGGGATTTAATTTCCAAAATTTCCAAATTTCAAATCCTTTCAAAAACATTTTCAAACTTTTCTTTGGAATTTTCTTTCAAATTATAAATCACATTTACAATTTACATTTACAAATCCCATTTGCATAAGAAATTTATTTCTTAGCTTTTAGTTATGATTTCAATTTCTCATTCAATAATCAATGATAATAATTTAACATTATCACTTCCAAATAAACAATCAACCATATACTATAATAATTTACAAAGATTATTTCCTTTTATATAAGAAAATAGTTTGGGTAAAATTATTTCATTTACCCTATTTTAAAACAATACTGTGTCGGTTTATCTTGTTTATAAAGAGTTTAGAAATCCCTACCGATACAGTTAGGCAAACTACACCGACCAGAATCTATAAACAGTCAACCGATAAATCAACACAATATAAAAGAATTTTATATTCACTAACAAATACGCGTCCATATCTATTAATACACTCAAACTCATTCTAGAGCACTAATGACTCTATCTCTAATGAGTATTCCCCACCAGAGCCAAGGTTGTCGCTTAACCAATTGCTTTGATACCACATTGTAACGGTTCAATTTTTCGACTTTCGAAAGTCAATATCAATACGTCCACTGTATCAAATGCGAACAATCAAATGTTGGAAAACCGAACCGTTAGGATTAAAGAAGAATAAGATAGAAGAAGAAACAGAAACAATAACAGAATCTCACATTTCGCAGCGGAACAATATATAATAGATAATGAATAATTTTTAAACAAAAGCACTGTATCAGTTTATACATCACATTACACCATCAGAGTTATATACAAAACAACAGCGGAAAAGAATATCATATACTAGTGATACGTCTCGCCATCCAGCTTGCCTTCAGATCTCCACAGCATATTTTCTCTGACTTTGCTCCAGAACGACTGATAACCTGTCTCTAGGCTATCCGTATGGAAAATTATGGGCACCCAGAGTTTAGGAAGGGAATAATAAACCCCATGTCAGTCATTGGACTGGTGTGAGATCTTAAAACAGTTATTTGCACAAAGGAAAGGAAAATAAAATCCATTATGCTTTTGGAAAATGAAACTACCATAAGGCCTCCCCGCACACACAATGCAAGCGCACAATTGGAGAAGATTTCTCCTTATGATAGTCAAACATGCTTGATACGCAAAATTCTTTTTGAATATTATTATTAGCGCATAGTGTGGAAAACATTTCGAAAGTATAATATTAATCTTAGCCAGCATACATGGTATAACTACTATAGCTACCAATTAAACGGCAGGTCACCACCATAAGAAAAAGGCAGGTTATACAATTAAAACCGTACATGGCTCATATTGTTTCTTTGAATTTCCAACAAATGGTCAGGCTAAGGAACTTCCTACGCCACATGAGTACGGCTCTGGAGGGACGCCTCGAGAACTTAACCATCTCTCTGCCGACACAATGTTGGGTTACCTCTGTAACTAGGTAACTAACTATCACGAGTATGCCACCCCCCGGTCTAGACCGACCTTTATCCGAGGCACCTCATCAACCAACAACCACATAGTAAATAATCTGGGCTCCGTACCAGAATACCACTTTAATAATCCATACAAGTTAAATATCTGGGCACCATACCAGATATCATTTTTTATTCAAAAGGAGATGTACTTACCCTGAGGGGGGCGACCCCATAACCTTGCCACATCCTTCCTTTTTCGACCATTTCCGGGGTGTGAGGTCCGACGAAGTCTCGTCCACAAAGCTACGCTTTTCACGAAAGCCATGCTTCGATCAACAAATGATCAGCAACACTTAGCATGTCACATTACAAAATTGGGAATATATTACTAGTAACCATCAACTACATGACCTCTGAGCTTGTACGTCTCTGAGAAGGGTGTTAAGCTAAGAGAATAAATTCTCCGCCACCAATAAAAATGTATTTGATAGAAACCAGCTTTACATCTCAAAGTTTAATGTCAGATACACATCCATACAAGTCCGTTCTGGGTACGAACGAAGCCAAAGGCACTTCCTCAAATTAAGGAAAGAATCCCTTGCAAATCCAGATATTCACTAATCACGTCCAGAGTTCCCATCATAAAGGGTGATATAATCTCTATACTGAAGCAACTCAGTGCAGAGACATTCGAAAGGTAATCCTTTCCTTTTTCGAAAATACCCGGTCTTCAACCACCGTCTTCAAATGCAATCCCATTTCGTCATATCATTATTCGGAATGGGTTTTATGACACAGTCCTCACCCGGCTAATCCAAATAATGGGCGCTTATTAAAAATAAATGTTGCATTCAGATTTCAAGTAAATCACAACAATTTCCATGTAGCAGCCCGATATTTTCAACCATTCGCATCCATTATAAGTGTATAGGTAGACTCTCATGCCAGAATTGAATTGCTTAAAATACCACGTTGTAAATAAAATTTGACAAATCTCAGAATATACAGTAAATAATAATCACAAATCACAGAGTAATAATAGTGCAGCGGAAGTAAAAGAAATAGTAGTTCATGAAGCTACTATATAAATATATCAGAGTTAAATAAGATACAACAAAATAAATAAAGTACAACAGAAGTCTCAAGATGATAAACAAGTACAACCAAGTACAAGCTAGATAGAACAACAGAACTGGAATAGATAAAACTAGATAAGCAGATAATCTTCAGCGATTCCAATCTCCAGAAAGTGGAATCCAAAGCTGTGAATAACTCAGGCTGACCCGAGCGTAAATAAAATATACGAAAAATCGAGTCAGGACAATATATATTTATATAATGTAAACCAACTCAAGTGAACTGTAATAAGGTACAAGTAACTTAAAGGATGTTTGGGACCGCCCATCCTCTAAGGATCCGTTAAACTATTTACTATGTAGTAATATTACGCTATTATAATAATGTCTACAGTAAAATAAACTTACTTTTAAATAGCATTCCGGGTTACCCATATCACCCTTCACACATAATAGTCCCAGTAGTCCATCCAGTATCAGCATATCTCCAGATCGGGAGACTACCCTAAATACTCCATGGGCTACGGAGAAAAACAAACTCGTAGTAAAGGCTCGGTATGGTAGGTGACACGGCACACAAGGCAATGCCAGGGTCGACATACCAATTACGCACACGGGCTGGTGGTAACGCAGCAGCCACATACGGCCACCTCGGAACACACTCCCATATCAAAATTAGAGGATGGCCATCTAATCAATCACAAGTAAGAGTATAGTATCGAAGGAATGTGTCCAACCAGATGAGCTACCCCTTTTGGCCCGAGATTGCACCTGTTTTAGCCACCTTAAGCCAACTCACGGGAGTCGGGTCCACGTAAATATTCCTCAAGAACGTCACCACCATCCTACTTCATTCTGGAATCTCCACGCGTATACAGTTGTTAAAGTGGTTTTCGGTATCAATAGAGAGTATGCCAAATATCTGATCCCGGACTCTTTAACAACCAATTGTTATTATAACCCGTGGTTATAATTTTAAAATATAATATTTTATTCTTTGAAATAAAATATCATTTCAAATCCAAATCATTATCAAAATAAAGATTATATCATTTCCAAACCATTTCAATATATCAAAATAGCATATCCTTTCAAAACTTCCTTTTCAAATCATTTTAATATATCGAAATATCATATCCTTTCAAAACTTCATTACAAATCATTTTAATATCAAAATATCATTTCAAAGATAGTTTATACTTCGAAAACCCAAAATCATTTTTATTTCAAAACTATATTCATCTCAAAAATAATATCATTTCCATTCCAAACATATATTCACTTTTCAAAATAGTTTATACTTTCAAAGTTATAACTCTTTCGAAACCAAAACATTTGAAATCATTACACTCTGAAAACCACAACATTTCGATATCATACATTTGAAATCGTCCTTTAATTCATTACATTTTTACAAATTTCTTTTTAAAATTAAACCCAAATTTCAAATTTTCAATTTAATTTAATTCAAACCATCAATTTCAATTCAATTTCAGCTTACCAACAAACCATTTCGAATCTTATCAATTTCAAATATAGATTTAATCCACAAAATACAATATTCAATCTTTAGTATATTTCAAAGCTTAAATATCATAAATCCAATATCATTTAAATAAACTCAAATAATGTATACTTCAAATATTCAATTATCAAATAAATTAAATAAATCAGAAATCAAATATCATTTCAAATCCATTTCAAAATATCAAAATATTATTCAAAATATCATTCATTTAATTCATTTAAATACCATTTAAATCAAATTTAAAAATAGTCATATTTCTAAACAAATATTTCCATTTAAATTATTTAAATAATTTATATCAATATTTCCATTTAAATCGTTTAAAGTCAGTTCATTATATTTAAAAATTAGATATTTAAATTTCCAAAGTTTAACCTTTCAAAGATCATTTATTTATTAAAATTCATTAAAACAATGAAAATTCAATTTTCGCAGCACTTAGAAAATGCTGCGGAAAGTTATGCTTTAAAACAGCTCATTTTACAAAAACAGCATTCAAGTGTTGTAATAGATTTCTTATATTTTCAACTAAACTTAGTTATCTTTATCAACTATAGCACTTACAAAGTGCTATAGTAGCTTTTAGTTCAAATTAACCCTTTTAGTTCATTTAAAACAACTACAGCATTTGCAAAATGCTGTAATATTTTTTACATTACATTTCAAAAATGCAGTCAAATCAAATTTAGAGTTAAATTACAGTTTCACAAACAATTAACTTTTAAAATAAATCATTTTGACTTATAAAATCGTATATTTTCACACTTTAAAACAATCATTTAAATACCTTTATTTTATTATGATTTTATAAAGTCAAATTTCTATACAAAAATCAAATTAAATAACAATTTACTTGTTTAAAGTCAATTATTAAATTTTCATTTCTTTAATAAATTTTTTAACTTAACACTTAAGTTTACATTTCTAAAATATAACTTATTGCATTTTATTTTACTTAAATAAAATTTCACTTTTAACAAAAATTCAAAATTTCCAATTTAAGTTATATTTAAAAACTTTAACTTAAACATTCATTTATTTAACATTTCAAATTATCCAAAAACCATTATAAATTTTATAAAATCATTTAAAATACATTTTTAAATGAAAATATTATATTTTTCTCACTTTACATAATTTCCTTTTAAAAAAACAAAACATAAATTCCAAAATTTACTTATAGTTCAAATTCTACTTTACCATTTACTTAATTCATTATTTAATTATAGAAAATCACTAATATTTCTATAAAAATCATTTTTAATTAAATTAAAATCAAAATATTATAAATTAACATTTTAAAATATTTTTAAAATATTTCAGAAAAATATTATATAAATCACGGGTCTGTATATAGTTTTCTAACATAGGTCAAGTGATACAGATATATATCATTTCAATCCGTGATTTACAAAGAAAAACCGGGTTCTATCATTTCAAACCCCCGGTCCCAAGTAAAATGAATGATTCGAAAACCACTCAGGCCTATCATTTCAGCCCATAACGATTTTCCCCTATTCTAAAGTCTGTTCGGGTATGTATCATTTCAACCCATAGTGAATCTAGTCTACAAGAAACTGGCAATGGTGATAACTGATATAAATAACAGAATAACATATAATAACAGTGACATATGATATAACAGGTGTAATAACAGGTGTGAATTACATATGATAATAGTATAGCAATTATAACAGGATGATATGCATTACAGATTCAAGAGATGTCAGTTTATCAACTACATAGGTACATATTAGTCTGGTGAGATTAACTCACTTGTTCAAAGCTGGAGATTGCTACCAAAACACACACACTGACACTAAAAAGGCACGATGACATGGATATGACTTGAGAGTAGAGATACAAAGCTAATAGCCCTGCATGCATTTACACAAAACAATATAAATATATGTAAGTTACAACGCAAGTTATCACCAAATAACATTAGAAACAAAAGCCCAAAACAACATCAAACGAATTGCACTTGTTCTCAACATCATATGCTTCGGTTAGACATGGAATAAGCTCAGCTAAAGTAGAGGATTAGGTCTGGTTTGGGGTCCAAAGTAGTCGGCCATCATGGTGTAAAAGGTGATGAGAAGATATAGGTGCAAAACTATACAATTACAAGGCAACTACAAGGCAACAACTTCATCTCTATGCTCCTATTATGCTCGGCCAGAGGCTAGGTGGGCCCAATCGTGTAGGTGGTGGTGGTTGATGTGGCAGAGGGTGGAGGTCAGGTCAGAGGTGGTGGTGGTGGAGGTAGTGGCGGCAAATGGTGGTAGAAGGAGGAGATGACAATTCTAGGCCATAAGTGATAGTTTGTAATGGTTTTTGGTGGATTTTGTGGTGGTCTTCACCTTGGATTGGCTCGGCCTGAAATGGAGAGGTAGTAGGATGGGTGATGGTCAGAGGAAGGTGGTGGTGGTTGTCATCCAAAGCTTGGAGTAGGAGGAGTGGAGCCATGAAGGTGAGAACAAGTGACAAATTTCAATAGAAAAACTAAGAAAACAAAGAAGAAAGAAGATGAAATTTTACCAAACCTTTGCTCAATGATGGCCATGAGTTGTTGGATGAGAAAGATATTAGAATTCACGTGAAAAGTGAGGAAATCCAGAAGAGAAAGGAAACGAAAAGCACGGCCAAAGACAATAAAGAGAGGAGTTGAGAAAATGAAAGGTCGGGAGATAAAAAGGCTTAGGAATTCCAAAAGCTTAAAACTCTTCAAATTTCCTCTATTTTCTTTTTTAAATTTTATATAACTAAAATATATATATATAAACTAATATAAAATATGAAAATCTAGTATATAAACAAAAATAAATAAATAAATTTTTATTACATATGATTTAATTAAATAAAACAGTAAAAATTGCAACTAGTCTTGAAAATATGAAAAATAAATGCAATGAACTTTGGAAAATTTGTATATACTTGAAAAATATTTATAAGTAAAGATAAGAACACAAAATAAAAATAAATTCACAAAAATAAATAAATAAATTTTAGTACAAAAAATTAAATGAAGAAAATAGCAGAAAAATGGAAACTAGGCTTAATAAATTGAAATAAATTCAAATAAACTTTAGAAAAATTATATTATCACTTTAAAAATAATAAAAGACAAAAATATACATATAATAACATATTAACACAAATTTAACATAAAATATGACAAAGAAAATATAATTTATATAATTTAAAATAGACAAAATTGCAAAATAAAACAAATTATACTCAAAATTGAGATGTACATAACTTTCACAGTTTAAGTCCGTTTCCAATGGAAAAAAAAGAAGTGTTCAAGTTATTTAATCTATTTTCATAATAAAAGATAAAATTTAAGATTTTAAATAATTTAAATTTGAAGTTTAGAAGTCAAAGTTTGACCAGTTTGAATAGAAATTCACTTTTCAGTAAAATATTCAATTTATACTTGTTTGAACTATAAATCACTTAATAATCAACATTTATATTTTTAAAATGAAATGTTTGAAATAAAAAAAGTTTAAAATAATTTAAAAATAAAATAAAGTCAAATTTAAATTATATGCAAAAAAATCTAGGGTTGTTACATTCTCCCCCACTCAAAACTTTTCGTCCCCGAAAAGGAATGAGGTACGGAAAAGCACAGAAAAAGATAAAGTGAAATAAGATTAAGACAAGATGACAAGGAGATTGAAATTATACCTAAAAACTATTGTTATAGGTAAATTTAATAAGGTGGAGATTACCAAAGATTATAGAAAGATTTCTGAACAGAAAATTATAGAAAAATGCCTACACCAGCCTGAAGCAAGATAAGGAAAATAAGGACAACCAAAAGATAGTTTGAAAAACAAAATAAGATGATAAGTTAGAAACCATGGAAATATCAACTTAAATAAATAACTAATTTTTACACAAGTTAAATATATCTTAACTATCTCAAATTTTATTATCTTATCTTCTAATCATCTTAAATTAACAATTTCTAATATCATGGATTTGAAAAATAATCATTCATTATACTCATAATGTACTTAATAAATTTAATTCTTCTTTATTCCTACTTAAAGTTAAATTTATTCATCTCAATATATTTTATCATCTATACTTACTCTTATTATAACTGCTTTAATTTATTGTTAGTTCCATTAACATCATTTTATATTGTAAATTATTCAATTAACCTTTTATTCTATTTACTCCTGTTAATCATTTTATGACTAAAATTTTAGCGTATAACATTTATTTTAACCATTCAAATTTTATTTATAAAATCTTTTTATATTGTATATTATCCAATTACAATGTTAACTTTTGTATAATTTGGGTAAGTTATATTTAATTGCAATTGAGTATTATACAAATAAAACTTTCTAATTCCCTCATCTCAAGTTTAAATCATTTATTCAAAAAGTTTGATTTTCTTTTTATAATTGAAATGATTCTTGAAGATAAAGTTTAAGAATAAAATTTCCGATTGCTTCAAACCATTCGGAGATAAATAAATATATATACATAATATGTCAAATCAAATCTAAATCATATATCTATATATATATATATATTATAAATTCAATTTTATTTTAGAAATTCAAATTAATTAAATTTCCCAAAACAAAGCTGTAACAAGTCTACAGAACGGTCTCTTTACTTCGAAACTCGAAAATGAACGTCGATGATGCCGCGGTCATCACCGAAGTTATTTTCCAACGACAAAGAGAAGAGCACCAATTTCTTTAAACTTTAAAATTCTTTGGAAACAAATTTCTATTCAAAAATACTTTAAATAATACATCCTTTTAAAACTTGAAAACACAAGGCTTAAAACCATTGGAAATTAAATTCTCAAATTCTTGATTTAAATTCATTTCAGTTCCCAAATCAATTTATAACAACTATTTATAAATTCATTTATAGAACTATAAATGATAAATCAAGCATTATCATTTCAAATAATCAATTTAAATCAATTTATTAAGTTCCATAAATTTACTTATATATCAAAATTTATTTCATTACCAATTTTAAAATAATATCGTGTCAGTTTGTTCTGTCAAAGTGTTTTAGAAATCCTATCGATAGCGTTGATTAGACGAATCGATCGGAAACCCAAATCAACATCAACAACTCAAACAACACAATATATAAAACAAAACATAGATTTACAAGTACAATTCAAAATGTTTGGAGATAGTTTAGAAACAAAAGACAAGATGGTTAAACAGAGTAGTGGGATGGATAAGCTTAAATAAATCGCAGGCAATCTTAACCGGGTCAACCGTGACTTAAAGGAAAAGATCGATGTGGATTGACTGGAGTAAATATACATTCGATCTCAAGAGATAGAGTTTGGAACAACAAAAGATATTAGCATCTAAACAAAGGATATATAAATCTCTGGTGAATCGATGCTAATTGTAAAGGAGTTTCACCCCTTTACAAGTCATTAGAATATTGGCGAGGCCGCCAATTCACTATAAAGTTCATTCGAAGTGGAGTTATGGGATACTCCATAATAAAAAGAAGATGAATGGTGAGGGATACAAATGGATTTTGGAACCGCAGGGAACGTTCCAAAATTCAAAGGAAATTGAATCAAAAGGAAGAGATTCAAACTCGAACGAAAGTGATTCTGTAAATAAATTTACCGTATATTCTATGTTTTGCCACAAAGCTAAAGCTCTGATACCAACTGTAGCAGCCCGATATTTTCAACCATTCTCATCCATTATAAGTGTATAGGTAGACACTCATGCCGGAATTGAATTGCTCAAAATACCGCATTGTAAATAAAATTTGCCAAATCTCAGAATATACAGTAAATAATAATCACAGATCACAGACACAGAGTAATAATAGTGCAGCAGAAGTAAAATAAATAGTAGTTCATGAAGCTATTATATAAATATATCAGAGTTAAATAAGATACAAAAGAATAAATAAAGTACAACAGAAGTCTCAAGATGATAACAAAGTACAAGCTGGATAGAACAACAGAACTGGAATAGATAAAACTAGATAAGCAGATAATCTCCAGCGATTCCAATCTCCAAAAAGTGGAATCCAAATCTATGAATAACTCAAGCTGACCCGAGCGTAGATAAAATATACAAACACTCGAGTCAGGACAATATATATGTAACAGCCCTAGTTTTTAGCTATTTATTTTATTTAATCAGCTAATTTTGAAATATATTTTATACAATTGTGTATGTCAATAAAATTTAATAATAACTGTGAAAATTTAAGCTATGTTTGAACTGTTAAATTTCGCGTTTAAAAGACGCGTCAATTATAGGGTATAAGTGACGTAATAAAACGTGAAAATTTAAAATGTTATTTTTATAGAAATTTTTGATGTTGTAGATTACGTCTGTTTAACGTAGTGTAAAAATCATATTTTCAAACATTTTTGAAGAAAAATATCAGTCGGTGATTTTAAGACGGACGTTATTTTGTTTTAAAGGACCGTTTGATTTCTTTTAATAAATGGTATACGTTCTTTTCCTAAAGCTTACATAAATATTCACCTTTTCATTTATGGGTATCAAACTAAAATCAAGATTTTTGCTAAAATAAAATGGATCACACGTGAGCAACATTAGTGCATTTGTATATATGTAACGTTCGCATTTTGCTTATTCCTCTTACCCTCTGTTGTCATCAGCTTTACCAAACATCACGC
Source organism: Allium cepa (assembly GCA_030765085.1). Lineage (NCBI taxonomy): Eukaryota > Viridiplantae > Streptophyta > Magnoliopsida > Asparagales > Amaryllidaceae > Allium > Allium cepa. The sequence goes on from CM060929.1 coordinate 217,582,372, forward strand.
TTGCCCTTCCTTTGATCAATATTCCCCTTAAGTAACGTACAAACTTTATAAATCAAACCATGTATCACGCAAGTCATTTATTTCCCATAATCCAAGCTGCCATTTTCTCTGCCTTTTTGTTTACAAATTTTCGAATACTGATCAAACTTTATACGTTGGAAAAATTTATCCTTTTGCAAAAATGAAATGAGTTAATCACGCCACATCCCTTGATCACTGCCTTGCCGTTTCACAAATTCGTGTATAAATATGCCAGAGATCCACATCTCAAAAAGAAAAAAAAACTCACCACTCTTCAAAGCATTGCAAATTTTCCTCTGGCAATTTCGTTCGAAGCATCAGGTAATTGTCTTATTGTTTTCTCTTTCTTTTCCTTCCAGTTTTTCCTTTCCTCAGTTTCTTTTGTTCTCATTCTTGCTCGGCTACCCACCCATCAGACTGTGCCATATGGGGACATATAGGCATATAAATTGTGAATAAGTAGAGCTTGGTGGGATTGTCAGTCTGCATATATATAAACTCATACCACTGTGCACGTAAGAATCAGGGTAGTTGATGACCGAGAGGAAGTGAGATCTTAACTCTCGACACATAGGTAGTGGAATGTTTGCAAATTTGTATATGGGAACTTTGTTATGCATATATTCCAAGCTGTCTGCATATTCTCTTTTCCAAAAATTGTCTTGAGTTGCATAGTTAAAGGGAAAGACTTAGGCTGAAAAATTTAGAGAAGGGATGGGTCCATTTAGTTAAGGACCAGATGATGATTTAGTTTTTGTGTTGCATGTATATGTTGTTGGCAAAGATGTAGACTGGGTTGTGCACATTGGGTATCACGGTGTGCATGTATATCAGTAAGGCCTGCCTATGAATATTGTGGACCGAGCCTTGTAGTGATGATGAAGACCGGAGTTGGTAGGTTCTAGTGATAAAGGTAGGAGCGTTCAAGATCAGTATTTGGTGCTATTGGTGTGGGCTTGAGTGAGTGGTCTGTTGTGGTGAAATTTGGGAAGTTCAAATTGTAAAAAAAAAAAAAAAAAAAAAAAATGTTAAAGCAATAAAGAGAATGCATACTTGAAGTATAGAACTGCAGGGGCATGAGTTGTCTGGAGTTGTTGAAAGGAGTAGGGTAGGGTTATCAAATTGTTACAGAGAAAGTTGCGTGACTTTCTCAAGACTTACAAAATGTAACCCGAAGTCTTTGCCAATTGAACTCGAAGTGTTTGCATATTTTTTCTCGAAGTAAAGTAGGTTGTGGCTCGGGTTTGTGGAAGATAGGCTGGGGATTTTGGATATTTACAGATGAAAAAAAAAAGGAGCTTGTGAAACTGGGGAAGTGGTAATAGTAGTGGGCACCTGAGTTGATAACAGGGAAGTGCTAAGGAGATGGAAATGTTTGGGCGTGAGTTTTCAGGTGGAAGAGAAAGGGTGTGCACGTGTACATGTTGGTGTCACTGTGTGGAATTTTCACCAAGGCTTGCTAACGTGACCCGAAGCATGGGCATACTTGACTCGAAGGAAGTGCATGTGTGTCTCGAAACACTACGGGTTTTACTCGGGGTAGTGAATATAGGTTGGACCTTTTGCATGTTTCAGTTTTTAAAGACCGGAGAGTTTTAAAGTAGGAGGTAATATATTTTTAAACTAAGTTGAATTGCAGAGGAAGATGAATTATGAATTTGGAGAGAAGTACATGAATCTGAGTGAAAATATAGGCAACAAATCTAGGCTAAAATTTAAGTGGGCATGTGCGAAGGAAGGAAAATGTGCACGTGTATATGTATTCAACATTTTGCCGTAGTTTGTTTTAGGGAAATTTTGTCGTAATTTTAGTATTGGCACGGTCCACGTTTTGGGTATATTTTGGTCGTTGTACACGGTTCGTTTTACACGGTGTAGTGGTCGAGCAAGTCAAACAGATTCTCGTTCTATAAAAAATTTCTTTGACCATAAAATCTAAAGTCGCGTATTCAATATTTGAATTTTGTTCTAGATTTGAATCTAGGCGTGACATCTGAGAGATTTTGATCGTTACCCTCTGTCGTTCTTTACCGGTGAATCGTCGTTTTGAATTTCAAATTTTCTGCAACATACAAGTGAGTATTTCTCACCAGACATACGTACATATATTTTGGTAAATTATTGCAAGTGTATGTGTAAAATTTTATTTCGTTATTATCTGTCTGTAGTATGACGTAGAATGATGAACCCCATTTGACACTTCACCAGTTATTTATCTGTTGTATTATCTCTGCAGTTATTTAATGTTTATCTACAGTTTAATTCCATCACTGCAAGTTCCCTATTAAATTTAGATAGTTATGGGTTGAGATTTTGGCCTAAATAATGTTCTGTTAACTGCTTTAATTTCCTTGGGATTGCGGATTTGAAATGATAAAACCCGGGGTTTTATTTTACGGATTGAAATGATATATATCCGTTTCACTTATCCTAGGCTAGAAAATCTTATACAGACCCGTGGTTTATATAATATTTTCTGAATTATTTTAATTTAATTTTTAAATTGGAAAAGTGATTATATTTTGGTTTTAATAATATAAAAGATTTTATAAGATTTACAATGATTAAAATAAATAGATGTTTGAATAAAATTTTGGAGTATAACTTATTTTGAAAATTTTGGTTTGTAAAAGTAATATTTTAATTAAGAATAATAAGTTATATTTGGAAATAGATTTTTAAGTTAAAAGTTCACTATAGCATTTAAATGCTGTCTTTTAAAATTTGACTATTTTAAACCCGTAACTTTAGATAGCATGTCCCAGATGCTGCAGAAATTAAAATTTGATTTAATAAAATCTATGGAAATTTATTTTTGGGAATAAGTTAAATTTTTGGAATTTAACATATAATTTATAAAAATTTGGAAATTGACTTTGGATAGATTTAAAGGAAGAAATTGATTTCTATTTTGATAAAAGCAATAAATTCCAAATTAAATTGAAAGGGTTGAAATGGTGTCTATCAAATGAAATGTTTAATCAAGGATTTGATATTAAAGGTATTGAAATATATTTGATTTGAAAAGTATAAATACCATTTTTAAAAACGATAACCACGGGTTATAATAACGTTTGGTTGGCAAAGAGACCGGGATCGGATATGGACATACTCTCTGTCGATACCGAAAACCACTTTGACTAACCGTGTACGCGGTGGAGATTCCAGAATGAAGTAGGATGGTGGTGACGGTTTCTTAAAAGGTAAATACGTGGACCCGACTCCCGTGAGTTGGCATAAGGTGGCTAAAACAGGAGCGATTGACGGATTAATGAGGTAGCTCCTCTGATCGAACGCACTTCTTCGTATGCCATTCTATTACTGTTGTGATTGTTTTGGTGCGCACCTTGATTTGGGAGTGTTGTTCGAGGTGGGCGGTAGTTGCGGCTACGCGTTACCATCGGTCCGGAAGCGTAATTGGTATATCTACCCTGGCATTGCCTAGTTGTGCCGTGTCGCCTACCATAGTGAGCCTTGTACGAGTTTGGTTTTCTCCCGTAGCCCATGTGGTATCCTCTAGTGGCTTTCCGATCAGGAGGGACTATGATATTGGATGGACTACTGGGACTATTACGTGTTAAGGTGGAAAATGTAAATCCTTAACGCTATTTAAAAGTATGTTTATTTTAATATAGACACTATTATAATAGCGCAATATACTACATAGTAAATAGTTTAACGGATCCTTAGAGGATGGGCGATCCCAAGCATCCTTTAAGTTACTTGCTCTATATTACAGTACACTTGAATTAGCTTACATTATATAAGTATATATGTCCTGACTCGAGTGTTTTGTTTCATTTTACGCTCGGGTCAGCCTGAGTTGCAGTTTCAGCTTTCTCTCCAGAGCTAGGACACTCGTAGATCATTCTTGCTGTTGGAAGCTTTTCATCTTTATCTTTTATGTAATTCAGGACATTTGAAGACTCTATATTTGTTTATGTTTTAAAATTGTATTGAAGATTATAAACAATGTAATTCTGTTGGTAAAAGTTTTAAGTGGCTTCATGAACCACTATATTATTTTATATTCCGCTGTGAGATTCTGATATTTGTGTCTGTGATTCTGTGTATTTGATTTCGTTTGTTCCTAAGCTATTTTACAATCTATTGTTTTGAACTATTCCAGCTCGACATTTATTTAATTATTGTCGAATTCGAATGGTACAAAATAGTGGGTCGTTACAGTTGGTATCAGAGCCAGGTTTAACCATAGCCTAAGGAACAAAAAACTCATTAGAGATAGGGTAGCAATACCCTAGAATGAGTGAAGTCAAATTCCAGAATCTTTTCCTTGTGAGAGAACGTATTATAAAGTATAAAATGATTTTCAAAAGGGTTTTAAAAGAAGTATTTTAATATAAAAACTTCCTGTTTTAAAATGAGTTTTCCAAACACTTCTTCCTTCTCTCCATCATTTATATTTCGAGCCTTTGTTAACTGCTTGTCTAAATTAAACTTTATCTTATCCTAGAATATCTTAATATTTCTCCTCTGCCCTTAAAAAAAAAAAATTCATTCTCGATCTTTCAGGATGAATAGAGGAAACAATAGAGGTCGAGGGCAAGCTGCTCCTCCACCTGCTGCCCCTGTCCGATTCACTAAGTTATGCAAGGACTATGTTGAGCTAGGTGGCACAAAATTTATGGGAACAGAAACCATCATAGAAGCTCAACAATGGCTTCGGGACTTAGAGAGGATTTTCTCCTGTCTCGAGATTACTAATGCCCAGCAGAGGCAACTCGCGGCCTGGCAAATGAAGGGCGCTGCTTTAAATTGGTGGCTATCTATTACTGCTCAAACAAATGAGGCTGACCTCACTTGGGAGCAATTTAGGTATCTTTTGGTTGTCCAAATTCGGATTTGGAATTCCATGTTTGAATCTATCTTTTAAACTCTTATCGTGCTTTAGGGAGGCCTTTCTGGCCAAGTGGATGCCCGAAGCGGGCAAGTCTCAGCTCTATCGAGACTTCATGGATCTTAAGCAAGGCAGTATGACCTTCACAGAGTATGAGAGAAAGTTTAATGAGCTCTCCCAGTATGGTCTAAATCTGATTGACACCCCGCTCAAGTTGAATGAGAAGTTTATCGCCGGAGCTCGACCCGAGTTCTACGATCGACTCACTACTCATGTTCATGGGTCATTCACGGCATTGATGGATATGGCTCTCCGATATGAGAACCCTACATCTAAGGCCACACCTGCTGCCCTGTCTGCATCAGCCCAGTCTTCTGGAAACTCAAGGAAGAGGAAGTCAAATTTCTTCCGTAATAAGAAGAACAAGAATCAAGGACTGGGTTCATCATCATCTTCTGCTTCAGCAAGGCCACCTGTAGACCTGTCCACCATCACTTGCCACAGATGCTACCAGAAAGGGCATTTTGCTAATCGTTGTCCTACTTTGGGTGCTGCTGTTCCACCTCCTGCTCAGTTTGCTAGGAGAGATCTTTGTCACATCTGCCTCCAGCCGGGACATTTCAAGAAGGACTGTCCCACTCAAAAGAAGGGCACTACTTCCGGAGTCTTTGCAGTGACTTCTGCATCATCAACAGCTCCACAGCCTGCACCAGCCCCAGCTACAGCTCCAAATGACTCACAAGGTACCCTTCAAAGTTCTTTTACCTTGTATTTTTGTCCTGTAAGAGTTCTCTTCGACACAGGAGCTTCCCACAGCTTCATTTCGTCAGATCTCTGTGATAGATTTGAACATCTCCTTTCTTCTGAATACTCTTCTGTACCTTTATGTGTCTCAAACCCCATTGGCGGCCCTGCGAACCTTAGTAAAGTTTGTAGGGACGTGAAACTGTTCCTTGGGAGTTATCGTTTCACTGGAGACTTTTATGTTTTGGGTTTCGACGCTTTCGATCTTCTACTCGGAGGCGATTGGTTAGATAGGCATGGTGCAGATATCTCTTGTAGTTCTCGTACTGTTGCTCTTAAAGATGATTTAGGGAATCCATTAGAAATCCAGTGTAGATTGCCTCAGGAGTTTGCTGGTAGTTTCATCTATTCTCTCGACACTTTCCCGGATGATATCCATTCGACCCCTGTAGTCAAACTTTTTCCCGACGTATTTGGTGAAGTCACTTCTTTACCTCCAAGGCGGGAAATTGATTTCCGCATCGATCTTATCCCTGGAGCACGACCTGTAGTCCTTCCACCCAGAAGAATGGCACCGCGGGAAAAGAGCGAATTAAGGAAGCAGATCCAAGACCTATCCTCCAAAGGTCTGATCAGACCTAGCTTCTCAGAATGGGGAGCAGCTGTAGTCTTTGTCACCAAATCTGATGGTTCCCTCCGGATGTGTGTTGATTATAGGGAACTCAACAAGCTTACCATGAAGAACAGATATCCTATGCCTCGCATAAATGATATGTTCGATCAACTCTATGGAGCAACTGTTTTCTCCCAACTTGATTTAGCCACAGGTTTCCATCAGCTTAGAATTGCTGAGGAGAGCATCCCCAAAACTGCTTTCCGGACTGAGAATGGTTTCTTTGAATGGCTAGTTATGCCTTTTGGCTTGACTAATGCCCCTGCTTTCTTTGTAGACCTGATGAATCGTGTCTTCCGCGATGTACTCAATAAATTTGTCCTTGTCTTTATTGATGACATCCTTGTCTTCTCCAAGTCTGAGGAAGAACATAGAGTTCATTTGAGTTATGTTTTAGAGACTCTTCGGAACCACCAATTAAAGGCTAAGTTCTCTAAATGTCATTTCTGAGAAGAAGAAGTCCGATTCCTCGGACACATTGTCTCTAAAGAAGGAGTTTCTGTTGATCCAGTCAAGATCGCTGCAATCAAAGAGTGGGAAGAACCTAAGACTCCTACTAATATTCGCAGTTTTCTAGGCCTTTCTGGTTACTACCGAAGGTTCATTGAGAACTTTGCTCGGATTTCGGCACCTCTGACTGCTCTAACCCGGAAAAATGTTAAGTTTGTTTGGAGCAATAAGTGTAAAGCTGCATTCCAAGAGTTAAAGGATAAGCTCACCTCCGCACCAGTACTTACTGTACCAAATGGAAGTGAAAGATTAACGGTATTCACTGATGCTTGTCGAGAAGGTTTGGGAGCAGTGCTAATGCAAGATGGGAAAGTAATTGCTTATGCTAGTCGTCAGCTGAAGACACATGAAGCAAATTACGCTGCCCACGATCTAGAATTGTTGGCTGTTGTATTTGCCTTGAAGCTTTGGAGACACCATCTCTTGGGAGCTAAGTTTGATCTCTTCACCGATCATAAATCTCTGAAATATATCTTTACCCAGAAGGATTTAAATCAGAGACAAGTGCGATGGCTCGAGTTTCTTGCTTCTTATGATCTCGACATCAACTATACTCCCAGGAAAGCAAATGTAGTGGCTGATGCGCTGAGTAGAAAGAAATCTTTGTTGTGTCAGCTTATTGTTTCTTCTCCTCTATTAGACCGTATCGTGGCTAAGCAAGATGAGGACAGGATCATCAGATTGATTAAGGAGAATGTCCGGAGCAGAGGTAGTAATAATTCTGATGGTAAGGGAGCTCAGATTGATGATAAAGGGATTTTAAGGATAAATGGAAGGATTTGTGTCCCAAATGTTGATGGTTTAAGGCAGGAGTTACTTCGGGAACATCATCAGTCCCGACTTTCCATCCATCCTGGCGTAGCCAAGATGTATCAGGATTTGAAAAAGATCTATTGGTGGAGAGGTATGAAGCGAGATGTCTCTATCTTTGTTAGTAGATGTGCAACTTGTCAGCAAGTCAAAGCGGACCATCAGAAGACACCCGGATTGTTACAGCCTTTGGAGATTCCAAACTGGAAGTGGGAACAAGTTTCTATGGACTTTATCGATGGTTTACCGAGATCTAGAAGGGGAAATGAAAGCATTTGGGTTATTGTGGATAGACTGACTAAGTCCGCTCATTTTATTCCAGTCAGATCCACCCGGACAGCTTCGAGTTTATCGGAGATTTACATGAGGGAGATTGTTCGCCTCCATGGCGTTCCCTTTAGCATTGTTTGCGATCGAGACCCTATTTTCACTAGTCAGTTTAGGAAAGCATTCCAAGAATCCTTGGGTACTCGTTTGAACCTGAGCACCGCTTACCACCCACAAACTGACGGTCAAACGGAGAGGATAAATCAGATTCTTGAGAATCTTCTTCGTGCTTGCATTTTGGATTATGGGGGATCTTGGGAAGATCACCTCCATCTTGTGGAATTCACCTATAACAATAGTTATCAGGTATAAATTTCAATCCTCTGTTCTTATCTTATCTTATTCTCTATCTATCTCATTCTATCTTTTCAGCCTAGCCTTAAGATGTCCCCATTTGCTGCTCTGTACGGGAGACCGTGTAGATCTCCTTCTTGTTGGATTGAATCCGGTAACCGCTTAGTTCTTGGCCCCGAGATGATTTTGGAAGCTTCGGAGAAAGTGGAGGAGATTAAGAGAAGATTAAAGGTTGCTCAGGATAGACAGAAAAAGTATGCTGATCGGCGCAGAAGGAGCTTAGAATTTGAAGTTGGTGATTTGGTATTTCTTAAGGTCTCTCCTTTAAGAAGTGTGGTTCGTTTTGGACGTAGAGGGAAGCTGGCTCCTAGGTTCATAGGTCCATTCCGTATTTTGGAGAGAATTGGATCTCTTGCTTATAGACTATATCTACCCGAGAAATTTGCTGGAATTCACAATGTATTCCATGTATCTCACCTTCGTCGCTGTCTTCACGATCCATCTCTTGTCATCCAGCCTACTGCTCTTGATGGTCTGGACATCGAACCTGATCTAACTATTGAAAGAAAGCCGCTTCGTATCGTCGATCGAGGTACGAAACAGCTTAGAAGAAAATCTGTCCCATTGGTCAAAGTGCAATGGAGCACCGATGAGCGAGATTGCACATGGGAGACGGAGGAGAGCATTCGTGCTTCAAATCCGGAACTATTTGTTTAAGGTACTTGTTTATCTAGCTTATCTTCCTTTGTTTCTTTTCTTTCGTTCCTTTTCGGGGACGAAAAGTTCTGAGTGGGGGAGAGTGTAACAGCCCTAGTTTTTAGCTATTTATTTTATTTAATCAGCTAATTTTGAAATATATTTTATACAATTGTGTATGTCAATAAAATTTAATAATAACTGTGAAAATTTAAGCTATGTTTGAACTGTTAAATTTCGCGTTTAAAAGACGCGTCAATTATAGGGTATAAGTGACGTAATAAAACGTGAAAATTTAAAATGTTATTTTTATAGAAATTTTTGATGTTGTAGATTACGTCTGTTTAACGTAGTGTAAAAATCATATTTTCAAACATTTTTGAAGAAAAATATCAGTCGGTGATTTTAAGACGGACGTTATTTTGTTTTAAAGGACCGTTTGATTTCTTTTAATAAATGGTATACGTTCTTTGCCTAAAGCTTACATAAATATTCACCTTTTCATTTATGGGTATCAAACTAAAATCAAGATTTTTGCTAAAATAAAATGGATCACACGTGAGCAACATTAGTGCATTTGTATATATGTAACGTTCGCATTTTGCTTATTCCTCTTACCCTCTGTTGTCATCAGCTTTACCAAACATCACGCTTGCCCTTCCTTTGATCAATATTCCCCTTAAGTAACGTACAAACTTTATAAATCAAACCATGTATCACGCAAGTCATTTATTTCCCATAATCCAAGCTGCCATTTTCTCTGCCTTTTTGTTTACAAATTTTCGAATACTGATCAAACTTTATACGTTGGAAAAATTTATCCTTTTGCAAAACTGAAATGAGTTAATCACGCCACATCCCTTGATCACTGCCTTGCCGTTTCACAAATTCGTGTATAAATATGCCAGAGATCCACATCTCAAAAAGAAAAAAAAACTCACCACTCTTCAAAGCATTGCAAATTTTCCTCTGGCAAATTCGTTCGAAGCATCAGGTAATTGTCTTATTGTTTTCTCTTTCTTTTCCTTCCAGTTTTTCCTTTCCTCAGTTTCTTTTGTTCTCATTCTTGCTCGGCTACCCACCCATCAGACTGTGCCATATAGGGACATATAGGCATATAAATTGTGAATAAGTAGAGCTTGGTGGGATTGTCAGTCTGCATATATATAAACTCATACCACTGTGCACGTAAGAATCAGGGTAGTTGATGACCGAGAGGAAGTGAGATCTTAACTCTCGACACATAGGTAGTGGAATGTTTGCAAATTTGTATATGGGAACTTTGTTATGCATATATGTCCAAGCTGTCTGCATATTCTCTTTTCCAAAAATTGTCTTGAGTTGCATAGTTAAAGGGAAAGACTTAGGCTGAAAAATTTAGAGAAGGGATGGGTCCATTTAGTTAAGGACCAGATGATGATTTAGTTTTTGTGTTGCGTGTATATGTTGTTGGCAAAGATGTAGACTGGGTTGTGCACATTGGGTATCACGGTGTGCATGTATATCAGTAAGGCCTGCCTATGAATATTGTGGACCGAGCCTTGTAGTGATGATGAAGACCGGAGTTGGTAGGTTCTAGTGATAAAGGTAGGAGCGTTCAAGATCAGTATTTGGTGCTGTTGGTGTGGGCTTGAGTGAGTGGTCTGTTGTGGTGAAATTTGGGAAGTTCAAATTGTAAAAAAAAAAAAAAAAAAAAAAAAAATTAAAATATGTTAAAGCAATAAAGAGAATGCATACTTGAAGTATAGAACTGCAGGGGCATGAGTTGTCTGGAGTTGATGAAAGGAGTAGGGTAGGGTTATCAAATTGTTACAGAGAAAGTTGCGTGACTTTCTCAAGACTTACAAAATGTAACCCGAAGTCTTTGCCAATTGAACTCGAAGTGTTTGCATATTTTTTCTCGAAGTAAAGTAGGTTGTGGCTCGGGTTTGTGGAAGATAGGCTGGGGATTTTGGATATTTACAGATGAAAAAAAAAGGAGCTTGTGAAACTGGGGAAGTGGTAATAGTAGTGGGCACCTGAGTTGATAACAGGGAAGTGCTAAGAAGATGGAAATGTTTGGGCGTGAGTTTTCAGGTGGAAGAGAAAGGGTGTGCACGTGTACATGTTGGTGTCACTGTGTGGAATTTTCACCAAGGCTTGCAAACGTGACCCGAAGCATGGGCATACTTGACTCGAAGGAAGTGCATGTGTGTCTCGAAGCACTGCGGGTTTTACTCGGGGTAGTGAATATAGGTTGGACCTTTTGCATGTTTCAGTTTTTAAAGACCGGAGAGTTTTAAAGTAGGAGGTAATATATTTTTAAACTAAGTTGAATTGCAGAGGAAGATGAATTATGAATTTGGAGAGAAGTACATGAATCTGAGTGAAAATATAGGCAACAAATCTAGGCTAAAATTTAAGTGGGCATGTGCGAAGGAAGGAAAATGTGCACGTGTATATGTATTCAACATTTTGCCGTAGTTTGTTTTAGGGAAATTTTGTCGTAATTTTAGTATTGGCACGGTCCACGTTTTGGGTATATTTTGGTCGTTGTACACGGTTCGTTTTACACGGTGTAGTGGTCGAGCAAGTCAAACAGATTCTCGTTCTATAAAAAATTTCTTTGACCATAAAATCTAAAGTCGCGTATTCAATATTTGAATTTTGTTCTAGATTTTTATCTAGGCGTGACATCTGAGAGATTTTGATCGTTACCCTCTGTCGTTCTTTACCGGTGAATCGTCGTTTTGAATTTCAAATTTTCTGCAACATACAAGTGAGTATTTCTCACCAGACATACGTACATATATTTTGGTAAATTATTGCAAGTGTATGTGTAAAATTTTATTTCGTTATTATCTGTCTGTAGTATGACGTAGAATGATGAACCCCATTTGACACTTCACCAGTTATTTATCTGTTGTATTATCTCTGCAGTTATTTAATGTTTATCTACAGTTTAATTCCATCACTGCAAGTTCCCTATTAAATTTAGATAGTTATGGGTTGAGATTTTGGCCTAAATAATGTTCTGTTAACTGCTTTAATTTCCTTGGGATTGCGGATTTGAAATGATAAAACCCGGGGTTTTATTTTACGGATTGAAATGATATATATCCGTTTCACTTATCCTAGGCTAGAAAATCTTATACAGACCCATGGTTTATATAATATTTTCTGAATTATTTTAATTTAATTTTTAAATTGGAAAAGTGATTATATTTTGGTTTTAATAATATAAAAGATTTTATAAGATTTACAATGATTAAAATAAATAGATGTTTGAATAAAATTTTGGAGTATAACTTATTTTGAAAATTTTGGTTTGTAAAAGTAATATTTTAATTAAGAATAATAAGTTATATTTGGAAATAGATTTTTAAGTTAAAAGTTCACTACAGCATTTAAATGCTGTCTTTTAAAATTTGACTATTTTAAACCCGTAACTTTAGATAGCATGTCCCAGATGCTGCAGAAATTAAAATTTGATTTAATAAAATCTATGGAAATTTATTTTTGGGAATAAGTTAAATTTTTGGAATTTAATATATAATTTATAAAAATTTAGAAATTGACTTTGGATAGATTTAAAGGAAGAAATTGATTTCTATTTTGATAAAAGCAATAAATTCCAAATTAAATTGAAAGGGTTGAAATGGTGTCTATCAAATGAAATGTTTAATCAAGGATTTGATATTAAAGGTATTGAAATATATTTGATTTGAAAAGTATAAATACCATTTTTAAAAACGATAACCACGGGTTATAATAACGTTTGGTTGGCAAAGAGACCGGGATCGGATATGGACATACTCTCTGTCGATACCGAAAACCACTTTGACTAACCGTGTACGCGGTGGAGATTCCAGAATGAAGTAGGATGGTGGTGACGGTTTCTTAAAAGGTAAATACGTGGACCCGACTCCCGTGAGTTGGCATAAGGTGGCTAAAACAGGAGCGATTGACGGATTAATGAGGTAGCTCCTCTGATCGAACGCACTTCTTCGTATGCCATTCTATTACTGTTGTGATTGTTTTGGTGCGCACCTTGATTTGGGAGTGTTGTTCGAGGTGGGCGGTAGCTGCGGCTACGCGTTACCATCGGTCCGGAAGCGTAATTGGTATATCTACCCTGGCATTGCCTAGTTGTGCCGTGTCGCCTACCATAGCGAGCCTTGTACGAGTTTGGTTTTCTCCCGTAGCCCGTGTGGTATCCTCTAGTGGCTTCCCGATCAGGAGGGACTATGATATTGGATGGACTATTGGGACTATTACGTGTTAAGGTGGAAAATGTAAAGCCTTAACGCTATTTAAAAGTATGTTTATTTTAATATAGACACTATTATAATAGCGCAATATACTACATAGTAAATAGTTTAACGGATCCTTAGAGGATGGGCGATCCCAAGCATCCTTTAAGTTACTTGCTCTATATTACAGTACACTTGAATTAGCTTACATTATATAAGTATATATGTCCTGACTCGAGTGTTTTGTTTCATTTTACGCTCGGGTCAGCCTGAGTTGCAGTTTCAGCTTTCTCTCCAGAGCTAGGACACTCGTAGATCATTCTTGCTGTTGGAAGCTTTTCATCTTTATCTTTTATGTAATTCAGGACATTTGAAGACTCTATATTTGTTTATGTTTTAAAATTGTATTGAAGATTATAAACAATGTAATTCTGTTGGTAAAAGTTTTAAGTGGCTTCATGAACCACTGTATTATTTTATATTCCGCTGTGAGATTCTGATATTTGTGTCTGTGATTCTGTGTATTTGATTTCGTTTGTTCCTAAGCTATTTTACAATCTATTGTTTTGAACTATTCCAGCTCGACATTTATTTAATTATTGTCGAATTCGAATGGTACAAAATAGTGGGTCGTTACAATATACTTATATAATGTAAACCAATTCAAGTGAACTGAAATAAGGTACAAATAACTTAAAGGATGCCTGGGACCGCCCATCCTCTAAGGATCCGTTAAACTATTTACTATGTAGTAATATTGCGCTATTATAATAATGTCTACAGTAAATAAACTTATTTTTAAATAGTGTTCTGGGCTACCCATATCACCCTTTACACATAATAGTCACAGTAGTCCATCCAGTATCAGCATATCTCCAGATCGGGAGACTACCCTAAATACTCCATGGGCTACGGGAGAAAAACAAACTCACAGTAAAGGCTCGGTATGGTAGGTGACACGGCACACAAGGCAATGCCAGGGCAGATATACCAATTACGCACACAGGCTGGTGGTAACGCAGCAACCACATACGCCCAACTCCGAACACACTCCCATATCAAAATCAGAGGATGGCCATCTAATCAATCACAAGTAAGAGTATAGTATCGAAGGAATGTGTCTGACCAAAGGAGCTACCTCTTTTGGCCCGAGATCGCTCCTGTTTTAGCCACCTTAAGCCAACTCATGGGAGTCGGGTCCATGTAAATATACCTCAAGAACGTCGCCACCATCCTACTTCATTCTGGAATCTCCACCTTGTACACAGTTCTTAAAGTGGTTTTCGGTATCGATAGAGAGTATGCCAGATATCCGATCCCGGTCTCTTTAACAACCAATTGTTATTATAACCCGTGGTTATAATTTTAAAATATAATATTTTATACTTCGAAATAAAATATCATTTTAAATCCAAATCTTTATAAAATAAAGATTATATCATTTCCAAACCATTTCAATATATCAAAATAGCATATCCTTTCAAAACTTCCTTTTCAAATCATTTCAGTATATCGAAATATCATATCGTTTCAAAACTTCATTACAAATCATTTTAATATCAAAATATCATTTCAAAGATAGTTTATACTTTGAAAACCCAAAATCATTTTTATTTCAAAACTATATTCATCTCAAAAATAATATCATTTCCATTCCAAACATATATTCACTTTTCAAAATAGTTTATACTTTCAAAGTTATAACTCTTTCGAAACAAAAACATTTGAAATCATTACACTTTGAAAACCACAACATTTTGATATCAAACATTTCAAATCATCCTTTAATTCATTACATGTTTACAATTTTTTTTAAATTAAACCCAAATTTCAAATTTTCAATTTAATTTAATTCAAACCATCAATTTCAATTCAATTTCAGTTTAACAACAAACCATTTCAAATCTTATCAATTTCAAATATAGATTTAATCCACAAAATACAATATTCAATCTTTAATATATTTCAAAGCTTAAATATCTCACATTTCATAAATCCAATATGATTTAAATAAACCCAAATAATCTATACTTCAAATATTCATTTATCAAATAAATTAAATAAATCAGAAATCAAATATCATTTCAAATCCATTTCAAAATATCAAAATATTATTCAAAATACCATTCATTTAATTCACTTAAATACCATTTAAATCACAATTTAAAAATAGTCATATTTCTAAACAAATATTTCCATTTAAATTATTTAAATCATTTAAATCAATATTTCCATTTAAATCATTTAAAGTCAATTCATTATATTTAAAAATTAGATATTTAAATTTCCAAAGTTTAACCTTTCAAAGATCATTTATTCATTAAAATTCATTAAAACAATGAAAATTCAATTTTCGCAGCACTTAGAAAATGCTGCGGAAAGTTATGCTTTAAAACAGTTCATTTTACAAAAACAGCATTTAAGTGCTGTAATAGATTTCTTATATTTTCAACTAAACTTAGTTATATTTATCAACTATAGCACTTACAAAGTGCTATAATAGCTTTTAGTTCAAATTAACACTTTTAGTTCATTTAAAACAACTACAGCATTTGCAAAATGCTGTAACATCTTTTACATTACATTTCAATAATGTAGTCAAATCAAATTCAGAGTTAAATTACAATTTCACAAACAATTAGCTTTAAACTATATCATTTTGACTTATAAAATCATATATTTTCACACTTTAAAACAATCATTTAAATACCTTTATTATTTTTTGATTTTATAAAGTCAAATTTCTATACAAAAATCAAATTAAATAACAATTTACTTGTTTAAAGTCAATTATTAAATTTTCAATTCTTTAATAAATTTTTTAACTTAACACTTAAGTTTAAATTTCTAAAATATAACTTATTCCATTTTATTTTACTTAAATAAAATTTCACTTTTAACAAAAATTCAAAATTTCCAATCTAAGTTATATTTAAAAACTTTAACTTAAACATTCATTTATTTAACATTTCAACTTATCCAAAAACCATTATAAATTTTATAAAATCATTTAAAATACATTTTTAAATCAAAACATTATATTTTTCTCACTTTACATTATTTCCTTTTAAAAAAACAAAACATAAATTCCAAAATTTACTTATAGTTCAAATTCTACTTTACCATTTACTTAATTCATTATTTAACTATAGAAAATCACTAATATTTCTATAAAAATCATTTTTAATTAAATTAAAATCAAAATATTATAAATTAAAATTTTAAAATATTTTTAAAACATTTTAGAAAAATATTATATAAATCACGGGTCTGTATATAGTTTTCTAACCTAGGTCAAGTGATACAGATATATATCATTTCAATCCGTGATTTACAAAGAAAAACCGGGTTCTATCATTTCAAACCCGCGGCCGCAAGTAAAATGAATGATTTGAAGACCGCTCAGGCCTATCATTTCAGCCCATAATGATTTTCCCCTATTCTAAATTCCGTTCGGGTATGTATCATTTCAACCCATAGTGAATCTAGTCTACAGGAAACTGGCAATGGTGATAACTGATATAAATAACAGAATAACATATAATAACAGTGACATATGATATAACAGGTGTAATAACAGGTGTGAATAGTATATGATAATAGTATAGCAATTATAACAGGATGATATGCATTACAGATTCAAGAGATGTCAGTTTATCAACTACATAGGTACATATTAGTCTGATGAGATTAACTCACTTGTTCAAAGCTGGAGATTGCTACCAAAGCACACACACTTACACTACAAAGGCACGACGACACGGATATGACTTGAGAGTGGAGAGACAAAGCTAATAGCCTTTCATGCATTTACACAAAACAATACAAATATATGTAAGTTTCAACGCAAGTTATCACCAAATAACATTAGAAACAAAAGCCCAAAACAACATCAAATGAATTGCACTTGTTCTCAACCTCATATGCTTCAGTTAGACATGGAATAAGCTCAGCTAAGGCAGAGGATTGGGTCTAGTTTGGATTCCAAAGTAGCCGGCCATCATGGTGTAAAAGGTGATGAGATGATATAGGTGCAAAACATACAATTTCAAGGCAACTACAAGGCAACAACTTCATCTCTATGCTCATATTGTGCTCAGCCAGAGGCTAGGTGGGCCTAATCAGTGGTGCAGGTGGTAGTGGTTGATGTGGAAGACGGTGGAGGTCAGGTCAGAGGTGGTGGTGGTGGAGGTAGTGGCGGCAAATGGTGGTATAAGGAGGAGATGACAATTCAAGGCCATAAGTGATAGTTTGTGATGGTTTTTGTGGTGGTCTTCACCTTGGATCGGCTCGGCCTGAAATGGAGAGGTAGTAGGATGGGTGATGGTCAGAGGAAGGGGATGGTGGTTGTCAGCCAAAGCTTGGAGGAGGAGGAGTGGAGCCATGAAGGTGAGAACAAGTGACAAATTTCAATAGAAAAACTAAGAAAACAAAGAAGAAAGAAGATGAAATTTTACCAAACCTTTGCTCAGTGATAGCCATGAGTTTTTGGATGAGAAAGATATTAGAATTCACGTGAAAAGTGAGGAAATGCAGCAGAGAAAAGAAACGAAAAGCACGGCGAAGACAATAAAGAGAGGAGTTGAGAAAATGAAAGGTCGGGAGATGAAAAGGCTTAGGAATTCATAAAGTTTAAAACTCTTCAAATTTCCTCTATTTTCTATTTTAAATTTTATATAACTAAAATATATATAAACTCAGATAAAATATGAAAATTTAGTAAATAAACAAAAATAAATAAATAAATTTTAATTATATATGATTTAATTAATTAAAACAGTAAAAATTGCAACTAGTCTTGAAAATATGAAAAATAAATGCAATGAACTTTGAAAAATTTGTATATACTTGAAAAATATTTATAAATAAAGATAAAAACACAAAATAAAAATGAATTCACAAAAATAAATAAATTTTAATAAAAAAAATTAAATGAAGAAAATAGCAGAAAAATGGAAACTAGGCTTAATAAATTGAAATAAATTCAAATAAACTTTAGAAAAATTATAGTATCACTTTAAAAATAATAAAAGACAAAAATATACATACAATAACATATTAACACAAATTTAAAATAAAATATGACAAAGAAAATACAACTTATATAATTTAAAATAGACAAAAATGCAAAATAAAACAAATTATACTTAAAATTGAGATGTACATAACTTTCACAGTTTAAGTCCGTTTCCAACGAAACGAAAAGAAATGTTCAAGTTATTTCATCTATTTTCATAATAAAAGAAAAAATTTAAGATTTTAAAAAATTTAGATTTGAAGTTTAAAAGTCAAGGTTTGACCAGTTTGAACAGAAATTCACTTTTCAGTAAAATATTCAATTTATACTTGTTTGAACTATAAATCACTTAATAATCAACATTTATATTTTAAAATGAAATGTTTGAAATAAAACAAGTTTAAAATAATTTAAAAATAAAATAAAGTCAAATTTAAATTATATGCAAAAAAATCTAGGGTTGTTGCATTCCACTTTAATCTTTTTTTAACAAAAGATCCATCACAAAGATTCGATGTGGTTTTCGGATAATCATTAGGAATCCGACCCTCGATCGCATCGAAATTCAAATGCTATTTAAAGGCCAATATTGATAGTCGGTTATTTAACTATCAATCAATATTCACAACAATCACCAGATTTTAAATAATTTTCCCCCATTATTTATTTTCAAAATATCTTTGCAAGATATATTTTCACACTTCAACACTTTGAAAACAAATTTCAAATCACTTTCTTCAGGTGGAATAAATTTTCAAATATTGTTTATTTCCACTGAAAAATTTTCCGTGTCCGAATACTTCAAATTAATTTAAATCACTTATCCAAAAATATATACTTGGAAACATTTAAAATAAAAAATATTTTAAAACATTAGTTGTGGAATTTTATATCAATATCTCATATAAAACTCAAGTCCAAATAATTTTAAAAATAAAATTATTAGATAAAGTGTAACTATTAAAATAACCATTTTCTAAATCAAATACCAATTCAATCTTTAAAATAACCACTTATATAATCAACTTAATAATATTTACTTTAAAGGTTTAAAACAATTTCCAAAAATAATTTCTCCAACTATATTTTTTTTAAACCAATTCTAGAACTTTTAATTTATATTTTAAATGCTACTTTGAAAACATACTCGACTTTCCTAGGAAAATACACTTTCCACTACAAAATAGTCCATTTAAATCAATTAATAAATCCTTTTCGATTTATTTCAATTTACACTCCAAATTTTTAGTTTTCTTTCCACATTTTTAAAATAAATCAATATTTAGTTTTATACTAAATTTCCCTTTCCATTTTAAATTCCCATGTAAATTTAAATTTCCCAAATATCCACTGATATACGATTTTCAAATCGATTTCCAAATTTATTTTCAAAATTTATTTACAAAATTTATTTACAAAATTTATTTTCAAGCGCCAAATCAATTTTCATTCAAACACCAAATCAATTTTTATATCGATTGCCCAAAATTTATTTCCAACCTGTTTGTCTGTATCCATGGATGTTAGCACAACAATTAAATACCAATTCCACTTTGAGGTGGAATATCGTGGTATATGGGATTTATATCATATCATCCGCTATTATGCAGCGCATAGAGTCTCATCCGCAATATAATGCGGGAATCGATCACTCCAAATATATATGTATATATATATGTATGTATGTATACTATCATATATACTGTCACAACCAAACAATCAATCAATAACCGAAATTCTAATTTTTCAATTGAGTGAGAAGATCTCACCTTTGCCATATTATTTGCAATCCGTTTCCATCACGACTTGTTTCTTTATGATTTTGGACCTTGTAAAAATATTATACAGTTGATTAATATGTGAACAATTGGACAAATCAATTTCCATTTATTTATTTAATTTTGAACTAATCAATTACCATGTAAATAAATTTAATTAACTAATAATTTATTTTATACCAATAATCTTCCTATTGAAAACCTTTTAATAGCTAAATAAATTAAATAAGTCAATTGTAAAATTTTAATCACTAAACCCCTTGTTTCAAAATTTTAATTAGTAAGTCAAAATGTGTATAAGTATGTATATTTTTTTATTTTTTATCTCTACTTTTGAACTACATATAATAAAAATATATATTAGCCGAAAAATCAAATTTCTTTATAAACCCTGATATATATATTTTCAAAAATCCCAGCTTTAAAATTTTAACTTCAGTAATTATCATATCTATTTGCATGTATATTTCTATGTCCTTTACTATATACACGTGCATTAAATTAAACAAAAATTGTTTTGTATCTATTGTAATTAAAAACTCTATTTGTAAATAATTTTTTTATACTGCATTTGTATAAACATTTATCTATTTAACTAAATTAATAGTAAAATGATATACCTAACTGACCTCCAGAATATTTGCTCTTGGTATGCACATAGGCTCGAGAAGCCCATCGAACTCTAACGCCCCATCGCTCGCGAACCCCAAATCGAAGAAAGAAGATTAAGGCTAGAAAGAAGATTAAGGCTCTGTTTTATGATTTATTATATATATAAAATATAAATCTAATTGGATCTAATTTTTTTTAGAATTACCATGACATATATAGATAAAGTTATTAAATATTAAAATTATCGGCCAATCTTTTCTTTTTTCTTTTAGAAATTAAATTTTTTTAATATTTTAAAATAATTAAGAAAACACGACGCCAAATCGCAATCCCATCGAGTTGCCGTCGACACGATGCCTCATCGCCACCACCAGCCATCGCGCCATCAATTGCGCTATCAACGCTTCATGCACGCACGCCTCTATAATGCGACTCCAAATCAAACGACGAAACGAAGGCATGAGTATCGCGAACCCCCTCCTGCCAAATCTGGTTTGTGACCTCGAGCTGCCGAGAGAATAGATCGCGCTTGCCTTGTCCCTCTGTTGCCATTGGCCTAGTCGCGATCAATTCGATCGCGAGATCCAACCATTTTTTTATTTTGATTTCGAGATTTAAGTAATTGCGGGCTTTTTTTAAATTTGAATCCGAGCATCTTTGTTCGTAAATTTTTTTATTTGAACGAGATAAAAAAAATTCAACGCGTGTTTCGTTTTGATAGAGAAAAGTAAACACGTGCTATATGATTTCTTTTATGTGTCAAAGGCTGGCACAGTGGTTATATTATATTATTAATATTCAAATTTAAATTCAAATTGAATTGTCTCAATTTCCGCAACACAAAATCTCGATCTCCAATCGAGGTGTGCCGCCAGACATTTATAATGTTATACGCCTATTTCAAATGCAATGGAAAAGGTTCCGAGTCCAAATTCGATCATATGGAGAAGATAGCTTTTTGGACCCAGCTATTAAATTAAATTTAGATATAATTTTCAGCGAATTCGCTTATCGTACAGCCAAACGATCACTCCAAATACAATGAAAATTGAAATTCAATAATAATACACTATTATGGATCTAATGGAACTAGTTTTGTTGAAATCCAAGACTGTGCATCGGAAGGCTATCGATTTAAACGATAAAATTTCAAAACCAATCAAAGCATTTCCAAATTCAATTCTGAAGCTTTTCTTATCTTCAGCATTATCAATATAAATTTTCTAAGCCTTTGTAATATTTTTAATCAGCTTAAAAATCAAGATTCAATATTTTACCCAAATTTTAATAATTAAATTCAATAATTTAATTGTCAAATTCATAGTTATATTGGAAATTCAAGTCTAAAATAACTTTCAAATACTTAAAATCAATTTAATATTTCAATTTCAAATGTTAAAATTTTTTGGGTCGTCACACTCTAACTCCAAAGGTGAGTCTCAAAAGCTGAACCACTCAGTCTGACCCGAGCGTAAAGCAAAACACAAAACACTTGAGTTAGGATTAACATTCTTATATCACTAAATCGAAATCAAGTGAAATAATAACCGAAATACAAGTAAATCAGAGGATGTTTGGGATAACCATCCTCTAAGGATCCGTTAAACTATCTACTATGTAGTAATATACGCTATTATAATAATGTCTAAAGTAAAGTATAATATATTTGAAAATAGCGTTAAGGCTTTATATTTTCCATCTTAACACATTTTATATATTCCCATAGTCTATACAGTACCGTAATCTCCTCCGTACTGGGCGTCGTCAGAGGGCACTCCATAGGTATGGTACAAAACAAAATGTATGAGGCACGCTAGGGTAGGTGACACGGCAAAACTAGGCAATGCCAAGGTAGATTTACCAATTGCACTTCCAGCCCGGTGGTAACGCATACCAGCCACTACCGCCCACCTCGTGTCACACTCCCAAAATCAAAGGTGCACCCAGTCAATCACAAAGTAATAGAATGGTATCAAAGAAGTGTGTCCGATTAGAGGAGCTACCTCATTAGCCCATCGATTGCTCCTGTTTTAGCCACCTTATGTCAACTCATGAGAGTCGGGTCCACGTATATACCTCAATAGAACGTCGCCACCATCCTACTTCATTTTGGAATCTCCACCGCGTACACGGTTGTTAAAGTGGTTTCTGGAGTTGGCAAAGAGTATGAAAAATTCCGATCTCGGTCTCTTTAACAACCAAACGTTATTATTATACTGCGGTCATTCCAAAATAGTTTATACTTCAAAACCAAAATATCATTGCCATTTAAAACCATATCAATACAACATCATTTCCATTTCAAAACCAAATATTGTATCATTTCCATTTCATATATATCCATTTCCAAAAATCATAGTACCTCAAAGTTATTGCACATTCAAAACTAAAACATTTGAAATTATAACACTTTGGAAATCATAGTTTAGAAATCATAATACTTCCTAATTAACCGATTTAAATATTAAAATAGCATGTATAATAAAATTGTTTTCCTCAAATTTCACCAATTAATTCCAAATCAAATCTAATTCCAAAATTCAAATTTAATCAGATCTCAAATCATTAATTCTAATTTAGCCTCTAATTAAATCACTCAAAATTATATCGATTTCAAATACAGATTTGAACCACAAATAAACCATTTCAAAATATATATTTCAAAGCTTTAATATTCTATAATTTCAAAACTAAATGTGATAAATATATATATATATATATATATATATATATATATCTTAACTCAATTTACTATTATTTAGCTTTGAAATATTTACTTAATAAATTCAATATCATTTAAAGAAAACTCGAACTTGAAATATTTATTAATCACTTTAAACCAACAACGAGTTATAAAATTGTATCCTTTAAAAATCTCAAATTCAATAAGTTCCAAATTGATGTTAATTAAATAAATTCTTAACTAAATACTATTTCAAAACAAATTTCAAATCTAACTTCCCAATCTTAATTTATTAAAATCATTATAAACTCTATATTCAAATATAATTTAAATAAATACTTAACCATATTATATTTTAATAAAATCAAACCTTATTATTAAACTTGATTTATATTAAAAAAATTATACATAGCGTAAAATCAAGAGTTTGACTATATATTTATATAATATCTGAAATCAATATTTATATAAAACCATGTATTTCTTTCCAAACCCATAGAAATCGTTTCAAAATACTTTTATATATAGACTGCGGTGTCTGTATATAATTTTCTATCATATGGTCAAATGATACGGATATTTATCATTTCGATCCGCAATTTAAATATATACGGGTATATATCATTTCAACCCGCAATCCCAAATTCACTGAAAATCTCTTGGGTCTATCATTTCAACCCATAACGATTTTCTCCTATTCTACAGATCGTTCAGGTATGTATCATTTTAACCTATAGTGAATTCTATACTAGCAGGGAACTTCCAGGGTGATGACAGATATGATAATAATATAACAACAGGTATATATCATTAGTATAAATAACAGATAATGGCGTTAGATTTTACAGGTGAACTGATATAGATAACAACATATATATAGTAATGTAAATAACTAACAGCAGCATATTTCAATTGTCGTTTCAATTGAAATCAAATTTAATAAATATAAGGACATTAATCGTGAGTGATTGCTCACCTTTCGAGGCTAGAGATGAATGAGAATCAGATGAGTTACGAACCCAAAGCAAAACTAGATTAAACGTGAATTTGATAAGCAAAGCTGAAAATAGAAATTGACGAAATCGAATCAGAGCTTGGTCGATAAAATGATTGGTATAAGTGAATTGATATAGATATAACACATTAGAATGTGATATATATATATATATATATATATATCACATTCTAATTTCAGTCACATATTAATACAATACATATACATGTATTTCAAAGATCATTGTTGACTCTAAACTCCAACAGTAAAGTCAAATCAGGAAATAATTTTTGTATCCATACATTAGATTTTAACAAATTAACACATATATTTAAATACTTATATAAAATATATATATAACCCAAACATATACATCTATATACAGGATGCAACATAAAAAATATATATCATAACATATATATTTAACTAATCACGTTATTAACATATTTATATACACCCTTACGTTTTCAAACTAATCACCCTATACTTTGGAATTAACAAATACACGTATATAAAATAAACTTTAAGCTAACATATATAACTAATCTATAAACAATAGTTTATACCCACATAAATAATTAGAACCCAAATATAAAACAGTGAAGAAGAAAGCATATTATATATTTGATATAAATACTTATAACAGGATATACTAACCTTTAATAGAATATAATGCAGCACCCATATATGAATGCCAGTATATATATCAAATGTATATTTAAATCACAGTGACTGCATATATTTAAAACATGTAATAGATAATATATATACTGTAAATTTTTGAAGTACAGCTACATATATTATATAAACTTTCAAACCACTATATATATATATATATATATATCTTCCTTTGAAGTACAGTTGGTCCTATAGTCTTTAACATTATATATAACAACTTGTATTAAATACTATCCCTACGCATTATATATTTAACTAGAGCATATACAGACTTGCAACATATATATTTACACATATATAAAATGCAAATACTTACATATATAATGTATTTCATTTATATATATACAAACAACTTAAATATATTTACAGTGAAGAACCCAAGTCAGTAACAACTTGAAAATATTTACAAACAACTTAAGTATATAACTAAATGAATATATACAAACAACTTAAGAACATTCACCTAACTTATATATATATATACAAGTATATATATACAACAGTCATACCCACATATTTTCATTTAAAATTTTATATATATGAACGTTAATTACTTGTACTTCTTATTATAAAATATACATATATCAACTAAACGTACACATATCTTCACTTAAACTACTTTATACATTTATGCTGAGGTAACATATAAGTATATATATTTTAAACTGATACACATATGTCCAAACATACTAATGTATAATCATATATATAAACTATATTTCATACGAAACTATACAATATATATATATACACACTACAAACACTAGTTAAAATGGCTTATATAAACTAAGATATACAAACATCGTACATTATATATATTAAACTGTTTCAAACAATCTGTAATGCTGTCACGACCGTGTTAATAAAATTGTATTAAATTCAAAAGTCAATAATCGGTACCGATATACGTTGCTATTCCATACAAAAAAATCCAAACGGAGCTAGAAACGTCCGAATTTCGCGAAACGTATTTTGCGGTCTGATTCAGAGTGTTCTAAATAAATTTTCTCATGTTGGCATATTTAGGTCTAACTCAATAGTTATTAACTGATTTAAATTGAAATAAAATTACACCATAAAATAAACTTCTATATTATCAAATGAAAATTTTCCATTTGCTATGTTAAAATAGACGTGTTTCAAATATCAAATTTTTATTTCTGAATTCAAATATTTAAAATTTCACAAAATTCAATTAATTTAAATAAATAAACCACTAAAATTTACGGGTCGTTACATCTATGATACCGTAATTTGTTTGTGTATTTGATACATGAAGCAAATATCAAATCCAAATTGATATCACTAAATGGTTATTTGTGGTATTCTTGTATACTTATGAAATACTAGAGAATTGTTTACAAAAATAACGAACTCCTTATGAAAGCGTGTTCGAACTCAAATTTTATACGTGATATTATGTATAATATGTCCTTAACAAATTTAACCTAAGAATCTTTAAGTTGAAAAGGTTTCAAACGAAAGACTGTTGTCGATTCAATGAAAAGGTTTAAGTACACCATCTTAAATAGTGCCACAATAAAAGTAATGTATATAAATATAAATACACAAATTTATAACCGAGCCATGGGTGTCCAAATGTTGAGAATACCATAACATTTTTGTATGATAAATATATCATGCTACAGTTCATAATAGAACTTAGAGCTCACAGGAAGTCAAGAGACATACTCCGAATTGTCCTACATGGTAAAGTAGTTTATAAGCGTCGAAGAGAGTTGATTGACATAGTAGATAATGGAAACATAATAGCATACTCGTTCATTGAGGGACCGACAAAATTGGTCTTGAGAAAACCGATTGGATAAGTTAGAATAAGATTCCATAATTGACCCCAAGTGTAAGTGTAAGATTGATAGAGTTAGGGGTATGCCCTAGAGTTAGTTATGTAACTTGATACATATATCGTGACTGATTTACATAGCTCTCTCGACTTGAGACTACTGCGATCTTTGATATGAAAGCTTCGTTTTGATTATAATCAAATCACAGCATGACATCCATCGAGCGGAAGTACTAGAATTATAGTCAAATCATGGCATGACATCTATCGAGTGACTATAGTTGGGTCGAGTGGAAGTACTAGAAGCGAAGCTCTATTCAAAAGAGGATTTGTCTCCTCTGTTACATGATGTTAGTATCACGGTCAACTGAAGTCTATTCAAAGTCTCTGGCCAGAGCATTTCGGTTAATAATAATTTTTATTATTGAACCTTGGACTTTTTGTTTAGACTATAGAGTTAAATGTGGAGGATATTGGAATTGTGACAATTACCAAAGTCCAAAAGTCCAAAGTGGTATAGTTTTGGTGAATAGACTGGTGTAAATAAAAGTCATAACCGGGTAACGTTTAACAAAGTAAAATTGAATTTTACCGAAACTAAGTAAGCGATAAATTTAGCGAAAATGTTACACACTTGTTAAGTGACGTGTGAACGTTAATATCCGAATAGCTCAATATTAATCACTGACCGAATTTATACAGGACGAGTCACACAATCGAAATGATGAATTCTCTTATGACCAAATGATTTAATTAATTTATAATTTTTATAAATTAATTAAAAATTGTGATATATTAATTGTAAATATTGATTATTATTTGATGAATACATATTATTAGATATATTTATAATAGTTATAAATATATCAATCAATATACGATATCTATAAGCGATTAAATTAGATTTAATGTATAATATTTTATTTGGACTCTAAATGGGTTTAAAAGCCCATGAAGGGGGATGGAAAATTTGGCGACAATGAGGGGCTAATGTGGCTATAAGATGATGCAACATAGACCTTTAGATGGAGGACTAAGATGGAAGAGAATTGGTAAGAGATGATGTAGAATCTTGATCCTAAAATATCTTTTAATTCTCCTCTATATAAGCATCTCTATCCTTAACTTTAGAGGACTTTTGGATTATTCCAATCTGATGTATTACTGTCAGAATACCTCGCTTCCATCTCTTTAATTTCTCAGGTGCAAATCAAATCAAATCAAATCAATTTTGATCTGATGCTGATGGTCAACGGTTCAGGACTAGCACTTTGTCGAATCAGAAAGAGTTTCAAAGGTGGGAGTTTTACTTTTCAAGGTGTACTTCAAGGCTTTGGAATTAAGATACGATTTTCTAAGATTATAATTAATTATTTCCAGTATAATGTTTTTATCATATATGCATATATAGATTATGTTTTTAACTAGATGACGATTTTGATATGCAAGCAATGTTGTCACAAAATAGTTTTGGTTATATGTATGTTGTCACAAAATAGTTCAGGTCAGTACAGCCATATGTGAATATAATATAATTTTATATTTTGAATATATATATTTATATATTATTTAATTACATGCATATAGTTTACAATTAGTTATAGCATCTTATTTTAGTTAAAATCAATTATATAATTTTATATATAATGTATTATAGTAAAATTAATTTTCACCAGTAAAATTATTTTATATATATTTTATTAATATTAATTAATGTTTAAATCAATTTATGTCATAAATAAATTATATTTATTCGAATATGTTGTGATTTTTTTTTTGAATTTTATAAAATTATATTAGCACCAGATAAGATCTAGGCTAAAAAATAAAAACATTTTCTCTATTTTTAAAATTAATTTTTTAAAATGACCAAAATTAAATAAATTAATATAAAATTAATTTAAGTCGAGAAAAACATGGAAAAAAGTTTCAAACTTTAAAATATCATTTAGGATTTAGGGGAAATTTAAATTTTAAATAAATTTTAGAAATTAATAAAATATATTTGTTAAATTTCAAATGAATTTAATTAAACTGATTTTAAATTAAAAAATAAATAAATTATTTTTGACTATGCCCATAACCTGTGATTTTATAAAAAATATTATTCTAAATAATTTTATTAATTAATATATGTAACTATAAATTATAAATTATTTGTGTGTGTGTACATCTTTTCTTTAATAATAGTTGTAACAGCTTTGGTGTCACACTTTTTTGGTATTAACTGAACTACCAAAAATGCCACTCTACATATTATCCATCTTAATTACTTAAAAATAGGATCTAATACTAATTTTTTTTACAAATTCAAATGCCCATAAAAGTAGGATCTAATAACTAAACATGCTTTAAAATTTAAAACGCTTCTAAAAATAGGATCTAAAATTAAACATCTTTTACAGATTCAAAATATTTCTTTACAAAATATCACTTAAAAATAAAAAATCATTTTTTTGACTGATTTAAACATATGCAATTGATAAAAAAAAATCACGCGCGAAGCACGTGCCGTGACATATCTTTCTTTAATAATAGTTATAATATCTTTGGTGTCACATTTTTCGGTATCAACGTGAACTACCAAAAATGCCCCTCTATATATTATCAATCTTAATTACTTAAAAATAGGATCTAATACTAAATTTCTTTTACAAATTCAAATGCCCATTAAAGTAGGATCTAACAACTAAACATGCTTTAAAATTCAAAACGCTTCTAAAAATAGGATCTAAAATTAAACCTTGTTTGCAGATTCAAAATACTTCTTGATAAAATATCACTTGAAAATTGAAAAATTATTTTTTGACTGATTTAGACAAATAATTCACGCACGAGGCATGGGTGAATTTATAAAAAAAAGTTTAATTTTAGATCTATTTTTAGAAGCGCTTTGAATTTTAAAGCTTGCTTAATTGTTAGATTCTACTTTTAAGGGCATTTGAATTTATAAAAGAAGTTTAATATTAGATCCTATTTTTAAGTGTAAGATTTGATAATATATAGAGGAACATTTTTGGCAGTTCACGTTGATACCAAAAAAGTGTGACACCAAAGCTGTTACAGCTATTATTAAAGACAAGCGTTAGGGCACACGCTTCACGCGTGACGATGGCATGTGCTTTGCACGTGAATTGTTATCCTACAATTTATATATGATTAACACATTCGAGAGGAAATGATCTGCAAAAATATTTGACCATATTTTTACATTGAAATCATACATGGTTAATTCAAATTTTTATTTCTAAGTTGCAACATTTAACTTTTAGTTTGAATTTTATTTATTTTGTTAATTAATAAACAACGAATTTGTAAATGAAGTTTATTTGTTTAAATGATATTTATTTGCTAGATCCTATTCTTAAGCGCAGAAGGATAGTTTGAATTTTTAAAGAAATTTAACTGTTTTAACTTAGTCTGAATAGTTCTAGTCCAGCCTAGAAATAATAGGCCAAAGATAATAGATAATAATTAAATTATATACGAGTAAAGTGTATTTTAAGAAGTTTGCGGTCGGACAAAAAATTTGTGCTTCCAAGCTAATTATCAATAAAGATGTGTATGTGTACATATATTATTCACGGTTTATGAAAATAATTATTTTAGTATATTTTAAATAATTTTTTATATTTCAGTAAATGTATTTCAATAATATGTATATGTATAATATTAATATTTTATTTTTGAGATCATATATATATATATATATGCAAATATATGTGTGTGTGCATAATACATTTATATAAATTATTTAAACAAACTTAACATACACACACACACAGAGATATATATTTATAACATTTATATAAAACAATAGTTTATATACATACATATAGTCGGATAACTTATACTAGCATATTGGATGAGCTAGCGTGTCCGTTGCGATGTAAATCCCAACGTCTACACACGGGTATGTTATACCTTACACGGTTGATATATTACACATGGACATACACATATATGTGTATATCATATACACAGACTCCCCCAATATATCAATTAAATAAAATTATATAGTCTGTAAATTTAAATAAAATAAGAGGTTTTATTTAAATATTTAGAAATGTTCTAAATAAATTAGACTTCGTAGGCCCGATACAGATCCAATAAGGGAATTTTTTTTGAAGTTCACCCGTAACTTCTGCTGTGAGCTGGCTTAGTTCCAACAATCTATTCCTTAATCATTCTAAAGTCCAATATCATTGAATTTTCACTTGTGAAAAATCACGGATATGCCTCTCCTTTTTGTTTACGCTTATAAATGTATAATCTTTATACCTATGGTGTTGTTTAATGGTGTTTCTTCAATGCTGCTTTTGACTGTTCACTCTCACATTAAAATGTTTAATGCTTTGTGCCAAGACTAATCTTGTGCAGTGATGAGCAAGATTCTGTGGGCCTAAAATGATTAAATATATATGTAATAAGGTTTAGCACTTTATTTTCTATGCTTTCGAATGACAAAATCCTACAAATAACAAAGATACATGAAGTTGTTACAGAAAACACAAACATGCTAATTTATTTTTCCTTTTATTTATAAATTTTTACTTGTATAATACTCTTTTTTACGGATAATTTTTGAAATATTATGATTTTAAATGTAATGATTTAATTAGTATATATATTTTATATTAGATATATTTTATATTGATTTTTGAACTAATATTTAAATGTTATGACTCTTTTGTTTCATGGTTTCTTTTAATACTATAATTTACACTTCATATAGTAATACTTTGATAAAATAAATAATAATATATGACTATAATAGTTTTTATTGTTTCCACTACATGCATTTTTTTTAAATACAAACAATTTTTAGTAATTTTACTTATTTTCATAAAATTTTCAGTGTTTACACTTGGCAGATCAAATAATCCTTCTAGATCAACTTCAAAGTTTACATTTGCAAACAAATGATCTGAAATTATATTACCAACAAATTACTCGTCTTTTTTTAGCAAGCAGATTATTTCTAGTGACATTTTAAAATTAAATGTCGTAAACTAAATTTATTAAAAATGAATACGACAAAGTTTATGTAATATATTTTAAAATTTCTCCATATTGTACGAGAACTATGTTTCAAATTTCACAAATATTTTGCCTCACTCTAAATGTTTGATTTTATTAAACTAGCTCACCCAAATGATGTGACATTATTATATATATACTTCTCTTTTAGAATACATTAGCAAATTTACAAAATTTGAAACCTAAGCAGGACATTCAATTCAAAGTGGTCATTTGAGAATTTTTGGATACTATTAATTTTTTTAATTTGAACTGAAATCCTTGTTTGCATTTGGAACTTTTGAAATCCGATCGTACGGATTTAATAACATTGTTTGAAAAACTTAAACATGTCATATCATATCATATCATTTGGACTTGGTTGGTCTTAAATATTATAATCAAAATTTATTTGGTTCATTTAAAGCCAAATGACTTAGATCGAGACGAACACAAACATTTGTTAAAAATAAAAATTTTAAAATCACATTCAACATAGCATGAATTGAATATTTAAATATCATGCATAATTGTTTTCCTTTTCATTTTTATGATATTTTCAAGTTAAATTCTAGCTTAAAATATTGTCCAAAATAATTTGCTTTTTTAGAGGAAAAATTGCATCTGCACAAATGGTTTAAGCAAATTGTTTTCGTCATCTTCATACACCATAACTTCAGACTTTTTGTTTAGGCATGTCCACACACTTCTTATATCATGTTACATCAAGCCATTGGAACAAAATAATCAAGATGATGTGTAAATTATTAATAAAAGTCAACATAAACATCAATTACAACCGAAGATGCCAAAATTATCAGTAATTTTATTATAAAATATTGCATGTATACATGCAAATAATGAATCAGTCTTCAGTAAGTCACAACCAATAGCAAAATGAACTTACAACAGTTAGAATCAAAGCCATTTGCTTCACAAATCAAAGATCTTTGACTATATAAAGCATTAATGAATTATGCCCGATGAAGCCTTTTGCAACTACGAAAAATAGGGAGATCAGAGTACTTGAATCCAGGAGGCGGCCTGGGAAGATTGCGACACAAGTAATCAACCTCTGCAGCGGATATTGCGATCTTGCTGACTTCTTCCAGAGTAAGAGGAGGAGATGGAACCGACGCCCTTTCATTATCGGAATCGCAATCGAAGTTGAGACGAACAGGTCTGAATGGGCTGGTCTGCCCAGAAAATCCAGATGGAATCGAAGCATGAATTGGCGAAAAGGAGGGCTGTAGAAAGCTTGATCTGGTTTTGGAGTTGTACGCCCTTTGTCTCTTGACCAATTTCAGCTTCGGAACGAATTCCACTTCTATTTTGGATAACCATAGTAACCTCTTGATCGAGAAATCAGCGTTCGCCATGGATTGGATATTAGGGTTTCAGAGGATTTGGGGGTTGATCGAGATATGGCGGCAAAGCAAAGTGAATAGAAGGCAAGTGATAAAAGTTTTGCTTGGATGTGGGTAGCTTAAATAGAAAGCGTGCAGCTAACGTTATTTTTATTTATGGTAAATATTTGAATAAAGAACAGCTCATGCTCACTTTACCAACGTTTGGGCTTTTTTTTTTCCCGTTAACACCATTTTTTTTTTTCCTGTCTAGTCACAAATTGCATCCGCTTTAAAATGTATTACAAATACAAATCACCTATGCAAAATTTTCCATGTAGAAAAATATATTTAATTGCTACAATTTTCTTTTTAAAACAAAATTATATGAACGCAATTTCAGAATAATGTCTAATTAATATTTCCAATGCAACCATTGAAGAAGAAGAAAAGGATACACGATGAGTAACGTTAAAACATGACAGAACAGTGACAATAAGAACAAACACTTTAGAGAGCGTTATCTTCATCATTACACATTACAAAATACTTCCGCTTGAACGACATCTAATGTGAGAAAATCGTACTATGTCTATATTACTAGGAAAACTAATTTTGAAATTCAATCAATTGTGCCCATAAAAGGAAGATCCAACGATATAATAGTGAAGCTCACATTAGCCTTACATATTTGAATCAAACTATGTCGCATATAACATGTATTTTATTATAGGTCCATAATATGAGAAGTCCAACTATTTCATATAATATGCATTTTACCACATGCCTATTATAATGTTAGACGCCCAACTAATTTGTATACACTGTATTTTAGAGAAGTGTGAAATTTTTAAATATTTAAGCAAAATAAGTTGTTAGCACGTCAAAAAATAACATATAATATAGATATAATAAGCTAGGTACAGAAGAAGCATGAGCAAAAGAAAGAGGTATATTAGCTTGAACCAAATACAATGCTTTAAAGATGAAAACAATAATATATTCGTAAAAGATGTGGATATACCAAACAAGTGGAAGATTATCATGAAAATTTAACTAAAGCAAATGTCCTCAAGAGAAAGTAGGACACGTTAATAACACATAAGGATCGATGATCTATAAGTCAATATTGTGATGACCCGGATTTTTCGGGCATTAGATAATTGAATAATTATCTAATTGAAAATACTAATTTATAGATTAAGTTAATAAATGTGATAATCTCCTTTATAACAATATTTAAAATTGAAAACGCTTTATTAAGTTCAAAACAATATTTTTCCATTTCCAATATATATACATAATCTTATAAAATTTTAACATAGGATAAATTTGGTTTGTAAACATGTATAGAGTTAAAATTAATTCTTAAGCATAAGTTATTTATAAATGTTTACATGAATTCACATATGTATATTTTTATATAAAATTTAAGGCTTAAATTATAAAGATAAATACATTATATAACATGTAAATATCACATATATATATAAATTAATAAAAGAGACAAGTTTAACACTTGTAAACATTTTAATATATAAGAACATTGTACAAATTTATGCTTATGTGTAAACAAATTAGCACCCAAGAGAACAAGTGTCAACCATTTAAATTATTTTCTTTTATATTTTAATAAATCTTAATTTAATCTATATGAACACTCACCTACTTTCTTCTATCTCTTTTACAGTTTTCATAATAAAAAAAGAAACAAAGCCATAAAAAAAAATCTGTAACATAAACCCGTAAAGAAGGAAAACCAGAGGAAACTAAATTCAAATAACCAGTATCAGATAATTAAAAGATCATCTCTGACCTCATTTGCCTGAGTTGGACCAAGCAAGGATGGATCAGGCAGATTCGCAGTGAATTCAACTCAAACTTCAGCAAGATGTTAAGCAAACTTCAGATTTCAGAGAGGAGAAAAATAATGGAAGGCTGTTCTCTGTTTTAAAGGAACATGTGAGTAAACTTAGAAAGATTTGGTTTATTGAACTAGCAGTGGAATGGTTCTTTAAGTACAAATCTGAATGATGTTGTGCATGTTGTTTGAAAATGATTTTTAAGTATATAAATGTATGTAATGTTTAAATACATGACTGGAACAGTTAAGTAAGTTTTGTTCAAAACTTAAAACCGTAAATAAACAATTTTGTATAAAGGGGGTTTTAAATCTGAAAATCACACATGTAAGCTGTTATTCTTTAAAGTGAAAATATAATAGGTGATTACATGATTAGTTAAGAGTGAAGAAATGAATGTATAAGGGGATATGAATGGATATATGCATGTCTGGAAACATAAAAACTTGATCTGTTCTTAGTACTTCAGGGTTAATACACAAGCAAAACAAAATTTGCTCTTCTCATAATCTTCTTTAGATTAGATTTATAAAACAAAACTAGTTCATAATTACAAGATAATGAATTTAAATTATTTCCAGGAAGTATTGGATGATGGTTAAAGGGACAAGGAACAGTAAGAATCCAACTATGTCAAAATCACAATAAAAAGAATTGTCTGATTCAGATATATGTTCGGATTTGATATCAAGAAATATGATTTTTAAAAAGTATAATCATGTTTTTATGTTTTTAAACCAAGAGAAATCTTAATTTGTACAATATTGGGAAGAACGTTGATACTCATCGATCGGGAGAGACGAGATCATTGCAGTTTGGTCTGGAGCTAGATTGATTGTAGAGGCTTTGGGGAAAAATAGGATTTTGATTTATCGATCTCTGGAAAGGACGATCAAATTTGATTTAGGGTTTAAGGCAGAGTTTGGTTGGGTTGGGTCACTGGATATTCGCGGCGACGTAACTGTATCGGGGTGGACAGGAGATGTGAGAAAAGGGTGATGGAGGATAGACGAAGTCTAGGCCGAAGTTTCGTGGCCACTGGTGGTCAGTGGTGGCGGCAATGGGGAGGTTTGGAGGTCAACATGTTTCTGATTTCTTTAGAATAGCTCGATTTCGCATGGATGAGTTTTTGTCATTGCTGGGGTGATGAACGGAGTAACGACGACGTCGCCGACTTGGTGATGGTTACGTCGCTGGTCAATGACGACCTGAATGTTTATGCATATGCACTTGTATCACCGTATCGGTCTGCTAGAGGGTTGGGAGAAGAAGAATCGACCTCGGGTTCGAACGCGAGGCAAGGAGGTTTTGGCTCGAGATAAGACTCGAGTGCGTTGTTCAGTGTAGGAAGAATAAGTGAAAGGAGGAAGGTAGGTGGAACTCAGGTTTATTTTGAATAATCTGGGTTTTTGTTTGGGAAAGAAGGAGTGTTGGCCAGAGTTAAACAAATTATGATAAAGGAGGGTTGGCCAGAGTCTCGGGTAAGTTCGGGTTTAACCCGAAGTAGTTAATAGGCAAATTTTAATAACATTTAAAAAAAAAGATTTTAAGGTAAACTTAAAAATGAAATGGTTTTAAATTTATCTTAAATAAATTCTTTCTCTTTATAAATGTTTTCTACTCCCTTAATTAAGAAATTATATGTTTGTTTAACTTTATCAAATCAAAATCTAAGATACTTAAACCTAATCGTCTTAAATAAATTTAAGTGATAATTAATGGTTGATGGTCTTTGAATAATATGATTAAGTAATCAATATATATGATGATTTATCTTAAAAGTAATTAAGATTTTGATAATAAAAAAAAAGAATTAAAGAATAATTACTTAGTAGAAGTAATTAAAGATTAATTACCTGGAGGAATTAATCAAAGAATTTTGGTATTTGATGATTACCTAATGGAATTGATAAGAGGAAATTTCTTAGTGAAGAAATGGATGGATAAATTACAAGTTGTAATTAATATAAGGGAAATTACTTAATGGGAAGAAATGAAAGGTTAATTGCTTAGGAGAAGTAATTCAGGATTAAATTACTTGGTGTAATTTATTAATTAAATGGGATTAGCAATTACAATATGGTTAATGACTGTTTAAGATTGATTAAGGCTGATAAATGAAAGTGATTAATTAAGAATTATTAATTAATGTAATTAATGAAATAAATTAATTAAAGATTAATTACTGTAAAAAGGTTAAGGATAATTACTTTGAGTAATCAATTAAGAGTTGATTACTTATTGAAATTAAAGAATAATTAGTCAAGGATGATTGATTAAGGAGGATAATTAAAAGTGATTGATTAATTAGTTATAATTAATTAAATGGTAATCTAAGTAATTAAGATTTGTAGATAATTTAATTAGCGATAAAGTAAATTAACTTTTGGAAAGTGATAAATCTTGCTTATAAATGACTAAATAATATTGCATGTCTTAGTTTGATTGATATATCGGATATGTGATTTGGATGCTATGTGATACGTGATGTTTGGATTTAACTGTGATGATTTGGTTATTTATTAATGATGAATTAATATGGATGACATTCTGTATTTGGAGTTTGAATTGTGTTTCCCTTGAATATCTGGAATAAGATGGTATTGAATTCGAAGAGACCGGAGTCGGGTATTAGTGAATATCCGAAACCACTTCGATTATTTAAAAATTGATTTGTAAAATCAATAGGATGGTATGGAATAATTTAAGTGAATTGGCTTATTAAATCTAAGTTTTTTTTGGCACTTAGAAAATTGATGGGTGAAATAGTGATGCCTATAATAACTTGTGATGTTGTAAATTGATACAAGTTGCCTGGGTTTATAAGTTGTATGTTTTTCCGTTCCATAATAGATGAGTTTACTCACGCTGGTTTCCAGCCTGACCCGGGTGTTACTTTGATGTAATGCTCGGGTCAGACTGAGTATTACGGATTTTCAGGTAAGGACGTTCTGGAGCTCAGGAGGCGAGCTGGAGAGCAGGAACGTATGGAGAATCTACCGCTGTGATATATTATTGTATTATTAGGATATGTTGTTTAAAACAGTCCAGTGAATAGTAATGGTTGTAACTCTGATGTATAAATATAAGTGTAATTGATACAGTTTTTCTTTTGTAAACTGTTATTATGTGATATTATATTTTGATCCGCTACGAATGTGAGGTTTTCTGTGTCTTGTTCCTGTTTTCTTCTTCTTTCTCTTTCTTTTCTTTCCTAACTATCTGGAAATTTCGGGATTGAAATTTCCGGGTCGTTACATTTGGTATCAAAGCAGAAGGTTAAGCGAGAACCTTGGCTCTGGTGGGATTACTCATTAAGGATAGGGTAAGTGGTACCCTAGAATGAGTTGAGTGTATATATATATATATATATAGATATATATGAGAGAGCGTACTTGTTATTTTCTTATATAAAGATTTTTTAAATGATTTCAAAAGTAAATGAATCTTATATAAGAAATAGATTATTTAATATATTAAGGAAATTGGTTGTAGTATTGATTAAATTAAAAGTAATAGTAAGAATTAAGTGGTGATAGAATTACAACCAAATTGAAATTAAATTAAAGACAAGTTTGAAATGAATTCAAACTAAAATTGAAATCTTGATTTGGAGAAGTATTTCAGAATATGATGAATTAGAATTGGTTTCAAAATGTTAAAGGAAATTATATTATTCAAACTATTTTGAATATGATCTTAAAATGAGGAATGTTTGAAAATTTTAAAGAGAATTCGTTTTGAATTGAAACCAAAGGTAGTTTAAAATTTTAAAGTGTAACTTGGTATGTAAAAGAAATTGATATGCATAATATCAAAAATGGTTTGAAATAAACTCTAAATGGTAAGTTTTGAATTTGGAATAAGATATGATACCCAAAGTGATAAGTTTTTGAACTTAATAAGTGGGAAGTTCAAACTGGGTAAGGTTGACTGGATTAAGTGAATTGAGTTTAACTTGGGAAAAAGTTAAATAAGTTGGAATGATCAACCTGATTTGGAAATTTTAGGATGAAATTAAGATTTAACTTGGAAAGTTAAATGGTTGGTTGGAATTGAGAGTTTGTGTGATCTCAAATTGGGTTTGAGATCTGGAAATTGGAAATTGACGGATGTTTAAAAATGAATTGGATGATATCATCCTATTGTTATCAATAATCTTTAAATTGTGAATTGGATTTGTTTGAATGAATGAGAAGTGAAGTGTGGTAATATATCCATTATAGAGATAATTTAAAATGGAATTTTGAGAATTTGACTCGAAATTAAATTGTTTACAAGGTTTTAATAAAGGTTAACCTGGTTTAAAGAGTTAAACCAACCTTAGTAAATTTAACTCGAATTTATATAATTCGAGATGGTTTAAATCTGGAATTTGAATTGAAATCAGTTCAAATCGAATTTGATTTGAAGTAATTAAAATTGTGATTGAGGATGTATGAGTATAAGATTCAAATGGAAAATTTGAATTGGATTAATTTGAAACAATTTGAAATTGAAGTGGTTCAATTTGAAATTAGTCCAAATTTATTGGAATAATTTGGAATTATAATTAATGTTGAATGGATATTAGTCCAAAGTGATTGGAATAACTTGGAATTGTAATTAAAGTTGAATATGTTTAAAATCAAATGGAAATTGATTTAAATTAAAAAGGAATTGAGAATTAATTCAACTTGAATTGGGAATAAATAAAGTCCAATGGAAATTGGAGTTATTTAAAATTGGAATTGGGTCAATTTAAATGGAAGAGGAAATTTAAATTGAATTGATTGAGAATGGAGATTGGGAAGTGAACAGTTTTGACTCTGAACTATTTTTAATATAAATTATTTTAATATAAACTTATTTTCCAAGCTATTCATTATATAAACAACCTTTCTTTAAAAAGCCAAACTATCTTATACTTGTTTTACAATTATTTTTGAAACTGTTTAGCAATTTTCTAACTATTTTATAAACTAATTACTATTTTCAACTACGAATTACTATTTTATAGATATTTTGAAATTATTTAAAATTTCTATGACTATTTAACTATTTTTCAATTATTTTACAATTACTGAACTATTTTACACCTATTTTACAAACTAGTAATTATTTTCCAACTACTTATCTATTTTTAACTTTTCAAGCTATTTTCTAAATTTAAACTGGATAGAGTTCAAACTGTTATTGTTTAAATACCCAATCGAGATAAGAATAGAGGTGATAATCTGAATGGATTTAAGCGATTGTGAATAAGTGAATGAAAATTAAAGTGAACGTGAATAGAAATGGAATTGATTTGGCTAATAACCAATAAAGATAAATACGTAGGGTGTAAGTACGTTATTCTATTCGCTTAGTGATTTAATCCAGATTCGGCACTGAATTTCGAGATAGTTATATCGATCCGAGTGGGATTTTTCACTCGATTTTCGACGGCGAACCTGGATATGGATTGTTGATTGGTTTTGGATATTCTCTATCATAGTTATGACTATGCAAGGTGAATGATGGTTTCTGATTAAGGAACCAGATCTGTGTCCGCACTAGGAAGTCGGGTGGACGATACTAGTTTGGAAGTGAAATTGTGTGATCGAGTGAGCGATCAGATTGGTATAGCGTACGGATGATGTGTGTACATCGTACGGATTTGGATGAAAATGATATTGAAAAGAGTAATCAAATTTGAATATCTGATTTTGAGTAAACAAAGTAAATATCTTTGTTTTATAAGATAAACTTCCCTTGATGAATCTCTTACCAAAAGAAGAGGATTTTGAAGTTGTTTTGGAGTATAAAAGGAGTTTTATACCGGTTTGGAATGATCCAAAATTTTAAAGATTATATATATCTGTATATATATATATAAAGGATCTTATGAGGATTTTGGAAAAAGGTTTTGGGATCCTATGGATTTGGAAAGGCTTTTGATTTTGGGTAAAATCAATATTGAATTTGGAAAGCCTAGTTTGAGAATTATCGATTTTGGGATAATCGATTTTGTGTAAAGAAGCTTTGTATGAGATCATACTAGGTGTATGATTTAAAGATACTATATATGTATAGTATAAAATGTTTTGATGATGGCTCTAGGGAAAAAGGCGCTCCCTTGAAATGAACTTCTCAGGAGTACCACCGGGTGGTGCTGCCTTGAGCCCCAAGGGGAGGGGGTTCTAAAGTTGATCCTGTGAGGAGTCCAGACAAAACTAGTTCTTGGGGATTATGAGTAGAGTATACCATAGCGAAATTCGTGTGTGTCGCTGAGAGCCAACAGTCTGCGTTTGATTTTATATCGGTAGACTGCGACCTATGGTATAACATAGCGAAAGTCGTGTGTGCCGCTGAGAGCCAACAGTCTGCGTTTGATTTTATATCGGCAGACTGCGACCTATGTAGGAGTGGAGAGGTTTCATTTCGACAGCGAAAATCAGAGGCCGCTGAGAGCCTGCAGTTACATGGACTTTTGCTGCGACAGCAACGTAACCTTGGATGTAACTGTGATCTGTTGTGTGGGTTCCATGGCGTAATCGAGAGGCCGCGGAGAGCCTGCAATTACATGGACTTTTGCTGCGACGGCAACGTAACCCTGGAATGTAACTGTGACCATGGATGGGGGTGATGATTTCCAGAGCATTCTCACCAAAGATATTCCTCTATTTTCAAAAACTATTTTCAATATTTTTAATAAAATTATTTTCTAAAGTATTTTCACTGGATGTTGAAAATGGGTCTGCTAAGTACTTATAGATTTTCAGTCGTACGCCTGATCAACGTATGACCGAATTTCTGTGAGAACAAGGATGGACTGGTTGAGACATGGAGTTACAAAAAAATATTTTTATAAAACTATTTTGTAATATTATATAGTTTTTTTAAATATATTTTAAAATGATTAAAAAGTGATTTATTTGATTTTAAGTATTAAATAAGTTTGGCTTTGTTCCTTTTCGAGGACGAAAAATTTCAAAGGGGGAAGGAATGTGATGACCCGGATTTTTCGGGCATTAGATAATTGAAAATACTAATTTATAGATTAAGTTAATAAATGTGATAATCTCCTTTATAACAATATTTAAAATTGAAAACGCTTTATTAAGTTCAAAACAATATTTTTCCATTTCCAATATATATATACATAATCTTATAAAATTTTAACATAGGATAAATTTGGTTTGTAAACATGTATAGAGTTAAAATTAATTCTTAAGCATAAGTTATTTATACATGTTTACATGAATTCACATATGTATATTTTTATATAAAATTTAAGGCTTAAATTATAAAGATAAATACATTATATAACATGTAAATATCACATATATATATATATATATATATAAATTAATAAAAGAGACAAGTTTAACACTTGTAAACATTTTAATATATAAGAACATTTGTACAAATTTATGCTTATGTGTAAACAAATTAGCACCCAAGAGAACAAGTGTCAACCATTTAAATTATTTTCTTTTATATTTTAATAAATCTTAATTTAATCTATATGAACACTCACCTACTTTCTTCTATCTCTTTTACAGTTTTCATAATAATAAAAAAAGAAACAAAGCCATAAAAAAAAATCTGTAACATAAACCTGTAAAGAAGGCAAACCAGAGGAAACTAAATTCAAATAACCAGTATCAAATAATTAAAAGATCATCTCTGACCTCATTTTCCTGAGTTGGACCAAGCAAGGATCGATCAGGCAGATTCGCAGTGAATTCAACTCAAACTTCAGCAAGATGTTAAGCAAACTTCAGATTTCTGAGAGGAGAAAAATAATGGAAGGCTGTTCTCTGTTT
This sequence comes from Allium cepa, assembly GCA_030765085.1. Lineage (NCBI taxonomy): Eukaryota > Viridiplantae > Streptophyta > Magnoliopsida > Asparagales > Amaryllidaceae > Allium > Allium cepa. The sequence goes on from CM060929.1 coordinate 217,625,120, forward strand.
TAAAGGAACAGGTGAGTAAACTTAGAAAGATTTGGTTTATTGAACTAGCAGTGGAATGGTTCTTTAAGTACAAATCTGAATGATGTTGTGCATGTTGTTTGAAAATGATTTTTAAGTATATAAATGTATGTAATGTTTAAATACATGACTGGAACAGGTAAAGTAAGTTTTGTTCAAAACTTAAAACCGTAAATAAACAATTTTGTATAAAGGGGGTTTTTCAAATCTGAAAATCACACATGTAAGCTATTATTTTTTAAAGTGAAAATAAAATAGGTGATTACATGATTAGGTAAGACTGAAGAAATGAATGTATAAGGGGATATGAATGGATATATGCATGTTTGGAAACATAAAAACTTGATCTGTTCTTAGTACTTCAGGGTTAATACACAAGCAAAACAAAATTTGCTCTTCTCATAATCTTCTTTAGATTAGATTTATAAAACAAAACTAGTTCATAATTACAAGATAATGAATTTAAATTATTTCCAGGAAGTATTGGATGATGGTTAAAGGGAAGAGGAACAGTAAGAATCCAACTATGTCAAAATCACAATAAAAAGAATTGTCTGATTCAGATATATGTTCGGATTTGATATCAAGAAATATGATTTTTAAAAAGTACAATCATGTTTTTATGTTTTTAAACCAAGAGAAATCTTAATTTGTACAATATTGGGAAGAACGTTGATACTCATCGATCGGGAGAGACGAGACCATTGCAGTTTGGTCTGGAGCTAGATTGATTGTAGAGGCTTTGGGGAAAATAGGATTTTGATTTATCGATCTCTGGAAAGGACGATCAAATTCGATTTAGGGTTTACGGCAGAGTTTGGTTGGGTTGGGTCACTGGATATTCGCGGCGACGTAACTGTATCGGGGTGGACAGGAGATGTGAGAAAAGGGTGATGGGGGATAGACGAAGTCTAGGCCGAAGTTTCGTGGCCACTGGTGGTCAGTGGTGGCAGCAATGGGGAGGTTTGGAGGTCGACGTGTTTCTGATTTCTTTAAAATAGCTCGATTTCGCATGGATGAGTTTTTGTGATTGCTGGGGTGATGAACGGAGTAACGACGACGTCGCCGACTTGGTGATGGTTACGTCACTGGTCAATGATGACCTGAATGTTTGTGCATGTGCACTTGTATCACCGCATCGGTCTGCTAGAGGGTTGGGAGAAGAAGAATCGACCTTGGGTTCGAACGCGAGGCAAGGAGGTTTTGGCTCGAGATAAGACTCGAGTGCGTTGTTCAGTGTAGGAAGAATAAGTGAAAGGAGGAAGGTAGGTGGAACTCGGGTTTATTTTGAATAATCTGGGTTTTTGTTTGGGAAAGAAGGAGTGTTGGCCAGAGTTAAACAAATTATGATAAAGGAGGGTTGGCCAGAGTCTCGGGTAAGTTCGGGTTTAACCCGAAGTAGTTAATAGGCAAATTTCAATAACATTTTAAAAAAAAAAGATTTTAAGGTAAACTTAAAAATGAAATGGTTTTAAATTTATCTTAAATAAATTCTTTCTCTTTATAAATGTTTTCTACTCCCTTAATTAAGAAATTATATGTTTGTTTAACTTTATCAAATCAAAATCTAAGATACTTAAACCTAATCGTCTTAAATAAATTTAAGTGATAATTAATGGTTGATGGTCTTTGAATAATATGATTAAGTAATCAATATATATGATGATTTATCTTAAAAGTAATTAAGATTTTGATAATAAAAAAAAAGAATTAAAGAATAATTACTCAGTAGAAGTAATTAAAGATTAATTACCTGGAGGAATTAATCAAAGAATTTTGGTATTTGATGATTACCTGATGGAATTGATAAGAGGAAATTTCTTAGTGAAGAAATGGATGGATAAATTACAAGTTGTAATTAATATAAGGGAAATTACTTAATGGGAAGAAATGAAAGGTTAATTTCTTAGGAGAAGTAATTCAGGATTAAATTACTTGGTGTAATTTATTAATTAAATAAGGAGTTAATTAAATGGGATTAGCAATTACAATATGGTTAATTACTGTTTAAGATTGATTAAGGCTGATAAATGAAAGTGATTAATTAAGAATTATTAATTAATGTAATTAATGAAAGAAATTAATTAAAGATTAATTACTGTAAAAAGGTTAAGGATAATTACTTTGAGTAATCAATTAAGAGTTGATTACTTATTGAAATTAAAGAATAATTAGTCAAGGATGATTGATTAAGGAGGATAATTAAAAGTGATTGATTAATTAGTTATAATTAATTAAATGGTAATCTAAGTAATTAAGATTTGTAGATAATTTAATTAGCGATAAAGTAAATTAACTTTTGGAAAGTGATAAATTTTGCTTATAAATGACTAAATAATATTGCATGTCTTAGTTTGATTGATATATCGGATATGTGATTTGGATGCTATGTGATATGTGATGTTTGGATTTAACTGTGATGATTTAGTTATTTATTAATGATGAATTAATATGGATGACATTCTGTATTTGGAGTTTGAATTGTGTTTCCCTTGAATATCTGGAATAAGATGGTATTGAATTCGAAGAGACCGGAGTCGGGTATTAGTGAATATCCGAAACCACTTCGATTATTTAAAAATTGATTTGTAAAATCAATAGGATGGTATGGAATAATTTAAGTGAATTGGCTTATTAAATCTAAGTTTTTTTTGGCACTTAGAAAATTGATGGGTGAAATAGTGATGCCTATAATAACTTGTGATGTTGTAAATTGATACAAGTTGCCCGGGTTTATAAGTTGTATGTTTTTACGTTCCATAATAGATGAGTTTACTCACGCTGGTTTCTAGCCTGACCCGGGTGTTACTTTGATGTAATGCTCGGGTCAGACCGAGTATTACGGATTTTCAGGTAAGGACGTTCTGGAGCTCAGGAGGCGAGCTGGAGAGCAGGAACGTATGGAGAATCTACCGCTGTGATATATTATTGTATTATTAGGATATGTTGTTTAAGACAGTCCAGTGAATAGTAATGGTTGTAACTCTGATGTATAAATATAAGTGTAATTGATACAGTTTTTCTTTTGTAAACTGTTATTATGTGATATTATATTTTGATCTGCTGCGAATGTGAGGTTTTCTGTGTCTTGTTCCTATTTTCTTCTTCTTTCTCTTTCTTTTCTTTCCTAACTATCTGGAAATTTCGGGATTGAAATTTCCGGGTCGTTACAAATATTATTGAAGCAGAGGGAAAAGCAGAAATATGGGAATTAATAAGGTAGTCCCAAATGATGTACCCATAGAGGAGTATAAATCGGTAGGAAGTAAAGTAATAAATGACTTAGTATTTGGTCAATTCTTGGTCAAACACCATGTAACAACCCCATTTTTTAGTAATAATTAATTAATGGTAACATTAGTAATTCATTTAATTAAATAAGAAATTGAAATTTGTTCGATGAATTAGTTTTGAAATTATATTATAATGGAATTCAAATTGTGAGAATGATATTTTATTAAGGTGATGTAATAGAAATAAAACACAAGTTTGGAAAGGAAATGATTTTTTTTATAAAACTTGTATTTATTTAGATCAAATAGAATTTTATTAAGAGAAAAAATCATATATATATATCTGTGTGTGTGTGTGTGTGTGTGTGTGTGTGTGTGTGTGTGTGTGTGTGTCTTAGTTTGCTTTACAATTTCTAGGCCCAAGCATTTATACCCAAGCCTAACTTTAATTTCCAGAACTTTCTTTCTTCACTAATATAATCACATATCCTATCCTATGAGAATCATCTTCCCTAAGAAGTAATACAATAAAAATTCCTCCTTATTTCTAAATTCAATAACAAATCTAATCAATTGTCATAAATTATCAAATCAAAGCATATGTACCTCCATGCTCTCAAATAGCTTCTATGAGTAGTAAATTGTATTTCGCCATATTATTGGAGAGATAGCCGTGATCGAGAATGAAGATTAGTAGAAGATGTGAATTTTTCTGGTGAGTGTATATACTCGTAAAATCAATGTTCAAATCTATAACCAAAGAAATTCACATTGTTTTGAACTAATTTCTTGACAATTTTCTTTGCATGCCACTTGAATTGTTGATTAACGATGGTAAAGAGGTTTGTAAGGAGAAGTTGCAGTCATCCCTGGAATGAATTCTTCGTAGGCGGTGCTTTGTCCTTGCTATGTGTGTTCCATGCTTATATGTGTGTCAACGACTATGTATATATGTGGGGTTGCGTCTAGATATCTAGGAATATGTATGTGTGTGTGTGTCCAAAGTATGATCAACCCTATATCCTTCTCAAGCAGACAGCCAATATTTTACAGCCAAATAGCCTATATATTAATGATTAGATTTGTATATTGTTACGATCTGGACTATATCTTTGTTATTGATTTCAGTTTTTTGACGATGATATCTTATAACATGAGATTGAGAGATAATTAGGCATTGCTTCGTGTTAGCCTAATATACTTAGTGTTATCCCATCTATTATTGTTTTCTAGATCTAGACGATGGTTTTGGATATGTATGATTCACCCATTTATTTTGATTAAGTGATTTCAAATTTAATGTGTTTTAAATGGGTGATGATATCTTTATATGGATTTGAGATATTTAGGTAATTTAATGCCTTAAGGATTATTCTGTATATGTATATTTTGATATGCCATCTAATGTTTAAGTATCTTTATTAGAGATATCATATTATTCTTCCTTGTTCATACTATATCATCTTATTTATAATCCATGATTAGACATAGTCTGACCTGGGTGTTATTTTATAATACTCAGGTTAGTTCGAGACATTTCAGGTACAGGGACGACATGCCCAGCTTGTATTTCATTGGGCTTAGAGTAAATCTATATTAGGATTATTACATGATGTTTGTGTGACATTGTTTCATTATATATATATATATATATATATATATATATAATTGACATATGAATTGTATTGTATAACATTAATGTATTTATATTATATGTTATCGCTGCGATTAACTCGGTTTTCTTTGTAATTCACCGTATATTATGTATCGTTCTGTCCGGGAGGCACATGTATTTATTGCTTTCTACTGATATTGTGTACTTATGAACGAGTTATATACTAGATGTTTTAATACATATCAGTGTTAGTCTAAGGGAATATTCACAAGTGTACCCCATATGGCCTCATTCTCCATATTATCTGACCATATTACTTATACTCTTGGATAAGATGGGTATAGAGGTGGGGTGTTACAATATGGTGTCAAAGTGAGGTTCAGAACAATATATATTTCATTTATAAGACATGAGTCATTGGCCTAGATATGACTTAGGGTCCCTGGCCCTGGGAGGGATGAGAAATTTTTATAGTAAGAAATAGTATATTATATATGTATAGGATGGTTACTAAGGTAATTATCGGAGGACGTATTTATGACTTTATAAATATATGTGTTAAATTATACAATTAATTTTTCTTTTAAGTTTGAAATATAGAGTGGTTAGAGTAGCAAGGACGAAAGGAGCAACTCCAACAAATAGCTTTTGTATTTATAATTTGGAATGGTTTGTTATTGCATTTTAATGTGTTGTTTGTGACATTATAATGGAGCTTTGAATTGTTTCAATCAAAATGCATGATGAAATTAATTTTTTCGCTGAGTACCCTTGTTGAGTCTCCTATTTGTTTATTTGATAACATGAATTTGCTGATGTTGAATTTGATTTAGAATTTGTGTACATTTATTTAAGTTGTGAAGTGAATTTAAGTACTGATGTTTGTTTATTATAAATATCTTAAAGTTATTCAATGTTTGATAGAAATAAATATTTATAATATATATCTATATTGAATTATTATTATTAAACGATTTTGGAAAGTGTACATATATATTGTATAGTATAATACTAAAAGAAGATTTGAAAATAAACTGGCAAAGTTTTTTTGGAACTATTGTGACGGCCCAGGATCTTGGCAATATTATTTTAATAAGCATTTAATGTAATTAAATAAAATGTAAACTTATCATTTTAAAACAAATAAAAACTTTTGGAATATTTTCCATTTAATTATATACATATGTATTTTGAGAAGGAAATTTTGATTCGAAAATTTAAATAAAGTCTTTTAAAAATATTTACAATAAAATCTATCTTATATAATTAAATTTATGCCCTACCTTGTTAACATTTAATCTTAATACGTATATATAGACGTAATCTAGTTAATAATGTTTAAAATAAAATTTATTTTATCAATATTAAATATAAGTATAAAATATATTAATATAAATAAATATGTAATAGTTAAGCTTAACATAGAAATAGAAATAATAAGGATTTATGTTAAAAATAAGTGGGTTTGTGCATTTGCAACATAAGTGAAATCAATACAAATAACTAAAACGATTTTATATTGAACACACTAGACATAAGCAAAATCAGGCAAGGGACATGTGTATGCAAGAAGATAAGAAAAAAAACTATATATCTACATACAAAGTATCCGTGTACATATGAAAACAAAAAATTACGCATACACATATCAAATGGAATAAATATGTTAACTTGAAGGGAAATATTGCATTTAATACATATCATCTCAGCAACACATAAGATAAATTCTAGAACTATATCAACCATTGAAATACATGTAGTTATGAAAGGAATAAGACAAAAATATATATGTATATAAGATGAAAGGGGATAAGTGTGAAAACATGTAAAGACATATGCATTAAATACTAGCACAACATTTGTCATTTCAAAAGAAATTATCTTAGTACAAATATCAGTCCAGCCGAAATACAATATCACTTCAAATTACAATAATTAAACACACAAAAAATCTAATCTGACCAAAGCAGGTTGAAGCTGTACCAGTTGTAGCCTACCACTGTCTAAAGTTGTTTCTATATATACATCATACTATACTTGTTCAATCCATAACATAGTAAACCTGAGAAAAGAAGAAAATAAACATCTTTATTTTACAAACTTAAATCAGAAACGGGAAAAGATTTACAGGGATTTACACTCAAAACTGCAGCTCTTCAACACAACAATTATTCTCTGTTTCAACAGTAATGCAAGTGAGTAAACTTTTAAATTAAAAACTTAAGTAACTTGTGAATTTCAGTTGATGATTACTTTGTATGTATGTGTATGTGCAAGTCTTTGTGAATTTATGAAGTACGCATATCTGTTTAGTTAAGTCTCAGCCTTTAAAAAACTGTAAACCCGAGGCTCCTTTAGATTTGATGCATATGACTTATGATTAGAGTAAACTTGTAATGTATGTTTGGAAATGTGACTGCATGATGGTTCTAAGACTCTGACACATGTTTATAACTATGTAGGTGTTGTGTGAATGTTTGGATGTTTCACTGTAATCATCCCTGTTTGAGTTCAGAGATCTAAACTTAGATTAACAAAAACTTCAGATTTCTTCACACTTTAATTTCTTAGGGCTTAAGTATTTAAACGAAGTTTGTTGTTTAAAACTAAACTAAGTTTTAATATATTTATAAGAAATGGGTTGAAGCATTATCTAAAAAAAAAGGCAGGGAGTGTTCTTTGTTCAAATTCTTTCAGAGGTGAGTAAAACTTAACCTCAAAAGCAAAATCTTCTTACTATATTCTGTTGCATGTGAAAATCGTGGAATTAATGATGTGCAAATGTTTTGTAGAGGTATGTAGATGTATTATACCTGGTTTATATATACATCACCTCTGTTCTTTGTTCACAGTCCATAAACTCGGTAAAAAATCAAATCTCTCTTTACATAAATCACTACAAACTGTGATGTTTAAGGGATATATGTTTGATATAACTTGATTTTATAGAAAAAAAATGATTTTTAGTGAGAAGGGTGAGTGGTTTTACTGGGAAGTGGAAATTCCAGTAAAAATAAGTTAAAACCAGAAAACAAAATTTAAGAAATTTAGTCAGCAAACAATACTTCAAATTATTTGCAAAATCTGATCAAGCAAGATCAAGACAAATCTGGTTCAATTCAAAGAGCATTCAAAATTGGAATTTTAAAACAAGCAAAAACAAAAATAAAATTCAAGACCAGGGAGGAAATTCAAATTTCCAGACTAAAAGCAAGAGACTGTTCTCTGCTTTATAAACCTGTGAGTAGACAACCATTTTTTTTACATAATCGATTGCTATCTGGTTGCATGTGGTAAGATTGTGAAGTAAAATGAATGTATGACCGTAAACTATTGAGGAATATCTGAATCACTTTGAGAATATATGTGAATGTCTGTATATGGACATTTTGCTCTGTCTTGATTTAAAACAGGCAAAATAGTTTAAAAATCCTAATCCCCTTTTCTAATCTCTTTGGGAATTTGATTTCTTGATGAATTATGTTAGGATTAAATAGAATTGATTTTTAAAAATGTTTTCAGGAAAAATTAGTAAGTAGATTTTCTGAAAGGAATTTACAGTGAAAAAAAAAATCAAATCAGGTATTCGATTTTATAAATTCTACATTTTGATTATAGATCTGGATTCGTACGGTTAAGTGATGAATTATGTTTATGGTATGATGATTTTTAGTTGTGAATTTAGGGTTTTTGTTGTGCCTTGTTAAAGGTCCAGGTCGCATGGCAAGTGTGGCGTCGAGCAAGTGATAGTGAAGCGCGCACGGTGGGAGATTGAAGGGGTGATCGTGGTGAGGGTTTGGGCAGATTAGGGTGAATATCGATGGGAGGTAGTGGCTTGATGAGTGTGGTTTGTGGCTCGTCACTATTTTTGGGTTGAAGGAGCAGCTCGATTTTGGTACGGAGGAGTAGCGGTGTTCGTAGGAAGGTGACTGTGTTTGGGTGGTCAGGGCCGATATGTAGAGACGTTCGACGATGGAAATGGATGGTCGTGGTTGATGTACATGTGCACGGTGGTACTCAGATTCATGCACCAAGGGATGGGTTTATAGGAAGGAAGAAGAGATTAAGGAATAAAGAAGAAGGGGAATTGGGCCGTGAAATCTGGGCCAAGAACGTAAAGTTATGGTAACTTATTAGATAAGGAAATTGAGAGGTTTCCTTTGGGCTTTGGGCCTGAATTTAAATAACAAGTATTTTACCAAGGTATTTAAAAAAAAGAAGGGAATTAAATGGTGGAATTAAATAAGTTCAGAAAGAATGTTTTCAAACAGGTTTCAATCAAATTTTGGAACAAGTTTTCAAAGTAAATTTGAAGCCAAAGTATTTTGAAGTTAAATGAAAAATCAAGTTTTGAACTGATGCTTAAACTATTTCTTTAAAAATAATAATGTTATTTGGAATGATTAGATAATTAAAAGTTATGTAATTTACTTTAACTTAAGGTCTTAAGTTAAATTATCAATTAATAAATTAATTCCAAGATCATTGGATAATTAAGAAGTAATTGAGATTAATTACTGAAATTAATTAATGAGATTAATATTGATTAATTAACTAATGTTGATAATAAAAAGGTAATTACTTAGGATAAGTAATTAGAATAGTTAACGATGGTAATTAATTTAAACTAGTGAATATGAGATGATTAATTAAGTAAATAAATTAAGATAATTTATTAAGTTTAGATAATTAAGGATAATTAATTAAGTTTAATAAATTAAGGATGATTACTCATTAAATTGATTTAGTAAATTAATTAATGTAAGTAATTAAAGGATAGTTAATTACTGTGTGATTAACAGAGTGTTACTAATGAAAGTAATTAGAGTTCATTAATTAATTTATGAGAGAATAAACGTTAATTGGAAGGGAATGGTTAAAGAATATTTACTTTATGTAATTAATTAAAGACTAATTACTTAATGAATAATCAATCAAGGATGATTAATTGAGAAAAATAATTCAAGGTGATTAATTAATTAGGTTGTAATTAATTAAAGTTAAGAAAGCAGGATTTCAGGTAATCCAAGTAGTTAAACTTAATTTAATTAGAGATTAAATTAAGTTAATTAGAGATTGAATATCTAATTAATCTTGCCTATGGATGATTGAGTGATATGGACCTGGAATGATGACATCTCTGATGGGCGATTGAGATGTGTTGTGATATGAATAGATTGAACTAAGATAATGTAGGTTACCTATCAGAGTTGAATATTTGTGTGGTATGATATTCTGAATATGAATTGTATTATTTAAAACATAACAACTTGAATTAGAAATGATATTGAATTCGAAGAGACCGGGGTCGGATATCAGAAAATACCCGAAACCACTTCGAATAGTAATCTAAATTTCCTTATAAATTAGATATTTGAGATAAATCAGGTTGGAATGAAATAAGTTAAATAACCTGGACATTTAATCCTGAGAACTGTTGTGTGTGATAAACGATTGGCCATAATAAGTAAGAACTCATAAAAGGTACAAGTTACCCTGGTAGTTCATATGTTTTATAGCTTTATTTCATGTTATGGGTTTACTCACGCTGGTTTCCAGCCTGACCCGGGTGTTACTTTGGTGTAATGCTCGGGTTAGACCGAGTATTACAGATTTTTCAGGTAGGTACGTTCTGGAGCTCAGGAGGCGAGCAGGATGGCAAGAGCGTATAGAGTATTTCCGCTGTATTTCCGAGACATGATAATTGTATATATTCAGTGACTGTATATATATGTGAAACTCTGATGTATATTAAATGTAATCGACAGATATAGTATTCTTTTGTAAACTGTTATTATTTATTATTATATTTTATCCGCTGCGTGTGTGAGATGTTGATGTTTCTGTTCTTCTTCTTGTTTTATCTCTTTCTTCTTTTTCATAACTATCTGGAATTTTCGGGATCGAAAATTTCGGGTCGTTACAGTTGGTATCAGAGCTGAAAGATTAAGCAAGAACCTTGGCTCTGGTGGGAATTACTCATTGAATAGAGTCCGTAGTACTCTAGAATGAGTTAAGTATATATATGAGTGCGTACTTGTTATTTGCTTATAAAGATTTTAAATGATTTTATATAAAGGTATATTTTGATATATAAAGCAATATTTCCTTCTAATAAATATTAAGGAGATTGGTTGTTAAATTATTGGAATTAAATTAAGAAGTAGTATAATACAACCAAATTGAAATCTTGAATTGGAATTAAATTGAATGGTAACAGAAAAATACAACCAAAATAAAAAATTGAAATTAATTTAAGATGAAATTCTAGGATTAGAACTCAAAAAAATTAGATTGTTTAAAAACTTTAAAATGAACAAAGTTAATTTGGTTTAAAAGGTTAAACCAACGTTTGAGAATTTAACTCGAATTTATATAATTCGAGATGGTTTAAAATTGAGATTGGAATTGAATTAGTTCAAATTGAATTTGATTTGAATTAAGTGGGTTTGTGATTGAAGGCGTATAAGTTTAAATATTTAAGTGGAAAATTTGGGTTGAATTGAAATGATTAGAACTTGAAGTAGGTTCAATTGATAATAGTCCAAAATTGATTGGAATAATTTGAAAGTATAATTAAAGTTGAATTGGTTTAAAATCAAATGGAATTAGATTGAAGTTGGAAATAAATTGAGATTAATTCAACTTGAAGTGGGAATAAATCAAGTCCAATGGAAATTGGAGTTATTTAAATTGGAATTGGGTCAATTTAAATGAAGTAGAAATTTAAATTGAATTGATGAGAATGGAGATTGGGAATTGTATAGTTTTGACTCTGGACTTTTTTCAATATAAATTGTTTTAATATAAACTCATTTTTCCAAGCTATTAAATATATGCAACCTTTCTTTCTTAAAGCCAAATTATTTTATACTTATTTTACAATTATTTTTGGACCTATTTAACCATTTTTCAACTATTTTCTAAACTAATTACTATTTTTCAACTATGTTACAAATTAATTATTATTATTTTTCAGCTATTTTATAATTAGTTAACTATTTTACAGCTATTTTGCAAACTATTAATTATTTTTCAACTACTTACCTATTTTTAAATTTTCAAGCTATTTTCTAAACTGGTCGGAGTTCAGACTATTATTGATTAAATACCCAACTGAGATAAGAATTGAAGTGAAAATCCAAATGGGGATTAAGGCAATTGTAAATAAGTGTATGGGAATTAAAGGAAATGTGAATAGAAAGAGAAATTGATTTGGCTAATAATCAATGAAGACAATTATGTAGGATGTACGTATATTATTCAATGCGTATATTATTCTATTCGCATTGTGATTTGATCCAGATTCGAACACAAAATTTCGAGATAGTTATATCGATCCGAGTAGGATTTTTTCACTCGATTTTCGACGGTGAGCCTGGATATGGATTGATTGATTAGTTCTGGATATTCTCTAACATAGTTATGGCTATGCAAGGAGAATGACGGTTTCTGATCAAGAAACCAGATCTGTGTCCGCACTAGAAAGTTGGGTAGACGATACTGGTTCGGAAATGAAATTATGTGATCGAGTGAGCGATCAGGTTTCTATAGCGTACGGATGGTATGTGTACATCATACGGATTTGAATGAAATTGATATTGAAAAGAGTAATCAAATTGGGATATCTGATTTGAGTAAACAAAGTTATATATCTTTGTTATATAAGATAAATCTTCCCTTGTTGAATCTATTGCTGGAAGAAAAAGGATTTTTGAAGTGTTTGAAGTATAAAAGGAATTTTATACAGGTTTGAAATGATCCAAAGTTTTAAAAATTATATATATCTGAATATATATAAAGGATCTTACGAGGATTTTGAAAAAAGGTTTTGGGAACATTTGGATTTGGAAAGGCTTTTGATTTTTGGGTAAAATCAATATTGGAATTTGTAAAGCCTAGTTGGAGAATTATCAATTTTGAGATAGTCGATTTTATGTAAAGGAGCTTTGTATGAGATCATACTAGGTGTATGATTTGAAAGATACTATATGTGTATAGTACAAAGTGTTTTGACGATGGCTTTGGGGAAAAAGGCGCTCCCTTGAAATGAAATTCTCAGGAGTGCCACCGGGTGGTGCTGCCTTGAGCCCCTAGGGGGTTCTAAAGTTGATCCTGTGAGGACTCTGGACAAAACTAGTTCCCGAGGATTATGAGTTGAGTATACCATATCGAAAGTCGTGTGTGCCGCTGAGAGCCAACAGTTACATGGAATTTTGCTGCGATGGCAACGTAACCCAGGATGTAACTGCGACCTATGGTAACATAGCGAAAGTCGTGTGTGCCGCTGAGAGCCAACAGTCTGCATTTGATTTTATATCGGTAGACTGCGACCTATGTAGGAGTGGAGATGTTTCATTTTGACAGCGAAAATCAGAGGCTGCGGAGAGCCTACAGTTTCATGGACTTTTGCTACGATGGCAACGTAACCCTGGAATGTAACTGTGATCTGTTGTGGGTTCCATGGAGTAATCGAGAGGCCATGGAGAGCCTGCAATTACATGGACTTTTGCTGCGGCGGCAACGTAATTCTGGAATGTAACTGTGACCATGGATGGGGGTGATGATTTCCAGAGCATTCTCACCAAAGATATTTCCTCTATTTTAAAAAAAAAACTGTTTCCTATATTTTCAATAAAATTATTTTTCCAAGTATTTTCACTGGGAGTTGAAATGAGTCTACCAAGCACTCATAGATTTTCAGTCGTACGCCTGATCAACGTATGACCGAATTTCTGTGAGAATAAGGATGGACTTGTCGAAACATCGAGTTATAAAAATATTTGTATAAAAACTACTTTAGTAATATTATATAGATTTTTAAAGTAGTTTAAAAATGATCAAAGAAAATTTATGTGATTTTAAGCATTTTAATAAATCTGGCTTCGTTCCTTGTCGAGGACGAAAAGATTTAAAGGGGGGAGGAATGTGATGGCCCGGGATCTTGGCAATATTATTTTAATAAGCATTTAATGTAATTAAATAAAATGTAAACTTATCATTTTAAAACAAATAAAAACTTTTGGAATATTTTCCATTTAATTATATACATATGTATTTTGAAAAGGAAATTTTGATTCGAAAATTTAAATAAAGTCTTTTAAAAATATTTACAATAAAATCCATCTTATATAATTAAATTTATGCCCTACCTTGTTAACATTTAATCTTAATACGTATATATAGACGTAATCTAGTTAATAATGTTTAAAATAAAATTTATTTTGTCAATATTAAATATAAGTATAAAATATATTAATATAAATAAATATGTAATAGTTAAGCTTAACATAGAAATAGAAATAATAAGGATTTATGTTAAAAATAAGTGGGTTTGTGCATTTGCAACATAAGTGAAATCAATACAAATAACTAAAACGATTTTATATTGAACACACTAGACATAAAAGCAAAATCAGGCAAGGGACATGTGTATGCAAGAAGATAAGAAAAAAACACAATATATCTACATACAAAGTATCTGTGTACATATGAAAACAAAAATATATGCATACACATATCAAATGGAATAAATATGTTAACTTGAAGGGAAATATTGCATTTAATACATATCATCTCAGCAACACATAAGATAAATTCTAGAACTATATCAACCATTGAAATACATGTAGTTATGAAAGGAATAAGACAAAAAAAAAATATGTATATAAAATGAAAGGGGATAAGTGTGAAAACATGTAAAGACATATGCATTAAATACTAGCACAACATTTGTCATTTCAAAAGAAATTATCTCAGTACAAATATCAGTCCAGCCGAAATACAATATCACTTCAAATTACAATAATTAAACACACACAAAATCTAATCTGACCAAAGTAGGTTGAAGCTGTACCAGATGTAGCCTACCACTGTCTAAAGTTGTTTCTATATATACATCATACTATACTTGTTCAATCCATAACATAGTAAACCTGAGAAAAGAAGAAAATAAACATCTTTATTTTACAAACTTAAATCAGAAATGCGAAAAGATTTATAGGGATTTACACTCAAAACTGCAGCTCTTCAACACAACAATTATTCTCTGTTTCAACAGTAATTCAAGTGAGTAAACTTTTAAATTAAAAACTTAAGTAACTTGTGAATTTTTGTTGATGATTACTTTGTATATATGTGTATGTGCAAGTCTTTGTGAATTTATGAAGTATGCATATCTGTTTAGTTAAGTCTCAGCCTTTAAAAAACTGTAAACCTGAGGCTCCTTTAGATTTGATGCATATGACTTATGATTAGAGTAAACTTGTAATGTATGTTTGGAAATGTGACTACATGATGGTTCTAAGACTCTGACACATGTTTATAAGTATGTAGGTGTTGTGTGAATGTTTGGATGTTTCATTGTAATCATCCCTGTTTGAGTTCAGAGATCTAAACTTAGATTAACAAAAACTTTGGATTTCTTGACACTTTAATTTCTTAGGGCTTAAGTATTTAAACGAAGTTTGTTGTTTAAAACTAAACTAAGTTTTAATATACTTATAAGAAATGGGTTGAAGTACTGTCTAAAAAAAGGCAGGGAGTGTTCTTTGTTCAAATTCTTTCAGAGGTGAGTAAAACTTAACCTCAAAAGCAAAATCTTCTTACTATATTCTGTTGCATGTGAAAATCGTGGAATTAATGACTGTGCAAATGTTTTGTAGAGGTATGTAGATGTATTATACCTGGTTTATATATACATCACCTCTGTTCTTTGTTCACAGTCCATAAACTCGGTAAAAAATCAAATCTCTCTTTACATAAATCACTACAAACTGTGATGTTTAAGGGATATATGTTTGATATAACTTGATTTTATAGAAAAAAAATGATTTTTAGTGAGAAGGGTGAGTGGTTTTACTGGGAATTGGATATTCCAGTAAAAATAAGTTAAAACCAGAAAACAAAATTTAACAAATTTAGTCAGCAAACAATACTTCAAATTATTTGCAAAATCTGATCAAGCAAGATCAAGACGAATCTGGTTCAATTCAAAGAGTATTCAAAATTGGAATTTCAAAACAGGCAAAAACAAAAATAAAATTCAAGACCAGGGAGGAAATTCAAATTTCCAGACTAAAAGCAAGAGACTGTTCTCTGCTTTATAAACCTGTGAGTAGACAACCATTTTTTTTACATAATCGATTTCTATCTGGTTGCATGTGGTAAGATTGTGAAGTAAAATGAATGTATGACCGTAGACTATTGAGGAATATCTGAATCACTTTGAGAATATATGTGAATGTCTGTATATGGACATTTTGCTCTGTCTTGATTTAAAACAGGCAAAATAGTTTAAAAATCCTAATCCCCTTTTCTAATCTCTTTGGGAATTTGATTTCTTGATGAATTATGTTAGGATTAAATAGGATTGATTTTTAAAAATGTTTTTAGGAAAAATTAGTAAGTAGATTTTCTGAAAGGAATTTACAGTGAAAAAAAATAAATCAAATCAGGTATTCGATTTTATAAATTCTACGTTTTGATTATAGATCTGGATTCGTACGGTTAAGTAATGAATTATGTTTATGGTATGATGATTTTTAGTTGTGAATTTAGGGTTTTTTTGTGCCTTGTTAAAGGTCCAGGTCGCATGGCAAGTGTGGCGTCGAGCAAGTGATAGTGAAGCGCGCACGGCGGGAGATTGAAGGGGTGATCGTGGTGAGGGTTTGGGCAGATTAGGGTGAATATCGGTGGGAGGTAGTGGCTTGATGAGTGTGGTTTGTGGCTCGTCACTATTTTTGGATTGAAGGATCAGCTCGATTTTGGTACGGAGGAGTAGCGGTGTTCGTAGGAAGGTGATTGTATTTGGGTGGTCAGGGCCGATGCGTAGAGACGTTCGGCGATGAAAATGGTTGGCCGTGGTTGATGTACATGTGCACGGTGGTACCCAGATTCGTGCACCAAGGGATGGGTTTATAGGAAGGAAGAAGAGATTAAGGAATAAAGAAGAAGGGGAATTGGGACGTGAAATCTGGGCCAAGAACGTAAAGTTATGGTAACTTATTAGATAAGGAAATTGAGAGGTTTCCTTTGGGCTTTGGGCCTGAATTTAAATAACAAGTATTTTACCAAGGTATTTAAAAAAAAGAAGGGAATTAAATGATGGAATCAAATAAGTTCAGAAAGAATGTTTTCAAACAGGTTTCAATCAAATTTTGGAACAAGTTTTCAAAGTAAATTTGAAGCCAAAGGATTTTGAAGTTAAATGAAAAATCAAGTTTTAAACTGATGCTTAAACTATTTCTTTAAAAATAATAATGTTATTTGGAATGATTTGATAATTAAAAGTTATGTAATTTACTTTAGCTTAAGGTCTTACGTTAATTTATCAATTAATTCCAAGATCATTGGATAATTAAGAAGTAATTGAGATTAATTAGTGAAATTAATTAATGAGATTAATATTGATTAATTAACTGATGTTGATAATAAAAAGGTAATTACTTAGGATAAGTAATTAGAATAGTTAACGATGGTAACTAATTTAAACTAGTGAATATGAGATGATTAATTAAGGTAAATAAATTAAGATAATTTATTAAGTTTAGATAATTAAGGATAATTAATTAAGTTTAATAAATTAAGGATGATTACTCATTAAATTGATTTAGTAAATTAATTAATGTAAGTAATTAAAGGATAGTTAATTACTGAATGTGATTAACTGAGTGTTACTAATGAAAGTAATTAGAGTTCATTAATTAATTTATGAGAGAATAAACGTTAATTGGATGGGAATGGTTAAAGAATATTTACTTTATGTAATTAATTAAAGACTATTTACTTAATGAATAATCAATCAAGGATGATTAATTGAGAAAAATAATTCAAGGTGGTTAATTAATTAGGTTGTAATTAATTAAAGTTAAGAAAGCAGGATTTCAGGTAATCCAAGTAGTTAAACTTAATTTAATTAGACATTAAATTAAGTTAATTAGAGATTGAATATTTAATTAATCTTGCCTATGGATGATTGAGTGATATGGACCTGGAATGATGACATCTTTGATGGGCGATTGAGATGTGTTGTGATATGAATAGATTGAACTAAGATAATGTAGGTTACCTATCAGAGTTGAATATTTGTGTGGTATGATATTCTGAATATGAATTGTATTATTTAAAACATAACAACTTGAATTAGAAATGATATTGAATTCGAAGAGACTGGGGTCGGATATCAGAAAATACCCGAAACCACTTCGAATAGTAATCTAAATTTCCTTATAAATTAGATATTTGAGATAAATCAGGCTGGAATGAAATATGTTAAGTAACCTGGACATTTAATCCTGAGAACTGTTGTGTGTGATAAACGATTGGCCATAATAAGTAAGAACTCATAAAAGGTACAAGTTACCCTGGTAGTTCATATGTTTTATAGCTTGATTTCATGTTATGGGTTTACTCACGCTGGTTTCCAGCCTGACCCGGGTGTTACTTTGGTATAATGCTCGGGTCAGACCGAGTATTATAGATTTTTTTCAGGTAGGTACGTTCTGGAGCTCAGGAGGCGAGCTGGATGGCAAGAGCGTATAGAGTATTTCCGCTGTATTTCCGAGACATGATAATTGTATATATTCAGTGACTGTATATATATGTGAAACTCTGATGTATATTAAATGTAATCGACAGATATAGTATTCTTTTGTAAAATGTTATTATTTATTATTATATTTTATCCGCTGCGTGTGTGAGATGTTGATGTTTCTGTTCTTCTTCTTCTTCTATCTCTTTCTTCTTTTTCATAACTATCTGGAATTTTCGGGATCGAAAATTTCGGGTCGTTACAACTATTATATCAAATCATTCATGGAAATGAAATTTATAAATACTTTTGAAATAAAAACTGCGTTAACTTGTCCGTTGAGTGTGTTAAGAATTTTGGCTGATGTGGGTGCACATATATTCGATGGAAATTCTTAAACACTTTGAACGAGACATTTGAACATGATGATTTATATAGATATAAATAAATTATAGATGGTTAAAGTATTTTGAAAACAGAGTTGAATATTTTAAATGGGAAATCAAGAAAATGTTTTAATTAGAAATCATTTGGGAGTAACATTATGTTAATTTGTTCGTATAGTGGTTTAAGAATTCTGCTTGATACGCCTAATCAACGTTATAGATAGGGATTCCTAAACACTAGTACGAGGCATTTGGACAAAATATTTAGAAAGATATTTATACTTTTGATGATATGTTGGCATAGTTAGAAATGTGAAGAATATTATTGAGTTTGGAGTTTTGAATATAAGAAAGGGCGTAATGTAAACATTATTTATTTTAGATTATGGAAAAGTTTAAATTCATTAATGAATGTAAGTAATATTATTATGTATAGTTGAATGAGGTCTAATTAAATTTTTGAAACACTAAAACGGAATGCAATAAATGATTTAAAAGTGTATTCATGAGGGTAATGAAGTTGAGAATTAACAACAATAACAAAATATTAAAGGAGATTTCATTAAATATAAAATTGAGATTTTGGTTGAAAGTTTATTAATGAAATTTTGGGTTTGTTAGAATCAATTGGGAAATTTGAATTTGATTATGGTTGAATCAAATAAAATGAAATTTTGGAAACCATTTATTATTATTATTTAATGTTTAAAAACAGATTGTTTAAATAAAGTATTTCAAAATTTTGAAAGGAAATTTTTACTTTTATTGAGTATATGTTACAATTGGATTGTTATAGATTTTCCCTTATGAGAAATTGCATGGACACAATTTAGTTAAGGGGGAAGACCGTAGCAACCCAATTTTTTAGTAACAACTAATAAATGATAATATAAGTAATTCATTTAATTAAATAAGAATTTGAAATTTGTTCGATGAATTAGTTTTGAAATTGTTTTATAATGGAATTCAAATTGTGGGAACAATATTTTATAGAGGTGATGTAATCGAAATAAAATATAAGTTTGGAAAGGAAATGATTTTTTTATAAAACCTGTATTTATTTTGGATCAAATAGAATTTTATTAAGAGTAAAAAACCATATACATATATGTTAGTTTGCTTTACAATTTCTTAGCCTAAGCATTTATACCCAAGCCCAACTTTGATTTCCATAATTTTCTTTCTTCACTAATATAATCACGTATCCTATCCCATGAGAACATCTTCCCTGAGAAGTCCTGGAGGCACACTTGTTTATTGCTTTGTACCGATACTGTATATGTATGACCAAGTTATATATTAGACGTTTTAATACATACCGGTGTTAGTCCAAGAGAATATTCATGTGTGTACTCCATATGGCCTCATTCCCCGTATTATCTGACAGTATTACTCTGTAATATTCTTGGACAGTATGGGTATAGAGGTGGGGTGTTACACACCTTGTAGAGATTGCATAGAGCAAAAAATTCAAAATATAATCACTAACTTTTTTTAGAAAAACATATCTTTATTGGACTAGAATTCTATTGAACTTCATTTATAAAAGTCACACAGAATTCACTTGAAGATGGTATTGGAAATGCCTAATGAGTAAAGCAAAGATAAAATAAGGAGTACAATGCTTGTATAGTATAAATCACAATGGTAAATTTTTGCAATATACAAAAAGGGCGACTACTCATGGCGAGTAGTTTTTCGAATTCCACTTTCAAATCAATTTTTATTCTCAATTTTCACTACAGTTCTCAATATATATACAATTTTGATTCAATTATTTTTTCTCTTCCACTACATTTATAACATCTTATTCTATAAACTTGACTCGATTAGATGGAAGATATTAACTCTAGAGATAAGCAAGGATGAAGCGAGGGGTTGGATGACATAGAATGGGCAATGGTAGGCATAAAGGATAAGGCGGTGAAACCATCTCTGGCCATAGTACCTAGTCATATGAGGAATCATCCAATGAGCGCTAGTCGGCCTTCATGAAGGAGTCGGCAAGGGAGATCTAGAAAGGGGACTAAACGTTTTCAAAATAATGTGGCTGGGAGGACAAATGGGAAGAATAACTCAAATTCGATTAATCCTAAAACATAGTATTTGAAATTTAGAAATAGGAAACTAGGATCATGGGTTAATTCTCTTAAGGATAAGTTTGGAGATGAAGACATGAAACGGTTTTATAAGCTAGTTAAAAAAGGTGAATTTGTAGAATTGAATGTAGAAGCGATGAAACAAAATGATGTTAAATGAAAGAATTCAATATATGTATATGTTGTTGGTAAAAGGCCGAACTATTCCCATATTAGATACCATGTTGATAAAATTTAGCAACCAGTTGGGCATACTTCTAATTATTCTAGAGAAAATAGATTCTTTTTAGTTAAACTTAAGTTTGAAAGTAATGTTATTACAGTATGTGAAAAAGGTCTGTGGTTGTTAAATGGTATGCCAATCTCATATTGGATTGTGACATGCTTCTATTTATTCTTATTTAGGTGAGGTTTCATGTGATAAGGAGTAGATTTGTCGATTGGCTAGGTTGTTAGGTTGACTAATCAAGCTTAATGAACCAACAACTAAACAAACTAAACTTACTAATGCGAGAATATCGGTGAAGATTAAAGTGGATGCTATGAAACATGTTATTCGAGCTAAAATGAACATAGGTGAAGTTTATCTGTGGGAAGTGGAGTAAGAGTGTGATCCATCAGTTGTGACTAACGTAAGTGCTTTGGGCATATCAAACGACAATGCCCAATTGGTGGTTTGTGTGATAAGTGTAAGGATCAGGTCATATGACTGAACAAAATATGGGTAAAAAATAAACAAGTTAATGAGGCAAAAAACAAAATGATAAGCAAGATAATGGTATAAATTCCTCAAATAACACATTTGTGCATGAGGAGGTTACAGACCATAATATACCTTTTATTGAGGTCAATGCCAATAAAGTTCTAGAAGGTAATGCAGTATCTGAAGGTCAATTTGATGTTGTAGAGATTGTAGTATCTGATGAGGAGGAACACCATGTTGATTCACCAGAAGATACTTCTAATGAACCAGTTGAGGGTGTACTAAAAAGGAATAATGCAACATCAAATGAGACAGAGGAACTATTTAGCATCAACGTAGAAATAAAAAACATGCAAGGGAAATTAGCTATATAAAATGCTACTAGTCTAGCAGAGCATCATCGGGCCTGACTAGACCAGTAAAAAGCATCATTGTGAGCACACTAGCTCAAAACCACTAGGTCAGGTTGTCTTTAGCTCTAACTTATCATTATAGGAATCATTAGAAGGCAGAACCATACATACTAAATGTAACAGCCCACTTTTCGACCCTCAAAAGTCGACATTAATACATCCACGGTATTCACATGTCGAGCATCCAAGTGTTGGAAAAACATATTGTTGAGGTGAAAGAAAAGAAAAGGCAAAACAGAATCTCACATCGTGATGAGTAATATATAATATCCAAATGATTTTTACAAAGGAAAACTTTAATATACATACAACAATCAGAGTAAACCGACCTATCATCGGCTTGGATAGTTATAACTGCATGTCATCACGAATGCTGTAAATACAAAACTAGAAATGCAGCATAATGAAATACGAAAATACATCTTGGAAGCATCTAGCCAGTCTCCTGATGCTCTAAAGCATCCATAACTAAATTTGGAAATATACTTGGGTCTGACCCAAGCATTATAGGAAAATAATACCCAGATCAATCTGGTAAACCAGCGTGAGAAACTTGAATCATATTGATTTTTAATGTTAAAAACCTTTCAAAATATAAAAGCATCTTGAAAGACCACGCTTACATAAACACGGATGTGTTTTTATCTTACGACAACCAAAACATTTTTATTAGAAAATTTTATGATATTATAATAATGTCTAGGGCCTAAAATAAATTTATAACATAGCTTAAATTCTTGCATCTCACATTCTAGCATATTTCGTATAACACTAATTCCATAAAACACGTATTAGAAAATAGGTTCCATCAATGATAAGGCTATTGGAGCACCGCCTATAATAGTACATCTCTACATAAAATGTACTGAGGGCCTCACTAGGACTCCCCTGCATGGCAAGAACGGCCAACCCTATTCTGGATAGTACCGAGTTTGTCATCACCCACGTTGTCTCTGATAAACCGTTTCTAGGCCTACGACATGCATAATCTATAAAAAATTTGATTTAGGTACAAGTGATGACCATATCTTAATGGTAGCGAACCACATAGCCTTGTAGCATATCCTCTGTTTAGTCATTGTGGATGTGAGGCTTAAGGCTATGTTTTACCTTTTTAGCATATTCTGCTTGGAATTCTAACATTTCCCTTAAAGCAACTATGTAATTCCAGCATTCATCTATACAAGTTATTTAGGATATGAACAAACCGAAGGCATTTCTTCTATAACATCCTTTTTGGAATCATTCTTAGGATTAGTAGCATATAGCCCTTGCACTTCAAAGAACTCCATCTTCGATTCCATCATCTTCAAGATGTCCCCAATTCAAATGTTATGCCGGTTTGAAGTGGTATTCAAATAACTCATACTTATCTGATCTCGGTCTCTCTGAACCAGCAATCGATAGTTTCAAAACTGACCAAGAGTTGATAGTCGGTTATTTAACCATCAAATAAGAAAACAATCCCATCAAAGATTTTAATTTCATATGGAAACCAAGCATGATTAATCCCATAAGCAATCACTAAGCCTCTTTGATCAATTCTTTTCATTAATTAAAAATCACTTTGTAAATGCTTGTATTAAAATTCCTTTACAAAAGATATACGTCTGTATACTATTCATTCATTATTCATGTGTACTCTTTCAATGCTTGGAAAAATATCAATATACTTATCTCATTGGTATAAGTATATTCACAAAACATTTATGAAAGATTTCATATTTTAAAAGCATACATAAATGGGCAAAAACAAATGTCATTTAAAAACATTGTTTATTATAGACCCAAACCACTTTCCTTTTGGTTTAAGTAAATGGATCGTATGAAAATTAAACCAAATTTATTTACCACTGCTTTTCAATTTTAAACTTGTACTAGCCCTCGATTAACAATATTGTCGGATAAGTTAGCGTACTATTATCTCGACGTACATTCTTAATCTCTCACAAATAGAGACGAGTTTCCCTACATTGGAATTTGCTGTTAAGTATGAAAAGAGTACTTTCCATACCACCATAAATTATAAAGACCATTTATAGAAATCAAATCTCATATTCTCGTCACATTTTCAATATTTCGACTTACTCTGTCCCTTGCCTAGAAACGAAGCTAGGTAAGTCAGGGCATTGATTGTTCCTAGCCTTGCCTTAGTTAAAACACTCTGATTCCAGATCTCATGGATAGAGGATAAATCTATTCATCGGCTTTTAGTGCCAAGTATAAGACTACTTAATTTTCATAAGTAACCGAATTTGTATATCGTAGTAATACTTCATATATCTAAAGTCAATATTCAATTTCAAACTTAAACTATCCTTTGGTTAACAATGAAGCCATTCAAGGTGGGGTATTGTTACCTCTCAGACCTTGACTCGACAACATTCTTTTCTTTCAGTATAGGTAGAAGTTTAGCTACCTCAAAGTTCAATGTCAAGTACCAGATCTCAAAAACCATATACTATTTATAATAAGCAGAATGTTATAGACAAACTCCTTTCCATAAAAGTACACTTGCTTTATTATATCAAATAATCCTTTAAATCACTTATATATATTTCAAATCTTCTTTAAAACACTTTAAACAAAGTTTAAAATTATATTCAAATCATGACTTAAAACCATTAGTCATCAACTTTTAGAAAGAATATGACTTTAAAAAGTAAAGGGATTTCCTTTATATAAATCACTTGTTTGAATATCTCAAATTAAATCCTTTAAATCTCAAATCTCTTTTAAACACCCTACTTTTCAAAAGTATAGTTTTAAAACACCTAAATTATAATTTAGAAAAATATTATCTTTTCAACTTAAACCCAACTTCAAACTTCTTTTTAAATACATATACAACTTTTATAAAACATATTTGAAAAGTATTTACGAAATATCTAAAGTAGATGCCTTTTATACTTTACTAAAGTCATAGGCTTTTGAAGTACATTCATAGCGACTATCACTATATGGACCGTAACCTTTAAACTTTGTTTTGTACACCAATTAGTTTTTAGACTACATTTCTTTCTATATTTTAAACCACTTTAATACCTTTGTAAAAAGGTTTGAAAAAGAAAGTCAAGTTCGGAAACCATTTCAAAACACTTTGAGAAATCAAACGACAACGTTACATAAAAGAGGATTTTAGAAATCCAATGCCATACTTAAAACATCCCTAAAAATCCAATTAACAATTATTTCAATCGGAAATCAAAGTAATAAACCAAATATCACTTCAAAAAGTTGTAAAGAGACTTTATAGCTACATTAGCACTTAACAAATGCTACTGCTACTCTTTTTGCTAGAAAGAGTCAACTTTGAACGTAGCAAAGAATACATCAACTTTTAGCCAAACTACCAGGTTTAGGGCATTCAATAATTTTATATCATAAGTATATAAACTTAAAATAAACAATGGCGAGGAATCCTTTAGGATCCCTCTATAAGATTTCTATTCTTTGAAGTAATTCTATAGCGACATATTCGCTACGAAGATACTTCGACTTCCATTCACATTTGATATTCCCCTACTAATCCTTATGTATTTTAGCTTAAGGCTATATCACATGACCATATTCATGTTTATAAGTCATTTAAGTCCCTCACAAAAACAATTACATATGCCATCCGCTTTTGAGAAGGAATCAAATCCAAGCCAACTAATATAATTATCACACACACACACACACACACACACACACACACACACACACACACATATATATATATATATACACGCACATATATACAGATCATATATAACACTATTCATACGTCAATATATATATATATATATATATATACATATATATGTATGTATGTATGTATATATGTATGTATGTATGCATGTATAATTGAAAGGGATATTTTAAAGTGAGAAATCTAATTTTTGGTAAGTCTGAACCCAAGCTACATTACTAATTTCCTCCTTTGACCTAGTAACCAACACTCACTCCCTCCTTCATTGCATTGCTTGCGCCCACCCCTCCCCTTCTTCCCTTTTATGCTCGACCTTGATGGATTTAAAGTGTTTTGTCTCCAAAGCTTTGAGCTTTGGCAAGTTGAAGGTAGTTTCTATATTATTTCAAGGTAATGGAAAAAGTTTGAGGAGAAAAGGAGTTATTTTGATAAGTTTTTTGTCTTAGGTATTAGGAAGAGGAAGTGAAATAAGTGAAACAATTTGTTTCATAAAAATGTAAATTGAAAATATGAGAGGTAAGCACTTGTATAAGTAGACTTTAGAATGGTGAAAATAGTCCTACACTTACCTCCCCTTACCTTTACCACCCCGCGCCCTTCCACATGCCCTTTTTACTTTCCATCGCATCACATAAAAAGTAGCAAAAGATTAGCAAACGACTTCTTACTTGATGTCATCATTAACCCTAATGTTTTAGTTTCTTTATTTTAGTTCTGAAAGCATTCCTATTTGTTATATGTGTGTGCCCCAAACAACATTTCAACAACTTTCGTTCGGTTAAAAGTTGAAAATCCAAAAACGAATTTCCTTCGCATTTTTGATTTTTCTCTGAACTGTTTAATTTTGCAAATAAACTTTCAAAATGAGTTCACCATCATTATTAAATAATAAAATGGAGCTATTTAAACATTTTAAATCAATTATTCAAATGTTTAAAAATAACTAAATATTATAAATCAAAGCGATAAAATTTTAGGTTGTTACATCCTTCCACCTTTAAAATGATTTCGACCCTAAAGTTTTATCACTGTCAAACCAAGAAAGAAACAAACCCACAAAAATAGTTAGCTTTCTTACTTAAGCTTATATGATATGCATTAATCATCCGTACATAATATATGATCACTTGTTCGTATAAATAAATCTCTCATCCAAACCTTAGATCACTTAACTTCTCAATTGTAGATCCCCGATCCAGTTCCTTGATCTGATAATTATGTTTTCCTTACATTGTCCTAAACTATGATATAAAACACTCACATCATCCCAAGGATCCATCTTAAGTACTCGTTGTCGAGAACTGGTGTGAAAAAGCCTAGTTCGGACTGGTGTATATCAACCAAGAAATTTTACGCTCGAACTTTGGATCTTGAATGCTCATGCGAATAAAATGATCCAAGACCAACTTATAGTTTTATCCCTTTAGGATAACTTAATAATTGTACTACTCTAATTCTTTTTAATTCTCAAATTACTTATAGAAACATTTCATAAAGAATAATTTAATTTTTAAACTTGTATACTAATTCCTTTAAATCCAGATGTAGGCCCAATATAAATCTTTAAAACTGAGTCGAGCTCTTTACCCATCCGGTCTAATAAGTAGCTAAGAAGTGTAGGATGCTGGTATCCAACTCATTCATAGAGTCTACTCACTACAAGAAAATACACCTTTGACAGCAACTATTCTCAGCGTTTCTCCTTTCGATGCTGTCATCGAAAATCTTGGAGGGAAATTTTTCCGTGAGAACGCTGAGAAAACCAAAAGTAATATAACTTTGCCGCCTCATTTTTTCACTTCGCCTATTTACTTTTCTCAGCTTTTCATCTCGTTAACACCTCCACCACCTAAAACGAAATTAACCCTCTCTTCCGATCACCGAAATTTGCCTTCATCAGTGCCGCTTCATCGTTCAAACATCTCCCTTCACCATTCTTTCGATTTCGAATCCGAATCATCACTGCTAGCTGCTCCCTCTACAGGTACTTATTTTCAACCATTCGTCGGTTTTATTTGGGTTTAAAATGGGTTCTTCAATTAGTTTATCGATTTTGTTATTTCAGGCATTAACGACACAGAAAGTATCAATGGTCAAATTGTTGAAGTTCCAACTCTTAGAATTTACACACTCTATGAATTGAGGATGGCAACGAGAAACTTTAAACTCGATCCAGTTATTGAAGGAGGATTCAGCTTTGTTTACAAAGGATGGGTAGATAGTAGTACTTTGAATCCTACTGGAATGCCAGGACAAGGAATTGTTGTTGCAGTTGAAAAACTTAACCCCGAGAGCATTCTAGGACTAAAAGAGATGCAGGTAAAACGATAGCAATAGCAATAGTAATAAAAAACTTAAGTGGTCAAAATAAGCTAGCATATTTTGGCGAGGTTAGTAAAATTTATATTTATGGATTGTAACAATCTGTATAGACTAAAGATGACAATGATCATTAATCTAGTGATAAGGCAGCTTCTATAAATTGCTAAAGATATTGGATTTGAAAGTCTATATGCACTGTCAGTTTTTGTTCAGATTTAAATGAAAAATCAAGAGATGACATATTAGCAGCTGAAACATTGATGATACATAGGCAGTAACAAAAATACCACCAAAGTGTTCTAGAAAATAATGTTTGCTTAACGGTATGTTTGATATATTCATGACCCATCTATTGTATTCGTACTTGTTGTGACTGAAAAAAAAAAGCCAACTCTTGTATGTACGGAAAATGTCCTAACTAGTTGAAATGCTGTCTAAATATTTATTGAATTGATAAAATCGTTATTACTTTGCATCACCCTGTCAATTGATTCATTTATTGTAATGTGTATAGGCTGAAGTGAACGCTGTAGGAAGTTTATCGCATCCAAACCTAGTCAAACTCTTGGGATATTGCATAGAAGACGAAGAAGCTCTTCTTGTTTATGAATACATGACAAAAGGAAGCTTAGAGAATCACTTATTTAGAAGTGAGTTTTTGCATTTCTTACATATTATATATTAACAAATGTGATTATGATTTATAACACGGTATTATTTAGGCATAGCTATATATTCTTGTACCCTATTTGCTTTGAAATTGGATTATAACATAGATCTCTTATTGTCATCTATTTCTATAGCAATGTGTGTAATAAGTATAATGTGCATTTACTTTTATTGAACAGAAGCAACTGGCCCTGATCCACTGTCATGGAATACCAAGGTTGAAAATATTGATAGGAGCAGCCCGAGGGCTAGCATTCTTGCATTATTCAAAGCAGAAAGTTATCTATAGAGACTTTAAACCTCCTAATATACTTCTTGATTCGGTATAAAACAAATAAAATAAATTTGTTATTTTACTGTATATTTAGCATATGGTTTATATGTTTGCTTGCGTTGGTTGGGCAGAATTACAATCCAAAGCTATCTGATTTTGGAATTACAAAGAATAAACCAAATGGAGAACACCATCCTGTGGCTCCTCAGATTATACAAACTCATGGATATGCTGCTCCTGAATATATTGCTACATGTTGTTATTTTATTATAATCCTGCTCTGATATAATCACTAATTGATCTAAAGTACGAATGCTTTTCATTTAGAGATCAAATCTGCGAATGAATAGTGTAGTTCTCAACTAGAACTTATGATACAAATTCTAATACAATCGTACGCTAAGTTTATATTCAATGAAATTAGTAACTGATTTTTCTTTTGTCATGATCAGTTTTTCCCTTCAAATAGTGTTTTTCTGGTTTTTGAAATACATTGGCCAGTAAAGTCATTGTCAACTAAGAACTTAATCTGTAACTATTCAATCACTCCATTTTACTCAATTGTTAATTCATGCAGATAACATGTTAGCTAACATGTTTGACATATAAAATATATTGAGTATGTTACAAGTGAACATTGGTGATACGATATTCAGGTCATTTGTCCATGAAAAGTGATGTATATGGGTTTGGTGTAGTACTGCTAGAAATGCTATCCGGTCTAAGAACAATTGATCACGACCGTCCAAACCAAAAGCGGAATTTCTATAGAAATTGTTAATATTTTGAATTTCTATAGAAATTCAGCCTTTATCCTCTATTACGAGGCCCAACCCACTACAACATGACTTCAAAGCCCGATGTAAGCAATTGGAGAAGCTATGGACGCATAAGCTTTATGTCATCTGTCTATGATGCGGGACATTTTAAATCCACTTTTGTCTTCTTTTCTTCCACAACAAGTTTTTTTTACTTTAATTTATGCACATTGCATTGCTTTTTGGAAACTTTACTTAAAAGACAATTGTTATACTAACCTTACATTATATCAAAAGCAAATTTTGATCAAAATAAATATATGAGT
The DNA here is from genome assembly GCA_030765085.1 of Allium cepa. Lineage (NCBI taxonomy): Eukaryota > Viridiplantae > Streptophyta > Magnoliopsida > Asparagales > Amaryllidaceae > Allium > Allium cepa. Next base: position 217,655,161 of record CM060929.1, read on the forward strand.
ATGAATCATATTTAGATAATTAAAACTAATATACAAGAATAAATCTTTTTGAATCAAAATTAGTAACAAATCAGATGTATAAACAAACCAAAATAATCCACGGTTCTGACGGTTCAATCGGTCAAACCCTTAAAATCTTAAAACTTAAGTCCCCACGGTCCGATTCGCGGTCTGATCATGAAAACTATGCTTAATTTTGTGATTCTGGGATATATCTCTACTTGTAGCAGCAACTCACGGAGATAACAACCAATTTTTGCTTGCTAATAATTCTGGAGGCATGGGAAGGTGAAGGTAATAACGCTTACCTTTTTATGTATCGACTACTTATCTAATTGAAATAATTCTAAAGCTACAGAGTAAGAGTACTACTTTATGTTATCAAACTGATCTACAATTGCCTGTACAGATGATCTTGTGGATCATTATTAACTTTATGGTTAGCTCTATATTATCCGATGGAATAGTATTTTTTTTTGAAAATGACAATTATAGATATTTTTGATAAATATAGTGATAGCACTGTATATTCTTTCTCTCAGGTAACAAAATCAGGAATGAAAGAATTCTTTGAATATAAGTGTGGCAGGTTAGTAAACTTGTCAGAGTTTTGTTGGTATATGTTGTTAACTACTAACATATATGGTTCTTGATATTCAAGTGAGTGTATTAAATGATTTTTTTAGAAACTTATATATGACAGGTGCTGGAGCTTGTTTATCTAGCTTGAAAGTAAGTATACAAAAGATATTATATTTAAGAGGCCCAAGCCATTTTAGCTGAAATAATTATGATTTTTATACAATATTATAAATGTAGATCAAGCAGTAGAACATCAACATATAGAGATATAGGCAACCATGTGTATGCATCAGATGTAGCAAAAGCTTCTGTAATTAAGAAAGAAGAAAAGCTGGAAGGAAGGCTTGGAGAACTCTATCCCACATTCGTGAAGCTGATGCTTCAGTCGCATACAACAGGAGGTTTTTGGTTGGTGAGTGTTATGTATAACAATGAATGAAGTTCTGTGTACAATTGATATGTTACTGAGGGGTTTTAACTTCATGGATAGGGGCTTCCCAATCATTTCTGTATCAAGCATCTACCAAAAAGGAAGAATCGATATATCTTATTGATGAAGATGGAGATGAGACAAGGATACTTTATTTGGCAGCAAAAAAGGGTTGAGTACTGGTTGGAGAGGATTTGCCATTGACCACAAGCTAGTTGATGGTGATGCATTGGTGTTCCAGTTGATTAGTTCCAATACATTCAAGGTGATAAGTTGCATTTTCCCAAAATATGATGGTTATTCTGATTAAATAGTCACACGTTTTAAGTCTATGAGTGTGATTAAGGAGTGTTGCTATGTACACCTAGAAATCTCTCTATAATACTATTTAAAAGTAAAATAAAAGACACGAAAAGATTACTTTTTGAATCCACTTTTCATAGGTTGCCTGATACACAAATAATTTTTTTCTCTATTTCTAAAAATGACGCTATAACATGGAGCCAAGACAATGAAGTATTTTATTTTTTAGAAAACAACCAGCAATCTCAAATTATGTTTAACAAATACCCATAAGTCTGGTAATAAAATGTTGACTGTTAACATGCCATAGAGGTTAAAAATACACATCAAGCACATTTAATTCCACATAAAATCTTACTAAAATCAACCTAAAATAATAGAGGGAAAAAATTAGCAGTTTGGAAAGGTACAACTTATCACTGTCCTCTTACTTTGAAGCAACTTCATTGATTTCATCACCAGCATCCTCCTGATACGCCAAAGATTATGAAAAAATCAATAAAATTTAAAAGTGATTGTTAGCAATATCTAGTTATGTTGAAGAATACATATACATGAATATGAAAATAATGGATTCAAAATATTACAACGAGATCAAATGTCCAAAGAGTCATGTTATCTCCGAGATGTTGCAAGATCAAAGTACTCCTTATATGACCTTTCACCCGAAGTATCCAATTCTGATATTGCTTGATTGAATGACTAAATATGATTAGTTACATGAGTTATATAAGATCCTGGATCAAAGTACTCCTTATGCAAGATCAAAGTTTTAGAAATTAGTACTATTTGAAATATAAACTTGATAAAAACTAGGAGGAGATCCTGGATTACCAAGAATCTTGGATATGGTTTCTTTCTATTTGTATTAGGCTTTTGAATGTTGCAATCAGCTTACCATATATGAAACCATGATAAAGTCCACTCCTTATTTATGTGCCATCAATAAGATTATGATTTAACATAAGAATAATCTTTTTTTGAGTGGTTCCAGTAATACTAAAATTGTTGTAAAAATTAATCTATAAAGATTAACTATGTTTTTTTCATAATACTAAAATTGTTGTAAAAATTAACTATGTTTTATTATGATTAACTATGTTTTATTGCTGTAAAGATTAACTATGTTTTATTATGATTAACTATATTTATAAAGTAACACTATGATATAAATCCAGTAATACTAAAATTGTTGTAAAAATTAATCTATAAAGATTAACTATGTTTTATAAAAGTTAAATAAACTAACTAATTTTTATAGAAATTTAACTAAGTTGACTAAGTTTTATAAAATTTACTAAATTTCTAAAATTTAACTAGGTTTTGAATGACAATGAAAGCGTAAAATAAACTCTATGGCGTATTTTATTGTTCTCTGAGAATATTAAATTGGAAAGTGTTTCCATAATGAACAATTAAAGCATCTAATGAACAAAGTTGCATTCATAATTCATTTTCTTTTTGTTAAGTGGCTGCAAGCTGTCATATATGACACATATACGTAACAGATGTTGACATTACATTTGGTGCTTGTCTCTGGCCAAAATTATGCTCATCTAGCACCAACATAATATTAGACATGATTAAAAAAAATATGATATGACAAATCATCTTTAATTCAGTCAATATCATCTTTTTACATATCCTCTAACGCAAATATTGCATGAATGCAGACCGCATGTTGAATTAGAGCTGCTATTCATACCAAAAAGAAGCCATGAAATACAGTAGTTCGTAAAGCTTGCATACAGCAGAGAGGAAAATGGTGACTATCACAATGAGGTGAGAGGTAGGGAATCGTCTTTCTAACAATTATATAGTTGGATGCATGATTCACAAAAAGGTCGGAAAGTTTTGTTCTATTCATATAAATTGATTAATACATTCATGTCCTGTTGCGTGACAACTTGTCGGCTTCATTTTCCATGATGTTTAGTACTGTTTAACCAATTGGCCATTGCAAATGAACAGGTTTGGAAGATATAGTATGTTAACATAGTTGGACAGTTACATGCACTTATGATTCCTACTTGACTGTATTTAAAGTAGAGCAGTGTTAGGAGGACATGGAAACTGAGATAAGGGAAGCCAAATTAAGATGTCGATCGATTGATCACTATTTAATTCGGTTTGTCAAAAAGGTATGTGATTTTTGTCCGTTCGAAGGTTGATTTCAGTTTGCTTTTTATATTAGATAAAACTCAACATTTTCTTCTGCTATAATCAGAATGGTTATGCTGCAATCATTTAAGTATTACAAAAATTAACAAGTTTATAATAATAATAGCAATGAACTAATTTTGATAAAGATAACTAAGTTTATAATAATATTAATAAACTATAGTTTGATAAAATTAACTAAGTTTATAATAATAATAATAAATTAACTAAGTCAAGTAAGTTTTATGATTAATAATAAGAATAAAAAAACTAAGTTTGTAAAAATTTACAAACTTTAAAATAATAATAATAAATTAACTAAGTTTACAATAATATAATAATAAATTTGTGAAAAATTTATAAGTTTGAGATAATTTATAAAATTTTATAATGATAGTAGTATTTTGCTTCATTTTAAATAATCGTGTTTCAATTTCATTGAATTGATTCATAGTCCATCTTTTAATGTTCTTGCTTCACTATACAATTTAGTTGATTCATAGGTTACATTTCTGGTTTAGCGTTCAATAAAATACATATGAAAGGCACTATTGATTCGATTACAATTTCTTAAGGAAACTAAAAAATTTGGGTAGTGTTTGGTAACTGTACATTGACATAAAAAGCTTAAGTTTCCATTATGCATGTAGCTTAGTACCTATACATTGACAGTAAAAAAATCGCTCTGATGTTGACTGAAGTTGAAATGTCTGTAAAATTTAGAAGATCTTAAAGTTGGTTTCGATGGACACTATGGTGTAATGCAAACTGTGCACATGACATTTGAGCACAGTACTCAATATATAAAGATGATGCATGTTATTAATGTAGAGCGAATATGACCATAACCAACACATAGCATATATTTATGTTGAAAAAGTCAAATAAGCGTAAAAAAGTATTGTAATAGGCAATTTAGCTTAACATTTAAAGTAAGCATTACAATGCGAAAATTTGGTTCATTTTGAGCTAGTAAAAATAATAAAAAATTTCGGTTTATATTGCACTGCATATCCAAGTTAAAATAATGCCCTTGGATCAACAATTAATAAACCACTAGTGGATTATTGTTTAAGGTTTAATTCATTTTATTTGTCTCGATTTGTAAATGACTCTAATGAGAATAGTGAACTTGTAGTACACTGTAAGATGACTCTGGGCTAAAATCGCAAAAAAGGAGAATACGGTGGGTAAGTGCCTCAAATTGGTGATTGGGATCAAATTGAGTGTTATTATATTAATTAATATGATAAGGTATGATCGGTACTCACTAAATCCTAGTAAATGTAAAATAATTAATATTTTTCACACCTAATTTTAATGTAAATATATGGTATGTCATTTCAGTACTCTTTCAGTGGGTCAATACATGCATATATCATTTCTACTCCTATTCAAATTTCACTTATTATTCTCCATGTACTAAACTTCAATATATTGTGCAGGAAGCGTCTTTTTTGGATGATGAATGACTTGCCTACTATATTTGAAGTAGTGAATGGAAAGAGAAAAGCCAAAACCCATAGCAACAACAACCATAGCAACAACAAGCCCAAGTCAACCATTACCACTAAAGAGGTAAGATTATTTTTATCCTTGAATTAATTTACTACTACTATTAAGATTGGCCTAACACTGCTATTTATTCTAGTTATATATTGAAGTTTATTGTCTATCATTTTCAAATATTTTGGGAACTAAATGCTCATAACTGTTGATAGATAGGTCAATGGTCTTGTTGAAATTAATATTCGTCTCTAACCCTTGTTAATTTAAGTAGTGTTGTCAATGAAGATTTCTTGCTGCACACTTGATGAACATTTATGTTCTATTTTTTTCCCTTTCCTTGTAATGTAATTTTTTCAGAACAACAAGAATTATGACGTATTCACATTGAATTATTTCATTTGGGTCAGGGAGAACGGCCCATGATACCTACAAATACACATCCTAATTTGGTCAGGTTGATGTAAAGATCTTGGGATGCAGATCCTTTGATACGACCTGCTTTTTCAGAGATAGAACCTGAACCTAAATGGCCTTTGGAACATGTTCAGGTGCAATCTCTTTCTCTATCATATTAATTTTTTTCTGAGATATTTATGTTACGGCTTAGCGTTAGTACAAGACACGTTTAATAATTATCTGTGTTGCTATTTTAGGTAAAGCATTTTTGATTATGTTCCATTAAGTCATATGAGATCATGGATCACATTTAATTTTGTTATACCAGTGTATTACACGCATATGCACACCAGTGCATGATGTGGATATGCAGTATAAGTGAAAAATGGAGAGTACTTGTGTAATTTCAACGAAGGTTGAAACGAAAAAGATTAGTGAATCCTAAACTGTCAATTTTCTTTATTAATATATATATATATATATATATATATATAAGAATATATAATTAAAGATGGGTAAGGTATTGATGTCATTTCACCAGAGTAAGATTGAAAATGTGTTCTACTTTTAGTTATTAAGCATAGTGATATAAGTAAAAACGTGTTTGGGTATTGATGCCATTTATTGTCACGATAAGAGCTGATCATAGCACACTGTCTCCCTCCTTATGTTTAAGTTTAAGTTAATTAAAATATAAGTTATGATTATGAAATTCTAAGTTCGAGTAATTGAGATAATTTATAATTTTAATAATGATAATAATAAATAATGATTTGAATAAATCAACTAAGTTTTATATAAAAATTAACTAAGCATTGTAAAATTAACAAGTATATAATAATAGCAATAATAATAATAACAATAAATTAACTAAGTTTATAAAAAATTTATAAGTTTGAGATAATTTATAAAATTATCCAAGTTAATAAAATTTAAGTTTGAGATAATTTATAAGTTTAAGTTAATTAAAATATAAGTCATAACATTTAAGTTTTACTAATTGAGATATTTATAAGATTGAGTTAATATAAATAAATTTATAAATAAGTTAACTGAGCTTTATAAAAATTTAACTAATTTTTATAAAAGTTAACCAAAATTTTAAAATTAGCTAAAAGTTATATAATTTAACTACGTTTTATGAAAGTTAAATAAATTTATACAAATTAATTAAGTTTTATTAGAATTTAACCACATAAATAAGTTTTGTATAGTTGGATATGTATATTAGGTTCATTACGGTCTGCAGGTTTCACTTTCTTCTTGGAACCTGATTTGAAAGCATGGAAACCGAATTCTTCATTTGAGCTACTGTGTTGCACATATAAAATAAGTTCTATGCATCAAATTATTTATTATATACTTGCATTCATGGGTAGTCTCATGGTTTAAAAACCTAATGTAAGAGAGAATTGAATAGCATCACATATTGTTCATCATCAAGCAAATGCTAATTTTTACCTTGCTATAACTTTTATTTCAGGGAGCGATGGCTTTAGGCGTGGCTTCGTAGAAAACTCCTACGATTATGGGAGATTGTCGAGGAAGGAATTGAGGGAGGATTTGTCTATGGGTGTCTACAGCAATGGTTCGATGAAGGTGTCGCAGTCGATTGTTCGATTGATGTTGAGGAAGTCGACTGTTCTGGTTGTTCTATGTCTTGGCGTGGTAGTCGGGTGCTAAGGGTTTCGAATTGTCTTGTTCGAGGTAGGAGGTTGTGGGGGCGAAGTTTGAGGTACGCAATTAGGGTTGTGGAAGTTTGTTTGATTTTTGTTGCTGCAGAGGTTGCATGAAGTATGTTGTATGAAGAGGAGCTGTGTTTTGACACTGATGTGTGGTTGAAATGGTTTGATGTAGGTAGCATTATGTAAGCAAGGCATTGTAATGCAGCAGTGTTGTAGGGCAGTTTGGGTGTTGAAGTCGCTTGGTATTGAAGAGAGGAGGTTGTAGTGTGACTGTTGTGGTGTTTTGAACAGGGAAGTGAATTGATGGCAGTGGTTGAGCCTAGTAGTGAAGTATGGTCGAAGCGAGATATTGAATGGAAGTTGAATGAGGAAGGCTGTGGGAATGTGCAGTAGGATGTGGTAATGGTATGTTTTGCAGTAGAGTGGTGGTGAAAGCAGTGATGAATGGTGCAGCAGTAAGTATGATGATCGAGCAATGCAAGAATGTATGAAGGCTGTGGGAATGTGCAGCAGGATGTGGTTTTTGGAGATGATAGAGTGAAGGTAGGCACTGATTTTGAATGATATATGTGCAAATGTACACATGCACAACAGTAGTCAGGTTAGATGATGAACTGCAAAGTTGTAGGCACTGGTGATATTGAGGAGTGTATGGTTTACTTTGTTATTTTTGTTTATGGATATTATTGAAACTTGGTTTATGGATGTCTTTTGTTTATTAATATTGTCTTAACTAGTTTATATAACTAATTAATAGTTATTAGAACATGTTATATATGCTAGTTGCTTCAATATATTCAAAATATAGTTCTGGAATATTCAAAAATAGAGTGGAATACTAAAGCTGTTATATAAATAGAAGTACTTCTCCATAGTCATCTATGTGGTAAAGATGTTTATTAGTTAGTCCAATAACATCAAATAGATTTCACAACTTTGATGTTAAAACATAAGACACGATTTAGTAAAACAAAATTTATTAAAACCTGATTATTGAATTTAACCTGGTAAAACTTATGTTAAATTATTTCTACTCCAACTAAGAATGGAAGTCCAAGTTAAAAATTTCATTTATCAACACATTATTTTATTAAAATACCATTTTATTTGAATCCATTATCTTTAAGGAAACTCAAGAACTAAATACCCAGTTTTATTTCAAAACCTTCTTGAAAAATACTATATATTTCAATTCATAGAAAATATACATATAGACCGAGTAATACCAAAATGATACCAAGGAACTGGGTCTTACCAAGTAGTATCATACATTCCCTTACTAAGAAGAATGATACTTAAGAGAAGTGCTTACCATTCGAACACATTTCTTGCCTATTTTTAGTCTTTTCAAGCCACTCGAACCAATTAACATAAAATGATTCCTCTTTTCAAATCCCATTTTGAAACAACAATGTATATATTTCCACATAAATAGTTTTAGTAAATATCTATTAACACTTACTTTTAGGTTCGTTTGGATTCAAACTCATTTTCGACCGTACAATGATAAAGAGAATAACTTACTAAGTATACTACAATGTTCGTCTAAGCAAACATACGATTGTCACTTAGAAGATTATTCAGATTACAACAGAACTAATCGAGATTCATTTCTCGAACTGTCCAAAGAAATTGTAACTTACTTAAAATTTTCTTTGAAATATTTATACTTAAATACCTTCAAGTAATACTATTATTACTTTTACCCAAAAACTATTTTGAAATCTTTTCCAAAGATACTAGGATATAAATTCTCAAAGTCCTCTTCATTTAAAAGCTACTTTATAAACCTAATTTGTAAAATCATCTTTATATAAAATCGTTCCTTCTTATATCAGAATAAACTTTGTAACAACATTACTATCCGAATGCCTTATAGTCAAATTATGGAACTTAATTCACAAGTTGTTCATATTTAATTTAAATCAAATCAATAAATGCTCATAAATTAGCTGAGCATGGCAATTAACAAACAATAGCCAACGCTCCTAACTGGATGAGCATGACTAATCAAACACTATTTGATAATAATTAAATATTAATATTTCCTAACAAACATACACATTATAAATAATTATATTATTTTTTGAAAATTATTCTTTTATACATAAAATAAAATCCTAGGTAATATTATTTCATTTGCCAATTTCAAAAACAATATTGTATCGGTTTTCCTTGTTCAAGTGTTCAGAGATCCCTATTAATAACATTACCAATAAACCACTCAATAGACCAATCAACACAATATAAAAGATTTTTATAACAATAAAAAATACGCACTCATATACACACACACATATTGCGCACTCTCACACACACACAAACATATACGCACACACACACTCAAACACATTTTAGGGTATCATTTACCACACTCCAATGAGTTTATCCCACCAAGCTCTAGGTGTTCGCACAACCTAAGCTATGATACCATTGTCGACCCACCTTTTCGACCCATAAAAATCGACACCAATACATCCACGATGTTCACGTGCCGAGCATCCAAGAGCCGGAAAGTCATATTGTTATGGTGAAAGAAAATAAAAGACAAAACATGGTCTCACATTGCGATGAGTAATATATAATATCCATATGATCTTTACAACAGAAAACTTTAATATACATAATACAATAAGAGTAAACTAACCTATCATCAGCCTGTACAATTATAACAGTATGTCCTCACAAATGCTAACGAATACAAAACAAGGAATTTAGACTAAAATACGGGAATACGTCTTGGAGGCATCCAGCTCTTCTTCTGAAACTCCAAAGCATCCATAACTAAATCTAAAAATATACTCAGGTCTGAGTCAAGCATTATGGAAAATAACGTCCAGATCAGACTGGTAAACTAGCATAAGAAACTCGAATCATATGGATTTTTAATGTTACAAAATCTTTAAACTATAAATGTATCTCGTAAGACCAACCACACATAAACATGGATGGGTTTTTACCTTAGATAACCAAATAATTTTTATTAGCAAATTTTGAGATATTATAATAATGTCTAAGGTTTAAAATAAATATATAACATAGCTAAAATACTTGCATCTCACATTCCAGCATATATGGTATGGAACTAAGTCTGTAAGACACATATTGAAAATGGATTTCATTAATGACAAGGCTACTAGGATACCGCCTATCACAGTACACCACTAGATAAAATGTACCAAGGGCCTCACCGGGACCCCCTACATGGCAAGACCAGCCTACCCCTTCCTGGATAGTACCGAATATGTCATCATTTCGATTGTTCTGGATAAACTGTTTCGGTGCTCACAACATATATAATCCATAAATATTGATCCAGATATAAATGATGACCATATCCTAATGGTAGAAAACAACATAGCCTTTTGGAATTTTCCCATTTTTAGTCATTACCAGGTGTAATGCTTGAGGCTACATTTTACCTTTATAGCAAATCCCACTTGGAGTTCTAATACTGCCCTCTAAGCAACAATGCAACGCCAACATTCATCCATACAAGTTGTTTAAGATATGAACAAACCAAAGACACTACTTCTAACGCATCCTTTTTGGAATCACCCTCAAGATTAATAGTAATTTGCCCTTGCACTTCAATGAACTCCATCTTCGATTCCATCATCTTTAAGATGTCCCCATTTAACTGCTTATGCCGGTTCAAAGTGGTTTTCAGTTAACTCATACTTATTCGATCCCGATCTCTATGAACCAAAAATAGATAGTTTCAAAATTAGCCAAGATTTTATAGTTAGTTATTTAACTATCAAATAAGCAAACAATCAAATTAAAGATTTTAGTTTCATATGGAAACCAAGCATGATTAATCATATAAGCAACCATTGTGCCTCTTTAATTAATCCCGTTTATTAATTAAAAATCACTTTGTAAATATTTGTATTAAAATACCTTTACAAAATATATACGTATGTATACTACTTATACATTATTCATTTATACCCTTCAATGCTTGGAAAATTATCCATATACTTATCTCACTGGTGTATATATATATTCACAAAACATTTATGAAAGATTTCATATTTCAAAGCATACTTAACTGGGCCAAAATAAATGTTAGTTAAAAAAATTGTTTATTATAAACACAAACCACCTTCCTTTTGGTGTAGGTAAATAGATCATATGAAAATTAGACCAAATATATTTACCAACACTTTCCTATTTTGAACCTGTACCATTCCTCGATGAACAATGCAGTTGGAAAAGATAGCGTACTAACCTTGCCTTAAAGTCCTTAAACTCTCATAGATTGAGACAAGTTTCTCTACATCAGAATTTAGTGTTAAGTATAAAAAGAATACTTTCCATACCGCCAAGATCATTTATAGAAATCAAATCACTTATTCCTATCACATTCCCAATGTTTCAACTTACTTTATCCCTCGTCCAAAAACAAAGCCAGGTAAGTCAAGACACTGATTGCTCCTAGCCTTACCTTGGTTAAAACATTTCGATTCTAGATCTCATAAATAGAGGATCAATTTACTCATTGGCTTTTAGTGTCAAGTATAGGACTACTTAATTTCCATGAGTAACCGAAATCATATATGAAAATAATAATTTATATACTTAACATCAATCTTCGATTTCAAACTTAATCTATCATTTGGTTAACAGTGAAGTCGTTCAAGTTAGTGTGCTATTACCTCTCAAACCTTGACTCGACAACATTCTTATCTTTTGGTATAGATACAATTTTACTTACCTCAAAGTTAATGTCAAGCATAACATGTCATAATCCTATAAACTATTTATAATAAACAAAATATTATAAACAAACTCCTTTCCATAAAAGTATACTTACTTATTGTATCAAATAATACTTTAAATCACTTATATATATTTCAAATCCCCTTTAAAACATTTTAAATAAAGTTTAAACTTCCATTCAAATCATAAATTAAAACCATCACCTTTTAAAAAGAATACGACATTGAAAAGTAAAGGAATTTCCTTTATATAAACCACTTATTTAAATATCTCAAATTAAATCCTTTAAATCTCAAATCTCTTTTAAACATTCTACTTTTCAAAAGTACATTTTTAAAATACTTAAATTATAATTTAGGAAAAATCTTATCTTTTCGAATAAAACCTAAGTTCAAACTTCTTTTTAATTACTTGTACAACTTTTATAATACATATTTGAAAAGGCAAAACGCAACTAGAATGTTGCTCATTCCACTGACTCACTCACTGCTCAACCTGCACAAAGCATTAATGAATGAGGTTGATGATAATGAAAATTGGAATGAGAAAATTTACAACAAAAAAACAAGAAAGAAATTTACATTTTATGTGGGCGGCTTTGCTCCCTAGTGAGAAGAAATGACAGACTCCAAGGGTGATTATGTTATGCTAGAATGCAAGAGAGTCCAATGGACCAAATAAATGGTTGGACATTCAATTTTTAAATGGTAAATATAAAGCATTAGTAGTTGCTCTTCTGAAAAAAAACATAATATTCGTATCGATGGTTTTTTGGATAAGCGGGATAATAATCGAGTCTGTGTGAATGTAACGACTCGCCTTTTCGACCATCGAAATTCGAAATCAAATACATCCATAGTATTCAAATGCCAAACATCCAATCACCGGAAAGGCAGATTGTTAGGGTAAAATAAAAAGAAAAGAACAAAGAACAAAGAAATCAGAATCTCATAGCGGAATCGACAACACATAATATAACAAGAATTGTAAAAACTATCACTCCCAAATACAAAGTACATCAGAGTTAAAAACAAATCTTATCAACTGGACAGTTATAAAATTCCAACCTTACAATTGCTGATAGGTATAAAATATAATACAGTGGAAAATAAAACACTTGATAGGTGAACATCCGGCTCTTCTCCAATGACTTCGTATCACCAAAGCCAACTTAGGAAAAACTCGGTCTGACCCGAGCATTATAACAAAACAACGCCCGGGTCAGTTTGGAAAACCAGCTTGAGAAAACTCAAGTAATATGATGAATATATAAAAATTCTGTGAGACCACGCTGCTAACGCAAAATGGGTTTTTACCTCACAATGATAACATCCATAAATGAAGAAATGGAAAACAAATCAGAAAAAGAACCCAATCAAGGAAGAATGGAAATAAACAACTATTAACAAGAAAGCTTGTCAACAGCCTAAAGCAAAGTTTAAAGTATAAGTGAACCCCTCAAAACCACCTTTCTAACAGACGAAGATAGTTTAAACCTTTTGAATCCCTTTACCCAACAATCTGGGTGATTTAGATCTCCCTTAAGCCTACCTTTTGAAAGGGTTGCAGTAAATGAAACTCCTTTTAAACAACCTTTCGACGCGGCTGAGACACTTATATTCCTTTTAAAACTACCTTTCAATCTAGTTGAAATGAGTTAGAATTCTATTGAAACCTCCTTTTGAAGTAGTCAAAGTGATTTTAGGTTAGGACCTAATGTTTTAATTGAATTAATGGGTTTTGACTCCTTCGAAAGGTAGCCTTTCGATCAACACTGATAAAAGCAAACCATAACCAGAATCACACAAAAGCATTTGATCATCTAATGTATCTAGAAAAGCTATATACTTGCTTTGATAATATTTACCTTTATTACTAGAAACTTAAGTATTACGAAGAAGTCAAATCCCTAATCTAATTTTATAATTAAGGTTTACAAATTCCAGAAAGAACAAGTGTTGTGTCAATAAGATCGGATCCATAAAACAATACCCTAGGGTCTTATTTATAGGCATAGATTGGGCCCTTTCGAAACGATCCTCTCGACTTAGTCGAAAGGGTGCCTTAAAGACCTTTTATTGCTATAACATCAGGACGCCTTCTACTTTGCTTTTAAGTGGAACTTGAGTGCTTTCGAGTCCGTCGAAAGGTGTAGATGCGCTCTCCAATTTGTTACTGATGCGTTGTTTCTAGTAGGGACGGATACGGGCTTTCGATTTTGTCAATATGTGAATCTTTGGGGCTTCGAAGGAGTTGGAAGGTAGTTGAAGGTTTAAATGCGGAAGGTAGCCTTCGAAGACATACTTGTTGACTAATGCAGAACCCCATCCTCCGGTGTATGAAAATGCTATATTGAACTTAAGTAAGCCTTTTTATAATATTAGATGGCCTCAACTGATTTGAAATGCTAACTTATGCTTACGAAAAGGTAGCTGTGGCCCAATGTTCTTTTGTGGAATGTAAATGATGGAGAAACCCACTGTTTTGAAAGGTTAGGCATGCATGTGAAAGCTAGCAATCTGTCGCCTTAGAAAGGTGTTCCTCAACTCATTCGAAACCCTCTTTTAGCATGCAAAACCATCTATTTCAAAAGGAATTAACTGAATTGGAAGGATAGCCTGGTCTCCTTACGACTTCTTCGAAGGTTCATTGCTTATCCAACATTTTGCTGAAGCATCCCTTCGACTCATTCGAAAGGTTCTGTTATTGTTGCCTCCCTTTATAAATCCTTACATTATATTCTTTATGGTTTCGACGAAGTTAATATGATTTCTGATGATAATACTTGCCCCACCCAGCGAAGGGATGCTCTTGACTTTTCAAGTCAACTGTTGCAATACCCTACCTTTATTTTAGCATAAAATTTTCCCACCTTTTCATATTCTTACTTGGACCTTGGCTATTCATTTAAATTTAATAAAACGGTTTGTCCTTCATGTTGGTTTTTCTTATAAATCACGTTTTCTTCTTCTCCCTTTTCATGTACTTGTAACTAAAAACTCAAAGCAAGAATCAGAAATTTCAATTACTGTCTAAATTCCTACTTTCAGTAAACACAAGTTCAGATTCAAGGTATGCATCCATTGTTTCATCTTTCAAACCGATTTATCTCGTTTAATTCCAATTTTAAATTCTTATAGTTTAAATTTGTATTACTGTTCTAATTTTTTTGAAAATGATTCCGATGAAGACCCATATTTCGAAAGGTTTAAATCAACAATAAGTCCAACTTAAACAATTAGGAACACGGATAATCAATTGGTTGATTAAGAAAAATAGGAGAAGAAGAAGAAAACAAACATAGAATTTCGCAGTGGAATGACGAAATATAATAATCAAATAAACAGTTCATGAAGTTGTTTATCCTATACTTTTGATTATAATTCATACAACATCTATCAAAGTTATAAATACAACATAACAATAGAATACAATAGTGCAGAAAAACAACAATTTGGTGAAATAACACTAGTAATAATAATATACCAAATCTTCCTCTTCATCCTTTAGAAAATACGATCTTCAATGCGCAGAAATACTCAAGGCTAATCCGAGCGTAATGAAATGACAAAATACTCAAGTCGGGACTTAAATATCATTATGTGAGTCAAATCAATATCACATATAACAAGAGTGTAATAGCGTCAGAGATATTTACGGGGTTTTACATCTCCTATTCAGTGTATAACGTGCACGCAATAACTCAAGATATGTTATAGGATTTTCCATCTATCAAGGACACATCAAAATATTTATATATAGTAGAATATGCTATATAGATAATGTCTAATCCGTAAAATAAATATGTTTCTTAGCGTTAAGGATTTACATTAATCTCCCTTAACGTGTTTTTAAGCATTATCATACAGTTCGCACATAACGCCCCAGTAGCACGTCAGGGGATGGGAATGCGTCGTGATATGACAACATTAAACCAAAATAGAAGTGGTCTCGTATAGAGATAAAAGTATGACAAGGCATGTGGGGTATTATCTAAGGTAGAATACTACCGGTTCATGTAGCTGGGCTAGTGGTAACGCATTGTAGCCACGACCGCCCATGGCGTTCATTCATCCCATATCGAGTCAAAGAGAATTATCCCAAAATCAAGGTGCACCAATCGAAACCAACAACAAGAGTAATAGTATGGACCAAGTCTAAAAAGAAATTGAAAAAACAGATGACCGTTAAAGGTAATTAACCTCATTGGCCCTATCAAGCCGTCTTATTTTAGTCATTTCAAATTGGCACTTATGCTAGGTCTATCCATCATCGCTCTCTTTCTTCACTTCCAACAAATGATGCCAAATCCAACCACTTCGTTCTTAAGTCTTCTCCGCATACATAGTTGTTAAAGTTGTTCCAATATTGACAGAGAGTATACTAATAAGAGGCCCGGATCTTTTTAACCAATGTCATTTTACACACTGGTTGGTTCTTTTACATTTAAAAATGATTCATACTCGATATCAAAAATATCATATTCGCTTCAAAATCAATTTCATTTCAAAAAACTCATCTTTACTCAAAATATGACAATTAAGTCCGATATGTCATTTTCACTTCAAAATTCGATTTGAATTACAATTTAGATATAACTTCAGTTAAACCAAATTGACATTTAAATCCATAATTTAAATATAGATAGTTCCCACTCTAACCTGTTTTAATTTTTAGAAAATAGATTGAATTTTTTTAATAGTTTAAAGAGTTAAATAGTTTAAGTAGTTAAAATAGTTTAATATAAAATAGTTTGAGTATTGAAAATGATTTATATAGTAAGATAGTTCAGAAAACCAAAATAATTTAAATATTTAAAAAGTTAAATTATTATATAGTATATATCAAAATAATTTATTGGAAAATAGTTTCAAATTAAACTGTCTCTTTCTATTTCAACAAATCTGGAACCAAGTCCAATTTCAATTTACTGATTCAATTTCAATTGTTATTCAAATCAATTTCAATATCAGTTCAATTAAAATCGACTCAGTTTCAATTAAAATCAATTCCAATTCCAAATTAATTTCAATTTCAATTTCACATTCGTTTCAACAATTCAGTTCAAGGGTTTAAATTCAATTCTCAATTTTAAACCATTTCAATTTATATAAATTCGAATTCAATTCAGAATATCAATTTGAATCATTTAAATCAAATTAAACTTCAATATTCAATTTAAGGTTCAAATCTTTTAAAATAATTCAATTTCAAGCTCAAATTTGAAATATTGATTTATATCACTTATACTTAAATAACTTCGAAGTTCAAGTAAAAGTTCAAACAATTTAAAACTATTAGATTTCTATAGTTCTATTTCAACCATAACTTCAAATTTCAAATTAAATTCCTTAAAACAATTTCTTTTAATAGTTTTAGTTTCAACACTTCAACTCGAGTTCGAAAATAATTCAATTTCCATTTTCTGATTCAACTTTATTTTTATAAAACAAAATCATTTGAATAAATTCATATCCAAGAATTTAAAATTATGTAGTTTAACAAATTCGGTGTCCGTATATAATTTTCTACCATATGGCCAAGTGATTAGTTATTTTTATTTTTATTTTTATTTCAAGGATGGTTATATATCAACTCAATCCAAATCATAGTGTCATAGGTATTTATCATTTCTACCTATTTCTTAATTTACTCGAAAGAATTCAAATAATAGTTTATATACTGTCAAATGAAATATAGGATGATAACAGGAAAATATAAATTCAATAAACAGCAAATCATCCAATACATCAACCAATAGACATTCATCACAATCAACATCCAAACAATCAAAATATCACAGCAATTAACTAGTTATCAACATCGGCTGTCTAACTGAAAATTTAATTTCAAATTTAACCGTTAATTTAAATACATATCAGTTCAATTCAGGTGTCAATTTAGATGTTAGTTAAATTATCAAACAACAGTCAACAAAATAAATAACTTCACAATTTCAATTTAATTAACATAAAAATGTTATAATCATTTGTGAGTGTTTAAAACACTCACCTTTATTTGAAACTGAAAATTTTCAGAGTCAAATAAATGTCAATCCAATTTCATATCATAGACGACGTTGATACGATTCCAATGCAATTTCGTCCAAAATGGACCTCGTATGAAAAAGTTATGAAATTTTAAACATAGATATAATTAAATGAAAATTAATAAACAAAATAATATATAAAATAAAAACACAAAACCGTTACCACTCTCACCTTCTTCATTCATTCAAGCCCACACAGAGGAAATCTAACTACGCGACTCATGTGATCACGTGCGCTTCCCTAGGCTGTGGTACACCGATCCACCTGACCCACGCGTGCCTCCCTCTGTTCTCCGTCGCTTCCAATGGCCGACTCCAGACCATCACGTTCTTAAACGAGAAAACCTAAAACCCTAAAATATTACCAACTGTACCCCCACCACCTCACGCCTTGTCGCCTCCCTAGCGCGCCATCGCTTGCCGCAATCACACGCTTCATTTTGTTTTTTTCTTTTCTATCGATTTGCAAGAATTTGAAATGAAGGAGAGGGGAAAGTACTGGGTAGACAGGAAAGGAGTAGTGTGTATGAATTGTTGGATGAGGGAAAGTATATATTTTATTATAATTAGAAAATATCTAACTTTTAACACCTGAATTTCTCAAGTTTCAAACAAGGCGTGCCACCTGACGTTCTATCGTTATACCCCTATTTCGAACGCAATGGAACTAGCCTCATGGCCTTGTTCGATCATATGTAGAAGATAGCTTTTCAAATAAAATTATATTAATTAAATCCTTAAATTAAATCATATGCGCTTCAAGCTCGCATGGATAAACGATAAGTCTGATCACTACGAAACTTGAAATTCTATAATAATTAATTATTACGAATCTGATGAAACTTGTTTCGTCAAAATCCGAGATATGCTCCAAAAAGACTAATTTCACCCATTAATTAAAATAAATAATTTCCAAAATAATTTTTTTCCACTTCAAATCCAATTAAAAACTTTAAAAATCTTCATTCTTGTTTAAATAATATTCAAATCAACTTCCGACATCATTTATATTCATATTTAATTCAGGATTCAATTATTTAAATAATATTCAATATTAAATTTAAACAATTAAATTATCCAATAAATCACCATATTTTAAATATAAGTTATTTAACTTATAAAATTTACTTTTAAATGAATTCAAATGATAAAAAACTGCTATATTTGGTTTCACCTCTTATTTTAAAGTATTCCAATAATCCAATTTCGTTGAATTCCAATATCAGAATTTCAATAAAATATGCCAATATTAGATTTCAAATGAATTTTTGTTATAAACAATCATTTTATTTTCATCTAATAAATCAAAATTTATTATTAAATTCATGCTATTGATTATAAACACATTTAATGCATAGAATTTCATTTCAACACTTGTTATTGCCTAAATCTTCAAAATTGGTTATTTCAAAATTTTATTCAATTTAATATTCAATAACTACATTAATAAATCATTAAAATTTTATTTCTAACTATTTTTATTCAATAATTATGTTAAATTAAATAATTTAAAATGTTTAAAAATATGGGTCGTTACATTCTTGCCCAGTCAAAACTTTTCATCGTAGAAAACGGGTTAAGTAAGAAATTTAACATATGATATATTTTACTTAAAATTATCAACTTATAAAATATTAAAATCTTATTAGAAAACCATTACCATGCTTCTGCTACGCCACTCCGATCGGCTTACGGAAGTTACAATTTAGTTATAAAAACAAGTTATAAAATTTTAAAACCTTAAGTTTTTTCTAAAACCCGGATTTATAGAAAATTTCGGCGGCGCATCCTTTGCGCGGCTCGATTGAATTTTTTTTACAATACAATATATATACCCAATATATCAAATATACATCTCATCTCAATGATGAGGCATCCCATAAAGAAAATATAAAAGTATTGTATGTAATCCGAGATATGTACCTTATTATTATTAATACGAGCGAGTTCGTTCATATTAAGCAAGCAAAAGCAATCAAATCCATATATACGTCCAAACGTTCTTCGTATGTACGTATCTCAACTCAAATTAGAATATTAATTACTTATAAGAGATGTAGAAACATGTATGAGTTCAATAGAACCATATAGCATGAAATTGAACCCAAATCATAAAAATAGCCACAAATACATAACCATAACAATCATATGCAATCAAAAGCAGTAATAATAATGGTTTACCATAAAAGAAATCATTCAACCATTAATATTCATTCAATTAGATCATAACTACATCAATTTACATTATGCAGTATCCATAGTGAATTTATACACTTCATTTCTTATTAACGTCCAATTTTTTATTAACATTTAACTGGTTTACTTCAAATTTACTTACATATATTGTATTAACATTCAATTTATTCAATTCAATTATTTCACTTTTGTCTAACATATTTCATATCAATTCGTTTATGGGCCATTTTATAAAATCATCTCATTTAATCTTATATAAGTTAAATTTTATTTCATTATCACTTGGCATATTCTCTTTAATACTAATATCATTTATAAATCATTTTATAAAACCATTTAAGTTTATTATAACCATTTTATAAAATGCAACTCATGTTTATTTATTTTCTTTTCATAACTTAAGTTCATATTAACTCACTGATTCACTCCATTAGTTCATTCATTAATTCAAATTCATCTTAATAATTTTACTTAAGTAAATTTTATTTTGTAACTCAAATTCATATTAATGAATTTTCTTTTTACCATAATTGGTTTCATTCAACTTCTCTTAAGTTAAATTTCGTCTTATAATTCATTTCATTAACTTATTTCATATTCAATTAGTTACCATTCAATTTATTAAAACTCATTCCATTTGCATTCAATTTATTCACATCCAATTTAAATCAAATTAAATTACTCATATAAATTTTAGTTACACCCATTTATTCACATTCAATTTCTATCACACCCAAATCTAATTTCAATTTATAATTCAAGTTTGTATTCATTCTACAAATTCATTTTATAGCTTAGGCGGAATTAATTCACTTTACTAATTCATTTAGTTCCATTTAAATCCAATTCAATTCATCTAATCTTTATTAAGTTAAACTTTATTTCATTTAATCCATCACTCGGTTTATTTAACTTTATTTAAGTCAAATTTTTCTTCTTCTTTTCTTATCATTCACATTCAACAAATTTAAAATTTGTTTTTAACTTAATATTTCTAAAATCTATAAGTTATACAAACTAATTCATTTGAAATTTCATTTCATTATTTTAACTAATTTGTTTCAAATACAATTCACATTTGTTTAAGCTTTGAGTTAAACTTCATTTTATTTACTTTATTTTACTAACTCAATTTATTTAACATTTCTTAGGTTAATTCTTTTATTTCATATCTCAAATTCAATTTTTCTTCTGTTTGCTTAACTAAAATGTTCAACCATTTAAAAATTCGGTTTTATTTTCCTGTTCAAATTTATAAGTTATAAACTTATTTCTTATCTGTATTATTTTGAATTTATAAGTTCAAAACTATTTTCATATATTTATTAAATCACACTTCAAATATTTTTCATAATCAAAACTTTTTTAATCGGAAATAAATTTCTTTTGGTAGCATTTCTCACTCAGAAACTCGAAAATGAATACTGGCGATGCTGCAGTCACCCCCAGAATTATTTCCAGTGAATAAAGTAAGTTCAATGCTTTTATATTTTTCAAATTTTTTTGAAATATATTTCTAGTCAAAACACTTTTTTGAAAGCAACAGGATTTAAATTCTAGAATTCTCAGCTTTTAAATCCTTTCTATTTGAAAGCTATATTATAAATATATTTATGCAATTTCATTAGCTTATTATGAAAACATTTCGTTAATTTATATTTTTGTTATTGTAAACAATTCTTATTGTAATTAGATTTCAGTTCAGTTTAATTATCGAATGCTTCATGAAGTAGAGTTCACAAAGTATTCGTTTTTAGTTTAATTTGACAAATAATCGATGATAATTAATTATCATCATCTCCTAACTACATACATTCATTAGTAATCATATAGATTTATGAAAGTTATCGTTTTATATATAAAATATAATTTAGGTAAATTATTTCAATTAACTGATTTAAAAAAAATTATGTCGACTTTCCTCATTTAAGTGTTTTGAAACCCCTATCGATAACATGGCGTCCCACGCACCAACCAGTTTCAATGGATAAGTAAACACAATATAAAACATTTTATAACACTAACAAGTACGCGCTCTCATATATATACACTCAAACAACTCATTTTAGGGTATTACTACCCTATCGCTAAACCCCTAAAGCTAAGGTTATAGTTAAACCAAAGCTCTGATACCAACTGTGAAGACCCACATTTCGAAAGGTTTAAATCGACAATAATCCACACATGTCCAACTCAAACAATACGAAACACAGATAATCAATGGGTTAATTAAGATAATAAGAGAAGAAAAAGAAAACAAACATAGAATCTCGCAGCGGAATAACAAAATATAGTAATCAAATAAATAGTTCATGAAGCTGTTTATACTATATGTTTGATTATAACTTATACAACATCTATCAATATATCAGAGTTATAAATACAACAGAACAATAGAATACAACAGTGCAGTAGAACGGCAATGTGGTGCAATAATACTAGCAATAATAATTTACCAAATTTTTGTCTTCGTCCTCCAGAAAATATGATCTACAATGTGCAGAAATACTTAGGGCTGACCTAAGCGTAATGAAATGACAAAACACTCGAGTCAGAACTAAAATATCATTATGTGAGTCAAATCAATGTCACATATAACAAGAGTGCAATAGCATCATAGATGTTTATGGGTTTTACATCCCTATCTGGTCTACAACGTGTTTGCAATAACTCAAGAGATGTTACGGGATTTTTCATCCTTAAGGATCCATTAAATTATATACATACAGTAGAATACACTATATAAATAATGTCTAATCAGTAAAATAAATAATTTTTTAGCTTTAAGGCTTTACATTAATTCCTTTAACTGGTTTTTAAGCATTATCATACAGTTTGCATATAGCACTCCAGTAATACGTTGGGGGATATGGATGTGCTCTGATACGACAACATTAAACCAAAATGGTAGTGATCTCGTATAGAGATTAAAGTATGACAAGGCACATGAGGTATTGCCTAAGGTAGAATACTACCAGTTCGGGGTGGTAACGCGTCGTAGCCATGACCTCCTACGACATCCATCCATCCCATATCGAGTCAAAGAGAGGTTATCCCAAAATCAAAGTACACTAATCGAAACCAACAACAAGAGTAATGGTATGAACCAAGTTCAAAACGAAATTGAAAAAACAGATGTCCGCTAGAGGTAATTAGCATCATTTTCCATGTCAAGCCATCATGTTTTAGCCATTTCAAATTGACACAAGTGCCGGGGTCTATTCATCATCATTCTCTTTCTTTATATCCAGTAAACGACACCAAATCCAACCACTTCATTTTGGAATCTCCTCCATGTAGACAGTTATTAAAGTGGTTCCAATATTGACAGAGAGTATGCTAATAAGATGCCCCAATCTTTTTAACAACCAAACGTCGTTTTACACACCGGCTGGTTCTTTTATATTTAAAAAACGATTCATACATGATATCAAAATAACATATTCGCTTCAAAATCAATTTCATTTCAAAATCCTCATATTTACTCAAAATATGTCAATTAAGTTTGATATGTCAATTTCACTTCAAAATTCGATTCGAATTACAATTTAGGTTATAACTTCATTTTATTCAAATTCATAATTAAGTCCAGGATTTAAATATAAACAGTTCCCACTCTGACTAGTTTGAATTTTTAAAAAAGTTTAGATAGTTAAGTAGTTTAAATTGTTAAAATAGTTTAAATAAAGTAGTTTACATATTTAAAATGATTTATATAGTAAAATAGTGTAGAAAATCAAAATAATTTAAATATTTAAAAGGATAAAATTTTAAAAAGTTTATATCAAAATAATTTATTGGAAAATAATTTCAAATCAAACTGTCACTTTCCATTTAAAAAAAGCTGGACCAAGTCCAATTTCAGTTTACTGATTCAATTTCAGTTGTTCCAATTCAATCAATTTCAATATTAATTAAATGCAAATCGACTCAATTTCGATTTCAATTCAATCAATTTCAGTTCCAAATTAATTTTAATTCTGATTTCACATTGGATTCAAGAGTTTAAATTGAAATTAAATTCTCAATTTAAAACCATTTCAATTTATATAAATTCGAGTTCAATTCCAGAATATCTGTTTGAATAATTTAAATCAAATTAAACATCAATATTCAATTCAAGGTTCCAATCTTTTAAAATAAATCAATTCTGAGCTCAAATTTTCAATATTGATTTATATCAATTTTACTTAAATAAATTCAACGTTCAAGTAAAAGTTCAAATCATTTAAAATAATTCAATTTAGATAATTCAAGTTATATTTTAATCATAACACCAAATTTCAAATTAAATTCTTTAAGATGATTTCTTTTAACAATTCTAATTTCAACATTTCAGCTCGAGTTTGAAAATAATTAAATTTCCATATTTTGATTCAATTTCATTTTTGTAAAAAAAATCATTTGAATAAATTCAAATCCAAGAATTTAAAATTATTTAATTTAGGTAATCCGGTGTTTGTATATAATCTTTTATCCTATGACCAAGTGATCAGTTATTTTTGTTTTAATTTCAAGGATGGGTATATATCATTTCAATCCAAATCAAAGTGTCGTAGGTATATATATCATTTCAACCTATTCTCAATTTATTTGAAAGAATTCAAATAACATTTTATATATTGTCAAATAAAAATACAAGATGACAACAGAATATATAAATTAAATAAACATCCAAATCATCCCATACATAAACTAATACGCATCCATTACAATCAACATCTAAACAATCAAAATTAATAGAATTAACTAGTTGTCAACATCGGGTGTCTAACTGGAAATTTAATTTCAATTTCAAATTGACTATCAATTTAAATTCATATCAGTTCAATTCAGATGTCAATTTAAATGTCAGTTAAATTATTAAACATTAGTCAATAATATAAATAACATCACGATTTCAATTTAACTAACGTAAAAATATTTTAATCATTCATGAGCGTTTAAAACACTCATCTTGATTTGAAACTAAAAATTTTCGGAGTCAAATAAATTCCAATCCATTTCCATGTCGTAGTTGATATCAATACGATTCCAATGCAATTTGTTTCGTCCAAAACGGATCGGTAAGAACAAGATATGAAATTTTATACATCGATATAACTAAATGAAAATTAACAAACAAAATAAAATATAAAATAAAAGTACAAGACTGTTACCACTCTCACCTTATTCGTTCGTTAAAGCCCACGCACAGGAAACCAAACCACGCGACTCACGTCATCATGCGGGCCTCTCTACGCCACAGTCCATCGATCCACCTGACCCACCTACGCCTTCCACTGTACTCTGCCGCTTCCAACGGCCGCCTCCAGGCCATCGTGCGCTCAAATGAGAAAACCTAAAACCCTAAAATGCCATCGACCGTACCCCCACTACCTCACCCCACTCCAGCTCTCCTTGCCACGCCGCCTCCCTCATGCGTGCGTCACGCACCATCGTCGGCGTGATCGCATGCTTTATTTTGTGTTTTTCTTTTCTATCGATCTGCAAGAATTTGAAATGAGAGGAAGGGGGAGTGCATGGTAGACAGGAAAGGGGAGGAGTGTACGAAGTGTTGGACAAGAGAAAGTATGTATATTATTATAATTAGAACATACCAACTTTAATGCCCAAATTTCTCGAGTTTCAAACGGGGCATGTCACCTAACGTTCTATACGTTGTACCCCTATCCATACGCAATGGAACTAGCCTCGAGACCTAGTTCGATCTTATGCAAAAGATAGTTTTCCAAATCAAATTATTTTAATTAAATTCTAAAATTAAATCCTACGTATGTCAAGCTCGCATAGCCAAACTGTCACGACCCGATTTTCCGACTCCCGAAAAACCGAACCATGAGGGTTAAAGAAGAAGAGGTAGAAGAAGAACATAGAAAACAACATCAGAATATAACCATCGCAGCGGAATAAATATAATAGATAATAAATGATCTTGACAAAAAAACAAATACATCTGTTTATACATTACAACATCAGAGTACAACGTTAGAGTTCAATACAAACAACACAACTCAGGACGGCTATAATACCTCGTCCTTCCAAAAACTGAAAACACAGCGGAATATTTCAAACAAACACAGAAGTACGTATCGCCATCCAGCTCCATAGCATCCTTTTCTGTAATCTATAATACCCGGTCTGACCCGAGCATTATAGCTAAATAACACCCGAGTTAGTCTGGAATACCAACATGAGAAAACCACACTCAACTTGATTATTAAAGTTTCAAAATCCTTTGAAAACAAAAGCATCTCGTAAGACCACGCCACAAATAAACATGTTGGGTTTTTACCTTACGATAGCTAAAACACTTTTTATTAAAATCCTCTGATATTATAATAGTGTCTATATACAAATACTTATTCAAATAGCCAAAATTATTGCATTTATTAAATTTCAACTGCTAGCCACAGTCGTGGATAATACAAACAAAACCGAAAGAGGCGCGCAGGGAGAATGCATTTCCAACAAATGACTAGGCACTAGGGTACCACCTGTCACAGTACCTGGTCTAGATCAGCGTACTGAGGATTACTTCCAATCTCCTACAACACAAGACCGGGACTACCCCTTTCTTGATAATCCCGAGTAAGATCACCCCACGGTTGGGATCAACAACCGCACCACTAAGCCGAAATAAAAAGGGACATTTAGACAGGGATAATCTCACCCTAATGGGCGCTACCCACTTAGCCTTGCTGCATAACCCCTGATTTTCAGTCATTCCTGTTTGATAAGGCTCGAGGCAAAGCGTTACCTTTTTAGAACGTTTCACTAAGAATGCCCATCGTCCACCTGGCGATGTTCCGAAGGCATTCATCCATATAAGTCCGTCCCGGGTTCGAACGGAATCGACGGCACTACTCCTACTACATCCATTTTGGAATCACCTCAGGATTAGTAGCGACTAACCCTTGAACTTCACTGCTCCATCTTCGACTCCGAACTCGTCTTCCTCACAAAAACGTATAAACCGGATCGAAGTGGTTTTCGAGAAATTAATCCCGATCACTGTCTCTTCGAAACGATCATCGCATTGTCCAATATTGATAGTAGGTTATTTAACTATCAATTAATATTCACAAACATCCATCAAACAATAAATAATTTCTCAAATTATTTATTAACCTCAAAATATCTTCACAAGATATATTTTCATTTTCAACCCTTTTGAAAACAGTTTTCAAACCATACTCTTCTTATGAAATAAATTTCCAAATATCTATTTCCACTGAAAACACCAAGCACAAAAACTTTAGATTTTTAAAATAATTTAAAAACACTTTATTATAAAATATACTTTAACGTTTAAATTGAAAACTACTTCAATACTTTATAAAAAATATATATATACTCTAGGAATATTTAAGATGAGATTACTTTATAAAATATAAAACTAGATTTTCTCCTTTAAAACAAAATACCAAGTCACCTTTGAATAATTACTACGATAATAGATTTGAAAAATACTTACTTTAGAATTTAAACGTTTAGAAATAATAAATTTTCTAAAATATGCTTTTTAAAACAACATTAAAACTCTTTACTTATACTTAAAATTTGTTTGAAGCGTACTTGGTTATTCAGGGAAATACGCTCTCCTTCCTCATCTTTTTAAGAATTAATCACTATTTATTTTAAACAAATTTACCCATTCCTTTACTTACTCATTTATTTCAAAACCCATTAACTTCATATTTTTAATTCTTACTTACGATTTAAAATCTCATTTAACTGAAAATACCAATTTCATACTTTTTTTCCATATTCCTTCTTTATCTATTTCAATAAACTTTAAACCTTGAATTTGAAATAAATTCTTTATTCCTTGATATAACATCACTTAAGTTTAAAATTCATTATTTCTCTATTTGTTCAAAATCTTTTTTTATTCATACCCGGAATTTATTAGGGTTTAAAAATCACTTTTATTCCTTTCCAGTTCATTCTTATTTTTATTCAAATTTTCTATAATTATTTCACTTAAAAATTTACTCTTATATTTCTTTCAAAAATCCAATTCTATATATATTTTGATGATTCAGTGTACCGAAATATTCAATCAAACCATGGTATTCATTATTCCAATTATCAATATAACTCATCACAACATATCAAATAATCATAACACAGAATTATTAGAGCAATCTAAATAATTTTGAGGAATCCAGTTGGATCCCTCCAACCTGTTTCCCTGCATCCACAGATGTTAGCACAATACCAATTCCACTTCGAGGTGGAATATCGCGGTATATGGGATTAGTATAATATCATCCGCTATTATGCGGAGCATAGGGTCTTATCCGCCATGTAATGCGGAAAATCAATCACTCCAATATATACTATATATACTACTATATATAATATAGCACATCAAATCAATTCAATCATTCAACCAATTATTTAAATTTAACCATTTAAATTTAAATTAAAACCCCGATGAGTGAGATTAACTCACATTTGCTTTTAAATTTGCAATCCACTCCAAACCAGCTTGTTTCCATCAGGATTCAGACCTTGTATAAATATTAGATGATTTTATTAATATTCGAATAAATCAAACAATCAAATTCCCATTAGATAGATTTGATTAACTAATTATTTTAGTTTTAACTAATCTTCCTTAACAATTTATAAAAATTAAATAAGTTGATTAAATAAATTAAACGCTCTCAATAATTTTTTTATCAAGCCTAGTAAATTAAATCTTATTATTATATTTCTTTCATATAACTAGTAAATTTAAAATTTCTGCCTTCATAAGTTTTAAATTAAATTTTCCAGTTTTCTTTTTTAAATTTTATATAAATATTTTCTCTAAACCTTGTCTATATATTCCCGAAGCTAACAGTATAACTAAAATTGAAATAGCGAACAACATTCAATCGTAAATCGTGCGAGAAACTCACCAAATTGCTGACGACATCCACGAGGATGCTCGACCAAATCAGTGCGACGACTCCTCAAGTCGAATTGCCTCCATTGCGCGACGCCCTATAGCCGCGAGCCTCCTACTGTCGATCATCGTGAGTACCGTCGCCACTTCGATCAGCCTCTTCCTTGCTTGCGAACACACACAATCCCTGAAGCCCTATGGCTCAAACACACCGTTCCCTTCCATTCGCCTTGCTTCACTACCCCAAGAACCCCTCCAATGTCGCGACTTCGAGATGCGACGCCTGCCTCCTCCCAAAACCCAAGCGCCGCGCATGTGACCCCTAGCCAGAGCTCAGCCATGTGCGATTCAAAGCTATCGCGACCCCAAACTGCGCACCCCTCGACCCTGAAGCCTCCGTGCCTAACCTTGCCGCACACGCGCGACTTGTAATCGCGACTGATTGATTCACGAAGAGACTATAATCCCTTTTTTTATTATACGATTTGCTTCGATTTTGAAAATGGAGGAAGGGGAAGACTTCGTATAATAATTTGAGGATCGAACTGAAGGTCAAATAAGAGAGGGGAGAGGAGTGATTTTCAATTATGTCCATTTTTTTTAATATTTTTGAAACGAATGGTTTCGTTTTCTTTGTTGAACTGAAGGAGGGATACGTGGTTTATAGAGGAAGGTGAAAGACAAGAGTGGGTGGCGTGCAGGAGAAGGTTGGCTACAGTGAAGGCAAAAAGTTTTGAAAAGTTTCCGATGTGAACAATTGACCAGTCAAAGCATTTATATTTTATATTTAATCGTCTTGATTTACGTAGCTTAAAATCGCAAACTCCTATCGAGGCATGCCGTTAGGCGTTTATAATGTTAAACCCCTATTTCGAACATAGTGGAAATGGTTTCGAGTCCTAATTCGATCGTATGGAGAAGATAGCTTTTTGGAACCAAGTTATTGTATTATATTTCGGTATAATTTCTGCGCGTTTACTTATCGTACAGCCAAGCGATCACTCCAAACAGTGCAAAAATTAAAATCCGATAATAATTCAATATTACGGATCCAATGGAACTGGTTTCGTCGAAATCCGAGACTGTGCCTCGGAAGGCTGTTTAAATATCAATTTTAAACAATATATTTTTAAAACCAAACGAATCACTTCCATTTTCAATTTAAATTTTTTTATTATCTTCAGAACTATCAATATAAATTTTACAAGCCTTCAAATTATTTTTAACAGGTTTAAAACTCCAGATTCCACATTTTATCCAACTTCAAATTATTTAATTTAATAATTTAATTATCAAATAAATAGTGATATTTGAATTCAAGTTAAAAATTAAATTTTACATATTTAAAATCAATTAAATATTCCGATTTCAAATGTCCAAAAATTCCGAGTTGTCACATTCCTCCCCCTTTAAAGAATTTCATCACCGGAATTGCTAGTTAAGAAGAATGATCCAATAACCATTACTATTTTCCAAAACCAAACAGTTTTATCAAGTTGCCATAACATATCTTTTATTAAAGACCCACTATTACTTCAACCAACTTTCCAAAACCTTTCATAATTTCCAAAAAAATTATTTACTCCACTTATTCAAATTTAAATCCAAATTTAAATTATCAAAACTTTCTCAAAAATTGTCTAACTCTCTAAATTTTCGTAAAAATTTGCCAGCGTCTCCTTTGCGCGGCTAGCTCGGTACAACTACAAAATGCCTCTACGGGCCCCCAGATTTCAAAAGAAAACAAAAGCCAAGTGGCTAGACTAGAAAATCATCAAATTTCATACAGAAATTTTAAATACATGCCTTAGTCGAGCAAATTTCAATTTGTGCTCTGAAATCAAAAATCCCAAATTCACTTTCCTAATCCTTTAGTTCCAACTAAACAATTAGTTTCAATTTCCATTTCCGAAATCCCTTCTTTCAATTCCAATTTTAAATCGATTTGTCGCTAACAAAAATTTTACTAACTCCCAAAATTTTCGAATTTTTTTGGCAGAGTCTCCTTTGTACGGAGGAGCTTTTGCAATTTGACAAGAGATATAAATATATATAAATCAACCCACATGGTCGGAAAAACAAAACAGTTCATATTTCCTATTTTTATTGCGTAGGCGTACCTTTATTTAGCATTTTTAAGCAAGATGCTTATTATTTTAGCAATTAGCACATCCAAATCCTGCTAAAGGCCTTTTGGTACCCGTACTTACTCAATTTAAACATATAAGCACTATATATAAGAAGTTTATAGCATTTCACTTATATTTAAATAGCTAAAGCATGGATTCTATAACAATGCATGTTATAACTTCCATAAGCACATATGTAAGGTTTTGACACTTATTTCAATTGCTTTCAGTCAACTCTCAACCCATATTATTCAATTTAAGTGATGTACAACTCACTTGCTTGCATACGATTCATTTTTAAACCAAACAAACTTATATTCATTTCAATTGATTCAAAAATC
Source organism: Allium cepa (assembly GCA_030765085.1). Classification (NCBI taxonomy): domain Eukaryota; kingdom Viridiplantae; phylum Streptophyta; class Magnoliopsida; order Asparagales; family Amaryllidaceae; genus Allium; species Allium cepa. The sequence goes on from CM060929.1 coordinate 217,686,565, forward strand.
AATTTTATTTACTTCTAATAATTCATAGAATTTTGTTAAATCTCATTTTCGTCAAACGACAATTATTTCTATGCAAATTCGGCGATGTTTATGTGAATAAACAATTACTTAAGATTATAATCATTTTCCAAATTAATTTAACCCAAACTTTTATTTAATGAACTTTCACTCTTCCTCGAAGCCAGGCTTCTATAAATTTTAAACTTAAGTTGATTTACTTTAATTTAGTCCAACTTCAAAACTTAAGTTCACTTCTATTTAATTTGATTCTTATCTAATCAAATTCCATTTAATTCAGTTAACCCATCCACTTTATTTTAACCGAGTCAATTTTTATTAATATACTCTATCAAATAATATATTTAGCTAGTTAGCTTACTTCCAACCTTTAAATCAATATTCGATTTTATTACAAAAATCACTTCATTAACTTTCCTGAGTTCAAATTATTTTTCTTTCATAATTCCAGTTTGGATTTCTTTCATTTTCCAAAATTTCAACACTTTTGTTTCGGCTTATTTATTCCATTTTTACATTTTTATAAGCTACTCACTTATTACTATTCATACGTCTCCATCCATTTACAGTCAATCACATTTTCACTTTACTTTTAACTAGGGATTATATTTTTATTTCAATGCTTTTCAATTCTTTTATAAGCTTTCAAAGCTTATTTATCTCAATTCAATACTTACTTAGTTTACGCTTATTTATTTAAGTAAGAATTTTAGTCCATTCAATATTATCTATATTCAACTGAATTTACTCAATTCACTTCTATTCCAATTTCTATTCAACTAGATTTTATTTTCATTTTAATCCAACTCATATGAAGTTATCATTTAAGTCATTTTTATGCTTATTTTGTTCTATTTACGGTGTTGATTTTGGGTTTGAATTTGAATTCATCAGATTTAGGTCTATTTTCCATTGTTATGTTTGTTCCCAAGCTCGAATTCTATTAAGCCCAATTCAAACCTGTTTGGAAAGATCCTTTTTTTATCTATGGAATTAATTAGGGTTCCGACTTAAATTTGGGGTTTTCATTGTTGGTGAATGTAATTTTGCATTCAAATCAGTTTAATTGTTATCGTCTAAATATGTTGGGTTAAAAATGAATCAGGTGGAATATTATTTCTAGTGGCCTTGTAAAGAAGATTAAGTTCTGTAAATTAATTCTCGATACTATAGCTTAACTTTTCAAACCTCTCGAAGGGGTTGAGGCGGTTAACTTCGCTTTACCTTTTCAATCTCTTTCAAAGGGGTCGAAAGGAAGCTAAGTATCTACCTTTAAGTGGACCCCTTCGAAGGGGTTGACGTGGTTGGCAAGAGATGGACTACTTCGAAAGAAAAAATATGTTTCGACATACTCTGATACCTTTCAAAGAAGTCATCTCAAAGAGTTCGAGTTAATGGTTACATACATACATACAATATGTATATATATATATTTGAATGCCTAAATTTATTTTAAAGGATTCAAAACTTAATGTATATAAAAGTAGATTTATTTTTGTGATTTTATTTCAAATAAATCATGCTTAATTTTGTTTACTCTAGAAGTTGTTAAAAGTTAGAAATTTATACTTTCTATCATCGACTGGATGGAAGATATTATATTTTTTGTTAAAGTTGAAAACCTTATCAGACCTTTCGACTTGGATCAAACCTCCCAAATTGAGACAAGCCTTGTTGTTTGTATGCTTTCTAAACCATACTTCCCCCTTCGACTTATTTGAGACCAATTATAACCAATAGGAACATAATTATCATTTTCTCAATATAAACACTACCGAAACATTCCAAGGCCCTTTCATTGGTATTAAAATCACTTGGATCTAAGTCTTTTGACTTAATGAAAGTATAATGTTTTAGCAATATTCATATTCTTTGAGTAAAACAAAATTTGTGGGTTTCGACGATGTCGAAAGGTTGTTTAAAAGGAGTTTCGATTGCCGCAATCTTTTTGAAAGGTGGACTTAAGGGAGATCTAAATCACCTATATTGTTGGAAAAAGGGATTTGAAAGGTTTAAACTATCTCCGTCTGTTCGAAAGATCGTTTCGAAGGTTTCACTTATACTTTAAACTTTGCTTTGGGGTGTTGACAAGTTTTCTTTTTAACAACAATAGAATGTACAAAAAAGGGGTGGGTACTAGTAAGAAAAAAAATCTCATACTGAATGAATGGGCATAAGTTATATCAAATTCTAAACTTAAAAGAATGGTCACAAATAAGTGAACATAGAGAAGAGCACAAGGCAGTTTTCCATGCAACTAAGGAAATAATTCAAAGATTTGAATTAACAACAATAGAAAAGAGAAGTTTTCCCAACAATGGCTAGGAGGGTACACCCCTTATCAAAAGTATACCTCTAGAAATATACTTTAGAACTCCGATGGCTCTCGGACACGTCCAAGACGGCTCTCGCCAACAGTTACCGAGAATCCAAATATTTCACATCTTAATGTGCAATAACCGAATCCAATCTAGAGTAGATGTGAAAATACCCTAATGGGAACAACCCCACATAGCTTAGCTTCCACTCACTCTTTGGGTATAGTCATTTTCCGACAAAGGATATCAAAGCTCAAATGAGCAACACATCGGCTTAGAGTGATGAAATATGAGGAAGAAAGCAGGATCAAAGTCGATAGTTAATAGATCAACTATCGAAAATAATAAAATAGTTTTTCACACATGCACTTGATTTTCATATTTTTAGAGACATTTTAAAAACAATCTTCAAAATACTCTTTCTAAAAGGGCGAATTATATTTTCTAAGTATGTTGAAACCAATTTCAAAATAAATGTCAAAACATTGTCTATTAGAACCCAAAACAATTTACACTTAGCTTTATTTTGAAACAATTCTTTAAAAGAGCTTTTAGTTTATAAACTTTTATTTATAAATTTTAAAAAAAATATTTATTATCCCAAATGATAATAAATTAATCAAAGTACTTTTATAAATTTTAAATCAAAGCTTAACCATCCCGAAGGATAATTTATAAAATTTATAATCTCTTTTAATAAACCAATCACATATCTTTATTAAACAGTTAATTATCTCAAAAACACCTTTATTTAATCAGTAATTTAACTTTTAAACCTTAATAAATCGAAATTTACTTTAAACTCTTTTATCAAATCAACTAGTTAACTTTTAAAACATTAGTTAGAAATATTAACCAAAGTCAAATATCATTAACTAAATGTTAAATTTTATTCAAACATAGTTAATTAAAATGATTAACTAAATTTAAAACATCATTAATTAAAATAATTAATTAAACTCAAATATCATTATTTAAAATGGTTAATTACTTTTAAAAATTATTAATTAAAATGATTTATTAAACGCAAATATCCTTAATTAAAATAATTAATTAACTCAAATATCATTAACCAAAAGGATTAATGAATTTTAAATATCTACTTTGTGAAAATACAAGTTTAAGACAACATACACAAAGGATTTAAGAGATGATATTCAATAGACGACGGTATAACGAAAAATTGCTATAACGACACTTAAACAATTGAAATGGAATATCACAATTAGTTTCAATTAAATATCGATTTAAGCAGCATAAAGAAATAAGTAATTATTATTGGCGAGAAACCACTCAAGGTCTCTCATAAATATTCCCCGCAAAAAAATGGTTACAGATAATATATAATCTTGTGTGTTCACAACAATTAAGTTAATATGTCATCCATTTTCCAAAATATGATTTTTAACCAAACAATCAATTAAACAACAATAATATCTAAAATAGTAACCAAGCATTCAATAATAATTTTATAGCATCATAGATATACTATAACAAATTTAAAAGCGAGTAAACTCATAGAAATTTCCAGTTACTGTCGAATCCTTCCATTCTGAACTAAAATAGAACGGGCATTTGATTTTAGCTTGAAATTCTACAAGCACCAATCTCCTTCAATCCAATTCCATAATGTAAACGTCATCATTATGAACCCAACACAACTGACCACATTCAATTGGACCTTTTATGAAATATATATTACGTTTATAAGATTTTAAATCGAATAATATTATTAATTATCTAATTACAACTTAACCACCATAATCTCATTTTTCAAAATCAATGTCGCACGTAAGAAAAAGGCCAACATCGGTCCTTTGCAGGCCGCCGCCTCCACGTTGCTTGAGCCACCGCCACCTCTTCACCAGAGTAGCCCTAACCTCCATGACTCTAAAGACACCGACCTTGTCCGTAATTCCTCCACTATTGCCTATAATGAGGCTTTTAAAATTGGCATCGTCGAACTCATTATGCTATCTCCTCACGTTGACATAACATGATCCATCCGGTCCACATTTTTGTCATGTCATGCCGACTAACTTCTATGTTAGGGTCAAGGTCTAGAAATGCCTCTAGTGGCCTGAACGAACTACGGCCGTTGGATGAAGGAAAAGTTTAAAATGGTTGCTATGGTTTGATTTTGGTTTGGGAAAATAAAATGAGGGATGATGGTCCTTATATAGATTTTCTAACCGAAACTATTCACACCCAAAATTCACGAACTCCAATTGAAGCGTGCTCATTCGCGCTCCTAGCTAAATACCCCTATTCCGAACTCAATGGAATTATTTTCGTGAGCTAATTCTATCGTATACAGAGGTTGACTTCTTAAATCAAATTATAATATTTTGATTTTCTAAGATTAATCGTTATGCATTTCGAGCTCGCATGACCACACAGTTCGTTCGGTCATTGCGAAACTCAATGGTGTACAACAATTTATCATTTCGAATCCAATTGGTGTAGTTTCATCAAATCTGAGGCAGTGCCCTAGAATGCTATTTCCCATATTTTGAATATTGTTTTATATTTTTGATCCAAAATCGAAATTTGCCCCATCTACTTATTTTTGTAATTAAATTTATAATTTGAATTTACCAGTATTATTTATTAATTAAAAGAAGTTAAATAAGATTATTAAATTCAATCAAGTAATAATTAAGTCACCAATTCCAATATTTAAATGATCATTATATTTGAATATAAGTTATTAAATTCCAAAATCCAATTATTTAAATATTTAAAATTACTTAAATATTTAAAATTCAATGACCAAAATCTGGGTTATTACATTCTCCCCTTAAAAGAATTTCATCTCCGAAATTGCCAAGAAAGAAAATGACTCCAAACCCATAAGTTTAAAAACTTATTAATTATTACGAGCTATTAACTTATTACTTAATTAATTTCTGAATATTATGAAAAATTTCGGCAGCAGCGTGGCTCGGTTGAAAAAACTATAAATTGCCACTACGGGCTCCAAACCAGGAAAAGAAAACAAAAGCTGAATGGCCTCCAATATCTAGGGCATATAATCACCAACAGAACAAAATACCAAACTTCTAAATATATTACGTATTTTTTGCATTTTATTTTTAAATTTTTGCAAGCATTATCTTGATGCAAATGCAGATTCACAAGAAATCAAATAGAAATCTCTTGCTTTCCTGTATTTACATAATCCAAAAGAGAGTCATATTGATAAAAGAGAAATATACTGGCTATATCTGTCATAGATTCAAATAGCATAAATAATATAGCATTCATAGACCACAAGACAATATGGTGCAACTAATACTAAAGAGGCAATCCTACAAACAAAAACTAGCATTATATAAACCCACATACAACTCTCGTATGAAATAAAGCCACATGCAACCAAAAAAATAATCAACACATGCAACAAAATACAAAAAATATTATATAACAAATGCTATGCATCCCATATTTTCAAAAGATAAATTTTAGAACTAAATTCCCGGGTTTTATATTTGAAATTCATTTTCAACCTTTTAAAACTCACCCAAAAAGAAATATATCAAAACTAGATCGAACATGACAAGGAGGGTGCGCCCCCCTTTCGAGCATGGATAACTCTAAACAAAAACAATGGAGCCTCTGGTGGTATTCTGGTACGTCCTAAAACTTATAGAGTAAATACACCTGGCGAGACGCAAAATGGGAGAAACTCCCAACCGCGCTTTGATTTTGTCATTCATTGTAATAAATAAAAATATTTGTAAAACATGTCACAAATATCTATTGAAACAAATTCCATTTTTTCGAAATAATAATATTTCTCAAATACTTCAAATCATATCATTATTTTTTTTACAATCATTCCAAAAATTATTTTAAAATGATTTCAAAACCCACGGGGTTTAAGTTCTAATAAACAACAATTCAAAAATCTCTGTTTATAAATTCAAACGTTATAAACTATGGTATATACATCATACAACCAATCAAATCAAATTCCATACAATAATGAACTGACATTATCAATCGATCAATTTTCAAAAGGGAAATATCTAACACTTAACATTATTTAAAATGTCAAATGTCTAACAAGCAGATTTAGAATTTTGCTTAAGTATACAAATTTCTTAGGTCACATACTGGTATACAATTATACTTAAGTCTATATGATATACATAAATCATCCATACACTACATTTATCTAATCACTTGCTCGGATACATATATTTCTACTTTTGAACTAGTATTGCTCACTCGACCTCTCTATGGCGGACTTCAATTAGATTCCTTGATTAGAAACTTTTTTTCTCCTTGCATAGCCATACTATGATAGATAACTTCAGTATCTTATTGAGAATCTGAATCAAGTGTTTGTTGACAAGAATCAAGTGAGAAATCCTTTTTCGGACTGGTGTGAATCATGTTGAAGTTATTTACGTGAATTCTGGATCAAAAACCGTGCGAATAAGATGATCTATGTATAATTTACGTACTTAATTCGATTAGTTTCTTAATTATACCAATCTCTTTCTAAATCACTCATACTTTCTACTTAGTATTTCATTTAACCCTAAAATTATTTTATGAATTACTCTATAAATTTTTGACCGAAGTTTATAAATATTTTACAAAGACAATTCTTTATAAAACAACAAATAAAAGCTTTACTCTTTTTTATTTACTTGCATAATATTCCTCTATATCCTAAGAGTATATACAAAGTATCAATTTTTATTTTATCCATTTGTCAATTATTTATTTATTATTGTTTTTTCAAATTTTAAGTGGAGGCCCAAACAAATATGGGTCTTTAAAACTGAGTCAACCCTTGGACAATTTTACATTAAAGTGTACTAAGGGAAGATACTTACAGGTTTGCCTAATATCACTAATTAGGTTTACGTAATTTAGATAATAAATAAAAACTTTGGTTTTAATTAAATAAATTTACCAAAACCTTTCTGTCTGATTTAACCCATTTAAAACTTGAGTTAAATTATATCTTTTCTATCCAAGAGTTTTAAAATTTTCATTTTTATTTCAAATTATTATACAAAATAAATTTTATTTTGAAATCAATTCCCTTTAAGGGAACTTAAAAATACCTAGTTTTTGTTTCAAAATTCCACCTTTGAAAACACACTACTTATGTTTCTTTATAAAATGATTGCAACAATTTATTTATTAAAACTCACTTTAGGTTTGTTCATATTTTGAACTCATTTCATCCGCACAATGATAAAGAGAATAATTTAGTAGTCCCATAATGTTTTCCGAAGCAAACATCTGATAGTCGCTTAGAAGATTATTCAGATTATCACAAAATTGAGCGAAATATTTTCCCTAATTTTCCCCAATGAAAATGCATATTTTTTAAAATTTCACTTCCAAAATATTTTTTTATTTAGAAATACTTTCAAGTAGTACTACTATATTTTTTTTCAAAGACCTTCCGAAAATATTTCAAACAATTTCGGGGTTTAGATTCAAAAATCCTTTTTAAAACTCATTTTATAAATCAAAATTTATATAAAATTACCATTATTTGAAATCATTTCATATTATAATAATTCTTCTTTATTATAGTAATTTTTTTTTCAAATATTTATCCTCTAAATGTCTTATCATACCATTTAGATTATTTTAAACAACCTTTATTAAAAGATTACTTTAACTTAACATTTTCTCTGAGTATCTTACAGTCAAACTGTGAGACTTAATTCACAAGGAGTTTGTTTATAAATTCAAACAAAAATTGCTTATACATAAGCTAAACATAATTAATCAGCAATCAACGATTGACAATCAATGCTCCTAAATTAATCAAGCATGACTGACCAAACAATAGTGATAATAATAAATATTACCACTTTCAAACAAACAAGCACACTCTATAACTATATAAAGTTTGAAAATTATTTCTTCATATATAAAATAGAGGTAGAATATTTCATTTACCTAATTTTCAAAAATTCAATATTATGTCTGTTTGCCTTGTATAATTGTTTATAAATCCCTATCGATATTGTGGCATCTCATATCTCGACCAGAATTCATAAACAACTCAATAAACCAATTAACACAATACTTTCTTATGATGATAACAATACGCTCTCGTATATATACAATACACTCAAATTCATTTAAGGGTGTCACTTACCCTATCTTTGATGAGTTATTCCCTCTAGGGTATTAATAACCCTATCATTAGTGTGTCATACCCTATCAAAGCCAAGATTCTCGGTTAATCTCAGCTTTGATAGCACTTTTGTGAAGACCCGCCTTTTTGACCATCGAAAGTCGACACCATATACATCCACGGTACTCAGATGCCGAACATCCAATAGCCGAAAAGGCAGATTGTTAGGGTAAAATAGAAAGAAAAGCACAGAGAGCGGGGAAATCAAAATCTCACAGTGGAATTGACAGCATAGAATATAACAAGGACAGTATAAACTGTCACTTCAAACTACAAAGTACACCAGAGTAAAAAAATTCTGACCTTACAATTACTGATGGGTATACAATATATTACAGCGGAAAATAAAACATTAAATAGGTGAACACCGACTCTTCTCTAATAACTCCATATCACCAAAGCCAACCTGGGAAAAATTCGGTATGACCCTAGCGTTACAATAAAATAACGCCCGGGTCAGTCTGGTAAACCAGCGCGAGAAAATTTAAGTACTATGATGAACATATAAAAATTCCGTGAGATCACGTTGCTAACGCGAAATGGGTTTTTACCTCACAAGAATAACATCCATAAATGGAGAAATGGAAAACAAATTAGAACAATAATCTAATCAAGAAAGAATGAAAATAAACAGCCGAATACAAAGAAATAGGGTGGGTATTAGTAAGAAAAAATCTCATACTGAATGAATGAGCGTAAATAATATCAAATTCCATACTTAAAAGAATGGTCACAAATAATTGAACAAAGAGAAGAGCACAAGTGTAATAACCCTAATTTTGGCTAACATTATTTATGACATTTAATTAGATAAATCAATGAAATAATGCAAATGGTTAAGAGATTGAGATTTGTATAATCATAAGGTTGTCGTGCCTTAAATAATATAAGCAAAGGAGAATTAAAATGATGTAACTAAAAGGAATAAGATAAGGGCTAAGAGCAAAATAGGAATCGGCTATGTTCTTACACCCTAAACCCTCTTACCTTCATTCCTTATTCATTATCAACATTTGCAAATAAAACTAAAATACCTAAGGAGTTCGGCCGACCACCATTAAAGGATTTAAGAAGAAGAAAACTAAGATTCAAGTAGGAAGCTTAAGCAAATCAATCCAAAGGACAAATCTCAACCTTCTTAATACCAAGCTTAGGTGAATGATTATTCTTACATCTCATTTTTATTACTTCTGGTTTCCAGATAGGATCTAAATAGATTTTGCAAATAATATGCCATGATTAGATTGTTTAAATGGATATATCTTCTTGTTGATGAATTATGTTGTTTCATATGTATTTTCAGATAAGTTTTGATTTGAAAAAACTATTAAATGACATCCAAATGAATTGCATTTTTGATATATGGTTGAAAATATTATTTATGAAGTGGGTTTCAAGTTTTATAATTTTCTAAGCATATGGATTTATTATGAATTTTGGGTGAAAGAAAATGGCTAAAGTGGGGTTTAAATTATTTTCCGCAGTTATATGTTTGCCTTGGGTCTGAAATTTAAATATGATAGAAAACATATTAAAAGTGATTTATGGGTATTTTTGAAGAAATTTCCTAAGTATTTTGTTATGGATATAAAATTATTTAAGGTATGAGAACTAAATGTTTTATATGTTTCGAAAAGGCGAATGGCTAATTTGATAAATGTTTTACATTGTTAATTACTAAATTCGATAGAACTTTTAGAAAAAGTTTTTGAAAAAGAATTGGCAACCAATTGTAGGTTGAAAAATAAGGCAAGTTAGTTGGAAAGAAATTATTTTAAAAGGCTAACATAAGTTTTGCAAAAATTTGCTGCTTCGCCGCTTCTTTCAGCTATCTTTCGACCTCATACTTCTACCCCCCAAGTCGAAGCTAATACACATAGTATCAACTCTTTGGTACACAGTGGATTGGAGAAAGGCGGAAAGTATAGGGTCGAAACAAGGCTTTCGAAGGAGCAGAAGTTAATTTTATTAACTTTGAATTATTATGTTTACAACTGACACTTTCGAAAGGGTTGGGGTTAGCTTTTGACTTAGCCAGCTTGCTTTTGTTTATATAAGAAAGGCTCTCGAAAGGGTTGCCATTTTTTTACTTTAAAATAATCATTCGAAAGTGGTTGAAACTGTAGGATTGTTTTCACCATAGAGGGGTGAATAGGGTGATACTAATAATAATAAAAATTAATGCAGAAATAAAAATAAAAATAGTAAATAATGCAGAAAAGATCGCACACAAATTTACCCAGCTTCGGCAAAACCCTATTAGTCCTTGAGATGATTGCTTTGATGACAACAACCTTAGAATAAGATTATGAAATATAAATACTAACATTATAGTTTAGATATAAATGTATATGCAGGATTTAACCATGCAGGTACCAATAATGAAGATTGTACAACATAAAGGTTCAAGATATCAAGATTGAAGACTCATGAGTATCAAGATTATCAAGAGTTCAAGATTTCAAGAATAAGTAATTTAATTAGAAATTTTGTTAAAACTCCTAAAAAACAATGGCATCTTAAAATCCAATTTATTCGTGGAATGGTATCCACTTCGAGTCCGTAAAGGGATGGAACCCTAAGTAGGATGGAACCTACGAAAATCTAGTGGAACATTGTTTTGTATCCGCTAACCTTTTATTCAAATGTTTTTACAAAATTATATCCTATTTTCAAAATGATATCAAAACCTTCCTTTTAAAAGAATCAAAAACATCTATCCTGATTTTAAATATTTTAGCCTTAAAATAATCTTTATTTTCAAAATCAAATTATCCTTGTTTTTAAATTATCTTTTAATAATAATATATTTAACTTTTAACTATTTATACTTAGATTTAAATATAAAATATAGTAAAATTTTATATATACCAAAATATTATTCTCTATACTTATTTATGTATTTTAACTATAGTTAAGTATATTTATAAAGTTTAAAATAGTTTTAATACAAGATAGAAGAAGTTATTTTCTATGACGCCCCACCTCTATGCTCACAATACCAAAGAGTATTAAAGGAAATACTGTCTGTTATCACGAAGAATAAGGCTGGATAGGAGCGGCCATCCGTAGTTAGGCCTTACACTAGTATTGGTTATTTCGATAGGAGTGGTATATATTTTTATCTTTCATCTCTTATTTATTTACTCCCACCGACATACCCAATTCCAGTATAAAAAGAACTACGATGGTTCATAATAGTTTAGGACGATAAATATAATAATAACACAGATGATATAAATGCGGAACACAGATAAAACAAAAAGTCTCATATATATAATAACTAATGTCAGTTACAATACATGTGATACAATATATATGATACAACTACAACTCTCGACTCAGGAAGTTATATACACAAGTACGTTACCATGATTAATATACATGAATACATAACAACCTATACTAAAACAACAACTCTCCAAAAGTATGAAAAGACTTCATAGCTATAGCAGCAACCCAAAGTAAGATATCAACAACCTGTAAAACTCGGTCTGACCCGAGTATTAAATTCAAAAGAAAATAATACACAGGTCAGTCTAATTCAAACTCAGTTATTAGTGCACAGAAGCAATAATATTTAAGTAACAAATAGACGACAGTCACAATAAATCTCGTCCATCCGATCCTTAAATAAAGAAACTGGATAACGATAAATATAACATGTAACAGTGTTAAACAACAATTCAGCAAATCCAAATTATCAACGAAGATAAATTAAAAAGATTAACTATGAAGATAATTTAGAAAACAACAGAATTGCCTAAACGGCAATTAACGCCAAAATCTAATTATTAAGTAAATAATTAGAAACTCAAATCTAATTATCAAATTGATAATTAGGCAACAACAAAATCATCAAATTAACCAATCAAAATACAAATCCAAAACATATTGAATTGAATAAACAAAACAGTTCAAACAATTGAAATATCAATTAAAATGCCAATTCGGGTAGGGTTGCAGTACACGCACGCGTGCACTGCCTCACCACTACAGTATCTGAAATACGCAAAAGATCAATAAATCAAAACAAAATAGAATATCAATAAAAGCAATACCGTGTGGCTGCAGTACACGCTTGCGTCACTGCCTTGCCACACAGTGATGATGTACACAAAAGCTCAATACCGTGTGGCTGCAGTAAATGCTTGCGTGCACTGCCTTGCCACTATAGTGATGATGTACACAAACGGGCACAAGGTCAAACCCGACCATTTAAGCTGGATTCAACACAAGTGTAATTCCAAAATCAATATGAAATTCAGGTGCAATCAAATTGAATAGTGACTTGCACAAACACAAGAACACGTCAGAGAAGCAAGTTGTAACTACAAAGCCAAATTACTTACAAAATGCAGAGGTCAAGTCAGTGACTCAACTCAATGTACGAATCAATGTACAAGTCACAATACAACAATGTCCAGACCAAATACTATCAATATGGTCAAACAGAGACTCCAAGCATACAAGAAGATATGCACAGATCTGAAACAAAGAATGGCTAGACCAAACAACGCAATGCAAATGAAATCATCAAAGACCAAGTCACAGCCGAGATGATCCATCACAGTGCAAACGAAAATAAATGCATCAGTGCACATGAGAATTGACTCAGTGCATATGGAAATAAAATGCATCAGTACTTGTGAGGAATAACTCAGTGCAATATAAAACAACAAGGGCACAATTGCAACAAAACGAAGCTGCAACCACCACAAGTGTTCAAGGTTGTAAAACTGCAATAAAACCGATGCAACATGGCAAATCCAAAAATACAAACTGCACTAATCCCTAGAACATGAAGGGGTCAGCTTAGTAATTAGCGGGTGATACACGGCAGAGACAAAATAGTGCAGCAGTTTAAAGTGGCAAGCAACAGAGGCAAGAAAGTGCACCAAAACCGACAGCAAGCACATATATATACTCACGTGTATAATTTGCAATGAATAACACAACCTGAGCTATTCTGAATCAAAAATAACTTGATATAATTTCATGCTTTCTTTTAAAATGATGACCCAGGTATTGCACAAGAATACACGTGATTGGGTGAAAAGATTGTAACCTGGCCTTACAAATATATGCATGCATTATGGACTTAAATAAAGGTCAACAACATCACTTTTTCCAAAATGAATCAAATGCCAACGTATGAAAGAAAACTATGCTGGCATAGCAACAACAAATTACACGTATGAAAATATCATGTGAATGAGAAATTGCGTGATGGCTAGTATACACATACAGTTGCAGTAAAGACTGCAGAAACAATTGCCCAACACCAAAGAACAGGCTATGCAACATAAAGAAAATTCAAAGCATCAGGGAAAACAGAGGCAAGGCTCATGTCATACCAGATTCATAAGAACCAAACATGGGGCTGATTCAAATAATGTCAACAACATGATAGTAAAGTAGTGACACAGCATAGCATAGCGCAACACAGTGACAAGCTACACAATAGATGCAACTGGCATCAACATGTATACAAACATGAACTAGTAACAAATGTACAAGTATCACAATCAAGAACAAGGTGCAGTGCCGAAGCAAAAGACAAATATATTGCTTTTTCAAAACAAATACAATACAGTGTGAACCCATGAATGCAGAGTGCAACTACAACAGATAGTGTCGAGGTTATCCAAATCAGAAACATAAGGGCCGAAGGATAACCAACGTCGAACAACCCAAAATCATCACCACAAAATCAAAACCGTACTAATCAATTAAATTGAAAAAGGCAGTAAAGACATAATGGCCAAAACAGCAAGTATAGTCAAACAAGATCAACACCAAAAATCAAATGACCGAAGTCAAAAGCAAACCAGTGTCATAATAGCCATGAAAACAAACCAAGTCAAAAATCATCAACGTCGAACAAATCAAACCGCCGAATAAACCAATTAACAAATTCGATACTTATAGAATGAATTAGAAGTGAGTGAAATGAAAATCACTCACCTTGGTTTCGAAGAACCCCAAATCAAGCGGGCGAAACAAAGAGGAGACCATCAATTGAAAGTCGGCATCGCCGAATTTTCCACAAGCTCTAATTTTTGAGAAACGAAGCCGCCATTTTCTTTTTTCTTTTTTTCGATTGTTTAGGGTTTTTTGAATAAAATGAAAATAGAGAGGGACGGGTCTTACTCGAGATAACATGGCACCCATGATAAACGTGGGCCGGGATAAATTTCTAAAGCCCAAACAACACTTAATCAAATTTTTAAACGAATTTCAACCGATTAAAAACTCTAAATAGCAATCTGCCAACAATATTAATCATCTAACAACGAAAATTAATTGTTGTAAAACTCTGGGTTGTTACATTTTCAGAGAAAACAAATCACCAAAATTTTCTTTGGGATGTCGACATACCCAAAATATCCGTATCGACATAGTGGCAGTTGATTTCAAAATTTTGAATTTCAAAAGAAGTGTCTATTCGTCATATCCCTATATGAATGGACATGGCTGTTGTTCTTCTATAAATAGGGGTTGTTTTGAACGAATTTCAATTCATATTTTTCTGTTTTTACTCCTCTTCTTTTTTCTCATTTCTTTATACATATTCTTACCATTACTCTGCCGAAATAACATTGAATCTAACTAGATCATTTCTAGTTTGATTCTAATCACTATCTCAACAAGGTCTCAGTGTTATTCAGAGTTGTAGACTTCCTTGTAATCATTTAGCGAGAAAAGGTGTGATTGTAGCCTTGGAAATCAATCAAGCGAGAAAAGGTGTGATTTTGGCCTTGGAAATTAATCAAGTTAGAAAAGGTGTGATTGTAGCCTAGGAAATCAATTGGGTGAAGGAAATCAATTGAGTGAACTAGTTGCCCCTGAAATCAAGTGTTTCTACCCAAAGGTTGTGAATCTGGAGGGTGCACCTCGTAGCCTTGAAATCGAGGGTGTAACTGTACAATTGCTTTTGAAAGAAAATCCGTACTTGTGTGCGGGACTGGATATAGGGTAACTCTGAACCAGTATAAAATCCGGTGTGTTCTTTCCTTTACTGTTTTTACTTTATTTCTGCATCCGTGTTTGTTTCTGTGATCATATCTGTGTCTAAATATTGCATACATTTGTGTTCAAATTAACATAAACTCAAAAAGATTTAGTATTTCCTTAAAACACTATTCACCCCGCCTCTAATGTTTATCCTAGCATTAAGAACCGTAATCCGCATTTCTCACATTTGATATCAGAGCAAGATTTTCAATGTTTTCATAATCTGAATTTTGAAAAATTTTAAAATGGCAATTTTGTTTATAAAATTATTAACACTATTTTCATATGAATATGTCACAGAATCATCACGGTATTGTTGTTTAAAATTATATTTAGTTATTTTGAAAAGTCACTTGATTCTTTAAATTGTTATGTTGTTCCGTAGGAGAATAATTATGTCTAATGACTATTGCTTAAAAGATACTAGATAACCATTCAACAATCAAGAAGAATAAATGGATATATAATGGCAATCAACAATGAAATGGGTACTAGATCAATATAAAGCTTTTGATTCTCATCTACGACTTGATATGATACCGTACTTCTCTCCATCAACTTCATAATATCACTTGTTTCGTGTGAATCCGTCAAGAAATGACCAAGCTATGGTCAAACGAAATTTTCATGAACAAAGAGAGAAAGAAAGCAAAACTGTCAATGGTATTCTTCAAATTGCATCCAAAAATTTGATTATTTTGCTCCCACTCCTTTTCCAGATTGTAGTTCTTGTTCTCACGGTCATTTTGATGGGTGGATCATCAAATTCCGATCAAAATTGAGTGAGATGTGACAGTTTGAAGTTGACCATCCAAAACTGAAAAACTGTGTTCGGGATTTTCTATATTTCTCTTACTGATTCGGCCTATTGCACTACAGTACCATCCAACTTCGTCACCAAACTATTACTAGATCATAGCCCTTGCCTTCCTCTTCGATTTTCCACTGGTTTCATCCAATTCCGTTGAGAAACGAAGGAGATATGCCTTCTAGCAGTTTGATAGTATATAGAAAAATGGGAAGAAGAAGAGAAACTTTTGTGAAAAGTGGTGACGTTGGGCCTATTTATAGCGGTTGAAGTGTCCATTCATCCTAAATTCAAATTCAAAGTTTTGGCGCCAAGTTGGTCAATCCACTAAATCATCTGTATTTTTCTCATATGGTCTTCAAATTCAGCAAATGAATATACTACGCTGATCAGAAAAACGAGCCCGTCGCAATATAACTGATCTCGTCGTTAAATTCTAAAAGATATAAATGTGTGGTTGACGACAATGGAAGAACAACAAAGTTAGAAAGATGGAGTGTAAAAATTGGTACGCTTTACTATTATTTCATCTTTATTGTTGCATTTAGGAATATATACTTATGCATTTAGTTAGGTATAGAAATTTATCTCTTTTATAAGTTTTGATATTTAGGTCCATATGTCGATACACCATAGTATAAATTTCGATATTGTAACGTCCCGCCTTTTCACACGGTTCAAATCGACACACGTGCCAATTCAAACCATACGGAAGGGCGGATTGTTATGGGGTAAATAAGAAAAAAGAGAAAGAAATTAAACAAAACAGAATCTCACAACGGAAGGATAAAATATAATAATAAATATACAGTTCATAAAACTGTTTACAAAACATTTGATTCTTCTTTATACAATAAATATCAGAGTTCACATACCAATAATATCAATGCAGAGGAATTAAATAGTGTAGTGGAATAATATAGTAGATAGTAATACAAATCTTCGTCTTCGTCCTCCAGAGCTAAAACTTCAAATCCTGAAAACGCTCGGACTGACCCGAGCGAATGGAAAAACAAAACACTCGAGTCAGAACTAAAAGATCTTATGTAAGTTAAAACAACAGAAATAAATATGAGTGCAGTAACTCAAGAGATGCTCGGGATTTACATCTCCTAAGGATCCGTTAAACTATTTACTATGTAGTATATTACGCAATTATAATAGTGTCTAATTGTAAAATAAACTTACTTTTTTCTTAGCATTAAGGGGTTACCCATATAGCCCTAAACACGTAATAGTCCCAGTAGTCCATCCAATATCATAGTCCCTCCTGATCGGGAAGCCACCAGAGGATACCACACGGGCTACGGGAGAAATCCAAACTCGTACAAGGCGCGATAGGGTAGGTGACACGGCACAACTAGGCAATGCCAGGGTAGATATACCAATTGCTATCCGGGGTGGTGGAAACGCGCAGCGCACAGCTACTGCCCACCTCGATCAACACCCCCAAATCAAAAATCAAAAATGGCCACCGAATCAATCCAAATGTCAGAGTATAATAACGAAGGAGTGCGTTCGATCAGAGGAATGACCTCATTGGCCCGAGAATCGCTCCTATTTTAGCGACCTTATGCCAACTCACGGGAGTCGGGTCCACGTATTTACCTCGTAGGAAACGCCGCCACCAACCTACTTCATTCTGGAATCTCCACCGCGTACACGGTTGTTAAAGTGGTTTTCGGAGTTGGCAGAGAGTATGACAACTTCCGATCACGGTCTCTTCAACAACCAAACGTTATTATAACACCACGGTCTTAAAAATAGTATATACTTTAAAACCAGAATATAATTATCCATTTCAAAACCCATAAATACGATATCATTTCCATTTCCAAACAATTCATTTTGATATTATTTTTATAAACCCAAATCAATAATATCATTTTATTTCAATATTATTTTCTTTTCCAAAATCATACTGCTTTAAAAAATTTAATATCTGGAAACTGAACATTTGAATTATAACTTTCAAAACATAATACTTCAAAATTCATAGCTTTAAAACCATAACTTCTAAAACTTGAATGGTTTGGATATTGAAACGGTATATAAAATAAAATAGTTGAGTTTAAAATTACTTTATAAAGTAAATAATCTTCACGGCTTTACAAATTTATTCATTTAAAATTTAGTATCCATAAATTTTAAATTCACTTCCAGTTAAATTAACCACTTCAATTTCAATATATTCCTAACTTTGAGTATTTAACAATTTCAAAACTTAAGGTTGGAAATTCTATTCAATAATTTATCGTCTTATTATTTAGTTTTGAAATATTCATAAAATAAATCCATAAAATAAAACACAAAATTTTTAACAATTAAATATTTCCTTCAATTTATTTATACTAGAAATATTCATTTAATTTATCTTGAATAAAATCAACAGTTATAAATATCATACCTTTAAAATTTCCAAGTTTAAATAAGTTACATCACTTATAGAGTTTAATTCTTAAATACGCTCAATTCGAATTAAATTTTAATTTACCTTCCAATCTAGATTGATTTAAATCATTAGAACTCCATTATTCAACTTATTTAGTTTATTTAACAAATTTATACATAGCTTAAATTCAATAATTTAACTATATATGTTTATAAAATAAGATTTTATATAAGGTCAAAAATTAATATTTATTAAACCGTATCCTATTAAAACCATGGAAAAATTATTTCAAAAATAACTTTATATATAAATAAATATATATATATATATATATATCGTGGTGCCTGTATATAATTTTCTATCCTATGGTCAAGTGATACAGATATTTATCATTTCAATCCGCAATTTAAAAATAAAAATTACGGTTATATATCATTTCAAACCGCAATCCCGAATGAAATTAAAATGCGTAATAACTTGCAATTTATATAATATAGAACACATCATCCATTCACCCAATATCAATCATCAACCAATTTATTGCAATCATCATCAATTTAACCAATCAACAATATAGAGCGTATAAAATATAACAGGTAATAAATAACAGGTATTAACTACCAGTTTGTATTCAATAATAAATTTAATAACTGTTTAACTAGCTGTTTTTATGCAAATAAATAAATTTTTAACTGTCAAATTATATGCAGTAATAAAATCTATTAACAGTTAAATTAAATAAATGCGATTTAACTGAGATGATGAATAAAACATGCCAAACAGTCATAAATAAATTTCTACTCATATCTTAAGTCAATTTAACAAACATAAGAAAATTTAGAAGTTGTGAGTGGGTTAAAACACTTACCTTTTGAATTTAAATCGAATTTAAATCCGATTTAAAACCAAAAATTCGACGGTCTCCAAATCTGTCCAAACCAGCGTCAAAGCGTCCGGAATTTTATTACGATCCTAACAATAAAACCGCACATGAAACGGAGTTCGTATGTGAAAATATAGCGAAAATTGCGCTTGAATTTCAAAAATAAAATAACAAAAAAAAAGAACACAATTCACCTTGCAACATGCCACGTCAACCTCACTCCCCTCTTTCATAAACGCGCGCACAACAAGTGGAACCCAACGCACCTCCGTTTGACCGATCTTTGACCACGCCTAGCCACCAATTCGACCGTCAATTCGCCGCAAAACTTCGTCGATGAACAACGTGCTAGCCCATCTACATAACCCAGAAGGGATTTTCCGATCAGACGCACCAGTCAAAAACGCCCAAATCAATTTTGACCGTGATTTCTGGTCAAACAATGCATCGAATTGAAAAATGAATTACACCATTGAATTACGCTCGTCGAGAGCTTCAACATGTATTATTTTGAGATTTTTCTGCCGACTTTGACTTTTTGACTCTGATTTTGAAATGGATCTGGATCTGAAATTTTGTTTGCCATTGAGGAGGAGAAGGAGCTGAAGAAATTTTACGCAGACAAATGAGAGTTGGCGGAGGCTAGGGTTTAGCGGGGTATTTATAGATGAAGTTGGAATAGACAGATGGATCCGAATTTAAATGAATTCACAATTTGTCAATTTAAATTCCAAAAATCCATTTATTTGATTTTTAGATCTTATTATGAATAAATGGTCAACTTACCATTTCTATCATTTCTGATTGCAGTTAGCTTCAAATTTATTAACCAAACCTTCATATCAAATAAGGATTTATTGCAAAAAAATTTAGTGTTTACCTTTAATTAAAGTAAATTCAATAAATTATAAAATCTTATTTCAATGAAATTTTATACCATTCGTATTCAGTTCTCTTTATTAAATCAACAATCATCGTCTTATGTATATATTTAACATTAGTATATATTCAATTACCCCAATTTCTTTACAGTTGTCAACTAAATTCATATTAACGTAGTTTTTTTTATTACGTTTAATTGCAAAACATAAAATTTCAATTGCTACAATAATTATATTTATTATAAATTGAATCCCAATCAATTCCAACCTTACAATTTAAATTAAATGGTATTGCACTAACCTTATTAAATTACTTCCAGTTTCAATTAGTATAGAATTTGATCCTAATTACTTACCATCAAATTCATAAATTATCGATTACCTTCCAATTAAATAAAAATTTATTACAAATTGATTTACAGCCTAATATAACATTCACATTAAACCCATTTCATTCCACCCATTAATTACTAACCTTAAATTAGCCTATCTTCATATTATAAATAATCCCTTCTTTTTAATGATCTGATTGGATCTAAACATAAGTTTAAATTCAGGTATAAACATATATGCAATAAACTAGCATTATATTTTGAAACGTGAATTGATTTAATTGGAAATAAATCACTCAATCCAAATTTATTTTAATAAGTTTCCAATTAAACTGATTAGATTCAATTCCAACCCTTTAATTGAGCCTATCATTACTTTGTAACGCAGTTAACACTTGTCTCACATTTCATTCCATATATATTCAAATTTCCAGCTTCCCTTTATATAAATTATTATTTCCAAATATATTGAAGTTGTTATTCCAAATTATTTTTCCAACCCAACTATATACATGTGCTAAAATTAGAAACTAAATTAATTCATTGAATAGGTTTCATTCTTTTATATTAACTTATGAAATAAATATGTATTTCCATTGCTCATCACCTTTATACCTTTCAATTACAGTTCTCACCCACATAAATGAGACAATTAATTTCATCTAAATGTAATCGTTTTCCAATACGTTAATAACTTTATTTCCAAGTCTTATATTAGAACAAACTATCCAATACGAAAAGTCTTAACATTGTTACAAATACTACTTTAATTAACATTAACGCAGAACTCAATTAAAATTATTGTAACTGATTTCAAAATTGTAAATTAACAAGTTACCAAAATAGGCAACATACAATAATCGTTACTCTAATCTTTAGTCTCATTAATACACTTTAATTTCTCAAAATCAAAGTTCCCATTTGTTTCTTACATTTTAAACTCAAAATCAATTATAACAAATTTCAATAATTCCCTAGACCTTTCCTTTTCATTTATCCATTTATCAAGTTTACATTAATAAATCTTTTCTTCCATTCCTCAAATTCAACAACTAGTTCTATTATGAATACCGTTAACGTTATTTCCAAATATCCCTTAATTAATATTATCATAAAAATTTATTTATTTTTATTCCACTTGATTAAAAATTCAATTTCTAAGTCTTAATATACTCTAAATTAACAACTTCTAAACATGGTATTACTTCTCATATTAATGTAACTTTTATTTATTGTATTAACATTTATTTCAAGTTCTAATTCTATCAACCAATTAAACAGTTAACCTATAATATATGCTTACAATCCAAATATTACACCCATTTGTCATATTCTGAATGGAGTTAGCATTTAATTCCAAAATTTATCTAAATTTTACATTAAGATAATATTAAATTACCTTTAATGAAATTAAATTCCCAATTTATTTAATGCAATCAATTTTTGACCTTTCAGTTATTTCAATAAATTTGGGGTTGCGCAAGATTAATTATTTATTAACATACATTAACATAATTGCATTAATTTACATTTAGTAACAAATAAATCAATATATTATTCCACATGGTAATACACTGATTGCATTTGTTTATACTATGCTCCATTTAAAACTAAGTCATAACAATTGAATGATTGTATTACATTGGAAATGTTCATTAATTATTAACTTGAAAAAACATATTTCCTAAATTTACATCCAATTATTGTTAGCCATGTTTTAGTACATTAATCTTTTCAATACTTACCTCTAATTTCACATATTCGCTTTATATCCAGGTATAAACCCTTATATCCCATTATAACTTAATGCATACAATTTACAGCTTCCATTTTTATATTAATTTGAATTCCATTCTAGTTAAAAAAAAATCATTCACTAATTCAACATTCCCCTTTGTTTCCTATATTAAACTTAAAGTCAAGTATGACAATTTATATTACTTCAATAAATTGCCATATAAAATTTAAATTGTTAATTTTAATTACAATTTCTACTGCTCTAATATAAATTATAAAAATTTTATTTTCTTCTCTAAATTTAAATTACAAAATCTTAATTAAATTAACAAATTTATTTACCAAAATTTACGGGTCGTTACAGATATACCAGTCTAATTTTTTTTTAAAGTTTTTTAAAATATATTTTCTTTCAAATAAAATCTTACCGCTAATTTATTACAACTATATTAAGTAGAAAAGCATTTTTACATGCTTAAAGCCAAGAGTCTTTACAAATGTTTTTTTTATAATTTTTTATATTTTTTTAATTGATTTAGTTATATTAACTACTTTAAAAATTGGGTCAAAAATCAATTATTTACATGTCAAAATCTAATCGTAAACTTGGTGCAAAATCATGTTAAAAATAAGCCCGGAATTTTAGATAGCATTTCTAAAATGCTTCTTTTCTTCTGTAATGTTTTGTAAGTACTGCAAATTCATTTTTATAGCATTTCTGTGCTTTGAAAGACTGTAGAGTTTTAGAAACTTTTACACAGTGTTTGGTAAAAGCTACAGTTTCAGTTTTATAAAGTTTCGAATATATTTTACTACAAAAACTTTTTATAGCATTCTTTGAATGCTGTTTTTCTTTATGAAACTTTAAACCATGTAAAAATAATATTTAAATTTAGAATTTTTCTTTGTTCTTTCTAAAAGTTATTTTCTAACTTATATTAGAATATTTTAAAATTAATGCTTAGATATTTTTTTAGCAATTAATTAAAATTTTAAATGAAAGAGGCCTTAACATAACACATGTTTATTTTAGTTTTTCAATTTTTAATATTTCATTGTGATATTTTTTTAAAAAGATGTTTAAACATGTTTCTAAATATTTAAACCAATAATAATTTAATATAAAGGTTTTAATTAGTAAGTTAATTATTTTATAAACATGGAAGTTCGGATTCTTAAAAAAAAACAACCAAGTTAAAATAAAAAATATTTTAAATAAATTAAATAAGTAGGCTATTAATTTTTATAAAAACCATATTTGATCATATATATAGTTTAAATCCATATTTCTTAGCAATTTGATTTTGATATTAAGTTTGATTACTACCTATCATGAATATGTTATAGTTTTAATATCATTTATTACCTAAACTCTTTTCTTTACTACTCTTTCAGTCTCATTCATTAGTTTCTTAACCTAAGTCTAGTAATTGGTGTGTATTACCTTTGTTTGGTTGAAGTGATTTATAATAAATAATTTGATATATATGTATATATGCTTGTCATTTAGGTATTACTTGTCACTCATGTTTATCTTATACTAGATGTCTCTTAACCGTATATATATATCATCATATCATTCTACATATTTTTTTATATATTTCATTATCATTTTGTTTCATATTACATATCATTATGCATCTTATTTCATATCACATTTCATTGCATATTACATCATAAATTATAATGCATGAAATATCATAATCATTGCATCACAAGTTGCACTTCATTTTGCATATTATCTCATGCTACATTGCATATGTCATACATTTCATACTGCATTACAAACTACATATTGCATACATTTATACATTACGAGTGTATTTTATTTAGGAGGAGTTTGTAGTATTGTGTTATAGTATAGGATTATTAGTTTTTGATTTGTTTGGTATGTTTTGATTGACTTAATTGACTTGTTTGACTTGATTGACTTGTTTGACTTGATTGATTTGTTTGACCTTTGATTTGTTTGACATGATTGGACTTGATGTGCATGTTGATTAGACTGTTTTAAATATACTTATACATATTTATGTGTTTTATAATTATAATATAATTATGTTAATGTCTTTCACATTCCATTTACTATACTTTGTTCTAGTATTAGTTTAAGGGGGAGTTGTATAGTTTTATGGTATTAGGATGGTTTTTATTGATGACAAAGGGGGAGAAATATAAAATAGGATAGATAGACATAGATTAAGGGGGAGTTATTAGTTTTAGAGGGAGTTATTAAGATAGAAGTAATATTTTATAAACAAAGGTTGTCATCATCAAAAGGGGGGAGATTGTTAGTCCTTGGGATGATGGTTTTGACGAGAACAACCTTAGAATAAGATTATAAAATATAAAAACTAACATTATAGTTTAGATATAAATGTATATGTAGGATTTAACCATGCAGGTACCAATAATGAAGACAATACAGTATAGAGATTCAAGATATCAAGATTGAAGACTCATGAGTATCAAGATTATCAAGAGTTCAAGATTTCAAGAATAAGTAATTTAATTAGAAACTTTGTTAAAACTCCTAGAAAAGCACTGGCATCTTAAAATCCAATTTATTCGTGGAATGGAATCCACTTCGAACCCGTTAAAGGGATGGAACCCTAAGTAGGATGAAACCTATGAAAAATCTAGTGGAACATTGTTTTGTATCCGCTAACCTTTTATCCAAATGTTTTTACAAAATTATATCATGTTTTCAAAATGATTTCAAAACCTCCCTTTTAAAAGAATCAAAAACATCTATCCTAATTTTAAATATTTTAGCCTCAAAATAATCTTTATTTTCAAAATCAAATTATCCTCATTTTTAAATTATCTTGTAATAATAATATATTTAACGTTTAAGTATTTATACTTTGATTTAAATATAAAATATAGTAAAATTTTATATATACCAAAATATTATTCTCTATACTTATTTATGTATTTTAACTATAGTTAAGTATATTTATAAATTTTAAAACAGTTTTCATACAAGATAGAAGTTATTTTCAAAGAAAAACAAATCACTAAAATTTTCTTTGGGATGTCGACATACCCAAGTACCCATGTCGACATAGTGGCAGTTGATTTCAAAATTTTGAATTTCAAAAGAAGTGTTTATTCGTCATATCCCTTCACGGATGGACATGGCTATTGTTTTTCAATAAATAAGGGCTGTTTTGAACGAATTTCAATTCATATTTTTCTGTTTTTCACTCCTCTTCTTCTTCCACATTTCTTTATACGTATTCTTACAATTACTCTGCCGAAATCAACATTGAATCTAACTAGATCATTTATAGTTTGATTCTCTATCACTATCTCAACAAGATCTCGATGCTATTCAGAGTTATAGACTTCCTTCTAATCATTTAGCGAGAAAAGGTATGATTGTAGCCTTGGAAATCAATCAAGCGAGAAAAGGTGTGATTGTGGCATTGGAAATCAGGGTAGAAATGGTGTGATTGTAGCCTAGGAAATCAATTGGGCGAACTTGTTGCCCCTGAAATCAAGTATCTCTACCCAGAGGATTGTGAATCAGGAGGGTGTACCTCGTAGCCTTGAAATCGAGGGTGTAATTTTACAATTTCTTTTGAAAGGATATCCGTACTTGTGTGCGGGACTGGATGTAGGGTAACTCGGAACCAATATAAAATCCGGTTTGTTCTTTCCTTTACTGCTTTTACTTTATTTCTGCATCTGTGTTTTTTTCTGTGATCATATCTGTGTCTGAATATTGCATACATTTGTGTTCAAATCAACATAAACTCAAAAAGATTTAGTAATTCCTTAAAACACTATTCACCCCCTCCAGTGTTTATCCTAGCCTTAAGATCCGTAATCCGCATTTCTCACAAACCCTGCTTATGTGCTGCCCCCAAGATTTCTACTTGAAATTAAGTAGTTAGATGCTTACACACGTAAATTTACGACACCCGCTAATGACTAAGCTAACTCTACGCTCAAAACTCTACCACAACTCAGCCGTTGAGTTGCGAATTATCGAACTACACCACCGTAGTTTGCAACCTAGTCATATGACTAGACAATTGCATAGGTTAAAAGAGAAATAACAAAATAAAAACAAAATTAAGATACAAAACCCCAATTCTAATTTAAGCCCAACTATTAAGTGAAGCCGGCCCACTTTAATTTATAACACAGGAAAACATTGATGTCTTCCTTTTATTATTTTCGTGGCTGCCTTTCTTTTATGATTCTCTTCACAATTTTAGGGTTTTGAAAATTGAAGTCGTCGCTTGAATTATACGTTCGAATTGATCCTTTAGCTTTATGCTTCAATTTGTGTTCTTCAAATTGCTTTGTGGTTGATTCCTTGCTTTGATAGCTTCACGGTAGCTTCAATTGTCTTAAGCTCCAATTGCTGGTATTTGATTTCCTTTTTCGTTTTCGATTAAGATCGACTTCGATTCGAGTTATAAATTGATTTTGGATTATGGCTTGCTTGGTCTGGTATTTGCTTGAACTCGAATCTTGGTCATTTTGCCGATGATGTAAATTGGGTTTTATAGGGATTAAAGCCCTATATTTTCATTCATATTTGTTTTGTTTGCATTCTTTGTGGTTTTTGCTTGACCATTAGATAATTGATTCAATGCTCTTAATAATTCTGACTTGTTCTTCATATGCGAGTTACCTCATATTTTTCCGACGAATTTGAATCTGCTCCATTCTTCACCGCCTTGACATGTTCTATTTTGATGCATGTGATTCTTCTGATGTATTCATATATTCAAATTTCTGCATATATATTTTTCCTGGTTGAGATGTTCAAACACTGCTGCATATTTCTAATTTTGTCCAAATCTTTCACTGTTGATGCTTAAACAATTTTTGCACTTGACTGATCACATTAATTTCGAACTCTAAAAAGATGAATTCGAATTTTTCACTTGTGCACTTCTTGTTGACTTGCTTAATCCACTGTACATTTGAGCATGTTTGAAACTTTGTTGTATATATTGTATTTCTAGTCTTGTTTGTACATTTAAACTGCTGTCTTGTGGTTTTCATGTGATGGTATGGTGTAGTATTTTTGGAGTCTAGTTACACTGGTATGGTTCTTCTTAAGTATGTTGAACAGCTAGCTCGATCTGGTTTTGTTCCACTGAATCATTGAGATCATGCGTGCACTTGATCACTGTCACTGTTTTGGTTGAGTTTACACTTTTGAAGTCTGGTTCTATTTCAGTTGAAGTTTTCACTACTGCGTCCATGCAGTCAGGTCTTGGTATCTTCATGTATGTATGTGTCTTTGTGTTGTATTGCATCTTTATGTGCACATCAATGTTCGGTTGCCTAATCAGTGTGTAGTCTTGCATTTGTCTTGTACTTGAAGTCTCACCGTTGACTATTTTACCACTATAATATACATGTATATTTGTGTGAACATGCATGTATATATGTATGCTGTGTTACTTCATGAAGCGTGTATTTGCACTTGATCATGACCACGACTTCTTTGTGTCATTTGATCCGACTATAGTCTTGCATTTCTTTGAGTCTCTTGTGCATGATTTGAAGTCTTTGTTTCATGCTTGTTGCTCTTTATACATTTGCAGTCTGGATTTTTTGTTTCCTCTGGTTCATTGATGATGATGTTGTTTGGATTTGTTTTTGAATAAAGTCTTGTTGCATTGATTCTTTGAGTATGGTATGAAGCTTTATATACTTGTTGTCTCCTTTTGAGTTGCAGTCTTGTTGTTGTTTTTGGACTTGCATTCTTGTACATTTGGAGTCTTTTGCATGTTTGAATGTTGGTAATCTCCATTTGGATACATACGTCCATTTATGTATGTATATATGTGTGGTTGACTTGATTTCGTCTCTTTGTAAAAATACAGTCACTTGGTTACTCATTCACAACTGCTTGTGCGATTTGAAATGATCTTGTTCCTTATGAGTCTGGTCTGGTGCACTTTGTAGTTTGGTTCCACTGGCTTGTTGAGTTCATTTGGAGTCATATGTGTTGCTATAACTACTTGTGTGTGTGTGTCTTTAAGAGCCTGGTTTTTTTGTATTTTGGATTTGCACCTGTGTTGAATCCAACTTATGGCTCGGGTTTGACCTTGCGCTCTCATGTCCATGTATTTTTAACATGCAAGTGTATATCAATGTGCACAGCCTTGTGACATGTATAATGATACACCATGCATGTCACAAGTTGTTCGTGTATGATGATTTAAAATAATATGATGACGAACAACCCAAATAACTGAGGCAAATGATATTTCAAACACACACTTCATTGTACATTGCAAAAATATTTCTTCTTCAATTTTACTACGTCAGTGTTTATTTTGCAGATAATTTAGATGCGGGATACAAGTTGATAGGGTTGAAGATCAAATACGAGTGTTGTAATTAAAATTGTATTATGATTGAAAATGTACAAACATAGCGAGGCTTAAATTTGTACTATTTGAATTCGTAGTAAAATGTTTGTTTGAATATGAATTCCAAGTTATTTATTTTATTCAACAAATATTTATTTAATTATGTGACAAAATAAAATAGTATAATAGCAAATACATTTAAATGAATATATATGTTTATTATCATTAAATAAAAATCATAGGCTATTGTATTCTACGATCTCCCCTTTCGATGATAATAAACATGTATTAAGACTTTGACTTTATTAAATGTATTTGGTCTTGATGAATTCTATGAGCTCCCCCTATTTGAACGTTCCCCTACAATAATGCTCCCCCTTCACATATGCATTAAATAAATAAAAAATATGCGAATAAACCTAGATGAGAATACGCAAATAAAAATACGACTTAACTTATTTGCCAAAATCTTAACTCCTCTCTCCCCCTTTTGTTATCAGCAAAAGCGTAATGGTGTTAGAAAAATAGAGATAAAGTGATAGACATTAATACTTAATCAATTATAAATATTAAATTTCAATAAAAAATCAAACAAAAATCACAAAAACTCCATTAGACACATATTCCACTTTTGAGTGATAGGGGTGATGTCGGTACAGAAAACCAATAGTCGTGTCCATATGTGGTATATTTATGACAAGAAACTGTTAAATACTTACTAACCATGCATAACCGTTAGGACTTTTAAATGAGATTAGCAGTATTCTTTAATTTAAAAAAAATGAATTTCAAGTATCTTCTAACCACGCTAACCATGAGGACTTTTAAAGGGGATTAGAATCAACTCATCTATTTAATAATCAATTTTGATATGTGTTCCATACATCCATAACCATGAGGACTTTAAATGAACATGAAAGCACATAACCAAAGATTCCAAGTAATGCATAACATTGAGGACTTTTAATGAGAGCGAGCACTTCGGATGTTTTTATTGCTAATCAAAATTTTAAAAACTGAATAATTTCCCATTTAAAATACCACATTTTGACATACTATATTGGATTTTGATGAGTGATGATCGTTAGAAATATGATAGAAATAGAAATGATCGTGGAATTTTTACCAACCAATGTTATTACAATTTGTTTAAAATTTTTAAAGAAATTTACTGCATATACTATCTCAAGTCAAAATGTATGATTAATATCAACAATTATCATTTTTCAGTCACTATTTATATTTTTGATAATCAGTAGGGAGTCAGATTAGCTAATATATTCATTTAAGATCAAATCCAAAAATAAATATAAAATCAAATTTATAAAATGCCTAAAATGAGATGAAGTCAACAAAAACTATTTTCAAGAAGTGGTTTTGTAAAAATGTCTGCCAACTGAAAATGAGTTGAAGTGAATTTTATGCAGATATTTTCTGCATGAATATGATGCATCTAACGAATGTCTCGACATAAAACATGTTCCACTAGTACCTTTTCTATCAACTAGGCTACCAATGTAATCTGCATTTGAATTCCCCTTTGACTCAAAGTTATCAAATGAATACCAAAGAAAAAACCGTAAGATGTTCAGCAAATGCCTTATAATCCTTTTATAGCTTTTAAAATGTGATTCCTTTGGATTTCAATGAAACCGTGCACATAAACAAACTAGTGAACATAGTGTCAGGTCTAGAAGCAGTAAGATAAACAAATATATCCACGTGTATCTAGAGTAATCATCAACCAATACAAAACAACATCTCTTACCACCTAAACTTGTAATATCGTTAGTTCAAACAAATCTATATGAACTAGTTCAAGGACTCCAGAGGTACTTACAATGCTTTTGGCATAAAAAGATAATTGGTCAACAATTTTACATAAATAAGAATCAAAATCAACATTCATTTGCTCATTACATAACTAGCTGATTTAAATTAGATTATGGTGTAGATTTTCAACATATAATATATCGTTCAAGATAAATGTACCGTTCCCTACTTTACCTTCACCGATAATTTTTCGTGTTGCCCATTGCGACTCTACCACCATTGTATTTCTCTAGGCTAAGGAAACTTTGATTTGACGCCTGTCGTGCGTCTGGAATAGCCAGGATCCAGGTAACACTGTTGTTGTTCTTTAGCCTACCACCGCACCTACACGAGAGAAGATTTTTATGACATGTATTTTTATAGGTCCATGATTGTTAGTGACATAAAATTTTGAAAAACAAGTTTGTGTAGACCCAAGAAAATTTATATTTGTTCCTTTCGGCACCCAGATTTGTTTGACTTTAAGGGATTTTACATTCGTGCCTTTGGAAACCTAAATGGAATGGTTTTCACGTGTTTGGGTCTATACCAGCAATTGTTGTGATTGTGTCCAATTTTTCCACAATTCATGCACATGGAATTGACTTTGTTAATATTGCTTCTAACATGTTCAGATTAAGCATACCCAAGTCCTTGTCTAATAGTATTGACAGTTTGTCTACCTAATAGCATATTTAAGGATTTTTCTCCTTTAGAGAATTTTCCTAAAGTCGTAGACAATTGTTGGACTTGTGTTTTGAGAGATTCATTTTTATTCAATAACAGAGTACACTTTTTAATAGAATATTCTCTCCTAGTAGCTTCACTTGCTTTCAAAATTAGAATTTCATTTTCAAGTGATTTAATTTTAGTTTCTAATTTTTGTAATCTCATCTTCAACAGATAGACACTTATAACACTTAGGGCTCTTATTTCGATATTTTTAACCAACTGATCAAGCTGTTTATTTAGTTCTATCAAATTATCTCTTTGTGATTCAATTTTAGCGTACTTCTCCTTAAGTCTTTCAAAAGAACCATTTACTTTGTGAAAATATATAAGTAATTCTGAATGAGGAAGTTTTGATACCTCGCTTGGCTCGTCATCATCACTGTCACTTATTTCTCCTTGAAAGCACAGTTTTGCTTTTTCACTCTCACTGCCAGTGCTTTCATCTTTATCTTCATCACTTTCATCCCAAGTGCCTGCAAAACTTCTCCTCTTCATTTTTTTCCTTTGCAGAGTCCATTTTAAGGACAATTGGGCATGACGTGACTAGGTCTATTGCGGTTGTGACAAATGATCTCCTGCTCTTCTGAGTTGTCTAGAATTTTGGCGATTCCGCTCATCAGTTTTTGATTTACAGTGGGATTTCCATATTTGCGGTTCCACCTTTGGAATCTCTTTATTATCCATGCCAATTCAGCTTCTTCATCGTCGTCGTCGTCGTCACTTCCGTTGTTCTTTTGAGAGCTATAGATTTCTTTCGTGCATCACCTCCTTCGCGTTCTTCCTTGAATTTGATTTCTAGCTCATAAGTGGTAAGATTTCCGATGAGTTCTTCAACTTTAATTAGTTTCAGATCTTTTGATTCTTGAATGGCAATGACTTTTGCTTCAAAATTTCATGGTAGTGTTCTGAGGATTTTTCGGAGCACTTCCAATTATATGTTTGGTTTTCCGAGAGCTTTTTATTTGTATACGAGATTAGAAAGTTGTCTATACATTTCTCTGACACTTTCATCCTTTTCCATTGTGAAGTTCTCGTATTTGCTATTGAGCATGGCAAGGCGAGTTTCTTTGACTTGGGAGGTTCCTTCGTGAGTCAATTCAAGTGTGTGCCAGATTTCCTACGCAGTTTGACAATGTGAGACACGGTTAAATTCAATTTGATCTAATGAACAAATAATAGAATTCACAGCTTCAACGTTAGCATTCTTCAGTTTATTTTCAAGATCTATCCATTGATCCATCGGTTTCTCAACTTCGTGATTGTCTACCATTATTGTTGTTGTCCTATATCCTGATTCAACAATATTCCATGCATATATGGTTTTCAGAAAAAATTTCATTCTATTTTTCCAATAAACATACTTACCATTGAATATGGATGGTCTAACTATGTATTGGCCCTCAGCAATAGCATTACTAAAAGAAGCCATTTTTATAAAAAAATCAAACTTTTAAAACAAAAATTGGTTTTTGTTCCTACCTCTTTACCACTTGTAGGATCGTTTTCACCCTAGAGGGGGGGGGTGAATAGGGTGATACTACTAATAATAAAAATTAATGCGGAAATAAAAATAATAACAGTAAATAATGCAAAAGAGATCACACACAAATTTACCTACCTTCAGCAAAACCCTACCTACGTGCTGCCCCTAAGGTTTCTACTAGAAAATAAGTAGTCAGACACTTACACACGTAAATTTATGACACCCGCTAATGACTAACCTAACTCTACGCTCAACATCTACCACAACTCAGTCATTGAGTTGCGAATTCTCGAACTACACTACTGTAGTTCGTTACCTAGTCATATGACTAGACAATTACACAAGTTAAAAGAGAAATTACAAAATAAAAAAAATGAAAATACAAAACCCTAATTCCAATTTAAGCCCAATTATTAAGTGAATCTGGCCCACTTTAATTTATAATACAAGGAAACAATGATGTCTCCCTTTTATTATTTTCGTGGCCGCCTATCTTTTTCGTTCCTCTTCACAATTTTAGGGTTTTGAGAACTGAAATCGTCGCTTAAATTATACGTTCGAATTGATACTTTAGCTTTCTGCTTCAATCTTGTTGTTCAAATTGCTTTGCGGTTGAGTCCTTACTTTAATAGCTTTAGGGCGGCTTCAATTGTCTCGAGTTCGACTTGGATGAAAATTGGTATGTGATTTCCTTTTTCAATTTCGATTAAGCTCGACTTCGATTCGAGTTATGAATTGATTTGTGATTATGAGTTGCTTGCTATGGTCTTTTCTTGAACTCAAATCTTGATCATTTTGTCGATGATATAAATTGGGTTTTATAGGGTTAAAGCCCTATATAAAAAATTTCCGTACTGGTTTTATTTGAATTCTTCGTGGTTTTTGCTTTGACCATTAAATAATTGATTCAATGCTTGTGATAATTCTGACTTGTTCTTCATAGGTGAGTTACCCAATATTTTTCTGATGCATTTGAACTGCTCCATTCTTCACCGCCTTGACCTGTTCTATTTTGATACACACGATTCTTCTGATGTATTCATATATTTGAATTTCTGTATATATATTTTTCAAATATATTTCCCTGGTTGACATGTTCAAACACTACTTCATATTTCGAATTTTATCCAATCCTTCTATGCTGATGCTTGAACAATTTTTTCACTTGACTGATCACATTAATTTCGAATTCTGAAAAGATGAATTCGAATTTTTCACTTGTGCACTTCATGTTGACTTTTGCTTAATCCACTGTACACATGAGCATGTTTGAAACTCTGTTATATATATTGTATTTCTGGTCTTGTTTGTACATTTGAGCTGCTTTCTTGTGGTTTTCATGTGACGGTATGGTGTAGTATTTTTGGAGTCTAGTTGAACTCGTGTGGTTCTTCTTAAGTATGTTGATCTGCTAGCTCGATCTGGTTTTGTTCCACTGAGTCATTAAGGTCATGCCTGCACTTGATCACTATCACTATTTTGGTTGAGTTTGCACTTTTGAAGTCTGGTTCTATTTTACTTGAAATTTTCGCAACTGTGCCCATGTAGTCAGGTCTTGATATCTTCGTGCATGTATATGCCTTTGTTTTGTATTGCGTCTTCATGTGCATAATGTTTGGTTGCCTGATCATTGTGTAGTATTGCATTTGTCTTGTACTTGAAGTCTCACTGTTGATTGTTTTACCACTATATATATATACATTTATATATGTGTGAACATGCATGTATATATGTATGATGTGTTACTTCATTCAGCGGGTATTTGCAATTGATCATGACCAAAGCTTCTTTGTGTCATTTGATCCCACTGTAGTCTTGCATTTCTTTGAGACTCCTGTGCATGATTTGAAGTCTTTGTTTCATGCTTATTGCTTTTAATACATTTGCAGTCTGGATTTGTTGTTTCCTCTGGTTCATTGATGATGATGTGGTCTGGATTTGTTTTTGAATGAAGCCTTGTGGAATTGATTCTTTAAGTATGGTATGAAGCTTTGCATACTTGTTGTCTTATTTTGAGTTGCAGTCTTGATGTTCTTTTTGGACTTGCATTGTGACGACCCGGAATTTTTCAAGCAATTAAAATCGGAATAAATAATTGATTGTAAGTATTCAATAGAGAAAGCTTAACTTGAATTACGAATATCACAATTTATTTGATATTTAAATTTTGTTGAATTAAATAATTGGAAGTTGAACTAAATATCGAATCTGGAGTTTTAAGCCTGTTAATAATAATTTGAAGGCTTATAAAATTTATATTGATAACATTGAGAATAATAGAAGTTGTAAGATCAAACTTAACAGTGATTTGTTCAGTTTTAAAATTTTACAGTTTAAATCGAATTTAAAAATAGCCTTCCGAGGCACAGTCTCGGATTTGGACGAAACCAGTTCCATTGGATCAGTAATATTGTATTATTACCGGATTCCAAATTTCATGGTGATTGGAGTTGTTGTGTGAGCGTACGGTATATAAACGTCTTGAAAAAAAAAACCTTTTCGAGACGATTTGAAAATAGTATAAAATATTTATTGTCCAGTCAAAGCTATATCAACATCAGATCTTTTACTTTCTTTTCTACCACTGAAGCCTTTCTTTGTACGCAACATTTCATCCCTGTCCCCTCGTCCTTGTTTTATAATATCATGCAACCCTCCTTCATTGTAAACTACACGTATAGTCACAGTAAAAAAAAAATAGAACAACGGAACTTCAAAAATCGAATTCTTGCAATCCACTTAAAAAAATCTGAAAATTTTAAAATTCTTCTTTTTATCTGAGCTTCGCATGGGTATATTCGGTAGGAGGCGCGTCGCTTGTTATGGAGTTCGACAATGTCAGGGGATGCCCGGACGAACTAGGGTTGGGGATTTTCTTCGATCTAGGCTTTGGTTTGTGAAGTGGAGTTTGTATTTGAGGTCTGGAGGTTGGAGAGCAGCTACGGTCGAGCTTGGATGGGATGTAGGCGCGCTCGATCTGGAGGAGGTGGGTTCGTGGTTTGCTTGGGGTTTCGAGATTTGGCTTACCTTGGACTAGCGGAAGCTCCTTTTCGCCGGGTCGTGCGCGCGAGCTAGGGAGGGGAAACTGCAGTGGTGTTGCTGAATGGAAGCATTTCTGTGAGATCGACTTGATGTTAAGGAGGATCTTCTCGTATTGGTTCTTTCATGAGGTATTTGTTCTTCTTCTTTTCGACTACGCTCGAATATAATACTGCTTGGAAAAAGAAATTTTTTTTATATAGTTTAAAACAGAGAAAAAAAAGAATAGTCTAGATTTATATATGTATACCTACAGTAAGAGAAAGGGAAAAAAAGTTTAAAGGATATATATATCTATATTCTTTTATATAGATAAGATTTAAAATATAATAGGAATTTTAAAGTATGGTAGAGTTTAAACCGTATTTATATAAGTCATTTTGGGTATAAATGGTTTCAAAGAAAATAAAATAAATATACATTTACATATTTTAAGTTG
The DNA here is from genome assembly GCA_030765085.1 of Allium cepa. Taxonomy (NCBI): domain Eukaryota; kingdom Viridiplantae; phylum Streptophyta; class Magnoliopsida; order Asparagales; family Amaryllidaceae; genus Allium; species Allium cepa. The sequence continues at coordinate 217,722,984 of CM060929.1, forward strand.
CTAGTTTATTTAAAATAAAATATTATGGAGGTTCATTTGTTTAATTTACTTATCTAATTATTTTAGTCACTGAAAATATTTTTATTAAAAGAAAGTTAGTTTAAAATTTAATTATTAGATAAACCAAATTATTATTTTAAATTAAATAAATAAACGGTAATTAATTTGTTTGACCAATTCGAATATTAATAAATCATAAATTGTTATTCAAGGTCAAATTGGGAAAACCAAAGCCATATTTGAAGTGGATTGCAAATGAAACGGGACAAGGTGAGTTAATCTCACTCAGTAAATTTAAATTTAAATTTAAATGATTAAATTTAAATAATTATTTGGATGGTTGAAAATGATTGATGTGCTATTGTATGGTATATTCTGGAATTGGCATTTTATTGTGCTAACGTCTGTGGATGCAGGGAAAACAGGTGGGAGGGATCCAACTGGATCCCTCAACATTTATTAATATTCTTTGTTGTGATTACTTGATATTCTATGATGAGTATATTGGAATATTGAATGTTATGATCTGATTGGATATATTTGGTATAATGAGTTACCAAAAAAAAACATGTAAATTGGGTTTGGAAAGAAATAAGGAAAGTAAAGTTGTAAACGAAATAATCTAAGAAAATTTAATAAAATTAGAATGAATTGAAAAAGAAATAGAAGTATGTTAAATACTAATAAACAACTTCAAGTATGAAAAGAAAGGGGGTTGAATAAACAGCAAGTAATGAATTGTAAAATCAAATGATATTATTTTAAAGGAATAAAGAATGATTTTAAAACTTAAAGTTTAAATTTATCTAAAGGAATAAGAAGTAAATTGAGAAATCTAAATTGTTATATTAATTAAAAGTATTTTAAATCATAAATAAGGAATAAATATGAAATTAAAGGATTTTGGAATAAATGAAGTAAATTGGAAATCAATTTGGAAATTGATTTAAGTGTTTGAAATTGGATATTTGGAAGAATAAATTCAAGGTGGGAATTTATTAAAGGAATGAGGAAAAATGTTTAAAAATAAATGGTGATTTTTTTTAAAGGTTGTGAAGAGAAATATATTTCTCTGGATAGCCAAGTACGTTTTCAAAGCAAGTTTTTTTAAATAAAATAAAGGTTTTAATGTTGTTTTACAAAGTATGTTCTTGGAAATTTATTATTTTTAAATGTTTAAAAATTCTAAAGTAAATATTTAATCAAATCTATTACCGTAGTAATAATTTATAAGAGTGACTTAGTAATTCTGTTTCAAAGTTGGAAACCTAGTTTATATTTATAAAGTAACCTATTTTCAGTTATTCATATATTATATATTTTTAATCAATTATTGAAGTAGTTTTAATTTAAATATTTTAAAGTAAATTCTAAAGTAAGTAATTTGTTAATTTATTATTGTAATAATTATTTAAAGAGTGATTTGGTATTTTGTTTAAAGAAGAAATCTAATGTATAGTTATAAGGTAATCTTATTTCTAGAGTATTATTTTAAATTATTAAAGTAATTTTTCTATATTAAATGTTAAATATATTTTACAATAAAGTGTTTAAATTATTTTTAAATCTAAAAGTTTTGTGCTTGGTGATTCCAGTGGAAATGGAAATACTTGGAATTTATTCTGAGAAAGGCAGATAGTTTTGAAAACTGTTTTCAAAGGAATTTGAAAAGTGAAAACATATCGTGTGAAGATATTTTGAGATAAATAAATAATTTGGGAAATTATTTATTGTTGGATGGTTGTTTGTGAATATAAATTGATAGTTAAATCACCGGCTATCAATATTGGACAAACTGCGTTGATCGTTTCGAAGAGATCGGGATCGAGATTCATTTCTCGAAAACCACTTCGATCCGGTTTGTGCTTTTCGTGGAAAACGAGTTCTGAGTCGAAGATGGAGCAGTGAAGTGCAAGGGCTAGTCGCTACTAATCCTGAGAATATTTCCAAAATGGATGTAGTAGGAATAGTGCGTTCGGTTCCGTTCGAACCCGGGACGGACTTGTATGGATGAATGCTTGCGAAACATCGTCAGGTGGACGATGGGCATTCTAAGGGATATGTTCTATAAAGGTAACGCTTAGCCTCAAGTCTCATCAAATGGGAATGGCTGAAAATCAGGGATTATGCAGCAAGGCTTCATGGGTAGCCCCCACTGGAGGGTGAGGTCATCCCTGTCTAGATGTCCCTTTATTTCGGCTTAGTGGGCGGTTGCTGATCCCAACCGCGGGGTGATCTTGCTCGGGACTGTCCAGTAAGGGATGGTTCCGATCTTGTGTTGCAGGGGAGTTAGGGTGGCTCCTCGGTACGCTGATCTAGACCAGGTACCGTGACAGGTGGTACCCCAGTGCCTAGCCATTAGTTGGAATCCATTTTCCCTACGCGCCCATACGGTTTTGATTGTGCCCAACTATTGCTGAAACGTGAGATGCAAGCATTTCAGCTAGATTCTATTTTACTTTCTATAGACACTATTATAATATCAGAGGACTTTAATAAAAATGTTTTAGCTATCGTAAGGTAAAAACCCGACATGTTTATTTGTGGCGTGGTCTTACGAGATGCTTTTATTTTTAAAGGATTTTTGAAACTTTAATAATCAATTGGGTGTGATTTTCTCACGCTGGTAATCCAGACTGACTCGGGTGTTATTTAACTGTAATGCTCGGGTCAGACCGAGTATTATAGGATACAGGATATGATGCTGTGGAGCTCAGGAGACGAGCTGGATGACGATACGTACTCTCGTACTTGTTTATATATGTACATTCTACTATGTTGAGTTGTTGTGTATCCATTATATGATATTGATGTTGAGCTGTGATCGATGTACTCTGATGATGTAATATATAAACAGACATATTTGATTTTGAGTAAAGATTATTTATTATCTATTATATTTTATTCCGCTGCGATGGTTAGATTCTGTTATTGATTCATACTTTCTTCTTCTACCTCTTCTTCTTTAACTCAAATGGTTCGTATTTCTGTACAACTTGAGTTGGTTGTTGTTGAATGGCGTTAACTCAAGGGGTACGGATTTGCGGGCTGTTACAGTTGGTATCAGAGCAAGGTTAGGGATAACCTTAGCTCTGGTGGGAATTACTCATTTAAAATAGAGTCCGTAGTACTCTATAATGAGTTTGAGCGTATTAATAAATATGAGTGCATATTTGTTAGTGAATATAAATTGTTTAAATATTGTGTTGATTAGTTTATTGAGTGGTATATGAACCTTCGTCGATACAGTCTGCAAAACTGTATTGAAAGGGTTTCTAAACCCTTGAATAGAACAATCGACACGATATAGTTTTAAATGTGGGTAAATGAAATAATTTTACCCAAAAACATATTTGATATAAAAAAATAGTTTTTGAAAACTATTTGGCTAATATATGGTTGCTTGGATGTTAGAAATGATAATACTAAAGTATTATCATTGTTAAGTGAAAATTTAACTAGTAATTGAAATATAACTAAAATTTAAGGGAATAAATTCATTATAAAATAAAATTTATAAATATGAATTATAAATATAATTTATGAATTGAAATACAATCAGATGAGAATTTGTATAAGAATAAAGTGAACAAATGAATTATAGTTAAAATTTATTTAAGCAGGATTTGGAAATTCAAAATTTCAGAGATTTTGGGAATGTTTATCGAAGTGTTTTGAAGATAAATGATAACATTATTGTTTGGAGGAATTCCTGAAAGGAAATCTGTTTTAAATGGATTTTGAAAGTGATATAGCATTGAAATCACTTGCATTATTGGGAAATAATTCTGGATGATGGCTGCATCATCAGTGTTCATTTCCGAATTTCTAAGTGATGGATTGCTGCCAAAAATTGATTTACTCAGAAGAGCTAGTTGTTTTTGAAAATTTCAAAGGAAATTTGTTGGGAATAAAACTAGGATTGGTTTAGCTTTTGAGAAATGTGATTTGTGATGTTGGAGATTTCGAAATAATTTGAAACTGAAGACGGGTGTTTAAAAATCCTGATGAGATAGTTGTAAGCTTATAAATTGAGATGATTTTTAAATCAGGAAGGGAATATAAGCTTTGAATGTTGGCATTTAAAATTTAAAGGGAAATGTTAAAAATGAAATTAACTTGGATTGGGAAATAAAATTTAACTGGATTGAAAATTAATTGAATAAGGTGAAAGTAATATCAAAGTTGTATTCGAATTAAGTTAAAATCGAATTGAGTTAAATGACACTGAGTTAAGATAAAATTGAATTATTGAATGAAATTAGATTGAGTTAAATAAATTATAATGACTTGTAAATGAATTAAAATCCATGGGAATAAAAAAATATGCTTGGGTTATAAATAAGCATAAGGTTTGAGTTAAAATAAAAGACGAATATATTCAAGCCTATGATGGATGGAATTGTGTAAATAATAAGTTGTGGCTTATAAAATTTGAAAAGTGTGATAGAAACCCAAAATAAATATTGTTTGATGACTTGAAAAATAAAAAAAAATCCAAGCTTGAATTATAAAATAAATTGAACTTAAGCAAATTGAATGAAGCGATATTTGAAATTAAAATTCAAGTATTGAATTATAAATTAAGGAAAAACTAAGTAGATAGTAAATTAGATAACGAAATATATAATGATAACCAATGTAGCTAAATAAAAGCTGAATTGGTGAGTTAATATTGAAGTTTGAAAATAAAACTCGAGTTATAAATTAAATTCGACTTGAATCATTAGTGAAGAAAATATAACTGAAAGTAGCCTTGCAATTAATTAAATGAATTGAGAATGAAATTGCATTGTGAGTTCATAAAAGTGAATGGTGAATTGAAAATGGCTAGTGGATTCAGAACTTGAGTTATAAATTAAATTTAGCTTGAAGTGTTAACAAATTAAATATAATTGAAAAGTATCGAATAAAAATGGAAATGGAAATGGATTAAAATAGTAATGGTATGAATTGCAAATAAAATCCAAATAAGTGGAAATGAATTGGAAATGGCCATGTAATCAATTGAATGAGTTAAATCTGGAAATTTAAAATTTCGTAATAACTAATCAAACGAAATTGTAGATTAAAAATGAGATTTAATTGAGAGTTGAATTGAATTCAACTTAAAACCAAGTTTAATGATATTGGATGGAATTTAAACCAAGTAAAAATAAATTTGGATCGGAATAAAATTTGGTGGGTTGTAAATAAAATTTAAGAAAATGGAAATTCAAAATGGATTGAGTGGATAAACTAATTATATTGAATAAATGAATGGATGGGATAAATAATAACCAAGTAAAGTATGGTTTAAATAAGTTGAGAAATGGTTATTGAATGATATAGCTTGGTTTGTTTTGAGCTAAATAAAATAGTTTGGAATAAACAAATATGGAATAAAACGTAAATGAACGGATTGTGAATGAAATTTAAATGGAATGTGTCGAGCTAAATAAATAATTGTGAATGAATTAAAATAAAAGGGAAATTAAATTGGTAATGAAGACGAACCTAAGATGTTAATAATTTTGTATGAACTAGTTTGATTAATAGAAGGAAATGCAAGTGAATGGATTCAAATCTGAAATGTAATAAAGATGAGAATATATGGACCGTGAATAAATTTAAAAATGGAATAGAATTAAGCATAAATTGAGTTGTAATCCATTTAAATTGGTCATAAAACATAAGTACTTATTTATTCACATGGATCTCGTCAAATTGCATAGGATAAATTGTCATTGGATGTAAATGGAAGTAATTAAAATTCTATGTATTGATAGAAGTAAAATAAATTGATTTTGAGAGCAATAGAACTAAATATGAGTTCAGTTTGCTTAAGAATAGATTAAATGTAAGCGATTGAGTTTAAACCATTCAAATTGATGAAGTGGTACACGAATGGATTGAAAACCGTACAAATTGAATGAAAATGGTTTGTAAATTAATTGAAACAGTTGAATTAGTATGAAAACTATATAAATTGATTACGGAAAGTGTTTGATGTGCATTTCTTTTAGAATTCATGTGTTTAACTATTGCAAGTTAGTGAAATGTTGTCAACCTTCATATATTTGGCACTTACATGTTTAAACTGAGTAAGTACAGGTCCAGGGAAGTCGTTTGGCTGGGTTTGGACGCGCAAAATGCAAATTAAATAAGCCGCTTGCTTTTAAATGCTAAATAAGGTGCGCCTACGCAATAAAAATAGGAAATATGAACTGTTTTTGGTTTTTCCGACCGGGTGGGTCGATGTATATATATTTATCTCTTTTGTCAAATTGCAAAAGCTCCTCTGTACAACGGGGACTCTGCCGAAAATTTTCGAAAATTTTGGGAGTTAGAAAATTTTTGGAGAATTTTTGTTAATAACAAAACGAATTTAAATTGGCAACTAAAATTAATTAGTAAATGAAACTAACTAAATAATGACATGAATTAGTTATAAATGAAAAATAAAATTCAATATTTAAAGTTAAAGATAAATTGAATTCGTATGGAAATGAAAGAATCAATGTGAATAGAAATGGATATAAATTAAAGTGGTAAGATGAAAATAAATATAAGAAGCATATAAAATGCTTATACTAACTTAAGAAGGGAATGGTGAATTCTTGATTGGGAATTGATACTACAAATATAATCTAAGTTAATATTTGAATGAATAAATACCGACAATTTGTAAGAAAGTTGATATGATGATTTGAGAATATTGTGATTGGATATTAGTGCTAAGCAGGATATGCAGGTAATATAAAGGGAAAAGAGAATTGATTTTGATTTCAGAAGATAAATTTGAAATGCTCGACAAAAAGGTATGTATTTAAATTTGGTGTGAAATTTGATTGGGATTTGGATTGAGCCACCTGGCCTTTTGTTTTCTTTTTGAATTTGGGAGGCCGTGGAGCCATTTTGTAGTTGTACCGAGTCAGCCGTGCAAAGGAGACGCTGGCGAAATTTTTCGGAAATTTAGGGAGTTAGAAAAATTTTGAGAAAATTTTGATAATTCAAAATTTAGTTTTGAATTATAATTTGAATAGCTGAAAAAGTAAGTTTTCTGAAAACTATAGAAGGTTTTGGAAATGTTTGGAAAGTTAATAAGGATAATAATGGGTCTTTTATGAAAAGGTAGTTGGTAAGATGTTGAATTGTTAGAAACCGGTTGGTTTCGGGGAAAATAGCAACGGGTATTGGACCATTCTTCCTAATTAGTAATTTCGGGGACGAAATTCTTTTAAGGGGGGAGGAATGTGACGATCCGGAATTTTTCAAGCAATTAAAATCGGAATAAATAATTGATTGTAAGTATTCAATAGAGCAAGCTTAACTTGAATTACGAATATGACAATTTATTTGATATTTAAATTTTGTTGAATTAAATAATTGGAAGTTGAACTAAATATCGAATCTGGAGTTTTAAGCCTGTTAATAATAATTTGAAGGCTTATAAAATTTATATTGATAACATTGAGAATAATAGAAGTTGTAAGATCAAACTTAACAGTGATTTGTTCAGTTTTGAAATTTTATAGTTTAAATCGAATTTAAAAATAGCCTTCCGAGGCACATTCTCAGATTTGGACGAAACCAGTTCCATTGGATCAGTAATATTGTATTATTACCGGATTCCAAATTTCGTGGTGATTGGAGTTGTTGTGTGAGCGTACGGTATATAAACGTCTTGGAAAAAAAAACATTTTCGAGACGATTTGAAACTAGTATAAAATATTTATTGTACAGTCAAAGCTATATCAACATCAGATCTTTTACTTTCTTTTCTACCACTGAAGCCTTTCTTTGTATGCAACATTTCATCCCTGTCCCCTCATCCTTGTTTTATAATATCACGTAACCCTCCTTCATTGTAAACTACACATATAGTCACAGTAAAAAAAATAAAAAAATAGTGGAACTTCAAAATCGAATTCTTGCAATCCACTTAAAAATAATCTGAAATTTTTAGAATTCTTCTTTTTATCTGAGCTTCGCATGGGTATATTCGGTAGGAGGCACGTCGCTTGTTATGGAGTTCGACAATGTCAAGGGATGCCCGGACGAACTAGGGTTGGGGATTTTCTTCGATCTAGGCTTTGGTTTGTGAAGTGGAGTTTGTATTTGAGGTCTGGAGGTTGGAGAGCAGCTACGGTCGAGCTTGGATGGGATGTAGGCGCGCTCGATCTGGAGGAGGTGGGTTCGTGGTTTGCTTGGGGTTTCGAGATTTGGCTTGCCTTGGACTAGCGGAAGCTCCTTTTCGCCGGGTCGTGCGCGCGAGCTAGGGAGGGGAAACTACGGTGATGTTGCTGAATGGAAGCATTTCTGTGAGATCGACTTGATGTTAAGGAGGATCTTCTCGTATTGGTTCTTTCGTGAGGTATTAGTTCTTCTTCTTTTCGACTACGCTCGAATATAATACTGATTGGAAAAAGAAATTTTTTTTATATAGTTTAAAACAGAGAAAAAAAAGAATAGTCTAGATTTATATATGTATACCTACAGTAAGAGAAAGGGAAAAAAAGTTTAAAGGATATATATATCTATATTCTTTTATATAGATAAGATTTAAAATATAATAGGAATTTTAAAGTATGGTAGAGTTTAAACCGTATTTATATAAGTCATTCTGGGTATAAATGGTTTCAAAGAAAATAAAATAAATATACATTTACATATTTTAAGTTGCTAGTTTATTTAAAATAAAATATTATGGAGGTTCATTTGTTTAATTTACTTATCTAATTAATTTAGTCACTGAAAATATTTTTATTAAAAGAAAGTTAGTTTAAAATTTAATTATTTGATAAACCAAATTATTAGTTTAAATTAAATAAATAAACGGTAATTAATTTGTTTGACCAATTCGAATATTAATAAATCATAAATTGTTATTCAAGGTCAAATTAGGAAAACCAAAGCCATATTTGAAGTGGATTGCAAATGAAACGGGACAAGGTGAGTTAATCTCACTCAGTAAATTTAAATTTAAATGATTAAATTTAAATAATTGTTTGGATGGTTGAAAATGATTGATGTGCTATTGTATGGTATACTCTAGAATTAGCATATTATTGTGCTAACGTCTGTGGATGCAGGAAAAACAGGTTGGAGGGATCCAACTGGATCCCTCAACATTTATTATCAATATTATGTGTTGTGATTACTTGATATTCTATGATGAGTATATTGGAATATTGAATGTTATGATCTGATTGGATATATTTGGTATAATGAGTTACCAAAAAAACATATAAATTGGGTTTGGAAAGAAATAAGGAAAGTAAAGTTGTAAACGAAATAATCTTAGAAAATTTAGTAAAATTAGAATGAATTGAAAAAGAAATAGAAGTATGTTAAATACTAATAAACAACTTCAAGTATGAAAAGAAAGGGGGTTGAATAAAGAGTAAGTAATTAATTGTAAAATCAAGTGATATTATTTTAAAGGAATAAAGAATGATTTTAAAACTTAAAGTTTAAATTTATCTAAAGGAATAAGAAGTAAATTGAGAAATCTAAATTGGTATATCAATTAAATGTATTGTAAATCATAAATAAGGAATAAATCTGAAACTAAAGGATTTTGGAATAAATGAAGTAAATTGGAAATCAATCTGGAAATTGATTTAAGTGTTTGAAATTGGATATTTGGAAGAATAAATTCAAGGTGGGAATTTATTAAAGGAATGAGGAAAACTGTTTAAAAATAAATAGTGATTTTTTTTTAAAGGTTGTGAAGAGAAGTATATTTCTCTGGATAGCCAAGTACGTTTTCAAAGCAAGTTTTTTTAAATAAAATAAAGGTTTTAATGTTGTTTTACAAAGTATGTTCTTGGAAATTTATTATTTTTAAATGTTTAAAAATTCTAAAGTAAATATTTAATCAAATCTATTACCGTAGTAATAATTTATAAGAGTGACTTAGTAATTCTATTTTAAAGTTGGAAGCCTAGTTTATATTTATAAAGTAACCTATTTTCAGTTATTCATATATTATATATTTTTAATCAATTATTGAAGTAGTTTTAATTTAAATATTTTAAAGTAAATTCTAAAGTAAGTAATTTGTTAATTTATTATTGTAATAATTATTTAAAGAGTGATTTGGTATTTTGTTTAAAGAAGAAATCTAATGTACAGTTATAAGGTAATCTTATTTCTAGAGTATTATTTTAAATTAAGTATTAAAGTAATTTTTTTATATTAAATGTTAAATATATTTTACAATAAAGTGTTTAAATTATTTTTAAATCTAAAAGTTTTGTGCTTGGTGATTCCAGTGGAAATGGAAATACTTGGAATTTATTCTGAGAAAGGCAGATAGTTTTGAAAACTGTTTTCAAAGGAATTTGAAAAGTGAAAACATATCATGTGAAGATATTTTGAGATAAATAAATAATTTGGGAAATTATTTATTGTTGGATGGTTGTTTGTGAATATAAATTGATAGTTAAATCACCGACTATCAATATTGGACAAACTGCGTTGATCATTTCAAAGAGACCGGGATCGAGATTCATTTCTCGAAAACCACTTCGATCTGGTTTGTGCGTTTCGTGGAAAACGAGTTCGGAGTCGAAGATGGAGCAGTGAAGTGCAAGGGCTAGTCGCTACTAATCCTGAGGATATTTCCAAAATGGATGTAGTAGGAATAGTGCCTTCGGTTCCGTTCGAACCCGGGACGGACTTGTATTGATGAATGCTTGCGAAACATCGTCAGGTGGACGATGGGCATTCTAAGGGATATGTTCTATAAAGGTAACGCTTAGCCTCAAGCCTCATCAAATGGGAATGGCTGAAAATCAGGGGTTATGCAGCAAGGCTTTGTGGGTAGCCCCTACTGGAGGGTGAGGTCATCCCTGTCTAGATGTCCCTTTATTTCGGCTTAGTGGGCAGTTGCTGATCCCAACCGCGGGGTGATCTTGCTCGGGACTATCCAGTAAGGGATGGTTCCGATCTTGTGTTGTAGGGGAGTTAGGATGGCTCCTCGGTACGCTGATCTAGACCAGGTACTGTGACTGGTGGTACCCCAGTGCCTAACCATTAGTTGGAATCCATTTTCCCTACGCGCCCGTACGATTTTGATTGTGCCCAACTATTGCTGAAACGTGAGATGCAAGCATTTCAGCTAGATTCTATTTTACTTTCTATAGACACTATTATAATATCAAAGGACTTTAATAAAAATGTTTTAGCTATCGTAAGGTAAAAACCGACATGTTTATTTGTGGCGTAGTCTTACGAGATGCTTTTATTTTTAAAGGATTTTTGAAACTTTAATAATCAATTGGGTGTGATTTTCTCACGCTGGTAATCCAGACTGACTCGGGTGTTATTAAACTGTAATGCTCGGGTCAGACCGAGTATTATAGGATACATGATATGATGTTGTGGAGCTCAGGAGACGAGCTGGATGACGATACGTACTCTCGTACTTGTTTATATATGCACATTCTGCCGTGTTGAGTTATTGTGTATCCATTGTATGATATTGATGTTGAGAAGTGATCGATGTACTCTGATGATGTAATATATAAACAGATATATTTGATTTTGAGTAAAGATCATTTATTATCTATTATATTTTATTCCGCTGCGATGGTTAGATTCTGTTATTGATTCGTACTTTCTTCTTCTACCTCTTCTTCTTTAACTCAAATGGTTCGTATTTCTGTACAACTTGAGTTGGTTGTTGTTGAATGGTGTTAACTCAAGGGGTACGGATTTGCGGGCTGTTACATGCATTCTTGTACATTTGGAGTCTTTTGCATGCTTTTAATGATGGTCATCTCCATTTGGATACATACATCCATTTATGTATGTATATATGTGTAGTTGACTTGATTGCATCTCTTTGTAAAAATACAGTTACTTGATTACTTGTTCACAACTGCTTGTGCCATTTGAAATGATCTGGTTCCTTATGGGTCTGGTCTGGTGCACTTTGTAGTTTGGTTCCACTAGTTGTTGATTTCATTTGGAGTCATATGTGTTTGTGTTTCCATGACCACTTATATGTGCGTCTTGTTGTTAAGAGCCTGATTTTGTTTTGTATTTTGTATTTGCACCTGTGTTGAATATAGCTTATGTCTTGGGTTTGACCTTATGCTCACATGTCCCTGTAGTTTTAACACACAAGTGTATATCGGTGTGCACGACCTTGTGACATGTATAGTGATACACCGTGCATGTCACAAGTTGTTCGTGTATGATGATTTAAAAGAATATGACGACGAACAACCCAAATAACCGAGGAAAATGATATTTCAAGCACACATTTCATTGTACACTGCAAAAATATTTCTTCAATTTTACTGCGTCAGTGTTTATTTTACAGATAATTCAGATGCGGGATACAAGCTGGAATAGGGTTGAAGATCAAATACAAGTGTTGTAATTGAAATTGTATTATGATTGAAAATGTATAAATTTAGGGAAAGCCCAAATTTGTGCTATTTGAATTTGTAATAAAATATTTATTTGAATAAAATATTTGTTTGAATATGAATTCTGAGTTATTTATTTTATTCACCAAATATTTATATAGGCCAAATAAATGAAGTGCAATATCTCAAAATAGGTAATTTTTGGAATATCATGCTTAAGAATAATCAGTCTAATGCTTGGAGACAAATTTCAAAGTGCAGAGATATTGGTAAATCATTATTGGAAAGGAATTTTAAACATGGTAATGAAACAAGCTTATAATTTGATCCCTGGTTGCAGCATGAATCATTTATAAACAGAGTGGGATGGGATAATCTAGTTATTTGTGGAGGAACAGATGCAACAATATCAATTATTATTAAGGATAATCAATGGCAGCCACAAGTACATCTAATTACAAATCCTCACAAGTATATGTAAATTTTCTATAGATATTAATGCAGATATTGATTATTGGAACTGGTTAGCTAGCAGCAAAGGGAAGTTCTCTTTTAAAAAAACATGGGAAACTATTACAAATAAACAGCCTACTGTAGAATAGTATAAATGCATATGGAACAAGGTAAATAATCCTAAGATGCCATTCTGCACTTATTTCGCTATAAATAATAGATTGCTAACTAGGGATAGAATTTGCAAATGGGGAAATAGTGATAATTTACTTTGTTCCTTATGTAATTTAGAAAATGAATGTACTAGTCACTGGTTTTTTAGTGCAGTAATGCATACTACATATGGAATCATATTCAATCTACTCTGCGCATTAAAAACAATGGCTGTATGGATCTCAAGCAAGCTATTCAGCAAATTATTAACAATTTTAGATCAAAATCACTTGAGAGAGATCTAGCTCATATTATGCTAATTACTGCAGTGTATCATATATGGAAAGAAATGAATGATCGTACTCACAATAGCTAGCTTAACTAAAGAGCAACGATTACTACATATTGAAACTGACAACAAAATTATTCTTCACAAATCAAGAGAAAAAAAGTTAAAGATCAAACCTGATTCACCTACTTATCTGAATACTGGACTAGGGAAACAGGCAGTAAGCATATTGAGAACTTTTATGCCACCCAAAAGATAATCAGATAAACAAGTTCATCAGAACAAGCATGGCATAAGCTACTAGAGAACTCCAGCAAATTGCATAATATTTCTGGATTTATAGGTGATAACAGATTAGTAGATCACCAAGAGCTGAATAACAATCAAGCTTTTGAACATGGTAGAGAATTAACAGATCCGAATCGCGATGATCTCATATCTGCTAGTTATTCAACTTTTTTGAATAGCGATTGTTCCTTTGGAGATATTGAAGGGTTGCAGAGAAGATTTAACAAGTGTCTTTTATATTATGAAAGAGGAGAAGCGAGCGGTATGAAGTAGAAAGGCGAAAACTTGAAGAAGCGGAAATTTTCTTTGCCATTTAAGAGTTTTTGTATTTTGATGTAAGTTGTTTGTAAATAAGGTCAGCTAAAGTATTGTAACCCTAGATACGAGGGTTAGGGTTCTTATCGGGTGGAAATATGTTATCTACCTGATGGTTAGTGTTGGCATTCAATTACTATTATTTTCTTGAAGATAAAAACATGGAGTGAAGAAGCCTAAAGAGTAAGTAGCATTTCAAAAGCTCTTACATATAGTTTTGATAATTATTTGGTAATTATTTAAGAAAAGACCATGCTGGATAAAGGTGGTAAACAATAAAGAAGGTGAAACAACTAAGAAAAATAAGCGATTAGTATGTTTTTTGGAAAAACCACACATAAGTTTATGATAATATATAAGTAAATAAATCAAAAACAGCAACCACAAGAAAAATCATTAACATTTTTGCACCAATTGAAGGGTATAAAATTCTCAAATAACAAAAAGAAGATTTTACTGCATGATCAAATTGTCAGAAATTCTTTACTGTTCGATCTTTCATGATTGATGATGAACAATTCAAGTAATAGCCCAAGGATCACCAATACCGAATATTTCACAAACAAAGTTTAATATGATTTTTTTTAAAAGATGGTGTACCTTGATTAACAGCGGAAGATGTAATGGCGTCATCTTCTTCTTCCGACTTCTAATAACTATTCTTCTTCTCGGAATTCAGTTTCTCTCTCTAACCCTATTTCTTTATATGTTTCTTGATGGAGAAGAATACATCTATACACCAGGAGAGAGAGGATCCAATTCTTTATATAACATTTAACTCTAAATCTGGTACGTCCATCATATACCAATTCAGCGCTTAAGATTAATCACAGACCTAATGTTCCAATTATAGAACGGTCTATTTATGACTTAATTAATCGGGTCACATTAAGATCAAAAACTGCATAAAGTTAAAGGTAAATGAAACATTCTATTTACGACCTAATTAATAGGGTCAAATTAAGATTAAAAAGTGCATAACATTAAAAGTAAATGAAACGATTGCAGTTTCTAATAGCAGTTTTCTAACATTCTCCCATTTGACCCGATTATTCATAATATCAAGTGTTGAACATCATACTATGGTAAATTGCTGAGAGTTATAGCGGTTGTGCATTATTAATTCAATGCATTCCCTTCCATATACTACAATACTAGCAATCCACCATTTTATACTCATAATTTATTTAAAACAGCATAATGGTCCACATAATGTCTTATATCATAATGATTAAATACAATATCTTTATAAGACTCTTTCTTGTTTAAAATTACATAAATTACGTACTACCACTTTAAAACAAGAGACACATAATTATATATCAGAAACACACAAAGGAGCTCAGAATGTCACACATCAATTATTATTAATACAACCAAGACTCATTCTTTGAACATGTTCCTTAAATTGTCTTGGTTGTAACCCTTTCGTCAAAGGGTCTGCAATCATAAGTTTTGTCCTAATGTGCATGATTGACACTCATTATTTCTGAACCTCATCTTTCACAACAAGATACTTCAGTTCCATATGTTTGGCACCTTTAGAGTACTTGTCGTTTTTTGAGAAAAACACTGCTGCAGAGTTATCATAATAAATTTTCAACGGCTTGCTAACGGTGTCGACAACTGCATGTCCTGAAATAAAGTTCCGCAATCATAATGCATGAATTGTGGCTTCACAACATGCCACAAATTATGCCTCCATGGTAGATGAAGCAATGATAGTTTGTTTCGCACTTTTCCATGATATGGCTCCTTGAGCAAACATAAACAGGTAACCAAAAGTCGATTTTCTAGTATCGATCATCCAACAAAATCTGAATCGCTATATCCAATCGTCTTCAATTCATTGGATCTACTATATATGAGCATGTAATCTTTCGTTCCTTATAAGTACCTTAACACTTTCTTTGCAGCTTGCCAATGTTCCCTTCCTGGATTACTTTGATACCTCCCTAACATACCAACCGCAAAACTGATATCCGGTCCAGTACATGTTTGAGCATACATTAGGCTACCAACTACAAATGCATATGGAATTGATTCCATTTCCTTTCGTTCAACATCATTCTTAGGACATTGCATGAGATTGAATTTATCACCTTTCTGTACAGAAACTTTCCCAAGTGAACACTTACTCTTTCCAAATCTCTCTAGAATCCTTTCGATATATCCTTTCTGAGACAATCCCAATTTTCCTTGTGATCGATTATGAAATATTTCTATTCCAATCACATAGGATGCCTCTCCCGTATCTTTCATTTCAAAGTTCATTGAGAGAAATTCCTTAGTCTCATGCAATATGCTTAAATTATTTGCAGCAAGCAAGATGTCATCAACATAAATGACTAGATAAATAAACTTGTTCCCACCGATCTTTTGGTATAAACAGTGATCAACCGCATTTTCCTTAAAACCAAAAGATGTAATAATGGTATTGAACTTTATATACCATTGTCGGGATGATTGTTTAAGCCCATATATTGACTTCTTAAGTTTACACACCAATTGTTCTTTACTTTTTACAAAAAAACCCTCAGATTGATCCATATAAACATCATCATCAAGATCTCCATTCAGAAAGGCTTTTTTCACATCCATTTGATGCAATTCCAAATCATAATGTGCTACCAATGCCATTATTATTCTTAGTGAGTCCTTTTTTGAAACAGGAGAAAATGTCTCCTTGTAATCAACACCATCTTTCTAAGTGTAACCCTTAGCAACAAGTCTAGCTTTATACCGTTCAACATTACCACTAGAGTCGTGTTTGGTTTTAAAAACTCATTTGCATCCGACACTTTTACAGTTATGTGGTAACTCAACGAGATCCCAAACTTCATTCTGTTGCATGGATTTTAGTTCTTCTTTCATGGCATTAATCCATTCCTTTTGACTCTTTACTTTCTACGGCATGTGAAAACGAAACTGGGTCCTTATTGACTCCTATATCATAATCTAATTCTTTCAAATAAACCATATAATCATTAGAAATAGCTGACCTACGATCTCTTTGAGATCTTCTTAATGCTACTTGTGGTGGTTCATGCATATCAGCATTATGTAAGTCATTTCCTCCAGGAAGTACTTCTTCATTTATATGTTGTTCATCATCATGCTGTTCTCCAACAGCTGGAAGAACATTTGGAGTAATAGTAGATGGAGGAACTATTCTAGGCAATGTAACATTTATCATTGTTTCTTTTATTTCCATTATTTCTCTTCTAGCACTCCCACTGACTTCACCAATCTCAATGAATCTTGCATTACCAGTTTCTATAATTCTTGGACTATGATTAGGACAGTAAAACACATATCCTTTAGATTTTTCAGGGTAACCTAAAAAATACCCACTAATCGTTTGAAAATCTAATTTCATTTCATGTGGATTATAAATTCTCGCTTCCGCTGGACAGCCCCAAACATGCAGGTGTCTTAAGCTAGGTTTCCTGTTAGTCCATAATTCAAAAGGAGTCTTTTGAACGGCTTTACTAGCCAAATTCAACAAATAATTAGCGGTTTTGAGAGCATACGACCACAAATTCTTAGGTAGTATAGAATCTGACATCCTGCTACACCATTTTGCTGTGGTGTACCTGGCATTGTGTATTGCGCACATATGCAATGACTTTCGAGGAATTTTGCAAATGGACCTGAACATTGGCCTGACTCATTATATTTGCCATAATATTCACCACCTCTATTAGACCTTATGATTTTCATCTTTTTATCTAATTGCCTCTCAACTTCCTTTACAAACGTCTCAAGGACATTCATAGATTAAGATTTTTCATGAAGCAAATAGACATAACCATAGAGGAAAAAATCGTCAATAAAAGTGATGAAATACTTTTCTCCATTAAAGGCTGGAGTGTCCATAGGTCCGCAAATATCAGTGTGTATTATTTCAAGAAGCTGGCTGCTTCTAGTGGCTCCTTTCTTATTATGTTTGGTTTGTTTACCTTTAATACAATCTACACATAATTCTAGATCACTAAAGTTAAAATATGACAAAATTTCATTACTTACTAATCTCATCATTCTTTCTTTGGATATGTGACCTGGTCTTTTATGCCATAAGAAAGTAGAATTTTCATTCAACATGCTACGTTTGCATCCAACATTATTTGTTACATTCAGCAAGGAATTCGCATAAGTGTTATTCAGTTTCAATCTATATAAACCATCAATTAGAATATCAGAACCAACATTATCAGTATTTTTATATAAATCAAAACAACCAGACCCAAACGTACATCTAAAACCAGAAATATCCAACTTTCTTACGGAAATAAGGTTTCTAGATAATGAAGGTACATAAAGGGTACTATATAAGTCTAATACATATCTACTTTCTAGAATTAGACGATAAGTCCCAATGCCTTTTATTGTGGATTTCATTCTGTTTCCCATAAAGAGAAAACGATCGTCATTTGGATTTATCGTTCGGATCATAAGAAATCTCTGCATATTATTGGAGACATGAGTTGTAGCACCAGTATCAAGCCACCATGTATTAATAGGAACTTCAACTAAATTTGATTCAAAACATACGAAAGATGGATGATTACCTTTCTTTTCGAACCAAGTTATCCTTTTCGGACAGTCATTTTGATAATGTCCTTTCCTTTTACAGAAATGACATCGAACATCCTTTAGTTCCTTCTTTTCCTTATCCTGCCCATTCTTAGCAGGTGCCTTTTTCTTCTTGAAATGACTTGATTTTCCATTCTTTTCTTTACCAGCTTTATTACTCACAAAATTTATCGAGTGATTCATTTGATTTTTCAAACATCCTTCTTCCTGAACAAATCTACTGGCCAATTCATTAACATTCCACTTATCCTTTATATTGTTATAGTTACTTTGAAAAGGTCCATATTCAGAAGGTAGCGAGCTCAGAATAAACTGGACAAGAAAAGAATCCTCTATTATAAGTCCAAGGGAGTTTAACCTTGCTGCAAGATTAGTCATCTCTATAATGTGCTCTTGCATAGTTCGCGACCCATCAAACTTCATGGTCGTGAGTTCTGCCATAAGAGTACCGAGGAGTGACTTATCAGCTGAACGAAAACGCTCTTCCACAAACTCCATATATTCCTTGGCACTTTCTGTTGGCGGAATTGTTGAATTGATGTTGTTAGCAACAGTCATCTTAATAAACACGAGGCTCAATCTGTTACTGCGTTCCCATGTTTTATGATGTAATTTTTCTGTCTCAGCACTAGCTGTTGTAAGAGCAATAGGTTTATCCTCAAGGAGTGCCAAGTCAAGATCCTGAACACCTAAATGAAAATTGACTTGTTCTCTCCATTCAGAAAAATTAACACCAATGAACAATTTAACGGATGAAGCATGTGTATTCATGGGAACTACTGCAAATTAAATAAAAAAATTGAAACAACTATAAGCTCATAGCTAACGCGATTCAGATATGTACGTAATAGTATAATATAGCACTCCTTTGGGTAGATACTATCTTATACTTAACATAATTAAACACCAAAACATAAGTAAGCAATAAATATATTCAATTAAATAAAACTGACATCTTTGGATGATCAATATTTATTTAATCAAGATATCTATTAAACCTCATCATGTCAACTAGTTATAGAACAAGACTTTTCTTTGGGTAAGTTCTCAGGTTCTACCATTAGTGACGCCATTTTTTTTGGGTATTATTATAACTGGAAATTTCTATCAATAATCATTATGCCACTTATGCACTAAATGATTATTCTGATTTTGACCACTTTGGTGATTAACAAAATCATAAATCTCATGTGCATAATTGACTTATAACACATACTTGATTAAACATCATGAGTAAAGCATAGAACAGATCAATTGCAATCATAGAAAATATTCAGTTATTGATTGGTGGCTCTGATACCAAATGTCAGAAATTCTTTACTGTTCAATTTTTCATGATTAATGATGAACAATAAAAGTAATAGCCCAAGGATCACCAATACCGAATATTTCACAAACAAAGCTTAATATGATTTTTTTAAGATAACGTATCTTGATTAATAGCGGAAGATGTAATGGCTGTCATCTTCTTCTTCTAAGATCTAATAATTACTCTTCTTCTCAGAATTCAGTTTCTCTCTCCAACCCTATTTCTTTATATGTTTCTTGATGGAGAAGAATACATCTATATACCAAAAGAGAGAAGACACAATCCTTTATACAACATTTAACTCTAAATCTAGTACGTCAATCATATAACAATTCAACGCTTAAGATTAATCACAGACCTAATGTTCTCATTATAGAACGGTCAATTTATGACTTAATTAATCGGGTCACATTAAGATTAAAAACTGCATAACGTTAAATGTAAATGAAATGTTCTAGTTATGACCTAATTAATAGGGTCATATTAAGATTAGAAACTGCATAATGTTAAAAGTAAATGAAACGATTGCAGTTTCTAATAGCAGTTTTCTAACACAAATCTAATTGTATTTTTAATTTGATTAGACTGTCAAAAAAGTATTTTAGGTCTACTACTAATGGCTTACAAACTAACAGCCTTCATAAAAATTAACTGGCATCAACAACAAATAAAATTCTATTACAACTTATGCTAACATGTATTTGAGCCTAAGACGTTATAACCTTGGAATTTGGGTTTGTTGAACCTTACGACAAGTTGTTCCTACCAAGTATTGCAATGCTTGAAGCCTTGAATGAAGCAATGCCAAAACTGAAGGTTTTAAAGGTGTCGTTTATTTCATTTGCACTCATATGGTGTCATTTAAGTGCTCCCATATAGTAGTAACTCCACTCCTGCAATTATCTTCTATTTAGTAACAAAAACAAAAATGGTAGGGAGTCATTCAAGATTGCTTGCTTTCAAATAAGAAAAGAAACAAACAACTAATTAATTGCTTTGCTTTCTTCACGTTTGAAACAAACTGATCAAAACAACAGTGACCTTTCAGTTGAACCATATCTGTCTATTTTCATCATAGTGAGCAAGTTAGCTAAAACTACTATAGAAGCCTTCCCACTATTGAAAAATACAAAATTCATCAGCGTCCATATCCAACAAATAAAGAAATATCCAAGATCTAGAAATAGTGATTCTTATGCATCTTTTAGTATATATAAAATGATAACATCTACTTTTTATCAAGGTAATAATTTATATTAGTGTATATACTAATGAATACTCATTGCTCAAAGTTGCTTTTTAGCATCATATTTTTATTTCTTGTATATTTATAAACAACGGTGCTAAAATGATTTTATACTGAAACAAAAATATCTATTTATGCTTTTAAATTAATTAACCGTGAGCAAATAAACAAAAATCCAATATATAACCGGTAGACACGGATGTGGATATTCGAAAATGGTTTCGATTACAGGTGCAACACTCTATGTATTTGTATAAAATCGTTCACTAATACACACATTTGAGACATTGTGCGTTCAAACTTCAAATGACCAATTTCCCAATTTGGTTGACCTTATAGTTCAAAGTTCAAACATATTTTAGCATTTAAGCATGAGCAGGTATTCAACACAAAGGCGCTAGACTAATCAGATATGGTGCATAATTATAATCTCAGTTTGGGTCTGATTCTTTTTTATTCAAATTAGAGAAATTATACCTAATTATTGGTCTTGATAGTGGTATCTGCTTCTGATATATTAGGATACATGCATAAAATTAAGATAATTGGACAAATGTGTGAGCATTATAGATTATTCTAGTGGATTATCACTTATCATACAAATGCGTGACCATATGCAAGAAACATTTAAAGTTATGTATTCAGTCAATTTGGAACCATCAATGACATTTTGTTAAAAGACACATACCATGAATAATTGATGAACATTGGTCGTTTTGTTTTCTCAGTAGCACCAACTAATTCATGTGAGTTAATAGAGTTTCTACATGAATTATGCATCCATCAATCGTATAACAACAGCACATTTGCACAATTAGCTTAATTAAAAGCAAAAACAGAGAAGTAAAAAGTGGTATCAGTAAGCAAGCCTTGGTTTTAACCTAGATTTGTACTTATATCTATCGTCAACAATAACTGCTTTCCGTGATTGTGCTGCACAAGTTAAACGAATATGTAGCACATTTAGTACAAACTAAAATCCTTCTCTTATCTAGTAAAAACCAATATTTATGGAATAAACATAATCAAATGAATGGTAGACAAAAATTATACACATTGCACACGGTAAAATTTACGTTCTCACCATTTTGCAATAGCATGATATTAAGAACGAACGGAATAAGAGGAATGTAAGTATCAGTTATCAGGTTAATTGATTATAATGCATTTAGAATGCATCAGTAGATTTAAATAACAATAAAATCTTATGAAGAAGTTAATATGTAGATTTAAAAGAAGGCATTTTTGTGTTTAAAAAAATTTGTTCTCTTGACTGATAGCCAAACAGTAATAAAGTTTCATTTCACTCCAAATTTTAACAGAATTACCTTTAGAAGATTAAGGTGCCTTTTCCTGCTTAAATCAGACTTTGAAACATTGATATATGCTGGCGCAGTACCTTTTATTTGGCCAAAGCAATATAAGATTCCCCGAGAAGAACATCAAGATTGTATACATTGCGCCTCATCCTTGTAGCGTTCTAAGAACAAACTAACCAAAAATTAACAAAGACATAAAAAGCTATCCAAACTTCATACAGTAAATTCATCTTAAATAACGGAATATATAAGCGGAATTAAACCTTAAAGTGTGACAGATTATCTTCCTTAACTCCATCAATATTTAGCTGCCCCTTATGAGCATTAACTTCTAACTATAATAGCTGTTCAGAAGCCCATACATACTCAGCAGGATCATTACGGCAATTCTTCATCAAATTCAACTTAATTGCAAATTTGTACACGATTGAAACGAAATTAGGGTTGAGGCTTAGTACCTTTAATAAAATAATAAGGAAAAGTTTAAAACACTTGATAAACCTCTGTCACCAAGTCGTTGTAGTATAGTGGTGAGTATTCCCGCCTGTCACGCGGGTGACCCGGGTTCGATCCCCGGCAACGGCGAACTACACTTTTTCTGCCGACTGCTGAAAATTGATTTGAATCCATTGAAGATCGATTTCTCCAACTTAGAAAGTTGCTGCATTTTGCCATCCATCTCTTCGTTCTGCAACAAAATATATTTAATTGCGTAATTTTACTAATTTTTAATCTGCGCGGTGAAGAAAAGTAGGTAACGCTGTAACGATTTGACGCCGACCAATGAATTACCACATATTTCTCAGCCTTGGCAACAAAGAAAGAAGCATTTCGGCCCCGCGTATAATCAGCGTATATACTATTTTATACTGACAAATACACAAATCAGGCTACCATTTCAAAGAGAAAATCAACTAGAGTCACGAAGAAGCAAAGTCGGACGTCTCAGCCATCTCGCAACGAGAAAACTGCTTCTTCCTAGCCGTCGCGTAAGTTATCTATCTCGACTTTAGCTTAAATCGCATATAGGGTTTTGGTTTATGGTCGTTTATTGGGCAGTAGGGAATTGGTCGTTAGGTTGGTCGTTTATTTCCATGACTTAATGCTAATTATTGTTTGTCGCGGTTGTTTTTCACCGACTGATACCATTTGGAGCGGTTATAATTTGTCGATTGATATTTAAAGAACAATCTCCCTTTGTTCGTATATTTCATCAAATATATGTATTAAATCTCAACTATATTTATATCACTAAAACCGTACAACAACGATGGGGAAACCGACCGTAATATCAAATAATTTAGAAAGGAACATTTATATATTATATTGAACAATGGTAGTTGACTGTCATTACAAAAACATACACCTGACCACACTAACATCTTTACACATCCACGTTAGAAATTTGTATAGTTGGTTTGCTACTTTTTAAAATAAATTATAAAATATTACATGGAACCCGATTTCTAATTTTCCACATGCTTACTAATAAAAAATGAGTGTCAAATTTACAGTTGCATGTTAATATTTGAACGAGTTGATATTTAGTAGCGTAAGATTATTAATAAGACGGCATCCATCATTCTACTATATATAAAAAGAATTACGCAGTCGAGCTTGATATTAATACAAGGCTTACAGGTGCCTTTTCTTTGCAAGTGGATTTGTCATTTGATAGATCAGTAGTACCACTAGCATGATCACAAGGCGTTGGTTTATCATAATTAGATATTGAAGAAACATTTCAATTTATATCAGAATTAAGATTAGATTATTCATATATATTATGTGATGAGACAAAGTTTGATGCCGAAGATTGATAACCTTTCTCAAAAGTAATTTTTGAACAGTAGTTGGTGTTTGGAAAAGAAGAAAACCATGGAAGCTCATTTGTGCTAGCAGTTTGTTGTTGATTATATGTGGGATCCCAGTTTCTTTAATAAAAGCAAAAGCAATGAAAACACGATTGCAATTATATGGTAAAATTACATATTTATAAATACAAGTTTTTGAGACATACCCAAACAATTTTTCAATATCTTGGTAATTGCCTAGATTAGGCCAATCATACTGGGCATTATTTCTTTGTGTGCTTTCCAAGATCACGCTCTTTATGTCACTGTTAAAAACTGCATGGTTACCCATGATTTTTCCTTTGACAGTTTTCTTGCGATCATAAAGTGATGGAACTAAACTAGCGGATGAGTTTGTATGTTGAATAGGAGGACTATTAGATGTACCATAAATCGATAATTCCCATGGATCACAGGTTTGGTTGCAAAATATTTATCAGTACCATTCATACATACATTTTTATATACCTCATATCGTAGCTTCTTATGATTATGACAGAGAGAATATTCATCAATAAACTCTTCAGTTCTACAAGGTGCTATATGATCATCACTTTTAGTAAACGTGTTTCATTTGATATGTTCAAGCTGTAATAGATCGAAGCAAGGTAGTTACGATAGAGCAAGAAGTTATCATTCAAACAACTACGATAATATGGCAATGAAATTATGGATTTAAACACATAGTAACTATTAAATTGTCGAATATGTTGTCAAAGTAGACTGTAATGCAATTTTAAACAATTTCTATGCATTTTAATAAAGCCTTGATATTTTAACAAAGTCAAAACTAAATAGTAAATACTGAAGTAAATGTGCTTGGCATACCTTAACTATCATAGATTTAAGGTTAAAATGATACTTATCAACACCTATGTAATATTATCAACAAACCCCAAATTTGATGAGAAAACTTAGTTATGTCGCAAAAATAAAAAAAATTGTGGATAATATACGTCCACCATCCATGAATTGCGTGGATACAAAACATGTTTTGGAATCAAAACATCGAATAAACATCTGGTGACAAAATAACAGAAGAATAAACATTCGGTGACAAATATAATTAGTTAGTTAAATGTATAACCGTGTTTTTCAAGTCTTTGCTAATCGGTCGTAAGCAAATAGCCATACACTGAAGATTGAAGATCGCCATGCTGTTTCCTAGCCATACTAGAGTTGCCAAAAATAAACCTTAAAATATCAAAATATTTATTTAAAATAATCAGGTAGCATTATCTTTGAATGAGATGCACATATTGTTTGACTGTAACTGCAAAGATTAAATCATAGTGAACTAGGAAGATAAACTATGAGACAGAAAATCAATTTAAAAATTCAAACTTAAACTAAAAAGAACAATATTTGAAAGATCATAATAATAAATATTTTGTTTGACTGATGCTTGTTATACCATGAAACCAAAGATATTAAAAATGGGACTTGTATGATAATGATGTGATTTGTAGGGATTTGTGTTGCTCCAGCAGTTTTTAGTTCGTATTCTATCAAGTCATTCATGAAAATATGTTATATATATGTTTTCTTTTTAAGTTTTCCAAAAATAAAATACCTCTAGAACAAAAATGGGATTTAATCCTCCTCAACTTCTATACAAGACAAAAAAAGAGGATGCATATTTTCTCAAAACCACAAAATTCACGATGATAATACAAAATTGTTAAAATGATTGTTTATTGGAATTAAAAATCAATCAAAAACAATAATGTTTTCACCATATCTTTCACCACCTTAATCATAAACAAATTCAATGCCAACTTCGACTTAGATCTTGAATTACAATAATGACATTTGCTAATTTTAGAAACGAATTCATATTGTAAAAGACCTAAGCAGTGAATTACAGCAATTGGTGGAGAGAAAATGAATTTACCTCGGTTCGATTACAACAGAGTTGAAGCTTGCGAAACAACTTTTGATGTCGGCAACCAGTTGATGGAATGATGAAATGACCTAATTAATTTTGTTTTTTGAAAATCAGGTTTACAATTTTTTAAAAAATGGGGCTTAGAAGATCAGAGTAAGGAATTTGGGATTAGAATTGAGCAAATGAGGGGTGAAAACGGGAATTGTGGGATTAGAGTTGAGGAAATAAAATAATGAGAGTTGGGTAATTTTGAGATTAAACAATAGAGCGAACACAGGAAGAAGAGAGAAAATTAGAGAAGAATATGGAAGAACAGAATTCGGAAGACAACACAGAAGAACGTGGCATGTTATTTTGGCTTCAAAGTATTTGATTTTGAACAATGACAGTAAACAAACCTCCATAACTGTCGGTTTGATAAAATTAAAGATGAATGTTTATGCTGATGAAATAAGGTTAGGCTAACGTTAATAATAAAGGGATCTAGCAAGTTGAGAGTAGATGCTAACTTAAATAAAACTGCCTGGGTTGCAAAATATTTAGAACATTAAAAGTTAAAAAGAGAAAATAAGTTTGAAATACATAGTTCAAATAATGATCTATTATTTAAACAGTTGTGGAGATGTTATTAACTTATTGATTAGTCATAATTGTAGGAAAAGAGACAACGCACTTGAATGCATCTTATCGGAGGAAACATGCATTGGAACTTGAAGAAACTAAGAAAAAATCCATTGTACAAAAAGCATAAGAAGCATATAGGGTTGAACATTCGGTTGGTTCGATTTGTTTTGACGTAAAAGATGTCAAACTGAATTGAAACCGAAAAAATTCAAAACCGAATCAAACTGAACCTAATTAAATTCAATTAATTCGACCGGTAACCGGTAAAAGAATTAAAAGATTCATGCTCCGTGAAGCTTAATTTATTGTTGGATATATTCGATGAAATATCAAAGAAAGAAGAAATGAGCGAGAATGATTATGAAATCATTGCCCGCGCATACCTACTATATTTGGTGGGATGTACTTTGTTTTGTGATAAATCTGGTATGAATGTGTCGGTTAACTATTTAAAATGTTTGTCGGATGTTCATAGTTTGAGTGAGCAAGCTAGGAGAATGAAGGTTTTAGCGTTTTTGTATCGTCAACTTGGTTTGGCTTCACGACGAGACATTATACAGATGGTTGGTTATTTGACATTATTGAAGGTACATGTATTATAATTTTTTTGGTTTCTTATTTAGATACTGTTATAGTTCAAAGAAGTTATTTTTTTAGGCATAGATTTATGACCACTTCCATATAATTCCTAACGTCAGTCCTTACAAAAATATGATCACACTATACCCACAGTGTATAGGTGAGAACCTAAGAATCAGTCTGGTGACACAACATCTGCTATAATTCAACTTAGAGAACAACTAGACGATTTAACTGCTCAAGTCGAAAGTTTTAATTTGTTGTAGGATCTTAATAAAAATTTGGAGATATTTAATTTCTTACATTGTTTTTCAATTTGTAAATATGTCAGGATCCTTATCATAATATTAAATCTCATTATCCTTTACCCAAAATTGCATTCTACAATGGTGTTATATTGTGTTTTGACATTGCTAAACCATATTATCACAATATAGTTATACGATAATTTGGAATTTATTAACGAATTCCAAAAAATCCTGTGCAGCCTAGAAAATGCCATAGAGGATTGACTACTATTGAATATCGGGTTGAGTATGATAATGGGTTTTGGTGGTCAGAAAATTGACACAATCATTTTCTTTCTATGAAATCACAATCCCCAGCTGTAGTGGACCCTTAGGAATGTATTCCCAAATACTTAGCGTGGCATATTGATGTTTCATATCCGATTGTTCAAAATCTTAAAATGCGGCAAAGCACTAGTAGAAAAATTGATGTTGGTTACAAATTGGTAAAATTTGACAACTTTATGCAATATATTGTACTATTCTTTACTTGAATGTCAGTTAATCCGATTTGTTTATAAATTGACAGAAAATGTCGCGAGTAAAGAAATTGACCCGTTGAAGAAAAGTTTAACTAATCATCGTCCCATAGAAGTTGCGAGTTTGTTGAATGCACAACGACAAGTGTGGACGTTTTGGAAGAAATCTTAAATAAACAAGATAAAAGGGAGAAACATAAGAAGGGGAAAATGATCCGAGAGGATGAAAATTGCTATGAAGTTGGAATGTATTTTTTCAACCTTTTTTATTTTCGTAAATATGTATGAAACATTATGGCATTTTGTTAGTGATATCTACTTTAGTGTGGTGTATAAAATGTTGTAATTTGTATATTGTATGAAACATTATGGTATTTTATCAGTTATATCTACTTCAGTTGTTTCTTACTTTGTGTATTATTTTGGTTTTTTAGTGCTTATGTGCTCATATGGTTAGTGATATCTATTTTTGTGTATTTCTTTTGTGTATTTGATGCTCATATGGTTACTTAGGTGTTGTATGTGCTCATATGAATAGTGATATCTATTTTAGTGTATAGCTTTTGTATATTTGATGCTCATATGGTTACTCAGTTGTTGTATGTGCTTATATGGTTAGTGAATCTATTTTTGTGTATTTCTATTGTAAATTTTATGCTCATATTTAGTTGTTTTATGTGCTCATATGGTTAGTGATATCTATTATTTTGTGTTGCTTTTGTATATTTGATGCCCATTTGGTGGTACAAGAAAGAAAGTGGATAACTATTTAAAGATGAGAAATTATGGGATTGACGCTGAGTTTGAAATTTTCTAATATAGTTGGTATAATTTTTTGTAAATTTAAATTCATTTATGCCACTAAGAGATGCATATACAGATTGTATTTTTTTATGGCATTTTAATCATAGTTGTATTTGTAACATTAACATTTGTATGACATTTGTATTTGCCAGTAAGAGATGCTTATTTTGTATGGCCTGTATAGTTTGTATTTTGCATGGCATTTATATGTGAAAAATCATGTAGTAGCATGGCCTTACGTGAATAAGCATTATTGCTTACAATTGCAATCCATTTTCATGAATAAGATGCTCATCCTCTGAACAATTAAAGGAAATAAGAGATACAACAATATACATATGTCAAAATCATGTAACTGGGGATTTTTATCATAGCGTGTATCTGAACATTATTAAAGGAAATTTCGCTAACATACACTAGCAACAGTCATATCTCCTAATATTTTTTCTCATCACCGATCAACCGTGTCGCATAAGAGTGTCCTTCCATTGAACTAGGAAGTTCATGATTGTGCGTATCGTTATGTACATGTACCTTCCAGTTGTCATCATCTAGATATACACTTTTGAGCAAGAAAAGGCAATTGCTTTTTTTGTCGCACTTAGTATATGCCATTTAACATTTTTGTCAATTTATTTTTTCTTTGAAATGTGACTTTGTTAGACTCCTCGTTCGTAACCCAATTGCACACTTGTTTTCTTCTCAGGACCTGATTTATCAGATTTGACAATAACAATGGTTGTTTCAATTTTGTTCCTTGAATTTTGCATCATCGCACCAATACATTTGTAGGATCAAACACCTAAAATTACAAAAAAAAGTATCGATTTATTTGATACACACGATAAATGATCTAATGTTTATATAAAAAATTACCTGATCGGTTTTAAAATGCTCTATCACATCAACATGAATTAGTTCAGAATGATTTGAGTGATTGTCTTCCGTATATGATTCATTTTCATATTCCATTATTTTGTCACCGTTCATTGCTTTCTCATTGCCCAAGTAAAAATTCCTAACAACCAATTATACTCACAAAAAAATCAATTATCAATTACACACACACACTGTGACGACCCGTATTTTTACGGATCGAAAGATTGTAAAACTGTCGACATTAAGTCGTTGTTGTTAAGCCGTGTGGAGCTTAGGTCCTATGAGAGTTAGGTTGAGAGGAGCGACCTATAGATGTAACGACTTAGGTATGTTGAGCGACTTAAGAGTTAGGTTGTGTAGGAGTTGAGTCGCATAGGGTTTAGGTCGTGTGGAAGTTAGGCGACCTAAGGTAGAAGAGCGACTTATAGGATTAGGCCAACCTAGGCGAGTTAACGGCTTTTGGGACAGGCGAGTTAAGGCAGTTAGCGGGTTAGAAAACCCACGAGTTAACGGGTTAGGATTTGACCGACCTAAGGGTTACCGGGTTAAGGATTGACGACCTATAGATTCGAGCGACTCATAGGTAGTGACCGACTTAGTGGATAAGCGACCTAAGGGTTTGGTCGACCTAAGTAGGTTAACGGCTTAAGGTAGGAAGGTCGTTCGTGCGACTTAGTGTAGTTGGGTCGTATTGGGGCTTAGGTCGTATAGGGAATGGAGCGACCTAAGATTTAGCTGGGTTGTATTAGGTCGTGAACGACCGAAGACTTAAGTTTGTTATGATATAAGTCGTAAGTCGTAAGGACTTGGGCTTAGTGTTAAGTCATTAGGTCGTGTCTTAGTTAAGTCGTCTAGGCGACTCAGGAGGAGGTGCGCATGAGTGATAGGTCGTTGAGTCGCATCTGGTTAAGTCGTTGGGTCGGCTTTGTAGTTGAGTCGCTGAGCCGTGTACGTGTTAAGGCGTTGGGTCGTTGAGTCGCGCAGAGGCTTAAGTCGTAGGTCGGGGATTCTCTTAGGTCGTGGACGACTCATGGGGGCGGCGACCTAAGGATTTCCAACCTATAAATAGAGGGGTTTGGTTCACTTTTTGGTACCGGATTTTGAAGCGACGAAGTGCTGCCATTTTGAGAGCTCGACTACAACATTTCTTCACTTCTTTTCTCCACTCTAATCTAGTGCTTACATCCATCCAAGGTTGAAGATCAAGGTTGAAGATCCAAGATCCAAAGTTGAAGATCTACATTCTTCAAAGAGAGATTTCATCGATTGAACCGAGATTTTGCCGGATCAAGCTTAGTTCTTCGCTGTTCAGATCTGAAGTTGTTATCTTTTAAGGTGTTTAGGTGTTTTGGTAAGTGGTGGTTATCTCTCACACGGACCCAAAGGAGTATATTGGATCGGTGGTTTGTTTATGTGCTAAAGAGAGTGATTTCGCGCATTTTTCTTAAGTCTGCATGTAGATCTATTGCTCATGATGATTTGACATCTATTTTACTACATGTTCACTTATGCAAGTTCATTCATCAAGTTGTAGAGATATTGTACATAATTCATGCTTGTTAGAATGCATGTTAGATTTGGGCTCTTTATTTACGAAATTGTCATTATTGTTGTAATTGTTTATTTAGATCTTGTTTGAATGATTGATTACTTGGATTAATGTTTGATTTGATGGATTAGTTGATTGATAACTTGATTTGGACAAGTTGGTCGAAGATGATTCAAAAGCTAAGTGGAAAGGCTCTTGAATAAGGAAAGCTGCTCGTGGCATATGAAGCGGATGTTGAAGCTCATATGGATAGATTTGATGATGATGTTGAGATGGGACTTTGCCATGATGCGATGAGGCAAACCATGATGTTGAGATGGGACTTTGCTATGATGCGATGAAGCAAAGCATGATGTGAGAAAGCCTTGGTTTAGTCCAGACGGGATCATCCCAAGCATGTTGATAACTCGGTGATGTGGTCCGGGTTTGTGGATAATGGTTAGCTTGAGAGGCGCTTGAGCTAGTATGGGAATAGTCGTCGAGGAGGATGACTAGAAGGTTGAGATTTCATCGTTGTTGAAGGTTCTAGCATGCTCAAAGCAAGAGTACGTTGGAACGGGTCACGATGACATTCCAAGCACGGGTCACGATGACGTGCTAGTACTCTGGGCAGATGCGATAGTCCTAGGCACGGGTCACGACGATGTGCGGAGCTATGTCTAGAACCGGGGTTACCATTAGCCCTTGGCAGGCGGTCATTCAACTAACGGGGAAATCAAGGCAATGATAACAGTGATAGCCAGAGTCATTGGTGTTTGGATGTTTGGTTGTATCGTCGCTTGGGTCAAGAGCGATGTTTTCAAAGTGCTTATCTGATCTTGGTTTAGGCCTTGGGGCTTTGTACTTGGAAAACACCGACCTTGACTCGAGTGGTAATTACTTTGCTTTGAATGTCTGAATTGCTATGTTTACTTCTGCTTAGTGTGTCTGGGGGCTATCACTGTAGAAAGAGGTGGAGTGGGATGGTTGGGTTCCTATTCCTTTTACCCTTTATGCTCTTTTGGTATGTTTGATAGTTGATTTACTGCTCACTAAGACTTTTGTCTGACTCAAGGTTTTATGTTTAACTCTTATTACCTTGGGCTGTTCATCCATATTGGGATGGGCAGACTAGGTAGCAGGTGACAGGTGCTGTTCATAGTGGCCAACGCTGTTGATGACGAAGACGAGCTGGAGGCTTTTGCATATTATTTTCTTACTATATGTACTAGGTGTTCCGCTGTTTGTATATTTTCTGTGTGATATGTAGTGAGGCTTGATGTATTGACTTTGCTGATTGTTGTATCAAACTATTAGAGTTTATATGATGAGATTCTGTTATATGGAGCTTCACTATGTATATTTTCTATTGTATTTTGTCCATGCGCTGTGAGTAATACGATAGAGTTTATTGTTTTTACCTTACCCTGATGATCGTCCATGGCGGCCTGACACACTTTTCAGCGCATTATTTCTTTGTTTAGTGCAGGAGTCATGGGCGGTCGTCACATTTGGTATCAGAGCTTTGGTTAATCGATTTTAGCCAACGCTCGCTGACATAACTACGTATGAGAGACGTAATTGTATTTTGATGGATAATTACTATATATAATATAGTAGCTTAGAAGGATTTGAACTCCTTATGTAGTTGTTTCTCAAGGTGTTCTAATCATTCTTCTTTTTATAGATATTAAGAATGAGTCGAAGAGAGAGACAAGCTGCTAGGGAAGGCCGCGCTTCCGAGGGAGCTGTTGATTATGCTGCTATGTTTGAGGCCATGATGACTTCAATCATGAGAAGGATACCAACTCCAGGGCCATCAGTAGATGTTGGGGTTCAAGTTCAAGCTCCAAAACCAGTGGATTTTGCTAAGTTGTGTAAAGACTATACTGCTCTTGGAGGAAAGGTTTTCTTGGGAACAGAATCAACCATAAAAGTCCAGAGATGGATAGATGCTTGTAGAAGGATCTTTGGTGATTTGGGAATTGAGGATGCAACTAAGAGGAAGCTTGCATCAAGACAGCTTCAGGGAAGAGCTTCTGATTGGTGGAACTCTATCACCATTGATACTCCAGAGGAAGAGATCACTTGGGAGCAATTCCAAGCTAGATTTGAAGCTAAGTTCATTTCTACAGCTTAGAAATCTGTTCTGTTTAAGAAGTTTGTGGAACTCAAGCAAGGTGGAAGACCAGTTCTTGAGTATGTTTCTGAGTTTGAAGCTTTGTCTAAGTATGCTCGGTCATATATTGAATTCCCCTATCAGAAGAATGAGAAGTTTGTGACAGGCTTGGACAGTTATCTTGGGAGGCAGTTGGTGGATCATTTGGATGACCCATTTGAGAAGCTTGTGGAGAAAGCTCTCAGGCATGAGAATTTGTTTCCTAAAGAAGGATCTGCTGTTGCTGTGGCCAAGGAGCAAGGTGGAAACAAGAAGAGAAAGCAGCAGCAGCAGAAGGGTAAGGATGGCCAGAAGAAGCCGAAGGGCGAAGTGATCTGCTACAATTGTCGGTAGAAGGGTCATCTCTCCAGGGATTGCAAGAATCCGAGAGTGCCAGTGAAGTGCCACAACTGTGACAAACCGGGGCATATCAAGAGGAATTGTCCGGAACCGAGGAAGGATAAGCAGATTGTGCAAGCTTATGCTTTGGGGGCTATGCCATCGTCTTCGAAAGCTCCTACTGCAGATGAGAAAGGGAAGAGCGTGGTGGTTCAAGGTACTCTTTCCATTTGTGGTGTTCCAGTTCGAGTGTTATTTGATACTGGGGCATCGCATTCCTTTGTTTGTAATAAACTTGTAGGCCGGTTGGGTTTGGAACCGGATATTGTTGATGGACCATTGGTTGTGACTAATCCAGTTGGGGGTTCGTCTTGTTTGTGTATGGTATGCCGTGGTCTAGTTGTATCCAGTCATGATTGCTCTTTTGTTTGTGATTGTTTTGTTCTGAACTTTGCGGGGTTCAGAATTATTTTGGGTATGGACTGGCTTAGGAAGTATGCGGCAAAGGTTGATTGTGAGAGGCTTGAGATGACAGTCGAGAATGTGGAGGGGCGAAAGGTTTTGATACGATGTAAGCATGAGGAAGGCGTCTTCATGAGCTTCATGTATTCGCTGGTTGTTCCACGGGATGGACTGTCATCGGTGCCTGTTGTGAATGGATTTGAGGATGTCTTTGACGAGGTCAAAGGATTACCGCCGCATAGGGAGATCGAGTTTCGTATCGATCTAGTTGAGGGAGCCAGACCTGTTGTGATGCCTCTTAGGCGAATGGCGCCTAGGGAAAAGCAAGAGTTGAAGGTGCAAGTTGATGACCTTTTACAGAAAGGATTCATTCGGCGTAGTGTGTCCGAATGGGGTGCACCAGTTGTGTTTGCAACCAAAGCGGATGGATCGTTGAGGTTGTGAGTGGATTATCGTGAGCTGAATAAAGTGACTAAGAAGAACAAGTATCCATTGCCGAGAATAGATGACTTGTTTGATCAGCTTCACGAAGCTAGGGTGTTTTCTCAGATGGATTTGGCAACGGGATTTCACTAGTTAAGAGTGGCAAAGGATAGTGTGCCGAAGACTGCTTTCAGGACACCATCTGGTTTCTATGAGTGGCTGGTAATGCCGTTTGGTTTGACCAATGCACCAGCATATTTTGTGGATCTTATGAATATGGTGTTCATAGATCAGTTGAACAAGTTTGTACTTGTGTTCGTGGATGATATTTTGATTTATTCCAGAACTAAAGAGGAACACAAGACACACTTGCGGATTGTTTTGGAAATCTTACGGAAACATCAGCTGAAGGCTAAGTTTTCGAAGTGCCACTTCTGGAAGAGTGAAGTGAGATTCTTAGGTCATGTTATCTATGGAAATGGAATAGCGGTTGATCCCGCCAAGGTGGCAGTAATCCAGGATTGGGTTAGACCTAAGAATGCATCTGATGTGAGAAGCTTTCTTGGATTAGCAGGATATTATCGTCGGTTTATCAAAGACTTTTCCAAGATAGCTGCACCATTAACAGGATTGACGAAAAAGAACCAAGTGTTCAGATGGGATGCTAAGTGTGGGCAAGCTTTCGGAATCCTGAAAGAGCGATTGACAAGTGCTCCTGTTTTAACTATTCCAAGTGGGAATGACGAGATGGTGGTTTACACCGATGCATGTGGTACTGGACTTGGAGCAGTGCTAATGCAGAAGGATAAAGTTGTTGCGTATGCAAGTCGACAACTGAAGCCGCATGAAAGGAATTATCCGACTCATGATTTGGAGTTAGCGGCGATTGTTTTTCCTTTGAAGATGTGGAGACATTACCTATTGGGAGTTCGATTCGAGTTGTTTACAGACCATAAGTCGTTGAAGTATCTTTTCTCCCAAAAAGATTTGAATCTGCGGCAGCAACGATGGCTAGAGTTTTTAGCATCATGATTTCGGTATAGCCTATACTCCGGGAAACGGTAACGCAGTGGCTGATGCGTTAAGTCGAAGACATGCAGGTTTGGGAGCCATGTTTTCGGAATGGAAGAGTCTTGAGTATTTGGCTGGATTTGACTTCAGGCCTAAATGTGAATTGGAACCTGAAGTGTTGGAAAACTTATCGATAAGACCTACTCTAGTGGAAAGAATTGGCGAGAGCCAAAAGCGAGACGATAAGCTTGTCAAGATTATCCAAGATTTGGAATCTGGATCATACCCATAAAAAGATAAAGGATTTGAAGTCGATCGAGAGGGTTGGCTTCGGAAGCAAGGACGACTAGTTGTTCCCGATATAGATGGATTGAGAGATGAAGTTCTTAAGGAAAGTCATCACTCGAAGTTGACAATTCATCCAGGTGGAAATAAGATGTATCGGGATATGAAGAGAACCTATTACTGGGAAGGTATGAAGAAGGATGTTGGAAAATTTATTTTCAAATGCATGAACTGCCAGTTGGTAAAAGCCGAGCAGAAGAAGCCAAGTGGATTGCTTCAGCCATTAGAAGTTCCTACATGGAAGTGGGAACAAATACCGATGGATTTTATCGATGGTCTACCTAGAACCAGGGCAGGAAATGAAGGGATTTGGGTCATCGTAGATCGTTTGACTAAGAGTGCAAGATTCATTCCTGTTCGATCAACTAGGACTGCATCGAAATTGGCTGAGTTGTATGTTAAGTGGATAGTTCGATTCCATGGTATTCCGAAGAGTATAGTGAGTGATCGAGACCCGTTGTTCACTAGTGGATTTTGGAAGAGCTTCCAAGAAGTTTTGGGAACCGAGCTGTGTTTGAGTACAGCTTATCACCTCCAAACGGATGGTCAGACCGAGAGAGTCAACCGAGTTTTGGAAGATCTACTCAGAGCATGTGTTTTGGATTTCGGAGGATCATGGGAAGATCATCTTCATTTGGTGGAATTTGCGTATAATAACAGTTATCAGACAAGTATTGGTATGGCACCATATGAGGCATTGTATGGAAGACCGTGTAACTCTCCGACATGTTGGTTGGAAACTGGAGAAAAGTTGATACTTGGGCCAGAAATGATTCGACAGACTTCGGACTGTATAGAGATCATTCGGCGACGAATGAAGGCAGCCCAAGACCGACAGAAAAGTTATGCCGATAATCGTCGTAAGGATTTGGAATTCGACGTAGGTGATATAGTTTTTGTGAAGATTTCTCCATTGAAGAATGTTATTCGATTCAGGAAGAAAGGAAAATTGACTCCGAGATTTGTTGGACCATTCCCGATCATCGAGCGAATTGGAAAGCTCGCCTATAGATTGGAGTTACCAAAAAAAGATGGCGGGTGTGCACAATGTTTTTCATGTATCTTATCTACGAAAGTATGTGCACGACTCGAAGACGGTGGTTTCTGCTGAAAGCTGTGAAGATTTAGAGGTTGATCCAGTTGTTACGAGACCTCGTAAGCCGCTTCGTGTTGTGGAAACCGACACGAAACAGCTTAGGAGGAAGACGGTTAAGTTGCTCAAGGTACAATGGAGTGATGATGTTAATGACTGTACGTGGGAGGAGGAAGAGAGGATGAAGGCAGCTCATCCTGAACTCTTCGAGGTATGGCCCTAAGGTGTCGTGACATCTCACGAATTTGTAACTTGTTCTAGTCTTAGAATTCTGCATGCTAGGTTAGTAATTGGATGCATGGTTTGTTGACTGCTATGGATGGTAGGCATGCAGAATAGATTTGTTTGTTCTTGTTTATTTGGAATTTCGGGGACAAAATTCCTAAGGGGGAGAGAATGTAACGACCCGTATTTTTACGGATCGAAAGATTGTAAAACTGTCGACATTAAGTCGTTGTTGTTAAGCCGTGTGGAGCTTAGGTCATATGAGAGTTAGGTTGAGAGGAGCAACCTATAGATGTAACGGCTTAAGTATGTTAAGCGACTTAAGAGTTAGGTTGTGTAGGAGTTAAGTCGCATAGGGTTTAGGTCGTGTGGAAGTCAGGCGACCTAAGGTAGAAGAGCGACTTATAGGATTGGGCCAACCTAGGCGAGTTAACGGCTTTTGGGACAGGCGAGTTAAGGTAGTTAGCGGGTTAGAAAACCCACGAGTTAACGGGTTAAGATTTGACCGACCTAAGGGTTACCAGGTTAAGGATTGACGACCTATAGATTCGAGCGACTCATAGGTAGTGACCTGCTTAGTGGATAAGCGACCTAAGGGTTTGGTCGACCTAAGTAGGTTAACGGCTTAAGGTAGGAAGGTCGTTCGTGCGACTTAGTGTAGTTGGGTCGTATTGGGGCTTAGGTCGTATAGGGAATGGAGCGACCTAAGATTTAGCTGGGTTGTAGTTAGGTCGTTAACGACCTAAGACTTAAGTTTGTTATGATATAAGTCATAAGTCGTAAGGACTTGGGCTTAGTGTTAAGTCATTAGGTCGCGTCTTAGTTAAGTCGTCTAGGCGACTCAGGAGGAGGTGCGCATGAGTGATAGGTCGTTGAGTCGCATCTGGTTAAGTCGTTGGGTCGGCTTTGTAGTTGAGTCGCTGAGCCGTGTACGTGTTAAGGCGTTGGGTCGTTGAGTCGTGCAGAGGCTTAAGTCGTAGGTCAGGGATTCTCTTAGGTCGTGGACGACTCATGGGGGCGGCGACCTAAGGATTTTCAACCTATAAATAGAGGGGTTTGGTTCACTTTTTGGCACCGGATTTTGAAGCGACGAAGTGCTGCCATTTTGAGAGCTCGACTACAACATTTCTTCACTTCTTTTCTCCACTCTAATCTAGTGCTTACATCCATCCAAGATTGAAGATCAAGGTTGAAGATCCAAGATCCAAAGTTGAAGATCTACATTCTTCAAAGAGAGATTTCATCGATTGAAGCGAGATTTTGCCGGATTTAGCTTAGTTCTTCGCTGTCCAGATCTGAAGTTGTTATCTTTTAAGGTGTTTAGGTGTTTTGGTGAGTGGTGGTTATCTCTCATACGGACCCAAAGGAGTATATTGGATCGGTGGTTTGTTTATGTGCTAAAGAGAGTGATTTCGCGCATTTTTCTTAAGTCTGCATGTAGATCTATTACTCATGATGATTTGACATCTATTTACTACATGTTCACTTATGCAAGTTCATTCATCAAGTTGTAGAGATATTGTTCATAATTCATGCTTGTTAGAATGCATGTTAGATTTGGGCTCTTTATTTACGAAATTGCCATTATTGTTGTAATTGTTTATTTAGATCTTGTTTGAATGATTGATTACTTGGATTAATGTTTGATTTGATGGATTAGTTGATTGATAACTTGATTTGGACAAGTTGGTCGAAGATGATTCAAAAGCTAAGTGGAAAGGCTCTTGAATAAGGAAAGTTGCTCGTGGCATATGAAGCGAATGTCGAAGCTCATATGGATAGATTTGATGATGATGTTGAGATGGGACTTTGCCATGATGCGATGAGGCAAACCATGATGTTGAGATGGGACTTTGCTATGATGCGATGAAGCAAAGCATGATGTGAGAAAGCCTTGGTTTAATCCAGACGGGATCATCCCAAGCATGTTGATAACTCGGTGATGTGGTCCGGGTTTGTGGATAATGGTTAGCTTGAGAGGCGCTTGAGCTAGTATGGGAATAGTGTCAAGGAAGATGACTAGAAGGCTGAGATTTCATCGTTGTTGAAGGTTCTAGCATGCTCAAAGCAAGAGTACGTTGGAACGGGTGACGATGACGTTCCAAGCACGGGTCACGATGACGTGCTAGTACTCTGGGCAGATGCGATAGTCCTAGGCACGGGTCACGACGACGTGCGGAGCTATGTCTAGAACCGGGGTTACCATTAGCCCTTGGCAGGCGGTCATTCAACTAACGGGGAAATCAAGGCAATGATAACAGTGATAGCCTGAGTCATGGGTGTTTGGATGTTTGGTTGTATCGTCGCTTGGGTCAAGAGCGATGCTTTCAAAGTGCTTATCTGATCTTGGTTTAGGCCTTGGGGGTTTGTACTTGGAAAACACTGACCTTGACTCGAGTGATAATTACTTTGCTTTGAATGTCTGAATTGCTATGTTTACTTCTGCTTAGTGTGTCTGGGGGCTATCACTGTAGAAAGAGGTGGAGTGGGATGGTTGGGTTCCTATTCCTTTTACCCTTTATGCTCTTTTGGTATGTTTGATAGTTGATTTACTGCTCACTAAGACTTTTGTCTGACTCAAGGTTTTATGTTTAACTCTTATTACCTTGGGCTGTTCATCCATGTTGGGATGGGCAGACTAGGTAGCAGGTGACAGGTGCTGTTCATAGTGGCCAACGCTGTTGATGACGAAGACGAGCTGGAGGCTTTTGCATATTGTTTTCTTACTATATGTACTGGGTGTTCCGCTGTTTGTATATTCTTTGAGTGATATGTAGTGAGGCTTGATGTATTGACTTTGCTGATTGTTGTATCAAACTATTAGAGTTTATATGATGAGATTCTGTTATATGGAGCTTCACTATGTATATTTTCTATTGTATTTTGTCCATGCGCTGTGAGTAATACGATAGAGTTTATTGTTTTTACCTTACCCTGGTGATCGTCCATGGCGGCCTGGCACACTTTTCAGCGCATTATTTCTTTGTTTAGTGCAGGAGTCATGGGCGGTCGTCACACACACGCACATACATATATAATTTAACTAAAGGATCAAAAATACATCAGATGATTTGATCTCTACATCATCAATCTTCACATCATCGACCTCTTTATAGCCAACAAAATCATTAAGAAATGCCTATAAAATCAATCGTCTACTAAATTCTTCAAATGAAAGGTATATATTCAAATATTTTACTACCAATACATACCTTATTTAAATCAATAGAGTTTTTTTTCCTTTTCATCATTTGAATTCGTCATACACATTGTCACTTATCAATCAAGTGAGAAAATCAATAAGAAGACACTAATTGTCATTTCGGAACATCACAAAACGAATGAACATACCATGAAAAAATAAGCATTGGAAAATAACATTAAAAACATATAAAATTAATTTAAACCAAAATCACCTCTTATCCTTCCATAGGATATTTAGCTAATCATTAAATCGCCTTCTTAGAAAAGTTCTCTCCCTTCATTTGTTGGCAATCCAGAAAATTTAATCACTTTGATAAAGTGATTTTCAACTATGGAGAATTGGGTATTAGATTTAAGCTATAATGTGATGAAGAATAAGGAAGTTGGATATTAAGGCTTAGATTTAAACGTTTTGAAGAAGAAGAAAACACAGGCTAAGTTTTAGGCTTGAATGCGATGAAGAAGAAAAAAGACGCACGTTTTTTGAGAGAAAGAACGTGATATACATCCAGTGAATAATGACCGAGTGGAGAGATAAAGACGGTATTAGGAAGCACATCAATTAATTAAAACTATTTAAAAAAAATTGGTATTAGCAAGCATTTTTTAGATGCTTTTAGCAACACACTATAGTGAATCATGTTGTCCAAACTGAATGTACTAAATTTTTAATACGAGATGTGAAATCTTTGTAACTGTGCATAATTTCTCATAATTAAAAGAAAAAAATGTTACATTTAAAACACACTAGTAAGAAGAGAGCAAAATTTGATGTAGTTTTTTAATTAGTTCAACAAAAACTATTAATGGGGACCACATTTTATGGTACATGTTAAATAATTAGGAGGCATCCAAATTATAACGAATTTATGCTAGGGTTGAAGATGCTTTAAGTTTGTATAATTTATTTAATTATTTGATTGGTTAGAATTTTCAGCTTAGTATAAAGTTTTACTTTGTTTTATATACCATTAGAAAATAAATTCTTTATGAAATTGAAAATAATCGTAAATGTAATTGTCTGGGTAATGTGTTTCATTTGTTGTATATATTTGTGAAAATATATTTTATATCAATCTAATGTAAAATAAATAAAAGATTTAAAGTTGATCCATATAAATAATTATGGTTATTAAAAGTTATAATACATGTCAGTTGCAATTTTAGTTGAAGTTGGTCCATTTTCTTTGTGTGTTTTTGTTAATTGTGTAGTTACTTGTAAAAAAAATTCAAGATTATTAATTGTGGTGCATTATTAAATTTACGAGTCGTTATGTTTTTATGTAGTTTAGTAACCTTTTTGTATATAGCATTATGTGTGTCTTGGTTTAGAAGATGGTTATGGTAGTTTGATTAAGG
Organism: Allium cepa; assembly: GCA_030765085.1. Classification (NCBI taxonomy): domain Eukaryota; kingdom Viridiplantae; phylum Streptophyta; class Magnoliopsida; order Asparagales; family Amaryllidaceae; genus Allium; species Allium cepa. The sequence continues at coordinate 217,764,857 of CM060929.1, forward strand.
AACCTCTTGAGGATATTTTATGGATACCAATACCTATTTTAAAAATCTTATTCCTATTTTCCATGAAAATCAATAGGTTATTCTTGCAAATACTTATAAATTTATGATATAGATTAATAAATTCTTCTCATGTTATCATATTAATCTCAGTAAATTATAACTTTATATCTATCTTTTGTTTTTTATTTTCAATAACTATTTAACGATGTCTTTCATGTTCTTTGATGACAATAACCTAATACCTTCCTATAGATAAAGCAAACTGTCTTGTTGAGTAGATTTCTAACTCACCATCGAATGATGATTAGAAATAGAGCTTAGCAAAGATAATTCACTAAAAAATTCTTTAAAATATAAAAATGTGGAATAATTAAGGGAGCATCGTGTAATATATGTCAATTAAATAAAACAAGATGCAGAGTTGGTCAATCTTAAAGAGATATTCGTCCAATATACCTGATTTTCTTATTATTTAGGGTGTTTAGTTACAAGAAGAATTTTAATGTTTAACCCTTGTTTAAGTGCAAGGGAATCTCTATTTATAGTAATAGATATCTTGCTTTAAAGGGTTGAGATCAACGCCTTTGTCGTTATGTTTCTTGAGACAGTTGAAGCAACCAATGGTACCAATGGGCCCATCATGGATTCCACATGGACAGAGTGGTCCAGATGCATGCCAACTGACGAGCCGTATTTTGGTGTGCTTATGTTAGAAGGGCAACATGACACATGGAGTAGCTACCATACAAAATGGCTTTAGCCAAGTAGGCATTGAAGTGAAAGAGTGGTTGTGCCACAATAATGCTTTTGTAAGGTGAATAATACTGTTATTGTGACTCTGTAAGAGGATCGGTACTAGGTCATGGCCTTCTTTTGTAGGGGAGGTCAGGAGCTTTTGTCCAAAGTTTTTCCACTTGCAATTGACTAAAACAGATAGAGAAACTTTTTTGCACGAATTCATGGCGAACTCATAGAGGTACGCTTAGTGGCTAAGGACAGTCAAGAGCTTACGGGAGTTGGCATTGTCTTGTTGTGACTTGGTTGCTACTTGGCCGAGGAGATATATGGAGGATGATTGGAAGATGTTTCCTGTGAGGCTTAAGGCTCTTTATTATTCTTGAAAAATAGCAAAAAAGGTTCCAACAAAGGATAACAGGGCAAGCAGGCATTATGGGTTGAGGGGTAGTGGGTGGACATGCTATTGAGATGGAGGAGATAGCGATCAATGTGTGATGTGCAAGCTTTATTGCTGGGCTTTGGATTTTATGGACCCGTTTATAATTATGTGAGAAAAACGAGCAACAAATCTATTGTGAGTCTTTAGTTCATGGAGTAGAGAGAATGAAATCTAGATACTTTAAGGAACATACAACAACACGAAAGGTGATGGATGTGACCAATCACAAATTGCTTATAGGGAAGGAAGATCGTAAGTAGCGTAGCACAAAAGCATGCAACAAAGATCTGCAAAGGCAGCCCAATGCTAAGGCATAGGATAATGAGTGTTTGGAGTCTATTATGAAAGGAACAAACAGTAATTAATTTAATTATACCCATAAATGTCCTTTATCCAGCTCACACCTCAAGTAAGCCCTCATTATGATCATAAGGAGAAGTTCACCATAATGAAGCTTACAAACCTTTTGAACCGAAAAGAAAAAAATGCACGAGGGGCCATCAATATTTGGCATGCACAAAATATTTACATATACATAGGGAGTTGTTCTCTTTACTTAGTTAATTAATAAGGAAAAAACCTATTGAAAAAAGGATCCCAAATCAAAAATCTACATATTGAGGTCAAACATAACTATAAGTGGTTACCGGGTCTTTGCCTGGGTCCTATGTAACAACCTGGCTTTTTGACCCTTAGGTTCAACCCCTAAACCGACATCAACAATTGAACCAAAAAGAAAAATCATTAGGGTAAGATTATATATATATGTGTGTGTGTGTGTGTGTATGTGTGTGTGTGTGTGTGTGTGTATAACTGATAGGGTTCTGACTAACAACTTTTAGAGTCTCACGGCGGAAGGAAATAAAATATAATGTTATAACCATAATAATCATTTCACATCACCATACATGTCTAACTGTCAAATACATATGCCCGTACGACATAAGTCAAACCCAAAACCATGCACATAGTCAAATCTAGGTTATAACACTTATTTACATCATATACAATATACATAAATGAATCCTTGTCTCTAATACTGTGTAGTTAAAGCGCTCGGCAAATTCAATGCGACGGAGGTACAAAAAGTCATAGCGGGGATCCAGCGAGGATATAGCGGGATATAGCGGATGATTTTAAGATAGCATATATAACTCGTACTTAATGTTTTTACAAATATAAAATGGTAATTAAATGAAAAATTAACATTCAATTGAATTATAATTAATACATAAATAATTTTAAGTAAAAACATGTGCGGATATACTATAAATAAACGTAAAACTGTTATATAAGATAATTGAATTTAGTAAGATATTAGAGTATTTTCATTTTTGAAAATATATTAAAAATTCAATTAAATAAATTAATTTCATAAATCTTGTAATGTATAAATATCAATTTTCAATTCATTTCTTTTAAAGAAGATATAGCGGAAATAACGAATATAGCGGGAATAACAGGATATAGCAAAAATAATGGGGCTTAAAGCAAAAAGGTTATATTTGGGGATATATGGAAAAATCGTAGCGGTAGAAATCTCCTATGAGATATAGCAGGGTTATAGTGGGGTAATAGCGGGGCATTAACTACACAGCTCTGATACCATCTCGTCTCCAAACTCCATTAAACTAGATATATAAATAAAAGGGAAAAATAGGAGCAGGCTTGACATAAGTGTGGTGAGTAAGCATTACTTTACTCTACATATAATGCAAAAATAATACTATAGCATGCGCCCTGCTAGTCATGTCATGTCTAGTCTTTATATATGTTTAGTGGTACTACATCATCTCTATATGGACGCACTTCCATGGATCAGCCACATGTCCTATAGGGTCGCCTTTTGTTCATCGTCACATAAATCGCATATAGGACTCGCTTCCCTGGACCATCCGAAGTCTATGAGGTCACTTTGTTGTCATCGTACTAACTGGACTCATACCCTGATACGCCCATATCCTAATGATCGCTTAACATCTACCTTTATATTGGTCCGTCGAAGCCTTCATAGGAGCAACGCAATACTTGAATCACTTATTCATGTCATAGGTCTATATCTTTATCTTTGTTTGTGTCTGTGTCTGTATCTATATCTGTATCCACATCTGCATCCATATCCATATTCGTATCTTGGGTCGCCTACTTGCATTACGGGCTCATTCAGCTTCACGTCCATCATTGTATCATATTTCCATATCATAATAACATGTATATCCATTTCAAATAACAACCAATTAACACATACATTCACTTAATTCATAACATCGTCGTTTGCCTCATCCATAGCCTCCTATCACCTTTAAAAAACAATAGGAACTTGATCTGAATCGATAATTTTTATTTTATATGGGCTCTTACGAGTCCATATTCAGGTTGGCCTGGTATTAGGCTACTGACGGACTGGTATACGCGGTATTCATGAATTTATGGAAATTGCCAAGCCTGGATTTGGCTTCTCAACCCCATCGTTTTGCCTCCAATGCCTCTACTTCCTCTAGTCTCCTGAGAACATTCCTAGTACCTAGCCTTATGTTTGTAAGTATAATTTATCATTTTTTTCATCAATTTGGACTTATATTCATCAAATTACCATAATTTGGTGTTAACCTAGTTCTAGTTTACTGTTTATAACTAGTTCCCTCCCATCCTCATTTTAATCTGATTTTAAGTATATATGAGTATTTATCTACTCTAATATAGCTATCATATCATAATTATAGCATCAAACTTGCATTATACGAAGAGGAAAGTACAAATCACTCACAAAAATGTTTTGCGCTGCCTAGATCTCCGTTGTCTGATCTATTGTGCCTCCTTGTTTTATAATTCTACCTCCAAGTTAATGCAGATGCGTAGTCCTCTCTAATAGCTTTACAATGTCATCGATTTCATGAAATTTTGTTGAGTTTTGAGGAAGTTATGATGATTTGATTTTAGTTTGTTACAAGGAAGAAGGAGATAGAGAGGAGCAGTCGGTTTTTTGAAAAGTAAAAGTACATGAGTTTGTGTAAGTGGAAGGAGGGAAATAATCGTTCATTCAAAAATTCAAAATTTTAAACTCTAATTCTTGGTGGTCGATCAACCCGATACCGTATCGATCATAATTTTTCCATACGGACTCCAAATGAGGCGAACCAAAATGCTGCGCGAATTAGATACATAAGATGCCTGCAATGGTGCATGTTCCATTGCCAAATTATAAAGTTGGAAAATGGCCATTTTGCCCTTCTTATTTTAGATTTATTTTATTAACACATTAAATTCAATTTTTTTGAATTATCAATTTATTAATGTTTAATTAAAATATTTACCGATTTTCCTAAGTTATACCCCCCTTAAATGAATTTCATCCCCAAAATTCCTAAGAAAAGGAAATTGTAATATAACGTTCACTCATTCACCATGCACATATAAACAAGTAACAATCATAACATCCAATTTATGCAAACAATATATGTATATAAATGATATAAATAGCATATAGATATGAATAATACCATGTACTTGCAGTTTCTACCTTTATAATGCATAAATGCAGCCAATGCAACCTATATGAATGTAGCAAGATGGCGTATAACCATGGATGCACACCATAATATAAGCATTTATATATTTTCTATATGAATAAAAATTCAATAATATAAAATATAAGAACCAAATCATCAAAAGCATTAAAATCCTAATCTTAGAATAACCTAACTAAGGAAATCAAACCCAAAAAAGGATACGTATCAGTAAAGAGTTAAGGATAAGTAGCCCTCATCTTATCTTCAGGCTTCCACGTGCTCTCTGCCAGATCATTCCCCCATTCCACTCTAACTAATTTCTCTATTTTGTTCCTAAGTCATTTCACCCCATGCTGTACAATACAGACTAGACTATGGGATGAACTTAGCTCAAACTCCAACTCTATCTCCACCAACTGGCTAGATGAACTATAGTCGTCAGATCATGTACACATTTTTTGCAAATGCGACGCATGAAATACATTGTAAAATCCCACCATCTTCTTCGGAAGCTCCACTTTGTATGTCAAATTTCCTATCCACTCTAGCACCGGAAATGAGCCGACAAATCTGGATACTAACTTCCCCGAATTTCCAAATATTACCATCCTCTTCAATGGAGAAACTTTAACAAAAAGTAAATCTCCACTTTGAATTCCAATCTTCCTTCTCCTATCAACGTATGACTTCTATCGATCTTGTGTAGCTTTCATTGTGTTCCTTATAAGCTCTACCTTATCCATGACATCTACTTATATCTAGACCCAAAGTGATTTATTTATAGACTCCTACCAACATAAAGGTGATTTGCACGGCCTTTCATACAATGCTTCGAACATTATCATACCTATACTAGCCAGGTAGTTATTATTATAAGCAAACTCCACAAGATGTAGATGATCCTCTCAAGATCCTTTAGAATCCAATATATAAGCCATTAACAAGTCGTCCAAAACTTTAGTTACTCTCTCTGTCGGTCCATCGGTCACCAGCTGATAGCTGTAACGCTCCACCTCTATGCTCATACTAACAAAGAATATTACGTAGTAATATTGTCTGACAATATGGAGAATAAGGCTAGATAAAAGAGACCAACCGTGAGTATTCCCTTGGGAAAACCCTGACACGATTTTTTCATGAATCATATATGACGCATACGGTATCGGCACAAAGTAATCAACGCGACGGCTAATAAGAGCAGAACAATATGTAATATATCAAAGAAAGTACATAATCATAGAACACGGTGGAATATAAAATATAGACATGAAGATACATACATAAATGAGTCTATAAAACAGAATACTAAACTTGCATAATATAAATATAGATATAGACACAAACATGTCTCAAAAAAATACATGACATAATAAGTCAACAACTCATATAAGTACACAACATGCACAAAGGTCTAGGACCTAAGGACATACACATGGATATATATATATATATATATAAGAACTAAAGACACACACATGGATATATATATATATGTATATATATATCTTCATCAGCTGTAGTCCCTAATGCCTCCTATAGGCTCCTTCATAATTCACTCATGAAAAATGGATCACGATCGCTTGAACTACTGTTGGTCATGTTTCTTTTTATTGAGAAATAGAAGAAGCCATGCTAACTAAATGGACTTTTCAATAGAAGGAATTCGCTAAAGTTGCCGATGAAAAGAAAGCTTTACTTAAAGAGGCCTTCTCATTACGTGGAACAATTGTAGTGCTTCTTATACGAAAGCAATTGAAAAGGGAACTCAATCTTGGTTTCCCAAGGGAAATATTTTCCCTATCATTATTGTTGATGTTGTCTGAAATTAAATGAAATGTACTTTTTAAGGAGAAGCTATATGAACATTCTGAGCTCAAACTCATGGTATGCATCATGGTGCAAGACCTTCCCATCGATTTGAACTTCTAGGGAAGATTCAGCATTGATCCGTTGGGATTTCTCTCATTGTGGAAAATTCCCCACTACTGCCTCTCATAGGAGTCTGGGCTAGTCTTGGTATCCCAGTGTGGTTGATCATCCTGTTAGACCAGTTAAATGACTATTCTTGACCGGCAAAGCCTCGCCCTAAGCTCCTCCATCACCGGGCGGCTCACTTCCCCCAGGCTTAATTAATTAGTAACTATTGCTTCTTCTTTGAGAAAATAATTCCATGATCTATGGGCCTTCTACCTCCATTGGACATTTCTTCATCAGGCTTTCACCCATTGCAAAAAATTCCCCAGTGCTGCCTCCTTACTAGAAATCCATGTAGTCGGACCAATTAGGAAGGAATAAAATGATTTATGATTTTACATAAAAAAAATCTTCTCAAATTTTTAATTGAAATAATTTTACTTTAATGTAAACTACAACCAAAAAGAATATATCCAAACCAACAAGATAGTCAATTTGTTATCAATCAAAGTAGTTTAAAAAACATGAAATGTATGTGTATATCTTAATTAAAAGGTTTTCAATCAAAATAGTTTTGATTAAGAAATTTTTTGTCAATCAAAATAATTGAAAGTTAATAAAAATTGCTTGAAAAACCATGTAAGTTATATGTATATGTATACGTATACGTATATGTATACGTATACGTATACATATATGTATATGTATATGTATATGTATATGTATATGCATATGTGTGTGTACTTAATCAAAATTTACGAACATAGTTGTTTTTCTTGAATAATAATGGTAAAACAACGTCAAACCAAATCAAACAATTTAGGTCTATGTAAATCCACTGTAATGATTCAGATCTAAACTGATATAAACAATAAATAGTCAAATGAGATGAAGAAACTAAAATGTATGTCAACATAAAGATTATACAACCAATTATGGTGTAGAAAATGGATCTGAATTAAATAAGCACGATGATAACTTAATAAATTAGACGTGAAAAAATTAGATCTAAAATATATTATAGTTAAAAAAAGTATATCATAATCAATTATATAATTATATGAAGTGCTACTTGTAGATAGTATCTAGCTATTGCCCAAGAGAATACCTTGAATATTGAATCTTTATTTCTCTATTTGAAACCTTATTCAATACTTCCAAAAGTCGCGACTCGATTGAGAAAGTTGCACACCGTTCCTTTTGATTTTGAATTGAATACCTACTGTATTTGTTACCTGAATTTTGAGAAGGGAGAGAAGTATTTTCGACCATGGCGAGACGGGAGAAGTGGAGGCACAAACCCTAGAAAGAAATTATGAGAAAAAAGTGGCAAGAGATGTTTAAATTGTATAAGAAAGAAGGAGGTCAAAGACAGAAACGTATCTTTCTTTTACTTAGCCATTTACACGTCTTTTGGAATAAAACTCCTAATTCATCTCCATCATGGTCAAACATACATATTTTCCTATTGGGCCTCAAATCACTTTAAGCCAGACCAGATATTTTGCATTTAAATCAAATTTAAACATATAACGATAACGTATATAGACAATTGTGTATATAACTTTTATATATATACTATTTTTAATATCGATCAACAAATTTCAAGAAATATTATAATTAATATTTCATAAATGTTAATTAATTTAATTAATTATAACATTTATAATTTAATTAAATAGGGGTATAGATGGAGAATTCAACATTGCAGTTGTATTGACTCTTTAGGTGCAAATTCGGTTAGTGATTAATATCAAACAATTCGAATATTAATGCTCAAATGTCACCTTAGCTGGTGGTATGAAATTTTGTCCAAATTTATTATTTATATAGCTTAGGTAAAAATCAAATTTTATATATTTAAGCATTACATTATAGTGACAATTATTTACACCAGTTCTGCTCATCAAAACTATATCGCATTAGGACTTATAGAATTTAGTAATGGTCAAAATTCCAATATCATTAACATTTAACTTTATAGTCTAAACATAAAAGTCATTGGTTCAATAATAACGATTATTATTAACTGAAATACCACGGATAGAGACTTTGACTTTTAGTTGACTTAAGTTGACCCCGTGATACTAACCTCATACAAATAGAGAGACGAATGTTCTATTGAATAGTATTTAACTTCCAGTGCTTCCACTTGACCAACTATAGTCATTCGACAGACGTTGTGCCATGATTTAACTATAATTAGGACGAATTTTCCATAATGAAGCTTGACGGTCTTCTCAAGTCGATGGAATTGTATAATATTATCACATTTCTATTTGACCTTAGCTATATTAACTAATAGAAAACTATCGAATGAGTAATTCTATGGTCATCCAATAACTATTAGTACGTACCACTTGGTGCTCCAGCAGTTATGAGTAATACACTGCCCAACATTTAGAGAGCATTATGTACTCTAGTCTCAAAAGATACATTGATACCTAGTATCGATACATCTTTACTAGGAATATTACTCATGGTCACATTACATTGTAACTACTACCACAAGAACATACCATTTATGGATTTTCAGTTAAACATACCTAGATTGAATAATCAATTATTTATAATGTTATAACAACTATATAACCAAAGAAAAACACCTTTTATTTTAAACAAGATTGGATATTAAGTCAGATTTATGTAACAAATTACATAATTTCCCCTAGGGCGTATACCCCTAACTCTAATAAAATCGAATTCTCTATTGAATAGCATTTCACTCCCAATGCTTCAATTTAGACTCGACTATAGTCGTTCATTGGTCACCATGCCACGATTTAAGTGTTGGAACAGGGCTAGACTACAATGGAGTAATTGGGGAAATTTCAGAAAATATTTTTACCTTTTGGATCATTATTAGGCCTATATATTCTAAGTTTATTTAGAAATTTTGTAAATTTTGTTTTAAATAAAATCAATTTTTTATTTATTTTTACAAATAAGATTTTATTTTTTATAATTTTGTATGTCATAATATATAAATATATATACCATATAACATATATATGTACGTGCACGTGCGCCATAACAAAGTTTATATAGGTTGACATGCTTGTGTATATATGTTGGAATTTACACCGCAACGGACATGTTAGCCCATCTCGTATACAAACATGTTGTCTAAATGTGTGTGTGTGTGTGTGTATAAATAATACACACACACACGTGTGTGTGTATCTATGTATGTGTGTGTATGTGTATCATAAATCAGTACTAATAAAATAAATTTTAGTAACGCACTTGAATAAATATGTATATATGTACACAAAATATAATATGTTTCCAATATTAAAATACAATATAAATTTATATAAACTTACAAAATTATTAATACATAGTTCGAAAGCTGAATTTTTTTAAAATAAAATTATATGTATATATAGTAAATATATATATACTTATAAAACATTACAATATATATAATAATAATTAACATTTCTATATATTGCCTTCGTCCTAGAAGTTAAAAAAATTTAGTTTTAAACCATTAATTTTTTTTTATTTTTTTTTAAACGGATGGAGAAAACTTAAAATAAGTTAATTCAAAATCAAAATGATGATATATTTTTGTATAAAAATCTATACTTTTATTTTATACTGTTTATAAATTTATATATATTTATTTGTCGCACAAACAAATTTTATGTTAAATAAAAGGTATATAAAATATGTGCGGTTTAAATAAAGAAATTATTTATTTTAAATACGAATGCATTTTTATGTTAATAATTTTTTATTTTAAGTATAGAACATGTATTATGTAGTATTATATTTTGTATACTAATTTTTAATTAAAATATAAATTGTTTATATATATAATTTAATTTTAATTTTTTTATTACTTGGTCATCGGTAATATGATGTAGTTTGTTATTATTATGCATACACATGTATATCCAATAATCCAAATGTGATAACATATGGGTATATGGATTCATCATAATTGCTAATTAACATATATACAATGTAATAAATAAATTTATCATTAGTAAATCAAAAATATACCTTCCATCAAATCCTTGTACGCACACCTAAAAATAAAGAAATCAACTTTTTGAATCTAATTCCTAGTCGAAAAGTTGTTAGCTACCAAATAGCTTTACTACCGAGGTCAAATCAAGCTATTAATTTGATGTTTTGTGTTTGGATTTCGGGGATTTGAAGGGGTATGGTCGGCCTCTATTTATTGGAGTAGAAGAACCAAAATGTCTATAAATAGGTGAATATTGAAGGGAATAAATAGAGGAGAGATAAGAGAGTAAACTAAGGATCAAGATCCTTATTTCTCTCTCACCATTTCTTTCCTTTTGAATTCAAAATTCCTCCTTCTAAAGCCATTATATCGCTAGCCTCATCTAGGCTCTTTATGGCTAACCATCTAAGCCCCTTTGGGCCTCAAAACAATTTCAAGCCTAAATAATATTTGTTGCATTTAAATGCATATCGATATCATATATCGATTAGTGTTTATATAATTACTACATGCACGCTATTTAATATTGTTCAACGCACATCAAATAAGATTTTATAATTAATATTTCAGAAGTATTAATTAATTCATAAAAATTGCAAATTAATTAAATCATATGGTAATAGAAATATTCAATGTTTCAGTTGTACGACTCTTAGGTGTAAATTTGGTCAGCGACTAATATCGAATGATTCATAATTGAGCATTCACGCGTCACTTAGCAGGTATTGTAACATTATGATCAAATTGCACCTTCGTTGGCTTGCCCCAAATCTTGGTCATCTCTCTTCTATTCTCTGCCACGAAATGCGAGTGATTACAAATCAATTGAATTTGAAATTTTCGAAGAGAATGGAGTGAGGATTCCTCCACCATTGGTGATGCAAGCCGGAATTGACTTTTGATCTGAATATTTGGTTGGTTTCTTTCTGGAACCAAATCATCATCTTCGCGATCTGGTGTCAGATTTGCGTAAGGCTTGGAAGCTGCGAGGAAATTTGCATGTTAAGCTGATCGACTCCATGTATTATATAAAGTTTTCCTCTTTTGAGGATCGTCGGCTAGTTCTTGGTGCTGAGCCATCTATTTTTGCTGGAAGGCCCTTTATTATTACTCCTTGGTCTCCCACTGTGGCGAGTGCTCGTGAGAAGGTGCTTTCCATCCCCATTTGGGTGTACTTTTCGCATATCCCCTCTGCACTTCAGCCTTTTCTTAGGTTGAATTGGTTAGCCTGCAATGTTGGAAAATTGATATGCTTTGACTCTAATACGGTTGCCCGTGATAAATTGATGTAGGCAGAGGCTCTTATTGAGATATCCCCTATTAAGACTCTCCCTGCTTCTATTCATGTTCAGCTTGCTGTTGGGCATGTTGAGGAGGTCCGTGTTTGCTATGGTTGGGTTCCAGATATATGCTCTTCCTGTCACTCTTTTGGCCATCTAGCAATCTCCTGCCTACATCCCAAATTAACCGCTGCTCCTCTAAAGATTCCTCTGCCTCGACCCTCGCTCCAGAAATGGATTCCTAAGGCTCCTTCCTCTATCCCACAGGTCGCCCCCTCCTGAGGTTCTTGTGTCTGATCTGGGTCCGCCTCCTTCTGTTGACATGCCAGCCTCTCCTTCTATTGCTGTGGAACCTTCTGTTCCCCTAGCTATTCCTTTAGCTATTCCAGATTCTTCTCGGTTGCCTGTTGTTTGGGTTGAGTCTGAGAGGTGTTGGGTTAATCACATTTCTGATGTGAGATATAACCCGATGGGTGATTCATTCTTCAGATTTGTATCCGATGATCTGATGGACCTTAGATGCCTTTATTACATACGGTCTGATGATTCATTAGTTCTTGATGTGGATGGAGTGTATGCGAGTAGGAATTCTGACATGCTAGCTGATTCTTCTTGGGATTGCTCTTTCATTTACTCTTCTGATGCATTGGGTTATGATCCTAGCCTTGCTATCCATTTCAGGCCCTTTGCTGGTCTATGTGGGAATGTCCCGATAGTTTCTGATGATGATGGTGATTCTTCCTCTTCGGAGGAGTCCTAATCTAGGTGCTTTTTATAGTTACAGTGACATGTCCGTCACATACCTGTGCTGTATTTTTATTTCTTTTTTCTTAGTAGATTAGGTGCTTTTACCTATCTCCTGTACTTCAACTTTATTACTTTCATAATAAAAGTGGACGGTCCACTATAAAACAGGCTTGCCTTGCAAAAAAAAAATTATCGCTTACTTGGCATTGGTAAAATCCAATTTTACTTTATTAAACATTAACTGGTAGTGACATTTACTTGCACCAACTCTCTTCATCAAAACTACATTACTTAGGACTTATGGAACTTGATAATGGTCAAAATTCCAAAATCGTCCATATTTAACTTTATAGTCCAACGAAAAAGTCCTTTGTTCAATAATAACAATTATTATTAACCGAACCGCTCAAGCCAAAGACTTTGACTTTGAGTTGGCTTCAATTAACAGCGATACTGTAAGAATTGGGCCAGCCCATAGTAGAAGTTGTGAATTTCAAAAAGAAAAATCCCTTATTGGATCTATGTTGGGCCTATGAAGTCTAATTCATTTAGAACATTTCAAAATATTATTTAAATAAAATATTTTATGTTATTTAAATTTATAATTATAGTTTTATTTAATTTATGTATTGATACATATATATAATCTATGTATGTGTGTCATACACAAACTCACACACACACACATATCTATGTGTGTGTCTATATGTGTGTGCACGTGCAACATATCAACCCATGCAAGGTATAACATATAGATGTTGGGATTTGCAATGCAACCGACACGTTAATTCATCCAATATGCAAGTATACGTTGTCCAAATATGTGTGTGTGTATAAACCATTATTTTATATGAATATTATATATATTTTAAGTTTGTTTAAATAATTTTATATAAATGTGTACTATATTTAAATATATATTTATATATATTCTTATAAATAAAATATTAATATTATATATACACATATTATTAAAATATATTTATTTAAATATATATAAGTTAATTAAAATAACTAAATAATAATTTATTTTAACCATAAATAATATATGTGTACATATATATATATATGTATATGTATATGTATATGTATAATAACAAAGTAATTCTTTTTAATATATTATACATGCATATATATTTATAATATATAATCATATGTATTAATTAACGATATTATTCAAGATAATTTTTTCATTAAATCTTGATCATACGCATAGCTCAAAAATAATTTTATATATAAATATTTTTTAATTTAAAATTCATTTTAACTAAATATTCATTTGAAAATTAATAAAATATTAATAAATAAGAAATTTCAAAACGTTATTTCAAAATTTAAATTTTTAGTAAACCCTAAATGATAGTTTATGGTTTGAATTTTTTTCCATATTTTTATCGATTTAAATTAGTTTTATGTTAATTTTTTAATTTTGGACATTTTATATAATTAACTTTTAAAAATAGAAATCATTTTTCGCCGAGAGCTTATCTAGTGCTAATATAATTTTATAAAATTTAAATAATAATTTTCATAACTTATTCGAATTAATATAATTTATTATAAATTTAAATAATATTAAATAATAATTAAAAATATATTTTTTATTGCAGAAAATTAATTTTGTATGATAAATTATATATAAAATTATATGACCAATTTTAGCCATAGTACGATGTTATAACTAATTATAAACTTTATATGTATAATTAAATATTATATATTGATATATAAAATATATAATTATAGTATTTTACATATGGTAGCGCTAATCTAACATATATGATGTAAAAACCCTTTTTTCTATTATAAATATATACACACATATAACTAAAACTGTTTTGTGACAACATTGCTTGCATATTGAATCGTCGCCTAACTAACAATATAACACACACAAATATGATAAACACATTATACAGAAAATCATTAACTATAATCTTATGAAATCATACTTGAATTCTAAAGCCTTGGAGTACACCTTGAAAAATAAATTTTCTCTTTGAAATTCTTTTCGATTCAGTGGAGTGTTAGTCTTTGAACCATTGACCCTCAACTATCGAATAGTGATTGAATATGACTGGATTTGGGTTTGTAGTGATAGAAGGGCAAGATTACATTTTCAACCGGCAAGTATGGAAAGAGAAGGTAGCAAAAGATCATATCTAATCTGAGCCATCCAAAATTAATCCCCCTCTACCAAAATTGAGCCGCCAATAGATATGTTTGCTACATAAAATAACAAGCCGTATGAAGGGCCTTAAACCAATTAAACCCATATAAAATATTATGCAATTAAATTCAATTTAATCTCTTATCCATATCGTATGTCAGTTGATATATTTATAAATATTATAAATATATTTGTTATATTTATTTCTCAAATTTTATAATTAATATTTCATAAATATAATTAATTTATAACAATTGAAAATTAATTAAATCATTTGGTCAAAGGTGAATTCAGTATTTCGGTTGTATGACTCGTTACGTGTAAATTTGGCTAGCGTTTAATATCAAACTATTCGAATATTAACATTCACATGTCACTTAGCAGATGGAGTGACATTTTGGCCAAATTTATCGGTTACACGGTTTTGGTAAAATCCAATTTCACTTTGTTAGGCGTTATCTGGTTGTGACTTTTATTTTCACCAATTATCTTCGTCAAAACTATATAACTTTGGACTTATGGAATTTGATAATGGTCAAAATTCCAATATCACCATATTTAACTCCGTAGTCCAAAGACAAAGTCCTTGGTTTAATAATGATAATTATTATTAACTGAAATGATCTGGCCAAAGACTTTGACTTTGAGTTGACTGTGATACTGACCCCACATAAATGATGAGACAGACCCTCTCTTGAATTGTGTTTCTCTTCTAATACTTGTACTTGATGCAAATATAGTCACTCGATGGGCAATGTGCCACGATTTGACTATAATCAAAGCGGAATTTTTATATTGAAGATCGATGGTATTATCAAGTCGAGAGAACTAAGTAAATCAGTCACATCGATATTTTTCGTTTGACCTTAGTTATTTTAACCAACAAAAAACAATTGAGTGATTCGTTCCATAATTATCCAATAACTATTAGTACGTAGGCTCTTGGTCCTCCCAACAGTCATGAGTAATACACTACCCAACATTTAGAGAGCGTTACGTACTCTAGTCTCAACAGATACACCTATATCCAGTCTCGATGTAGCTTGATTAGGAAGATTTAAAATGGTTTATTTATTTTATTATGATAAATTACTTACGGTTACAACACTTTCTAACTACTATAACAAAATATACCATTTGTGATTTACTATAAAATATAATTTTAATAAATTAATATAACACATTATATCAAGTATATAATAGAAAGAAAACACTTTTATTTCTATCAAAATTGGTTGTCGAGTTAGATATACGTAACAAATTACATAATTGCCTATATGGCATACCCCTAACTCGATAAATCTCTCATTTGAACTTAGGGTCAATTATGGAATCATATTTCAACTTTTCCAATTGGTTTCCTCTAAACTGATTGAGTCAGTGCCTTAGTGAACGGGTATGCTATTATGTTTAATTATCTAATCTATTAACCAACTCTCTCCGACGTTGATAAACTACCTTTATCATTTAGGATAATTCAAAGTTTGTCTTTCGACTTTAAGTGAGCTCTAGGTTCTGTTACGAACTATATCATGAAATTGTTATCATATAACAATGTTATGGGATTCTCAATATTTAAAATCACCTGAAGCCCAGTTATAAATTTGTGCATTTATATTTATTACATTGCTTTATTGCGGCGCTATTCAAGGTGATGTACTTAGTCTTTTCATTGAATCAGACATAGTATATCATTTGGAACATTTCCAATTTAAATATTCTTAACTTGAATTTATTATTGATGTATAATACTTAATATCACTTACGAAAATTTGAGCCCGAACGCTCCATAAGTGTAACGACCCACATTTCGGAGGGTATAAATTGACAATAATTCACACATATCTAACTTAAACAATCCGAAATATAAATAATCAATAGGGTTAATTAAGAAAAATAAGAAAAGAAGAAGAAAACAAACACAGAATCTCGCAACGGAACGATAAAATATAATAATCAAATAAACAATTCACGAAGATGTTTACTATACATTTGATTATAGTTTGTATAACATTTACAGAGTTTATATATACATCAGAATAAAATATAATGCAGTAGACAACATGATGCAGGAATAATAATAGTAATAATATGCCGAATCTTCATCTTCGTCCTCAAGAATAAATCTTCAATAAGCCGAAAAACTCAAAGGACTGACCCGAGCGTAATGAAAAGAAAAAACACTCAAGTCGGGACTAAAATATCCTTATGTAAGTCAAATCGATATCACATATAACATGAGTGTAACGACGTAAGAGATGTTTATGGGATTTCACATCTTCTATCCACTGTACAACGTGCGTGCAATAACTCAAGGGGTGTTACAGGATTTTCCATCTCTTAAGGATCCATCAAAATATTTGTATGTAGTAGAATACGATATATATATAATGTTTAGTCAATAAAATAAATATTTTTCTTAGCTTTAAGGCTTTACATTAATCCCTCTTAACAAGTTTTTAAGCATTGTCGTAAAGTTTGCATATGAAACACCAGTCAAACGGTCGGTGGATAGAGATGTGCCGTGATACGACAACACTAACCAAAATCGTATGGATCTCATATAGGGATAAAAGTATGCCAAAGCACATGAGACAATGCCCAAGGTAGGATACTACCACTTCGGGTCGTAGGGATGCTGGCAGTGCATCATAGCATTGACCGCCCACCGCGTCCATCCATCCCATATCGAGTCAAAGGGGCCTATCCCAATCAAGGTGCACCCATCGAAACGAATAACAAGTGTAATAATATAGAATGAGTCTACGAAAATCGAAGAACGGTTGTCTGCTCGGGGTAATTAGCGCACTTGGCCCTGTCAAGCCATCCTGTTTTTAGTCATTTCAAATTGACACAAGTGTCGGAGTCTATCCATCATCGTTCTCTTTCTTCAAATCCAGCAATCGTCGGCAATCTAACCACTTCGTTCTGAAGTTTCCTCCACGTATACAGTTGTTAAAATGGTTCCGGTATCGACAGAGAGTATGCCCATATCTGGCCTCGGTCTCTTTAACAACCAAACTTCGTTTTACACATCGGTTGGTACTTTTATATTTCAAAAACAATTGATACTTGATATCAAAATATCATCTTCGCTTCAAAATGAAACTCATTTCGAAATCATCATATTTACTCAAAATATACAATTTCAGTTCAAAATTATATTCGCCTTAATATCTCGATTTCGATTCCAAAGTTGTTTTGAATTTCAGTTTTGGGTTATAATTTCATTTAATCCAATTCGTATTTAAATCCATGATTTAAAAATAACGCTCTACCCGTGACTAGTTTGAATTTTATTGATAAATAGTTTGAATAGTTTTAAAATAGTTTACATGATAAAATAGTTACAAATAGTTTAAATAGTTAAAAATAGTTTGAATGGTTAAAATAGTTAAAAATAGTATAGATATTAAAACGGTTTATATAGTAAAATAATTTGGAAAACCAAAATAATTTGAATATTTAAAGAATATAGATTTTATACAGTTTATACTAAAATAATTTACTGGAAAATGGTTTCAAAGTCAAGTCAATCAAATTCCACTTCTCAATTCGAATTAATTTGGATTCTAGTTTGTTTTCAAATCAATTTCAATTTCGACCCAATTCCAATTAGTTCAATTCAATTCCAATTTGAATTAATTTCAATCCAATTCTCATATTTTTAAATCATTTCGATTTATATAAATTCAAGTTCGATTTTCAAAATATCAATTTAAGTCACTAAATTAAATTTAAAATCCAATTTTCAGATATTACTAAATTCCAAGCTCAATTTGAAATATCGTTTTATATCACTTTTACTTAGTAATATTCAAAGTTCGAATAAAAGTTCAATCTTTTAAAAACAAATCAATTTATGAAATTCAATCCTATTCCAGTTTTAGCTTCATTTATTTAACAATTTCTTTTAACCAATTTTTTTTCAACCTTTCAAACTCAAATTTGTGATTAATTCGATTTTTATAAATTTATTTTTATTTCTGTTAAATCAAAACCGTTTAAATAATTTCAAATCAAAGATTTTAAAATCATTTAATTTAACCAATCCCATATATAACTTTTTATCCTATGGCCAAGCAATTAGTTATTTCAATTTAATTTCAGGGGTGGACATATATCATTTCAATCTAAATCACAATGTCATAGGTATATATCATTTCGACATATTTATTAATTTATTCAAAAGAATTCAATTTACCGTTTATGTACCGTAATAAATATACAGGGTGATAACATGATATATCAGAATAAATAAACATCCAAACATCTAAATATCAACCAATTTACATCCATCACAATCAATCATACAAATAGACAATATAATTCATAACAGTTTCATAGTTATTAATACTGGTTAATTTACTAGAAATTCAATTTCAAATTTAACTGTCGATTTTAATTTATAATGGTTAATTCAAATGATGATCAAATTTATGAAACAACGACCAATAAATTCATATCACTTCATAAATTCAAATTTAACTAGCATAAAAATATTCTAATACGTCGTGAGCATCATAAAACACTCACCTTTTATTTGAAACTTAAAATATTCCAGCTTCAAATAAATTCCAATTTGACTCCATGCTGCAAACGACTTCGATACGATCAAAATGTGATTCGTTTCACTCAAACGGGCCTCGTATTAGAAAATTTCAAATTAATTAAGATTCGATCATAATTAAATTAAATTATAAAATTAAGTTAAAAAATAAAAGAAAATGGAAGATAAACCTTCCTCTCAGGCTGAAGCTTCCCAGGCATGCTACATCCTGCTCACGTATCTAATTTACGGCTTCACATTTCATTTTTTTTCACGCTCGTACGTCGCGATGCTGCTCGACGAGTGCCGACCCAACAGCGATGGCGGCCGACCCCGTGCGTGGCATCCACCACTGCCAACTGAGCTACAAATGAGCGAAGATCAAAGCCCAGAAAAAAATGCCGTCGACCTCGAGTAATACAAAAACGCGCTGCTACAAATCGCCTCCTTGTCGATCTTCTCGTTCGCGAAGTCCTTCATCCCAGGTCGCCGTCACATGCTTTTTCCCCTAGCCGAAAGCGACTTGCGTTCGACTTTTTTTCTTTTTTTCGGCCTGCGATTTTGAATTTGGAAAAAGAGATGAGGAAGAGATATACGGCTGTTGAATTTGAAAAGAGAGGAGAGAGGTAGCGTACAAGGGAGACATAAGGGCGGCTATGATGTGAACGAGTGGATAAGGATGGGTATATAATATCATATTTGAAAAATATCTAACCAAAACCCCATGGAAATTCCGAACTCCAAATGATGCGTGTTGTCCGGCGTTCATAATATTCTACCTTCATTCTGAACATAATGGAATATGTTCGAGGTCCAATTCGATCGTATGTGGAAGGTAGCTTTTCGAATCGAATTAAAATATTAAATTTTCAACATTAATTTCAACGCGCTTCTGTTCCGTACGACAAACACTAGCTCCAAACGCTACAAAATTTCAAATCCTACAATAATTCATCATTGTGGATCCAATGAAACTGGTTTCGTCGAAATCCAAGACAATGGCCAAAAACGGTTATTTTTACTCGTTAATTAAAACTAGAATTTTCCAAATTTTAAATTAATCACTTAAACTCAATTTTAAGTGTTGACAATCTTCATTCATATTTAAATAACATCTAACCAACTTTCGAAATCACTTTCATTCATATTTATTTTAGGATTCAGTTATAAAATTTTCAAGATTTAATTTAATAATTTAATTGTCCAATATTCAATAATTTCAGTATTAGCTTCCAAATGAATTTTAGTTATCAACCAACTATTATATTTACATTTAACAAGTTCAACATTTATTATTAAATTCAACTATTGATTATAAATACATTCTATACGTGAAACTCGTTTCAATATCTGTTATTGCCAATCTTCGGAGTTTATTATTTCAAATTTTTGTTCAAGTTCATACGCAATAACTACATTAATAATTCATTAAAAAAATTTAACCATTTTTATTCAATAATTTCATTAGATTTAATAATTTAAAATAGCTAAAAATGCGGGTCGTTATATTCTCACCCACTCAAAACTTTTCGTCCTTGAAAAGAGGTTAAGTAAAGAATTTAACATACCGTACATTTCTAAAAATTACTCAACTAATAAAACGTAAAATATATTAGAAAATATTTACTCCGCTTCCGCTACGCCACTCCTATTGGCTTACGAAAATTACAGTTTGCTTAAGAAAACAAGTTATAAAAATTTTAAAACTTCAAAAATTTTCTAACACCCGGATTTACGGAAAATTTCGGCTTCGTCTCCTTTGCGCGGCTCAATCGAAATTTTTTTACAATTCAATATATAACACAAATATACCCAATATATATCAAACGTAATTCTTATCTCAATGATGATGCATCCCAAAGGGAAAATATAAAAGTGTTTTATTTAATCCAAGATATGTACCTTTTGTTTTTAATACGAGCGAGTTCGCTCGTATTAAGCAAGCAAAAGCGCATAAAACCCGCATATATGTCCAAACTGTCTTCGTATGTACCTATCTCAACTCAATTTGGAATGTTAGTCACTTAGAATAAGATATAGAACATGTATAAGTTCAATAATATATAAAACATGCATTCGAAATCCAAATCTCAAGCACAAGCATAAATACGCAACCATACAACCATCATATGCACTCAAAACAATTAAAATAATGATTTACAACTAAACAAATCAACCAACCTTCCATATTCATTCAATTTAATTCATAACTATCACAATTTATATTTTAAATGTCAATGTTTAATTTATACATTATTATTCTCATTAACATTCATCGGGTTTGTTTCAATTTATTAGCATTTGATTGATTTACTTTTATTTTATTCACGTCTATTTTATTTACATTCAATTTATTCAAATTTCAATTATTTCACCTTTTGTTTAACATATTTCATATAAATTCATTTATGGACCATTTTATAACTCATTTCATTCAATCTTATTTAAGTTAAATTGCATTTCATTAGACTTAGTACATTTTCTTTGATACCGGTCTATTGCAACCATTTTATATAATGCACTTCATATTTATTTTTCATAGCTTAGGTTAGTATTAATTCTTCGACTCACATTGTTAGTTCATTTCATTGATTCACATCATTAAATTGTTACTTAAGTGAATTTCATTTTTGATAACTCATAGTCATATTAATAACTTTACTTAAGTAAGTTTTATTTTATAAAATAATTCGCTATTAGTCTATTATTAACTTACTTAAGCAAATTTTACTCTAGAGCTCAAATTCATATTAATAATTTTATTTTTATCCCAATAAATTTTATTCAACTTCTCTTAAGTTAACTTTCATCTTTCAATTCACTTCAATAACTTATTCCATATTCCATTAGTTAGCATTCAATTTATATCGAAACTCATTCCATTAGCATTTAATTTATTTACATGCAATTTATATTTAATTCAATTACTCATATTGGTTCTTTTCTTAAACTCATTTATTTTTATTCAATTCCTTACACACTTAATTACATTTCATTTTAAAATTTCAAGTTATTCAATTAAGTGTAATTAATTCACTTTACTAATTTATCTAGTTTCATTAAATATCCAATTCAATTTATTTAATGTTAAGTTAAACTCCGTTCCATTTTAATCCATTACTTATTTTATATAATTTTATTCAAATTAAATTTTCTTTTTCTTATCGTTCACATTCCATAAATTTAATATTTGTTTTTAGCTTAATATTACCCAAATTTATAAGTTATATACTTGATTCACTTAAATTTTCGTTTTACTATTTTATTAAATTCATTTCAATACAATTCATTTTATTCATTTATTTAAGCTTTCTTGAGTTAAACTATATTTTATTTACTTTCTTTTACTAACCCAATTTATTTGATATTTCCTAAGTTAATTATTTGTTTCATATCTCAAATTTCAAATTTTGTTTTGCTTGCTTAACAAAATATTCAACAGTTCTAAATTTTAATTCTTCTTCCTTGTTCCATCTATAGATTTTAACTTATTTTTATCTATACTATTTTTAATTATAAGTTCAAAACTATTTTCGTATATTAATCAAACCATACTTAGAATATATTTACATTCACAATCAAAACTTGTTTAATCGAAAATAAATTTCTTTTGGTAGTAATTCTCACTTGGAAACTCGAAAATGAATACTAGCGATGTTGCAGTCACCCTAAAACTATTTCCCAGCGACTAAGCGAGTTCGATGCTTTTATTTCTTTCAAAAATCCTTTCAAAATATATTTTTTCTAGCCAAAACCCTTCTAAATAATGTTATTATTAATTTTCGAAGGCTTTGAATCAAAATTTGAAAGTAACATGATTTAAATTCAGAAATTCTTAGCCCTTTTAAATTCTTTCACTTATAAACTATATTATTAATCTATTATACAAATTTCATTACCTTATTACCAAGACATTTCATAAATTTACATCTTGTTATTTTAAACAATTTTATTGTGATTGGATCCAACCAATTTAATTATCGACCGCTTCATAAAATAAAATTCACAAAGTATTCGTTTTATTTCAATTCAACAAATAATCGATGATAACTAAATATTATCATCTCCCAACAACTATCATTCAATAAAATTATCAATTTATACGTATAAAATATAATTTAGGTGAAATTATTTCATTTATTATATTTTAAAACAATATTATTTCGACTTGCCTCATTTAAGTGTTTAGAAACTCCTATCGATAATAAAGTGACCTACGCATCGATCAGAATTCATAAACAACTCAACGGACAAGTAAACATAATATAAAACATTTTATAACACTAACATATATGCTCTCCCACAAATATTCACTCAAATAGACTCATTCTCGGGTATTACTACTCTATCTCTAACGAGTCAACCCCACAAAGCTAAGATTATCACAAAACCAAAGCTTTGATACCAACTTCCCAATTCAAGTCAATTCCAATTCCCATTCAATCGATCCAATTTCGATTTACATAAATTCGAGTTCAATTTTCAAAATATCAATTTAAGTCGCTTAAATTAAATTCAACTTCAATATTAAATTAAAATCCAATTTTCAAATATAATTAAATTCTGGGCTCAATTTCGAAATATCGTTTTATGTCACTTTTACTTACTAATATTTAAAGTTTGAATAATAGTTTAATCTTTTAAAAACAAATCAATTTATGAAATTCAATCCTATTCTGGTTTTAACTTCAAATCTCAACTTCAATTATTTAACAATTTATTTCAACCAATTTTTTTCAACCTTTCAAACTCAAAATCGTGATTAATTTGATTTCTATAAATTGATTATTATTTCTGTTAAATCAAAACCATTTAACTATTTTCAAATCGAATAATTTAAAATCATTTAATTTAACTAATCCGATGTCCGTATATAATTTTCTATCCTATGGCCAAGTGATAAGTTATTTCAATTTAATTTCAGGGATGGACATATATTATTTCAATCCAAATCACAATATCATAGGTATATATCATTTCAACCTATTTCTTAATTTATTCGAAATAATTAAATTTACAGTTTACAAAACGTAATAAATATACAAGGTGATAACATGATATATCAGAATAAATAAACATCCAAACATTCAAATATCAACAAATTTACATCCATTACAATCAATCATACAAACATACAATATAATTCACCAGAGTTTCATAGTTATTAATATTGGTTAATTTACTGGCAATTCAATTTCAAATTTAACCATCGATTTTAATTTATACCGATTAATTCAAATAACAATCAAATTTATCAAACAACGACCAATCAATTCATATCACTTCATAAATTCAAATTTAACTAGCATAAAAATATTCTAGTACTTGGTGAGCGTTATAAAACACTCACCTTTTATATGAAACCGAAAATATTTCAGCTTTAAATAAAAACTCATCAAATACGTTCAAATAATAGATCCGATGAAAATGGTTTCGTCGAAATCCGAGATAGTGGCCAAAAATGGTTATTTTTGCTCGTCAATTAAAACTAGAAATTTTCAAATTTTAAATTAATCACTTAAATTCAATTTTTAAGTGTTGACAATTTTCATTGATATTTAAATAATATCTAAACCAACTTTTGATATCGTTTTCATTCATATTTAATTTTTGATACAGTTATTTATAAAATTTTCAAGATTTAATTGTCCAATATTTAATAATTTCAATATTAGCTTCCGAATGAATTTTAGTTACCAACCAACTACTTTATTTACATTTAATGAGTTTAATATTTATTATTCAATTCAACTATTGATTATAAATATATTCCATACGTAAAATTCATTTCAATATCTGTTATTGCCAAGATCTTCGGATTTTATTACTTCGAATTTTTATTCAAGTTCATACGCATACCTACATTAACAATTCATTAAAAAAAATTAACCATTTTTTAAAATAATTCTATTAAATTAAATAATTTAAAATAGCTAAAAATGCGGGTCGTTAGATAAGGATTTCGTTATTTCTGTAAACAAATATGTAGTATTTCATAAGTACACAAGAACACTCCAAATAATAATTTAGTGCTATCAATTTGGATTTGATATTTTCTTTATATATCAAATACATAAACAAATCATGATATTGTAAACAATATAGCATGTATGATAATTCCTATTGCCAATGCATAAGGAATCCATCTTACATGCTATGATTAAACATTTTAATAAGGTGTCCTTGCATATTGTTTTGGGACATTCCTAGTATCTTTTATACTTACTATAAAAGACATTATTTACAAATCCAACGCCGAATATTAAAATTACTAAAGCTGATTTTAACATAAGTACATTGTTAAAAATCAGCAACGCATTGTTTACTTATAGTTTAGAAATATCAATGTACCTTTTAAC
Source organism: Allium cepa (assembly GCA_030765085.1). Classification (NCBI taxonomy): domain Eukaryota; kingdom Viridiplantae; phylum Streptophyta; class Magnoliopsida; order Asparagales; family Amaryllidaceae; genus Allium; species Allium cepa. Next base: position 217,790,541 of record CM060929.1, read on the forward strand.
GTTCTTTTATATGAACACATGCTTCCCTTGCATTTTGACTGAAAATCAAACTATTTGATATTTCTATCGAAAAACTTATTTAATTTTGATGCTTATAAATGATACTTTCGTATCGTTTCTGGAATCGTATCCAAAAACTCACAAACTCAATATCCCTACCACTGACTTCGAGACACTTTTGTTATTATGCGTAAACACTTTGCTCTAATTTATTATTTAGAATTTTCTGTTTTAATAAATATGTACCAAAACATAAATTCATAACATGCAATGATTTTGTGAGTAAATCAGAACCATTTGAGCACATTGAATTGTGAATCTATAACGTTAATTTCAATAATTGAAATTCATGGCATGATTCTTATCAATATGGCTCACTATATTTCAACTGGATTTGTCTTTATCTTAAGGACATATTTTCGTCCAATGGATCGATCCTTTTAGGTACAACTATCAAAATCATATTGTGACGTTTCGGATTTTTGCCCGCTCGAAAATCGACATCCATACTTCAAAATCGTATTCGAATGCCATAGATTCGACCGTTCAAATCCGATTCGCCGGAGCTTATAACAACATTAAGTAAATAACACAGCGGAATAAAAGAATAATACATTGATATACAGCTTTGATACAATATCTGATACAACAGATGATCCAATAGATATCAATATACATCAGAGATATGATACAATAAAACAGCAGCGGAAAAGAAAACGATAGATAACATCTAGCAGCGGAACAATATAACTCTAAGATAGTCTTCAACGAAGAACTCCAAATCTGAACTCCATCTCCAAGAACTAATCCAGCAATAGCTCGAACTCCCAATAACGATGCACCTAGCATAAGCAAGACTGGAGCGAACCAAAGACTGAACTAACTCCAGATAATCCACTATATCTAACTATCTGAAAACCCAACTCTAGACTGCTCGTGTAGAAATATAATGAGCACCCAGAGTTTAGGAAAGAAACAATAAACTCCGGATCAGTCATGGGACTGGTGTGAGCAACAAAAATAGTTTATCTTTAAAAACAAACCAAAAGGTATTCAAAAATCAATTCGCAATGCTTTTTTGAAAATGTAATTACCATAACACCTCCCGCCACACACACAATGCAAACGCAGACTTGGAGGAGATTTCTTCTTATGATAGTCAAAGATGCTTGATACGCATTTAAAAGAAACATTTGATATTATTATTAGTGCATAGTGTAGGAAAAATCATTTCGAAAGTAGAATATAAATCTTAGCCAGCATAGGTACCATTATATTATGCCTACTATAGCTACCTCCTGAGGAAGCAGGTTCTACAACTAAAACCGTACAAGATCGTATTGTTTCTTTGGATTTCCAACGAATGATCAGGCCAAGGAACTTCCCATTGCCACATGAGAACGCCTCTGGATGGACGTCCCCGAGAACCAAACCGAATCTCTACCAACACAAGGCCGGGTTACCCCTAACTGAGTAACACTGACCGAATATGCCATCCCCCGGTCCTTTGGGACCTTTCAACCGAGCGCTCGTAATCAATTCACACAATCATAAAGTGTTTTCAACATGAGTAAGCATCTGGGCTCCATACCATGATACCACCCTTTTCCAGAAGGAAATGCACATATCCTAAAGGGCGCTACCCCTCATAACCTTGCCGCATCTTTCCTGTTTTGACCATTCCGGGGTGTGAGGCTCGACGAAGTCACGTCCACAAAAACATACTTTATACAAAAGCCATGCTTTGGGTCAACAAATGATCATAGAAATGATCACCAAGATAGACGATCAAATAAATGATCCTATCACAAATAATCAACACAATGATCATTTCACAGCAACACTCAGCATGTCACATTACCAAATTGGGAATATATTGCTGATAACCTTCAACTACATAACCTCTGAGCTCGTACGTCTCAGAGAAGGGTGTTAAGCTAAGAGAATAAATTCTCTGCCACCAACAGATATATATTTGAAAGAAATCAGCTTTATATCTCAATTTGTAATGTCAGACATACAATCCATACAAGTCTGTTCCGGGATCGAACAGAACCGAAGGCACTTACAAAGAAGTCCTTGCAATCCGGATATTCACAATCCCGATCGGATTTCCCATCACTTAGGGAGTATCTATACCGGCGCGACTCGGTGCAGAAACAATCGATAGGTCATCCTATCGCTTTCGCAAATACCCGGTCTTCATCACCGGTCTTCAAATGCTATCCATAGCGTCGAATCACATATTCAGAATGGGTTATATGACACAAAGGTCCTTTCCCGGCTAAACCGAATAGTGAGCACGATATTTCAAAAACAAATGGATAATGGGATTTCAATTAAGTCACAACTTATTACCCAAAATTTTTCTTCAAATGGCTTAACAAATTACCATTTCAATCTTTAAACAAAAAGATTCATTTTCACAACCTTTAACGGTTTAAACAATTTTCACATTTTAATCTTTAAACAAAAGATTCATTTATACAACCTTTAACGGTTTAAACAATTTTCACATTTTAATCTTTAAACAAAAGATTCATTCATAGATTTTCCAAATCAATTTTCGTTTCAATTTGATTAACTCGTTAAATCTTTAAATCAAAGATTTAACTTATAGCCTTCAAAACAATTTCATTTCAATTTGATTTAAACAAATCATCAATTTAAATCTGTTAAAAATAAACAGATTTAATTCATAGCTTTCAAAAAGAATTCACTCATAACTTAGGAAAATCATTTCTCTATTCAATCTTGAAATTCCCCTAATTAACTGGAATCTCAGTTCTTATCTAAAAGTGTTTATCATTTGAAACAACAGTTTTCATTTTGGAAATCTGATTCATTTATACGAGTTGAAATCCTTGGGTTAAATTCAAATTCCCAAAAATAATACTTTAAAAATGATTTAACTCATAATGACTAGTATAATATCATTAATCCCTAGTTTCAAATTACAGAATCCAATTTGAATATTGAATTCAAATTTAAATTAAAGTATTTAAATTCCAACACTTAATCAAGTAATTTTAAAATAAATTTCCATCTTTGAAATTCCCTTTTTAATTGCTTTTCACTTTAAAACCCAATCCATTTCCAAAACATTTGAATTTAAAAATTCAAATTCAAAACTATTTTCAAAAATCTGCGACTTAATCGATTTCCTCGAGAAACCCATATTTGTGTGTGTATGGTATGGTCCAGGGGTTTAACACAATAGTGCACAAACATCATTCAATCATCACAGATCAAATACAACAATATATTCGATAAGCGATATAAATTATGACGCTTATCATTCATACACAGATTCGCAGATATATTTATATATCACAGATAATAAATTACATCACAGATCACAACACAAATCAGGATAATCATAAAGCATCATATAACAGGGATATCAAACAGTTTACCATCCAATATAATCCAAGCATCCATAGATAGGATTAATTTAATTATCTGATTAATTTAAATCAGATTAAATTTCTATGAATAATTCTTTTCACATTATTATCAAAATAAATTTCAATTAAATGATCCTTATTAACTATTCATAATTATTTAATTACTATTCTTAAGTAATTAAACTCAATTTAACTATTGTTAATTATCATTTAATTAACCTTTAAAATCATATGTTTAATCACTAATTATTTAATTAATTAAGTTCTAAACTGTAACTTAATAAATCTTAATTACTTGATTAAATAACCTTAATCATTTGTTTAAAAGAAAACTCTTTATTAATTTAATGAATCTTATTTACAAATTAATTTACCTTAATTAATTTAACTCAAATCCTAATTTATTGATTAAATAAATTAATCAAGTATTCACTTGAACTAATTTAATGAGTGCATATCATTTTATCTTCACTAATTCAAATTTAAAACATTTTCTAACTAATGTTTTAATTATCATCACAAAGCAAATTTAAACAATTTTAACTATTAAAACTTCTTTGATTTTAGAACTAGGATTCAAATTATCTTTAATTTAGATTTAAATTTAGATTTAAACTTCTAGTTTCAACTTGCTTAAATTTTTCATTTAAAATTTCAACTCCATTTCAAATTTCTTTAATATATATTGAATTGCTTTTAAGTTATTAAAACAATTTAAATTTAAAACTTATTTATGTTTAAACTAAACTCTACCTTCAACTTGAATTTATATTAACATTTCAATTTGAACTCAGCTTTAAAAATCTTGGTTTAAAATTTAAATCAGGTTTTAAAATTTGCAAACCAAAACAGTTTCAGGTTTGAAGCCTGGAACATGAATTTGACCCGAGCCCAGACTCGATTTGCTTCGAGTCACTTACTCGATTTACTCGAGTACCACTTCGGGTAAAAACCCACTAGAACGCTGCTTCTACACCAACAACATCACCAGGCTAGACTTCTGACTCGTGCACGTGCACATCGTCGCTGGCGATCTTCCGGCCCCATCACGTTGTCGAACACGTCATCGATCAACTCCCGATTGTATTCCAACCACTTGAACCATCCCACCACCTCGAAATAAAAATTCGAGCAAAAATTCAAAACTTGGAACCGCTTGAACCCATCACCCCCAAACCTGTCAACACGTCGCGTCCCCCTCCTCTGACCACCGGAGCACCAGCACCATCAGCCACCACTTCGCCATCGACCCCTCTTCCAATTCCCACAAGCACGTCAAACTCGATCATCTATAAATGCCGAAGTGACCAATTTTCTCCAACCCAGTAAAACTAGGTTTTCAAACTTCAACGACCTCCCATCGCCAGCACCAACCTCTAGGCGACCCTCTCCTATTTTTCTCTGATGCCCCGTAGGCTCCTCCACCACCTCGAACGACCGCGACACCCCCAGATCAATACGTCGTCGGAAATTGGTCGAAGTATACTTTTTGTTCATTTTCAAATTACCCCTAAACCCCACCTCTAAAAATTATAAATTTTGCATTAAAAATCATATTAAAGTGTGATGATTCCACTCATATACCTGAATTGTAAAATTAACAGGTTTGAATTTTTACAGGGACTTGAGTTTCCTGCTTTAATTTTATTTCCAGAGTCATACACAAATGGTTTTAACTTAAATAAATTTTTAAACCCTAGTTCATGATCAAACAAACATCTTTCGTTTATATTCCATGATCTAACAGCGAGTAGATAAGGAGATAGAGATTTATGTTATAAATCTGGGTTTTGAAAAATAAATAAAAATAAAGCAGAGGCAATACAACAATCACAGGCACACATACATCAACATATATACAGGAGATTTGCAACAACACACTTTCTAGATAAACTCTTGCAACCATCTCAAATGTTTCAAAAAGGAAGTTACTCACTTTGGTTTTCAGAAAAATGAACAGGGCACAGAGCACATCTTCTTTGATCTCTGGTTGCTTGATTTGTTTATTTTTTTATTTTTTTCCAGAAACTTTGCTTTGAAGTCCCAGGTTGATTGTTGTTGATCAAGTGCTGAGTTTATATTGTCTTCATATTTGCTTAGCTTTTGATTTCCAGTTTGGAGAAAATATGCATAAGTACTTTGTATATATAGATGTAAAGTTGAATTTTACTTTGTTTTAAATTTTCACTTGCCTGCATGCTTATCTACAGGTTTTATTCCTATTTGTATAACCCTGGTTTGCCTTTTTCTTTATGTACATATTATAAAGTTATAGGCATGGCTGCATCCTTTTCCTTGTGTTGCATTAATTACCTAGTATTTTAGTTTTCATTTTATCATATTTATATTTGTTTTATAGGCTGAGATGATCCGTGTTTCGGTGGCTAAAAATATTGCATTGATTGCCTTGGTCCTTTGATCTTTTGCCATGCTTCAGTCCATACTTATCTTATACTATTCTTTTTAGTACATATGTCTACTTTTATTTTGTATGTACTTTTTCTTATTTTCTTAAGTACTTTGTTTATACTATGTACACTTGTTCCCATGCTTGCCTGCATATTGTCTCGGCTGAAATGATGGTATGCACATTTGTTTTCCTCAAGCCTATCCTTATCTTACTGGCAACATGATATTATTTTGTTTTGTCTTCTATTTTATAATGAAAAATAAATTCCTATAAATGTTGTGTTGTTATGCTTTTTTTTTTCTAGTGTAATCACTTTACTTTGTTTCTTCCTTGCATTATATTTGAATTGCATACTTATATATTTTACATAATTTTATAAATATGTGGTTTCTACTTTGTATGTTATTTCTTTTGTTTTCTTTTATAAGTGTTCATATGTGAATGTATTTTATTTCCATAGTTTATATTTTATTTCTTTTGTTTCATAATTTTACATTGTGTCTTGTTATTTGTTTTATTAATGTGCATTGATTTTATAACATAATGTTAATTGTTTGTTACTTTTATAATTTATCTTATAATTATATTTGTTTGAAATATTTGTTTAACATCAACACAACTTCATTCTACTGTTTTATAATTTTTCAAATACTCGATTATTAAAATTTTACTAACAGTTTGTATAAATTACTAAATATTTTAACAATTTTTGTCCAAAAATGAAATTAATTATTAAATAAAATCAATTCCAAAATTGGGGTCGTTACACATATTTTGATAATGTACTTTAAATCTATTTTGGATAGCGTGTCATACCATACCATAGAGTTAATACTCTTAATGGTTTAACTAAATAACCATGGACAATTTATTCTTGACATTGACAAGAAATTCACGGTTTCTCTTTAGTGTACAAAAATACTCATTAGACGTTCTAATGTAATACATTCATTAGGTTCGGCTTGTTTCATTTCATCCATTATAATCAGTATACCATTGAATCATATCCAAATTCATTTTATACCAATAATTTCTTAAAGAAATTTCTTCGCAGTGAAGTTGGCATTTCTTGAAACAATAGTTGTTTCTTATAGCAATTGAAGGGGCATTTATAACCATTTTATAAATTGTCTTATATAGAACTGACTTGCATTAGTTCATAATATATTTGTGTTCACAATATAATGACTTTATTTCCCAAAATTTTCTTGGGACGATTCATACAAGACAATATAAATGACTATCGTTTTCAAAATTCTCTTGGGATGATGCATACAAGAGATCTTATGTATAATTGTTACATGCATGACTCGGTATTCCCTAGCCTACGATACGTAGGGGTTTCTTACAAATTCTTACCTTATATGGTTTTGTAAACTATTCTTTAAATGATATTAATTTTAAATTTTGTGCACTACTCTTAAGTACATACCTTTAAAAAGAATTTTAACTCATCTTTAATTATCATTAATCATGCTTTGTCCAACAAAGTTTGATTATTCCTTATCAATGCATCATTATGTATTATAGGAATGAGTGACCTTAGAGACTAAATCTTTATTCATACGAGGTACAAACGAAGCTCTTTACAACATACTCACTCATTTAATCAAATTGAATCATTTCCGAAGCATGTTATATTATTTACGTTTGTTTTATATCCTATGAGCATATCATACACATACACGTGTACCAAACCCATATATCCTTGTCTGTGATGACTCATCGGTGAATATAAAAAAGTACCTGGTATAGTTTTAGCATTAATAGACTAATGATTGCATACATCTATATGTATCAATTCAAAGAGTTCATCAACTCCTATGCTGCTTCCACTAAATGGGTGCATTGCTCTTAACTGTTTCAAATATAATTAACATGTAATATGATTTATAATCATGTAATAAGAATTATTTCTCAAAACAAGAGCTTAGTCTATAATTCCAAAAAAAAATTAAATAATTTTGGATACTTCATGTAACAACCCACCTCAGAATGGGCTAAGTTTTTGATCTATAAAATGCCTATCAAACCTTAGACCCATTCCAAAGCTGGTTGTTGGTTGTAAACTTGATACAAAGGATAATACACAGAACTATCTACCTACACAACTAGAATCTCACAATGGAAGGATAGGATATAATATCAAAATAGTACCCATTTTATTTAAACTTCAAATGTCAGAAACATATGAAGTAATACCATATAACATCGCCAAATATTCATATTATATTATTTAAAATTAGGTAAAAATATCAATGGGTGCATCAGAAACATAAAATAATATAGATAGCTAAATAACTACTACAAGTCTACGACACTGCTACCATCTTTGAAAATCCACATCATCGTATCTAACTTGTGTTGTACTGAGAATGGAATTAGAATAATACTGTTTTGTAAATAAAAATCTCAAGCCTTTCTAAAAGAGTACTTGGATAGTATAATTTAAATAAGAATACATCTTACGTATTCTAACTATATTGTAAGTCTTCCAACTATAAGCCCTGTCGCTTTTCCAGTCTAATTCAAAATCCATTACTCTTTCAAACCAATAACTCGTATCTATCATCAATAATGTCATAATAATGTAAGAGACGGCACCCAAGCTACTTAACACCTTTTAATGAGAACTAGGCATATTCTGACCATTTAATACCTCATTTTAGGTAGGTCCCCGACATTTACTATCAATCCCAAAGTGGACTTCTCTCCGGTACTATCTATCTGACATTGCATGGAATCCCTTCAGGCCACTTAATACTTAAAATCTAAAGCATAACCTTCTCAACATATACCCTACTGTGCCTAATCGCTAACCCCGACCATTTAATACTTCCTATATAGGGAAGAGGCAGACCCTCAATCAGCCATTTAATACCTTTAACCCCAAAGAAGGTCCTTCATATTATGACTCATAACCTAAATTGTGACGTCTTACATTAATCCGATTATTCATAGGTACTGGTAGCGGATTAACTGGGTAGGTTTTCTATAGAATTTGGGACTAACCTTTCAACCGCTATGGGTAATTTTTATAGGCGATGCCTCACATCAGCCTTAAAGTCACACTATTGGTAGTCAGATTAACTGGACAGACTTTTGGGTGCTTTTGACTAACCTCACATTCCTATAACTTAGTTATAATTTACAACACTCTCTTAACATATCATCACACATCTCACCGCATTCCACGTCAAAACCTTATAAGAAAGCTCTCATTTCGCCTTTATAATTAACTTCTTTCCTAAAGGGGATTTGATGATAATTAATAGCTTATTAACTATGTAATTAATAAGTTATAATTATACGTTATTTATGCTAACATATATATTTGAAGCATGTAGAGATTTGCACCCTAAACTAACATTTAAATTTCAAAACTTCAAAATTTATACAAGTCCAATTGCACATCAACAAATATACTATATATCCAATATCCATAATTCAATCAACATACCCGTATACAAGAAAGTCTATAGTTAACTTATTTTATATTAAAATACTACAATAAATATTAATAAAAACTTACGATTCAAATACTTTTACGCATTGTTCAACTTTTTTGTATAAAACTGAAAAAGAAAATTACTATTTAAATTACGAAAATAGGCAATGCAAATTACAAATAAAAGAATCCATACCTTATACACCGTTTTTCTAATTTATTCTTTTCAAAACCCTTAATCTAATCCAATAAAGGTAAGAAGTAGAATAGAATGTAAAACATTAAAATTGTAATACCCACACAATTCCATTTTTTTAATATAGAATGTTCGAGATTCTAACTTAAGAATTGACATTTCACTTCAGGGCAATTTTAGGGTTTTAGTGTGATGTTTTCGCAAAAACATTCTCCAAATGCATGTATTAAATCCATGTTATACTGTACAATTACTAAACTAAGAAAGACAAGGATTTCCACTCATAAAAATTCCTTAGCTCTTCCTTTTTGGATTTGTTTACGTCCATTTCAACCACTTACAGATCTCTCATTTTTGAAATATACAACATGACAATTGTATATGAATTGGATTCAAAAATATAAGGATTGGATGATAAAAGGATATAAATTGAATAATAAACATCTAAAATTTCTTATCTGAGACTCTAGTGAGTTTCCTAAATCTTTGAAGAAAGAGGCTGATGGATCTTCGCATGGTTTCTAAATAATTATTGAATAAAAGTGAGAGGGCCAGACTCTTATTTATAGTGGTTAGCAAGCACCAGAACCGCCGGATTTAAGTTGGTATAAAATGATAAAATCTGGACCACTCAAAATGCAAAAACCATAATTGCCACCAATGTTCATCGGTCGACCGACCATCCCCAAGTGATCAACCGCTAGCGGTCCACCGGCATAGAGAAGTAGTCAACTGGTATCGTTTATTTTGGAAATATTATTTTATTGCTATTAGTAAATTTATTTGATTCCTTAATTACTTTTAAATGTTAACATTTATTTTAACGTTTACTTAGCCCTCACATCTAATTATTGTTACATTTTGAATTTCAAATTTTAGCATTAATTATGTGCTTGAATTTAAATTTCATTTTAACTATTTTGAATCCAAAAAGTTTAAACGTCAAAACTTTTCTGTCTGAGCTCTGTTTATAAAACTTTAAATATGGAAATTGATCAGAAAATCGCAACGAATGAAAGGGCCCAACTTTCGTAGTCAGATTCCAACGTTTACAAAATTTTCATTTTTAACCTTATTATAATTTATTAATTAATCCTTTTCTATTTAGTTAATTTCTTATTAATTTTTACGAGAAGTTACAGTAACAACACAAAATTTTGAAAATTTCAAACGGAAATATTTAATTTATTTAAATACTTGGATTTGATTTAAATTTAATTAATAATAAGAAAATCAATTAGTAATAAAATGGCTTGATTTTTATTATAGTATTTTTAATTTTGTTTATTCGGTTTTTCTATAATTTTTAAATTGGAAAATATTTTAATTATTATTTGATCGTTTTTAAACAAATAATGGTATTTTTGGATTTTTTATAGAATATTTTAACCATTATATATTATTATTGTTTTGGGATCGTATTGCATTTTCGTGCATGATCATTTTTTTTTCATTCGCAGTTTATACGCAAACAAAATATTGTGTGGCAACGTACCGAAAATTGAATAATAGCCAAACCTAAGACAATTCAACACTCTAACCCATTCTTTTTCCCTTTCTATTTTCACTATAAAACTTATATTAAATGAAAAATCAAATCTTTCACTTATAAAATTCAAAACCCAAAATTTACTCATCAAAAAAGGTAAAGCTTAGATCTTAAAAACTGTAGAGCCTAGATCTACATTTCTAGGGGAGTTTGGTTGGATGTGGAATTTTTTAGGGTATAAAAGCTCATCTCTATGTTGAGAATTAATAATGTGTATCGAGACAATGATAGTTTTATAACTTTTCTGATTTCATTGTTAATTGAGGATATTACTGTTCAAAATCGAAAAGCGATGGTAAGTATATTTGGTCTAGTTTCTATACAATTCTTTTACTTACACCAAAAGTGTTTGGGTTATTTGTTACTAATGTTTTTAAATGACATTTTTTTTAACCCGATTAAGTATGATATTGAAAATGAAATCTTTCTTAAGTTTTAAGGATATACTTGCACTATAGAAATAAGTATATGAGTATATTTTCTGAGTATTGAAAATGTGGTGTTTTGTGAATATACTTATACCGTTGATATAGAATATGAGATATTTTTTTCTAAATTTTGAAGGTAAAATGTTTTGTGAGTATACTTATTTGAAAGAGGTGTACAATGGTAGGTGCTACCTCGGTGCCTTGTCATTGATGGAATACATTCTCCAATAAGTGTATTCAGACTTAATTGTATACCTATTATGTTGGAATTCGATTAATGTAACAATTTTGGCTATGATTCAATATTTATTTTATACCATAGACATTATTATAATATCAAAAGATTTCCTATGAAATGGTTTGGTTATCGTAAGATAAAAACTCATCTGTGTTTATCTGTGGCATGGACTTACGAGATACCTCTTTTTAAAGTTTTTATAACACTAAAATCCCTTCAGGGTGCATTTCTCATGCTAGTTTACCAGACTGATTCGGGCATTATTTTCTTATAGTGCTCAGGTCAAACGAGCATATTTTCAGATCTATTTATGAATGCTTTAGAGCTTTAGGAGATGAGCTAGAGGCCTCCAAGACATACTCACATATATTTTATTTTCTACTGCATTTGTTGGTTGTGTTTATTAGCAATTATGAGGATAGCATGTCATAACTATGCATGTTGATGATAGATTAGTGTCCTCTGATTTGATGTATTCATATTACAGTTTTCTTTTATAGACTTGTTCTATACGTATACTTGTAATGATTTGAGATTCGATTCCTTTTTTTATTTCTTTTCCTCTAACAGTCTGTCTTTTCGACACTTGGACGTTCGATACGTGAATACCATGGATGTATTAGTGTCGACTTTTAAGGGTCGAAGAGCGGGTGATTACAAGTGGTATCAGAGCTTAGGTCGGGCGAACTCCTAGGCTTCGGTGGGTTTGACTCATTAGAGATAGTATTAGTAATAACTTAAATTGAATAATAAGCCAAACCTAAGACAATTCAACACTCTAACTCATTCTTTTTCCCTTTCTATTTTCACTTTAAAACTTACATTAAATGAGAAATCAAATCTTTCACTTATAAAATTCAAAACCCAAAATTTACTCATCAAAAAAGGTAAAGCTTAGATCTTAAAAACCGTAGAGCCTAGATCTACATTTCTAGGGGCGTTTGGTTGGGTGTGGCATTTTTTAGGGTATAAAAGCTCATCCCTGTCTTGAGAATTAAGAATGTGTATCGAGACAATGATAGTTTTATAACTTGTCTAATTTCATTGTTAATTGTGGATATTACTATTCAAAATCGAAAAGCGGTGGTAAGTATATTTGGTTTAGTTTCTATACAATTCTTTTACTTACACCAAAAGTGTTTGGGTTATTTGTTACTAATGTTTTTAAATGACATGTTTTTAACCCGATTAAGTATGGTATTGAAAATGAAATCTTTCTTAAGTTTTAAGGATATACTTGTACTATAGAGATAAGTATATGAGTATATTTTTTGAGTATTGAAAATGTGGTGTTTTGTGAATATACTTATACCGTTGATATAGAATATGAGATATTTTTTTCTAAATTTTGAAGGTAAAATGTTTTGTGAGTATACTTATTTGAAAGAGGTGTACAATGATAGGTGCTACCTCGATGCCTTGTCATTGATGGAATCCATTCTCCAATAAGTGTATTCAGACTTAGTTGTATACCTATTATGTTGGAATTTAATTAATATAACAATTTTGGCTATGATTCAGTATTTATTTTATACCATAGACATTATTATAATATTAAAAGATTTCCTATGAAATGGTCTGGTTATCGTAAGATAAAAACCCATCTGTGTTTATCTGTAGCATGGACTTACGAGATACCTCTTTTAAAAGTTTTTATAACACTAAAATCCCTTCAGGGTGCATTTCTCATGCTAGTTTACCAGACTGATCCAGGCGTTATTTTCTTATAGTGCTCAGGTCAAACGAGCATATTTTCAGATCTAGTTATGAATGCTTTAGAGCTTTTGAAGATGAGGTAGAGGCCTCCAAGACATACTCATATATATTTTATTTTCTACTGCATTTGTTGGTTGTGTTTATCGGCAATTATGAGGATAGGATGTCATAACTATGCATGCTGATGATAGATTAGTGTCCTCTGATTTGATATATTCATATTACGGTTTTCTTTTATAGACTTGTTCTATACGTATACTTGTAATGATTTGAGATTCGATTCCTTTTTTTATTTCTTTTCCCCCAACAGTCTGTCTTTTCGACACTTGGACGTTCGATACGTGAATACCATGGATGTATTAGTGTCAACTTTTAAAGGTCGAAGAGCGGGTGATCACAAGTGGTATCAGAGCTTAGGTCGGGCAAACACCTAGGCTTCGGCGGGGTAGACTCATTAGAGATAGTATTATAACTTAAAATGAGTTTGAGTGATTATATATATAGGTGTGTATTTAATAGTGATATAAAATGTTTTATATCATGTTAATTTATTGGTTGAGTGATTTATGAATTCTGATCGATACAGAAGAAACAACTGTATCGATAGCGGTTTCTAAACTCTTAAACAAGGCAAAATGACATAGTACTGTTTTGGATTGGGTAAATATAATAATTTTACCTAGATTTATTTGATATGTAAAAGAATAATTTCCATAAAATTGATATAGATATTTATGATATGTTTATTTGTTAGGAAATGATAATATCCAGTAATTATAATTTTTTGTTTGATTAGTCATGCTCTTCTAGTTTTGGAGCAGTGATAATTGTTTGTTGATTGATTGTTTGTGCTCAGCGTATGTATGGGCATAACTCACTTCAGACGTATTTGAAGAGATTAAAATGAAGAATTTAAATGTAAACAGAGCCTAATCTAACAAACACGCCAAAATCAGCAAACAGAAATGTAAAAAGACAGAGATTTATAGTGGCTCGGCGTTGTAGCCTACGTCCACTCTGGAAGATTTGCTATTTTATTGGTGTTTACTAACTGATTACAATAGATAATAACTCCAACACTCAAGTTACATTGGATCTACGGAAGCATAACGCGAAATGGCATCAAAAGTCCCTTTTCCGAAGGCATAGGGCTGCTACTTATAGGTGTAGTCTGAACATATCTGGCTTAGATATCGAAATACCACTTTTTCCATGTGGTTGGGCCCACTTGATCGATCCAAGGTCATTTGGGATTAATCCCTGATCGATCACTATCTTGTTCGTATCGATCAACACGACATCCATTTGAGCTGAAATCGATAAGAGATAATGTTGAGGTGGTAAGTATGCTCCTCTGAAAATTTGGTAGCATTTGGACTTGTGGATTTTGATTGATCATCGATCCAAGTTTGACATTGTATGTGGCTAGAATGTGCGTATCGATTGGTTCGTACCGATAATGTTTCATATCGATCCTATGCGTAATCAATTGTTCGATGTTGAAGTGGTGCGATGGTTCAGGAGAGATATATATTTCATGCCGAGTGACCATTTCCTCTTTCTGACCTTGTTTCTTCGTATCGGCCTAATGTAACTTCATCCATATTGATGCTTTTACATGCTGCTTCGTATCGATGTAACATGACTCTTTTCGTATCGATCATTGCATGTGTTCTTCATATCGATCGTTTGGTGGTATTGTGACGACCGCCCATGACTCCCGCACCAAATCAAGGAAATAATGCGCTAAAAGGTGTGCCAGGCAGCCATGGACGATAGTCAGGGTAAAACAAAACAGAAGAATCTCTATCGCATAACTCACAGCGCATGGATAAAATACAATAGAGAAATATAATATAGTGAAGCTCCATAGAACAGAACATCATCATATAAGCATCACAGTAGTTTTATACAATCATCTACTCAAAATACAATTATGAAAGCCTCACTACAAATCACTCAACCAAATACAGCAGCGGATACCCAGTACATATAGTAAGAAAACTAATATGCAAAGCCTCCTGCTCGTCTTCGTCATCTTCAGCGTAGAACTCCTAGCACAGCACCTGTCACCTGCTACCTAGTCTGCCCATCCCAACATGGATGAACAGCCCAAGGTAATAAGAGGAGACATAAAACCTTGAGTCAGACAAAGTCTTAGTGAGCAGTAAATTAACTATCAAACATACCAAAAGAGCATAAAGGATAAAAGGAATAGGAACCAAACCATCCCACTCCACCTCTTTCTACAGTGATAGCCCCAGACATACACTAAGGAGAAGCAAGCATAACAACATAGACAATTAAGGTAAAGCAAATACCACTCGAGTCAAGGACGATGTTTTCCAAATACAAACCCCCAAGGCCTAAACCAAGATCAGATAAGCACCCAGAAAACACCACTCTTGAAGCCGAATGATAATACAACCAAACATCCATGACTCTAGCTATCACTGTTATCCTTGCCTTGATTTCACCGTTAGTTGAATGACCATCTGTCAAGGGCTAATGGTAACCCCGGTTCTAAACATAACTCCGCACACTGCCTTGTGCCTAGGACTTATCTACTTTGCCCAGAGTACTCAACTACCTACCTGTAGTCTTTTGGGTGTCCCGACTACCTACCTGTAGTCGTTATGGGCGCCCCATGTACTCTTGCTTTTGAGCATGCTAGAACCTTCAACAACGACGAGATCCCAGCCTCCCAGCCATCCTTCTTGACGACTATCCTCATACAAGCTCAAGCTACCTCTTGAACAATCCATTATCAACCAACTTGAACTACCCTTCAAGTTATCAACATGCTTGGAATGATCCCTGCTTGGATTAAGCCAAGACTCACATCATACTTCGCTTCATCGCATCAAAGCAAAGTCTCAACTCAACCACATGGTTTGCCTCATCAAATCATGGCAAAGTCCCATCTCAACATCATCCAATCTATACATATGAGCTTCAACATCCGCTACATATGCCTTAAGCAGCTTTCACCATTCAAGAGCCTTCTTCCATAGCTTTTGAATCCTCTTCCATCATCTTGTTCCAAATCAACTACTAGCTAACTTGGAAACAATCAAATCAATCATACATTCAAATAATCAATCATTCAAACAAGATCTATTAAGCAATATAAGCAATATCAACTATAATGGCAATTTCGTAAATAAATGAGCAAAAGTCCAACATATGTGAAATCATGGTTTTTAGCATAGATCTATCAAATATAAAACATGGGTTTTGTCTCTAATACTTATTAAACAAACTTGCATAAGTAAACATCTTCAAAAACCATGGATCTAGACTTAGATCTAAGAAAAATGCATGAAATCTCTAACTACAACACCCAAACATGCCACCAATCCAATATACTCCTTTGGATCCGCGTGAGAGATAACTACCACTCACCAAATCACCAAAACAACCTAAAATCAATCAACTTCAGATCTGGACAGCAAGGACTTGAGCTTGATCCGGAGAAATTTCACTTGAAACGGTGAAATCTAGCTTCTTCGGATGAAAATCTTCAACTTTGGATCTTCGATCTTTGATCTTGATCTTCAATCTTCAATGGATGTTAGCACTTGATAGAAGTAGAGAAAGAAGTGAAGAAAATACTGTAGTCGAGTTTCCAAAATGGCAGCACTTCGTCGCTTCGAAATCCGGTGCCAAAAAGTGAGCCAAACCCCTCTATTTATAGGCTGGAACCACCCTTAACTCGGCCGTCCCTAAGTCGCCGCCGACCTAACACTCCGCCGACCCAACCTCAAGATGCCGACCCAACTACACAGCACACACACACAGAGTTACACGACCTAGTTCCTGCCGACCTAAGCCCTAGCCGACTCAACCAATGCCGACCTAAAAACTCAAGCGACATAACAACACGGCCATACGACCTAACCCTATGCCGACCCAAAGACCTTCGACCTAAGACCTACACAACAACTCCGAGACAACAACCTAACAAACATGGCCTACCGACCCAAATCCTACCGAGCTAACAACTACCTTACGACCTAACACCAAACCGAGCCAACGACCTACAACCTATCTCGGTCACACTCTAAGTCGGTATCCCCCTTTAACCTGTTATCTCGGTAACCATGCTAGCTCGGCATCTCCACTAAGTCGACCACCACTAAGTCGGTCAACCCCTAACCAGTTAACTCCTATAGCTCGGCCACTTCCTTAGGTCGGTCACTACTTGTCCCGGTGACCCTTCAACTCGGCTAACACGACCCAAGCCTTAGGTAGTCTACCCCTTAACTCGGCCATACGACTCAACCACCCATGAGTCGGCCCAACTCTTAAGTCGCTCCAACCTATGAGTCGGCCACGACTCATCACTTGCACTCGGGTCAACTCCTAAACGACTCAAGCTAGAGGTAACACGAACAACACTAACGACCTGCAAATTCTACGATCTATCGACACGTAAAATACGGGTCGTTACATTCTCTCCCCCTTAGGAATTTCGCCCCCGAAATTCCAAGCAAACAACAGCAATCAAAATTATTCCGCATGCCTATCATCCATAGCAATCAACAATCCATGCAACCAATTCTAACCTAGCATGCAGAATTCTAAGACTTAGAACAAGCTACAAATTCATGAGATGTCACGACACTTTAGGGCCATACCTCAAAGAGTCCGGGATGAGCTGCCTTCATCCTCTCTTCCTCCTCCCATGTACAGTCGTTAACATCATCACTCCATTGTACCTTGAGCAACGTAATCGTTTTCCTCCTAAGCTGTTTCGTATCGGTTTCAACAATACGAAGCGGCTCACGAGGTCTCGTACCCACGGGATCAACCTCTAAATCTTCACAGCTATCAGCAGAAACCATCGTAGTTGGGTCGTGCACATACTTCCGTAGATAAGATACATGAAAAACATTGTGCACACCCGCCATCTTTTCCGGTAACTCCAATCTATAAGCGAGCTTTCCAATACGCTCGATAATCGGGAATGGTCCAACAAATCTCGGAGTTAACTTTCCTTTCTTCCCGAATCTAATGACACTCTTCAGAGGAGAAATCTTCACAAAAACCATATCACCTACGTCGAATTCCAAATCCTTACGACGATTATCGGCATAACTTTTCTGACGATCTTGGGCTGCCTTCATTCGTTGCCGAATGATCTCTATACAATCCGAAGTCTGTCGAATCATCTCTGGCCCGAGTATCAGCTTTTCTCCAGTTTCTAACCAACATGTCGGAGAGTTACACGGTCTTCCATATAATGCCTCATATGGTGCCATACCAATACTCGACTGATAACTGTTATTATAAGCAAACTCCACCAAATGAAGGTGATCTTCCCATGATCCTCCGAAGTCCAAAACACATGCTCTGAGAAGATCTTCCAAAACTCGGTTGACTCTCTCAGTCTGACCATCTGTTTGAGGGTGATAAGCTGTACTCAAACACAACTCAGTTCCCAAGACTTCCTGGAAGCTCTTCCAAAATCTACTAGTGAACAATGGGTCTCGATCGCTCACTATACTCTTCGGAATACCATGGAATCGAACAATCCACTTCACATACAACTCGGCCAACTTCGATGCAGTCCTAGTCGATTGAACAGGAATGAACCTTGCACTCTTGGTCAAGCGATCTACTATGACCCAAATCCCTTCATTTCCCGCTCTTGTCCTAGGTAGACCATCGATAAAATCCATCGACACTTGCTCCCACTTCCATGTAGGAACCTCTAATGGCTGAAGCAATCCACTGGGCTTCTTCTGCTCAGCTTTCACCAACTGGCAATTCATACACTTGGAAATAAAATTTCCAACATCCTTCTTCATACCTTCCCAGTAATAGGTTCTCTTCATATCCCGATACATCTTATTTCCACCTGGATGAATTGTCAACTTCGAGTGATGACTTTCCCTCAGAACTTCATCTCTCAATCCATCTACATCGGGAACAACTAGTCGTCCTTGCTTTCGAAGCCAACCCTCTCGATCGACCTCGAATCCTTTATCCTTCTCCGGGTCCAATCCGGATTCCAAATCACGGATAATCTTGACAAGCTTATTATCTCTCCTTTGGCTCTCGCCAATTCTTTCCACAAGAGTAGGCCTTATCGATAAGTTTGCCAACATCTCAGGTTCCAATTCACACCTTGGCCTGAAGTCAAATCCAGCCAAATACTCGAGACTCTTCCATTCCGAAAACATGGCTCCCAATCCTGCATGTCTTCGACTCAACGCATCAGCCACTGCGTTACCTTTCCCTGGAGTATAGGCTATACCAAAATCATACGATGCTAAGAACTCTAGCCACCTTTGCTGTCGAAGATTCAAATCCTTTTGGGAGAACAGATACTTCAACGACTTATGATCTGTAAACAACTCGAATCTAACTCCCAATAGATAGTGTCTCCACATCTTCAAAGCAAACACAATCGCCGCTAACTCCAAATCATGAGTCGGATAATTCCTTTCATGCGGCTTCAGTTGTCGACTTGCATACGCAACAACTTTATCCTTCTGCATTAGCACCGCTCCTAGTCCAGTGCCACATGCATCGGTGTAAACCACCATCTCATCATTCCCACTTGGAATAGTCAAAACAGGAGCACTCGTCAATCGCTCTTTCAGGATTACAAAAGCTTGCTCACACTTATCATCCCATCTGAACACCTGGTTCTTCTTTGTCAATCCTGTTAACGGTGCAGCTATCTTGGAAAAGTCTTTGATAAACCGACGATAATATCCTGCTAATCCAAGAAAACTTCTCACATCAGATGCATTCTTAGGCCTAACCCAATCCTGGATTGCTGCCACCTTAGCGGGATCAACCGCTATTCCATTTCCAGAGATAACATGGCCTAAGAACCTCACTTCACTCTTCCAGAAGTGACACTTCGAAAACTTAGCCTTCAGCTGATGTTTCCGCAAAATTTCCAAAACAATCCTCAAGTGCGTCTTGTGCTCTTCCTCGGTTCTGGAGTAGACCAGAATATCATCCACGAACACAAGCACGAACTTATTCAACTGATCTCTGAATACTCTATTCATAAGATCCACAAAATATGCTGGCGCGTTAGTCAACCCAAACGGCATTACCAGCCACTCATAAAACCCGGATGGTGTCCTGAAAGCAGTCTTCGGCACACTATCCTTCGCCACTCTCAACTGGTGAAATCCCGTTGCCAAATCCATCTGAGAAAACACCTTAGCCTCGTGAAGCTGATCAAACAAGTCATCTATTCTCGGCAATGGATACTTGTTCTTCTTAGTCACCTTATTCAGCTCACGATAATCAACACACAACCTCAACGATCCATCCGCTTTGGTTGCGAACACAACTAGCGCACCCCATTCGGACACACTTCTCCGAATGAATCCTTTCTGAAAAAGGTCATCAACTTGCACCTTCAGCTCTTGCTGCTCCCTCGGTGCCATACGCCTAAGAGGCATCACAACAGGTCTGGCTCCCTCAACTAGATCGATACGAAACTCGATCTCCCTATGCGGCGGCAACCCTTTGACTTCCTCAAAGACATCCCCAAACTCATTCACAATAGGCACCGATGACAGTCCATCCCGTGGAACAACCAGCGAATACATGAAGCTCATGAAGACGCCTTCTTCATGCTTACATCGTATCACAACCTTTCGCCCTTCCACATTCCCGACTGTCACCTCGAGCCTCTCACAATCAATCCTAGCCGCATACTTCCTAAGCCAGTCCATACCCAAAATAATTCTGAACCCCGCAAAGTTCAGAACAAAGCAATCACAAACAAACGAGCAATCATGACTCGACACAACTAGACCACGGCATATCATACACAAACACGACGAACCCCCAACCGGATTAGTCACAACCAATGGCCTATCAACAATATCCGGTTTCAAACCTAACCGGGCTACCAAATCATCACAAACAAAAGAATGCGACGCTCCAGTATCAAACAACACTCTAACTGGAACACCACAAATAGAAAGAGTACCTTGAACTACCACACTCTTCCCCTTCTCTTCAGCAGTAGGAGCTTTCGAAGACGATGGAACAGCCCCCAAAGCATAGGCTTGCACAACCTGCCTATCTTTCCTCGGTTCTGGACAGTCCTTCTTGATATGTCCCAACTTATCACAGTTGTAACACTTTCCCGGCACTTTGGAATTCTTACAATCTTTGTACAGATGACCCTTCTGCTGGCAGTTATAGCAAGTCACTTCACTCTTCGGCTTCTTCTGGCCATCCCTACCCTTCTGTTGCTGCTGCTTCCTCTTCCTATTGCCACTCTGCTGTGGTTTAGATCCCTCCCTGGTTATAGCAACAACAGAGCTTTCCTTAGGAAACAAACTCTCGTGCCTGAGAGCTTTCTCCACCAGCTTCTCAAACGGATCGTCCAGATGATCTACTAACTGCCTCCCAAGATAAGCATCCAGACCAGTCACAAACTTTTCATTCTTCTGATAGGGAGAATCAATGTACGATCTGGCATACTTAGACAAAGCTTCAAACTCAAAAATATACTCAAGAACAGGCCTTCCCCCTTGCTTGAGCTCCACAAACCTCTTAAACAAGACAGATTTCTGGGAAGTAGAGATGAACTTAGCTTCAAATCTAACTTGGAATTGCTCCCAAGTAATCTCTTCTTCTGGTGTATCTATGGTGATAGAATTCCACCAATCAGCAGCTCTTCCCTGAAGCTGTCTCGATGCAAGCTTCCTCTTAGTTGCATCCTCAATCCCTAAGTCACCAAAGATCCTTCGGCAAGCATCAATCCATCTCTGCACTTCAATGGTCGACTCCGTTCCCAAGAAAACCTTCCCTCCAAGAGCAGTATAATCCTTACAGAGCTTGGCAAAATCCACTGGTCTTGGAGCTTGGACTTGAACTCCTACATCCACAGATGATCCTGAAGCTGGTATCCTCCTCATGATTGAAGTCATCATGGCCTCAAACATAGGAGCATAATCAACAGCCTCCCTAGCAGCACGGCTATCCCTCGCAGCTTGTCTCTCACTTCTACTCATCCTTAATATCTGTAAAAAGGAATGATTAGAACACCTTAAGAAACAACTGCATAAGGAGTTCAAATCCTTCTAAGCTACTATATTATATATAGTAATCATCCATCAAAATACAATTACGTCTCTCTTACGTAGTTACGTCTGCGAGCGTTGGCTAAAATCGATTAACCAAAGCTCTGATACCAAATGTGACGACCGCCCATGACTCCCGCACCAAATCAAGGAAATAATGCGCTAAAAGGTGTGCCAGGCAGCCATGGACGATAGTCAGGGTAAAACAAAACAGAAGAATCTCTATCGCATAACTCACAGCGCATGGATAAAATACAATAGAGAAATATAATATAGTGAAGCTCCATAGAACAGAACATCATCATATAAGCATCACAGTAGTTTTATACAATCATCTACTCAAAATACAATTATGAAAGCCTCACTACAAATCACTCAACCAAATACAACAGCGGATACCCAGTACATATAGTAAGAAAACTAATATGCAAAGCCTCCTGCTCGTCTTCGTCATCTTCAGCGTAGAACTCCTAGCACAGCACCTGTCACCTGCTACCTAGTCTGCCCATCCCAACATGGATGAACAGCCCAAGGTAATAAGAGGAGACATAAAACCTTGAGTCAGACAAAGTCTTAGTGAGCAGTAAATTAACTATCAAACATACCAAAAGAGCATAAAGGATAAAAGGAATAGGAACCAAACCATCCCACTCCACCTCTTTCTACAGTGATAGCCCCAGACATACACTAAGGAGAAGCAAGCATAACAACATAGACAATTAAGGTAAAGCAAATACCACTCGAGTCAAGGACGATGTTTTCCAAATACAAACCCCCAAGGCCTAAACCAAGATCAGATAAGCACCCAGAAAACACCACTCTTGAAGCCGAATGATAATACAACCAAACATCCATGACTCTGGCTATCACTGTTATCCTTGCCTTGATTTCACCGTTAGTTGAATGACCATCTGTCAAGGGCTAATGGTAACCCCGGTTCTAAACATAACTCCGCACACTGCCTTGTGCCTAGGACTTATCTACTTTGCCCAGAGTACTCAACTACCTACCTGTATTCTTTTGGGTGTCCCGACTACCTACCTGTAGTCGTTATGGGCGCCCCATGTACTCTTGCTTTTGAGCATGCTAGAACCTTCAACAACGATGAGATCCCAGCCTCCCAGCCATCCTTCTTGACGACTATCCTCATACAAGCTCAAGCTACCTCTTGAACAATCCATTATCAACCAACTTGAACTACCCTTCAAGTTATCAACATGCTTGGAATGATCCCTGCTTGGATTAAGCCAAGACTCACATCATACTTCGCTTCATCGCATCAAAGCAAAGTCTCAACTCAACCACATGGTTTGCCTCATCAAATCATGGCAAAGTCCCATCTCAACATCATCCAATCTATACATATGAGCTTCAACATCCGCTACATATGCCTTAAGCAGCTTTCACCATTCAAGAGCCTTCTTCCATAGCTTTTGAATCCTCTTCCATCATCTTGTTCCAAATCAACTACTAGCTAACTTGGAAACAATCAAATCAATCATACATTCAAATAATCAATCATTCAAACAAGATCTATTAAGCAATATAAGCAATATCAACTATAATGGCAATTTCGTAAATAAATGAGCAAAAGTCCAACATATGTGAAATCATGGTTTTTAGCATAGATCTATCAAATATAAAACATGGGTTTTGTCTCTAATACTTATTAAACAAACTTGCATAAGTAAACATCTTCAAAAACCATGGATCTAGACTTAGATCTAAGAAAAATGCATGAAATCTCTAACTACAACACCCAAACATGCCACCAATCCAATATACTCCTTTGGATCCGCGTGAGAGATAACTACCACTCACCAAATCACCAAAACAACCTAAAATCAATCAACTTCAGATCTGGACAGTAAGGACTTGAGCTTGATCCGGAGAAATTTCACTTGAAACGGTGAAATCTAGCTTCTTCGGATGAAAATCTTCAACTTTGGATCTTCGATCTTTGATCTTGATCTTCAATCTTCAATGGATGTTAGCACTTGATAGAAGTAGAGAAAGAAGTGAAGAAAATACTATAGTCGAGTTTCCAAAATGGCAGCACTTCGTCGCTTCGAAATCCGGTGCCAAAAAGTGAGCCAAACCCCTCTATTTATAGGCTGGAACCACCCTTAACTCGGCCGTCCCTAAGTCGCCGCCGACCTAACACTCCGCCGACCCAACCTCAAGATGCCGACCCAACTACACAGCACACACACACAGAGTTACACGACCTAGTTCCTGCCGACCTAAGCCCTAGCCGACTCAACCAATGCCGACCTAAAAACTCAAGCGACATAACAACACGGCCATACGACCTAACCCTATGCCGACCCAAAGACCTTCGACCTAAGACCTACACAACAGCTCCGAGACAACAACCTAACAAACATGGCCTACCGACCCAAATCCTACCGAGCTAACAACTACCTTACGACCTAACACCAAACCGAGCCAACGACCTACAACCTATCTCGGTCACACTCTAAGTCGGTATCCCCCTTTAACCTGTTATCTCGGTAACCATGCTAGCTCGGCATCTCCACTAAGTCGACCACCACTAAGTCGGTCAACCCCTAACCAGTTAACTCCTATAGCTCGGCCACTTCCTTAGGTCGGTCACTACTTGTCCCGGTGACCCTTCAACTCGGCTAACACGACCCAAGCCTTAGGTAGTCTACCCCTTAACTCGGCCATACGACTCAACCACCCATGAGTCGGCCCAACTCTTAAGTCGCTCCAACCTATGAGTCGGCCACGACTCATCACTTGCACTCGGGTCAACTCCTAAACGACTCAAGCTAGAGGTAACACGAACAACACTAACGACCTGCAAATTCTACGATCTATCGACACGTAAAATACGGGTCGTTACAGGTATGTTTCGTATTGATCGTTGGCTGATCGATACGAACTGTGTATATGGAAAGGTTGATAACAAGTGTGCATGAATGGGACCAATACGAAATGTCGACAGTCGATGGACACAAAGGAGAATGGGCATGATAGATATGAAGAAGAGTGGCCCTTGATGGATACGAACCGTGTCCTTCTCTCTTGGTTTTGATCGATCCATAACTTGAGCATGCGAAGTCCGATTGACCTGAAATTTAGAACGTTGCCTTTCATAGCTTTACATATCATGTCATGTTAATTGTAGCTTGATCTGAAATAAAACCAAATTTACTAGTATCCATAATGAACCTGTGTACAACCAATCTTCGGGATGGATTATCCTTGGTTTCTAGTCAAGTTCTTGGTGTCACGGCCTTGTCAAAAGGTGGGATAACATTTTCCCCCAAAGTACATCTTGTGTGAACATGACGTGCTTTGAAAAGTTGCAATCTCCATTCTAAAGAGTCCTATCTGATTCGCTGAATAGTTGTTGTCTTTTCATCGAAAGATGCAACCTTTGATCGATTTCTAATTATATAAATGCCGAAGTGTTGTCTACCAATGATCATGTATTATTATTTTGTAAAAGAGTGCCAAGTGTTAGCGATTTGTCGTTCACTATTTTGATTGTCATCAGGTGAGCATTCAACTGCTGTCAATTTTGAAAATTGAATGTTAGTCCGTCATACATGCATGTATATTAACTTGACTCCTGTTCACGTTTGCATGTTCAAGGGTCGTTGTCAGGGTTTTTATTTTTTTATTGAGTTTAATGTCGATCCTCTTGTGGATCGATGTGAAACTCGAGCTATAACAACGCTTGATGGTTGTTTTAAGTGCTTCCTTCGTCTCGATCCTCTCCTGGATCGATTTGAGAAGTTGGGATATGAGTTTTGTATCGCTGGCTTTTGATACGAAGTAGATGGTCTAATGAGATGATCCGTATCGATGAATGTGAGTTCATGTAGTCTTTAAATGTATGGATATGAAGTTATCATTTTGAATCGATGGAAAATGAATGATCTAAACATGACTTGGCAGTGGCATTCGGATCGTTGACATATGAGGTCGATTGCTGATGGATACGAACAGCTATACTCCAGATCGATATGAATTGGTGGTTACGAACTAATTTCTTCCTATCGATGGAAGTTGTGGCCGTTTCAGGTCGGTTTGCACATTGATCTTTGTATCGATCCAGACTTGACCGCTCCAATCGGTACTTGGCTATTGGTAGACGAATCGTCTCTTGCCTGTATGTGAACCATATAATACGGTTTGGACTTAGAAAATTTCACTTGCTTCTCACTTTACTCTGGCCTTCGTATCGATAGAACTCAAGAACAAGAACTGTCTTCGTATTTAAATCTAAAACCCATTAACCTCTCAAACCAATCCTTTAATCGATGTAATTAGTTGAAATAATCCATCTTAGAACGATGAGATTCAAGTTCTAGTGCCAATTCGTTCACATTCGTGGCTGATTCAGGTGGTGTCGAGGCCTGAGTTAGGGCATAGAAAGGTCAAGGAAGGAAAGAATGGTGTTTCTGCCATTTGGAGAAGAAGGAGGGTAGATGGATACGAAGGATCATTCGTTTCGATCATGGATGAGGAATAGTGACTAACATCGCTCCGAAAACAATAGAAGCTCGTTTCGATACTGGGTGTAAACCAGCCCTAATTAATATACTGGCTTGAAGCTCACTTGAGAATAATGCAAATTTATATCGAGGGATGAGCGGCTTCGTATCAATTGGAGATGGTGGGAGTTCGTACCGATCCGGAGCAATCAATACGAAAACCTGACTGTTTGATCGATATAAGGTATTGGTTCTGTCGATATGAAGACGCAGCCCGTGATCGATACGAGATGAAGGGCTTGGGATCGATATGAACTAACCTTCTAGTGATCGATTCAAAGTTCTTTCTTTCACTATCAATACGAATGGGGCTTCTGGCGATCGATCCAAGTTTTGATTCTGATCGATAGAAATCTTTTGTATATTCAAACATTTGACTCCAACGAGCTTCTACCTTGCATGATTGGGCTTAGCAAGTTTCACTGCATTTTTGACTACCCTTCGAAGCTCGTTGATGGAACTGTAACTTGACAAATTTTAAAAAACGCAGACATATCTTTCTCCGAAGTTAGATTGGCACGGTTGTGACAATCAGCGATGACGGTCACTCTGGTTGAATCTCGAAGTATTGTCGTTTTAACGCCTTTCGAATTTGTAGAAATCCTAAGTATTATGTAGCACTACATTGCACAACACATTCATGCACTTCACACTGGGGGGAACACATGTTTATTACCATCTAATGATAAATTTTACAGAGTTCAACAGCGACGGAACCTGGAAGTTCTGAGCCGCAGGATGTCTAGGGTCCTTCTCTTCCAGTAATCGAAATGCCAGCCATTGCAGCTGAAGCAATAAGTCCCACTCCGAATGATATGCTGGGTGCTGCTTTTATTATGAACCCACAAGATTCTATCCATTCAAAAATTTCTGAAGACGTGTTAGACAGGATTTGCCTTAGGCATGGGCTATCTATGGAAGATGTCATTCCCATAATCCCCCAGAAGGGTATACTTCTTACAACAGGTTCATATGCGTTATAGGAATGCTGCCTCCTTTTAATCAGTTCATTTGAGAAGTACTGCTCTTCTTGATGATCGCTTCATCCTAGTTTCTTGATGATCGCTTCATCCTAGTTGCACCCAAACAGGTATGCATTGCTCAACAGTCTGTTTATTATCTTCATGGAGCGCCTCTTCCAACGTCCAACCTTGGAAGAGATAAGATATCTATTCAACATAAAAAGTCGCGGGGACAACCCTTCTTTCACTTTTCTAGAAGCAGATAAAAATTTCTCGGTAGTGCGGGAGCTTAGAGCAAGCAAAGCTACTATTAGACCGAATGGTTCTTCGTTCGGTGTCCCCCAGAATTCGCCAGACGGTAGCTAGTCAGACGTAAGTGCTCCAACCTCTTTGTTGATTAATAGGACAATATTAGTTAGTGCCTTGTTTAACACTTTGCTTCTCCTACAACTTCGATTCCACAACTCAAAGAGGATCAATTTAAAGAAATAGTAAGGGTTCTTCAAGCCCTGCCGACCGCGCATAGAGAAATCGACGAAGCCCTCGCAGATGAAAATTTGATTACCGTAGGGCTGATAGATAGAGACCAGAGCATCAGATCGGCGTGAATTCTCAGAATGGCCCCTATGAGGCATAGAGGGAGAAAAGCTCCTGGTGTCTTGATTATAGAATGGGGGTGGTGATTGGAATGTGCCCACTGGAGACGAGCCTGCAGCCGGGCCCTTGAAAAGTCTTCATTCGTTAGAGATGAAAAGAAGAGGCAAGGTTATTACCCACAAAGCCACGAGATGCAAAACCGTCGTGCTATCTCCATCCGTTATAACTGGTGTAAGCGTGGATACTTCTCCTCCACGAATGGAGCGTTCATTTGAGGGACTGGCAGACATTGCCATTTCGGATGACCTATCTTTACATCAAGATATTGGACTAGAGGGGCTTCAAAGTGCTTAAGATATAGGGAAGCCAACTCCTTCAAGCACGGCTGCCACAACCGGTTGGTTGAGGGGTTTGCACATGTGCACACACACTTCACGGCTCCATAGAACCTTTATCATATGTTTCTCAATCTCTAGAGATATCTAACTCCATTTCTCTTTTCATTTTGCAGATACGATAACGAAGCGGGGATCTATGCTTGGTAGTCTTCGTTCTACGGCCACTCTTGTAGCTTATATTTCGAATCTCTTAGGCGCGATTTTGAAAGAGACTACGATCGCAACCGCTCCAGCCAAGAATGGGAGCGTTATGAAAGAGAAAGGGATAGGGAGAGGCATATCAAAGTAGGCGCTGTTCCCGATCATGTTCTCCATTACTTAGAGGTCCTTCGCAACCCTCTAGCTTCGGAAAACAAAGTGCTAAAACTTCACGTCATGTAGTGCCTCACCAAACTTCGAGGCCTAGCAAGCAACAATGCAAATATGATGTAGAAACTCCCGTTGTCACCACATCAAATGCTATAGAGCCCATTGGAGAAGGGGCCATCAGAATAGCTAAGTTAAAGATGGATTTTCTGAACGTTTGCTTCATGGCTTCCATTTTCCCCCAAAATTAAAGCGAATCCTTAAGAGTAGACGGTACATGATTATGTATATGATGTTTATAATCAGTACCAAGAATGGGTGAAGATGGCAGAGAAAGCTTCAGTGGTAGCCTTTGATCGAGCGAAAACAATCGAGAGACTAGAGAAAGATCTTGCCCAAAAGGACCATATAGTGCAAGTGCTTACCAACGAAAATGAAACTTTAATGAACTCGGAAACATATTTCAATAAGAGAGTCGATGAGATGAATAATTCTATAGAAAAGATGTGGCAGGAGCACTTGGCTTGTTGAAGAGATGGACCATAGGACCACCACTGTCATGGAGGAAAGGGATGTTGTGCTCAAAGAACTTGAGGAGTTAAAGGCAAAGTTTACTGAGGCCATCAAAGAAAAAGACGATGCTAATAAAGCTGCCCAAGAAGCGTGTGACTAGACAATGGCTCTTAGGAGCGAAAGGGATGTGGCAGTCTTAAAGGCACAGGAAGCTGAAGCTAGAATTAAAACTAAGGTAAAAGCGACGAAGGCTAGGATGGAAAGTGTTATTGAGGATCTCCAAGTCACATATAATGTCAACGTCTTAAAACACCACAACCTGGGCTGGCTCGAAGACTACCTATACAATGCATGACGCCGCCAAGTAGAGGGCGAGAAGGCGGACCTTGGCACTTCAGCTATCGACGAATTCGAGCTTGAAAACCAAATATTAATTGAAGATGTGTCGAAATCTCTTCACGAAGCCAACATCACCTTTGAAAAGGGAATACTATTTACCAAGTTCCTGGATGCCTGAGAGGGGTCTAGAGTCGGGCATCGCGAAGGAAGCTTTGAAATGCCTGGAGCGACCCAACCCGAGCTTACTTCTGCAATTGATCCTCCAACTGTCCCAGCGTACGATCCCGATAGGCTGCACATATCTCTGGTACTTGAACATGTTTCTAAAGGCACATCGGCTCGGCATGTGTGCCAATCTGATGAAGGTACTCTAAACATTTTTTCCGTTCACCCGAGTGTAGGAGCACTGTCAGAAGATGTCACTAATATCTTCTCTTATCTTCATTCAATAATAGATGTTGCACCAGCAGAACCTCCTGCAACCCAAGAATTGCATCGTGAGCTGGAGGCTATTATGATGGAGGCAACAACCACAATAGCTGCTACATCAACCAAGGAGGTGCATGAGACCAGTTTCGTTCTTGATGAACAAATGATGGAAGCACTCCTCGAACGCCAAAGCGACCCAATCGTTGATTTGCCTTTCAATATATGTGAAGATGTGTTTACGGCTATCTCCTTAGGCCCGACTAGCAGTTTTCCAGTGGGCACTCAAGTAAATCGGGATGAGGCTATAATGGCAAAGATTAACGCTGAAATGGAACGAGCCATGTAAACTAGTAGCATTGGAGGTGGTATGGTAGGTCCCGTGCCTCCTTCATCTTCCTACATTAAAAGTGCCACCATTCCTTCGACTCCGCATTCAAAAAGTATCCTAATCCCTGTGAGTTCGGAGGAAGGGACCACTATAATTCCACCGGTCGAGGACCAACTAGCAAAAGGAGGCCAGGAAGGCAAAGGCTTGAAGAGGCATCCGAGCGGCAGTTCTAGCGGGTCAACACCGAGGAAGAAGAAGAAGGAGTAGACGTGTCCTTCTATTCCTTCTTTTGGTAGATAGATAGTATAGGATTTTATTTTGCGTTTTTGCAGGTCGTGTATAGATGCGGGTTTGGCCTCGCTTATAGGAATTCTTGCAATAAGTTTTTGTACTTGTCTTTTTTCCAAAGAATAGTGGAAATAAAATTTCCTTTTGTCTTCAGCATAACTTTATGTTTATTTGTTTAAGTGTTTTAGTGCTCGAATTTCCATCAAATGTACTTGTGAGGCTTTAGTCTTTGGGTCGGACTTGAGTTCGATGGTTAAGTCCTCAAGCCATGGCTTCGGGTCATAACCAAATGTTAAGTCGAGTCCCAGCGTTGCACTATCTCGATTAGTGGCTTGTACTTGAGTTATGCCTCCAGTTTTGGGGAGAATTGAAGTAGCTGGTTGGCAGTTGTTTTCCGCTTTCAATAAGTTTAACTTAACTTAGTCGGAACAAAGTAAAAGCAAAATGAGTTTGAGTGATCGGATCACGCTCGCTCGTTTGTTGGTAATTGCATCCTCATCCTGGGATTGAACTTATATGTTGGTGGTCAGTTACGCCTGCTTAATGTTTAAAGTTATATCCGCACTTCAGGGACTTAAATTATTTTAAGAGCAGTCAATCACACCCGTTTAATACTCAAAATTACATCCGCACTCTAGGCACTTAATTTGATTTGTGGGTTCTCAGTCACACCAATCTTATGTTTATACTCGAATGCATGCTCTGGGGACTTAGAGTTAGCCAATGGGTGGTGGGTCACACCCATTTTGTGTTTATACTCCGACCACGCTCAGGGGACCAGTGTTAATTGGGGGATGGTCGATCACATCAGTTTCAATGTTTATCCTCCAGTTCTCAATCCAAGAATCTGGAGTTAGTTGATAGATGGTCAATCACATCTATTTAAGTATTATGATATCGTTCACACTTTGAGAATAAGGAGCTGATCAAGGTTGTGGACGGTCTGATTGCATCCACCCTGAGTAGGCAGCAAAGTCATAGATGAACGGGTCCATCCTCCTCGAATTTGTAAAAATAGAGATGAGGTCATGGACGAACGGGTTTGTCCTCCTCGGGTTTGTCCTCCTCGGGTTTAAATTGAACATAGGCGAAGTTGTGGGCGGACGGATCCACCCTTCTCGAGCCTATATTTTGGATTTGACATCTGTACTCTAGTTCGCACTCTGGGAACTGGAGCTCATTGGAGGATTATCGTGTATCAATCCTTTTTGGTTTTAATATGGTTGCTTGCCCTCAAGCTTGGGGTTTCACTTAGCGAATGACCGGTCGAATCACAGTCACTCCATGTTTGAATAAGTTCCACCGTAAGATGGAACTTAGCTCTTTATGCATCATCGTGCTCTCATGACACATTTCAAGCATCGCCACTCTGGCTTGACGAGTTTGCATTTTATTGCTGAAATGAGAAAGTACGACAAAGTCAGTTGCCTTACTACAAATTATAATTTTGAAATGCATAAACAAATTTCAAATGAAAAGCAGATTAAATGAATAAATAAAGCCAATTAGGAGTAGTTGCAATGGAGATTTTCGCTATTCCAAGCTTTCAGCAAAGTGAGACCATCAATAGTTGATAATTTGAATATGTCGTCTCTAAGTCTTCATTCAATAACATACGGTCCTTCTCATGTTGGTTTCATATGTGAAGGGACCGGATAGATTCTCTTGAGTACGAGATTGCTAAGTTCAATGGTTCTGGGTCGAATCTTAGCATTGTATAATCGGGCGAATCAACTCCGGTGTGTGGCTGCCCTCAAATCAGCCTTTTCACGCTAATCCAAAGATTTGCAAGTAATATGGTGTTCGTCTTTGGTTCATTATATGCCACACCATGAGAAGGTACTTCTAATTCAACTGGAATGACGGCTTCAGAACCGTAGGAAAGTGAAAATGGAGTGCGACAGGTTGTGGACTTGTGGATAGTTTGATATGCCCAAAGGCCATAGTAAGTTCATCGACCTATCTGCCTCCAGCCTTCTCCAGTCATTTTTTCAGAATGGACTTGATAACTTTGTTAACAGCTTTGACTTGTCCATTTGCTTGAGGGTGAGAAACAGCCGATAATTTCTTCTGGATGTGGAAATGTTGACAGAAATCATTGACAGATGATGCTGCATACAACAAAGTTGATCACTTTCTTCGTCGTGATGGTTGCAAGAGGCTTGGCTTTCGCCCATTTTGTAAAGTAGTCAACTGCAATGATGGCATACTTCGCACCATCTTTAGCCAGTGATAATGATCCTATTATATCGATGCCCCATATAGCGAACGGCCGCTGACCATCTGAGTGATTTTGGTAGTTGGGGCTCTTGGAACCCAAGCAAGTTTCTAGCATCTATCATATTTTTTAGCATAGTCTGATGCGTCTTGTTTCACAGTCGACCAATAATATCTATATCGAAGTATCTTCTTAGTAAGAGCTTGCCTCCCAGTGTGATCTCCATATTATCCCTCGTGCACATCATGTAACACTCGTTTGATCTCGTCGTGGGCGATACATCGGAGTAAAGGAAGAGAGCATCCCCTCCTATACATGAATCCATTATGGATAATGAATCGTGAGAAGTAGTTAGGTTCACATTAGCAGTGGTCGTTTGATGCACCATCAATGTATAGCTTCCATATGTACTTGGGAGAATCACTAGTTTCGGGCAAGTCCTCCAGTATAGTGAATTCAGCTATAAAGTTCGAAAGAACTTGTCCTTGTTAGGTTCGTCTTGGTGTATAAGAGATATTAGATTAACTCAATTCAATGTTCCACTTGAGTAACCTACCAGACGTCTCAAGCCGCGTAAGGACCTGTCGTAACGGCTAGTATATGTAGGTTGTGATACGATGAGCCTGGAAATAAGGACAGAACTTGCTTGAGGAAATGACGAGGCAATAAGCCAGCTTTTCCAATTTCGAGTAGTCTCTCGCCACCCCTGTCAGTCACTTTTTGATATAATAGACCAGTCATTGGATCCGATCTTCTTCCTGAATCAGTGTTGCACTAATCACATTTGCTGAAACCGCCCGGTAGATATATAGTCTTTCATGATCAACCGGCTTTGACAGAATAGGTACCGTTGCTAGATGTTGAACTAGTGCTTGGAATGCGCCTTCATACTCCTTAGTCCATTCGAAATTCCACTTTCCTTTCCTAATCAGATTGAAGAAGGGAATGCACTTATCTGTGGATTTGGAGATGAATCTGCTTAAGGCTGCCACTTTCCCGTTGAGGCTTTGTACTTGCTTTATGGTTCTAAGAGTCTCGAGATTCCGAATCGCCAAGATTTTCTCTAGATTGGCTTTGATTCCTCGAGCATTGACAATGAATCGAAGGAACATTCCGGATGCGACCCTGAAGTGACACTTCAACAGGTTGGGCTTTATTCAATACTGTCGGAGGATGTTGAACATTGTTTCCAAGTCTTTGACTTGATTGATGGACAGTCGTGGCTTTACAAGCATATAGTCCACGTACACTTCCATGGTTTTCCCGATCTAGTTAGCGAACATTCGGTTCACAAGCCTTTGGTAAGTTTCCCCAGCATTCTTGAGTCCGAAGGACATCACTTTATAGCAATAGAGTTCCAGACCGGTGACAAAGCTGGTATGCTCCTAATTAGGTAGGTGCATCAGTATTTGATTGTAGCTGGAATATGCGTCCATAAAAGATAAGAGTTTGTGTCCGGCCATTGAATCTACAAGCTAATCAATTTTGGAAAGTTGAAAACTACCTTTTGGGCAGGCTTTATTCAAATCTGAGTAGTCCACACAAGTTCTCCATTTTCTGTTGGATTTCCTGACAAAAACTGGGTTGGATACCCACTCCGGGTATAATGCATCACGAATAAACCCATTCGACTTGAGTTTACTTCTTCCTTCAGGATGGCAGATCTCTCTGGATCCATATGCCATCTTTTCTGTTTGACCGAGACATGCCACGGGTCAATATCCAATGCATAGCTCACGATGTCCGATGAGATCCTACACATATCAGAGTGAGTCTAGGAAAACACATCGAGGTTGCCTGAAAAAATTCAACCAATTCCTCCCTTATCTAGTGGATAAGTTGAGATCCAACCTTTTATCATTCTGAAGTCATCATTATCATCGATCAGAACATCGATCGCCACTCTGCCGGGGAAGCCTAACTGTCTTTGACTTCCTCTTTATTTTCATTATCTAGTGGATCAAGATTTTTTTGGAACTTGTTATGGAACTCGGGCCTAGGCTCAGGCGTCGGCTGTCAATTCTCAGAAAAATGGATGCAGGGAGATTCCTCTACTTCCTTGCCCTTCTCTTTGCACCGCGCCTCCCGCGGCTCAGCAATATAGCAGGCGCGCCTAGCCGCCTGATCCCCATTAACTACTCCATCCCCGTTATCTATGGGGAATCTTATAGTTAAACACCATGTGGCAATGGCTGTCCTGAATTCAGCGAGGGTCGGTCTGCCCAAGAAAGTAATATATGGAGAATTAATGTCGAACACAATAAACTGTAGCATTCGAACTCTTTGGCGATCTCCGATTCCCAACTCGGC
Source organism: Allium cepa (assembly GCA_030765085.1). Lineage (NCBI taxonomy): Eukaryota > Viridiplantae > Streptophyta > Magnoliopsida > Asparagales > Amaryllidaceae > Allium > Allium cepa. Next base: position 217,826,221 of record CM060929.1, read on the forward strand.
TAGAAACTCCACCATCCCATCGGGTATCGCTGCACTTCCATTAAAGCCATGTATACGAGATTGACATGGCTTGAGATCCTTCGCCTCCATTCTCATTTGATCATAGGCCCGTTTAAAAGGAATATTCACATAGCTTCCACAATCTACCAAGATCCTCTTCATCCAAGCGAGGCCTATCTGAGCTAAAATGACCAGCGGTTCGATAGTGGGGGCTTCGACTCTATCAGCATCTCTGTTCCAAAAAATGATATCATCTGTCATCGTTTTCTTTTGTTTTGCCGGAGTCCCGTCATCAACATTAATGCAACACTCAAAGTCCGCATGCCTAATCGAACTGGCATACGACTCCATTTCCTTCCTGCTCCAATCAGCTGGATGAGGACCACCACTAACTGTATTTATCACCAATCTCCGGCCTATCACGGGTTCCTCTGGTCTAGCCTGGTTTTGACTTTGATTTGGGTTCGACGGGCACACACCACCAATCGGCAGCGTCCTCACAAACTGTTCCAACTTCCTCTCTCTGATTAACTTCTCAATGATGTCTAGTAAATGACGACACTCATTAGTATTGTGGCTATGGAAATTGTGGAATCTGCAGAACTTTGCAGTTTGAATCTGCTTCTCAGATGACTGTTTCCAAGATGGTTTCTTATACTAGCCAGTATTACAAGTCTAAAAATAAACATTCTCCAGGGATGTATTCAAAGGGGTATATCGGTCAAACATGGGAGTTTTGGGTCTCGGTCCACGATTTTGGTCTCGCTTCTTACCCTGATCTCCATTGCCTTTCCGTTGGCTCTATTTTTCTATAAATTCAACTGCATTTTACCAAAATTGTCACCGATCTATTTCAAAACAACATTTCTTTGAATGCCTTCGACGTTGGGACCTGCATCGTCCTGCTTCCTAGATCGTCTAGTGTCCTCTCTCCTCAGAAACTAGGTTGCCTTAGCATTGAAACGATCCAACGACGCGGAGGGTTTCCCCGCCAACCAACTACGAAACTCAAAATTGAGATCGATTTCTTTAGTTAATGCTATTAATATAGAATTGTCATTTGGGTTACTGACCTTGGCACAACATGGAACCTTTCCAGATAATGTCTAAGTGTCTTACCTGGAGCTTGGGTGATGCTGGATAAGGTGATGACATCCTTTGGCCTTGTGACATGCATACAGAATTGATCGACTAATTTCACAGCCAACTGATCAAAACTAGAAATAGATCTGGGGGTAAACGAGTAAACCACATTATTGCAATACCTCCCAACAATATAAGAAAACTTTTGCACTTAACCGCATCGTCAGTTGTGCGATATTCATGAGCCATTTGTTCTTTAATATGTGCTGATTCGAGTCTGAACTTCCTTCACACACAGGAAGGGTAGGCATCCTAAATTGACGAGGTGGCTCAGCATAAAGGATGTCATTCGTGAATGGAGTATGACTTTGGGAGATTCCCCAATCGTCATTACTAAGGCCTTGACTTTCACGGATCATTTGGTGGATCATGGTTGGAATGTCAGCTGTGTGGACATTCGAGGCCAAGGCGTGGTTGGGTTCCACGTTGCGGGAATGGTTCAGGCACGGTGACGGTCCGTTCCTTGCCTCCTTGCCTCCCGGTCTTCAGGAACACAGGGTTCTGGAGCATGTACATGTTGACGAACGTCGGATCTGCTCGGTTTTGAATCTCAGCATCCAATTCTATGGCCAAGGCGGCTGCATAACTATCGACAGTGTGATAAGGAAGCGCCACTCCTTGGGAGGAGGGCCCAGGTCAGTGTCTTGTGGAAGGACCAGCCTCGGCTTGTCCGAGGTTCAGAGCGTGTTGATGCCCGGAGGCTTACACATAGTTTCCATCCAGCCATTGGCTTGTTTGTCAATGATTATAATCACAGGAAGCCAAGCTTTTGGTGGATGAATAGAAAGCACGATCCCTTCTAGATCACCTTCGTCTTTCCTCATTCAGTCGGTTTGCGAGCTCCGTGTTGGCATGGATCTGCTGGGTGAGCTGTTGAAGGCTCTTGATTAGCTTTTGCTTTAGAATCTGGAACACCTCCTTAGTCATAGAGCCTTGTTGGTTTGGAGCTCCGTAAGATACTTGACCCATTATGTTCAGCTGCGTGGGTTTCTGTCTATCCCTTCCTTTTGGATCTGCAGCAGTTGAAGCGGTCTAAGTAGTAACCATATCAAGTGATGTAGCTCTTTCCCAGATCTGGTGGAATCTGGACAGAATGGAAGGAACTACTAGATATCAGATCTGGATCTCCTCCTTATATTTATGCAATCCAATGATAGCAATAGATCCAAATGAGTAGGAGAAGAACTGGGTTCTCTCAATGAAAGCACCAAAGTGTTTGTATCAAAATTGGGCACAACATTTTTTGAACGTATTTGAAGAGATTAAAATGATAAATTTAAATGCAAACAGAGGTTAATCTAACAAACACGCCAAAATCAACAAACAGAAATGTAAAAAGACGGAGATTTATAATGGTTCGACGTTGAAGCCTACGTCCACTTTGGAAAATTGCATGTTTTATTGATGTTTATTAACTGATTACAATAGAGGATAATGTTAGTCCTTAAGATGATGGTTTTGATGACAACAACCTTAGGACTTGTTATAAAATATAAATACTAACATTATAGTTTAAATACATATGTGTGTGTGTGTGTGTATATATGCAGGATATAAACATGCAGGTACCAAAAATGAAGACTGTACAATATAAAGAATCAAGAATGAAGATATCAAAATTGAAGACTCATGAGTATCAAGATAACAAGAGTTCAAGATTTCAAGAGTACAAGATAAGTATTGAGTCTAGAATTATGTTAAAACTTCTTGAAAGTACTTACATCTTTATTCGAAATTTATTTATGGAATGGAATCCACTTCAAGCCTATTAAAGGGATAGAACCCGAGTGGGATGGAACCCATGACAATATCTAGTGGAACATATATTGTGGTCCCATTTTGGTATCCACTAATTTTATGAAAATGCTTTTCAAAAATGTATCTCTTATTTTAAGTGTTTTCAAAACCTTCTTTTCGAAAAGACGTCTCTCTTGTTAGAAATATTTTAGCCTCAAAATTATCTTTATCATTTTTAATATTTTGATTTCAAAATTGTCCTTGATTTTAAACTATCTCTTGTTTTAATATTTAACTTTTATATATTTATATACTCAGATTTTAAATCACTTTATAGATTAAGATTATATATATTAAAAATTACTTTCTAAACTCTTTTATATGTTTAAACTATATTCAAATATATTTACAAAAGTTTAGAAATTATTTTGACAAATTATAGAAACCAATTTTAATAAGAAAAATCAAAACAACAATTTTCGCCTTGAGCATGTCGACATACCCCTACCCCCCATGTCGACATGGTGCCCGTTAAATTCAAAATTCAAATTTTCAAAAGAAGTGTCTATTCGTCATATCCTTTCACAAATAGATATGGTTGTTGATCTTCAATAAATACCAGTAGTTCTAAACGAATTTTTAACCTGATTTTCAATTATTTTCTCTCCTCTTCATCTTCCTCATTTATTTTGAAGAATCTAAAACTATACTCTGTCGAAATACCAAGTGAATCAAACTTGATTATCTCTTGTTTGATTCTCTGCCACTCTCTTTACAAGATCTCAGTGCTATTTAGAGTTATAAGATCATTTGTAAATCAAACCGTTGAGTAAAAGGTGCGGTTGAGCCTTGAAATCAATTGGGTGTGTGTGACGCCTCACCTCCATACCCACGCTAGCCAAGAACACTACGATGTAGTGCTGTCAACTAGCACGGAGAATAAGGCCGTTGAGGAGCGACCATCCATGTAACCTCTTTGTGCGAGCACCGTTATGTCAGATAGTATAGCATGCATTTCATTTAAGGAGGAAGTCCGACATACCGATACAAACTCAAAGCTATCACACGGTGGCTATAAATAATCTTCGGAAACAAACATAGAAATAAGCATAACACAATCAGTCATAGACATCCATATCACAAAGGCGGAAGAAGATATGGATACATAACTAACACATGAAAGTGTACATCAGAGTAGTGGTCAAAAAGATCCACAATAATACAAAAGAATAGCAACACGTGCTATACAAAAGAATACAACTATGAGTCTATATCTCAAGTGTATACAACAAAAACTGCTAATCTAAATAGTTAGCCAAAAGTCAGAGTATCAAACCCCGGGGAGAAGTCAAGCAGAAGCACCTGTAATATCTCGGTCTGACCCGAGTATTATTTAAGAAAATAATAAACGGATCAGTCTAGCTATAAATATCAGATGACATGGTATAAAATAAAAGATATGGCATAACATAAAATATCCGTACTGACATACTACTATAAGTATGAAAATGATGATCAACAGAAGATCAATTAATAAGAGATAAATCAATATCACAAGAATCTTCTCAAAGATCCAAAGAGGGCATCATACCCTAAACTTGTACTCATAACAAGTCAATGACATAAATTCCAGAAATCGACACAGGAAATCCAGAAATCATAGAAAAAGGGAAAGAGGCCTATCACATGAAGGTCCGAAGACCATGGGGAGCTACACCATATGGATGAGTCGGAATCACCCAGATGAGGTCTAGGCTAACCAAAAAGCAAAAAGGTATGTGTGAATGGAATCACACAAATGGTGTCTAGCCTGACCTCGCAACAAAAAGGTATGTGTGAGTGGAATCACACAAATGGTGTCTAGGCTAACCAAAAAGCAAAAAGGTATGTGTGAATGGAATCACACAAATGGTGTCTAGCCTAACCAGGAAGCAAACAAAGAGACATCGCACAATTGCTAGCCTAAATCACAAAATGATCGTCATGATCAACGAGAAGTGTCAATTACACTAAGCTAGTAAAAATAAAAGTTTAGCTTCATGTCCCATAACCAGTTGCTTAACTCAAATATTTATGAATGAACCGTAGATCTTCACTAGAAAATTGTCACAAAAAGGTTCAATCGAACAAGTCCAAGAGTTAACCGACGAAGCAAACGCAAGCGTTTCATACCACTTGTTTTACTAAGCCGTTTAATTCAATTTCTCATACGAGTGAGGTAAAGGTTTGTATATACTAGTAGATTGGAAAATGGTTTAAGAAAAGAGCTTTGTTATTGAAAATAGAGTTGAAAGAGTTTTGTTGAAAGAGTTTTGATATTTACTACTAGTATTGAAACCTTAATATTTTAAAGTGACAAATCATAGAAGTGATTGTAGAAACAATCAATCATAAAAATTCACATACGAAGACGTGAATAAAATCCAAAGAAACCGATAAAGAATCCATCGAAATAGATATTCAAAAATCCATAAAATCGACCGAGAAGCCCAAGATAGTTTGTCTTGAAGATTGGTCAACTCAGCATCGCAACAAAGCAAGTCCTATTGAATGTTTTTCAGATAAGATCCCCTACGGAGGGGGGTCCGGGGGGGTGGCAACCCCCCAAGGTGGGGGTGCGGGGGCAACGCCCCTGCTACGGGGTTCGACCTACCCGGTCAGGTCGCAAGGGTCCAGGGTGCAGCGCCCCGTCCAAAGACGGTACGACCTAGTGATTAAAGGGGCACGATCTAGTGGTCCAGCGACCTAAAGGGTAATGGTCATGTGGCTAAAAATGGGTTCGCGACCTAACACTCAAACGACCTAAAGAAAATAAGAGGCCGAGCGACCTATAAGAAGCAGCGACTTAAATAGAATCGAGGTCCAACGACCTACGGGTTAGGTCATGCGAGTTAAGGAGGTCAACGACCTAACAGAGACACACGACCTTATAAAGGAATGCGACCTAAAGGCACGCGACCTAGCGACCTAAGCAGGAAACGCGACCTATGAGGGACAAGCGACTTAAGTGGGTCAACGACCTACGGAATATAGGTCACGCGACCTAACGGTTTACAAGGTCTTGCGACCTAACTGGAAACGTGGTCTAGCGACCTAAGGAGATAAGGCCTAGCGACGTACGAGCTAAAGGTTCAACGACCTAACAGGATGTAGGTCCAACGACCTAACAGGTAAGAGGATCAGACGACCTAAAATGCCATAGGACCTAACGACCTAAGGTCACAGACCTAGTGAGCTAAAGCCATACGACCTAACGACCTAAGGTCATACGACCTAGCGACCTAAAGCCATACGACCTAGCGACCTAAGGTCCATACGACCTAACTCCGAAGACGTTAGAAATGGCCAGAACGACCTACGACCTAAGGTCCATACGACCTACGACCTAAGGTCCATTCGACCTAATGCCCAACGACCTAGCGACCTAAAACCAAACGACCTACAACCTAATTCCGAGTGCCGAGCGACCTAACGTTGTAGGCCATTTTAAGGTCGAAAACGAGCTATTTTGAGGCCGAGACTTTTCCACGCGAACGACCTAAGTGCAGTTTTTCACCAAAAACACTAAAATTTGGGGGTTTTTGCCAATCCAATCCAAACCAAATCCAAATGTACATGCAAACATGATAGGGATTCATTCCCAACAGTCCAAGATAGTTATAGGCTAGATTTGTGAGATAAAAATCTCACCTTTTCACTAAAATGGATGAAGATGAAGCTTGAAATGCTATGAAAGGATCAACCACTAGCTTGAATCAATGTCTTCACTTGAGTTTTGGAGTTGATGTTGGATTAGCAATGAAGACTTAGCTTTTGGAGTTTTAATTTCTCTTTCCACTCACCATTAATGCAAAAGCTTGAGTTGGTAGGAATTTATGAAGAGTGAAGAGAAGGAGGGGGTTGGGCTTGAGTTATAATGGCTAAGCTAACCCAAAGTCCAAAGCGGGAAAAGTTAGTGAAATTCCACTAACTCCAAACTATCAATGTTTATACTTAAAAAGTTGTAAACGACATTTCGAACTCAACGGAAGTGGTCTCAAGTCCTAATTTAACCATTTGCAAAAAGTAGCTTTTCGGACCAAAATCCGATTAACGATAAAATATTTAAATATAAAATCGACAAATATGCGAGTTGTTACAGTGTGACCGTTGACCTGGAAATCGATTTGGTGATCTTGTGGCATGGTTAAATCAAGAGAGTTTTTCCTAGACTCGAATACAGGAAGGTGTACCTCGTTGCCTTGAAACCGAGGGTGTAATCTAGTAGATTATTTTGAAAAGAAATCCGTACAGTTGTGTGGGACTGGATGCAGGGTAACTCCGAACCAGTATAAAATCCTGGTATATTCTTTCCTTTACTGGTTTTATACAGTATTTGCGTTGTGTCTGATTCTATGATTATATCAGTGTTTGTGAATTGCATTTGTTGGCGAGTAAATTACATATGATTCAAAAAGATTTAGAAAATCCATATAACACTATTCACCACCCTCTAGTGTTATTCCAACCTTAAGATCTGTAATCCGCATTTCTATCATTTGGTATCAGAGCATTGGTTTTCAAAATTTCATAATCTGATTTAAAAAAAAATTAAGATGGCCTTTTTTTGATAAAATTATTAACACTTTTTTCGAATGAATATGCCACAGAATCATCATGATATTGTTGTTTAAAATTATATTCAGTTATTTTGAAAAGTTACTTGATTCTTTAAAAAGTTATGTTATTTTGCAGGGGAAGAGTTATGCCCAATGACTGTTGGTTAAAAGATACCAGATAATCATTCATCGATCAAGAAGAACAAATGGATATATAATGGCAATCGACAATGAAATGGGTACCAGATCAATACAAAAATTTTGATTCTCATCTACAACTTGATTTTATACCGTGCCTCTCTCTATCTGCTTGCAATGCCACTGGTTTAGTGCAAATCCGTCAAGAAATGACAAAGTTATGGTCAAATGAAGTTTTGGCCAAAAAAGAGAAAAAGAAAGATAAACCGTCAATGGTATTCTTCACATTTCATCCAGGGATTTGAGTATTTTGTTCCTACTCATTTTCTAGATTGTAGTTCTTGTTCTCACGGTCATTTTGATGGGTGGATCATCAAATTCCGATCAAAAGTACGTGAGATATGACAGTTTGACATTGGCTATCCAAAACTGAAAACTGTGTACGAGATTTTTTGCATTTCTCTTACTGTTCGGCCAATTGCACCATAATACTATCCAAATTCATCACCAAACTATTACTGGATCGTAGCCCTTGCCTTCCTCTTCGATTTTCCGCTGGTTTCATTGAATTTTGTTAATAAACGAAGGAGATATGCCTTTTAGAAGTTTGATAGTAAATAGAAAAACAGAAAGAAGAAGAAGAGAAACTTTTATGAAAAGTGGTGACTCTTGGGTCTATTTATAATGGTTGAAGTGTCCATTCATTCAAAATTCGAATTCAAAGTTTTGGCGCTAAGTTGATCAATCTTCTAAATCATATGTATCTTACTACGATGATCAGAAAAACAAGCTCGTCGCAATGGAGTAGATCTCGTCATCAAATTCTGAAAGATATAAATATGTGATTCACGAAAATGGAAGAACAACAAAGTTAGAAAGATGGAGGAGTACAAAAAGTGGTATGCCTTACTATTATTTTATCTTTATTGTTGCATTTAGTTAGATAGAGAAATTTATCTCTTTTATAAGTTTTGATATTTTGGTCCATATATCGACACACCATAGTATACATAGCGATATACCGGTCTAATTTTTTTTTAAATCGATTTAAACGTGTTTCCTTTCAAATAAAATCTCATTACTAATTAATTACAACTATACTAAGTACAAAAGCATACCATCATTCGTGATTCCAACTTTTCTAATGTTATTTTTTCTTCTCGTACTCTATTTCTTTTAAGATACTAATTTTATATTTTTAAGAAATTAATAGAAAGAATTTAGAATGTTAGAATAAGGGTCTATCTATAGATTTCTTCAATTAATAATATTGTGCCACATTACATGACAGTTGTCTGACATACATGCAAAATAACACATGTCATTACACTTTTTCTTTAATAAAAGCATTTTTACATGTATAATGCCAAGTGTCTTTACACATGTTTTCTCATTATTTTTTTATGTTTTTTAAGTCATTAATCATATTAAATACTATAAAAAAATTGGGGAAAAAAAATCAATTATTTACATGTCAATATCTACTCGTAAAATTAGTGCAAAATCATGTTAAAATCAGGCCCAGAACAATAGATGGTATATCTGAAATGCTGTCTTTTCTTCTAGAACGTTTCTTAAATGTTGTAGATTCATTTTTATAGCTTCTCTGCGCTTTGAAACACTGTACTGTTTTGAAACTTTTCACAGCATTTGGCAAATGCTGCAGTTTCTGTTTATAATGTTTTGAATATATTTTGCTGCAAAAACTTTTGCAGCATTCTGTAAATGCTGTCTTTTCTATTTGAAACTTGAAACTGTGTAAAAATAATATTTAAATTAAGCATTTTTCTCTATTCTTTTTAGAAGTTATTTTTTAACTTATATTAGAATATTTTAAAATTAATGTTTAGATATTTAAAATTTTAAATGAAAGAGGCCTTAATATGACACATGTTTATTTTAGTTTTTCAATCTTTGTTATTTTATTAAATATTTCATTATGATATTATTTTAAATTTAAAAGGTGTTTAAACATGTTTCTAAATATCAATAGTAAGTTAATATAAACAGGTTTTAACTAGTAAGTTAAGTATTTTATAAACATGGAAGTTTGGATTCTTAAAAAAACAATAAATTTATTAAAAAAATTATTTTAAAGAAATTAAATAAGGAGGGTGTTAATTTTTATAAAAACCATATTTGATCATATATACAGTTTAAATCCATATTTCCTAGTGATTTGATTTTGATATTGAGTTTGACTGCTACCTTTCATGATTATGTTGTAGTTTTAATACCATTTATTACCTTTAAACTCTTGTCTTTACTACTCTTTCAATCTCATTCATTAGTTTCCTTAACCTATGTCTAGTAATTGGTGTGTACTACCTTCGTTTGGTTGAAGTGATTTATAATAAATAGTTTGACATATGTATACATACATACATACATACATATATGTATGTCAATTAGATATTACTTATAACTCATGTTTATCTTATAATCTGAATATCTCTTACCGTGGTCTATATATCATCATATCATTCTGGATATTTTTTTTCTCACTTCATTATCATTTTATTGCATACTACATATCATTGTGCATCCTATTTCAAATCACATCTCATTTCATATTACATCATAAATAACAATGCATGAAATATCATAATCATTTGCATCACATGTTGCACTTCATTCTGCATATCATCTTATGCTACATAGCATATGTCATACATTTCATACTGCATTACAAAATACATATTGCATACATGTATACATAACGAGTGTATTTTATTTAGGGGGGGTTTATAGTATTGTCTTATAGTATAGGATTGTTAGTTTTTGATTTGTTTGGTATGTTTTGATTGACTTGTTTGACTTGATTGACTTGTTTGACTTGATTGATTTGTTTGACCTAATTGATTTTTTTTTATTTGTTTGACATGAATAGATTTGATGCGTGTGTTGATTGGATTGTCTGAGATATACTTACACATATTTATGTATTGAATAATTATAATATAACTTTGTTAATGTATTTCACATTCCATTTACTATACTTTGTTCTAATATTAGTTTAAGGGGGAGTTTTATAGTTATATTAGTTTAGGATAAGTTTTTGTTGACGACAAAGGGGGAGAAATATAAAATTGAGTAGTTAGAGTAGTTAGGCTTAGATTAAGAGGGAGTTATTAGATTATGGGGGAGTTATTGTGAAGGTGAAGTATATTTTATAAACATAGGTTGTCATCATCAAAAAAGGGAAGATTTTTAATCCTTGAGATAATGGTTTCGATGAAAACAACCTTAGGACTTGTTATAAAATATAAATACTAACATTATAGTTTAGATACATATGTTGTGTGTGTGTATGTATGTGTGTGTGTGTATGCAGGATATAAAATGCAGGTACCAAGAATGAAGACTGTACAGTATAGAGAATCAAGAATGAAGATATCAAGATTGAAGACTTATGAGTATCAAGATATCAAGAGTTCAAGATTTCAAGAGTACAAGATAAGTGTTGTGTCTATAATTATGTTAAAACTTCTTGAAAGCACTTACATCTTTATTCGAAATTTAATCGTGGAATGAAATCCACTTCGAGCCGGTGAAAGAGGTGGAACCCTAGTGGGTTGGAAACCACGACAATATCTAGTGGAACATATAGTACTCCTATTTTGATATCCATTAATTTTATGAAAATGCTTTTCAAAAATATATCTCTTATTTTAAATGTTTTCAAAACCTTCTTTTCAAAAAGACATCTCTCTTGTTTGAAAATTTTAGCCTCAAAATTATCTTTACCATTTTAATATTTTGATTTCAAAATCGTCCTTGATTTTAAACTATCTCTTGTTTTAATATTTAGCTTTTAAATATTTATATACTCAAATTTTAGATCACTTTATAGATTAAGATTATATATATATATATATATTAAAAATTACTTTCTAAACTCTTTTATATGTTTAAAGTATATTCAAATATATTTACAAAAGTTTAGAAATTGTTTTGAAAATTTATAGAAACCAATTTTAATAAGAAAAATCAAAACATCAATTTTGCCTTGAGCAGGTCGACATACCCCTACCGTCCATGTCGACATGGTGCCCATTAAATTCAAAATTCAAATTTTCAAAGGAAGTGTCTATTCGTTGTAACCTTTCACAAATAGATATGGCTGTTGATCTTCTATAAATACCAATAGTTCTAAATGAATTTTTAACTAGATTTTCAATTATTTTCTCTCCTCTTCATGTTCCTCATTTATTCTAAAGAATCCAAAACTATACTCTGCCGAAATACCAAGTGAATCAAACTTGATTATCTCTTGTTTGGTTCTCTGCCACTCTCTCTATAAGATCTCGGTGCTATTCAGAGCTATAGGATCATTTGTAAATCAAACTGTTGAGTAAAAGGTGCGGTTGAGCCTTGAAATCAATTGGGTGTGATCGTTGCCTCGGAAATCGATTAGGTGAACTTGTGGCCTGGTTAAATCAAGAGAGTTTACCCCCGGACTCGAATACAGGAGGGTGTACCTCGTAGCCTTGAAACTGAGGGTGTAGCTTGGGAGATTGTTTTGAAAAGAAATCCATACAATTATGCGAGACTGGATGTAGTGTAACTCCGAACTAGTATAAAATTCTGTTGTGTTGTTTCCTTTACTGCTTTTATTTAGTATTTGCATCTGTGTCTGATTCTATGATTATATTTGTGTTTTCGAATTGCATTTGTTGGTGAGTAATTACATAAGATTCAAAAAGATTTAGAAAATCCGCATAACACTATTCACCCCCTCTAGTGTTATTCCAGCCTTAAGATCCATAATCTGCATTTCTAAAAGATAACATAAACACTTAAGTTACAATGGATCTCCGATAGAGCAACGGCGTAATGGCATCAAAAGTCCCTTTTCTGAAGCATAGGGCTACTATTTAAAGGTGTAGTATGAAAATATCTGGCTTAGATCTCGGAATACCTCTTCTCCCATGTGGGTGGGTTCACATGATCGATCCGAGGTCATTTGGGATCGAACACTACCTTGTTCATATCGATCAAAATGACATCCACATGAGCTGAGATTGACCAGGGACAATGTTGAGCTCGTAAGTAAGCTCCAATGAAAATCTGGTAGCATTTGGACTTGTGGGTTTTGAGTTATGATCGATCCAATTTTGACATTGTATGAGGATGGAATGTGTGTATCGATCGGTTCGTACCGATAATGCTATGCGTATCGGTAAGTTGTTCAATGGTGACGTGGAGCAATGGTTCAGGAGAGATCCACATTTCATGCCGAGTGACCATTTCCTCTTTTTGACCATGTTTCTTCGTATCGACCTAATGTAACTTCATTCGTATCGATGCTTTTAGATGCTGCTTCGTATCGATGTAACATGACTCGTTCCATATCGATCATTACATGTATTCTTCACATCGATCGTTTGGTGGTATGTTTTGTATCGATCGTTGGCCGGTCGATATGAACTGTATAGATGGGAAGATTGATACAAGTGTGCATGAATAGAACCAATACGAAATGTCGAAAGTTGATGGACACGAAGGAGAATGGGCATGATGGATACGAAGAAGAGTGGTCTTTGATGGATACTTACCAAGTTCTTCTCTCTTGGTTTTGATCGATCCATAACTTGAGCATACCAACTCCGATTGACCTGAAATTTGAAATGTTGGCTTTCATAGCTTTACCTGTCGTGTCATGTTATAGCTTGATCCGGAATCGAACCAAATTTCATAGTGTCCGTAGTGAATCTGTGTACAACCAATCTTTGGGACAAATTGTCATTGGTTTCTAATCAAATTCTTGGTGTCACTGCCTTGCCAAAAGGCGGGATAACACTCAGATAGTTTATGAGCATTTATTATTTCTGGTTAAATTATATATGAGCACCTTGTGAATTCAGTTTCACAGTTTGTTATAAAGATTCGATGATAATGTCGAGTTATATTTTAAATTTTAATAAAAGTTATTTATTATAGTATAAACAAAGATATACATTTGAGAAATGAAATTTGATAGGTATGGTTTATAAATAAGAAAAATAGGATTTAAACTGAAAATTTAAGAACTTAAATCCGGGTGTTTTAGAAATTTCTTTTCAAAATTTTAGGAAAAATGATAGTGGTATTGTTTGAAAGTATTTTTAACAAAAATATTTTAAAATGGATTTCAAATGAGGTAGAAAGCACTGAACTCACTTCTGTTGCTGGAAATAATTCTGGGATGACTACAACATCATTGATGTTTATTTTCGGATTTCTATGTGAGGAATTGCTACCACAGTAATTGGTTATAGAGTTGTTTGATAAAACAAATTTTGTTTTAAATTCCAAAAGTATGGTTTGGTTTGCCAAGATGATATGTATATTATTATTTCAAATAGAGTTGAAATAAAACGGGGTATTTACTTCTAAAGTTTTAGTTAAGTGATATTATAGACTCATGCATCCCATCCATTAGGATAGTTTGTTTTGTGCATCTTGTTTTGAGATGTTGTTTGGTAATTTTCATTCATTGAAACGAAAATAGAATGTTCGGTTATTTTGAACGGTCGAAACTTCCGAGTTGATTTAGAACTTGAAGTTAAGTATTTTTGTAGAAATATTAGAGAATAAGTACTTGTAACTTATAAATTTGAGAAGATATTAGGAAATAAATCAAGTTTTATGTTTGTAGAATATCCTAGTTAAGTAAAACCAATCTGAAATTTGCATATATACCTTTATGAGGGAGAAGAGTGTTATACAGGTATAAACTTAATTTTTAAAATGATTGATAAACATGAGTTGTGCTTTAGAAGATGTTTGTGAACTTAAGTAATGTTTTTATAAAAGCGGTCATAAATGAATTCTAGTATTAAATAAGAAGTGATCTTTGAGAAGGTGAATGTGATTTAAAATGAGAAATAATTGGTATAGTTCAGAAACCAATGGAATAAATACGCAAGTTGTACGTAGGTCATTTTATTCGCATAACTAATTTGATCCAAATTCGAGTATATGATTTCGAGGTGATTTACACTGATCCTAATAAGGATTTTTCACTTGATTCTTGAAGGTGAACACTTGATATAGATTTTTGATAAGATTCTGAAGTTTTCTATTATAGTGTATGACTATAAAAGGAGAATGAAGGTTTCAAACCAAGAAACCTGATCGGAGTCCGCACTAGGGAAGTCAAGATAGTGATACTAGTTTGGAAATGAAATTTATGTGATCGAATGAGTGATTGGATATGATATTCATGTGGTTTAAATATATACATCGTATGGGCTTTATTAAATTGTATGTTGTTGACCTTAGAAAAATGCAAATTGTATGGTTGGATATAATTTGTAAGTAAATTACAAGTAGTCGCTTTTGGTTTCATGAGTGGAGTTTGATTGCTCGACTAATAGATATACATTTATATTGCTGTTAGTGATTTTATGCTTTAACTATAAAAGGCCACTTTTGTGCTTTTGTTTTCTTTTATTGATTTGGGCCGATGGTGGCGAGTTGTAGTTTTTCCAACCGAGCCTTGTGAAGGAGATGCTGCCAATAATTTTCATAACATTTGAGACTTTAAAACTTTAATAACACATTCATCTAATTGATTGAGAAATTTTAAAGGATTGGGGACATTTTTCTTTATTTAGGAATTCCAGGAACGAGTTTCTTTTAAGGGGAAAGAATGCAATGACCCAAAATTTTGAATGTTTCAAATTGAAATATTTAATTTATTTGAATAATCAGATTTGATTTAAATTTTAATGGTAATAAGGAAATTAATTAGTAATAAAATGACTTAATTTTTATTGTAGTATTCCTAATTTAATTTATTTAATATTTCCATAATTTTTAAAATGGAAAATATTTAAATTATTGTTTGACACGGCAAACGATTGTATTTTTGGATCTTTATAGAACAAGCTAACTGTAACAACCCATTGACAAGGAGCAATCATTTAATAGTAAATTATGAGTTAATTAGGATTTAAATTGATTACTAGGGAACTATAAGAATGTTTTGGAAATTTGATAAGGGAAACTAATTACTAAATAATTTAAATAAAATGAATAATTAATTAAATTAAAGAAAATAATATTTTAAAATAAATAATTACATAATTTAGTAGTGGAAATAATTTAGTAAGGAAGCTTGCATACATACATACATACATACAAATATATACATATACATATACATATACATATACATATAAGCCCAAACCCTAAAAACATGTACTTTAAGTTTTAAATTTCTAGAGGTTTCTAAATCCTGATACTTCTCCCCACTTTATAAATACAACCTATACGTTCAACATTGAGGAGAGGAAAAAATCCATCATTCTCCCCAAATCATATCTCTTTAAATATTCAAATAAAAATCAAAATAAATTCTACAAATCATAATGATTCTAGCTAAGGCTTCTTGATAGCTCTACACTCGCTGCAATCATGGAATCAATTGTTTGATCATCAGTTGAAAAGAGGAGTTATTCATAATAAGAAGAAAGAAGCAAGTGATTGAAATCAAAAAGAAGAAGAGTGTAGTTCTTCATATAGGTGAATACTCTTGTACTCATAAATATGTCAATCCCACTCACCCCTAATATGAGTTGAATCAAATATCTATACATTGCTCTCCATTGTTATTTCTATCCAACTTCTCGTATCAAATAAAATCACATAGCTTACTTATAGGGAGAAAATAATATAGGATAATAAGTCTCAATAAAGTAGGAGGAGAAGGAAAGGGATAATGGATCGACTCAGCACCAATGCCTCACTCGCTACCTGAATGGTCCTTAAACCAACTCCGATCAGTCGAGTGGTGTTGGCAGACCACTGCACGATGGAGGAAGGTGAGTGCTAGTCTATTCATGTATTTGCGTGTCCTGAAGTGTAACCCAACGTATGCATGTGAGCAAGGTCAAACATGTGAAGGTGTGTGCATATGTGAGTTCTTCTATGTTCTATGTATTAATGAGTATATATGCATATGAAAGGTGGAAATATACACATATGTACTACTGTTAGTCTGAGAATGTTAGATAGTGTGTATGACTTTCTTGAAGAAAAAACTGAGAATTGGAGTGAAGTAGGATGGTGTCTATATGCATGGATTTGCCAGATTTGTGAAGGTGAAGGTGGGTAGCATGTGAGAGAGAAAATATTAGAACAGTATACATATATTTGCACTAATATATATATATATATATATATATATATATATATATATATATATATATATAGACACACACACGAATAAAGTTCTATATGTTATTAACATTGGATTTAGATAAAGTCTAACACATTTATTATGTATGTAATACTTGAGTCAATATCAGACATTTCAGTTACAAGGACCATATGAACAGCTTGTGTTTTGTAGGCATAACGGAGACTTGATATATAGGAATGTTGTATATTATTAGCGTGATATAGACTCATTACATATTTGACATGGTTGTTAACTAGATTTTTAACCAAACATAATTCAAAGGGAACTGGAACATCTACAATAAGTCAAAATATGTCAAGGATCGACCAAGAAGATCGGAAGGAAAAGAAGAGAAAGACCAAAGAAGAAAAATGCCAAAACAAGCTAAAGTGATGGATCGCCAGCGATCCATAAAGCTTGCTAGTGGATCCTCTAATCCTCTTGCATCATGATTTAATATGTTCCCTAGAGACGCATGCCAAGTTTCATAGCATGTCAAACAATCTAGCTTCACATGATTCTAGCTGTTTGACCAAAATCAGCTAACTTAAAATGGACCTACAGAACTCATATGAAATCGAATTGATTTGAAATTTTGGGAGAACATTTAGAAAACATAGAAGGAGATTCAAAAAAAAATTGAGCATTTGGAGTTGATTTTATGGATCGCTGGCGACCCATCTAGATTGGGCCCCACCACCTTAAATTTTTACGGTGGGCCCCCAACACACTCTAGAGTGTTCCTAAAAAGTTTCGTTCAATTTTATTAAGATTTGATCGAGTGATGGATGATTCTTTTAGACCATATGACCCATGAAGATGGATGATCAAACTAACTTCGAACGACTTGAAATTTGGAAAAGGAACTTAAGTAGAAGATAGGAATACAGCTAAACAAAGATCGCTCAAAAATATGCTAAGTGGATGGATAGCTAGCGATCCATCCCTTATGGATAGCTAGCGATCCATCAAGATAGGTCGGATCACCCTTGAAATTTCCGAGCTCCTTTGTAGCACTAAGTAAAGGCTTCTCGTAAAAAATATATGCTAAGTTCATGGATAGATAGCTTTCCATCAACTATGGATAGCTAGCGATCCATAGAAATGACTCGGATTGATTTGATATTTTCGATGATGACTTGGCATAGCAACCAGACTCTTCTATACTTGGACTTCTAGCTCAACACTCACTACATTCCTCTATAAATACCCACCTACCTACAACTAGAGATGGATCATTTTTCTGGAGAGAGCTGCCATTACTATACCAGAATTCCTTCACTTCTTCAGCTTCCTTGTTCCTTACAACAATCGTTAAAGGGTTACTGCGGTTCTCCAGTCAACCCTTATACCCGTGACTTATTTTAATCATTGTAACGTAGATCCAAGGACTAACTAGTTGATATTCAGATAGATTCAACTAGTATAATCATAATAAAGATTGGATGTAGGCTATAGTCAGCGGAACCACTATAAAAATTACCTGTCTCTTTTCTTACTTCTGCTTTTTGTTTCTTGTTTATCTGAGATTTGTGCTGCTGATTATTTGCGCTATTGCTTTCACGCTTGATCCGCGGTGTTGATCCATTTTTTTATTTAACAATAGTGTTCATTGATTATACATTATATATATTATTTGATATTTTTTGTAATCTAAATGTCACCTTTGTATTCTATACTATATCTGGACGTTGTGACTGGCTTTATGTACTCTGTTATTTACTATATATTATGTATTGTTTTGTCCTAGAGGCACATGTGTTTTTTGTTTTGTACTAATACTGTGTATGAAAGATTTATTAATTATTTGATGTTTAATACGTACCAATGTTAGTCCTAGAAAATATTCACTTGTGTGCCTTGTATAACTCCATTCTCCATATTATCTGATAGCATTACCAATTAATACTCTTGGATAATATGGGGGGTGGGGTGTCACAATATGGTATCAAAGCAAGGTTCAGAATGATATATTGTATATAAGGAACACGAGTCATCAGCTTAGATGAGATAGAGGGTCCATGTCCCTATGGGTATTTATAAGGTCTGATTCCCTATATTTTCATGTGAATATTTCAATTTGAACTTTTCCAAAAAAATTCTTTTTTCATTGATTTCTGATCGAAGACTCATGCATTTTGACTTATTTAAGTCTTTATATATATTATATATATATACACACATGTATGTATGTATGTATGTATGTATGTATGTATGCATGCATGCATGCACGCATTCGAATATTCTGAACTTATTTCGAATATATTTTGGCTGGTATGATTTCGATTTTGACTTTTGTTAGACTTGTTCCAATTTGATGCTTCAGCTGGATTTTTGCTTTTTTGCTATGATTTGTATGCTGGGTGATGTTCCTAGCTTTTCATGAATATACATACATACATACATCTATATATGTAAGTGTGGGATTGTGTGTGTGTGAACATATGAAGTTTTTCCTTGTGCTTTGAATGATCGATGAAGTTTGATTATGTTGTCTACTTGTCCGATGTTGAAGCTTGATTACTAGTTATAGTATGATACGTGATGATGCTTGTATCAACTGATACTTTTGAGTTTTTTAACCCAGTGATATTTGATGCTTTAAGTAGGTATTTCACTTTGCCTTTTGATGATTTTTTTGTATGATCTCTAGTATAGTTAACCCTTGGACACTGAAGACATGTGCAGTGATTCTACCAATCATGATAGTGCACCGTAGTACCTTTGTATGACCAAGCACATCTTTGTTTAAGTCAATCATTTCCTCCATTTTCTTGAAACATTTTCGTCTTACTGCCTAGTCAGTTGTTCCCTTATGAGTGTAGCTCTTTGACCTGGTTGTATACCATATGTGTGTTTACATTTGTATTACTATTTGCATTTGAAACATATGTGCATGTCTTCCCTGGATTTACCCGTGCACTATGTATTTGTTGTTTTAGGCTTTTGAACGTTTTCTTATTCTTGTGCATTCTACCGGCCATCGTGTGCATATACTTATGCTTCAGCCTGGTCTTGCATGTTTTGCTTACTCTGAGTTTGGTATGCCTTGTACTTACATATGTTGATCTGTAAAGTCTATCAATTACCGGTCCATGTCCAGTCTTCTACCTAGCCTTGCTCTACCATGTGCTCAAGCCTGTTAATCTTGTACTTGCACTTGCATTTGCATAAGATTTGTTTTCCGTATGCACTTATTTTGCTGATGCAATTGTTAATGTTGTTGTCATTCCATTCTTTTGTTGCCTTGTACTTGTGCAATTCTGGCCATTGTAGCTGTACATCCTACTTTTATTTTGTACATGTGCTTGTTGGTCTTGTACATGTCTTGTTGCCAATTGAAATTTTTATGAAATGAAACTTTCTTTGTTCTTGATAAACTGATACAATAAATATTGCAGCAATCAAATATAACTGTTTAATATTTATATAGTAACAAGGCTATTATAGTGGGCTGCTATTAAGGCCCATCAGTCTGAGCCGTTGGATATATTGAGTTGAGCATCCTACCTTATATCATATTACTCTTTCCTCATAAAGTCAATACACAGAGACATTCGTTATTCTTATTTCCCCCTTCAAACCTAGCAAAGCTAGGGTTTGTGATCTTCAATCTTCAACCGTCGACATTACAAATCTTTAAAATTAAGGCTTTTTATCTTGCACAGTTGTAGCTTTGCTAGGATTTTGCAAGATCCGTGAGCTCTTTCAAGGATTACCGAGAGTAGATTTGAGGGTTGTGCTTCGCTATGGATAAATCGAGACAATTGTTTTTTAAAGAGTGAGCTTCTACAAAATCTTTTCTTTGCAATGGTTTTGTATAGGACTTCACGTCTCTAAACGATATTATTCAGGAATTTTGCAATCGAGCTTGATGGCTTCGGCATGCTTTTCTGAAATTTGCGATGGTTCAGTAAAATTCTTGCTTTGCAGCTGTTTTGTAATGGGTTTGGCATCTTTGTTTTATATCAGATCAGTGACTTTGATGTTGGGCTTGATGTCTTCAGCATGTAGCTCGTCTCAGTTTAGTATCAGATCTGTGACTTTGATGTTGGGCTTGATGTCTTCAACGTGTAGCTCTTGCCTTAGTCTGATGAAGCTCAGCTTTGATAATGGTTTTGTTAGGATATTTGCTTTCTGATAAGATGAAGATATATGATTTACACTCAATTTTTCTTTCATAACCTGTTCTCTCACAAAGTAGAGATCCAACTCCATATGTTTAGTTCTTGAGTGTAGGATTGGATTTGCTACAAGCAGTTTTGTACTTAGATTATCACACGATGTTGTATCTTTACTAATAGATTCAACCTTTAATTCACTTAAGAGTGATTCAATCTACATTATTTCTGCTGTAGCACTTACAACACTCCATATTATGCTTTAGTAATTGACCTTGACACAGTAGATTGTTTTTTGAGCACCAAGAAATTGGGTTTTTACCCCAAAATTTGCAAAATCCAGTAGTTGATCTTCGATCATCATGGTAAATAGCCCTATCTGCATCAGCATAACCATTAATGTTCAATGTTTTTCATGATTCTAGAACCAATCCGTGATTTATCGTTCCTTTAAGATATCTTAGAATTCTTTCAACTACTTGCCAATACACATCAAATGCCCTGTGCATAAACTGACTTTATTTACACTGAATGTAATCTCTGGTCTGGTTATAGTGACATACTAAAGTTCCCCAACTATACTTCTGTATTGTTTGTCATTGGTTATTGGATCACCTTTGTTTTTTGATAAATGTAGATTACTTGTCATTGGTGTAGATAGAGAATTTGCTTGATCCATTTTAGCCTTAGCCAGTAATTCAGAAATGTATTTGCTTTGACTTAAATGTAGTGCAACAGATGATGCTTTCTTTACTTCTTTCCCCGAAAATAGTGCAGATCTCCCAAGTCTTTGACAGAGAATTCTTTGTTCAGATGTAGTGTAAGAATGTCTATTTCTTTTTCACTGCTTCCTGTATTAATAAAGTCATCAACATATATTAGAACATAAGTAACAGCATCATTGGCAAACTTGGTGAATAGTGAGATATCTGATTTTGTTGAGTTATAATCAAGTTTAGCCAAAGTTGATTTTAACTTGTCAAACCACAATTTTGGAGCTTGCTTAAGTCCATATATTTCCTTATTTAATTTGCAAACAAGTTTTTCACTTCCTTTTGATCTGAAACCTTGAGGCTGATCCATGTAAACCTCTTCCTACAATATACCATTCAGGAATGCATTATTTATATCTAATTGCTTAATGGTCCAATTTCTTTGCAAAGCAAAAATTAAAATTATTCTAATAGATGGGGGTTTCACAATTGGTGAGAAAGTCTCATTAAAATCAAAACCATGTTGTT
The DNA here is from genome assembly GCA_030765085.1 of Allium cepa. Taxonomy (NCBI): domain Eukaryota; kingdom Viridiplantae; phylum Streptophyta; class Magnoliopsida; order Asparagales; family Amaryllidaceae; genus Allium; species Allium cepa. The sequence continues at coordinate 217,848,368 of CM060929.1, forward strand.
GTGAATATCCTTTAGCAACTAATCTTGCCTTGTATTTAGAAATTGAACCATCGGTATTTTCTTAATCTATATGTCCACTTGCAACCAACAATATTTTTGTTGGCTGGTAGAGGAACAAGTGTCCATGTCGTGTTTCTCATAAGTGCATCATATTCTTCCCACATAGCAGTCATCCATTTTTCATCCTGGATAGCTTGATAATATGTGCTTGGCTCTTTAGTGTCCAAGTTTGCATTATATGCCACTTTTTGCTCTTATTATCATATAGTGTCAAGCTCTTGCAGATTGTTGATTTTTATCACTTACTGTGGTTTCCTATTGAGTATTGGTTGATAATGGATCATCCAATGCTTGATTAGAACTTGATTGAGCACTGTTGTCTTGTTGTGAGACATAGTTTGATCTTTCTGATAGTCTGTTTGACTCATGGCTGGAACCTAAGTTGGACTAGAGGGCTGTGGGTTGAAATCACCTTGAATTGACATTGGTGAGTACTGATCATTTTCACTTCCATGTCTTGCTTCACCTTGAGCCGGTACAACTTCATCCAGTTGAGAAGGTATTGGTGGTAAGGAGTACTTAGGATTGTATACTTCTTATGTGGTCTTAATTTATGGCTTACTAAAAGGAAACACTTGCTCATTGAATACTACATGCCTTGATATATAGATTCTTCATTGTTGTCTAAACACTTGTACCCTTTCAGATTTGCTGCATAACCAAGAAAGGTACATGATGATGATTTGAAATTCAACTTGTTAGTGTTATAAGATCTTAAATAAGGAAAACATAGACATCCAAATACTTTCAGACCTTGATAATCAGGCTTCATTTTGTATAATATTTCTAATGGACTACTAAACTTGAGTACTTTTGCGGGTAGCCTGTTTATTAAGTATACAGAAGTTGCAAATGCATTTGGCTAAAATTTTAGTAGCATTGATGCATGTGCTAATAAAGTAATACCTACCTCAATAATACGTCTATGTTTTCTTTCTACGGGTCCATTTTGTTCTCATGTATATGGACATTTAATTCTTTGAATAATTTCTTTCTTTTGCAAGTACTCCTTTAGTGGCATAAATTCTGACCCACCATCAGTTTGATTAATCATTAGTTGACAGTCTGTTTGTCTTTCTACATTGACTATGAACTGTAGAACTGTATTGTGAGTTTCGGAATTTGTTTTCAAAAAATATATCCATACATACCTGCTATATGCATCAACAGATGAGATACAATATTTATATCCATAATTTGATGTAATTGGGGTTGGTCCCCATAAATCTACAACAACTAATTCAAGTGGTTTACTATACACAGTATTTAAATTTGAAAACGGAAGCTTATGGCTTTTTCCCATGGGCAATAAGTGCAAATGTATGGTATGGAAACATTGTCAATAGAGATATTATTATCATTTAAAATTTGTTTTACAATTTTTACACTTGAATGTCCCAATTTACAATGCCAAATATCAAATTTCTTACAGTTTTCTTTCTGTTTGATTTCAGAAACATTACACTCCGTATTTGCAGGATTTCTTAAATTAGAAACATTGAATTTATAAAGTTCCCTAACTTCTCCACCCTGTAAAAGAATTTCTTTAGTTAGAATATCTCCAAATAAATGGTGTTTTGGATAAAATTCAAAGTAAACATCATTATCTCTTGGAAATTGAGATACACTTATTAAATTTTTTCTAATTAGAGGGACTCTTAATAAATTGTTGAGATAAAATTGTCTTTTGCCCTTAATACATGCATATCCAGTGCGTGTAATGGTGATAGGCTTACCATTTCCCATATGTAAAGAGTGCATACCTTTGTACTTTTTATTGTCAAGATTTAGATTGCTAAGATTATTAGTCACATTATTTATTTCCCCTGAATCTAGATACTAGATTTTGTCTTGGATTTCCTCCATTTTTGTTGATTCTGCATTCAGGACATCTGAGTGATTTTTTCCATCTTGTTGTGTGCTAATCATATTAACATTTGGAGTGTAATTTCTTGAGTTGTTGTTGCTTTGCTGTGATGGTATATAACTCGCGTCAAACCTAAAGTAGCACTTGTTGGCACCGTGTCCAAATTTTGCACAAATTTGGCATCTAAGTCTATTGTTGCTGTTGTTATTACTCCACTTTTCTCTTCCTCTGCTTCTAATTGCATGCCTTCTCTTAGGTAGTTGTATGTTTGGTTTCTGCCATGAATATTTCTTTCTTGATTCTTGTTTTTGCTATTGCTAACAGGTTGGCAAAGAAGTCTGAAATTGCAGGTTTCTTTAGCTCTATTCATGCTTCATGAGCAAGAAGAATAGATTGAACATATTGAATGGATGATGTGGTTTCTTTTGATGATGTCACATTGATAATTAACTCATATTCATCATCAAGACCTCCTAATGTACATAAAACTTGCTCTGTGTTGCTGATCTTATGGCCAACAGAGACAAGCTGATCACAGATGGTCTTGATCTTGGTCAAGTAATCTCTTATAGATAAGTTTTCCTTCCTAAAAATTTGTAGTTGTCTTTTATAGTACATTATTTTGGCTGCAGATTGTGTATTGAAAACATGTTCAATTGCTGACCATATTTCATGTGCACTTTTGCATCCAACTAGTTGTGGTAGTATATTCGCACTTACTGATGACAAAAGCCAGGAGCTAATTAAACTGTCTTGCCTTACATGAGTTATGTATTCTTGATTGCTGACAAGTCTTCCTTCTTGGTTTGTGATATATTTAGGTGGTATAGCAAGGGTTCAAAGAACATGATCTTCAAGCCCATATCCTCTAATTGCGGTTTCAATTTGAAATTTCCAAAGAAGATAATTTGAGTCATCTAGTTGTATATTCATCAACTGGTTTTGAGGCTTTATGATGGCCTTAATCAGATCTTGAGTGTTGTTTTGAACTGTAGCAGAATTGCTTGAGTTGAGTTTGCTGAAGTGTTATTCGAACTATCTTGATTCCTTTCAGCCATGGTGTAGAGATGATATCACAGAGAGGTCAGCGGGTACGAGATTATAAGAAGAAGAAGAAAAAAGTTATGTAGACAGAGATTCTCTAGGTGATGATGATTTCTCTGACAGAGGATTTCTTAGTGAGGCATAACTTCAGATTTGATGCAGAATGAGAAGAACCGATCACTTTCTTGATCAAGATTCGGTAAAAAAAGGAATAACTGCATATGTAGTGAAATAGATGATAAGAATCTTTGATTTCTCAAATGATTCTGAATGCAGCCTAATCTCAGATGATACTCATTCTGATGAGATTATTGGAAAGGTGTTTTATTACTGTTAAGCAATTTGTTCACTTTGATACCAAATTGAAATTTTGATCAAATGAAACTTTCTTTATTCTTGACAAACTGATACAAAAAATATTACAGCAATCATATATAATTGTTTAATATTTATATATTAATAAGGCTGTTATAGTGGGCTGCTGTTAAGGCTCATCAGTTTGAACCGTTGGATATATTGGGTTGTGCATCCTACCTTATATCATATTACTTTCCTTATACAGTCAATACACTGAGTCATTCGTTATTCTTATTTTTTCCTAGTTGTGTACTCTGTTTTTGCCTTATATATGCTCATGTACAATTGTACCTGTATTTGTCTTTGTATCTCTGAAATGACTCTGTTGCATTGCCTAAAATAGTCAAAACGCAGCACAACTTGAGTAGAATGATTAATATATTCATGTGACCAACTTACTGTATGTATTATTGAAGGATTTGGAAGTTTTTAACACAAGTTCTGCATTTGGATCTAACTGATGTTGACTATCCACTTTTGTTTTGTTGAAGCACACAATAACTGAACTCAGGCTGATAAGAAGTGTATGTTCAATGACATTTCTCTATAATATATTCTTTAAAAGATTATAAATATCCATACCACATCCTTGTTTTCATAATTAACTAACTTGATTGTATATTGACCGAGTTGGCCTGATTATTACTTATTGTGTGGCAAATAGGGTGAATGTGTGGTATTATAACTATGTTGATGAGCAAGTAGGTATACATGATACTGTCGGTGTGTGTTATATATTTATATGTTCATTTTTTCAAGCCATGCGTGTATATCATATGCTGTTAAGTATGAAAACCAGTATATATAAAATATACAAGTCAAGTTATAATGGAAAGCAAGCAATTAGTACAAAATTTATAAATATTACGCGAATTGTTTTAATGGTTGTTTGATTAACATTTAAATACAATTAATAATGGAGTCATTAGCTTTGTTATAGGTTCCTCCTAAGGAAATTGTGAGGACGCAATTTTATTAAGGGAGTCTAGGACAACTCGTTGTCAAGAAGCAATCAATTAATATTAAATAATGTGTTAATTGGGATTTACATTGATTATTAGAGAATTATGGGAATGTTTTAGAAATTTGATAAGGGTATAGATTATAATAATATAGTCTTGAAACTAATTACTAAGTAATTTAAATAAAATGATTAACTAATTAAATTAATAAAATAAAAGAAAATAATTTTGTAAAATAAATAATTACATAATTTAGAAGTGAAGTAATTTAGTAAGTGGGCTTGAATACATACATACATATATTATATATATACATACATATTATATATATATATATAAATATATGTATATGTATATGTATATGTATATGTATATGTATATATTTCATGAAGTAAATAGAAAGAAACAAAAGAAAATGAATAAATAAAACTCAAAACCCAACCTACTCATCAAGCCCAAACCCTAAAAACATGTATCTTAAGTTTTGTATTTCCAGAGGTTTCTAACTCCTGATGTTTCTCCCCACTTTATAAATACAACCTGTACATTCAACATTAAGGAGGGGAGAAAATCCATCAATACCCCCGAATCCTATCTCTATAAACATTCAAATAAAAATCAAATAATTTCTACAAATCATAATGATTCAAACTAAGGCTTCTTGATGGCTCTACATCCGTTGCAATCATGAAATCAATTGTTTGATCATCAATTGAAAAGAGGAGTTTTTTTTAGAGTAAGATGAAAGAAGCAAGAGGTTGAAACATTGAAGAAAAAGAGTGCATTTCTCCATACAGGTGAGTACTTTTATACTCATAGCCATGGTTCGAGATTCCAGCCAGTATGTCGAAATCCCGACGATTCCGCTCCGGTTCGACCATTTCAGTGCGGTTCCATGTTGACCCGGCCAACATTCACCATTAAACCCGTTTTCGAGCATAAAGAGCAAAAAAAATCAACCTAAAATTACCTATGAACCGTAGTAGCATCAATATCCAAGTAATGGAAAGTAAGGGATCAAATATTAATCAAAATGAAAAAGATATAATAATCGATCTAAAATTCAATGCAATTTTGTTGGGCTTAGATGAAAGAGAACAAATTAGGGGGTTTTAGGAGCAACGTTCTTTTTTCAGACTTGGAGACGGTTCGAGAGGAATGCAAGTACGACTATTTCTAATTGGACCAATTGGGGTTTTAAAAAATATTAGTAGAATTTTGAAAAATATGAGCAAGCTTAGGTTTCTAATTGACATAGATTGTTAAATTATAAATATAGTCAAGTACAGACTCAATTTCAATTATAATTGTTAAATTGTACTTAAGATATACAAATTTTGAAGTATCTAAGTATTTATTTCTACTAGTATTTCCAACTAAGAGCAATAAAATACGAAAAGGAAATAAAACAGAATTTTTGAAATTTCCAAACCGGAGCCAATATTTTTAAATTTTGATATTAACAGACCAGAATTAAAAACTAAAATTTCAAACCTTGCTCATAACTATGTCAGTCCCGCTCACTACTAATATGAGTAAAATCAAATATATGTATATTTCTCTCCTTTCTTATTTCTATCCATCTTCTCGTATCAAATATAATCACATAGCTTGCTTACAGGGAGAAAAGAATATAAGATAAGAATTGTTGATAAAGTAGGAGGCGAAGGAAAGGGAAAATGGATCGAAACTCATCACCAATGCCTTACTCGCTGCCTGAATGGTCCTTAAATCTATTCCGACCAATTGACCGGTCTTGGATGAACAGTGTACCTGTGAAGGAAGATGAGTGCCAGTTTGTTCATATGTTTGAGCGTCCAGAAGTGTAACCCGGCTTATGCACGTGAGCAAGGTCGAACATGTGAAGGTGTGTGCATATGTGAGTTCTTACATGTTCTATGTATTAATGAGTATATATGCATATGAGGAACGGTAGTAACACATATGTAATATCGTTACTCTAAGAATGTGTGGTAGCGTGTATGTCTTTCCTGTAGACAAAAATGAGAATAGGAGTGAAGTAGGATGGTGACCGAGTCTATGTGCGTGGGTTTACCAGATTTGGGAAGATTAAGGTGAGTATTCCATGAGAGAGAAAATGTCGGAACATCATACATATATTCACACTGAAATCTATATATACACACATCTCTACTACTAACAAAGAAAATTCGTTGAACTAATTTACTCGGTGTCTTTTTGAAATTCGAAAAATGCCCTTGCTTTCCGCTTACATATTTGCGCTCAAACAAAATATCAACGTATACAATAACACAAACAGCCGTGTGCGAAGCATGGGCCAATACTAGTACACTTAAACAAAGTACTATATGTTATTAACATTGGATTAAGATATATAGTCTGACCGGTTTATTATTTATGTAATACTTGATTCAGTTTGTGTCATTTCAAGTACAAGGACAATATGAACAACTTATGTTTTGTGAGCATAACGAAGACTTGATATATAGGAATGTTGTATATTATTAGTGTGATACAGACTGATTATATAATTGACACAGTGTTGTATATTGATTATACATTATATATATTATTTGAGATTTTTTTTGTACTCTAACTGTCACCGTTGTATTTTTATACTCTATCCGGGCGTTGTGACCGACTCGGTGTACTCTGTTATTTACTATATATTATGCATTGTTCTGTCTTAGAGGCACACATATTTATTACTTTGTACCGATACTGTGATGTATAGATGTATTAATTGTTCAATGTTTTAATAGTACCAGTGTCATCGAAGAAAATATCCACATGTTTACCCCATATAGTCTCTTTCACTATATTTTCTGACATTATTACCTAGTAACACTCTTGGATAGTATGAGTATAGAGGTGGAGTGTCACACTAACCAATGTTATTATTATTGTTTTGGGATCGTATCACATTTTTGTGCACGATCATATTTTTGTTTTGCCATTCGTGGTTCATATGCGAAAGAAATGTTGTGTGGCGACACACCGAAGATTGAAAAATGGACCAAACCTAAGACAATTCAACACTCTAACTCGTTCTTTCTCTCTTTCTATTTTCACTTTCAAACTTACGGTAAACGAAAAATCAAATCTTCTACTTATAAATTCAAAACCTAAAAATCTACTAACCAAAAAATGTAAAGCTTACGTGTTTCGAAAACCGTAGCCTAGATCTACATTTCTAAGTGTGCTTGATTGGGTGAGACATTATTTGGGTGGTTCAACAGTTTAGTCATGAGTACGGAGGCAGCTAGTGTTTAGGTTTATGCTTGATCTAGTCGATGTTAGGTGAAGCAGTGGGTAGTTTGGTGTTTGTCAGAGAGAGAAGTTTCATTTTGCAAACTTCGGTGTAGCTCAGTGGAGCCTAAGGTGGTGTGACCTATATGGTTGACGTGTTGATGGTTTCCTATCACTTTTGGGTAGGAGGGTCGAGTGTGATTTGGGTGTGTGGAATAGGAAGCTTTGGTGATGTGGAGTTGAATGGTGGTATCAGTTAGTTATTTAGTGGGATGCGGAGGGAGAGAGTGGCGATGGAATTTGGCCTTGGTGGGTTTGTAGGGAAGCTACAGGCAGGTGTTTGAATATTTGAGGAAGAAAGATTAGAGGATTTAGTTTGGATAATTATTTGCAGTAAAGTTAATTAGTTAAAATAATCATATTTAATTAAATCTCAAACTTATTAAATCAATAACTCTCTCATATGAGGTCTAATCGAGATGCGATCTTTTATGTCGCGCTCATAATGACAATTTCTTTGCCTTGGAACTAGTTTCAATGAATTTGGAGCAACTGAAATTTTGGCTAAAATCGAATGTCAACTGGAACGCCTAAGCGTTCGCTGGAACTTCAGTGATTTAAACTCACCTTTTTTTTATAATCAGTATGATATATAGTTGATAAATTTTACATTTTTGTGTTTGATGACTTATTGATATGGTTTGGTTAATATCCGCTTTTAAAAAGTGAATGACATTTAAAATGAAAATACAAGGGAATTTTATAGAGAAATCCAAAATTTTCATCGTTGTGAATTTTAAAATTAGTTATTCATGTTATGTAGATTGTTAAATGCTAAAATTTGATAGTTTGGCCATATTGGATGTGACACCACATATGTTAAACGTTGAACATTTTTAGTGAAAAAGGTAGTAATAGCATTGGTTAAGTGCCATAGTAAATATTGGCCTCGTTATAGTATTTTAAAAAAATATTATTAACTACTATTTTGATATGGAAGTGGTTTCGATTTGGAGAAATGACTTTTAATCTGACCTTTTCGGACTTCTTTATTTTATTTCAGCTTCTTTTATTATTCTTGGTTATATGTGTGTGTGTGTGTGTGTGTTTTTTAAAATTATTTTGGAAACTATTTATCCTTGTAGAAGGTCGTTCGAATAATGAATGCTTATTTTAAAAGAAATATAAGGGGTAATATCTTTTATATTAAAAGTGATATTTTTTTAAAAAGAAGATAGAAATATTCTAGGTTAAATATTTAGGGAACTTTTTATATAAAATTATAACACTCCTAATTTAATTCTAACATCATTCAGGGTATTTAATTAGATATATTAAGTAGAATAATGTAAATTGTTTAGGGAGAATGAGTTTTGAAAATTATAAGGTTGAGCCATTACTAATGAACTTAGTAAGGATTGTTTAAAAACATAATCTAAGAAAAGAATATATGAGGGGGGCAGTATAGGAATATATCTACCTCTTATTCCATAAATCCTCTTCTCTTATCATTATTTTACTTACTTAAAAACAGTCAAAAAGAAAGGAGATAGAGGCCAACCATTAAACAAGAAGATAAGAAAAGGAAAGTAGAGATAATCAAAGGAAAGACTTATGGATTCCTTAATCCCTTCTTTTTCCTTTTCAAGGACGAAAAGTTTTGAGTGGGGGAGAATGCAACGATCCGTACTTTTCGATAATTAAAATTAGTTAATTTAATAAGATTTTATAATTTAATGTTGGAATAAATTAAAATTTATGATTTAATTAATGAGAATAATAACTAGAATGAAATTTAATAAGGTTAATTTAAGGCAATTGATAATTATATTAACGCAATTTCAATAAATTGAAATAATTGTAAACATAAAATTTGTTATAGATTGTAAATAAGGAAATAATTTAAATGTTATATTAATTGGTGAAATAATACGTAATTATTGTAATTGAGTAAAATTAGTGTTGGGTAAATAGTTAGAACATTTTTTCGTAGATAATAAACCATAAATGTGATTAAATTAAATAAAAAGCCACCATTGTGATATGTTACCTATTTATTTTAGCCATTGAATTAAATTGAAAATCAATTAAAATTAAATGTAATTAAATATTACGTTAATGTAAATTATGATGAAATTGGAGAATACTAATGTAATAAGATTTAAACCAATGTCAACTAATATTTAACATTAGATTGTTATGTAATTTGTTTTAAAATTATTGTAATTGTCTAAGTAATCAAAATTGATGAAAATTGTTGGGTATTAAATTTGAAATTTAAAATTGATTTAATCAACTTAATAATAATTTATTTAATTAACGTGAAATAGCCATTTCGACAATTGTCTCGGATTTCTACGAAACTAGTTTCATAGGATCCGTAACAGTGAATTATTCTAAGGTTTCAAGTTTTATAGCGATCGGACTTGTCGTTTGATCATACGGGCTCGAAACGCATAAAAATCAATTTAATTGAAATCAATTTGAAATAAGCTGATTTTGAAAACTAACTTCTTCATACAATGGAATTAGGACTTTAAAACTATCCCATCGAATTTAAAAATATTGAAAACATCTATCTTGATATATTGGATGATCCACTTTCGTTTCAGAAGCGAAACGGGCTTTTCGGGTCGCTATTGTCATTCGTACCAATTTGATATGTTCATTCTTTCTTATCGGATCTTGTCTATATAAATAGTTTTTCCTGACCCTAGCATTCTTTCTATTTCTTACTACAGTACGTATAAATCTGTCTACTCAATCATCAGCTTCTTCCTCCCTCTAATGGATACAGATACAAACCCAAATTCCAATTTTAAAATTCAAATCGAAAATCAAGCTCCTTCAAACCTTGACATATTATATATTGTTTTGAAGCTCGATGAGCGTCCACTAGTGTAATTCGTTTTTGCAATCGAATCACCATTGGTCCAAAATCCATGATTTAGTTTCGGCCATCCATTTGCTAGGATTTTGATCCAATGGTGGATATCCATGCGATCGACGATCGCGAGGTGGCGTTGGGAAGGTGGTGTCGAGCAGGCTACGTTCATTCATCTTAGATGTGATCGAAGTGGGCTAGAAAATTCATAATAGTTCATGGCGACAGTTATCACCTCAGGGAGGTGGACGTGGTCACTCTAGGATCAAAGGAAGCGGCATGCTGAGGTGGGGCCTGCGGCGTTGGTCGATCAAGTTGAATGTCACAAGTCAGTGGCGAATTGTGATGGAAGGTGGCAGCTGCAGCCTACCTTTGTGCGCGACATCGAGTTAGGTATAGGGTTTCATGCGTGAGAAATCTTGCTGATGTGGTAACGATTTTGATATTGATTTGTTTACTCTGTTTATTTGATTATATGAATCGTCTAACTTATTATGTTAATAACTTTTCATACGTGCTCGGAATTGTACGCTATTTGTTTCGTTGGAATCGTATCAAAATTTCGGACATTATGGAACTGGTTCGGACAAATTCTGAGACTATTGAATTTTGAGCCTTATTTTGGATTTCAATCGATTTGAAATCAAAGATGAGTGTTTTAACCCACTCACAACTACTAAATTATCTTATGATAGTTAAATTGAATTTATAATGTGATTAGAAATTGATTAGATGATGTTAGGTATATTTAATTTGTCATTCCGGTCAAATATGCTTTTATTGAATTTAATTGCTATTTAATTTAATATTGAATATAAATTGTCAACCATATACTTGTTATTGATAATTAGTTAATTGTTATTATTGATTGGTTGGTTTGAATGATAATTGTGAAGGATGTTTGATTTTTGATATTGGATAATCGAATGTTATATTTTTATATTGTTATATAACTGCAAGTACCCTATGGGTTGAAATGATACATACCCGAATGATCTATAGATTTGGGAAAATTGTTGTGGGTTGAAATGACGGACTCGAGCGATTTTATGGATTTTATTCTAAATTTGGGATTGCGGGTTGAAATGATATATACCCCTAATTTTAAATACTTGCATATTGAAATGATAAATATCTGTATCACTTGACCATTGAGTAGAGAATTATACATGGACACCGGATTGGTTAAATTAAATAATAAATTTTGAGTTGAATTAGATGTTTTAAAGAAAATTTGATTTATATAAACTGAATTATTTTTGAAAATCCGAGTTTTACATGTTGAAATTGGAATTGGTTTAGATTGAAATTTTAAAGTTAGTTTTGAAGTATAAATAAAATTTATCGAAAAGTTACTGAAATATTTGAATATTTATACTTCGAAATCTGCTAAATTTGAAATAGTTTGAATTTATAGTTCGAACATGGATTTGGAATCGATCTTGATTAAATGGTTTAAAGATATGTTGAAATCAAAGAAATAATACAGTTTGATATTAATTTCAAATTTATTATGTTAATACAAACTTTTTAAATATATTATTCTCAAATCCTGACTACTAATATTTTCAAACCTTTAAACTAATTTTAATCAATTTTACCTATTTAAATCCAATTTAATGAATTTTAACATATTTTAAACTAATTAAACCCATTTTAATCTAATTTTGATCTATTTAATCTATTTTAAATTTATTTAATTCATTTTAAATCTTTTTAAATCTTTTTAAACTATTTTAAATCTATTTAAAACTATTTTAAATCTGTCTAATCTATTTTGAACTATTTTAAAGTAATTTAACTATTTTAAATTTATTTTTAACTATGCTAAACTATTTATAACTATATAAACTATTTTCTAAATTTTCTGATTATGTAAAGTGAAAGTGTTTATATGTAAATCCTTGATTCTAAAGTGAATGTGGTTAAACGATGTTATAACATAAGTTGGGATTTGAACTGATACTTGCTAGTGAAATGACATATTTGAGTAAATATGATGATTTTGAAATGAGGACTTAATCAATCCATCTTATCGATATGATTTCGAAAGTAAATATGATTTTGAAGGTGAATATTTTGAATTGAATATGATATTTGGATATCAATTATGAAATGGTTTTGGAAATTTAAAAGAATCATACGATGTGAAATAAGCATTTGGTTGTTAAAGAGACTGGTATAAGATATTGTCATACTCTCTGCCAATACCGAAAACCACATTAACAACTGTGTACGTGGTGGAGATTCCAGAATGAAGTAGGATGGTTTAGCGAACGATTCTGTATGAGGTATTTACGTATCCCTGACTCCCATGAGTTAGCTTGATATGGCTAAAACATGAGCTATATCGGGCCAAGTGAGGTCGCACCTCCGATCACGCACATTTCTTTGATTCCACATTATGACTTTGTGATTAATTTGGTGGCCACCACTAGATTTTGATTATGAGAGTGTGTTCCGAGGTGGGCGGTAGTAGCCGCTATGCATTATCACCAGTCCGGGAGTACAAATGGTAGAATCCTACCCAGGCATCGCCTCGCGTACCTTATCACATGTCTTATCGCGCCTTCTACGAGTTTGGTTTGTGTCGTACCTATGGAGTTCTCCCTGACAGCCCACCAGTTTACGGTGGAGTTTACAGTACTGTATAGACTACTACATTATATAAAATATGTTAAGGGGGATGTGGGTAACGCCTTAACGCTATTTTAACTCTTTACTTTACTATAGACATATTATAATAGCGTATTGCACTACGTAGTAGATAGTTTAGCGGATACTTAGGAGATGGTAATCCCGAACATCTCTTAAGTAATTGCACTTACTTTAGACAGTAGATAGGAGATGTCAAACCCTATAGACATTTTTGACGCCGTTACACTCATATTTATTTACAGTTAATTTAACTTACATAAGATCTTTTAGTTCTGACTCAAACGTTTAGTCTTTTCGATTCGCTCAGGTCAGCATGAGCTTTTCAGTACACCGAAGACTGCTTTTTGGAGGACGAAGACGAAGAATTTATACTATTATTATTTATTTTATTTATTCCACTGCATCATGTTGTTCTGTTGCATTTTATTTATTTCTACTGTATGTACTCTGATCTGTATTGTAAAATTGTAATCAAGTGTTATTTGTAATAGCTTCATGAACAGTTATTTAATTATTATATTTTGTCATTCCGCTGTAAGATTCTGTGTTTGTTTTTATTCCTTTCTCTTCTTTTTCTTATTTACCCCATAACAATCCTCCCTTTTGAATGGTTGATTCTGACATGTGTGGCTTATTGTCGATTTAAACCGTCCAAAAGGGTAGGTACTTACATTTGGTATCGATGCCAGGTTTAATAATACCCTAAAATGAGTCTGTGAGTGTGTATGTATGAGAGGGCCTATTTGTTAGTGTTATAAAAGGTTTTGTATTGTGTTAATTTGTTCTATTTAGTATTTATAAGTTTCAGTCGTTACATAGAACGCTATGGCATTGATAGGGATTTCTAAACACTTAATAGAGCAGACCAACACAATATTGGTTTGAAATATGGGTAAATGAAATAATTTTGCCTAGTATTATATTTTGTATATAAAAGAATAATTTTAAAAGCAATATAATTGGATGTGATATAATTGTTTGTTAGGAAGTGAAATTCCATGAATAGCTGGTTATGAAATAAGATTTACAAATAAAATGAATATAAATTGAAATTTGAGAACTTAAGTTCCAGGATTTTGAATTTTTTTTAAAAGATTTTAAAATATAATATTAGTTTTATTTGGAAGTATTTTCTGATATAAATATTTCAATATGATTTGAAAGAAATGCTTAAAGGAATTTTAAAAGGAAATAAGTTCTGTACTCCCATCTCCGTCGTTGGAAAATAATTTCGGTGATGCGTGCATGCTTCATCGATGTTCATTTTCAAGTTTTAAAGTGGGGAAACCATTATTGTAGTTTACTACGCATTTTTTTGATAAGTAAATCTTAATTTTAATTTCCAAATAAGATTTGATATATGAAAGATATGATTATATATATATATATATATATATATATATATATATATATATTATTTTAAAATAATTGAAAAGGAACCCAGTATTTAGTTCTTAAGTTTTTTGCAAATTGAAAATTTCAATTATTATAATGAAATGAAATCTTGACTATTTAAATAATTATAAACTTATAATATGTGTAATTAGAAACTAGATGCTAAGTGATTAATGAAAATATAAGAAATTGAAATTTTGTAAACTGTAATCAAAAGGATATGAAAAATAAGAAATCATAACTACTGAACATTTTATTTACTAAATGAATAAGATAAGAGAAACTTATGTGACAATCAATTACATTCTGAAAGACATATATATATATATATATATATATATATATATATAACTTACCAAAATATTATAAGTTGAAATGTTAAATAAGAATATGTAATAGAGTATTATACAAATAAGACTTAAGTAATGAAAGTGTTCAATGGAACTACTGCTATAAATAAGAATTCTGATGTTAATATGATAAACTTAAGTTAATAAATTGAAATGCTACTGAAGAAATTTAATAGAAAGGTGGATACTATAAACTTAAGTGATTTGTGAAGCCAATTATAATTAAAGTAAATATTAAAAGTGAATACTATATATGAAAGAAATAAAAGTGAAAAAGAAGAAAAATGAAAATCTAAGTATGAGTTGCTTCACCATTAAATATTGAAGTTAAAAAGGAAATCAAAATAAATAATAATTGTGAAGTAAACTGAAATAAAATGTATGTAACCCTTCAATAATGAATTCATTGATTATTTTAAACAATTGAATGGAAATAACTTATGTAAGCAATGAATGTAAAGTAATGAAAAGAAATATGGCATTGTATGAAAAATGAGAAATGAAATTCTTATAAGTAATCAATGTAAATTAAAGGAAATAATCATTGTAGAATGAAAAGAAAAATGAACAATAAATACCATGAAAGGAGATTAATGAGAATAAACTTAACGATATTTGGAATTATCGTTTGTTTTGGTATGGGATGGTTCAGAAAGGACACTTCTAACTGTATAAAGATGTATAAATAATCTATTAAGTTTTGTGTAAGACTGTTGAGTGTATGGTATACTTAGTAGTTTATTTATCATTTTATATGATTAAAAGTTTCTAAACCTGAACAAATTATTTGTTTTAGTTGTTTTGGATGGATGGCTGATTACTTTGATTTCATATGATGATTGTATGCTTTTATTGGCAAGTGATTGTTGTTATGTTGTGTTGGTTTCTTTATTATTGATTGAAACAACTAAATATTTCTCTTTTACATAATTCTAACTCTTTTGGATTGATAAGTGAAGTACAGGTTTATGAAAGCAATAGTTACTGCTTTTGGTTTCATAAATAAGCGTTGTTTTCCCGACAAATAGGCACGTTATCAGATTACGGTTTTCTAGCGGTATTATATTGTTTTTCCCTGTGGTTAGGGATATTTTATTTTGAAATTTATGATATATATTGTTATTGATAATATTATTTCTCCCAAACCTCTGCATACAAAGGAGACTCTACGCAAATTTTCTATGAATTATGGACTTAGAAAATTTTTATGAAATGTTTTTCAAACTGTTATTAACTTGAATATAAAAGGGTTTAATTGTTTATAGATTTGTATTCTACTTAAATAATTAAATTATGTAAATTAATTGTTATAAATTTAATATTTTGAATATGATATACTAGTTCCTTAATCCCTTCTTTTCCCTTTTTGAGGATGAAAAGTTTTGAGTGGGAGGGAGTGCAACGACCCATAATTTTCGATGATTAAAAATAGTTAATTTAATAAGATTTTGTAGTTTAATGTTGGAAGAAATTAAAATTTGTGATTTAATTAATGAGAATAATAACTAGAATGAAATTCAATAAGGTTACTTTAAGGCAATTGATAATTATCTTAACGCAAGTTCAATAAATTGAAATAATTGCAAAAATAAATTTGTTATAGATTGTAAATAAGGAAATAATTTAAATGTTATATTAATTGGTGAAATAATACGTAGTTTTTGTAATTGGGTAAAATTAGTGTTGTGTAAATAGTTATAACATTTTTTCGTAGATAATAAACCATAAATGTGATTAAATTAAGTAAAAAGTGACCATTGTGATATGTTACCCATTTATTTCAGCCGTTGAATTAAATTGGAAACCAATTGAAATTAAATGTAATTAAATGTTACGTTAATGTAAATTAAGATGAAATTGAGCATATTAATATAATAAGATATAAACCAATGTTAACTATGCCCATAGAGTAATGATTGATTGAATAAAAAGATTGAAATCAAATTAAATCAATTCATTGGAATTAATTAAAATTAATTGGATTTAATTACAGTTTAAATTGAACACTATAATTAGTGTAATATATAACACTGGATTGATATGTAAATTTGTTTTAAAATTATTGCAATTGTCTAAGTAATCAAAAATGTTGAAAATTGTTAGTTATTAAATTTGGAATTAAAAGCGATTTAATCAATTTAATAATAATTTATTTAATTAACTGAAAATAGCCATTTTGGCAGCTATCTCAGATTTCGATGAAACCAGTTTCATCGGATCCGTAACAGTGAATTATTGTAAGATTTCAAATTTCATAGCGATTGGACTTGTCGTTTGGTCGTACAGGCTCGAAACGCATAGAAATCAATTTAATTGAAATCAATTTGAAATAAGCTGATTTTAAAAACTAACTTCTTCATACGATGGAACTAGGTTTTGAAACCTGTTCCATCGAATTTAAAAATATTGAAAACATCTAATTTGATATATTAGATGACCCACTTTTGTTTCGGAAGCGAAACAGGCTTTTCGGGTTGTTATTGCCATTTGTACCAATTTGATATGTTCATTCTTTCTTATCGAGCCTTGTCTGTAGAAAAAGATTTTCCTAACCCTAGTAGCCTTACCATTTCTTATTACAGTACGTACAAATCTATCTATTCAATCATCAGTTTCTTCCTCCTTCTAATGGCTGCAGATACAAACCCTATATCCAATTTCAAAATCCAAATCGAAAATCAAACTCCTTTAAACCATGGCATATTATATACCATTTCGAAGTTATCGACGAGCGTAATTGTAACGTCCCGCCTTTTCGCACGTTTTAAATCGACACACATGCCAATTCAAACCATACGAAAGGGCGGATTGTTATGCGGTAAATAAGAAAATCAAGAAAGAAATAAAAAGAAAACAGAATCTCACAGCGGAAGGATAAAATTTGCTAATCAAATATACAGTTTATAAATCTGTTTACAAAACCATTTATATAATACATATCAGAGTTACACATACCAATAACATTGCAGCGGAACAGTGCGTAGTGCACTAGTATAAATAATAATAATATAAATCTTCGTCTTCGTCCTCCATAGCTAAATCTTCAAATCCTGAAACGCTCGGACTGACCCGAGCGAATTGAAAAGACAAAACACTCGAGTCAGAACTAAAAGATCTTATGTAAGTTAAATCAACAGAAATAAATATAAGTGTAGTAACTTAAGAGATGCTCGGGATTTACATCTCCTAAGGATCCGTTAAACTATTTACTATGTAGTATATTTCGCTATTATAATAATGTCTAATTGTAAAATAAACTTACTTTTAAATATCGTTAAGGCTTTACATTTTCCACCTTAACACATAATATATTCCCATAGTCAATACAGTACCGTAATCTCCCCCGTACTGGGCGTCGTCAGAGGGCACTCGACAGGTATGGTACAAAACCAAAATCGTATAAGGCGTGCTAGGGTAGGTGACACGGCACAACTAGGCAATGCCAGGGTAGATATACCAATTACGCTTCCGGGTCGGTGGTAATGCGTAGCGCGCAGCTACCGCCCACCTCGAACAAACTCCCCCAAATCAAAGAAATCAAAAGTGAAGGTGGCCACCGAATCAATCCAAAGTCAGAGTATAGTATCGAAGGGAAGTGTCCGATCAAAGGTGCTACCTTATTAACCCATCAATCGCTCCTGTATTAGCCACCTTATGCCAACTCGCGGGAGTTGGGTCCACGCATTTAACTTACAGGAAATGCCGCCACCAACCTACTTCATTTTGGAATCTCCACCGCGTACACGGTTGTTAAAGTGGTTTTCGGAGTTGGCAGAGAGTATGACAACTTCCGATCCCGGTCTCTTCAACAACCAAACATTATTATAACACCACGGTCTTTAAAATAGTTTATACTTTAAAACCAGAATATAGTTATCCATTGCGAAACCCATAAATACGACATCAATTCCATTTCCAAAACAACTCATTTTGATATTATTTTTATAAAAACCAAAATCAATAATATCATTTTTATTTCACATAATTCTTTTCCAGAATCATACTGCTTTAAAATTTATAATACGTGGAAACCAAACATTTGGATTATAACTTTCAAAACATAATACTTCGAAATTCATAGCTTTAAAACCATAACTTCTAAAACTTGAATGGTTTGGATATTCAAACAGTATATAGAATAAAATAGTTTGAATTCAAAATTTCTTTATAAAATAATTTCCGCGACTTCACAACTTTATTCATTTAAAATTTTAGGTCTAAACCCCATAAATTTAGATTCACTTCTGTTTCAGTAAACACTTCGATTTCAATATATTCAACTTTGAGTGTTTAACTATTTCAGAACTAAGGTTGGAAATTCTATTCAACAATTTATTGTCCTATTATTTAGTTTTGAAATATTCACAAAATAAATCCATAAAATAAAACTCAAGTTTCTAACAATTAAATATTTCCTTCAATTTCATTATACTAGAAATATTCATTAAATTTATCTTAAATAAAAATCCAGTTATAAATATCATACCTTTAAAATTTCCAAGCTTAAATAAGTTTTACATCAACTTATGGAGAGAAACTTTTTTATAAGTTCCATCAAATAAATTTCCAATTTACCTCCCAATCTTAACTGATTCAAATCATTAAAACTCTATATATACTTATGATATCTTCAACATGTACGTAACCATTTAACATAAATAATCAAACTCCATTGTTCAACTTATTTATTTTTATTTAAGTGATTTATACATAACTTAAATTCAAAAATTTAACTATATATGTATATATAAAATATATTTATATAATATCCAAATTTAATATTTATTAAACCGTATCATATCCAAATCATAAAATCATTTCAAAAATAATTTTATATATATACCGCGGTGCCTGTATAAAATTTTCTATCTTATAGTCAAGTGATACAGATATTTATCATTTCAATCCGCAATTTAAAAATAAAAATTGCGGTTGTATATCATTTTAAACCGCAATCCCGAATGAAATGAAAATGCATAATAACTTGCAGTTTATACAATATAAAATATAGCATCCATTCATCCAAATATCAATCATCAACCATTTATTACAAACATCATCCAATTTAAACAAATATCAATATAGAGCATATAAAATATAACAGGTAATAAATAACAGGTATTAACTAACATTTTATATTCGATAATAAATTTAATAACTGTTTAACTAGCAGTTATATGAAAATAAATAAATTTTAACTGTCAATTTATATGCAATAATAAAATTAATTAACAGTTGAATTAAATAAATACGATATAACTGAGATGATGAATAAAACATGCCAAACAGCCATAAATAAATTTCTACTCATATCTTAAGTCAATTTAACAAACATAAGAAAATTTAGAAGTTGCGAGTGATCTAAAACACTCACCTTTTGAATTTAAATTGAACTTAAATCCAATTTAAACCCAAAAATTTGACCGTCTCCAAATTCGCCCAAACTAGCGTCAAAGTGTCCGGGATCTCAATACGAACCTAGCGGAGAAAACCGCGCGTGAAACGGAGTTCGTATGTATGAGTTATGATTATTAGAACTAATTTAAATCGAGATTTACAAAAATAAATTAAACAAAAATAAAATACCGTGCCACATCCACTCTTCCCACGTGAAAAACGCGTATGCTTCTTCTTGATTGCTAGCTTTGTTCCATAATTTTTCTTTTATTTCGATTTACTTTAATTTTCCTCCTTATTATATGAATGTATGTATTTTTAAAAGGTTTGAAAAAAAAAGATTTGAAAAAGAAGAATTGAAAAAGCAAATGATAAAAAAAAGAACTGAAAATGGAAGAGAAGATCTAGATTTGAAAAGAAAGAAGAAAGTTTGAAATAGAAGAAAATTTGAAGAAGAAGAATATTTGAAGAGGAAGGAAAAATTAAAATGAGAGATAATAAGGAGATTTGAAGAAAAAAAGGAAAAAGAAGACGAAGATTAGAATGGAGGTCGTGGTTTCATTTGCGTCATATCTTATTTATAAGGTTAGAGTTAGGTTTAGGGTCAAAGAGATTTGAAAAGAGAGACCGATATTAATTAGAAATAAATGAAATGACGTTTCAGAAAATGAAGTTGGAAAATGAATGGAAAGAAATAAAGTAAATATGAACAAACTTTTAGAATTCAAATTTCAAAACAATCGTTTACTTAATAAATTTTGTTAACCCTAAACATACCGAAATTAACTTCTTTTAAAGATTTAATTAACACACAATAAATGGAAATAAATTCTCCACCCAAATTTGTGTCTTAAATTAAAAGAATGTGCAGCATTAAGAAATCTTCATTTCTTCCTCTTTGTGATTAGATTGGAAATTAAACAACATGTTAACGTTTCGATTGAATGTTTTACAAGGAATGCATTAACATACATTCCAAAATATGATAGCGTAAACAAGGTAATATAAATAGGTGTATAATATATATGTACGTCTTTATCGCCGCTTATAGTTTACATTCATAAATAAAAGGTATGAAAATAATCCACATAAGGAGGCGATGAATGTAAGAGTAAATTAGAAAAGTGAAGATGGAAAGGTAAGTTATGTTGCAATAAAATCTAATAAAGTCTAATTGGAAAGGAAATAGTCAAGTGTAAATCTATTTTACCCCCTTTATCATCTCCTATTAATATTTAATTTAACAACGTATGAGATTTCAATATAAACTAGCATTAAATTTTGATCTAAAACATAAGTTTGAATTTAGGTATAAACATATATGTAGTAAACTAGCATTAAATTTTGTTTAACACAAAACGTGCATTTTTTTGTTAAGTCTATTAGTTGCAATCACCGTTTCTTTCCTTTTAATTGAAACATTTGAACTACATTAATTGCAATCACATACAAAGTTAAATTTTAAAACAGACAACTAAAATGCATGAAAAAAATAGAAAAATTGTTTATACACAAGAGTAATAAATAACTTACTGAAATATATTATTTTCCTATTTTTGTAATCAATCTGTAAGCTAAAACACAGTTCAAATAAACATATATTTCTTTTTTTAAAATCAATCATTCTATTCTATATTTTAATGAAATTAGACCTACATTCATAAATGAAACATTCATTTATTTGATGTAAATGTTCTTTTTATTAAATCAAACTTTCCTTATTTTCACAAAACATAAGCTGCTTTTAATTACACCTGTTAATTTACAATTAGTATTCTCTCTCCTATTAATTAGAAATTTTCAATTGCATTCATTTCAGTTGATTAAGTTTCAAAATGGACTAAATGAATGTAATGAGAATTAAACAATTTTTCCTATCTAATAGTAACTTAAACATATACACATTATTGGATACAAATAGTAATTACACATTTCTCACTAAATAATAGTTACTCATCTCAACAATCAATCTTTCAGCTAATAAACATATGTTTACTCCTTTACTAAACTTATTCATTTTTATTCTTTTTGATTTACACTCATACTATTAAATCAACAATACCTTATGAAATTATTAACATAGGTTTCTATCTTTTTATTTCATAAATCATTGCCTTGTAAATAAAGTTTACATTTCTATACCTTTTATTATGTTGACACTACAATTATTGTCTTATTCCATATTAATGTAAAATTTATTTAAGTTCAGTTGCAATATATCCATTTATCATAATATAAACTACAATAAATTGATCAACATGATTTCCATTTTTATTCAAATCAATAGTCATATTATGATTAAAATTTTCATTGGTTACATCCTATTGAATTAACATTCTTCGATTACCAATTTAATCTACATTAATTGCACAAATTAAGTAAAACAAATTTTATGAACTAAATAAATATGTAACTTATAACCATTGTTACCCTTAACTTTTAATTACATTTAAAAGTTCATTAGTTATAACAAATGTTCAAATCATTTATATAATTCTAATTTCATCTTTTATTTGTGTTAACTATTTTATTTCCATTATGCTGAGATTTAGTCACTTATACACACTTAATATTCCAATTCGTTTGTTTATATTGGTTTCAATTTTTTATTTTTATTTTTTTATTTATTAAATCAATTGCCATTTAGGCATATAATTAACGTTTCTATTGATTTTACATTCAAAAATTTTCAGTTATTATCTTAACTTACATAAGGTAATGTCTATATTTAATTTCTATTGATTAAATACATTGGTAATGAACAATAGTTGTCACCATTATACATTTTATAACATTTGTAAATTTATTCTTTACCTTTTACATCCCACTATAATCAATGCACACATTAATACAACACATATTATAATCCCTTATACAACACTGATCTTATTCAATTACCCTTAACTATCTATTTTATACAATAATTAAATGTTTAGATTTGTTACTTATTAATTTTTTTTTAACCAAGCATAGCATGTTTAAATACAATCAATTGGAATTTCATTAAGATTGTTGATAATTAACTTGTATTAACATTGTTTCACTTTAATTTAGTTATTATTCCATTATTAAATTACAACATTTTATTTCTTTCAATAATAACTCATAAAATATTACTAAATTAACAAAATTTAAACATCGAAAATTTATGGGTCGTTACACTCTCCCCTACTCAAAACTTTTCTTCCCCGAAAAGGAAAAGAAGGGAAAAGAAGAATTAAATAAACAATACGTCTTATTCAAAATATTAACTTTATAAACAAATAATTTACAAATTTCATTACTTTAAATAAAATATACCCATTCTATACCCATTAAATCTTTTATACTTAAATAAATAAAGTTTGAAAATCGTTTTCAAAAAAATTTCTAAGTCCAAAATTTACGAAAAATTTCGGCAGAGTCTCCTTTGTACGGAGAGGCTCGGGAGAACATATAATATCAATATAACAAATATTTTCAAAATAATATATATCCCAACACGGGAAACAATATAATAGCGCTATAAACTGTAATCCGAAAACGTACCTATTTTTCAGGCAATTCACGCTTAATTATGAAACCAAAAGCAATAGCAATTTGCTTCCATAACCTGTATTTCACTTATATAATTTAAAAGATTAGCAATTATATAAAATGAAATATTTAAAGCTGTTTCAAATAATCAACAAACAAATCAATCAACCATCACTTGCAACAAGCATACAACCATCATAAAAAAATCAACACGCATCAATCATTCATTCGTATCAAACAAAACAAATAGTTATTTGGGCTCAAAACTTTAAATTGTACGGAAAGAAAAACAAACTACTAAGGATACCCTTCACTCAACAGTCTTAGGTGAAACTAAATAGATTATTCATACCTTCCAAACAGATTTTAAAGTATCCTTGCTCAAACTACCATAATCCAAACGAACAACAATCTCAACCAATATATTAAGTTTATTCTTATTAATTCCATTCATACTTTTGTTGTTTGATTTCTTTTTCATTCCTATAATGGTTTCTTTTTATTTTACATTTTATTTCTTACAGTTTTCATTTATCCATATATGCAAATTTCTTTTATTTGCATTACATTCATTTATTTATTGCTTAATTTCACTTATTTACAGTATTCATCTTTCTACTTATTTTTAAAATAAATAACTTCATCATTTACTTAAGTCTATAATTACTTACTTACAACATTTATCTCTATCATATTTTATTATAGTAAGATCTTCATTATAACTTAAGTCTATACAATAACAACATCAATCCTTATTTATTAAAGAATTTTATTGAATACTCCATTGCTTCAAATTTATTACTTGTATAATATTCTGTTTAAATTTCTTATAACATTTTAACTTTTTATAGATGGTAAGTTATATATATGTTTTTAAGAAATGCAAATGAAACTTATACAAGATTTACCTCGTTTTTTAATTTAAATTAAATGTTCAATAATTACATCTTTGGTTTATAAATTACAATTTCAACTTTCTTTAAATTTTATTTCTAACTTAGCATTTATCTCTTATTTCAATTAAAGGTTCCAATTTATAAATTAGTTACAATCCATTTCCTATAAAAAATTAAAACTATTGATTAACGGAAACCGAAGAACTAAATACCGGGTTAAATTTCAAATCATTTTAAAATAATAGATAAATATATACTTACAACTTATCTATATCCAAGTATATTTAAAGAAATTTAAAATTCACTTTTGTTTATCAAAATAAATCTGTAGTAAAACTAATACAATGGCCTTCCCACTTCGAAACTCAAAAATAAATGTCGATGATGCGTGCACTCATCACCGAAATTATTTTCCAACAACAGAGAGGGGAGTACAACTTTTTTCTTTCCAGAATTTTTTTAAAACCATACTTTCAAATTATATTGAAATATTTATATCAAAAAATATTTCTAAATACTATTATTATATTTCAAAGTCCTTTGAAAGCAATTTTTCAAAATCCCGGACTTAAGTTCTAAAATTTCCAAATTTTCATTGATTTTATTTTCAATCTTATTTTACCTATTATTTATAAATTTTATTCCTAACAACCAATATATTGCAACCAAATATAATCTTTATAAAAATTTATTTTATATATATAGAAATTATAATATGCAAAATTATTTCATTCACCTATATTAAAAACAAATATTGTGTCGGTCTGTCCTATTAAGTGTTTAAAAATCCCTATTGATGTCATAGCGTCTCATGCATCAACCAGAATTTATAAATACAAAACGGAACAGATTAACACAATACTAAAACCTTTTTATAACACTAACAAATACGCTCTCTCATATATATACACTCAGCGACTCCCATAGGGTATTACTACCCTATTAGTAAAGAGTCAAACCCCACAGAGCTAAGGTTTATCGCTAAACCAAAGCTCTGATACCAGACGTAACGTCCCGCTTTTTCACACGCTTTAAATCGACACACGTGCCAATTCAAACCATACGAAACAGCGGATTGTTATGGGGTAAATAAGAAAAACAAGAAAGAAATAAAAAGAAAACAGAATCTCAAAGCGGAAGGATAAAATATAATAATCAAATATACAGTTTATAAATCTGTTTACAAAACCATTTATATAATACATATCAGAGTTACACATACCAATAACAATGCAACGGAACAGTGTGTAGTGCACTAGTATAAATAATAATAATATAAATCTTCGTCTTCGTCCTCCAGAGCTAAATCTTCAAATCCTGAAACGCTCGGACTGACCCGAGCGAATTGAAAAGACAAAACACTCGAGTCAGAACTAAAAGATCTTATGTAAGTTAAATCAACAGAAATAAATACGAGTGTAGTAACTTAAGAGATGCTCGGGATTTACATCTCCTAAGGATCCGTTAAACTATTTACTATGTAGTATATTTCGGTATTATAATAATGTCTAATTGTAAAATAAACATACTTTTAAATAGCGTTAAGGCTTTACATTTTCCACCTTAACACATAATATATTCCTATAGTCTATACAGTACCGTAATCTCCCCCGTACTGGGCGTCGTCAGAGGGCACTCCATAGGCATGGTACAAAACCAAAATCGTATAAGGCGCGCTAGGGTAGGTGACACGGCACAACTAGGCAATGCTAGGGTAGATATACCAATTACGCTTCTGTGTCGGTGGTAACGCGTAGCGCGCAGCTACCGCCCACCTCGAACAAACTCCCCCAAATCAAAGAAATCAAAAGTGAAGGTGGCCACCGAATCAATCCAAAGTCAGAGTATAGTATCGAAGGGAAGTGTCCGATCAAAGGTGCTACCTTATTAACCCATCAATCGCTCCTGTTTTAGCCACCTTATGCCAACTCGCGGGAGTTGGGTCCACGCATTTACCTTACAGGAAATGCCGCCACCAACCTACTTTATTCTGGAATCTCCACCGCGTACACGGTTGTTAAAGTGGTTTTCGGAGTTGGCAGAGAGTATGACAACTTCCGATCCTGGTCTCTTCAACAATCAAACGTTATTATAACACCGCGGTCTTTAAAATAGTTTATACTTTAAAACCAGAATATAATTATCCATTGCGTAACCCATAAATACGACATCAATTCCATTTCCAAAACAACTCATTTTGATATTATTTTTATAAAAACCTAAATCAATAATATCATTTTTATTTCACATAATTCTTTTCCAGTATCATACTGCTTTAAAATTTATAATACGTGGAAACCAAACATTTGAATTATAACTTTCAAAACATAATACTTCGAAAATTATAGCTTTAAAACCATAACTTCTAAAACTTGAATGGTTTGGATATTTAAACAGTACAGAATAAAATAGTCCGAATTCAAAATTTCTTTATAAAATAATTTCCGCGACTTCACAACTTTATTCATTTAAAATTTTAGGTCTAAACCCCATAAATTTAGATTCACTTTATTTTCAATAAACACTTCGATTTCAATATATTCAACTTTGAGTGTTTAACTATTTCAGAACTAAGGTTGGAAATTCTATTCAACAATTTATTGTCCTATTATTTAGTTTTGAAATATTCACAAAATAAATCCATAAAATAAAACTCAAGTTGCTAACAATTAAATATTTCCTTCAATTTCCTTATACTAGAAATATTCATTAAATTTATCGTAAATAAAAATCCAGTTATAAATATAATACATTTAAAATTTCCAAGCTTAAATAAGTTTTACATCAACTTATGGAGAGATTTTTTTTATAAGTTCCATCAAATTAATTTCCAATTTACCTCCCAATCTTAACTGATTTAAATCATTAAAACTCTATATATACTTACGATATCTTAAACATGTACTTAACCATTTAACATAAATAATCAAACTCCATTGTTCAACTTATTTATTTTTATTTAACCGATTTATACATAGCTTAAATTCAAAAATTTAACTATATATGTACATATAAAATATATTTATATAATATCCAAATTTAATATTTATTAAACCGTATCATATCCAAACCATAAAATCATTTCAAAAATAATTTTATATATATACCGCGGTGCCTGTATAAAATTTTCTATCCTATAGTCAAGTGATACGGATATTTATCATTTCAATCCGCAATTTAAAAATAAAAATTGCAGTTGTATATCATTTCAAACCGCAATCCTGAATGAAATGAAAATGCATAATAACTTTCAGTTTATACAATATAAAATGTAGCATCCATTCATCCAAATATCAATCATCAACCATTTATTACAAACATCATCCAATTTAAACAAACGTCAATATAGAGCATATAAAATATAACAGGTGATAAATAACAGGTATTAACTAACAGTTTATATTCGATAATAAATTTAATAACTGTTTAACTAGCAGTTTATATGCAAATAAATAAATTTTAACTGTCAATTTATATGCAATAATAAAATTAATTGACAGTTGAATTAAATAAATACGATTTAACTGAGATGATGAATAAAACATGCCAAACAGCCATAAATAAATTTCTACTCATATCTTAAGTCAATTTAACAAACATAAGAAATTTTAGAAGTTGCGAGTGGGTTAAAACACTCACCTTTTGGATTTAAATTGAATTTAAATCCAATTTAAACCCAAAAATTTGACATTCTCCAAATTCTCCCAAACCAGCATCAAAGTCTCCGGGATCTCAATACGAACCTAGCGGAGAAAACCGCACGTGAAACAGAGTTCGTATGTATGAGTTATGATTATTAGAACTAATTGAAATCGAGATTTACAAAAATAAATTAAACAAAAATAAAATACCGTGCCACATCCACTCTTCCCACGTGAAAAACGCGTATGCTTCTTCTTGATTGCTAGCTTTGTTCCATAATTTTTCTTTTATTTTGATTTACTTTAATTTTTCTCCTTATTATATGAATGTATGTATTTTAAAAAGGTTTGGAAAAAAAAAGATTTGAAAAAGAAGAATTGAAAAAGAAAATAATTAAAATAAGAACTGAAAATGGAAGAGAAGATCTAGATTTGAAAAGAAAGATAAAAGTTTGAAATAGAAGAAAATTTGAAGAAGAAGAATATTTGAAGAGGAAGGAAAAATTAAAATGAGAGATAATAAGGAGATTTGAAGAAGAAAAAAGAAAAGGAAAAAGAAGAAGAAGATTAGAATGGAGGCTGTGGTTTCATTTGCGTCATATCTTATTTATAAGGTTAGAGTTAGGTTTAGGGTCAAAGAGATTTGAAAAGAGAGACCGGTATTTATTTAGAAATAAATGAAATGACGTTTCAGAAAATGAAGTTGGAAAATGAATGGAAAGAAATAAAGTAAATATGAACAAACTTTTAGAATCCAAATTTCAAAACAATCGTTTACTTAATAAATTTTGTTAACCATAAACATACTGAAATTAACATCTTTTAAAGATTTAATTAACACACAATAAATGAAAATAAATTCTCCACCCAAATTTGTGTCATAAATTAAAAGAATATGCAGCATTAAGAAATCTTCATTTCTCCCTCTTTGTGATTAGATTGGAAATTAAACAACATGTTAACATTTCGATTGAATGTTTTACAAGGAATGCATTAACATAAATTCCAAAATATGATAGCGTAAACAAGGTAATATAAACAGGTGTATAATATATATGTACGTCTTTATCGCCGCTTATAGTTTACATTCATAAATAAAAGTTATGAAAATAGACAAGCACCATTGTCCAAGTGGTTAATTGATTCGGCTTTGGTGCAAGAGGTCACAAGTTCGAAACTTGCTTTCGAACGTTTATTGACATGGGATATGTTGTCCCAAAGATTTGTTGTATATAAAGTACCATTCCAAAAAAAAAAAAAAAAAAAAAAAAAAAAAAAAAAAGGTATGAAAATAATCCACATAAGGAGGCGATGAATGTAGGAGTAAATTAGAAAAGTGAAGATGGAAATGTAAGTTATGTTGCAATAAAATCTAATAAAGTCTAATTGGAAAGGAAATAGTCAAGTGTAAATCTATTTTACCCCCTTTATCATCTCCTATTAATATTTAATTTAACAACGTATGAGATTTCAATATAAACTAGCATTAAATTTTGACCTAAAACATAAGTTTGAATTTAGGTATAAACATATATGTAGTAAACTAGCATTAAATTTTGTTTAACACAAAACATGCATTTTTTTGTTAAGTCTATTAATTGCAATCATCGTTTCTTTCCTTTTAATTGAAACATTTGTACTACATTAATTGCAATCACTTACAAAGTTAAATTTTAAAACAGACAACTAAAATGCATGAAAAAAAATAGAAAAATTGTTTATACACAAGAGTAATAAATAACTTACTGAAATATATTATTTTCCTATTTTTGTAATCAATCTGTAAGCTAAAACACAGTTCAAATAAACATATATTTCTTTTTTTAAAACCAATCATTCTATTCTATATTTTAATGAAATTAGACCTACATTCATAAATGAAACATTCATTTATTTGATGTAAATGTTCTTTTTATTAAATCAAACTTTCCTTATTTTCACAAAACATAAGCTGCTTTTAGTTACACCTGTTATATTACAATTAGTATTCTATCACCTATTAATTAGAAATTTTCAATTACATTCATTTCAGTTGATTAAGTTTCAAAATGGACTAAATGAATGTAATGAGAATTAAAAAAAAAAATTCCTATCTAATAGTAACTTAAACATTAAACATATTCACATTATTGGATACAAAAAGTAATTACACATTACTCACTAAATAATAGTTACTCATCTCTACAATCAATCTTTCAGCTAATTAACATATGTTTACTCCTTTACTAAACTTATTCATTTTTATTCTTTTTGATTTACACTCCTACTATTAAATCAACAATACCTTATGAAATTATTAACATAAGTTTCTATCTTTTTATTTCATAAATCATTGCCTTGTAAATAAAGTTTACATTTCTATACCTTTTATTATGTTGACACTACAATTATTGTCTTATTCCATATTAATGTAAAATTTATTTACGTTCAGTTGCAATATATCCATTTATCATAATATAAACTACAATAAATTGATCAACATGATTTCCATTTTTATTCAAATCAATAGTCATATTATGACTAAAATTTTCATTGGTTACATCCTATTGAATTAACATTCTTCGATTACCAATTTAATCTACATTAATTGCACAAATTAAGTAAAACAAATTTTATGAACTAAATAAATATGTAACTTATAACCATTGTTACCCTTAACTTTTAATTACATTTAAAAGTTCATTAATTACAACAAATGTTCAAATCATTTATATAATTCTAATTTCATCTTTTATTTGTGTCAACTATTTTATTTCCATTATGCTGAGATTTAGTCATTTATACACACTTAATATTCCAATTCATTTGTTTATATTGGTTTCAATTTTTTATTTTGTTTTTTTATTTATTAAATCAATTGCCATTTAGGCATATAATTAACATTTCTATTGATTTTACATTCAAAAATTTTCAGTTATTATCTTAACTTACATAAGGTAATGTCTATATTTAATTGTTATTGATTAAATACATTGGTAACGAACAATGTATGTCACCGTTATACATTTTATAATATTTGTAAATTTATTCTTTACCTTTTACATCCCACTATAATCAATGCACACATTAATACAACACATATTATAATCCCTTATGCAATACTGATCTTATTCAATTACCCTTAACTATCTATTTTATACAATAATTAAATGTTTAGATTTGTTACTTATTAAATTTTTTTTAACCAAGCATAGCATGTTTAAATACAATGAATTGGAATTTCATTAAGATTGTTGATAATTAACTTGTATTAACATTGTTTCACTTTAATTTAGTTATTATTCCATTATTAAATTACAACATTTTATTTCTTTCAATAATAACTCATAAAATATTATTAAATTAACAAAATTTAAACATCGAAAATTTATGGGTTGTTACAGTAATTCACTGGTGCAATTTGTTTTTGCAATCGAATCACCATTTTTTCAAGAATCCATGATTTAGTTTCGGCCATCCATTTGCTAGGGTTTCAAACCAACGGTGGACGTCCATTTGATCGATGATCGGGAGGTGGTGTTGGGAAGGTGGTGTCGAGCAGGCCACGGATCTAAGGTTCATTCATCTTAGATGCGATCGAAGTGGCCTAGAAAATTCATAACGAGTCATGGTGGCGGCTGACACCTCAGGGAAGTGGTCGTTTTGGGGTCATGGGGAGCGGCGTGCTGAGGTGGGCCTGTGGCGTTGGTCGATCAAGTTGGAACGACACAAGTCGGTGGCAAATTGTGATGGAAGGTGGCGGTTGCAACCTACTTTCATGCGTGCATCGAGTTAGGTATAGGGTTTCATGCGTGAGAAATCTTGCTGACACGGTAATGATTTAGATTTTTACTTGTTTATTCTTTTTATTTAATTATATGAATCGTCTAACTTCTTATGTTAATAACTTTTCCATACATGCTCGGATTTGCGTACAGTTTGTTTCTTTGGGATCGTATCAAAATTTCGGACATTATGGAACTAATTTGGAGGAATACTAAGCCCCTTGAATTTTGAGCCTTATTTTGGATTTCAAATCGATTTGGAATCAAAGATGAGTATTTTAACCCACTCACAACTAATAAATTATCTTACGATGGTTAAATTGAATTTATGATGTGATTAGAAATTGATTGGTTGATGTTAGATATATTTAAATTGTCATTCCAGTTAAATATGGCTTTTATTGAATTTAATTGCTATTTAATTTGGTATTGAATATAAAGTGTCAATCATATACCACTCATTGATAATCAGTAAATTGTTATTATCGATTGGTTGATTTGAATGATAATTATGATGGATGTTTGATTGTTGATATTGGATGACTGGATGTTATATTTTTATATTGTTATAACACTGCAAGTTACCTATAGGTTGAAATGAAACATACCCAACGATCTATAGATTAGGGAAAATCGTTATGGGTTAAAATGATTAACTCGAGTGATTTTATGGATTTTATTTTAAATTCGGGATTGCAGATTGAAATGGTATATACCCCTAAATTTAAATATCTATGGACTGAAATGATAAATATCTGCATCACTTGACCACAGGGTACAGAATTATATATGGACACCAAATTGGTTAAATTGAAAAATTTTAAATCTTTAAATTTTGAGTTGAGTTAGATGATATTTTGAAGAAAATTTGATTTATATAAACTGAATTATTTTTTAAAATCCGAGTTTTACATGTTGAAATTGAAATTGGTTTAGACTGGAATTTTTAAAGTTAGATTTGAAGTATAAATAAAATTTATCGAAATTGAGTTACTGAAATATTTGAATATTTAAACTTTGAAATCTCTATATTTGAAATAGTTTGAATCTATAGTTCGAACATGGATTTGGAATTGATCTTGATTAAATGGTTTAAAGATGTGTTGAAATGAAAGAAATAGTACAACTTGATATTAATTTCAAATATATTATTTTAATATAAGCTATTTAAATATATTATTCTTAAATCCAGATTACTAAAATTTTCAAACTATTAAACTAATTTTAATATATTTTATCTATTTAAATCCAATTTAATCAATTTTAACCTATTTTAAACTAATTAATCCATTTTAATCTAATTTAAATTTATTTATCCTATTTTAAATTTATTTAAATCATTTTAAATCTATTTAAACTATGTTAAATCTATTCAAAACTATTTTAAATCTATGTAAAACTATTCTAAATCTATCTAAAACTATTTTAGAGTACTTTAACTATTTGAAATTTATTTTTAACCATGCTAAACTATTTAAAGTATTTATAACTATCTAAACTATTTTCTAAATTTTCAGACCGTGTAAAGTGAAAGTGTTTATTTGTAAATCTTTGATTCTAAAGCGAATATGGTTAAATGATGTTATAACATAAATTGGGATTTGAACTGATATTTGCAAGTGAAATGACATTTTGTGTAAATATGATGATTTCGAGATGAGCATTTAATTAACCCATCTTGTCGATATGATTTCGAAAGTGAATATGATTTTGAAAGTGAATATGATTTTTGAAACTGATATGTTTGAATTGAATATGATATTTTGAAATCAATGTTGAAATGGTTTTGGAAATTTAAAAGAACCATCCGATGTGAAATAAGCGTTTGGTTGTTAGAAAGACCGGGATCAGATATTTTCATACTCTCTGCCAATACCGAAAACCACTTTAACAACTGTGTACATGGTGGAGATTCCAGAATGAAGTAGGATGGTTTGGTGAACGTTTTTGTATGAGGTATTTACGTAGCCCTGACTCGCGTGAGTCGGCTTGATGTGGCTAAAACAGGAGCAATACTGGGCCAAGTGAGGTCGCACCTCCGATCGGGCACATTTCTTCGATTCCATATTATGACTTTGTGATTGATTTGGTGGCCACCGCTCGATTTTGATTATGGGAGTGTGTTCCGAGGTAGTAGTTGCTATGTGTTACTACCAGTCCGGGGGTACAAATGGTAGAATCCTACCCTTGCATTGCCTTGCGTGCCTTGTCACATGTCTTATCGCGTCTTCTACGAGTTTGGTTTATGTCGTACCTATGGAGTGCTCTCTGATAGCCCACCAGTTTATGATGGAGTTTACAATACTGTATAGACTACAACATTATATAAAATATGTTAAGGGGGATATGGGTAATGCCTTAATGCTATTTTAATACTTTTACTGTAGACATATTGTAATAGCTTATTGTACTGCATAGCAGATAGTTTAATAGATTCTTAGGAGATGGTAATCCCAAGGATCTTTTAAGTTATTCTGGTACAAGCCGAAGTAGCTGCAGGAGTAACTGGAGAAAATGCTGTTAACCTAGGAGGAGAAAATCTCGTGGCACCTGTTAGCAATAACTATGCTAAACCGAGTCGAGATTATACAAGTCTTGGTAGGAAGACCTTTCTTGGGACTGAAGATGCTATTGAAGTAGAGAATAGGTTGTTGCACTGCAAAAGAATTTTCATTGATTTGGGCTTGAATGACGAGCACAAAAGAAGGTTGCCATCGAGATAGTTGCAAGGTTCTGCATTATTCTAGTGAAAGGGGTGACCCTAGGGGTACCAGAGGAGGAGTTGACTTGGGCAGAATTTCAAAGGGGATTTAAAGAAAGATATTTATCCGATGTAGCCAAGTCAGCCTACTAAGAAAGTTCATGGAATTGAAGCAAGGGGAAATGTCAGTCTTGGAGTACTTTGCAAAGTTTGATGAACTGTCCAGATATAGGTATGCCATTATTGATACCGTTATCAAGAGGAATGAGAATTTTATCCGGAGTTGAGGCCGGAGATTGTTAGGGAAACTATGCCACATCTTAGGGATCCATCGAATGTAGTGGTGGAAATGACTATTAGGAACGAGGATTGATTTCTACTTTTAGGAAGGAGAAAAAAGTTGGAACCAAAAGTTCTTAGAATAATAAGGGGAATTCTTTAAGGGAAAATGAGCTCAAAAGGGTGGAACTGCTAAGAAAGGGAAGGAACATATCATTTGTTATAAGGGTGATAAGAAGGGCATTTGCTAATCAGTGTAAAATTGGGTGGTGGCAACATGGTTGGGGGCAAGAAGAATGTGAAGTGCTCTAACTTTGACCAGGTGGGGCATTATAAGAACAAATGTCCAGAAGCGGCCAAGGCTAATAAAGGAAAGTTGTTTGCTTTGGATCCATCTACATTATGACCGACTGTTGTTGAGAAAGGGAAGTTTGTGATGGAAGGTACGCTTTTGATTCATAGCATACCAGTTAGAGAATTATTTGATACTGGAGCATTATGGGTTGCGGAATCATGGGTCTTAAGGCTGATTAAACACTAGAGGGGGTGAATAGTGTTTTATGATTTATGTGAATCATTTTAAAATTCTTTCAAGATTATTATTACACAATGTAGAATCAAAAATCATAGATGCAAACATTGATAAATATAAATGCAGTAAAGTAAATAGTGGAGTAGCGGAGAATTGGAGAGATCACACAAAGAATTTTATACTGGTTAGGAGATACCCTACATCCAGTCTCGTACAATTGTTTGTACATATATTTTTTGAATGCCAAACTTGCCATCGCCCAGAAGGCAAACCTAATACAATCTCGATTTTGGGGCTATAAGCACACCCTCTAGATTTTTCGAGATCTAGGTACACTCACTGCATTTGGATGGGACACAAGCACACTCATTTGGATTTTCGGGACGCCTAGCATACCCAATTGATTTGAATCGGGACACAATCATGCCCAATCAACTATAACTAGAGTTTGATGGTTTTTCCAAAGACAGTGTTTGGTCTTTGGATACAATTGATCCTAAACCCTCTTAGATAGGACTTTGATCTTTGATTGAGAGAGAGATGTTTGAAATCAAATACCAAATAGTAGAGAATCGATACAATAAAGACTGAATTGATTCTGGTATGAATTGGAGAAAATTTGAATATATTTTCAATAGAAATTTTGACAAAGTATGAGGAGAGAAGATAATAAGAAAGTTGTTAAAAATTCGTTTGAAAACCCCCAATATATAGAAAATAAACAGACGTGTCCATTCATGAAGAGTTATGACGAGTAGATACTTTATTTCAAATTCGAATTTCAAAATATCGACATGTAAGCCAACATCCATTATATGGATATGTTGATATATCCCTCTGAATGTTGAAAAACTCTTTTGCTTAATATGTTTTGAAAATCTTATGCTTTGTAAAATATTTTGATACTTTGTAAAATAGTTTAAACATAGTTTATAAGCATTAAAAACTTTAAAAAACTTTTATAAAATATTTTCAAATATATTAAAAATATATTTTGATTTAAAGCATAAAAGAAAGAGAGATAGTTATCAAAGATTACCACCAGGGACTTTAACAATAATCTATGACTTTATATATTATACTATAGTCTTGAAATCTTCATATCTTGATCTTTATACTTATGAGTCTTCATGTCCATTTCTTAAGTCTCTATATTGTACAATGTCCAATTTAATATCTGCATAATATTCTGCACTATATATTATATACTATACATAAAATATAAAATGATATATCATTCAAAATCAATTATCTAACTTAAATATGAATTATAGGATGAAATATATTATAAATAGTACTATACTATATTAAACGTGATGGCGTACAAGACTCTTTCGACGGAAATCTTTTCTCGGCGTAATGAAAAAACTATTTTTTTGCAACCTAGTCTAATTTATTTCTATCTAAATATAGAAGTGCCATATAAATCGAATTTCATAGAGCATAACACCATATTACTTACTTTTTTAGTACTTTATTACAAATTACAAGATCTCGTTCATTAAAATTAATAAGATACTAATGTGTATAATTTTTATTTATGTAAACAAAACTATACATAAATTAAACAAATCCACACACCCCAATCAAATCACAAAAAATCCAAAATAAAAACTAAATGTATATAGCACCAAATCCAATCCTAACAAACCAAACTAACACGAATTTAAATCTAAGGTTTTTCTAAATATAGGGGACTTATGGATGGGATAGAAGGGCTAGTGAAGTCAAAAGTTCCCTTTTTGTTCGACAAGATTTCCATCTTGATCGAAGATAATTTCTCCAAGTCATTTGACTACATTATTATCTTCATCCTCTTCCTTTTATTCCTTTTTTCTTCCTCTTCTTCCTCTTCCTCATTATTCATCAGATTGTGAATGACAAGGATAGGAGTGTCCTCTTCAATTACTATTGGATTTGTTGGATTATCCAATAGATAATTTTGAAGATTTCACAGAATTCGGCTTTGTTTCTCTTATTCTTTCAAGTGAAGAAGTTGTCCACTTCTATTTCAGTAAGCGTATATAGTACATGCTTCATATCATCCTCTATTTTGGTTACTTTGGCCATGGTGATGTTCTGGATTTGGCTTTGCATGGGAGTTGGGAAGGAAAAGGCTGGATTATCTTCTCCTGGGCGTTTGGAATTGAAGGAGGCAATGGGTTTATTTTTATTCAGAAATTAGAGAAGAAAGAAGACAGAAAAATGAGTCTAATTTCGAAAATTGATGGTTATATAATTGTAGTTCGAATTTTGAATTTAGGAAGAAAATCTATTTTTTGATTTACCAGTATATGTCGACATATGTAGTTCAATTTTGAAAATTTTATTTTCATTTTAAATTTCTACTTTTTATTATATTATATCTATGTCTCAGAGAACGAATATACTCCTAACTCTCTTCTAAGCTTAATAAAAGATGCTTGATGTGATGGTTTTATTTAAATATTGGCTATTTGATTTTCAGTATTTATAAATTCGAATGAAATTACTTATTTATGTTATCTCTTAGAATATTATGTTTTATATCAATATGTTTGGTTTTAGCATGATGTGTTGGACTTTAAGATAGATTTATTGCACCTGTGTTAGCATGATATATTGATGAGTTATTAAAATTTAAACCAAAATCTTTTAAGTTTGTTGCATATAGATAACTTATGAACAAACTAGTGCGACTGAGATATATTCTGCTTCTATTGTGGATAGAGATACAGATTTTTTCTTTTTGCTAAACCAGAAAATAAGAGAATATCCTAAAAGTGACAGGTTCCGCTTATATATATATATATATATATATATATATATATATATATATCATGATTTATCTATGTGTTTAAAGTTTTACACGCCGCATCATTGATGCTGCTAGTATTCCCGGAGTTTTTAAATGATGCCGCTTGTTTAACCCATCTGTTTTTATGCCTGACTTGCTTTTACGAGATACCTTTATTTTTTGAAAGGTTTTATAACATAAATCCATTTGGAGTGTGTTTTTTACCTTGGTTTACCAGCCTGAACTGGGTGTTATTTTCTTGTAATACTCAGGTCAGACTGAGCATATTTTCGGATCTAGTTAGGATGCGCTGTAGCTTTATGAGATAAGGTGGAGGCCTCCAAGATGCACTTACGTATATTTTATTTTTGCTGCATTTGTTCGTTGTATTTATCAGCAATTGTGAGGACATGTTGTCATAATTTTCCAGGCCGATGATAGATTAATGTACCCTAATTTGATGTATGCATATTACAGTTTTCTTTTGTAAAGGCCTTATATTTCTTATATATTACCTGTCATGATGTGAGATTCTATTCTATCGGTTCTTTTTATCCCCTAACAATCTGCCTTTCTGGCACTTGGATGTACGGCACGTGAATACCATGGATGTGTTAGCATCGACTTTTGAGGGTCGAAAAGGTTAGTCGTTATAGTTACGTTTAGTATTTTCAATGCATCACCTTTGTTGTTTAAACAAATACCACGTTATAGTTTTATTTCATAATGAATATTCATAATATCCACATTGAAATATAACTATCTCTATTTTTTAGTCGATATTGAAAAATAGTCATTATTTCATAAATAATGTTCTGTATGCTTTACGAAAATAATTTTCATAATGTAATGAAATCAATAAGTGCTATATGACATAATCATACTATTTTCTCCATTACCATAATAGCGCGTTAAATTTGGAGGTCCGTTATCCACTTGTAGGTTATTTATTTCATGAACTGTAACAGTTTACAGTAGAGAGTTCATTGATCAATTATCTTGAACTTAAAGAAATAAATCTCATAGAAAACAATTTTCTATATAAAATTCATTTCGAAATAAAAATCCTATTTCTTATTCTAATGTTAAGTATCGATTTTATTATTATTACAATTCTTGTTCCTAATACTTCTTTATGAAGCAAAAGTGATTATTCACTGTCTCTATCTCATCTGTACCTTAAATTATATCTACTCTTGTACACTCGGTTTTCTTTCTAAATGGTCAAACCATTCAAAAGAATACCCTCACTACAATATCATAACGAACTCTTTCACTTGATTATTCTTAAATTTAAGGACATCAAATATATCGCCCTTTACATAAACAAATCAAACCAACATTTCAACGATTGAGTTACTAGATCTATATTGTAGTTTTGGTCATGTGTTACATTTACCACGATACGATCTTTATTGTAACCAATTAAATACACAATCTCGTACTAAGGTATATTTTCTTTTTCCGGATGAACTAATTTCATAAAAATATCTTATATTACAAACTACGACCATTCACCATATATCGCTTATATATGATAGTATATGGATCGAATATCCATAATCCTATACTGTTTTTGAGTTCGAAACTCATAGAATGTAATATATGATCTCGGCCAAACAAACATGTAAGCGACAAAATCACGAACGTATTTAGTATTTGTGGAAACATGCGCTTGCTTGGGTGTTGAAACGTCAACGGGCAATAAGCATTTATTTTTAAGTATACCTTATATTTCTATTTTTCAATTTCAAACTAGTTCATTTGTATATCTTAATATATAAATTTTTTATCAATCATTATGAATGCACAAATTTATCAATGTAGATTAATATAATATTATATAGCATATGTTCTTACAGTATTAAAAATGTTAAATGCTATCATTTCATTTTTCTAATAAGGCTTCCACTAGTCTTTTATGTTTCACTAACCCTAAGTAAAACATAGAAGCCTTTCGACTTCACTGGTGGGTGCGGAGACTCGTATGCCTTAGGAATATGACCTTGAGGAAAGATCAACAAATCGTAGGCTCATATATAATGGATAACTTCTTATCGATTGTATTATATACAAATCATAACCCGTGGTTCCTTTTCATAATCCTTCCTTTACCTAAAGGAAAGTATAACAAGTAAAGTGCACAACAACAAAATACCCATTTCGCAACTGGCAATGCCAGTTGTAATAGGCCTATTGCAACAGACAACCACCAATCTTAGTATGCGAAGTCGTAACAGTGTTTGTTCATTTTGCAACTATTTTTGCCCATTGCAACAAGGTTTTTTACAGCTGTTTTTTCCGTTGCAATAGATTCTTTTACAACTCTTTTTTCCAGTTGCAATTGAGTCTTTTACAAATATTATTCAAAGAATCAAAAAGGTCATATTTTTAAAACTATTTTAG
This sequence comes from Allium cepa, assembly GCA_030765085.1. Lineage (NCBI taxonomy): Eukaryota > Viridiplantae > Streptophyta > Magnoliopsida > Asparagales > Amaryllidaceae > Allium > Allium cepa. The sequence continues at coordinate 217,889,084 of CM060929.1, forward strand.
ATGTTATAATAATGTAAGTGCATATATTTTTCATCGAATCATCAAGAAAACAAGGAGATTAAACAATTTATCTAATATAATGAGTAAAACATTGTATATACCAGTTATATTTTTTTTTCACACATATTTTCAACCATTCCTATATAAAATTGCGTCCTTACACATATGTACAACTAGCAAATGATGTCTATAACCAATTCTCTAACGCATAAGGATACTACTTTTTCATTGATACAATGATACACTACCATTGTATTCAGATCTAAGAAAAACACAAACCAATAAACTTATGCACCAAAAACTCATCTACAGCCCATCTCTTTGATCATCATCATGAAACACATAACTATCTATGAAGTTATTAGATGTGATTTGGATTTATTCATCAATTTAACACAGCAGTCTTAGCTCCCCTGCTCACATTATGCATTTATTCAACTTTCCAGAATAACTTACAACCGTCCTTGTGTAGCCCAACATACTATGCGCACTCGCCTTTTGGTACATTCACCTTCATGCTTATAGCGCATGATGTCGGTGCCTCGATGCATCCACATTTTTTGGACGTATTCATAGTTGTACTCCCCCTTTTGCACCTAAACCCTACTGCCAGGCTACCTGTTAACGATGAATTAATTCACTGCTAGACCATGTGCCATATGATATGACTGCAATCAAAGAGTTCTTGACAAGCTCGGTATAAAGCTGCTTCTTCTTTGTCCTAATTATTATCTAAAAACAGAAAATAACTAGGCTATTATAATTCTCTAATTATCATTTGTAGTGGTGAGACTCTTCATTCGGACCTCTCATTTTGCGACGGCCTAAGTATAATGCACGTACTTTGAGGTAAGCTCAACAAATACGTAAAGTTATCTTATCTTATCTATTCAATATATTAATAGTACTACATAACATTCATGGCATGAGGAACGAGTACGCAAATAATCTATTAAATATATAAATGATAGAAGACAACTTTATATTAAAGATTCATAATCTTCAATATATTATATCAAGTGATATAGACTTATGGAATAATGTATTTCTTTTATACACCCTTATGAGTCAACTGTCAAACACATTAGAAATCACGGTTACGTACATTTATGCGTATATTTATTCCTTAAGTCTAGTTAAGGTTTCTCAATGTTCCACCATAATTTATACCTTCATATTATATAAGTTTTATTATTATACAACTTTTATATTTCATATTACTTAAATAATAATCATATGTATATAATACATTAATTAAATTTTATTTAATTAATCTTCATTAATTAACATTTTAATTAATTTATGTTAATTTAATATGACATTTATATTTAATAATTATTATATACTATAACCTTTATAGTACAACATATATATCATATATATGTGTATATTATTTAATTGATTAACCTTTTAATTAATTTATTTTATTAAACAATTTTAATTAAATTTACATTGATTTAAAAGTTCTATACATAAATTTATACTCATGTTAATTTAACATTTTAAAACAACATAACATATATCATAATATATAATACACGTATATATTTATTAATAATCAACTTATTTAATTAATATATTTAATTGATCTTATTAATAATTTTATAAATTTAAAAATTAATTTAATATTAATTTAGATATTTTTAAATTTTCATTATATTTTAACATTTATAATATATATAAATTATATTTTAAATTTAACTTTTAAATTTTAGAAATCTTATATTTTAAGTTTTTAAAACAATTTGAAAATTTATATTATAACATTTATAATATTTTCTTATTTTAAATTTATCTTTTAAATTTTTTAACTTTTATTTTAGTTTTAAAACAATTTTGAAATCAGCCAAAGGCACAATTCAAATTGGACATTCTCTATTAAGGATAAACTTTTGGAGTTACCATATTATTTTGAGCATGGCTAGTTGTCAGGTAGAGCAGAGTACTTGATTGCCCAAACCCAACCTTAGGCACTATTTTTTAGAACCTCTACTATACGGGTAGGGTTTAATTAGTTAACCTTGACATTATTAATTTAGACCTTATAGGCTATTGGGCTCTGATACCTTTGTTGGAACTAGGCCAACTTGCAACGGAAGTTGTGGGTGAATTTCAAAAAAATTCCCCTATTGGATCTATGCTGGGCCTATGAATTCTAATTAATTTAAAATATTTCTAATTATCGTTCAATTAAAATTTTCTATTTATTTAAATTTATAAATATTATGGTTTTATTTAATTTATATATAGATACATACGTACATACATACATACATACATACATATATCTGTGTGTGTCATAAAAATATATGTGTATGTGTGTGCATGTGTAATATATCAACCCATTCAAGATATAACATGCCCGTGTATTGATGTTGGAATTTGCATCACATCGGACATGTTAGCTCATCCAATATGCAAGTATATATTATTTAAATATTTATATGTATATAAAATATTTTTTTATATAAATATTACATGTGTATATATATATTAAGTTTGTTTAAATAATTTTGTATAAATGTATAATACACATACACTCACATTTGTGTATGTGTGTATATAAAATCTTATAATAAAATATTAATATTATATGTATACATATTATTAAATATATTTATTTAAATATAAATAAATCATTTAAAATATTAAAATAGTAATTATTTTTTAAACTATGAATAATATATGTTCATATATATAATAAAGTATTTTTTAATATATGTATGCTTAAATATATTTATAATATACAGTTATATATATTAATCAATAATATTATTTAAGAGAAAAAAATTATTAAATCCTAATTCATGTGCATGGATAAAAAATAATTATATATATATATATATTTAAAATTCATTTTAATTAAATATTCATTTGAAAACTAATAAAATACTAATAATTAATTAATTTTGGAACTTTGTTTCAAATTTCAAATTTCCAGTAAATCCTGAATGATATTTTGTGATTTGAATTTTTTTCCTTATTTTTCTTGGTTTAAATTAATTTTATATTAATTTATTTAATTTCGGCTGTTTTATACAATTAATTTTTAAAAATAGAAAGATAATTTTTTTATATTTTTTCATTTTTTGCCGGGAACTTATCCGATGCTAATATAATTTTTAAAATTTAAATAATAATTTTCATAACATATTTAAATAAAAATACATTATTTATGTAGTAAATTGATTTAAATAATATTAAATAATAATAAAATATGTAAACAAATTATTTTTTGCTGTTGAAAATTAGTTTTACTATAATACATTACATATAAAATTATATGACTGATTTTAACCATAATATGATGTTATAACAAATTATAAACCATAATACATTGATAAGAACATTACTACAAATTTCAATAGTTAAAATTCGTAATAGGTTCACCATTTGACGTAGTCAAATTGGTTCGGATTTGAATCACAAAATTATCGCCAAATATGACTTTATGTTTTGGTGTATATGTTTTGAAGAGGAAAGATCTAACTATAGATTTAGACTAGACCGTTTGCATATGACAACTGAAATGTCATGGAGTCAGTAGGAGCGATATTGAGTTTGAAGGTTTTTCGGATTCGATCCGAGAATGTATATGAAAGTATCATTCAAAAAAGCGTCAAAATTGAATGAATATTTCTGATAGAAACATAAATGGTTTGATTATTATTGAAAATGCAAAGAAAGCGTGTGTTTATAAGAAAGAACATTAAAAAGTACATAGATATTTATAAACCATAAGTAAAAAACATCGCCGATTGTTAACGATGTACTTATGTTAAAATCAGCTTTAGTTGTTTTAATATTTGACATTGGATTTGTAAATGATGTCTTTGATAGTAAGTATAAAAGATATTAGGAATGCCCTAAACGACATGTAACGACAACTTATTAAAATGTTTAATACTAAACACGTAAGATGGATTCCTTATGCATTAACAATTGAAATTATCATACATGTTATGTTGTTTATGATACCGTAATTTGTTTATGTATTTGATACATGAAGCAAATATCAAATCCAAATTGATACCACTAAATGGTTATTTGAGGTGTTCTTGTGTACTTATGAAATACTAGAGAATTGTTTAAAAAAATAACAAACTCCTTATGAAAGAGTGTTCGAACTCAAATTTTATACGTGACATTGAGTATAATATGTCCATAACAAATTTAACTTAAGAATCTTTAAGTTGAAAATGTTTCAAATGAAAGACTACTGGCGATTCAATGAAAAGGTTTAAGTACACCATCTTAAATAGCGTCGTAATAAAAGTAATGTATATAAATATAAATACACAAATGTATAACCGAGCCAATGTTGTCCAAATGTTGAGAATATCATAACATTGTTATATTATAAATATATCATGACATAGTTCATAAACTTAGAGCTTACAGGAAGTCGAGAGACATACTCCGAATCGTCCCACATGGTAAAGTAGTTTATAAGCATCGAAGAGAGTCGATTGATATAGTAGATAATGGAAACATAATAGCATACTCGTTCACTGAGGGACCGACACAATTGGTCTTGAGAAAACCAATTGGAAAAGTTAGAATAAGATTCCATAATTGACCCTAAGTACAAGTGGAAGTTTAATGGAGTTAGAGGTATGCCCTAGAGTTAGTTATGTAACTTGATACATATATCGTGATTGATTTACATAGTTCTCTCGAATTGAGACTACTGTCGATCTTCAATATGAAAGCTCTATTTTGATTATAATCAAATCACTGCATTACATCCATCGAGTGGAAGTACTAGAATTATAGTCAAATCATGGCATGACATCTATCGAGTGACTATAGTTGGTTGAGTGGAAATACTGGAAGCGAAGCACTATTCAAAAGAGGATTCATCTCCTCTGTTACATGATGTTAGTATCACGGTCAACTGAAGTCTACTCAAAGTCTCCGGGCAGATCATTTCGATTAATAATAATTGTTATTGTTGAACCATAGACTTTGTGTTTAGACTATAAAGTTGAATGTGGATGATATTGGAATTGTGACCATTACCAAAGTCCAAAAGTCCAAAGTGATATAGTTTTGACGAATAGACTAGTGTAAATAAAAGTCATAACTGGGTAACGTTTAACAAAGTAAAATTGGATTTCACCGAAACTAAGTAAGTGATAAATTTAGCAAAAATGTTACGCACCTGGTAAATGACGTGTGAATGTTAATATTTGAATAGCTCGATATTAATTACTGACCGAATTTACACATGACGAGTCACACAACCGAAGTGATGAATTCTCTTATGACCATACGATTTAATTAATTTATAATTTTTATAAGTTAATTAAATTAATTAAAAATTGTGATATATTAATTGTAAATATTGATTATTATTTGATGAATAAATATTATTAGATTTATTTATGATAGTTATAAATATATCAATCAATATACGATATCGATAAGCGATTAAATTGAATTTAATTATATAATATTTTATTTGGACTCTAAATGGGTTTAAAAGCCCATAAAGGGGGATGGAAATTTGGCGACAATGAGGGGCTAATGTGGCCATAAGATGATGCAACATAGACCTTTATATAGAGGGCTAAGATGGAAGAGAATCGGTAAGGGATGATGTAGAATTTTGATCCTAAAATATCTTTTAATTTTTCTTTATATAAGCCTCTCTATCCTTAACTTTGGAGGACTTTTGGAATCTTCCAATAAGATGTATTACGTTTGAATTCCTCTCTTCCATCTCTTTAATTTCTCAAGTGCAAATCAAGTCAAATCAATTTTTATCTGATGCTGGTGGTCAACGGTTTAAGGACTAGCACTCTGTCGAATCAAAAAAAGTTTCAAAGATGGGAGTTTTACTTTTCAAAGTGTACTTCAAGGCTTTGGAATTAAGATACGATTTTCTAAGATCATAATTAATGATTTTCAGTATAATGTTTTTATCATATATGCATATATAAATTATGTTGTTAGTTAGATGACGATTTTGATATGCAAGCAATGTTGTCACAAAATATTTTTGATAATATGTATGTATCTATTTATGTTTAATTTTTTTATATCATATACGTCAGGTCAGTACAGCCATACGTAAATATAATATAATTTTATATTTTAAATATATATATATATATATATATATTATTTAGTTACATGCATATAGTTTACAATTAGTTATAACATCTTATTAAAGTTAATTATATAATTATATATATATAATGTATTATAGTAAAGTTAATTTTCACCAGTAAAATTATTTTATATATATTTTATTAATATTAATTAATATTTAAATCAATTTATTTCATAAATAAATTATATTAATTCGAATATGTTGTGATTTTTGTTTAAAATTTTATAAAATTATATTAGCATCAGATAATCTCTCGGCTAAAAATAAAAACATTTTCTCTATTTTTAAAATAATTGTTTAAAATGACCAAAATTAAATAAATTAATATAAAATTAACTTAAACCGAGAAAAACATGGAAAATTATTTCAAACTTTAAAATATCATTTAGGATTTAGGGGAAATTTATTTTAAATAAAGTTTAGAAATTAACAAAATATATTTGTTAATTTTCAAATGAATTTAATTAAACTGGATTTAAATTAAAAGATATATAATATATTTTAAATAATTTTATTAATTAATATATATAATTATAAATTATAAATTATTATGTGTGTGTACATATATATAAATTACTATTTATATATATATGTATGTGTACATATATTGTTCACGGTTTAAGAAAATAATTATTTTAGTATTTTAAATAATTTTTTATATTTAAATAAATATATTTTAATAATATGTATATATATAATATTAATATTTTATTTCTGAGATCATATATATATATATATATGTATGAAAATATGTGTATGTGTGTGTATAATACATTTATATAAAATTATTTAAACAAACTTAACATATATACACACAAATACACAGATATATATTTATAACATTTATATAAAATAATATTTTATATACATACATATAGTTGGATAACATATACTAGCATATTGGATAAGCTAGCGTGTCCGTTGCGATGTAAATCCCAACGTCTACACATAGGTATGTTATACCTTATATGGTTGATATGTTACACATGCACATACATATACATATATATGTGTATATCACATACACAGACTCCCCCAATATATAAATTAAATAAAACTATATAATCTGTAAATTTAAATAAAATAAGAGACTTTATTTAAATATTTATAAATGTTCTAAATAAATTAGACTTCGTAGATCCAATAAAGATCCTATAAGGGAATTTTTTTGGAATTCACCCGTAACTTCCGCAGTGAGCTGGCTCAGTTCCAACAATCTGTTCCTTAATCATTCTAAAGTCCAATATCATTGAATTTTCACTTGTGAAAAATCATGGATATACCTTTCCTTTTTGTTTATGCTTATAAATGTATAATCTTTAAACATATGATGTTGTTTAGTGGTGTTTGTTCAATGGTGCTTTTGACTGTTCACTCTCACATTAAAATGTTTAATGCTTTGTGCCAAGACTAATCTTGTGCAATGATGAGCAAGATTATGTGGGCCTAAAATGATTAAATATATATATATATATATATATAACAAGGTTTAGCACTTTATTTTCTATGCTTTCGAATGACAAACTCCTTCAAATAACAAAGGCACATGAAGTTGTTATAGAAAACACAAACATGCTGATTTATTTTTCCATTTATTTATAAATTTTTATTTTTATAATACTCTTTTTGACGGATAATTTTTGAAACATTATGATTTTAAATGTAATGATTTAATTAGTACATATATTTTATATTGATTTTTGAACAAATATTTAAATGTTATGACTTTTTAGTTTCATTATTTCTTTTAATACTATAATTTACACTTCATATAGCAATACTTTGATAAAATAAATAACAATATATGACTTTAATAGTTTTTATTGTTTCCACTACATGGAGTTTTGTTTTAAATACAAACAACTTTTAGTAATTTTACTTATTTTCATAAAATTTTCAGTGTTTACACTTGAAGATCAAATAATCCTTCCAGATCAACTTCAAAGTTTACATTTGCAAAAAAATAATCTGAAATTATATTACCAATAAATTGCTCACATTTTTTAACAAGCAGATTATTTATAGTGACATTTTAAAATTAAATGTCGTAAAGTAAATTTATTAAAAATGAACACGACAAAGTATTTTAAAATTTCTCCATATTGTAGAAGAATTATATTTCAAATATCACAAATATTCTGCCTCACTCAAAATGTTTGATTTTATTAAACTAGCTCACCCAAATGACGTGATATTATTATATATATAAGTCTCTTTTAGACTATATTAGCAAATTTACAAAATTTAAAACCTAAGCAGGACTTTCAATTCAGAGTGGTCATTTGAGAATTGTTTAATACTATTAAATTTTTTAATTTGAACTGAAATCCTTGAATGCATTTGGAACTTTTGAAATCCGATCGTACGGATTTAATAATATTGTTTGAAAAACTTAAACATGTCATATCATATCATATCATTTGGACTTGGATGGTCTTAAATAATATAATCAAAATATATTTGGTTCATTTAAAGCCAAATGACTTAGATCGAGACGAACACAAACATTTGTTAAAAAATAAAATTTTTGAAATCACATTCAGCACAACATGGATTGAATATTTAAATATCATACATAATTGTTTTACTTTTCATTTCTATGATATTTTCTAGTTAAATTCTAGTTTAAAATATCGTCCAAAATAATTTGCTTTTTAGAGGAAAAATTGTATCTGCACCAATGGTTTAAGCAAATTGGTTTCGTCATCTTCATACACCATAACTTCGGACTTCTTGTTTAGGCACGTCCACACACTCCTTGTATCATGTAACATCAAGCCATTGGAACAAAATAATCAAGATGATGTCTAAATTACTAAAAAAAGTCAACACAAACATCAATTACAACAGGAATATGCCAAAATTATTAGGAAATTTACTATAAAACATGCATGTATACATGCAAATAATGAATCAGTCTTCAGTAAGTCACAACCAATAGCAAAAATGAACTTACAACAGTTAGAATCAAAGCCATTTGCTTCACAAATCAAAGATCTTTGACTATATAAACCTTTTATAAAGCATTAATGAATTATGCCCGATGAAGCCTTTTGCAACTACGAAAAATAGGGAGATCAGAGTACTTGAATCCAGGAGGCGGCCTGGGAAGATTGCGACACAAGTAATCAACCTCTGCAGCGGATATTGCGATCTTGCTGACTTCTTCCAGAGTAAGAGGAGGAGATGGAACCGATGCCCTTTCGTTATCGGAATCGCAATCGAAGTTGAGACGAACAGGTCTGAATGGGCTGGTCTGCCCAGAAAATCCAGATGGAATCGAAGCATGAATTGGCGAAAAGGAGGGCTGTAGAAAGCTTGATCTGGTTTTGGAGTTGTATGCCCTTTGTCTCTTGACCAATTTCAGCTTCGGAACGAATTCCACTTCTATTTTGGATAACCATAGTAACCTCTTGATCGAGAAATCAGCGTTCGCCATGGATTGGATATTAGGGTTTCAGACGATTTGGGGGTTGATCGAGATATGGCGGCAAAGCAAAGTGAATAGAAGGCAAGTGATAAAAGTTTTGCTTAGATGTGGGTAGCTTAAATAAAATTATATGAACAGCTCATGCTCACTTTACCAACGTTTGGGCTTTTTTTTTTCCGTTAAAACCATTTTTTTTTCCTGTCTAGTCACAAATTGCATCCGCTTTAAAATGTATTACAAATACAAATCACCTATGCAAAATTTTCCATGTAGAAAAATATATTTAATTGCTACAATTTTCTTTTTAAAACAAAATTATATGAACGCAATTTCAAAATAATGTCTAACTAATATTTTCCAATGCAACCATTGAAGAAGAAGAAAAGGATACACGATGAGTAAGGTTAAAACATGACAGAACAGTGACAATAAGAACAAACACTTTAGAGAGCGTTATCTTCATCATTACACATTGCAAAATACTTCCGCTTGAGCGGCATATAAAATGGTAAAATCGTACTATGTTTATCTAAGGAAACTAATTTCGAAATTCAATCAATAGTGCCCATAAAAGGAAGATCCAACGATATATTAGTGAAGTTCACATTAAGCTTACATATTTGAAGCAAACTATGTCGCATATAATATGTATTTTATTATAGGTCCATAATATGATAAGTCCAACTATTTCATATAATATGCATTTTACTACATGCCAATAATAATGTTAGACGTCCAACTAATTTGTATACACTGTATTTTAGAGAAGTGTGAAATTTTTAAATAATAAAGCAAAATAAGTTGTTAGCACGTCAAAAAATAACGTACAATATAGATATAATAAGCTAGGACAAAAGAAGCATGAGCAAAAGATAGAGGTATATTAGCTTGAACAAAATACAATGCTTTAAAGATGAAAACAATAATATATTCGTAAAAGATGTGCATATACTAAACAAGTGGAAGATTACCTTGAAAATTTAACTAAAGCAAATGTCCTCAAGAGAAAGTAGAACATGTTAATAACACATAAGGACTGATGATCTATAAATTAATATTATAGAAGCAGAGGGAAAAGCAGAAATATGAGAATTAATAAGGTAGTCCCAAATGATGTACCTATAGAGAAGTATAAATCGGTAGGAAGTAAAGTAATAAATGACTTAGTATTTGGTCAATTCTTGGTCAAACACCCTGTAACAACCCGATTTTTTAGTAATAATTAATTAATGGTAACATTAGCAATTCATTTAATTAAATAAGAATTTGAAATTTGTTCGATAAATTAGTTTTGAAATTATTTTATAATGGAATTCAAATTGTGAGAATAACATTTTATTGCGGTGATATAATCGAAATAGAATATAAGTTTGGAAAGGAAATGATTTTTTAATAAAATTTGTATTTATTTACATCAAATAGAATTTTATTAAGAGTAAAAAGCCAATATATATATATATATATATATATATATATATTTGTTTGCTATACAATTTCTAGGCCTAAGCATTTATAGCCAAGCCCAACTTTAATTTCTAGAATGTCTTTCTTCACTAATATAATCATGTATCCTATCCTATGAGAATCATCTTCCCTGAGAAGTAATACAATAAAAAATCCTCCTTATTTCTAAATTCAATAACAAATCTAATCAATTGTCATAAATTATCAAATCAAAGCATATGTATCTCCATGCTCTCAAATAGCTTCTATGAGCAGTAAATTGTATTTCGCCATATTATTGGAGAGATATCTGTGACCAGGAATGAAGATTGTAGAAGACGTGAGTTTTTCAGGTGAGTGTATATACTCACAAAATCAACGTTCTAATCTATGAATAAAGAAATTCACATTGTTTTGAATTAATTTCTTGACTGTTTTCTTTGCATGCCACTTGAATTGTTGATTAATGATGGTAAAGAGGTTTGTAAGGGGTAGTAGTAGAATGAATTTGTCGTAGGTGATGCTCTGTCCTTGCTATGCGTGTTCCATGCTTATATGTGTGTCAACGGCTGTGTATATATGTGGGGTTGCGTATAGATATCTAGGAATATGTATGTGTATGTGTGTCTATATATCATGTTGTGTTGTGATTTTTGTATAGGGGATGTGTGTTGCATACATAGGGCTAAGATTGTTTATGTTGGGGCTGCATATGTAGGAGTATATGGCCAAGTCTATATCATGTTTGAGCACGTGAGTTCGTGTTTACCTGTTCTATATATGTGTATAAATATATATACGTGGAGTATGTCAAGTTATATTCGAGGTGAAAGCAAATGGTATAACCGTTTATATAATATGAATAACTATTATATAGTTTACTTATACCTCTACTACACCTGTAATTCAAGTTGTATTCAAATATTGGAACTTTTGTTTGAGAATGCAAAGGTTGTGTAATGAGGTGTATACAAGTTTGGGATAGTTAGTGTGTACATGTATGGATCGCTGTGTGTTTTTGGAGTGGGGAAATATGCCGCATGTGTGTGTGTGTGTGTATGTGTGTGTGTGTCTATATATGTATGTATGTATGTGTGTGTCTATATATGTATGTATCATATATATGTATGTATGTATGTATGTAAGTGTGTAAGCATGCTCTAATGAGTTAAAGTACTATCTCCAAATTGCATGCTTATGTATATATATGATCTATGAGTAAGTGTATAGGTGACCGTGCTTGAACATGGAATGGGTGCGGCTGTGTAGTATGGAGTGTATGTTTTGTTTGTTATTGCTTATATCAATGGTATTTGTTCTAGTGTTGTGGTGCATTTATTTATAATGATTATGACTCGATTTTCTTATCCTGCTTTGATGTATTCTTGTGTGTATTGGTCCTTACATTTGATACTTAAACTTCTTTCAAAATATAATACATAGACATGTTTGGTTCAGTATAAATAAACCTAAACAAATTTATAATGAATATACTATAAATTTTCCTATGCATATATACATACAGGCCTATAAATTAAATATAAATCAAATGAAAATGAATTTTCTGGTACGTTTTGCATACAAGTTATTGCGTTTGTGTACTCCTAAGTTTATATATAAATAGAATTGCCGGCGTTTATAAGTTGTATGTTTTACATGGGCCTTTCTAGATGATCATGTACTTGTTTTCAGGACTTATACTGATGCTGCTTCTATTTCATTTGACCTGAACAAATTTTTATTATTATTTCTATTTTTTCCTTATATATATATATATATATATATATATATATGAGTACCTTTATGTCTATGCACCAGATGAGTTTGTACGCAACTATATGTGGAGATTAACAATAGGTTATTTAGTTTAATTTTGAATATATATGTGTATGTGTATTTATAATTTATTTTCAATGCTCATAGTTTCATTATAATATACATATATAATCCAAACAGCTTGCTATTGAATAATCTATAAAAAAAAATTAAAATAGTATTTTGTATAGAAATTATATATTTTTAGTGTTTCATTTTTTAGTACTGATTCGCTTATACTTAATTGAATAATCTATTTTTTTATTATTAACCTTTGATATCTGATTTCTTATGTTCTTTATATTGAATTCAGTCATATGAATGATTCACCGTTGAGTTGGAATTTTCTGGTAATTTATTATGATACGGTGATGAAACCCTTGTTATGATTTCTTGAATTTATTCCGTGTAACGAGAAAGATGAATAAACGGATTAGTGATACTGTTTGGTATGGAACTTTCGGTAACAATTTTACGATTATTCTTTGGACTCATTATATAATATATTATAGGAGCAAATGTGATGTGCGAGCACTGAATAAATGGACTAGTAACACTCGGCGGTATGTGATGCCGATGTGTTATTTATTCAGTTATTCTTTGCTTGTGGATGACACTCATACGGAGATATGTAGTGTGTGGGTGACTCTCTGCGGTGAGCACGTATGGAGGCTATTAGTTAGCCACATGGATTGTGTGCGTTATATGTCTATTTATCTTTGTCCATCTCCCTTTATGTTTCAAGAGTGAACCGGATTGCCAGTATCCACCCTGGCGGCCTGATCGAGGAGGTCACGCCCTTGATTCATGGCACCGTTATTGCATTATATTTGATGCGCATCACGAGATTGGTAGTTGGTTGCCCCTTGTGTCGCATATGCCAGTAGTTAGTTGCCATATATGCGCACACGTCGGTAGTCGTGTTTGAAGTGGCTACGCGTTGTCAAACCTATGGTGGATCATTGTCATGATACCGAGAAGGAGAGATAATGGTAACCGATGACTGTAGGAGTTGTGTCATATGGACCATGTGTTATTCCTAGAGCAAGCAAACGTGTTATCAGTCTTCCATCTGGTTTCGGTATATGTGGTGTATGGGTGCATGTATGTGAGTAGTAGACAGAAATATGATATGTATAGATGAGAATATACTTAAGACTATATCCAAAGTATGATCAACCCCGTATCCTTATCAAGCAGACGAGCTATATTTTACAACCAGATAGCCTACTTCTTATTGATTAAATTTGTATATTGTTACGATCTGGCCTATATATTTGTTATTGATTTCAGAGTTTTGACAATGATATCTTATAACATGAGATTGAGAGATAATTGGGCATTGCTTCTTGTTAGCCCAATATACTTAGTGATATCTCATCTATTATTTTTTTCTAAATTTAGACGATTGTTTCGGATATGTATGATCCATCCATTTGTGTTTATTAAGTGATTTCTAATTTAATGTGTTTTAAATGGGTGATGATATCTTTATATGGATTTGAGATATTTAGGTAATTTAATGCCTTGAGGATTATTCTGTATATGTATATTTTGATATGCCATCTGATGTTTAAATATCTTTATTAGAGATATCGTATAATTCTTCCTTGTTTATACTATATCATCTTATTTATAATCCATGATTGGACATGGTCTAACCCGGGTGTTATTTTTTAATACTCATGTTAGTCCGAGACATTCAGGTATAGGGACGATATGCCCAACTTGTATTTCATTGGGCTTAGAAGAGTTCTATATTAGGATTATTATATGATATTTATGTGACATTGTTTCATTATATGTATATGTATATGTATATATATTTGACATATGAATTGTATTGTATAACATTAATGTATTTATGTTATATGTTATCGCTGTGATTAACTCTGTACTCTTTTTAATTCACCATATATAATGTATCGTTCTGTCCTAGAGGCACATGTGTCTATTGCTTTCTGCCGATAATGTGTACTTATGACCGAGTTATATATTAGATGTTTTAATACATACCAGTGTTAGTCCAAGGAAATATTCACATATGTACCCCATATGGCCTCATTCTCCATATTATCTGGCCGTATTACTTATACTCTTGGATAATATGGGTATAGAGATGGGGTGTTACAACATGGTGTCAGAGAGAGTTTCAGAACAATATATATTGCATTTATAAGACACGAGTCATTGGCCTAGATGAGACTTAGGGTCCCTGGCCCTGGGAGGCATGAGAAATTTTTATAGTAAGAAATAGTATATTATGTATGTATAGGATGGTTACTGGGGTAATCATCAGAGGACATATTTATGACTTTATAAATATATGTGTTAAATTATACGATTAATTTTTCTTTTAAGTTTGAAGCATAAAGTGGTTGGAGTAGCAAGGACGAAAGGAGCAACTCCAACAAATAGCTTTTGTATTTATAATTTGGAATGGTTTGTTATTGCATTTTAATCTGTTATTTGTGATATTAAATGGAGTTTTGAATTGTTTTAATCAAAATGCGCAGTGGAATTATTTTTTTCGCCAAGTACCCTTATTGAGTCTCTTGTGTTTTTTGATAATTTGAATTTGATGATGTTGAATTTTATTTAGAACCTGTGTACATTTATTTAAGTTGTGAAGTGAATTTAAGTATTGATGTTTATTTATTATAAATATTTTAAAGTTATTGAATGTTTGATAGAAATAAATATTCATAATATATATTAATATTGAATTATTATTATTAAATGATTTTGGAAAATGTACATATATATTGTATAGTATAATATTAAAAGAAGATTTGAAAATAAACTGGCAAAGTTTTGTTGAAACTATTATATCAAATCATTCATGGAAATGAAATTTGTAGATACTTTTGAAATAAAAATTGCGTTAACTTGTCCGTTGAGTGCGTTAAGAATTTTGATCGATGCGGGCGCACACGTATTCGATGGAAATTATTAAGCACTTGAACGAGACATTTGAACACGATGATTTATATTGATATAAATAAATTATAGAAGGTTAAAGTATTTTGGAAATAGAGTTGAATATTTTAAATGAGAAATCAAGAAAATGTTTTAATTAGAAATCATTTGGAAGTAAAATTGTATGAATGTTCGTATAGTGGTTTAAGAATTCTAGTCGATACGTCTAATCAACGTTATCGATAGGCATTCCTAAACATTAGTACGAGACATTAGAACAAAATATTTAGAAATATGTTTATAATTTTAATGATATGTTGGTATAGTTAGAAATGTTAAGAATCTTATTGAGTTTGGAGTTTTGAATAAAAGAAAGGGCATAATGTAAACATTATTTATTTTAGATTATGGAAAAGTTTAAATTCATTAATGAATGTAAGTAATATTATTATGTATAATTGAATGAGTTTTAATTAAATTTTTGAGACACTAAAACGGAATGCAATAAATGATTTAAAAGTGTATTAATGAAAGTAATGAAGTTGAGAATTAATAATAATAATAATAATATATTAAAGGACATTTCGGTAAATATAAAATTGAGATTTCGGCTGAAAGTTTATCAATAAAATTATGGGGTTTTTAGAATCAATTGGGAAATTTGAATTTGACTAAGGTTGAATCAAATAAAATGAAATTTTGAAAACAATTTATTATTATTATTTAATGTTTAAAAATGGATTGTTTAAATATAGTATTTCAAAATTTTGAAAGGAAACTTTTACTTTTATTGAATATTTGTTATAATTGGATTGATATAGATTTTCCCTTATGAGAAATTGCGAGAACACAATTTAGTTAAGGGGGAAGTCCGTAGCAACCCGATTTTTTTTTACTAATTAATAAATGGTAATATTAGTAATTCATTTAATTAAACATGAATCTGGAATTTGTTCGACGAATTAGTTTTGAAATTGTTCTATAATGGAATTCAAATTGTGGGAATAATATTTTATAGAAGTGATGTAATCGAAATAAAATATAAGTTTGGAAGGGAAATGATTTTTTTTATAAAACTTGTATGTATTTAGATCAAATAAATTTGTATTAAGAGTAAAAAACCAATATATATATATATATATATATATATATATATATATATTGGTTTGCTTTACAATTTCTTAGCCTAAGCATTTATACCTAATATAACAACCTGCATATTTTACGATTGTATATTTAAATATTTTATTTATATACAGCATCGTTAGTCGGATAAAAGTCTGAAGCGCAACTTTTTGTAAACAGTCGAATTAGGACTCGAGACCACTTCCATTGAGTCCAAAATGGCATTTGCGACCTTTTTGAGTATAAATATCGATATGTTTGGAGTTGACTAGACTTTTGCTATTTTTCTATTGGGCTTTGGGTTTGGGTTTCTGTAACGACCCTGAATTTCCGACCCAATTTAAAATTTTAAATCCATTATTTTAAAATAAAAATTTGAAATTTATATACGATCTCAATTAACGTCCAAAATTCGTTTATAAGATGTAACTAGTGAGTTATGGGTATAGGAAAAGTTTCGTCGCAAAATATTGCAATAAATTTCGTTCGCATTTTTACCGAATATCAGTTCATTTTAAACTGTGAAAAATTTATCTTTCGAATCCAAATATTTTTACACAGTAATGTTGTAAAAATTTATCTGATCAAGACATCGCAATTCGTTTCGTCAAATACCGTCATTGCCTACTCCATTTAAATTGTTTTGATAAACGAACAATTTAATCGACGTAAATTTCGGGTTTGAATAATACTTTCGTATCGAAATTATCTGTGTACCGCTGGAAGCGCCTCGTCGCGTTGATCAAAACGGTATATTCGTTCGTGCAAATCGAAGTCCAACGTAAACATCGCGTAAATTTAACCGTTCCAGATGGACTGGTTAAACCATATTCAGCCTAAATAAATTCACAGCCCGTACCCATTCAAAATTTGAAAAAGAAAATATAGCTGATTGGTGAATTAAATTGGGTAGTTGGCAGCTGAGAAATTGAGCATGGGAAGTTGTAAATTTGGGAAACAGGCAAAGCGTTTCATACTTCAAAGCAAACATTACTGACGTTCTCAGCTGATTATAAAGATTAAAACGAAAACAAACGTGCCATTTCACTACTTACTCCTCTATAGCTTCAAGTACGAACAAAATTCATTTCATCTTCTCTTTCTACTTACTTCCCATTCTTTCTTCTTCTTTTCCACTTTATTCACTAAAAAAAGATATTAACCGAGCATACCCATACCCCTCTACCATTTCACACCGCACGTTGTCTTCACCACCTCCCTCTGACCGTCCTTCAACTCGCCGCCTAGACGCGCCGCCGTCACGCAAACCCCAGTCACAACCGACCGCGCCATCGCTTCCCTCTTTCCCTTGCTTCGCCGTCGCCCTGCCATTGCCATCGCCTCCAATGTCCAGTCACCCCTCCTCCGCACGCACGTGCATCCATGCTCTCCGTAACCGAAGCGCGCCTCCTCAGCCACCACTTCTCGAAACGCACCATTCCCTCAGCCACCACGCGCTAGTGCACCACCCTCCTCTCCATTGTCCACGCAACCCGAACCTTTGTTTCGCCGTCCATCTATTCGGCTTCTTGTTTCCTCCGCCTCCTGAACTTCGCCACCCCTTGCGCATCGACCAGGCACCGTCACCACCATCTTGTCCCCTACCTCGCCACGCCAGTACCCAACCCTGACCTCGTGTGTGTGTGATGCGTTGTGCATATAGTGTGCATGCATACGTGGAGCCGAGTGAGTGCAGTGATACGCGAATGCGTATATGCGTAGGAGCTTGAATTTAGAAGATGAAACAGTCTTGGTTTCGTTTGTTTTTTTTGAAGAAAAAAGAAAGGGAGATTTGATCGTGCGTAAGAAAATGAAATGCATGTTAGTATTTTGAAGTCTCGGCTTTGTGAAAAAAAAAAGAAAAAAAAGGAAAATGGATGAAATGCATATGCATGTGATGCAGTATTGATTGGTGAAGGAGATAGTGTTCTGTGCAACAGTCTTTGGAAAAATAAACTAATGAATGAAGAGATAGTGTACTGTTGCTTTGTGCAATAGTAACAGTATACTGTCGCTTCCAATTGTTGCTAAAAAGAATATTTATGCAACATCTATTTTGTTGCTGATATTGAAACCGTTTCTCTTCTCTATTGTATGCAGAAGCAACCGGTTGAGTCCCTTTTGCAGCAGCATCAATTTCTCAGCTTTCGTTCTTTTCTTCTTCATTGGTAAGCGCATCTATATAATTTTATAAATTATATATGAACGTTCAATTGAATTAATATCATCTTTCTTTTGTCGATAATTGAAGTGTTCCATTTGTTCGTGTTGTATCAATTCTATTCGTGCTTCTTCGTGCTTCGTCGTGCATTCTCTAACCACGAACAGTGAATTAATTTTCACGACTTATATTCTTATACAAGTTTGGTTAATAAACGATTGATTGTTTGATGTTGACATTGGACGTTTAATCGTTAATGTAGTAAGTGATAAATAATTTGAAATTGAAATTGACGTAGGATAGTTAGATTTGATATATATATATATATATATATATATATAGAATTTGATTAGATGACATTTGAAAATTTTGACCCCTTTTAAAGGTTAAATTAATTGACACGTACAAATTTGGTTAATTTCACCTTGAACCATTTAAATGTATGCTATTTAAATTGATGTAGTATGAAATTGAATAATAGATATCAAGCGAAGAACCGTATAGATATTAGTGTAATAATCTTTAATCTATATGAAATGATAGTGTAGATTCTAGAAATAATTATATTAATTTGCATAAAAAACAAATGTAAATTAGTACGATTATTTCGGAATTATTTAAATAAATTATTGGATTGATATTGGTGTTTGCTATTGCTTGTTTATTTACTTTTACACCATCTCAGTTATCACACTGCTAGTTCCCTTTGCTATGCTTTGGTTTTTGAATTGAAATGAAATCGAGTTGAAATGATAAATACCCAAATGAACTTGACTTAGGATAGAGAATTAAATAAAACCCGATTGGTCAATGATTTGATTTAAAAATAAAATAAAGATTTTATTTGAATAAATAATAAGATTTTGAAATGAAGTTGGAATTTGAATTTTAATGAAAGGAAAATGTTAGTATTTAATAATCTGAACAAAACATTAACATAGTTATTGATAAAAGAACGTTGTTTAAAATTAATTATTTTATGATTAAATTTGGAATTATTTAATAATTAAATTTGGAATTATCTAATAATTAAATTTGGAATTATTTAATAATTAAATTTGAAATTATTTAATAATTAAGTTTTGAAATTATTTAATAATCAAGTTTTGAAATTATTTAATAATTAAATAAGATTGGATTATTTAATAATTAAATAAAATTGAATTCTTTAATAAGTAAAATTGAACTTCTTGAATAAGTGAAATTAAGTTTCTTTATTAATTGAGTTTTGAATTTGTAACCAAGTAAATAAATAAGTGAAATTGAATTTCTTTAACAAGAACTAAAATGTGATTTATTTAAATTAATATAAGACTTGAAATTTAAAGAATTTGATTTGACGAATTTAATTTAATTCAATTTGTAAGTTTGATATAATGGAGTTGAACTTAAGTAATTGATTTAATAAATTGGAAATTAGACAAAAAATGTTTTGAATGATAAATTAACTTAACGAATATTGAATGAAATTGATCAATGAATTTAAATTGATTTGAATGTTAAATTAAATATATTTAAATGATTACAGAATGAAACTTATATACGAATTTAAATCAATATTTGAATTGTTTTAAATAAAAATTGAAATTGAATTATAGAGTTTTGAAATGGTAAATTTGGAAGTTATGAAACGTAAATTATGGAAATTGTTTTAGAAAGACAAATGAAATGTTGGTTTACAAATTCTAATTGAAATTGAATTTGATTTGGTTTTGAAATATAATAAACGACCAATCGGTGTAATTATTACGAAACTTATTAAAGAGACCGGAATCGGTTAGGGACATATTCACTGCCTAAACCGAAAACCACTTTAATAACTATACGTGGAATGTGATCCAAAATGAAGTGGTTGGAATGACGTACGTGATGATTGAAGAAAGAGAACGATAATGGATAGCCTTGACATTTGTGTCAAATTGGAAATGACTAAAACAGGAGCCATGCCGGGCCAAATGGGGTTAGCTACATCAAGCGAACACACTTCTTCATAAACTACTCATTACTTGTTATTGATTGGTGCACACCCTTGAATTTGGAGTGTTGTTTCACAGTGTTGCGATCGTTGCGGCGATGTGTTCTCACCAGTTCAGATCAGGAAAATGGTAGTTTCACTACCTTGGGTATTGCCTCATGTGTCTTGTCATACTTGTATCCCTATATACGCGACCACTATGAATTTGTTTTGTATTATACCTATGGAGTACTCCCTGATATCCCACTAGTTTACGGTGGAGTTTACAGTGCTGTATAGACTATAATGCTATATAAATGTGTTAAGGGGAACAATGGTAATGCCTTAACATTATTTTGTTATTTACTTTACTGTTAGACATTATCTACTTATCGTACATTACTATGTATAGATAGTTTAATGGATCCTGAAAGATGTTATTTCATTCATCTTTGAGTTATTGTTATTTCAATTTGAACCATATTATCTGTATAAGAATATATGTCCTGATTCGAGCGGTTGTTTATGCTTATGCTCGGATCAGACTGAGGATTTCTGTTGTTGCGCTACTTGGAAGCTGAAGACCTGAAGACTATCATTATCTTTATCTTATCAGTATTGCTCTTTCCTATTTGGATATTATCAGACATCTATGTTGTTCTATTTCATTTTTACTTGAGATATTGTTGTATTTTCTTAGTAGCCTCATGAACTACTATTGTGACTATGTTGTAATTCCGCTGCACTATTTTGTTATGTTATTTATGTGATTCTATGATGATTCTCATTTATATACATATACTTCATTGATGATTCGTGTTTTGTACTATTCAAGTTGACATGTGGATTATTGTCAAATTTAAATGGTACAAATATACGGGTTGTTACAGTTGGTATCAGAGCTTTGGTTCCGAAAACCTTAGCCTATGGATTTTTAAAGCTCATTAGAGATAGGGTAACCATACCCTAGAATGAGGAGAATCATTTCAGAATCCATATTCTTTGATTCCTTCCTTCTTATTGAATTCATTTGATTAGAATTTCCTTAAGATCTATAAATCTCTATCTTTGATTCTAAATCATTTTTGGTATTCCAGGATGAGTACCAGAAGGAATGCTAGAGGAGGGGGTAGAGGAAATGCTCCCGAACCACGTGCCCCACCTCCTGCGGTCAAGTTTTCCACTCTAAGCAAGGAATACACCTAGCTCGGTGGAGTCAAATTCTCTAGTTCCAAGAGCATCATTGAAGCCCAACAGTTGCTGAAAAGTATGGAAAGGATCTTCGCTGGCCTTGAGATTTCTGACATGCAGAAGCACAAATTGGCCGCTTGGCAGCTTCAGGATGCAGCACAGGATTGGCGGGAGTCAGTCACCTCCCATACCGACGAAGAGACTATCACCTGGGCTCAGTTTAGGTAGTAATCTAACTGAAATTGCATCCAAATATAAATTCCTTCTATCTTGCCAAATTTTTACTCATCTTTATATTACTTGTAAATAGGGATTCCTTTACGGCTCAGTGGATGCCAACAGCCGGAAAGGTCCAGCTTTATCGATCATTTATGGACCTCAAGCAAGGCAATATGACCTTCTCCGAATATGAAAGAAAGTTTAACGAACTCTCCAAGTTCGGACCTAGTTTGATTGATACTCCACTGCTGAAGAATCAGAAATTCATCCATGGAGCACGCCCAGAGTATTACGAACTCCTCACAGCTCATGTCCATGGCACTTTCACCGAGTTGATGGATTTTTCTCTTAGGTATGAGGGAAAGCCAAAGGGAACATCAGTCACCAAGGCTCCAGTTACTTAGCCATCCCCTAGTCAGACTGGGAAGAGGAAGCCAAATT
The DNA here is from genome assembly GCA_030765085.1 of Allium cepa. NCBI lineage: Eukaryota > Viridiplantae > Streptophyta > Magnoliopsida > Asparagales > Amaryllidaceae > Allium > Allium cepa. The sequence continues at coordinate 217,911,900 of CM060929.1, forward strand.
TTGCGCAACAGAAGAAAAACCAACAGAAGAAATCCGGGCTTGGCTATTCTCAGAATAAGCCCATTGACATATCATCTATCACCTGTTTCAACTGCAATCAGAAAGGTCATTATGCCAATAGTTGCCCATCCCCAAAGGGTATAGCTATTCCGCCACCAGCCAGATAGCCAAGAGAGATGTTTGTCACATTTACTTACAACCATCACATTTTAAGAAGGACTGCCCTACCCAGAAGAGGGGCACTCCATCTGGAGTTTTTTCTATTTCCACACCTACCCCGGAAGTTTAGGATGACCAAGGTACATTTACAGAATACTTTTATGTTGCATACCTTACCTGTTAGAGTTCTATTTGACACTGGAGCAACGCATAGTTTCATATATATTGATTTATGTAACAAGCTTGGATTGGAACCTATACTTGCATCTACCTTCTTATGTGTATCAAACCCTATTGGAGGACCCACTAACCTCAAAAGAGTGTGCAAATATGTCACGCTTATGTATGGCATGCATCGTTTCACTTAAGATTTCTTTGTACTTGGATTCGAGGCATCCGATATCCTATTAGGTATTGATTGGCTACGAAAATTCGAAGCCGTTATCTCTTGCAAAGCTCGAACCGTCTCTCTAATTGACGACAAGAGTATACCTTTAGTTATTAAATGTAAATCGCCTCAAGATTGTGCTGGGAGTTTTATATTCTCTCTTGACTCTCATCCAAATGATCTAAGCTCTACTCCAGTTGTTCAACTCTTTTTTGATGTGTTTGGAGAAGTCAATTCTCTACCGCCTCCTCGGGAAATCTAATTCCGCATCGACCTTATACCTGGTGCTCGACCTGTAGTTCTCCCTCCAAGGAGAATGACTTAGAAAGAGAAGGCAGAATTGAATGTTCAGATTGAAGATTTATTTGCTAAAGGCTTCGGAGAAGTTATCTAGAATGGGGTGCTACACCTGCATTCGTTACAAAGTCTGATGGTTCTCTCAGAATGTGTGTGGACTATAGAGAGCTAAACAAGATCATGTACAAGAACCGATATCCAATGCCCCGCATTAACGATCTATTCGACCAGCTCCATGGAGCGAAAGTTTTCTCTCAACTCGATCTGGCTACCGACTTTCACCAACTTAGAATTGCTGAAGAGAGTATTCCTAAAATAGCATTCCGCACTGAAAATGGTTTCTTTGAATGGGTGGTTATGCCGTTCGGTCTTACTAATGCTCCAACTTATTTCGTCGACTTGATGTATAGAGTTTTCTGGGATGTTCTTAACAAGTTTGTTCTTGTTTTCATCGATGATATTCTCGTCTTCTCTAAAGATGAGAAAGAGCATAGGTCACATTTGGCTTTTGTTCTTGAAACTCTTCACAAACATCAGCTTAAAGCCAAGTTTTCGAAATGCCAATTTAGGAGAGATGAAGTTCGATTTCTTAGCCATATTGTCTCGGAGAATGGGATTTCGGTCGATCCAACTAAGATTTTCGTAATCAATATAAGTTCCATCCTTACTTATCAATTCTATCTAAACATCTTATCACTGTCTAAACTCGAATCCCTTGAATTTGCAGGATTGTGAGACTCTCAAAACTCCTACAGACATTCGTAGCTTCTTGGGCTTGGCCGGCTATTATCGCAGATTTATAGAAAACTTTGCTCATATTGTCGCACCACTTACCACACTGACCTGAAAGAATGTAAAATTTATTTGAAGTGAAAATTGTGAATCAGCTTTCAATGAAATGAAGCGAAGGTTGGCTTCTGTCCCAGTTCTTACAGTTATTGACGGTAGCGAAGGATTGACCGTCTATACCGATGCCTGCCGTGATGGATTAGGAGCAGTTTTAATGCAGAAAGGAAAGGTAATTTCCTATGCTGGTCGACAGTTAAAGACCTATGACGTAAATTATGCAACACATGATTTAGAGCTTCTTGCGGTTGTATTTGCTCTTAAGCTATGGAGGCACTATCTATTGGGAATCAAATTTGAATTATTCACAGACCACGAGTCATTGAGATGTATTTTCTCACAAAAGGATTTGAACCAAAGACAAGTCCAATGGCTCGAATTCTTAGCTGCATATGATCTTGATATTAACTACACTCCAGGGAAAGCAAATGCTGTAGCCGATGCGTTGAGCAGAAACCAAGCAATGACATGTTGTAATCTTGTTGAAAGAATGTTATTCCAGCTCGTCGTCTCCCCAGCTCTTATGAATCGCATCATAGCCAAACAATATGAAGACATCTTGCTCTATCGTATTAAAGAAATAGTTCTCAGTAGAGTCGGAAATGCTAATAGTAAGATGGGTTCACAAGTCGATAGTAATGGAGTCTTGAGAATAGACAATCGTATTTGTGTTCTTAATGTTGATGGTCTAAGACAGGAAGTGCTGAGAGCAAACCATCAACCTTCGCTTTCATTTCATCCCGGAGTCACAAAGATGTATCAAAATATGAAGAAGTTATGTTGGTGGAGTGGGATGAAGCGGGATATTTCTACCTATGTTAGTAGATGCACAACTTGCCAACAAGTTAAAGCTGATCACATAAAGACGGCAGGTTTACTTCAACCTCTAGAGATTCCAGGTTGGAAGTGGGAGTAGATTTCTATGCACTTTATTGATGGGCTACCAAGGACTAGAAAGGGTAACGAAAGCATTTGGGTGATTGTCGATAGACTGATGAAGTCCATTCATTTTATTCCAGTCAAGACCACTCATACAGCTTCGAGTTTGGCCGAGATATACATGAGAGAAGCTGTTAATCTTCATGGTGTACCATCTAGTATTGTATGCGATAGAGATCCTATTTTCACTAGTAAATTCTGAAAGGCATATCAGGATACTTTGGGCACCAAACTAAATCTGAGCACAGCATATCATCCTCAGACAGATGGCCAAACTGAGAGGGTGAATCAGATTTTGGAAGACCTTCTCCGAGCTTGTATTATAGACTTTGGTGGATCCTGGAAAGACCACCTCCATTTGGTTCAATTCACTTATAATAATAGTTATCAGGTCAAGAAATCGAATTTCAAATTTGCATAAGTATATTTGAATTGAAAATAATTATCTTTAATAAAATCAGGCAAGCATTGGTATGGCACCGTTCGAAGCCTTATATGGACGGCCGTGCAAATCGCCAAGTTGTTGGATTGAGTTTGGAGATCGATTAGTGCTTGTCCCAGAAATAATTATGGAAGCTTCCGAGAAAGTTGAAGAAATCAGGAAGAAGATAAAGATGGCACAAGATAGACAGAAGAGCTACGCTGACAGAAGAAGGAGAGATCTCGAATTCAGTGTAGGAGACGAAGTATTTCTGAAAGTGTCGCCTTTGAAGAATATTATTCGATTTGGAAGGAAAGGAAAGCTTGCTTCCAGATTTGTTGGTCCATTTGAGATTACGGAAAGGGTTGGAACCTTAGCCTATAGAATTGCATTACCAAAAAAGTGCGCCGGTATGCACAATATGTTCCATGTCTCACATCTCCGCAAAATTTTGCGTGATCCATCTATGACCATTACCACTGCTTACTTGGAAGAGTTAGTTATTGAGCCTGACTTGACTATTGAGCGAAATCCACTTCGGATGGTCAATCGTGAGATGAAGCAACTTAGAAGGAAGTCAGCCAATCTCGTCAAAGTCCAGTGGAGTGCAGATGAGCGAGATTGCACATGGAAAACCGCGGATAGCATTCGGGATTCAAACCCTGAATTACTAATTTTAGGTATAATTCAATTTTCTTAAAATCCACCTTGACTTTTTTGCTTGTTTATTTCCCACTTCTCCCGTCTCGTTACTTTTCGAGGACAAAAAGTTTTGAGTGGGGGAGATTGTAACGACCCTGAATTTCCGACCCAATTTAAAATTTTAAATCCATTATTTTAAAATAAAAATTTGAAATTTATATACGATCTCAATTAACGTCCAATCTTCGTTTATAAGATGCGTTTAGTGAGTTATGGGTATAGGAAAAGTTTTATCGCAAAATATTGCAATAAATTTCGTTCGTGTTTTTACTGAATATCAATTCATTTTATACTACGAAAAATTTATCTTTCGAACCAAATATTTTTACAAAGTAATGTTGTAAAAATTTATCCGACCAAGACGTCGCAATTCGTTTCGTCAAATACCGTCTCACCTGCTCCATTTAAATTGTTTTGATAAACGAACAATTTAATCGGCGTAAATATCGGGTTTGGATAAAACTATCGTATCGAAATTATGTATGTACCGTTTGAAGCGCCTCTACGCGTTTATCAAAACGGTATATTCATATATGCAAATCGATGTCCGACGTAAACGTCGCGTAAATTTAACCGTTCCAGATGGACTGGTTATACCATATTCAGCCTAAATAAATTCACAGCCCGTACCCATTCAAAATTTGAAAAAGAAAATACAGCTGATTGATGATTTAAATTGGGTAGTTGGCAGCTGAGAAATTGAGCATGAGAAGTTGTAAATTTGGGAAACAGGCAAAGCGTTTCATATTTCAAAGCAAACATTACAGATGTTCCCAGCTCAATATAAAGATTAAAACGAACACAAACGTGCAATTTCACTGCCTACTCCTCTATAGCTTCAGGTACGAACAAAATTCATTTCATCTTCTCTTTCTACTTACTTCCCATTCTTTCTTCTTCTTTTCCACTTTATTCACTAAAAAAAAGATAATAACCGAGCATACCCATACCCCTTTACCATTTCACACCGCACGTTGCCTTCACCACATCCCTCCGACCGTCCTTCAACTCGCCGCCTAGACGTGCCGCCGTCGCGCAAACCTTAATCACAACCGACCGTGCCATCGCTTCCCTCTTTCCCTTGCTTCGCCATCGCCCTGCCATCGCCATCGTCTCCAATGTCCAGTCAACCCTCCTCCACGCGCATGCGCATCCATGCTCTCTGTAACCGAAGCGCGCCTCCTCAGCTACCACTTCCCGAAACGCACAATTCCCCCAGCCACCACGCGCTGGCTTACCACCCTCCTCCCCATTGCCCACGCAACCCGAACCTTTGTTTCGCCGTCCATCTACTCGGCTTCTTATTTCCTCCGCCTCTTGAACTTCGCCACCCCTTGCGCATCGACCAGGCACCGTCGCCACCACCCTGTCCCTGCCACGCCGCGCCAGTACCCAACCCTAACCTCGCGTGTGTGTGATGCGCCGTGTATATTATGTGCATGCATACGTGGAGCCGAGTGAGTGCAGTGATATGTGAATGCGTATATGCATGGGAGCTTGCATTTAGAAGATGAAACATTCTCGGTTTCGTTTGTTTTTTTTGAAGAAAAAAGAAAGGGTGATTTGTTCGTGCGTAAGAAAATGAAATGCAGGCTTGTATTTTGAAGTCTCGGCTTTGTGAAAAAAAAGGAAAATGGATGAAATGCCTATGCATGTGATGCAGTATGCATTGGTGAAGGAGAGAGTGTTCTTTGCAACCGTCTTTGGAAAAATAAAATAATGAATGAAGAGATAGCGTACTGTTGCTTTGTGCAATAGTAGCAGTATACTGTCGCTTTCAATTTTTGCTAAAAAGAATATTTATGCAACATCTACTTTGTTACTGGAATGTAGTAACCGTTTCTCTTCTCTACTGTATGCAGAAGCAACCGGTTGAGTCCCTTTTGAAGCAGCATCGATTTCTCAGCTTTCGTTCTTTTCTTCGTCATTAGTAAGCGCATCTATATAATTTTATAAATTATATATGAACGTTCAATTGAATTAATATCATCTTTATTTTATCGATAATTGTAGTGTTTCATTTGTTCGTGTTGTACCAATTCTATTTGTGCTTCATCGTGCATTCTCTAACCACGAAAGGTGAATTAATTTTCACGACTTATATTCTTATACAAGTTTGGTTGATAAATGATTGATTGTTTGATGTTGACATTGGATGTTTAATTGTTAATGTAGTAAGTGATAAATAATTTGAAATTGAAATTGACGTAGGATAGTTAGATTTTATATATATATATATATATATATATATATATATATATATATATATATAGAATTTGATTAGATGACATTTGAAAATTTTGACCCCTTTTAAAGGTTAAATTAATTGACACGTAGAAATTTGGTTAATTTCACCTTGAACTATTTAAATGTATGTTATTTAAATTGATGTTGTATGAAATTGAATAATAGATATCAAGCGAAGATCCACATAGATATTTGTGTAATAATCTTTAATCTACATGAAATGATAGTATAGATTCTAGAAATAATTATATTAATTTGCATAAACAACAAATGTTAGTACGATTATTTCAGGATTATTTAAATAAATTATTGGATTGATATTGATGTTTGCTATTGCTTGTTTATTTACTTTGACACCATCCCAGTTATCACACTGCAAGTTCCCTTTGCTATGCTTTGATTTTTGAATTGAAATGGAATCAGGTTGAAATGATAAATATCCAAATGAACTTGACTTAGGATAGAGAATTAAATAATACCCTATTGGTCAATAATTTGATTTAAAAATAAAATAAAGATTTTATTTGAATAAATAATAAGATTTTGAAATGAAGGTGGAATTTGAATTTTAATGAAAGGAAAATGTTAATATTTAATAATCTGAACAAAACATTAACATAGTTATTGATAAAAGAACGTTGTCTAAAATTAATTACTTAATAATTAAATTTGGAGTATTTAATAATTAAATTTGGAATTATTTAATAACTAAATTTGGAATTATTTAATAATTAAGTTTTGAAATTATTTAATAATCAAGTTTTGAAATTATTTAATAATTAAATAAGATTGGATTATTTAATAATTAAATAAAATTGAATTCTTTAATAAGTAAAATTGAACTTCTTAAATAAGTGAAATGAAGTTTCTTTATTAATTGAGTTTTGAATTTGTAACCAAGTAAATAAATAAGTGAAATTGAATTTCTTTAACAAGAAATAAAATGTGATTTATTGAAATTAATGTAAGACTTGAAATTTAAAGAATTTGATTTGACGAATTTAATTTAATTCAATTTGTAAGTTTTGATATAATGGAGTTGAACTTAAGTAATTGATTTAATAAATTGGAAATTAGATAGAAAATGTTTTGAATGATAAATTAACTTAACGAATATTGAATGAAATCGATCAATGAATTTAAATTGATTTGAATGTTAAATTAAATATATTTAAATGATTACAGAATGAAACTTATATACGAATTTAAATCAATATTTGAATTGTTTTAAATAAAAATTGAAATTGAATTATAGAGTTTTGAAATGGTAAATTTGGAAGTTATGAAACGTAAATTATGGAAATTGTTTTAGAAAGACAAATGAAATGTTGGTTTACAAATTCTAATTGAAATTGAATTTCGACCATTCGGTGTAATAACTACGAAAGTTATTAAAGAGACCGGAATCGGTTAGGGACATAATCACTGTCTAAACCGAAAACCACTTTAATAACTATACGAGGAATGTGATCCGGACTGAAGTGGTTGGAATGACGTACGTGATGATTGAAGAAAGAGAACGATAATGGATAGCCTTGGAACTTGTGTCAAATTAGAAATGGCTAAAATGGGAGCCGTGTCGGGTCAAATGGGGTTAGCTACCTCGAGCGAACACATTTCTTCATACACTACTCATTACTTGTTATTGATTGGTGCGCACCCTTGAATTTGGAGTGTTGTTTCGCGGTGTTGCGATCGTTGCGGCGATGCGTTCTCACTAGTCCGGATCAGGCAAATGGTAGTTTCACTACCTTGGGTATTGCCTCATGTGCCTTGTCATACTTATATCTCTATATACGCGACCACTACGAATTTGTTTCGTATTATACCTATGGAGTATTCCCTGATATCCCACTAGTTTACGGTGGAGTTTACAGTGCTGTATAGACTATAATGCTATATAAATGTGTTAAGGGGAACAATGGTAACGCCTTAACATTATTTTGATATTTACTTTACTGTTAGACATTATCTACTTATGATACATTACTATGTATAGATAGTTTAATGGATCCTGGAAGATGTTATTCCATTCATCTTTGAGTTATTGTTATTTCAATTTGAACCGTATTATCTGTATAAGAATATATGTCCTGATTCGAGTGTTTGTTTATGCTTATGCTCGGATCAGACTGAGGATTTCTGTTGCTGCGCTACTTGGAAGCTAAAGACCTGAAGACTATCATTATCTTTATCTTATCAGTATTCTCTTTTCTATTTGGATATTATCAGACATCTATGTTGTTCTATTTCAGTTTTACTTGAGACATTGTTGTATTTTCTTAGTAGCCTCATGAACTACTATTATAACTATATTGTAATTCCGCTGCACTATTTTGTTATGTTATTTCTGTGATTCTGTGATGATTCTCATTTATATACATGTACTCCATTGATGATTCGTGTTTTGTACTATTCAAATTGACGTATGGATTATTGTCAAATTTAAATGGTACAAATATACGGGTTATTACAGTTTCGGCCCATTAACACAACATAATACCCTAGCTCCACTCCCTCTTCTCTTCATTCATTTTCATTTCTTAACACTTTCAAGCTAAAGTAAAAATGGGGGAAAGAAAGGGAAATCAAAATTCCTAAGCCCTAGTTCTCTTAGGAAATTCAAGTTCTAGCTCTAAAATCAAAGAGAAGTTTAGGTAAGCATCCTCTTCATCTTCTCCATCTCATTCTTTCTTCAATTTCCAGAAATTCCTATAAACTAACCTAGGAAAAAATTCACCTTTGATAATAGGTTGAAGATTCTAGAGGTGTATTGAAGAGAAAATGTTCTTGCTTTGTTTTAAAGCTTCTCATTCGTTGTTTTTGAGTTTAAAGGTGAGTTCTTGAACTCACGTCTACATCTATAGCTTTAATTGTTGTTAGGTATGCATTCCTAACATCTACTTCATCTTCAATTGCTTTTGATTTGAATTGATTTGGTGAATTTTCCACTTTTGTATTTTGAAGTCAAAACTTTAAAGATCCTATCTTGGATGTTCGAACATGTTATTTGTGGCATATCAAAGAGCCTATAGGGCTGGGTTGTCGATTGACATAAATCCCTATCCTCCGTCGCTCGTCCGATTATTTCCGAATCAATTTGGCCATTATTGGCCTAGGCAAACCGTTGCCCAGAACAGGCAACCAGACATCTGGTTGGAAGGTCCAGACGTCTAGTTAGGACAGCAGAAAAAAAATAACAGAAAAGAAAAAAGTGGCAGAGACAAAATCCAGACTTCTGAGTAGTGGTTCAGACGTCTGGTTAGTGTTCAGACGTCTAGTTAGTGTCCAGACGTCTGGTTAGTTGTTCAGACGTCTGGAAGGTTTCTGAAGTATTTCCAAAACCCATATCCAAACGTCTGATTGAAAATCCAACCATCTAGAACCCGTCAATTTTGCCTATTTTGGCTGTTTTAAGTGGATTTCCAATTTTAATCGATCTTTGTTGATCAGATTAGTTGTTGTCATTTATTATCAACTTTGATGACTTCTTTTCGGGATTTTTAGGAATATCCATTTAACGGATTTGATATTGATTTCTATGGATTTGATTCACGTTTTCGTATGTGAATTTTTGGTGATTGATTGTTTCTACAATCATTCTGTGATTTGTCACTTTTAAATACAAAGGTTTTTATACTAGTAGTAAATACTCAAACTCTTTCACAAAAATGATTTCAACATTACTTTTAATACAAAGCTCGTCTTTAAAATCATTTTCCAACCTATTAGTATATACAAACATTTACCTCATTTGTATGAGAAATCTAATCAAACGACTTAGCAAAACAAGTGATATGAAACGCTTCCATTTACATGGTCGGTTAATTTTTAGACTTGTTCGATTGAAACCTTGTGACAATTTTCGAGTGGAAATCTACAATTTGTTCGTAAATACTTAAGCTATGCCAGTGGTTATGGGACATGTAGCTTAGCTCATTTATTTACTGGCCTAGTGTAATTCACACTTTTTGTTAATCAATGGTGATTATTTTATGGTTTAGACTAGCAATATGCGGTGTCTCCTTGTCCACGTGGGGGACTGTACCTCGTTTTATTGAACTCCGTCTCATTTCTTTTATAGGCTAACGACTTATGGGTTCTTTGGAGTTTTGACTCATTTTTTATGGGATAGCGATCCATGTTCTTTTATGGAGTTCGGTTCATCGGACGTACCGTTGTTGTACTACGTCGTTGTTCCGGCTAATCAGGTTCATCGGGCGTATCGATATTGTACTATGTCGTTGCTTTGAATTATTCGAGTTTCAGGTTCCTCGAGCGTACCTTTATTGTACAATGTTGTTGCACCGGCTCTATGGTTAGCGACCATGGGATAACGATCCGTTTGTGATACACGTGTTGATGAGTTTTCATGCTGTCGGTTTTGATAGGCCTCCCCTTGTGATTTTTGGATTTCTAATCAGCGATTTCTAGAATTTGTGTTTCACCAATTTTTATGATTTATATTGATGAGCTTTATCAATGTTTGTGGTTTGATGAATAAGCTAAATAATATGATGTTCTCTTTGGTGTTTTGAGATTCTTGAGATATAATATGATTTTTGTTGTTATTTAGTGTATACTTTTCATAGTATGGCATTATTGTTATCATACATTTTTGTCATACATCTTATCCTATCTCATTTTATATTATATTTATACCTAGACTGATCCGTTTATTATTTTCTTCTTAAATAACACTCGGGTCAGACCGAGGTATTTCAGGTGCTTCTACTTGACTTCTTTTCAGGGTCCGTCATCTGACTTTGGCTAACTACTTAGCTTAGTAGTTTTTGTTTTATACATTTGAGATAGAGACTCCTTAATGTATATGTATTCTTTTATTTAGCACTTGTGCCTATTCTTTTGTGATATAGTGGATCTTACATGACCACTACTTTGATGTACATTTTTATGTGTTATATTCATATCTGAATTTCCACCTTAGTGATATGAATATCTATGACTGATTTATGTTATGCTTACTTTATATTTGTTTTCGAAGATCACATAGCCACTGTGCAGTAGTTTTGAGTTTGTAATTGATGTGTCAGATTTCATGTTGAAACAAAATGCATGTAATACTATCTGACATATTGGTACTTGTACAAAGCAATTACACAGATGGTCGCTTCTCAATAGCCTTATTCTTCGTGCTAGTCGACGAAATTACCCGTAGTGTCCTTGGCTAGTGTGAATATAAAGGTGGAGCATCACAGCTTGGTATTAGAGCCAAACTTCGGAACAATATACAATATTATAACAAGGATCATTGTCCTAAGTTTCTCTTTGAAATCGCGCCTTAGGATTTAATTTGAGTCATTGGACCCGTTCTATCCTATTTTCTTTACGATGCCTTGTATTATCAATCATGATTGTTTGATATTCATTCTGAGAATAACCTATTTCTTCTTCTTTCTTTCTTTCTTTCTTTCTTTCTTTCTTAAAGAAGAGAAATGGTTAGACCAGGTCGTCCCAGCGTCGGTCAATCTAGTGCTACTCCTCAGGATGGAGTATTCATATCTGCCCAGCAGCTTTTAGATCTTGTAAAGAATGCCCAAGCTGCCAGATCCATTTCAGAGCCTACTCATCCTAAATCTAGGTTTGCACGCTTACGTAATGATTATACCAATTTAGGTGGAAAGCCATTTAAGGTTCCAAAAGCGTTATAGAAGTCCAAGCCTGGGTTAGATCATGCGATCGTATCTTTTCTCATATGAATCTTGTTGACCTCCATCGAGTCCAAGTGGCTTCTAGCATGCTCCAAGAAAGAGCATTAGATTGATATGAGCTTTTGATTTCGGAAATTATTGAAGCGGATCTTACTTGGAAACAATTCCGGAAAAGATTCGAATTGAAGTTTGTGCTGAAGGCTGAAAAAGTAACTTTTGCTCAGCGCTTTATTGACCTTGTTCAAGATGATTCCGTGACAGACTATGTCGCATCTTTTGAATCTCTCTCCAAATATATTGTCGAGTATATTAATACCCCATTGAAGAAAAATCAAAAGTTTGTCTATGGGTTGAATAAGAACCTCAAAAAGCCTTTACTTATGAAACTAGAAGTTTCTTTTGATTAGCTTGTTGATATCACTTTTCGACTTGAAGAGACCGATAAAGAAAGCGATGTTGAAGTTGTGGGTGCCAAATAGAACTTCAACATCAACAAGAAGAGGCCTATTAAGTTCAAGCCTAATCCCAACAAGAAAGGGAAATAAGCAACTTCGGTAGAAAAGACTCCTACGGGTAGTCGTGGGCAGTGCTACAATTGTGGTTCTAAGGACCATTATGCAAATAGGTGTTCAAAACCCCTTTTTGATCATTATTGCAAAAGTACAGGTCATCTTTTATTTTCAAGTTCCAAACTTCCAAGCAAGAAAAGTGGTTTTGTGATTGGCTGATGGATTTAGAGTTTATGTGAAAGTGGAAGTTATTAAGATGAAGGGGGACGGGATGAAGGAGCATGCTTGAGGGTTCGATTGTCTTTGAAGCTCTTTGCATTGTTAACAAGACATAAAAAGTTGAAGAAGTTGCTCCTGAGGTTGGTATTATATACTTATTACATGAGGGATGCATAATATTCATTCCAATTTGTTTTAATGTGTTGAAACTAAATGTGCATCTGTGTTGATCATTGTAGAAGCCAGAGATGTTCAAGAAAAGAACGAAATTTATATTCCATATAAAATTCTTCCATTGGATGATGCAGGAGCTTCATGACCCATAATGCAGCTTAAGGAGGCATTGTCAATACTCCTTCACATAATTGTAAATTTTCATGTTGTCCAACTCCAATATTATGTGATACTTCATAAATTATGATATTAAACAGGTAAAAGCTATCATGGCTGCTTTGAGAAACACCCAAGGTTTGAGTTGGCCATCTTCTTTTGAACAAGTTCAAAGGCAGAGGATTGAATATTTGGACATTCTCGACTAGTTAAGGACCATATTTGGGTTTTACGTTTGAAATACTGACATGCATTTTTTTAGTATGTGGGAGCCAGCGGTATGTTTGTGAGGATGAAAGAGGGAGGTCATGGAAGTTGGTATGATAGTGGAAGTGGGTGATTGTGAAGTTGGTTTTGGTGAGACTAGAGGTGGGTATGTCAAGGTGAAGGTAGATTTTCGAGCTATGGGTGGTTCGTGTGGTGTTTCATGCTGTTTTTATCTAGTGGTGGTTGGCCTATTTTCTCACCTAAATGATTAGTTATGGCCTATAAGGAGAGGTTAAGAAGAAGGTTTGCTGGTTTAGTGTTGTTTATCAATTTATGTGTGTAATTTGATAAAGAACATTATGTAATAATTTGGCAAAGTGTAACCAACATCTGAACTTGTTGTTGAGGTTTTAGGTTGACAGTGGTTGGTGCTGTGATTTGGGAGGTGCTGATAGTGTTGTAGTGGCGGGGAGGAAGTGGTTGAATTTGTATGGCAGACGATGGTGATTTAGCAAAGGAGTTGTAGGGTATTTGATGTTGTTTTTGGTTGCACTGGGTGATTGATTGCTTGTATTGAGCAACGCAGGTTGGTGCATGGGTTGCCTTAAGATTGGCTTGTATATCTTTCAGGTGATAGAGATAATATGTTTAAGGTTGAGGCAATTTAATCAGACTGTATTTTTTGGTCAATTATGATTTAAAAAGATATATGACTATGTTGTTTGTATATATTGCATTAAAGTCTAAAAAAAAAAATTCAACTCTATTTTGGTTTTGGTATTTGATATTCGTTGGCTATGTAAATAAATTTTTAGAAGCCGTTGTTGTCATTTCCACAACATTAGTTACCAGATGTAAAAAGCTTAATTGCAACCGTCAAAGACATTTGTAATAGAATTTATGACAACGGTTAAATGCAACTATGTGACATCGTTGTTAAAAGTTCCTAATCTATTACAACTTCTAATAATACGATGGTAGCTTCTCCGTTGTAATATATCTTTAACAGTTTACACCATTGTAATATGGTGAATATGTTGTGGTGGTCCCTTCTTTCTCAACCATCCATTTTGGTCAAGATAAAAATCTTTCAAATCATCTATCTCAGCTCTACCTTCGAGTCTTCTGATTCATTCAGCTAATAATGGATCATCTCTCTGTTTATAAGTAATACTTTCGATCATTACCAGTTGAACTTCTAAACAAGACAACATAGCAGTTAGTCGACTAGCCATCGACCTTAACTACATGCTACAAGTAGTCAATGCTTCTAAACCTTTCCATTCCGCTAACATTGCAAAAACCGCATTCTGATGTTTTATGCTAAGTGCATCAGCTACCCTGTTTCCTTTCCTTAGCATATACTCAATATCAAAATCATAAGCTGCTATGAACTCCAACCACCTCTGCTATCTCATATTCAACTCCTTTTGAGAGAATAAACATCTCAAAGACTTGTGATCCGTAAACAACTCGAATCTTTCTCCCAAAAGATAGTGTCTACGTACATTCAAAGCAAAGATTACAGCTGCCAACTCCAAACCACGAGTCGGATACCAAACTTCATGTTGCCCGAGCTGTCCAGAAGTATAGGCAATCACTTTACTTCTCTGCATCAACATAGCTCCTAATGCTATTCCACATGCATCTGTATACACCACCAAATCTCGATTACCACCTAGTACAACTAATTTGGGAGCATTGGTTAATAAATGTTTTAGCTTCAAGAATGCGTCCTCATATATATCAAGATGTCATTACAAATACTAACGCAAATCCATCCAATTGCTCTCGGAAGATTCAGTTCACGAAGTCCATAAAGAAAGCAGGCGCATTTTTTTATCCAAATGGCATTACTAACCACTCGTACGAACCTATCTTGTTCGAAACATCATGAAAGGAATACTATCCTCTGCCACCCTTAGTTGATGGAACCCTATCACTAGATCTAGTTGGAAAATACTTTCGCTCCACTACCCCAATCAAATAAATAACCTATTCTTAGTAAAGGATATCCATTCTTTATTGTTATTTCATTCTACTTAAGATAATCGATACATAATCTCAATGACCTGTCTAGTTTTTTCACAAACATAACGGCCGCTCTTCAAGGTGAACTACTTAGTTTAATGAAACTCTTTCCTTCTAAGTCCACTAGCTGCACCTTTAACTCCTTCATCTTGGTAGGTGCCATTTTTCTAGGCGGTCTACTTACGGGTTCAGCTCCAGTTACAAGATCTATTTGAAACTCGATAGCTTGTTTTGGCGGCAGTCCTGTCATTCTCTCAAAGACATCTGCAAACTCTCTAATGATAAAAATAACTTGATTCGACTCATCTTCCACCTCCATTGCACCTAATAAAGCACAAACATCCAAATTTGAGTTCTCTACTGAGTATATAATTTGATCGCTGCTATTAGGGGTCTTAATGATATTTTCTATCTTGGCAAAATATCCGAGCATCATATTTGCTTAACCAATCCATATCTAATATAATTCGAAAGCCCGCAAAATCAAAAACATGTAAACTGCAGGTAAACATATGACCTAACACATCAAACTCTAAATAGTCACATCTCATCCTAAGAGTTGCATACCTCCTATCGAATTCACAACCCATAAGGAAATAACAAGGTATGATGGTTCTAAACTAGGCTTATCTACCAAACAATGAGAGATAAAAGAATGTGATGCACAATTTCAAACAATATTCTAATGGATACACTATAAATCGAAAGCATGCCTCCCATCACAGTCTTTCCTTCCTCCTCTGCTGTTGGGTTCGTGGCAGACAGTTTCAAAGAAAATACTTTTCCTTTACCAACCCAAGCTATTTCTCTGCACTAATTATTGAAATGCCTTATCCAGTCGTAGTTGAATCACTTGATGTTCTTTCCAACGACCTTCTTTCCCTGATCGATTTGACACTCATGGGAAAAATGTCCTTTCTTCTCACACTTGAAGCATACAATTTCAGTTTTCCCCTTCTTGGCAGCTCCACCCTTCCAAGCTCCCTTTTTCTACAAGAACTGTCTTTTCTAACTTTGGCTACCCTAAGACTCTACCGGCTTGTTATTACTAAACAACACAAGCATCTCTTCGTTTCTCAATGTCATCTCCACTACTGCATCACAAGGGCCTCTAAGGAGCGGTAATGTTGCTCTGGAAAGCTCTGGTTTCAATCCTCTAATGAACTTTTTATTCCTCTTGATTACTGTATCCATAGTGGCATATTCATATCTGGACAGCTCCTCAAATCTGGTTGCATAATCAAGTACTGACATATCACCTTATTCCAACTCAGCAAACTTTCTAGCAAACTTGACTTGGCTCTTTTAGACATGAATCTCTCTTTAAACCTCCTCCTGAACTATGCCCAAGTAAAATTATCTACAGTTACACTATTCCACTAGTACAATACAGCTCCTTGTAGTTGCTTGGATGCCAATCTCCTCTTATGCTCATCGTTTAGACCTAAATCAACAAAAATCCATTCATAACAAAATAGCCAATTCTCAACTTTGATATCGTCATCCATTACAATGAATGGCTTTCTCCCGAGTCTTTCATAATCCCGACTCAGCACAACATAGTTGTTAACAACCAAAACTTCAATATTTGCTCCTCCGGCATTACCACCAACTAATCCAGCTACAATTCGAGCTTGCATCATGTTGACAAATAACTAGTACATAGCTCCTATATCCACCGATGGTGTTATAGCACTTACGTTATAAGCAGTTTGTTAATCCGAATTCCTCCTATTATTACGCTTGATATTGCCATTGATTGTGATGCTTCCTACACCGAGATTTACTCTTTTATTTCCTACCCCCATATCTTACTTTTCTTAAATCTGCATTTGAACCTTAGTAAGATGCAGAAGAACGGCCAAAGAGAGAGAGAGAGAAGAATAGAGATAAGATACATACATATATATAAAAATACAAATATGTTACCATAGTGTTATCACATACCCTAATCTCATTCCTTAATTCATTAGAATTATACTTTCAAAAACTCTTTTAAAGTTCAAAATTCTTTTGGTTTAACATAAACCTCTGGCCTGATACCAAATTGTAACATCTCTCATTCTGAGGTCTGAAAATAAATGCTATCGATGTTATAGTAATCAATAGTATTATTCTCCGGTGGAGTCAGTTAATAATATCGTTGATACCAAAAGCATGAATATGATTTTTTTTCTTTTCAAAACACAGATTTCATTAATTAATTTCCATATTCATTACATAATCCTAAAACATTGCGTAAGTTCAGATAAAATATAATTATTACAAGATACATCAAAAGCAATATGTAAAGATGCCCTCTTGGTTGGTCAGAGTTTACTACTAGACATATACAACTTCTGCCGCTACATATATTCAACCAAAATAATAACACATTGGACATAAATAAACACTTATATAGCTAGCTCTGCTTCCTGCGTGTCTTCGAAAGCTCTATTGGTCGACCAAAAACTTGGAAACCTTGCTCTTGATCTACTCAAATGAGCACCCGAGGTTAAAAGGGAAAAATAAAAAACTTCGGATCAGACAAACAATCCGGTGGGAATAATAATGTGTCATCTCGATAATAAATATCTAGTGAGACTGTAATGACCCACAAATTTATCACTTTGATAAATTTTATTTATTTTTAAAATATTCAAATATATTATTTTTTAACACAGATGTGTTGTTATGAACAATAAATAAAGTCAATAATCTTATTTTGAATAAGTATTACAAAAATATATACTTTAGAAAAACATTAATAAAATGAACCACAACCATTTTATCGATAAATGGCTCTCCTCGCGTAGAGAGCTGGATACATACACTTATTTATCCATATAAACAAGATTATGAAATAAAAATATTTACTATGTTCTTGGCAATAGAAAGTGTTTATGACATCATCAATAATGGCATCACATTTGATAATTAATTTATGAATTTAAATTAAGATTTAATTATTTAATAATTATTATAGTTATTCAATTAATTGTTTTTAAATGATAATAATTCATTTTAATTGGTTATGAAGTGATATTAAATCATTTAAAATAATTTTATAAAGATATATATTTGATTTGAAAATATAAGAAATTTCGTATCGCTTTATCAATATAATAGCACTTTTTGTAAACAATTGTTTAATATTGATTTATATGGTTTCATAATTCAAAATTGAACATTTAAATTAGTAGAAAAGGATATGAAATTATCTTTCAAATTTCATTTACGGTTTAAGGAATTAAAGTTGTTCAAACTAGTTGCAACGTTCTTTGTTCTCTTGTGCACTACATATACATGAACATACATGTCACATGCACACATATACATATAAATACACATACATATATACATGTATACACAGGATAGAAATACCATGATATTAGAAAACAAATATCATGATATTTTCATTTATCTTCACCCTTATGGCCTTTAAAGTCAATGCACATGGCATGAAGTAATGGAGGCACATGGGGCAGGGGGATTAATGTGTATGATGATGGGAAAGGTAGGGTATGAGTTGGGGGTAGAAAAGAAAACACACATTTAGATATTTTTCACAAAATTTTGCCTATAAATACAAGGCCTTAGCTCTCTCATTTCATTCATCCATGCACTTCTTCTTCATCTTCTTCTTAAAGCTCCAAGAGCTCTTCTTTAATAGCTTCCATGCCTTGAAAAAAATATTAGCAAAGCTATGGTAAAATACTCTAAAATAAAGTAAAATATACACACATGTATATACATTGTCAATCCACTTCAAAACCAAGTGCAATCACCTCCTTTCTTCCATCACAACCCACAGTCACCACCCTCACAACCCATGGTCACCACCCTCCATCACCAAGGTCGAGAACACCTCTCTCCAAGCTTAAGCTAAGCTTTCCCAAGGTCCCAGGCTCAATTCCATAAGCTTCGATTCAATTGTAATGAAGCTATAGTCTGTTTTCTTAGGTTTAATAACCAATGAAGGTGAGAAACTATATATATATGACAATGATGATGTGATATGATTATTATGGTTGTTTACTATGCATTGATAATCAAGTATGGATGTTGATTATATGTTTATTTTAATGTTGAAATGATTTACATTTAATACACGTCGAATATCACAAAGGAAATCACTTTCCTTTAATTAATAAAATGGTGTATATGAGATTGTTAAACCTCTTTAAAATGGTTTTAAAATTTTTATAAATGTTTTATAAACACTAAAAATCTAATTTGGTGAAGTTTTTACAAGTTATGAAAATTGAGTCAAAAACAGGTGTGCTGCATAACGGCATCTCGCGATTTCGCACAGCAGAAAGTTAAATCCATTTATATGAAGAAATCAAAGTCAGAATTTTTTTGTAATAAGAATTTTCCAAACTCTCATAATCAGAGTTTCCAAACGAAAGAAAATGAAAGAGATTTCCTTAAGTAGATTTTGAAATATGAGTCAAAAACTTTTGAAATATGCCTTTAAACTTAAGTATTCTTTCCTAAATCTTTTAGTGTTTTCAAACAAATAATTAAGTATTTGAAAGATGATTTAAACATTTCATAATTTTTTTTAAAAAGCGCTTAAATAAATGAATTAAAGAAAAACTTTTACAATTAAGTGAATTAATATTGGCTCTAAAAGCCATCGAGTAGACTGAATTTTTCTATTTCTGAGATTCGGATTTGAGGTGCTTAAACTTAGGAGATGTTCAGGAGCAACCAGTGGCTTGGCTCACCTAGCCTTTTTCTCGAGCGAGGAATAGATAAGGTCGACAAGTCAGAAATGAGACAAGTATAAAAGATTTAATTTTTTACAATTAATTTAATACAACTTGGATTGTATAGAAATGATCTTCTTATAATTGGTATTAAAGTTCAAGGAGGGAATTCGTACTATCCGTGTGAATTTAATAGGCGATTTCATCGCTATTCGATAAATAGTAAAGGTTGAATACAGAAATTGATGTTGAGTAGAATTAGTATAATTTCAATCAATCCTTTTTACTTAAAAAGTTTTGCAATATAATTTATAAGAATTGATTTAGATTTAATATAATTTCTAAGAATCCGTTTCACTCGAATACTAACTAATTTGGATCTACCATCTTAGGTAACATGGTTTCAACCTATTAAAAAGATATGTTTTGAAATAAGAAATCTTTTGTCAATATTTAAATAAATGGTTTGGAATTAATTTAATTCATATGTTTAGAATTATTTGTTTTGGGTTTACTGCAAACGATGTCTTAAATAACATTGTTTTAAACCCGTTTTAAAAGTTATGATTCAAAAATCTTTGTTAGCATTTAAATATATTATTTGGAAATATTTTCTTAAGTAAATGACGAAATGATTTGGAATTATTCCAAGGTTTAAGAAGGTTTTAATTAACAAAGATTTGACAAAGGTGGTTTAACGGCTGAAAAGAAATGTTTTACACACACACATAGATATATATATATATATATATATATATATATATATATATATATAAGATATTTTGATAAAGAAAAAAGTAATCAATCAAATAATAACCACCTACTTACTTAAACACTTTTTGTCGATGATTGGTTTGAATGAACTAGGGTTGGATTTGGGGAGATCCCTATCCGGAAACCGCTTTAAACCAATTTACGAGTCCGAAAGTGAAGATATGTTGACGATAATGAAGCTGAATGCGGGGATCTTCATAAAGAAAGGATTGCTTGTGGATAATTTTGGAGTAGCTCCCAAGATAAATAAATAGCGGTTGTCCCTTCATTCTAGGATCTTCGTATGCAAAGACTACTCGCTAATAATCCTAAGAGTAACTCTCGATAGGATGTGGTAGGAGATTGTCTTCAATTTGTCCTATTCCTAGACAACTTGTATAAATGAATGTCTAACATTGTATTTCTGAGATCATCGTGCATTGATCTCTACAAATGTACATCTGTTTGGTGGTATAGGAGGTAACTCTCTTATACTTAACACCCTTCTCTAAGACGTACGAGCACAGAGGTTGTACTTTTGTGGAAATCAATGGTGTGTTATTGGAAATGACAGTGTGGCATTTTAAGTGAAAATGTTCTAAGAAAGGTAAACATTACCTCGAGCCTCGCACCTGGAGAATTTCGAAATAGGAGTTGCTTTAGGGCTAAGTGGTTCGCTACCATTAGGGTATGATTTCACCTTTCTAGATTTATTTCGCACCCGCTATGACATCGGGTAAAAAAAAGTGGTGTATGGTATGTGAGATCTCAAATAGGTCGGGAATGCCCGAGGCTCTTCATATTTGGTGATATCTGCCACTATATGGGTCTGCAAGTAGGATGGTCTTAATTCGTAGAGATTTTGAAGATGTCGATCCTTGGTGCATCCTACTAGAGATGTATTATATAGGGGGAAGTCCATTACCTTGCTATTCACTTGGAAATCCAAATCTCCAATAAGTTCCTTCGGACTTGGTTGTAAATCTATTATGAAAGTCTATAGTAGGTGGATCGATTATACAAATGAAAAGTATATGACTAATTTAAACTATAGTGTAACAATAGTAAAGTACGTAAATAAGAATAATCACGCCAGGGATTTTATACTGGTTCGGACCTTGTCCTACGTCCAGTCCCAAAGTTCCTCTTCAGAATTTCCTTTCACCAAATAACGCTCACTTCACCCGGAGGAACAGGTTTACAATAGCAGAGTTTCTTTGTCGAGAATGTGTTCTCTATCACATGGATTTTGACTATATAGTACAATTGAACTTCCTATATCTCTTGAATGATTGAATACAATATTATTCGAGAGGGTATAGAAGTGTATGATCTCAGATTTGCAGATTAGGTAGCAAGTGGATGATTAGAATAAGAGATAATCAAGATAGAGGGTCGAGTGAATTAGTTAAGTTATTTGATCTTTCTTGATTATCGTTTATACAGTTATAGAAGGTTTCTTCTAGTAGTTACATCTATTCCCTTTCAGTCTAGGGTCATCATTGTTCACTGGTGAAGAGTTGTGGAGAAGAGATGGAGTTGTGTCTCTTCGGAGATGACAGTTGTAATTTGAATTATCTGCCCCGAGCCCAGTTTCAGACGTCTGAATGGTGTTCTCAGAGATTTAAGAACCTATTATTATTTTTGTTCATCTTCTACGTTCAGACGTCTGAAGTTTTGCATTCATACGTCTGAAACTGTTAAGTGATGTTCTTCTGGGTTTATTCTTGAGTGTATTTCTCTACGATCTTCATGCAACTTTGTAGATGAATCTCTTCAGTGCTTTAGTCATCGTCTTGTCACGGTAGTGGTTTGTCTTGCTTTGAATTAGCATAGTTGTATGATATATATATATGATTTCCATTGTATAGTTGTCATCATCGAAATCGTAAACTAAGGGTTCTAACATTCTTCCCCCCTTTTGATGATGACAACTATATAATATACTTAGATAACAATTACAGAAAGGTTCTCCCCCTAAATATAATCTCTCCTTATAAATATGCATATTTATTTTTCTCCCCTTCATCATTATCAAAAATAATCGAAGAATTATAAAATAATGCAGAACCAAGTATGATGTACATACATAAGTATATCACTAAAAAGGTTATGTTTACATCATTAAGCACATCAAAAAGAGGAACACTGATAGTGTCTTACCAGAACTTTGATAAGGGAGTTAAGTACAACAAAATATTTACCTTATGAAGTCAAGATAGCTCATCACGAAAGGAGTCTAGTTTCCCTTTCTCCTTATCACTGGTTTTTGGCAATGTGTGAGGAGATTGAGAAGGTGTAGACCAGTCAGAAGAAGGTTGACGGACTTGTTAAAGTGCATGATCAAGTTTGGAAACTACTGAAATAAGAGAGTCTTCAAATTTTGAAAGCCTTGTAGACAACGTGTGATCAAGCTTCGCTATTTGTTTACCAAGGATAGTTTGATTTCTCGATAGGAGCAATTGGTTTTGTAAGGTTAAGTGAGCAATATTCTCATTAGCATGAGGTTGAGTTCATGCTACCAAAATCTCCATATTGGAGTGATATTCAAACGAGGAAGTAGGAGGTGGAGATGGGTGCCTTGGTAGTCCAACATCAGTTTCTTGTTGTTGTTGTTGTTGTTGAGGAGGAGGAGGTCGATCTTGTGCATTTTTCCATTCTAGAAAAGTTATAAAAGATGGTGGTTCCTCCGGCAAATGAACAAGATTGAAAATTTTTGTTCCACTATATTTGATAGGGAACTCCTCAAAAGAAAAAACGTAGGATGTGATGTTTAGTGCTTTCAGAATTCGCATAATATAAGCCGGGTAAATGATTGTCTGTCAAGATCTAATCCAAAAACCTTTTAGTTCAATGAAAATGAACCGAGCCCAATTGATCTTAGTTCAACTAAATAGTGCAGATAGTGCTTTGTGTTCAAGATCAGTAATTTGTTCATGGTTACCTAATCGAGGGATAATGGTATTTATAAGCATTCGGGTAAGCAGCCTAACACATGGTCTAAAGAATTTGGATGAAAATTAAGGCATTATATTTTCCCATAATTGATGAATGATAGTACCAACGGGCTTGAATCACATGTCCTCTATGTCAGATAAATTATGACCCGTATAATAGTGCTCTAAGAATCGTCCAATTATAGCAGCGGTTAACTTGATTGTTGTCCCATAGACACTCGTCCATAACCAATCTTCATCTTTCTTAGTAGTCCATACCGATGAACTATCCAGATTAGCGTAAAAAAGATATATAGCTAGTTGATCGATAGAGACATCGTTAGCATTAAAAGAAATAAGGGTTTTCAATTCACCTTGCTCACGTATGTCGTCCATATCGTATGAAGGAAACTTGATTAGGCCGTAGAAGGTCCTAGATGGATTTTCTTAATCTTCAAGTCGTCAAACCATCGCATATTTGTTGGATTCTGAAATAACCATTTGTTGGTTTGTGTATTTGTCACCATCAATGGTTGAGAGGAAGATCCTTCTCCATGCTTCCTTTTCTTGATTCCTATAACGACCCGTAAAATTCTATTAAATTTTATTTATTTTATTAACGTATTTGATTGAATTTTGGAGAAATTTTAAATAATGAAATTTGAAAATAAAAATTTATATTTGGAATACGTATATTTAAATATAGTAGATGGTAAATTTTCATCTGATTTTTATGAAAGTTTATTTTATTATGTAATTCTATTAAATTCAAGTCAGTTGATAATTGTTGAAAATAAAATATTTTTCAAACCAGAATATTTTTACATAGAAAATTTCTAAATCCCCCTCTGAGTGAGGTGTTAATTTTCGTTTTTCAAAATTTGGACTTCTATAGCTCCGTCGATCTTATTTTTCTACGTTTTTGCT
Source organism: Allium cepa (assembly GCA_030765085.1). NCBI lineage: Eukaryota > Viridiplantae > Streptophyta > Magnoliopsida > Asparagales > Amaryllidaceae > Allium > Allium cepa. Next base: position 217,936,177 of record CM060929.1, read on the forward strand.
GCATTTTCGGCTGCGGAAAAAAGCTCAAATTTTTATAATTCAATCGCACCACTGAGATTTATATACCATTTTGATCGTCCCGTCATGCTGATCTCTGTGGTATGTTCACCTCTATGTTTCGACGTCCGACATGCGGCGAAAACCGTGAAAAACGGTCAGCTGGCTCGGTACTCGTCCGAGTCCATTTGTTCTTTGTGACCGTTCAAATTTCCCGCCGTACAAAATGAATAGCCACTACTCATGAATATTTTGAAAAGATCAATGTATGGCTTTTATAATCCCAACTTCTCAATAAATTTTGTTGTTTCGTGTAAAGTTGCCGGTTCATCTCCTTACTCCTATTCTTCTGTTCTTTTTTCTGTTTCAAGCGGTTCAGTTTATAGACACATTTCTTTTATATAACTAAAGTCCTATATATAAGCTTGGAAAATATCTGCAAACAATCGAAGCCTTCAATCCAAACATTACAATCACCATCACCTCCCGCTCTTCAGCCGCCTTCGCCAATCTACCCAGGCCAAGCACTGCCTCGACCTCGGCCTTCTTTCCCACTAACCGAGCACCGTTCCTTTTCGACCTTGCCTTCAAAATGCAAGGCCAACACCGTTCATTTCAACAACCGTGTCACACACGCCTCCACATTGCCGATGTTCAGCCACTCCTCCATGTTCCACCCCACGTCAGTGCTCCGCCAACCTCATCGACCAAGTAGCTGCCACGCCTTCCCACACGAACCAAACCTTCCTCTCTTCTATCATTAGCAGCCGCCGCGTCACCGTTGGACCGAGCCTCACCACTGTTTACCTGTGACAGCCTCCCCTCTTCACCATAGCCGCTGCTTTCCCCGACCTCGCCTTCCCCAGATCTGGCACCCTCACGCAAAACCCATCCACCACGCAGCCATCAACCCGCGGCAACACCGCACCCCAAAACTCCGTCTCCGCCTCCTCGATCACGCCAGTGTCTTGCCTCAACCCCTCTCGGCCATGCCGCAACACTCCCCTGACCTTTGCCTTTTTCGCATCCCTTTTTTTATGAGGTATACACGCGTTTTTTAATTAATATGAGTATATATTAGTCTATATGAATTGTTTATAAGTATGTATATATTTATATGATTTTCTTCTTTTGTGTTCCCAGATCTAGGTTATGTTAGTATACGGTAATATGTATGGGTGATATAATATATATTTTACTAATAAATTAGTTTATATATATATATATATATATATATATATATATGTATAACCAGTTTGAATATACAACATTTTACATATATATATTTACTTAATTAAGTTTATATCATCTTTTATATATATATTCGAAGTTGGTGATATATGTGAACACGTTACAACAACTTTTGTTAAACCAGTATATAATATAGGTAACACATAAGAGGTCTACAGTTGGATTCCATGGTGTTGAAAGTTTTCTTATTTATAGAATTATGTAAATATACTAGTTTATAAAAGTTATAAAATATCAGTTATTATATATATTTGTATTAATATAGCGTGTGTTCTGATTTTTTTTGTAGAGTATATAATGATGCATATGTTGCTACAATATGCTATATTATAGGCGTACTGTATATATACAATATTTTGGATGAATATTTACATATCATACTATTTACAGTTTTTGGTATAGGTTTATATTACATATATACATTTAAGTAGATTGTGTATCTATGTTTATATTGATCCTTATATATAATATATAAGTAAGTTTTATAAGATACGTTCGTTTCAGTGTACGTGTTTTGAATTCTGGTATAATATATTATATTAGCATCACCTGGCTGCATATATATATATATATATATATATATATATATATATATATATATATATATATATATATATATATGTATGTATTTGGATGCTTTAATTTACAAGTATATTGATTTAAATTTCTGACTTTTTTTCAAGTCCTGTTGTATGTAATATTATAAATGAAGATATACGTTTCGGTTTGAAAGATTACAATATAATTTTGGGTATATGTATTATATATATAGTTATATTGATCTTTTTTTGATTTTAAAATATAGTATATAACCCGTTCTCATCGATTTCCCATTTATCAGTTTTGTCCATCGTGCTTTGCCTTTATCTCACCGTTGTCCGAAATGTATCGCAACAGCGTTTTGGCTTTTCTTCGTATGCGTGTCCATATCCGGATCCATGTGGGCGTCGTGTTCTTTTCCCGTTGTTCTCTAGCCTCTAAAGGTGAGCAATCACTCACAATTAATGTTTTGTATTCATTAAATTTGATTTCAATTGAAACGGCAATTGAAATATACTACTGATAGTTATTTACATTGCTATATATGCTATTATCTATAATTGTTCACCTGCGGGATATGACGCCATATCATGTTGTTTATATTATACTGTTATTGATGATATATGCCCGTTATATTATTATTTTATCTGTTATCACCCTGCAAGTTCCCTGTTAGTATAAAATTCACTATGGGTTGAAATATACATATCCGAACAGACTTTAGAATAGGAGAAAATCGTTATGGGTTGAAATGATAAACCGAAGCGATTTTCATTTAAATTGAATTTGGGATTACAGGTTGAAATGATATCCACCCGTATATATTTAGCATACGGATTGAAATGATAAATATCTGTATTACTTGATCATAGGATAGGAAATTACATACAGACACCATTGGTCCATAAATAAATATTTTTAAATAATTTCTATGGTTTTGGAAAGAAATATATGGTTTTAATAAATATTGCTTCTTAAGACATTATATATAAATGGAAATTTTATATTTATATATATATATTTAATAATAATATTTAATTTAATTAAGATTGATTTTATACATATAATATGTTAAGTATTTATGTAAATCTATATTTCAAAATAGATTGTTGCAATAATTTAAATAAGTTAAGGTTAAGAAGATAAATTTGGATTTGGTTGTAATGGTATTAAATTAAAATTTTTAATTAGGTAAATCGATTTGAAATTATTGAATGCGAAATTTAAAGATATGATTTTATAACTGGATGTTTGATTTAAGTGATTTAATGAATATTTCACGTTTAAAATAAATTAAGGGAAATATTTCGAAAAAAGTAAGTTTAGGTCACTTAAATGATATTGAATTTAATGAGAGAATATTTCAAGACTAAATAATAATGAGGTTAAATCGAGATCTATAGGAAACGTTAAATTTAACTTTGTAATGTGGAATATTAAAGCTTTGAAATATATTGGGATGTAAATGGTAAATTTGTGATTCGGATCTGTAATGGAAATCAATATAATTTAAATTTGTTATTTAGAAAAATGAATTTAATGGAAATTGATAAATTGAGATTGAATTTAATTTGAATAAGAAAGTCGGGTCAATTTTGAAGCGATTTGTGAAATTACTAATACTTTACTTTATAAATTACTTAATATATATATATACACTATTTTGGGAAATTGATATGTTTGAAATGAAAATGATATTTTAGTTAGTTTGAAATGACCACATTGTTATGATGTATATTTCTACATTGTAGATAGTTCCATGGATCCTTAGAGGATGGTTATCCCAACATCCTTTAAGTTACTTGTATTTCAGTTGTTATTTCACTTGAATTGGATTTATTGATATAAGAATGTTAATCCTGACTCGAGTGTTTTGTGTTTTGCTTTACGCTCGGGTCAGACTGAGTGATACAGCATTTGAGACGCGCCTTTGGAGTTTGGAGCTTCGTTTGGAGATCCAACTATTGATTCAGCTTTCAGCTTTCCAGTTGATTTGTTCAGAGAGGTCATCTGTTTGTATTGGAGACTTCATTTGTATTTGAGATATTCTGCTATTTTTTTTTCTAACTCTGATGTTTATATAGTAGCTTCATGAACTACTATTTATCTATTCCGCTGCATTATTATCTATGTCCGTGATTCTGTGATTGATTTATTTACTGTATATGCTGAGTTTTGCCAAATTTAAATTAACAAACTGATATTTTGAGCAATTCAAGTTCGACGTGTGTGGATAAGAATGGTCGAAAATATAGGGTTGTTACAATTCCCATCTTTTTAGTTCGTGGTGGCGTTAATTTGAAGAGAAATTCGATTTTAGAGATTTTGAGAGAGATAATTTTTAACTTGGAAATGAATTGAAGTGGTGAAATAGTGGTTGATCGATCAGGTATAGGGTTTAAAAAAAAACTTTCGTTTCCCATTCCAAACGTCTGAAAAAGTAGATCAGACGCCTGGAGCTGTCTAAATTAGAACGAGAGAGTAAAATCAGACGTCTGAAATCAAGATTCAGACGTCTCGAAAGTTTTAACATGAGATAGAGAGTGATTTTAGACGTCTGGGCTTGAATGCAAACGTCCAGGAACATATAAGTTGCTCCAGATTCTTAGTTCAGATGTCTGGAATCTATTTCAGATGTCTGAAAACTCCTGAGTGGCTTTTTCTTGAGAGTTTGGTGAAAAAACTTTATTTCGTGAATAGAATATAATAGAATACAAACAAATATATGTATATATAATCGTCTCCAGATGTCATAGTTTATTTTTCTTGGTTCCATTCCTGACAATTCCATGAACTCGTTTCGTAAATGGGATCACCATAATTGATTGGGGACCAGGAAGAAGGTTTGGGTGACGAAGTTGAACGCTCGTTTTTGGGAGTTTCAACAAAGCATGGAGATTTTTTATGTAAACACTTCTTCGTTGGAGAATGCCCACATATAGCATATAGAGCCTTTTACAGGAAGTTCAAATGTTTGATTGTTCCTTCCTGTTTATAATATATTTCCCTTTGAACATCCATCATTGCGAATTGATAATGTGATATTTCATTAAGTTTCTCATGGATCATTGGCGATTTTTCTTGTTTGGCTTTCTTCAATAGAGGTGATAATCCCCATCGACTTTTTGATAAGTTAGGAGAAGGTGGGAAACGATGAGGTGAAGGAGTATGAAGAGAAGGAGTGGATACGTTTGAGGATGACGATCCAGAGTTATACGAAGTTATTTCCTGAGATGACATTTTGATTATGATATTTTTTATGTTAAAAAACTTTAGAAACTTTGTTTTTATAGCAATCTGAATATAAAAATAGATAGTTTTTTTCATAATGCAAAATTCTTGTCTAAATTTTTAAAGCTTTTTAACAAACTAATAAACTTGTGGATATAAGAAATTTTTGTTAGTTTAAAAGTTCATTAATTGAACAAATGCCTAAATCTCATCGTAATTTTACAAAAGTTTGTTCGTTTAATGGTTTTGTAAATATATCGGCTATTTGATTTTCAGCGTTAACATATTCTAGAGTTATAGTTCCTTTTTCGACATTATCTCTTAAGAAATGATGTCTAATATCTATATGTTTAGTTCTAGAGTGATTTACCAGATTTTTAGATAGATTGATTGCCCTAATGTTATCACAATAAATTGGGGATTTTTGAATTATTTTTCCAAAATCTTTTAAGGTTTGTTGCATGTAAATTACTTATGCACATGCTAATGCCGCTGAAATATATTCGACTTCACAAGTGGATAGAGAAACACAATTTTGTTATTTACTAAATCATGAGACGAGGGATTGTCCGATGAAATGACATGTTCCACCAGTACTTTTTCTATCTGTTTTGCATCCTCCAAAATCTGCATCGCTATATGATACAAGTTCGAAGGAAGTCCCAAAGCTCCTCTTCGGAATTATATTTCACCAAATAACCCTTACTTCACCCGAAGGAACAGGTTTACAATAGCAGAGTTTCTTTGTCAAGAACATGTTCTCTTTTACATGGATTTTGACTATATAGTACAATTGAACTACCTATATCTCTTGAATGATTGAATACAATATTATTCGAGAGAGTATGGAAGTGTATGATCTCATATTTGCAGATTAGATAGCAAGTGGATGATTAGAACAAGAGATGATCAAGATAGAGAGTCGAGTGAGTTAGTTAAGTTCTTTGATCCTTCTTGATTCTCGTTTATATAATTATAGAAGGCTGCTTCTAGTAGTTACCTCTCTTCCCTTTCAGTCTAGAGTCGTCACTGTTCACTGATGAATAGTTATGGAGGAGAGATGGAGTTGTGTCTCTTCGGAGATGACAGTTGTAATTTGAATTATCTACCCCGAGCCCAGTTTCAGATGTCTAAATGATGTTCTCAGACGTTTGAGAACCTATTATTATTTTTGTTCGTCTTCGACGTTCAGACGTCTGAACCTGTTAAGTGATGTTCTTCTAGGTTTATTTTTGAGTGTATCTCTCTTCGATCTTCGTGCAACTTTGTAGATGAATCTCTTCAGTGCTTTAGTCATCGTCTTGTCACAATATTGGTTTGTCTTGCTTTGAATTAGTATAGTTGTATGATATATATAAGATTTCCATTGTATAGTTGTCATCGTCTAAATCGTGAACTAAGGGTTCTAACATATTATGCCATCAAATTTAACCAATGTAATAATTTTAATATTTGAAAGGTTTTTAAAGAATGTCATTAAAAATAATATCATTGGATTTTACATAGAATGATTTGGTTATCATAAGGTAAAAACCCATTCCATGTTTATGTGCAGCTGGTCTTATAAGATACCTTTTTTTTCTTCAAATACTTGTATTTTGAGTTTCTCACACCAGTCCCATGACTGACCTGGAGTTTAATTTTTCCCCTTAAACTCTGGATGACCTATATTTCCGATTGTCTAGTAGTTAAGTTTAGTTTGAAGCATCTTGGAAGAGTTTGGAGCATGGAGTTAGAAGATTATTATCCATTTCCACCACACTTATATACTATTGTATTCCGTAATTGTAAGGACGGAGATTTATAACTGTCCATGTTAATGTTAAGTTAAGCTTTGATTAATGTATTTTTAATTTTCCGCTGTAATGATTATATGTTGAAATAATATACGCTACTCCATTTATATAAGATTCCATTTTTTACTCTATTCCTATCTTTATTTTCCTTTTCTACAAACTATCCGCTTTTTCGTTCAAACTAGGATTGACATGTGTGCTTTATTGTCAGCTTAAAATGTATAGAATTGTGGGTCGTTACAATTGGTATCAAAGCTAAGGTTGAGCGAACACCTGAGCACGGTTTGGATGTGTCACATCGAAAACAGGGTTAGTAATACCCTGTGCAGTTAACGCGCTCGGCAGATTCAAAGCGGTGGAGGTGCAAAAAGTCAAAGCGAGGATATAGCGAGGATATAGCGGGATATAGCGGATGGCTCTAAAATAGCATGTAAAACCCGTACTTAATGTTTTTCCAAATATATAAATGGTAATTAAATGAAAAATTACCATTCAATTGAATTATAATTAATACATAAATAGTTTTAAATAAAAACATGTGCGAATATACTTTAAATAAACGTAAAACTGTTATATATAACATAATTGAATTTAGTAGAATATTAGATTATTTTCATTTCTGAAAATATATTAAAAATTAAATCAAATAAATTAGTTTCATAATTTTTATAATGTATAAATATAATTTTTCAATTCATTTTATTAAAGAAGATATAGCGGAAATAGCCGAATATAGCGGAAATAATGGGATATAGCGGAAATAGCGGGGCTTAAAGCGGAAAGGCTATATTTTGGGGCTACATGGAAAAATCGCAGCGGTAGAAATCCGCTATGAGATATAGCGGTGTTATAGCGGGGTAATATTGGGGAATTAACTACACAGGTAATACCCTAGGATGAGTAACTCATTAGAGATAGGGTAAGCGACATCATTGAATGAGTTGAGAGCAGTATACATGAGCGCAAATTTATTAATGCTAAAAATGATTTTGTTTTGATAAATTTGGGTAAATGATATAATTTTACCTAAAATGATATTTTATAAATAAAGAAATAACTTTCGAAAATGTATAGTTATTTGCAATTAAGTGAGTAATAATATTCAATTATTATTATCGAACGATTGATTGTTTGACTTAAAAAACACGAACACCTAGTGAAATTAAGTTTCACGATTTGACTATATGGTGTTTGGTAATGTTATCAATTTAAAGTTAAGAAATTTATTTAAGATAAATAAATTTATGAGCTTAAAAAATGTAAAAATAAGATGATCCTAAGAAATGAATGTATGAATCAAGTTTTATAAATAAAGGAATTGAAAAGAGAAATCTTATGATGACTAGTTCGAGTGGCTCAGAAGTAACTAAAAATGGGCAGGTGATATGTTCGGATGGAAAACGCTTCTCTTAAGTAATACTCTTCTGGTTAAGGGGATATATGATACTATTGGTATTCCTTGGTATCAATTTGAAGTTACTCGATCTATAAAATTTATTTTTTAAGTTAAAAGATAATGCATATCATTAATGGATAAATTAATTAGTAATTATAAACATCTTTATAAAAGTACTAAACCAAAGATAATTTGGATCACTAATTGATAAAATAAAACAAAATTTTCGATGGTTTCGGACAGTCGGAAATTTTCAAATCACATCTAGCTCATAAGTAAGAAACTTTGAAAATATAGAAGATGAACAATTATGATATGTTTTGAGTAAACAAAATTATATAAGTATAATTTATAAATATGAATTATAAATAAAAAGGATTTAAAAGCTGAGAATCTAAGAGTTTAAATCCTATTGATTTTGAAAATTCTTCTTCAAAATTGGGAAAAGAATAATAATAATAATAATAATAATATTTTTACGTATTTTTGAATAAAAATATAGATATAAGTTTTATAACTTATGAATTTGAGATGATAGTAAATTACAATAAGTTTTAAAATTTGTCAAACACCCTGACGTAAGTAAAGCCAATATGAATTAAAGATTTGTATATGTACTCTTAAGATATGATGGAGTATTATAGAAATATAAACTTAAGTCAAGAACTATTTATACACTTAAGTAATGTTGTAAGAGGTAATTCAATAATGGTTTAGTATGAAGTGAATGGTTATGAAACTTAAAAGTGTCAATTAAACTAAAGTCGTGTTTTATAAGTGTTTAAGAAGTAGTTTTATGAAAAGGATCATAAACTGATGGTCTTTTAGTATGGTTAGGAAAACCAATTGGAATAAATATATAAGTTATACATAGATCATTTTATTCGCGTAACTGTTTGACCTAAGATTCAAGTACAGAACTTTGAGGTATTTACACCGGTCTGAAAAAGGATTTTTCACTCGATTCTTGACGGTGAACATTGGTAAGAGTTTGTGGTTGGACACTTAGGTTTTCTATCATAGTTGAGTGCAATGCAAAAAAAAACTGAAGTTCTGGTCGGAGAGCCTGATCGGAGTCCGCATTAGAGGATCGGGGGATCAATACTAGTTTGTAAGTAAAGTTGCGGATTCAACTAATAGATTGAACCAAATATTACATATGGATGATTTATATACATCGTATGGGAGTAAGTTCAAAAATAAATATTTCGGGCAAACACTTTTGAGTTTTTCATAGGTACGAAATTCTTTTAACGAGGAAAATCTATAACGACCAGCAAATTTATCACTTTGATAAATTTTATTTATTTTTAACATATTTGGATATAAACTTTTTTAACATAGGTTATGTTTTCATGAACAATAAATAATGATGGTAATCTTATTTTGAATAATTATTTATAAAAATACGTGCTTTGGAAAAATATCAACAAAAGGACCAAAAACCATTGTATCAATAAATGGCTCTATAGTTATCACAAGTCACACATGGAGCCGGATACGTACACTGATTTATCCACTTAAGTAGGATTATGAAATTAAATTATTTATATTATTTTTTGGAATAAAAAGTTTTTATGACATAATCAATAATGGCATCATATTTAATAACTAATTTATGAATTAAAATTGAGATTTAATGACTTAATTATTATTATTATTATTCAAATAATTGTTTAAATGATAATAATTCATTTTAATTACTTATAAAGTGATGATAAATCATTTATAATAATTTTATGAAGATATATATTTGATTTGAAAATATAAGAAATTATTTTGTATCGCTTTGTCGATATAACATCATTTTTTGTAAACAATTGTTTAATATTAATTTATATGGATTTATAATTCAAAAGGGACCATTTTAATTTGTTAAAAATGATAAGAAATTATCTTTCAAATTTTCTTTACATTTATATATAAATTAATTCATAAGTGAAAATGTGACCAGGAATCGGCTTCCTTATTTTCAACGACGAAAGTTATTTAAAGTCATTGATATGTTGTTTGTTCTCTTATGCACATACATTTACATGCACATACATGTCACACGCACACAGATACATATAAATAAACATAGATATATACATGTATACATAAGATAAAAACATCATAATATTATGAAACAAATATCTTGATTTTTTCGTTTATCTTCACCCTTATGGCCATTAAAGTCAATGCACGTGGCATAAAGTAATGGAGGCACATAGGGGAGGGGGATTAACATGTATGGAGATGGAAAAGGTGGGGTGTGGGTTGAGGGTAGAAAAGGAAATGCACATTTTGATACATATTTTATAGATTTGTGCCTAGATATACAATGCCTTAGCTCTCTCATTTCATTCATCCACACTTCTTCTTCCTATTCTTCTTAAAGCTCTAAGAGCTCTTCCTCGATGGCTTCCATGCCTTGAAAAAATATTAGCAATGCTAAGGCAAAATAGAGTAAAATATATATACATGTATATGGCATGTCAATCCACTTCAAAACCAAGTGCAATCACCTCCTTCCTTCCTTCACAACCCACAACCACCAACCTCCATTACCAAGGACAAGCACTCCACCTCATTCCAAGCTTAGGCAAAGCTTTCCCAAGGTCCCTGGCTTAATTCCATAAGCTCCGGTGCGATCATAGCGAAGCAATAATCTGTTTTTCTAAGTTTAACAACCAATGAAGGTGAGAATTCTATATTTATATTTATATATGTATATGATAATAATGATGCTATATGATTGCTATGGATGTTTATTATGCTTTGATATAGTTTGGATGTTGATTATATGTTTATTTTGATGTTGAAATGATTAACATTTAATACACGTCGAATATCACAAAGGAAATCATTTTCCTTTAATAAATAAAATGGTGTATATGAGATTGTTAAACCTCTTTAAAATAGTTTTAAATGATTTATAAATGTTTTATACTTACTAAAACCTGATTTGGTGAAGTTTTGACAGGTTAAGAAAATTGAGTCAAAAATAGGTGCGTCGCATAACGACAGTTCGAGATTTCATGCCACAGAATGTTAAATCCATTTATACAATGGAATCAGAGTCATAATTTTTTTATAAAAAGAATTTTACAAACTCTTATAATTATAGTTTTCAAAAAAAAGAAAACGATCTACATTTCGTTATGTAGGTTTTGAAATACGAGCAAAACAAGTTTTCAAAATAATCGTGCTTTGGCAGTTCGGAAACCAAAGCGATGAAATCTTTAAAAATAATATTTTTAATTCTTTAAAAATATGGAATAAATCATATAAACCTTTAAAATGTTTTAAAAGAGATTTGATTTATAAAATGAATTTCTAAATGGTTGAAAAGTTGTTTTGATTAAATAAGCTTAAAAGCAGTAGTCGCAGCACTTTTAATTACTTCTGAAATATGGCTTTAAACTTAAATATTCTTTCCTAGTCTTTTATAAATGTTTTCAAATAAATAAATAATTATTTTAAAGATGATTTAAAGGTTTTATAATATATTTTAAAAAAAGAGCTTAAATAAATGATTTAAAGAAAAGCTGTTATAATTAAGTGATTTAATTTCGCTCTAAAAGCCGATGAGTAGATTGGATTTTTCTATTCATAAGATCCGAATGTGAGGTGCTTAAACTAAGAAGATGTTCAGGAGCAAACAGTGCCCTGGCTCACTTGGACATTTTCCTGGGCGAGGAATAGATAAGGTCGATAAGTTAGGAACGAGAAAAGTATAAAAGATTTTAATCTTTTTAATTAATTTTATACAACTTGGATTGTAGGGAAATAATCTTCTTATACTTGGTATAAAAGTCCAAGGAGGGAACCCGTGCTATCCATGTGAAATTAAAGGTGATTTCACCGCTATTTAACGGATAGTAAAAGTTGAATACGGAAAATGTTGTTCAGTAGAATTAGTACAATTTTTATGAACCCTTTTTACTCAAAAAGATTTTTCTATATGATTTATGAGAAATGATTTTGATTTATTATAATTTCTATGAATCGTTTAACTTGAATGCTAACTAGTTTGGATCTACCATCTTAGATAAATTGGTTTCAACCTATCAAAAAGATACGTGTTTGAAATAAGAAATATTTTGTCAAGATTTTAAAAAATGATTTGGAACTAATTTAGTTCCTATATTTAAAATTAATTGTTTTGGCTTACAGTAAAAGATGTTTTAAATGACATTTTTTTGACACATTTTAAAAGTTACGATTCAAAAATCTTTGTCAAGATTTAAATAAATGGTTTGGAAATATTTTACAAAGGACGGAATGATCTGGAATTATGCCAAGGTTTAAAAAGGTTTTAGTTAAACAAAGATTTGATAAAGGAGGTTTAACGATTCCATATATACCAGAAAGAAATGTTTTGAAGATATGTATCTCTAGAAGATATTTTTTCTAAAGAGTAAAGTAGTCAATCAAATGATAAGCACCCGTTACTTAAACATCTTCTTATCGATGAATGTTTCGAAGGAACCAGGATTGGATTTGCAGTGATCCCTATTCGAAAACCACTTTAAATCAATTTACAAGTTTTAAAGTTGTTTGCGCCAAAATTGGTCACAAACACCCAATTGCCAAAGAAAGCTCCCGTTTACAATCATAGATTGCGGATAGGAAATGTGTAGAGAATATAAATGTGAAGAACACTCAGAAAATTAAATGGAATGCAGTAAAGACACAAGGTTTGTAGTGGTTCGGCTATCTCCGGCCTACGTCCAAGTTGAAGCGTTGTTGTTTTATTCATCATCACTTCCTGGTTACATGAGCACAGTTGATAATAATTGAGTTGCAATGGAGTTCGGTAGAATAACGGTGTAAAAGAATCAGAAAGTCCCTTTTCTGAAGCTCTCGGACTGCTATTTATAGGTGTAGGCTGCAAATATCCCGTCCAGATCTCGGAGGACTCCTTCTCTCACATAGATGGGCCCACACAGTCGATCCCGAGCAATTTCAGCTCGATCCATGATCGATACGAATGGAATTCGTATCGATCAAGATCTTGACTAATCGAATCAAGATCGAGCATGGACATTCTTGGGGTTGTACGCAAGCTCCTATGAAAATTTGGCCACATTTGGACTTATATATTGTGAGATATGATCGATGGAAGTTTGGATTTCCAATGTGCTGTCCAATTCGTATCGGTTCATTCAAATCAATTCATTCGCATCACTCACTGGCACGTGCTTGCTAGGTGATGCGGCGCTATCTTTTAGGATTGATCCACTTTTTATGCCGAGTGACCAAGTCTTCCTCTCAAACACGATCTCGTTCATATCGACCTGATGTGCTCCATTCTTCATATCAATTCTGGGATGCTTATTTCGTATTGATGATTCAATAGCCTTTTCGTATCGATCGAAAAGGGATGACATTCGTATCGATCAATTATGTGTTCTTCATATCGATCAACGACCGTTCGATATGAATTAGGTGAATGGGTGGATCGATACGAAGTCCAAGGAATGATTGACACAAAGTGACAATTTCCCATGGATACAAATTAGCTGGTGATGATGGATTCGATGAGCTCGGACTGATATGAAGTGAGGCATGCCTGTTGGATACGAACAGTGTTACTTTTCCTTGATCGATTAGAAAGAAACTGATACGAAGAAGGTGATCTGATGGTTATGAATTGCCTGATTTGCATCGATCATATATTGAGCATATGAACTCTGATTGACATGAAATTTGAAACGTAGCCTTTCCTAGCCTTGTTCGTTACTCCCAGTCGATCTCGTCTCGATTCGAAACCCGGTTAATTTCGACGGTATCGATCATAGCCTCGTTTCCAACTGATCTCCAATCCTGATGTCCATCCTTTCCAGCCAATTTGTTGATATCCCAACCTTGAACAAAAGGCGGGATAACAAAAGTGAAGATATGTTGAAGACATTGAAGTTGAAGGCGAGGATCTTCATAACGAAAGGATTGCTTGTTGATAATTTTGAAATAGCTTTTGAGATAAATAAAAAGCAGCGATCCCTTCGTTCTAGGATCTTCATATGCAAGGACTACTCGTTACTAATCCTGGGAGTAATTCTCGACTGGGTGCGTAGGAAATTGCCTTCGGTTTATCCTGTTCCTGCACAACTTGCATAGATGAACGTCTGACATTACATTTCAAAGAGAAGCGTGCATTGATCTCTACAAATGTACATCTGTTTAGTGGTGTAGGAGGTAACTCTCTTATGATTAACACTCTTTTCTAAGATGTACGAGCTTAGATGTTTTACTTGGTGGAAATGGCGATATGGCATTTTAAGTGAAAATGTTCTAAGAAGGAAAAACATTACCTCAAGCCTCAAACCTAAGGAATTGTGAAACGGGGGTTGATTTAGGGCTAAGTGGTTCACTACCATTAAGGTATGACATCATCTTTCCAGATTTATATTGAACTCGCTATGACGCTTGGTAAAATATGTGGTGTATAGTATGTGAGATCTCGGATAGGTCAGGATTGATCGTGGCGATATCATATTCGGTGTTATCCACTACCATATGGGTTTACGGGTAGGTCGCTCTTAATTCACAGAAGTTTCGAAGATGTCGATCCTCATTGCATCCCTCTAGAGATGTATCATATGGAAGGTGGTTCCTTGCCTTGCTATTCACTTGGAAATCCAAATCTCCAACAAGTGCCTTCGAACTTCGTTGTAAACCTATTATGCCATCAAATTTAACTAACGTAACAATTTCGGCTATCTGAATATATTTATTTTAAAGGTCTTCAAAGAATGTCACTAAAAATAATATTGCTGGATTTTATGTAAAATGATTTGGTTATCATAAGGTAAAAGCATGTTCCATGTTTATGTATGGTGCGGTCTTATGAGATACCCTTTGTTTTAAATATTCTCGTGTTGAGTTTCTCACACAAGTTCTATGACCGATCCGGAGTTTAATTTCTTTCCCTTAAATCTAGGTGCCCTATTTTTTCGGGTAGCCTGGTAGTCAAGTTTAGTTTGAAGCATCTTGAAAGAACTCGGAGCATGGAGTTAGAAGATTTTTCTGAAGATTGTTATCCATTTTCATCATACTTGTGTACTATTATATTCCGCATTTGTAAGGACGGAGATTTATAACCGTCTATGTTAAGGTTAAGTTAAACTCTGATAAATGTATTTAATGTTTTCTACTATAAGGATTATATGTTGAAACAATAAATGTTATTCCATTTGTGTAAGATTCTCTTTTCTATTATGTTCCTATCTTTATTTTCTTTTTTCCCTAACTATCCGCTTTTTCATTCAAACTTGGTTGGATATGTGTGGTTTATTGTCAACTTAAAATGTATGAAATTATGGATTGTTATTAAGACCATGTCATTGAGCGTAATGGGTTTTCTCCTTTCTAGTATCCTCTGATAATATGTCTATTAGAATCATGTTCCTACAATCGCAATGGTTACATAAACACAAGATAATTAAATGCTTGCACGCTACATAGGTAATCCCGACTAATCCTCTAAACAAAATGTGTGGTTTATTGCCAACTTAAAATGTACGAAATTGTGGGTCGTTATAAAGACCACGCCATTAAGTGAAATGGGTTTTATCCTTACTAGCATCCTTTGATGATATGTCTATTAGAATCATGTTCCTACAATGCAATGGTTACATGAACACATGATAATTAAATGCATGCATGCAACATAGATAATCCTAACTGATCGGCCTCAATTAACGGACTATCCGTCTCTACTTCATAGTTTCTCAGGGTTACTACAAACTCATAAGGTTGACTTGGGCCTACCAGATATACCAAAATTCTCTAACTCGCAGTTAGAAAGAAACTGGATCGTCCGTCCAAACACAATCATCTTAGAATTAACCTGAATGTCAATTAGTATTATAGTTTTGCTAGGCTCACTATGAATCTAATGGTTTTGTAGGCCAACCAATAACGTATCAAAGTTATAGGTTCCTTTCGGTGCGTAACCTACTTTTAGTTTTACTTTTAATAAATCCTTACGCATTAGAATTATGACTAATATCAACTAGGGGTTAACAGTTGAAGTATACGGTGCTACCCCACACTAGTCTGGTTTTCTGTTCTCTACTTATCACGACCCGAAATCCAATGTTCGAAAGTTGACATCAATACCCCACTTGTATTCGACTGTTGAAGATTCAAACATCGAATTCCAGTTGAATGGAGCTTATAACAACATTAGATGAATATAAATCAGTGGAAACAAAATGAATATCATGCATTACATCACAGATACAACATCCTCATAATATCCATTACAACATCAGAGTATCATAATACATATATCATAACTCTAAATAGAACAACAAGTGATCATATGCCAAAAAGTCTTCAAAGGAATGAAGCGATGGTGAACTTCCAAAACTAAGCACATTGAGATCCAAAAGCTTCCAAAATATCTCCAAAACAAAAGCCTCCAAAAACCGATAGCCTCCAAACCAAAAAGACTCCAAATACAGCTAACACCAAAACACGGAAAACCTGCTACTAGGCTGCCTGTGTGGAAATGATGGGCACCCAGAGTTTAGAAAAGAAACAATAAACTCCGGGTAAGTCATGGGACTGGTATGAGTAAACAAAGATAGTTGCTTTTAAATAAAACAGCTTTTTAAAAGAAAACCGTTCATGCTTTTGGAAAATGAAACTACCGTAAGGCCTTCCGGCACACACACACAATGCAATCGAACACTTGGGGGAGATTTCCCCTTATGATAATCAAATATGCTTAATACGAGAGAAGTTATTTGATATTATTACTAGTGCATAGTGTGAAAACATTTCGAAAATATAATATTAATCTTAACTAGCATAGGTACCATTATACTATGCCTACTATAGCTGCCATGTTAAATGGCAGGTTCTACAACTAAAACCGTACTGGGTTGGTATTGGGAATTGGATTTCCAACAAATGGTCAGGCTAAGGAACTTCTTATGCCACATGGGTACGCCTCTGGAGGGACGTCCCGAGAACTTAACCAGTTCTCTGCCAACACAAGGTCGGGTTACCTCTGTAACTAGGTAACTACTACACGACTATGCCATTCCCCGGTCGTTTTCGACCTTTATCTGAGGGCCCCCTATCACAAAGCAATAACCACACAGTAAATGAGATTGCAGCAACCACATAGGTAAAGTATCTGGGCTCCTTACTATGATACCACCTTTTTCCAGAAGGAAATGACATACCCTAATGGGTGCGACCCTCATAATCTTGCCGCATCTTTTCTGTTTCGACCATTTCTGGGGTGTGAGGTCCGATGAGGTCTCATCCCCAAAGCTACGCTTTACATGAAAGCCATGCTTTGATCACAAATGATTATCAACACACAGCAGCAATTAGCATGCCACACTACCAAATTGGGAGTATGTCGCTGATAACCTTCATCTACATAACCTCTGAGCTCGTACGCCTCAGA
Organism: Allium cepa; assembly: GCA_030765085.1. Lineage (NCBI taxonomy): Eukaryota > Viridiplantae > Streptophyta > Magnoliopsida > Asparagales > Amaryllidaceae > Allium > Allium cepa. Next base: position 217,953,803 of record CM060929.1, read on the forward strand.
GAAGGGTGTTAAGCTAAGGGAAAAAAAATTCTCCGCCACCAATCAGATATGTATTTGAAAGAAATCTGCTTATATCTCAAAATGTAGTGTCAGACACACAACCATACAAGTCTGTTCTGGGTTCGAACAGAACCGAAGGCACTTCGTCCAATAAAGGAAGAAACCCTTGCAAATCCGTGTATCCACCATCCCGATCGGACTTCGCATCATATGTGGAGGTCTCTATACTGGAGCAACTCAGTGCAGAGACAATCGATGGTTACCCTATCATTTTCGAAGACACTCGGTCTTCATCACCGTCTTCAAACGCTATTCATTACGTCGAATCACTATTCGGAATGAGTTATATGACACAAAGGTCCTCTCCTGGCTAATCCGAATAGTGAACGCTTAATTTTAAAACACGTGGGTGTATCAATTACAAGGATTCACATTCAGGGTTCGATGTGGACATAGGATAACTAACCGAAATCTGACTCCCTGTCGTGTCAAAGTTTAAAAGGGTGTTTCATATACATATAGGAACAAATCACAAATCACAGTTCAGCACAAAGCAATTCACAGTATCACAAAAGAATTATCAATCCAGTACACAACATTTGATGATAGTCAATCATCTTCAATTAAGGTGAATGTGATTTAAGTGAAATAACCCTATAATTATCTTTATTAATTATTTTAAATCAATGTTTAATTTTTACTTAACTATGAATTAATTAAATCTTAATTCACTTTATTACTTAATTATCCTTAATTAATTATCTCAATTTATTCATTCTTAATTGTTAACTAATTTAATTTTAATTACTTTTATTAATTAACTGTACTTTAGTTAATTAATTATTAATTGTAAAGTAATTACAAATCATTAATTGCTTAATCAATATTTATTCATTATAAATAAATTTGGTTTTAAGTTAATACTTGAATATTTGATTTACTTCTCAATTTTTTTATTAAGTTAAATGTAAAACGGTTTTATTTTAAAAATATAATTTTGAAATACCTTTTGAACTTCATAAATTTCAAATAATTGTTTCAATACCATTTACCTCACATTCCACTTAACAAACTATCATCTTTTAATAAAGAATGCTTTAAAAATTTAATTAACTTAGATCGTTGAACTTTTTAAATCAAAAACCCTATTACCCAAGAAACGCTTCGGGTTTTACCCGAGAAAACTTTTGTTTGCTTTGGGTTTTCTCAAAAACTTACCCATATGCTCAAATTTTTCAAAACTTGAATCTTTTTTTCTAAGTAAATTTCCTTTTACCCAGCGCCCCCAACATTCTACTCGAGTTAAAACACGAGTTACCACACGATTCCCCCGATGTTTGCTTCGAGTTACCCCTTTCTTCTTCCCAAACCATCAAAACTGATACAACGACCACCACGTGCACGTGCACCGTGGAAGCCACCACCTCCAGCCTCCAAGATCACCACCGGCAGACCACCCTCGATCCCCTCTTGCTACCCAAACACGAAGAAACTCCGATTAAACACGAAAATGAAATCGAGTTATCTCGATCCAAATTAACACAGCGGCCATCACCAGAAAATGGCCTCGCCCCACCTCCTCTGGCCATCAAAGGTCACCATATCTTGACCAAGGCTTCATCAATGAACGTCGCCGTGATTGGCACTGGTGTCACAAAGTCCAATCATCTAACGACGACGCAGCATCATTTTTTCAAACGCGAGCAGAAATGGGTTTTTAACCCTAATTCGATATCGAATTGAAAATTTAAAGATTTATAAATTCCACTCGTATTTTTCTGGTGATCTCAAACATTCTTTCTAACTGTGACGATGAACTCAAGGCCCGCAAACGCTTCAATCATCAGAAATCGACAAAAATTCATTTTTTTGATCAACCCCAATATCTCAGTAAAAACTTAATGAAAAATTTAAATTTTACTTTCTAAAATCATCATTTCCAGTGGTGATTCAAATAGTATTACTGAAATCAAAATTCCTGAGGTTTGAATTTCTGCATAATTTAAGTTGTGACTGTGTTTCACATTTTCTAGAAAAAGGAACTATATAACTTTGCTTTGATTTATTACTGAAACATAGTGCATATTTAAACAACATTCTAATTTGTTTAGACTTTAATTTCAGAGGAGAATATAGAGAGATCTTGAACTTATCATGGTTTTACTCTGTAAACCAGAGATTTAGAGGAACAGGGAAGAAATTCTGAACATAACATTCCCAGGCAAAAGAAAACATGAGCACGTCAATTAATTCACATGCAAGGGCTTTTCAACATCCATTCTGACATTCATACAACAACAAATGATTGAATAGATCAGAGGTTTACTCACTTTTTTCTACTGAAGACAGAAAGCTTCTGATCGTTTTCAAAATAAGGATGAAGCCTGGATTTCCTACTTTAAATCTTGAAGTTTAGATCTGCAACTTGCAAGTACAGATCTTTGATTACTCTTTGTTGTATTTATTCATTCCACCAATAACAACAATTTTAAATTTACTTACAGTTTGGATTTTTTTAAATGCAACAGAGAAAGCCTTTTTTTCCTGCTACTTGAAGTCCAGAAATAGGTTTAGTCTACGATCTTGATTTCTTCCTGCAACTGATTAATACCATTATTTGATTTCTGTGTTTATACTAATCTGCAGTATAAATTTGTTTATTAAAACTTGATTTAAAAATCATAAATTCATTAAACTATAAAGTATAGAGTTTATCTGAGAGATGGAAACATAAACTACAGCTTGATGTTTTAAGAAGACCTTCAGATTTTAATTTTTACTTTTGAATTGAAGAAAAAAGGTTGGCAGTTCTTCTGATTTTCTTTTTTTCCTCTTTGGGTGTTGGAGTTTGAAATGCTCAAATCTTTGTTACTGTACTTTCAGAGATTTGGTAGGTTAAATAATTTGAAAATGGAAGCTCAAAAGTTTTCTATGATTTTTAAATCCTATTATTTTATTCAACCAATTATATTGAATGCCATTTGAAGAAAATAGTCATGAGATCTAAACACTTGTAAATTTTACTCCATCTCCCTTATGTATGTTTAACATTTGTAATTTCACAAAGACAAAAGAATTTTTAAATAAATTTTATATCATATTTACTTTATAAATAGATATACCCCATATTCATTAGCATATACATATTTACAATGTTAAAAGAAGAATTGTCTTGACCAATCTTTACATTATATAAATTTACACCTTAATGATTTTAAAAGCCAAATAATTTTTTTTAAAACATTTATTTTAAACTTAAATTCAAATTTCAATTCAAACTTGAAATAAAAATCCATTTATGTCTATTTATATACTCATATCCATCCTTATGCAATTTAAATTCAAATTCAATGTTTACATTCAAAACTACTCATATGTGAATTATATATATATATGCACACACAAAATTTTAAACTCAAATGACTTTTTAAAACATTCATTATTTCAAAATTTTAAACTCAAAAGAAATTGGAATTTATTCATATATGATTATCACTTATTTTATTTGTTTGAGATTTTTCAATTTATTTTCAAATTAAATTTCAAAAGTTTAAAATATATTATTAATTTTAATTGATAAATTTTTTTTGGAATGTTACGGATATCCCCCACTTAAGAAAATTTCGTCCTCGAAATTTGAAAGAGAGAAAAACAAACAAAGAATATACGAATTCAAAAAGAGTAAAGGAATGGCTTACCAGCCTAAGGCGAGATATCCACTCTGCAATTGGGATATGATTTCTGCATATTATCTTCGGTTTCCCAAGTGCAGTCCTTTGGATCGCCACTCCACTGTACTTTAACTAGCTTCACAACTTCGTTTCTCAATTTATTCTCATCTCGATCTACTACCTTTATCGGTTCTCTTTTGACTGTTAAATTGGGAGTGAGGTCGAGATCCTGTTGAGCAGCTTCTTCAATAATAATATCTGGATCGTGCACAACTGGCGAACCACTTTCTTGATTGCGTCTTGAATACTTCCGAAGGTTAGAAATGTGGAACACATCATGCACGCTAGATAACCAGCTAGGCAACTGCACTCGATATGCTAAAGAATCGATCCTCTCCAGAATAGGAAAAGGACCAATATACCGTGGTGCCAGCTTACTGGTCTTCCCAAATCTTAATACACCTCGCATTGGAGATACTTTAAGAAAGACAGAATCTCCAATCTGGAATTCCAAATCCCTTCTTCTGCGATCATAATAACTCTTTTGACGACTTTGAGCCATCCTCAATTTCTTCCGTACAGAATCAACTTTCTCCGTGGCTTCTTTAATCATATCTAGTCCAAGAACGAGTCTATCACCTGCCTCAATCCAGCATGCCGTTGATCGACACGGACAACCATATAAAGCCTCAAAAGGAGCCATCTCTATACTGGCCTGATAGCTTTCTTATATGAGAACTCGACCAGATGCAAATGGTCCTCCCAAGAACCACCAAAATCAAGTATACAAGCACGCAATAGGTCTTCTAAGATTTGGTTAATCCTCTCAGTCTGCCCATCAGACCGTGGGTGATAAGCAGTGCTGAAATTCAATTTTGTTCCCAATGCATCTTGAAGCGTCTCCCGAAATCTACCAGTGAAGATCGGATCACGATCACTCACTATGCTACAAGGAATGCCGTGGAGACGGACATTTTCTTTCACATATAACTCTGCTAACTTGCTGTCGTGCGGGTAGATTTTACTGGCAAGAAGTGAGCTGTCTTAGTCAAACGGTCCACAATGACCTAGATTGCTTCATTGCCTTTCCGAGTACGAGGCAAACCGTCGATGAAATCCATCGATACTTGGTCCCATTTCCACTTGGGTGCCGCTGAAGTAAACCCGCTATTTTCTTTTGGTCGCTTTTGATTTATTGGCAAGTGGCACAACGATTCACATATATAGATATGTCCCTTTTCATCGTCTTCTACCAGAAAGTTCTTTTGATATCACGATACATTTTATTGACTCCTGGATGGATGTAAAGTTTAGACTTGTGACATTCATCTAAAACTTCACGTTTCAGATCAAGGATGTCCGAGACACAAATCCTGCTTTTCAATCTTATAATCCCATTATCATCAATTGCAAAACTAGAATCTTCACCTCGAATGAATTCTCCCATATATTTCCCAAAGAAACTTGTCCTCTTTTTGCTTGTTGGTGATTTTCTCAAGAAGAATAGGAGCAATGACAAGGTAAGTAAGAATAGCATGCTTTCTACTCAAGGCGTCGACAACTACATTGGCATTTCCGGGTGTATATAGAATGTCTAGGTCATAAGATGCCAGAAATTCCAACCAACGTTGTTGCCGTAGATTCAGATCTTTCTGGGTGAAGAGATATTTCAAAGATTTGTGGTCGGTGAATAATTCAAATTTTTCACCTAAAAATAAAGAGAGTTCAATAAGTATATTTGTTAAGTTAAGTTAAATTCATATATCGTTAAGAAAACTGAAAAAATTCTTACCCAGAAGATAATATCGCCATATTTCCAAAGCGAAGATAATAGCTAAAAGCTCCAAATCAAGGGTTGGATAATTTCTTTCATGAGGACGTAATTGTCTATTCGCGTAGGCAATTACCTTCCCGTTCTGCATTAATACTGCACCCAAACCTTCACCACAAGCATCGGTATAAACAGATAAACCCTGTTTCCCATTGATAATAGCGAGAACAGGAGCGGTGGTCAATCTCTTCTTCACCTCCTGAAAAGCTCCGTCACATTTTGGAGTCCAATTGAATTTTACATTCTTCATTGTTAGCTTAGTCAACGGACTAGCTATCTTCAAAAAGTCCTAAACAAACTTTCGATAATAACCTGCTAAACCCAAAAAGCTACGAACTTCTTTTGGTGTAGTAGGTTACCTCCAATCAAGAATAGCGGAAATTTTGCTAGGATCAATAGAAATCCCTTCTTCATTAACAATATGGCCAAGAAATTTAACTTCTTTGACCCAGAAATGGCATTTGAAATTTTTTGCGAATAGAATATTCCACCTCAATATCTCCAAAATGTTTCTAAGATGCTCAGCATGCTCATCTTTGTCTTGGAATAGACCAAAATATCATCAATAAACACAAGCACAAATTTATTCAATACCTCCCGGAACACACGAGACATAAGATCTATGAAGTATGATGGAGCATTGGTTAGCCCGAAAGGCATGACTAATCATTCGTAGAACATATTGGGACCATTGAAAGCGGTAAAATGAACACAATCCTCGGTGATTCGTAGTTGATGGAACCCCTGGGCTAGATCCATCTTCGAAAAGAAACGAGCGTCGTGCAATTAATCAAATAGATCATCAATTCTGGGTAGTGGAAATTAATTCTTCAGAGTCAGCTTGTTGAGATCGCGGTAATCCACACACAATCTCAAAGTTCCGTCCAATTTAGCGACAAACACACCGGCTAAACCCCATTCATAAATACTGTGTCGAATCAATCCTTTATTTAGTAAATCATTGGTTTGCTGAACTAATTCAACCCTTTCCATGGGTGCCATCCTGCGACTCGCCTGAACGACGGGACGAGCGTTGGGTACTAGGTTGATTATGAATTCTATTTCTCGACGTGAAGGTAAAGATTTCACTTCTTCAAACACATCTGGAAAATCCCTAACAATGGGTATGGACTCCAGACTGTGTTCAGGATAACCCAAATTATACATCAACCCTTCTCTTTTAGGACTAGGGTCCCCACAAGAAATCTCGATGAAATCTCCAAATTTGGTTTTAATCGAAATCAATCGATTATTACAATCCAATTTGGCTTCATATTTTGCTAGCCAATCCATTCCGAGTAAGACTTCAAACTCGTAAAAATCAAGGACAAAAGAGACCAATAGGGAATTGGTAACAAGAATATGAGATAGGAACATCTCTGCATCTAAGACAAAGATTCGCGGGGGCTCCAACTGGATTCTTTACGCATATAGGCTCATCAACAAATTCAGGTTCAAGATTCAATTCATTAATAGCTTGCTGAGAGATAAAACTGTGTGTAGCACCCGTGTCAAAGAGAACTCTAACAATGCTATCATAAATAGTGATATTACCTTCCAGAACACCTTTCCCCTTTTCTGCTTTGGAAGATGCGGGTTTGTCTTTGACGGTACACACCTTGGCTATCTGAGCTTGCTTCATGACTTGCAGTCTTTAACTTCGTGTCCCAATTTATAACAATAATAACATTTCCTGGGCTTTGCTTGAACGGATTGATTGGCTTATCTCTTAGGCATCGTACATCTGCTAGAATAATGGCCCTTTTCCAAGCAATTAAAGCAAGTGACATTCTTTGTTGTGCTTCCGTGATTGCTCTTCTTTTTCTCCTTACCCTGTCATGGTTTCTTGCCTCCAAATTTCCTCTTCTTCCAATTTTGATTGCTCGAATTTACTTTCTCAACCGGGGCTTCTTGCATGTCAAGTGTAGCATATCTGTATCTCATATCAACCAAATATGAAAAGGATTCTTTGACGTGGCCAGTCATCCTTTCGTGGAACTTCTTATTCATCCCACGAATGAACCTTTCATTCTTCTTTAAAGGTGTGTTCACCAATTCTGGACCGAAACGGGACAATTCATTGAATTTGTTTAGATACTCCTCGAATGACAAACTCCACTGCTTCAAGTCCATAAATTCCTGGTACATTCGAGAAATCCCAGTTGATGGCATATAGCGCTTCTCAAATACTTCTTTGAATCTCTCCTAGGTAAACTCGTCTTCTAGCTCATCAACAGTGACTATCTCCCACCATGCTAAGGCTTCTTCTTGAAGTTGCCAAGAAGCTATGAGACGCATATGATCATCTTGCAGCTTTAGCCCTTTAAAGATTCTTTCATATAATCTGATCCATGCCTGGGCCTCAACAGTCGACTCCTTGCCGGTGAATGGCTTACCACCAAGCCTTGAGAAACTCTTGTATAAATCAGCCAGATTCGGCTGATGCTGAGTAGATAAAGCTTCTTCTGCTGTTGGGGGAACTTGGCTAGGTGCTGTGGCATTTCCTTGCCCCCCAGCTCTTCCTCTTCGTCCGCTCATCCTTACTGTCTGTAATTTGTAAGAAAATTGATTTAGATATTCAGACGAGATGTCTTAAGGAATATCAGCAGTTAAAGAAATAGACTAAAAAAATTTAGGGTTTCAGTCTCGGTTATACTCATTCTAGGGTATACTTCACTCTATCTCTAATGAGCCATCTAATGTGTTATACTCCGTAGCTAAAGTTCTTACTCAACCTTTAGCTCTGATACCACATGTCATGACCCGAAATCCAATGTTCGAAAGTTGACATCAAATACCTCACTTGTATTCGATTGCCGAAGATTCAAACATTTGAACTCCAGTCGGATGGAGCTTATAACAACATTAGATGAATATAAAACAGCGGAAACAAAATGAATATCATGCATTACATCACAGATACAACATCCTCATAATATCCATTACAACATCAGAGTATCATAATACATATATCATAACTCCAAATTGAACATCATAATAGAACAACAAGTGATCATATGCCAAAAAGTCTTCAAAGGAATGAAGCGATAGTGAACTTCCAAAACTAAGCACCTTGAGATCCAAAAGCTTCCAAAATATCTCCAAAATAAAAGCCGCCAAAAACCGATAGCCTCCAAACCAAAACGGCTCCAAATATAGCTTACACCAAAACACGAAAAGCCTGCTACTAGGCTGCCCGTGTGGAAATGATGGGCACCCAGAGTTTAGAAAAAAAACAATAAACTCCGGGTCAGTCATGGGACTGGTATGAGTAAACAAAGATAGTTGCATTTAAAGAAAACAACTTTTTAAAAGAAAACCGTTCATTGTTTTGGAAAATAAAACTACCATAAGGCCTCCCGGCACACACACAATGCAATCGCACACTTGGGGGAGGTTTTCCCTTATGATAGTCAAATATGCTTAATACGAGAGAAGTTCTTTAATATTATTACTAGTGTATAGTGTGAAAACATTTCGAAAATATAATATTAATCTTAGCCAGCATAGGTACCATTATTCTATGCCTACTATAGCTGTCATGTTAAATGGCAGGTTCTACAACTAAAACCGTACTGGGTTGGTATTGAGAATTGCATTTCCAACAAATGATCAGGCGAAGGAACTTCCTATGCCACATGGGTACGCCTCTGGAGGGACGTCCTGAGAACTTAAACAGTTCTCTGCCAACACAAGGTCGGGTTACCTCTGTAACTAGGTAACTACTACGCGACTATGCCATTCCCCGTTCGTTTACGACCTTTATCCGAGGGCCCTCTATCACAAAGCAACAACCACACAGTAAATGAGATTACAGCAACCACATAGGTAAAGTATCTGGGCTCCATACCATGATACCACCTTTTCCAAAAGGAAATGACATACCCTAAAGGGTGCGACCCTCATAACCTTGCCGCATCCTGCTTCGACCATTTCCAGGGTGTGAGGTCCGATGAGGTTCATCCACAAAGCTAAGCTTTACACGAAAGCCATGCTTTGATCACAAATGATCATCAACACACAGCAGCACATTGCATGCCACACTACTAAATTGGGAGTATATCGCTGATATTCATCTACATAACCTCTGAGCTCGTACGTCTCAGAGAAGGGTGTTAAGCTAAGGGAATAAATTCCCCGTCAACAATCAAATATGTATTTGAAAGAAATATGCTTATATCTCAAAGTGAAGTGCCAGACACACAATCATACAAGTCTATTCCGAGGTCGAACAGAAACGAAGGCACTTCGTCCAATAAAGGAAGAAGCCCTTACAAATTCGGGTTTCCACAATCCCGATCGGACATCCCATCACATGTGGAGATCTCTATACCGGAGCAACTCAGTGCAGAGACAATCGATAGGTTAACCTATCATTTTTGAAGACACCCAGTTTTCATCAACGTCTTCAAATGCTATTCATTTCGTCGAATAACTATTCGGAATGGGTTATATGACACAAAGGTCCTCTCCCGGCTAATCCGAATAGTGAACGCTTAATTTTAAACACATGGGTGTATCAATTACAAGGATTCACATTCAGGGTTCGATGTGGATTTCGGATAACTAACCGAAATCTGACTCCCTATCGCATCGAAGTTTAAAAGGGGTTTTCATATACTATAGGAACAAATCACAAATCACAGTTCAGCATAAAGCAATTCACAGTGTCACAACAGAATTATCAATCCAGTACACAACATTTGATGATAGTCAATCATCTTCAATTAGGTGAATGTGATTTAAGTGAATTAACCCTATAATTATCTTTATTAATTATTTTAAACCAATGTTTAATTTTTACTTAACTATGAATTAATTAAATCTTAATTGACTTTATTACTTAATTATCCTTAATTAATTATCTCAATTTTTTCATTCTTAATTGTTAACTAATTTAATTTTAATTACTATTATTATTTAACTATACTTCAATTAATTAATTATTAGTTGTAAAGTAATTACAAATCATTAATTGTTTAATCATTATTTAATCATTATAAATAAATTTGGTTTTATGTTAATACTTGAATATTTGATTTGCTTCTCAATTTTTAATTAAGTTAAATGTAAAATAATTTTATTTTACAAATATAAATTTGAAATACCTTTTGAACTTCATAAATTTCAAATAATTGTTTCAATACCATTTACCTCACATTCCACTTAACAAACTATCATCTTTTTATAAAGAATGCTTTAAAATTTTAATTAACTTAGATCGCTAAAGTTTTTAAACCAGAAACCCTATTAGCCGAGAAACGCTTTGGGTTTTACCCGAGAAGACTTCTGTTTGCTTGGGGTTTTCTCAAAAACTTACCCGTATGCTCAAATTTTTCAAAACTTGAATTTTTTTTCTAAGTAAATTTCCTTTTACCCTGTGCCCCAACATTCTACTTGAGTTAAAACTCGAGTTACCACACGATTCCCCCGATGTTCGCTTCGAGTTACCCCTTTCTTCTTCCTAAACCATCGGAACTGATACAACGACCACCACGTGCACATGCACCATGGAAACCGCCACCTCCAGCCTCCAAGATCACCACCAGCAGACCACCCTCGATCCACTCTTGCTACCCAAACACGAAGAGACTCTGATTAAATACGAAAACGAAATCGAATTATCTCGATCCAAATTAACACAGCAACCATCACCAGAAAATGGCCTCGCCCCACCTCCTCTGGCCATCAGAGGTCACCAGATCTTGACCAAGGCTTCATCAATGAACGTCGCCGCGATTGGCACTGGTGTCACGAAGTCCGATCATCTAATGGCGGCGCATCACCATTTTTTCAAATGCGAGCAGAAATGGGTTTTTAACCCTAATTCGATCTCGAATTAAAATTTTAAAGATTTATAAATTCCACTCGTATTTTTATAGTGATCTCAAACATTCAATCTAAATGTGGCGGCGAACTCGAGGTCCACAAACGCTTAAATAATCAGAAATCGACAAAAATTCATTTTTCTGATCAACCCCAATATCTCAGCAAAAACTTAATGAAAAATTTAAATTTTACTTTCTAAAATCATCATTTCCAGTGGTGATTCAAATAGTATTGCTGAAATCAAAATTCCTGAGGTTCGAATTTCTGCATAATTTAAGTTGTGACTGTGTTTCACATTTTCCAGAAAAAGGAACTATATAACTTTGCTTTGATTTATTACTAAAACATAGTGAATATTTAAAAAACATTCTAATTTGTTTATACTTTAATTTAAGAGGAGAATAGAGAGAGATCTTGAATTTATCATGGTTTTACTCTGTGAACCAGAGGTTTGGAGGAACAGGGAAGAAATTCAGAACATAACATTCCCAGGCAAAAGAAAACACAAGCACATCAATTAATTCACATGCAAGGGCTTTTCAACATCCATTCAGGCATTCATACAACAACAAATGATTGAATAGATCAGAGGTTTACTCACTTTTTTTCTGAAGACAGAAAGCTTCTGACGGTTTTCAAAATAAGGACGAAGCCTGGATTTCCTACTTTAAATCTTGAAGTTTAGAACTGCAACTTGCAAGTACAGATCTTTGATTACTCTTTGTTATATTTATTCAGTTCACCAATAACAACAATTTTAAATTTACTTACAGTTTGGATTTTTTTTAAATACAACAGAGAAAGCCTTTTTTTTCCTACTACCTGAAGTCCAGAAATAGGTTTAGTCTTTGATCTTGATTTCTTCCTGCAACTAATTAATACCATTATTTAAATTTTTTGCTTTATTACTATTTAACAACTTCAAATTAAAATTTAAAAAAAAATTTACTTGCCTTAAATTACTTCAGAGTATCCAACTCTGCCTTTTTAGCCAAAACCGAAGCTCTGTGTTTATGCTAATCTGCAGTATAAATTTGTTTATTAAAACTTGATTTAAAAATCATAAATTCATTAAACTATAAAGTATAGAGTTTTACCTGAGAGATGGAAACATAAACTATAGCTTGATGTTTTAAGAAGATCTTCAGATTTTAATTTTTACTTTTGAATTGAAGAAAAAAGGTTGGCAGTTCTTCTGATTTTTTTTTTCGCTTTGGGTGTTGGAGTTTGAAATGCTTAAATCTTTGTTACTGTACTTTCAGAGATTTGGGAGGCTAAATAATTTGAAAATGGAAGCTGAAAAGTTTTCTATGATTTTTAAAGCCTATTATTTTAATCAGTCAATTATATTGAATGCCATTTGTAGAAAATAATCATGAGATCTAAACACTTGTAAATTTTACTCCATCTCATTTATGTATGTTTAACATTTGTAATTTCACAAAGACAAAAGAATTTTTAAATAAATTTTATATCTTACTTTATAAATAAATATACCCCTTATTCATTAGCATATGCATATATACAATGTTAAAAGAAGAATTGTTTTCACCAATCTTTACATTATATTAATTTATACCTTAATGATTTTAAAAGCCAAATATTTTTTTAAAACATTTATTTTAAACTTAAATTCAAATTTTAATTCAAACTTGAAATAAAAATTCATTTATGTCTATTTATATACTCATATCCATAGTTATGCAATTTAAATTCAAATTCAATGTTTACATTCAAAACTACTCATATGTGCATTATATATATACACACAAAATTTTAAACTCAAATGACTTTTTACAACATTCATTATTTCAAAATTTTAAACTCAAAAGAAATTGGAATTTATTCATATATGATTATCACTTATTTTATTTGTTTGATATTTTTCAATTTATTTTGAAATTAAATTTCAAAAGTTTAAAATATATTATTAATTTTAATTGATAATTTTTTTTGGGATGTTACAGATATCCCCCTCTTAAGAAAATTTCGTCCTCGAAATTTGAAAGAGAGAAAAACAAACAAAGAATATACGAATTCAGAAAGAGTAAAGGAATGGCTTACCAGCCTAAGCCGAGATATCCACTCCACAATTGGGATATGATTTCTGCATATTGTCTTCGGTCTCCCAAGTGCAGTCCTTTGGATCGCCACTCCACTGTACTTTAACTAGCTTCACAACTTTGTTTATCAATTGCTTCTCATCTCGATCTACAATCTTTATCGGTTCTCTTTTGACTGTTAAATTGACAGTGATGTCGAGATCCTGTTGAGCAGCTTCTTCAATAATACTATCCGGATCATGCACATACTTCCGAATGTTAGAAATGTGGAACACATCATGCACGCCAGATAACCAGCTAGGCAACTGCACTCAATATGCTAAAAAACCGATCCTCTCCAGAATAGGAAAAGGACCAATATACCGTGGTGCCAGCTTACCGGTCATCCCAAACCTTAATACACCTCGCATTGGAGATACTTTAAGAAAGACAAAATCTCCAACATGGAATTCCAAATCCCTTCTTCTGCGATCATAATAACTCTTTTGACGACTTTGAGCCGTCCTCAATTTCTTCCGTATAGAATCAAATTTCTATATGGCTTCCTTAGTCATCCGATCCAAGAACGAGTCTATCACCTGCCTCAAACCAGCATGCCGGTGATCGACACGGACGACCATATAAAGCCTCAAAAGGAGCCATCTCTATACTGGCCTGATGGCTATTGTTATATGAGAACTAGACCAGATGCAAATGGTCCTTCCAAGAACCATCAAAATCAAGTATACAAGCACGCAATAGGTCTTCTAAGATTCGGTTAATCCTCTCAGTCTGCCTATCAGACTGGGGGTGATAAGCAGTGCGAAAATTCAGTTTTGTTCCCAATGCTCTTGAAACGCCTCCCAAAATCTACTAGTCAAGATCGGATCACGATCACTCACTATGCTGCTAGGAATGCCGTGGAGACGGACAATTTCTTTCACATATAACTCTGCTAAACTTGCTGCCCTGCGGGTAGATTTTACTGGCAAGAAGTGAGCTGTCTTAGTCAAACGGTCCATAATGACCCAGATTGCTTCATAGCCTTTCCGAGCACGAGGAAAACCGTCGATGAAATCCATCGATACTTGGTCCTATTTCCACTTGGGTACCTCTAAAGGCTGAAGTAAACCCGCTATTTTCTTTTGGTCGCTTTTGATTTGTTGGCAAGTGGCACAACGACTCACATATATAGATATGTCCATTTTCATCGTCTTACACCAGAAAGTTCTTTTGATATCATGATACATTTTATTGACTCCTGGATGGATGCAAATTTTAGACTTGTGGCATTCATCTAAAAATTCACGTTTCAGATCAGGGATGTCCGGGACATAAATCCTGCTTTTCAATCTTATAATCCCATTATCATCAATTGCAAAACTAGAATCTTCACCTCGACGAATTCTCCCATATATTTCTCGAAGAAACTTGTCCTCTTTTTGCTTGTTGGCAATTTTCTCAAGAAGAGTAGGAGCAATGACAAGGTGAGCAAGAATAGCATGCTTTCTACTCAAGGCGTCGGCAACTACATTGGCCTTTCCGAGCGTATATAGAATGTCTAGGTCATAAGATGCCAGTAATTCCAACCAACGTTGTTGCCGTAGATTCAGATCTTTCTGAGTGAAGTGATATTTCAAAGATTTGTGGTCGGTGAATATTTTGAATTTTTCACCTAAAAATAAAGAGAGTTCAATAAGTATATTTGTTAAGTTTTCGTAGATTGTTAAGAAAGCTGAAAAAATTCTTACCCGGAAGATAATGTCGCCATATTTTCAAAGAGAAGATAACAGCTAAAAGCTCCAAATCATGGGTTGAATAATTTCTTTCATGAGGACATAATTGTCTACTCGCGTAGGCATTTACCTTCCCGTTCTGCATTAATACTGCACACAAACCTTCACCACAAGCATCGGTATAAACAGATAAACCCTGATTCCCGTTGATAATAGCAAGAACAGGAGCGGTGATTAATCTCTTCTTCAACTCCTGAAAAGATTTGTCACATTTTGGAGTCCAATATAATTTTACATTCTTCATTGTTAGCTTAGTCAACGGACTAGCTATCTTCAAAAAGACCTGAACAAACTTCCGATAATAACATGCTAAATCCAAAAAGCAACGAACTTCTTTTGGTGTAGTAGGTTTCCTCCAATCAAGAATAGCGGAAATTTTGCTAGGATTAACAGAAATCCCTTCTTTATTAACAATATGGCCGAGAAATTTAACTTCTTTGACCCAGAAATGGCATTTGGAAAATTTTGTGAATAGAATATTCCTCCTCAATATCTCCAAAACGATTCTAAGATGCTCGGCATGCTCTTTTTCGGTCTTGGAATAGACCAATATATCATCAATAAACACAAGCACAAATTTGTTCAATACCTCCCGGAACACACTAGTCATAAGATCTACGAAGTACGCTGGAGCATTGGTTAGCCCGAAAGACATGACTAACCATTCGAAGAACATATTGGGACCCCTGAAAGCGGTCAAATGAACAAAATCCTCGGTGATTCGTAGTTGATGGAACCCCTGGGCTAGATCCATGTTTGAAAAGAGCGTCGTGCAATTGATCAAATAGATCATCAATTCTGGGTAATGGAAATTTATTCTTGAGAGTCAGCTTATTGAGATCGCGGTAATCCACACGAATCTCAAAAATCCGTCCGATTTAGCAACAAACACAACGGCTGAACACCATTCAGAAACACTGGGCCGAAGCAATCTTTTATTTAGTAAATCATTGGTTTGCTGAACTAATTCAACCCTTTCCCTGGGTGCCATCCTGCGACTCGCGTGAACGAAAGGACGAGCACTAGGTACTAGGTCGATTCTGAATTCTATTTCTCGGCGTGGAGGCAAAGATTTCACTTCTTCAAACACATCTGGAAAATCTCTAACAATGGATATGGACTCCAGACTGGATTTGGGATTACCTAAATTATACATCAACCCTTCTCTTTTAGAACTAGAGTGCTCACATGAAATCTCGATGAAATCTCCAAATTTGGTTTTAATTGAAATCAATCGATTATTGCAATCCAATTTGGCTTCATATTTTGCAAGCCAATCCATTCCGAGTAAGACTTCAAACTCGTAAAAATCAAGGCCAAAGAGACCAATAGAGAATTGGTAAAAAGAATATGAGATAGGAACGTCTCTACATCGAAGACAAAGATTCGCGGGGCCTCCAACTGGATTCTTTACGCATATGGCTCATCAACAAAATCAGGTTCAAGATTCAATTCATTAATAGCTTGTTGAGAGATAAAACTGTGTGTAGCGCCCATGTCAAACGGAACTCTAACAATGCTATCATAAGTAGTGAGATTACCTTCCAGAACACCTTTCCCCTTTTCTTCTTTGGAAGATGCGGGTTTGTCTTTGACGGTGTACACCTTAGTTGTCTGAGCTTGCTTCATGACTGGGTAGTCTTTAACTTCGTGTCCTAATTTCTGACAATAATAACATTTTCTGGGCTTTGCTTGAATGGATTGATTGACTTGTCTCTTAGGCTTCGTACATCTGCTAGAATAATGGCCCTTTTCCTAGCAATTAAAGCAAGTGACATTCTCTGCTGTGCTTCCCTGATTGCTCTTCTTTTTCTCCTTACTCTGCCATGGTCTCTTGCCTCCAAATTTCATCTTCTTCCAATTGCTCGAATTTCCTTTCTCCACCGAGGCTTCTTGCATGTCAAGTGTAGCATATCTGTATCCCATATCAACCAAATCTGAAAAGGATTCTTTGACGTGGCTAGTCATCCTTTCGTGGAACTTCTTATTCCTCCCACGAATGAACCTTTCATTCTTCTTTAAAGGTGTGTTCACCAGTTCAGGACCGAAACGAGACAATTCATTGAATTTGTTTAGATACTCCTCGAATGACAAACTCCCCTGCTTCAAATCCATAAATTCCTGGTACATTTGAGAAATCTCAGCTGATGGCATATAGCGCTTCTCAAGTACTTCTTTGAATCTCTCCCAAGTAAACTCGTCTTCTAGCTCATCAACAGTGACTGTCTCCCACCATGCTAAGGCTTCTTCTTGAAGTTGCCAAGAAGCTATGAGACGCATATGATCATCTTGCAGCTTTAGCCCTTTAAAGATTCTTTCACATGATTTGATCCATGCCTGGGCCTCAACAGTCGACTCCTTGCCCGTGAACGGCTTAGCACCAAGCCTTGAGAAACTCTTGTATAAATCAGCCAGATTCGGCTGATGCTGAGTAGATAAAGCTGCTTCTGCTGTTGGCGGAACTTGGCTAGGTGCAGTGGCATTTCCTCGCCCCCCAGCTCTTCCTCTTCGTCCGCTCATCCTTACTATCTGTAATTAGTAAGAAAATTGATTTAGATATTTGGACGAGATACCTTAAGGAATATCAACAGTTAAAGGAAATAGACTAAGAAAATTTAGGGTTTCGGTCTCGGTTATACTCATTCTAGGGTATACCTCACCCTATCTCTAATGAGCCATCTAATGTGTTATACCCCGTAGTTAAATTTCTTACTCAACCTTTAGCTCTGATACCACATGTCACGACCCAAAATCCAATGTTCGAAAGTTGACATCAAACACCTCACTTGTATTCGACTGCCGAAGATTCAAACATCGAACTCTAGTCAAATGGAGCTTGTAACAGCATTAGATGAATATAAAACAGAGGAACCAAAATTAATATCATGCATTACATCACAAATACAACATCCTCATAATATCCATTACAACATCAGAGTATCATTATACAAATATCATAACTCTAAATAGAACATCATAATAGAACAACAAGTGATCATATGCCAAAAAGTCTTCAAAGGAATGAAGCGATAGTGAACTTCCAAAACTAAGCACCTTGAGATCCAAAAGCTTCCAAAATATCTCCAAAACAAAAGCCTCTAAAAACGATAGCCTCCAAACCAAATCGACTCCAAATACAGCTAACACCAAAACACAGAAAACCTGCTACTAGGCAGCCCGTGTGGAAATGATGGGCACCTAGAGTTTAGAAAAGAAACAATAAACTCCGGTCAGTCATGGGACTGGTTTGAGTAAACAAAGATAGTTGCTTTTAAATAAAAAGGCTTTTTAAAAGAAAACCATTCATGCTTTTGGAAAATGAAACTACCATAAGCCCTCCCGACACATACACAATGCAATCGCACACTTGGGGGAGGTTTTCCCTTATGATAGTCAAATATGCTAAATACGAGAGAAGTTATTTGATATTATTACTAGAGCATAGTGTGAAAACATTTCGAAAATATAATATTAATCTTAACCAGCATAGGTACCATTATACTATGCCTACTATAGCTGCCATGTTAAATGGCAGGTTCTACAACTAAAACCGTACTGGGTTGGTATTGGGAATTGGATTTCCAACAAATGGTCAGGCTAAGGAACTTCTTATGCCACATGGGTACGCCTCTGGAGGGACGTCCCGAGAACTTAATCAGTTCTCTGCCAACACAAGGTCGGGTTACCTCTGTAATTAGGTAACTACTACACGACTATGCCATTCCCCGGTCGTTTTCGACCTTTATCTGAGGGCCCCTTATCACAAAGAAATAACCACACAGTAAATGAGATTGCAGCAACCACATAGGTAAAGTATCTGGGCTCCATACCATGATACCACCTTTTCCCAAAAGGAAATGACATACCCTAAAGGGTGCATCCCTCATAACCTTGCCGCATCTTTCCTGTTTCGACCATTTCCGGGGTGTGAGGTCCGATGAGGTCTCATCCACAAAGCTACGCTTTATGCGAAAGCCATGCTTTGATCACAAATGATCAACAAATGATATTAACACACAGCAGCACTTAGCATGCCACACTACCAAATTGGGAGTATACCGCTGATAACCTTCATCTGCATAACCTCTGAGCTCGTACGTCTCCGAGAAAGGTGTTAAGCTAAGGGAATAAATTCCCCGCCACCAATCAGATATGTATTTGAAAGAAATCTGCTTATATCTCAAAGTGTAGTGTCAGACACACAACCATACAAGTCTGCTCCGGGTTCGAACAGAACTGAACGCATTTCGTCCAATAAAGGAAGAAGCCCTTGCAATTCCGGGTTTCCACAACCCCGATCGGACTTCCCATCACATGTGGAGATCTCTATACGGGAGCAACTCCATGGAGAGACAATCGATAGGTTACCCTATCATTTTCGAAGACACATGGTCTTCATCACCGTCTTCAAATGCTATTCATTTCGTCGAATAACTATTCGGAATGGGTTATATGACACAAAGGTCCTCTCCCGGCTAATCCGAATAGTGAACGCTTAATTTCAAAACACGTGGGTGAATCAATTACAAGGATACACAATCAGGGTTCGATGTGGGTTTCGGATAACTAGCTGAAATCCGACTCCCTATCGCATCGAAGTTTAAAAGGGGTTTTCATATACATATAGGAACGAATCACAAATCACAGTTCAGGACAAAGCAATTCACAGTATCACAACAGAATTGTCAATCCAGTACACAACATTAGATGATAGTCAATCATCTTCAATTAAGGTGAATGTGATTTAAGTGAATCAACCCTATAATTATCTTTATTAATTATTTTAAATCAATGTTTAATTTTTACTTAACTATGAATTAATTAAATCTTAATTAACTTTATTACTTAATTATCCTTAATTAATCAATTTATTCATTCTTAATTGTTAACTAATTTAATTTTAATTACTTTTATTAATTAACTATATTTTAATTAATTAATTATTAATTGTAAAGTAATTACAAATCATTAATTGTTTAATCATTATAAACAAATATGGTTTTAAGTTAATACTTGAATATTTGATTTACTTCTTAATATTTTGATTAAGTTAAATGTAAAACAATTTTATTTTAAAAATATAAATTTGAAATACCTTTTTAACTTCATAAATATCAAATAATTGTTTCAATACCACTTACCTCGCATTCCACTTAACAAACTATCATCTTTTTATAAAGAATGCTTTAAAATTTTAATTAACTTAGATCGTTAAAGTTTTTAAACCAGAAACCCTATTACCCGAGACACGCTTCGGGTTTTACCCAAGAAAACTTCTGTTTGCTTCGGGTTTTCTCAAAAACTTACTCGTATGCTCAAATTTTTCAAAACTTGAATTTTTTTCTAAGTAAATTTCCTTTTACCCTATGTTCGCTTCGAGTTACCCCTTTCTTCTTCCCAAACCATCATAACCGGTACAACGACCACCACGTGCACGTGCACCGTGGAAGCTGCCACCTCCGGCCTCCAAGATCACCACCGACAGACCACCCTCGATCCCCTCTTGCTACCCAAACACAAAGAAACTCCGATTAAACACAAAAATGAAATCGAGTTATCTCGATCCAAATTAACACAGCGACCATCACCAGAAAATGGCCTCGCCCCACCTCCTCTGGCCATCAGAGGTCACCAGATCTTGACCAAGGCTTCATCAATGAACGTCGTCGCGATTGGCACTAGTGTCACGAAGTCCGATCATCTAACGGCGGTACATCACCATTTTTTCAAACGCGAGCAAAAATGGGTTTTTAACCCTAATTTGATCTCGAATTAAAAATTTAAAGATTTATAAATTCCACTCGTATTTTTCTGGTGATCTCAAATATTCAATCTAACTATGACGATGAACTCGAGGCCCACAAATGCTTATATCATCAGAAATCGACAAAAATTCATTTTTTGATCAACCCCAATATCTCCGTAAAAACTTAATGAAAAATTTAAATTTTACTTTCTAAAATCATCATTTCCAGTGGTGATTCAAGTAGTATTACTGAAATCAAAATTCCTGAGGTTCGAATTTCGACATAATTTAAGTTATGACTGTGTTTCACATTTTCCAGAAAAAGGAACTATATAACTTTGCTTTGATTTATTACTGAAACATAGTGCAATTTCAACAACATTCTAATTTGTTTAGACTTTAATTTCAGAGGAGAATAGAGAGAGATCTTGAATTTATCATGGTTTTACTCTGTAAACCAGAGGTTTAGAGGAACAGGGAAGAAATTCTGAACATAACATTCCCAGGGAAAAGAAAACACGAGCACGTCAATTAATTCACATGCAAGGGCTTTTCAACATCCATTCAGGCATTCATATAACAACAAATGATTGAATAGATCAGAGGTTTACTCACTTTATTTTCTGAAGACAGAAAGCTTCTGACAGTTTTCAAAATAAGGACGAAGCCTGGATTTCCTACTTTAAATCTTGAAGTTTAGATCTGCAACTTGCAAGTACAGATCTTTGATTACTCTTTGTTGTATTTATTCAGTTCACCAATAATAAAAAATTTAAATTTACTTACAGTTTGGATTTTTTTAAATACAACAGAGAAAGCCTTTTTTTCCTGCTACCTGAAGTCCAAAAATAGGTTTAGTCTTTGATCTTGATTTCTTCCTACAACTGATTAATACCATTATTTATAAATAAATATACCCCTTATTCATTAGCATATGCATATATACAATGTTAAAAGAAGAATTGTTTTCACCAATCTTTACATTATATTAATTTACACCTTAATGATTTTAAAAGCCAAATATTTTTTTAAAACATTTATTTTAAACTTAAATTCAAATTTTAATTCAAACTTGAAATAAAAATCCATTTATGTCTATTTATATACTCATATCCATAGTTATGCAATTTAAATTCAAATTCAATGTTTACATTCAAAACTACTCATATGTGCATTATATATATACATACAAAATTTTAAACTCAAATGACTTTTTAAAACATTCATTATTTCAAAATTTTAAACTCAAAAGAAATTGGTATTTATTCATATATGATTATCACTTATTTTATTTGTTTTAGATTTTTCAATTTATTTTGAAATTAAATTTCAAAAAATCAAAATATATTATTAGTTTTAATTCATATTTTTTTTGGGGATGTTACACTAATCCTTGAGTCAATTTATCCTATCACAGTTTTTCTAAAAGTGATATGAACAGTAATCCTTCCAGTAAAATCCTGGACTAATTACCCTTTCTGTTTTCTTGAGAACATACATTTTTATAATTGATTTAACCCTTGAAATCATATTCAAAAAAAAGGAAAATATACCTCTATACATTATCCAAAATATCATGCCAAGATATACGTGTGTGTGTGCGCGCGCTGCGCTTTTATAATATAACATTGTTGAACTTTGAAATCATTCAACGATTGTTGTATCTCAAAATCTTAGGCTATGAAGTCATATATAACAAAGCAAGTGCGACATTGATATAGCTATTGTGGGTTATCGCATCTCTCTATGCCACTATTATGTTAAAGCACCTGATTTAACAAAGCATGACCATAAGGCCATAAGGTCAATATCATTTATGTTGCACAACATTAATGTATAGGTTGTCAAATATAAGCGTCGTAGTCTTTGGTCTACACTGTATAAAGCTTTAAAAATTTGAAATATGGGAATGCTGACATTGATGACCTTTGGCATCAATATCGTAGAGTCATTAATATCGTTCATATCAATATAGAAAATAGACATCATTGCCATTTATACCGATATCAAAAGTAAGGCTTATTGCTGCATTGCTGCCTAAAGTAATAATGCCATAATTATATATATGCGGTATCATGCCCTTTAATATCAATATCGAAGATGCGGCCTTACTCCTTATAAAATTGATGTTGGTATAAAAACATGCGACATAGAAAACATGCGACATCATGATAGCTTGGGCATAGATGGTGTAACATCCTGGTATTTTCAACCATTCGCATCCGCATATGTCGGACTTGAATTGCTCAAAATATCATATTGTTAATTTACATTGGCAAAACTCAGCATATATAGGAAATAAATAAATCATAGAATCACAGACACGGTAATGTAACAATAAGCAGTGGAAACAAAAGAATAGTAGTTCATGAAGCTACTATATATATAACAGAGTTAAACAAGATACAAAAGAATTCTAACATACATAGAAGTCTCAATACAATAATCATATACAAATTTGAATACATCACTGGAATCAACTGAATAACTGAAAGCTGAATAGATAGATGGATCTTAAAGCGAAGCTCCGACTCCAAAGATGGGTCTCAAATGCTGTATCACTCAGTCTGACCCAAGCGTAAAGTAAAACACAAAGCACTCGAGTCAGGAATAACCTTCTTATATCAATAAATCCAACTCAAGTGAAATATCAACTGAAATACAAGTAACTCAAAGGATGTTTGGGATAATCATCCTCTAAGGATCCGTTAAACTATATACTATGTAGTAATATACGCTATTATAATTGTTAGTCCTTGAGATGATGGTTTTGATGACAACAACCTTAGAATAAGATTATAAAATATAAATATTAACATTATAGTTTAGATATATATGTATATGCAAGATTTAACCATGCAGGTACCTAGAATGAAGACTGTACAGTATAAAGATTCAAGACTGAAGATCAAGATTGAAGACTCATGAGCATCAAGATTATCAAGAGTTCAAGATTTCAAGTAATTTTATTTGGAAATTTTGTTAAAACTCCTAAAAAGCACTGGCATCTTAAAATCCAATTTGTTCGTGGAATGCAATCCACTTCAAGCCTATTAAAGGGATGGAACCCTAAGTAGAATGGAACCTATAAAAAATATAGTGGAACATTGTTTTGTTCCACTAACTTTTATTCAAAATGATTTACAAAAATTATCTTATTTTCAAAATGATTTCAAAATCTTCCTTTTAAAAAGATCAAAAACATCTATCCTGGTTTTAAATATTTTTTAGCCTAAAAAATAATCTTTATTTTCGAAATCAAATTATCTGTGGTTTTAAAACTATCTTTTAACTATAATATATTCATTTAACTTTTATTATTTATACTTAGATTTAAATATAAAATTATAATTAAATTTTATATGTATCAAAATATTGTTCTTTATATTTGCTTATGTATAACTATAGCTAAGTATATTTATAAAGTTTAAAATAGTTGTAATGTAATATAGAAGTTATTTTCAAAGAAAAACAAATCACCAAAAATTCCTTTGGCATGTCGACATCCTCAAGTACCCCATGTCGACATGGTAGTAGTTTATTTCAAAAAGTTTGAATTTCAAAGGAAGTGTCTATTCGTCATATCCTTTCAGGAATGGACATGGCTGTTGTTCTACTATAAATAGGGGTGGTTTTGAATGAATTTTCAATCATATTTTTTGGTTTTCACTCCTCTTCTTCTTTCACATTTCTTTATAAACATTCTTACCGTTACCCTACCGAAATCAACATTGAATCTAACTAGATCATTTCTGTTTTGATTCTCTATCGCTATCTCAACAAGATCTCAGTGCTATTTAGAGTTATATACTTCTTTGTAATCAATTTAGCGAGAAAAGGGGTGACTGTGGCCTTGGAAACCAATCAAGTAAAGGTGTGATTGTAGCATTGGAAATCAATCAAGTAAAGTTGTGATTGTAGCCTTAGAAATCAATTAGGTGAACTTGTTGCCCCTGATCAGGTATCTCTACCCAGAGGATTGTGAATCTGGAGTAGTGTACCTCGTGGCCTTGAAATCGAGGGTGTAATTGTACAATTGTTTTTGAAAGGAAATCCGTATTTGTGTGGATGTGGGGTAACTCCGAACCAGCATAAAATCCGGTGTGTTCATTCCTTTACTGCTTTTACTTTATTTCTGCATCTGTGTTTGATTTTGTGATCATATCTGGGTCTGAATATTGTATACGTTTGTGTTCAAATTAATATAAATTCAAAAAGATTTAGTAATTCCTTTAAACACTATTCACCCCTTAGTGTTAATCCTAGCCTTAAGATCCGTATTCCGCATTTTTCACATTTGGTATCAGAGCAAGGTTTTCAAAGTTTCATAATCTGATTTTTGAAAAAGTTTTTAAAATGACTTTGTTTAAAAAAAAATTCATACTAGTTTAGAAATATTTAGATCATCATTGTCTCAAGAGTGCATATAATCAATATTCAAATTCAAGTTGTCTACTAAGATTGTTTGATGTGCGGAAAACATGTTTTATGGGGGTTGAGGAATCAATCCACAACAGACATATTGTGCAGATCAAAAAGAATAAATGGATACTTGATAGTGGATGCTCTAGACACATGACTGGTAATCCAGATATGCTGAATGATATAATATACAAAGGCGAAGGACTGGGTAATTTCGGAGACAACTCAAAAGGATATGTGATTGGCATCGGTAGAGTCGGTACTCTGAAACTCCTATTATTACTAATGTTTTGCTACTTAAAAATCTGAAACATAATCTGCTAAGTATTAGTCAACTTTGCGGTAAAGGATATAAAATTAAATTTGAGAAAGATAAATTCACATTGAAGATAATAATTCAACCATAATATTTGAGTGAATTAGGAAAAAGAATATTTATATTCTTAACATGAAAGTTTCAAATGATAACCTATGTCTTTTGGCAAGTACAAGTGACCCTTGGATTTGGCATAAGAGATTTGGGCATTTGAATTTCAAACTCTTATCTAGACTGTCAAAACATGATCTAGTACGAGGTCTCGCTAAAATGAATTTTAAAGTAGATAGTCTATGCGATGCATGTCAGTTAGGAAAACTTAGAAAAAGTTCCTTTAAATTAAAAGATATGATTTCAACTTCAAAACCTCTTGAATTACTTCACCTTGATTTATTTGGTCCATCTTAAATTCTGTCAATAAATCATAGTAGATATATTTTTGTAATTATAGATGATTATTCTAGATTTGCTTGGATAATATTTTTGAAACATAAAAGTGATACTTTTGAATGTTTTAAGAATTTTACAAAAAGGATTTAAAATCAACTATAACCATTCGTAGTGATCATGGTGGTGAATTTAAAAATGAAAAGTTTGAGAAATTCTGCAATAAAAAGGGAATAACTCACAATTTTTCATTTCCAAGAACTCCACAACAAAACGAGGTAGTAGATCGTAAAAAAAAGGACGATTCAAGAGTGTGCGAGGACTATGCTTTCAGATAGTAAATTACAAAAATATTTTTGGGCAGAAGCAGTTGCTACCGCTTATTATATTTTAAATAGAATTTTAATTAGACCTTTAACTGATAAGACACTTTATGAACTTTTTCACAGAAAGAAAACTAAGGTATATTATTTTAGAATTTTTGGAAGTAAATGTTTTATTTTAAATACAAAAGATAACTTAGATAAATTTGATCCTAAATCCAACAAAGGTATCTTTATCGGATATTCTAATAGAAGTAAAGCATATAGAGTGTTTAATTCAAGAACTAACACCATCGAAGAAACAATGCATATTTCATTCGATGAAAATCTCAAAAAATTTAAAGATACAAATGATGAAGAGGATTTTAATCACTCAAAGTCAAGAGTCAACTGAAACTAATAATGAAATTAATTATCCTAATAAAAAGACTAAACTTTTAAAAGATCATCCTATAAAAAATATACTAGGAGATATGCAATCTGTTGTTAAAACTAGAAATCAACTAAGTAAAATGAGCAATGTGACCTTTATATCAACTATTGAACCCAAAAATCCAAAAGAAGCATCAACTGATGATTCATGAATTTTGGCTATGCAAGAAGAACTAAATCAATTTACTAGAAATGATGTTTGGGAACTTGTTCCTAGACCTGAAAATAAAACTATAATTGAAACTAAATGGTTTTATAAAAATAAAATGAATGAACTATGAGAGGTTGTTAGAAATAAAGTCCGATTAGTCGCTCAAGGTTATTGTCAAGAAGAAGGAGTAGATTTTGATGAAACCTTTGCTCCCGTAGCAAGATTAGAAGCCATTAGGATTCTACTTGCTTTTGCAAATAATAATAATTTCAAATTATATCAAATGGATGTTAAAAGTGCATTTTTAAATGGATTTGTACCACTTTTTGAAAATGAAAAATTACCAAATCATGTTTACAAACTTAAGAAAGCTCTATATGATCTAAAATAAGCTCCTAGAGCCCAGTAAGATAGACTAAGATCTTACTTATTACAATCAAATTTTGAAATTGGTAAATTAGGTAATACTCATTTTATTAAAAGAAATAAAAATGATATTCAACTAGCACAAGTCTACGTAGATGATATCATTTTTGGATCAACTAATTTTGAAATGAATAAAGAATTTTCTGAAATAATGACAAAAGAGTTTGAGATGAGTCATATGGGTGAATTAAACTTCTTTCTTGGATTACAAATAAAACAATTAGATAATGGTATCTTTATTAGTCAAGAAAAATATGCTAAAGACCTAGTTAGTAAAAAAAAATTGTCTACTGCAAGTGGAAAACCCACTCCCATGGCAACCAATGAGTACCTAAGTAAAGAAGATCTCTCAAAAGACGAAGATCAAAAATTATATAGAGGAATGAGTGGATCACTACTCTACATCACTGCTAGTAGACCTGATATCATGCATAGTGTGTCTCTGTGCAAGATACCAATCCCAACCTAAAGAGACCCACTTAAAAGCCATAAAACGTATCATAAGATATGTTAAACACACCTCTGATTATAGCTTATTTTACCCTAAAAATGATTCTTTTTACTTAATATCTTACTGTGATGCTGATTATGCTGGTTGTAAATCAGATCGAAAAAGTACAAGTGGAACTTGTCACTTTTTGTGGCATTTCATGATTTCCTGGTTTAGTAAAAAGCAAAACACAGTTTCTTTATCAACAACTGAAGCAGAGTATATTTCTGCTGCTTTAGCCTGTTCTCAAGTAATATATATGCAGCAAACTTTAAAAGATTTTGGTTTAAATATCTCAAAATCAGCAATTTATTGTGACAATACTAGTGCAATAAATTTATCCAAAAATACTTGTAACAACCCTGTATTTTGTAATTATTTTATTGTATATTTTAATTTTTTTAATGTAAGATTTTGATTTAAAAACTTATTTTACTTATTTGAAATGATTAAATTTATTATTTAAATATAATCTTGATTTTTATATGAGTTATAATTTCAAAATTTTGTAAGTTGAATATTTGCCTGAAATACTGATTTTGGTCAAAATAGTCAAACTGTGACTTTCAACTTAAAGTTTTAAAAGTTTAAAATTTTAAATTTTTTTCTTTTATGATGAAAGTACATAAAATTATAAGAACACCACTTTTCGTTTCGTTGAATTTGGATGTAAATTGTGAAAGTTATACCCTTTACAATATTGTGCGTATATAGGGTTATTTAACAATGACTATTTTTAAATTGTATAAATTACTTCTTCTTGGTTATATTTTATTTTAATATGTGATAATATGTTTTATTATGTATATTTTGACTTTTAAATATTTTTAAATGATAATAGAATTTTTCCAAAATTTACTGTATTTATTTCCTATTTTTAAAGGCTGTTTTCTAATTTTCTGCCATTTTCTTCATATAAATTATATTTAATAATTTTTTTTTGTGAATGCACTTTTATTTTTTTTGTTATTTTATCTGTTATAAATATTTTACAAGTCCACGAAGATTTTCTAAAGTTCATTTGGATTTATTTTTAATTTTAAAGCCCAGTCTACAATTTTAAGCCATTTTCTTATTTTTAATTATATATATAATTTAAAATTTATTTATTTATTTTATGCACTCACTTTTATTTGCTGTGTTTTACTTTATTTTATTCATTTTACATGTATTTAAATTTAAGTAAATTTTTCCAAAGTGTATTGAAGTTATTTCTAATTCTTAAGTCTAGTTTTCATTTTTCTGTGCTATTTTTCTTATTTAATCATATCTATTTAATATTTAATTTTTAATATTTTGTTTATCTGTTATATTTTCGAATTTTAACTGAGATTTTAATTATTTTCAGTTATTTGGACGTATATAAATATATATGAGAAATTTGAAAGGGTTAAGAGCTAAGAAACGGAAAAACGTTTTATCCGTTTCTTTTGCAGTTTCTTCTGTCATTAATACAACAATTCATCTTAGTCATTCCTTTCCCCATCCTTTGCAGCCGACTTCCTCTTTTCATTCACGAATTTTTGAAGCCCCAAAACCCTAAAAATCATGGCCTCCACCTTGAAGAAAAAAATATTAGGTAAATCCTTCTCTTCTTTCTACTTTTCTTACTTTTCTATGCAATTTTGCCTTGTTTCTCTTCTAAGTTTGGATCGGCCTCTTCTCCATAGCCGCAGCCACAAAATCCTACATCTCTTCCATGCCTCCAACACCATCTACTCCACCAACCATGACCATGGCCTAGCCATCTATGGTGGCCAAACCCTTCAAATTGCAACCTACATGCCTAAAAACAATGTTTTTGACCATTGTTGCCTCATTCCCTTCATCTCCACTTGTTGCCTTGCCTATATGATGTTAAACCTGACCTATATGATGTCATACCTGAGCCAAAGCATCATCATAGCCAAGCATAAGTGTCCCTTAGGCCAAGCATTGAAGTGGTTGAAGCAAGGTCCAATCTATCTTGTTCATTTCGCTTCGTATTTCAAAATTGTTTCAATGTTATTTTATGTTGAATGTTTATATATTGTCTGGTTTGTTTTGTTTTGGGTTGATGATACAAAATCATATCTTGGCTATCTTTCAACTCAAATCAAAAGTCGTGAAATTGTGCTTGTCGTGCCTTTGGAGTCGTGCTTGTATGTTGTTTTGGTCTCTAGCTTTGAAAAAGGTGAGTCTTTCTCACTCTGACATATATACTTATGAAAAGTGGATTGATGACAAGTGTTTAGTAATGAAAAATGTTATGCAAGTTAATGATGATCATATGATATGCTATGCCATGTTATTACCATGTTAAAACTATAAATTTTCACCTGACATCTGATATATGACTGTATATTGTGATATTGACCTTGTTTATATTATTTCTGTATATGATCACACTGCAAGTTCCCTGTTAGAAAAAAGTTATGGGCTGAAATGATAGGCCTGAGTTATTTTATTATTTATTTAAACTTGGGATTGCGGGTTTGAAATGATAGAACCCGGATTTTTACCTTTTAAACTGCGGATTGAAATGATACATATCCGTATCACTTGACC
Organism: Allium cepa; assembly: GCA_030765085.1. Taxonomy (NCBI): domain Eukaryota; kingdom Viridiplantae; phylum Streptophyta; class Magnoliopsida; order Asparagales; family Amaryllidaceae; genus Allium; species Allium cepa. The sequence continues at coordinate 217,984,212 of CM060929.1, forward strand.
TAGGCTAGAAAACTATATACAGACCCGTGGTTATTCTATAAAGTGCTTTGAATATTTTAAGTATTTTAAAAATATAAAATTATGAAATTTGATTTAAATAGATTTTGAAAGGTTTTAAAATAAATAAATTATGATTTTTCTATGTGTTAAAAATGTAATTTATGAATGGATTAACTGGATTTTGAAATATAATTTATGTTTGAAATTTGGAATTTTGACTAAAAATGATATTTAAGTTACATGAATAAAATGGACTTTAATTTTATTTGGAAATGGTAAATATGATAAATTGATTTATATTTGAATTTAAGTGATTTATTAAAGAATTATTGATTTTCTATAAATTTAAGTGGTTGAATAAATGACTGTTGAAAATGAAAATTTAAAATATAACTTGACTTGAAAATGTGAAATTTGAGTTTTAACTAAAGATGTTAAATTAATCAAATAAACTGGAAGTTTAGTTAAATTTGTAAAATGGTAATATAAATCTGAAACGTATAGGTTTTAATTTATGAAAGAAACGTATAAGGTTTAATTTATGAAAGAAACGTACATGTTTTAATTTATGAAAGAAACGTATAGGGTTTAATTTATGAAAGAAACGTATAGGTTTTAATTTATGAAAGAAACGTATGGGGTTTAATTTATGAAAGAAACGTATAGGTTTTAATTTATGAAGGAAACGTATAGGGTTTAATTTATGAAAGAAACGTATAGGGTTTAATTTATGAAAGGAACGTATAGGTCTTAATTTATGAAAGAAACGTATATGTTTTAATTTATGAAAGAAACGTATAGGTTTTAATTTATGAAAGAAACGTATAGGTTTTAATTAATGAAATAACGTACGGTGTTCTAATTAATGATAGGAACATGTAAATTCCTAATTAATGAAAGAAGGTATAAGTTTTAATTAATGAAAGAAACGTATAAGTTTTTAATTAATGGAAGAAACGTGTAAAGTCCTAATTAATGAGAGAACATGAAAGTTTTAATTAATGCAAGAACATGTAAAGTTTTAATTAAGAAAGAAACACGTAAAGTTTTAAGTAGTGTGGTATTGATTTAAATTAATAAATGTTCATTATTGTAATAGGAATATAAAATTTAAAACGTACATTTGACACGTAGATTTTAATCAATGTAATGGTGTATTTTAAATTGATTAAAATAATAAATGTTACTTACTGTAATAATAAAATGTAAGTTGATAACGTACCTTTGATACACAAGTTTTAATTTATGTAAATGGCATACTTTAAATGATTAAAATAATAAAGTTTCTTTATTGTAATAATAATGTAAGTTAATAAGGTGCTTTTAACTTAACATAAGAATTTCGGTTTACATTGTATATTACAGTAAGAAAGTTTATTTAACTATAAGGCTATGATAAATTGACATGTTAAAATTTTAAACTTATCAATACTTTGATTATATACAATGTAAAGTGGAAAGTAGTACATTCCAAAAATGCTATGATTCCTTGAGGTAACATTTCCAAAATGCTATGATAATTTAAAGGAATATTTCAAGTTTAATAAATTTAAAGAAATATTCAATGATTTGAAAATTTGGGTTTTATTTGAATGATATAATATTGAATTATTTTTGAAATGGAAATGATACAATTGTGTTATTGTTTTGAAATGAGTATGATATTTTGGTCTTGAAAGTATAAATTATTTGAAATAAAATATCCATGGGTTATAATAACGATTGGTTGTTAAAGAGACCGGGATCGGATATTGTCTTATAGCCGGACAATACCGAAAACCACTTTAACAACTGTGTACGCGGTGGAGATTCCAGAATGAAGTAGGGTGGTGGCGATGTTCTCGAGGTATGTTACGTGGACCCAACTCCCGTGAGTTGGCATATATGACTAAAACAGGAGCTATACTGGGATACACAAAGGGTCGCACCCTTTCATCGAGCATGCTCCATCGGAAACCATTCTATTACTGTTGTGATTCGATTCGGTGGCGCCACTTTGATTCGGGGGTATTGTTCGAGGTTGGCGGAAGCTGCTGGCTTGCCGTCACCACCGGTCCGGGAGTGCAAACGGTGTATCCACCCTGGCATTGCCTCGCGTGCCGTGTCATATCCTTATATCGAGCCCACTACGATTTTGGTTTTAAAGATCCGACCGCGTTAAGGTTCACCATCCCCTTAACGCTATTTTCTATATGATTATACTTTACTGATTAGACACTACCGTATATAGCGTATATTACTACATAGTAAATAGTTTAACGGATCCTTAGAGGATGGGCGGTCCCAAGCATCCTTTAAGTTACTGATGCATTTTGTTACTGTTCACTTGAGTTGATTTACAGTTTATAAGTATTTATGTCCTGACTCGAGGGTTTTGTGTTTTGCTTTACGCTCGGGTCAGATTGAGTGAGTTAGCATTCCAGATTCACCTTCGGCGTTGGAGCTTTCCTTGAAGATCCAGCCTTCTATTTTGTTTCAGTATCCAGTATTTTAGTGATGTATCTTGTTACTCTTCTGTTGTATTTTACTTAACTCTGATGTATCTCATATTTATATAGTAGCTTCATGAACTACTATCTCTTTTTCTTCCGCTGCATTTTTATATACTCTGTGTCTGTGATTTTATTTACTGTATATTCTGAGATTTGCCAAATTTTTATTTACAACGCGGTATTTTGAGCTATTCAATTCCGGCATGAGTGTCTACCTATACACTTATAATAGATGCGAATGGCTGAAAATACCGGGTTGTTGCAATACTATTCATCATGCTCGAACTAAACATATTGATATCATACACCATTTTCTCAGAGATAATATATTCATGTAACTTTTATTATTTATACTTAGATTTAAATATTAAATTATAGTAAAATTTTATATATATCAAAATATTGTTCTCTATATTTACTTATGTATTTTAACTATAGTTAAGTATATTTATAAAGTTTAAAATAGTTTTAATATAAGATAGAAGTTATTTTCAAAGAATAACAAATCACCAAAAATTCCTTTGGCATGTCGACATCCTCAAGTACCCCATGTCGACATGGTAGCAGTTTATTTCAAAAATTTGAATTTCAAAGTTAAGTGCCTATTCGTCATATCCTTTCACGAATGGACATGGTTGTTGTTCTACTATAAATAGGGATAGTTTGGACGAATTTTCGACCATATTTTTCTGGTTTTCACTCCTCTTCTTCTTCCACATTTCTTTATACACATTCTTACCATTACTCTGTCGAAATCAACATTGAATCTAACAAGATTATTTCTGGTTTGATTCTCTATCACTATCTCAACAAGATCTCAGTGCTATTCAGAGTTGTAGACTTCTTTGTAATTAATTTAGCGATAAAAGGTGTGATTGTAGCCTTGGAAATTAATCAAGTAAAGGTGTGATTGTAGCCTTGGAAGTCAATCAAGTAAAGGTGTGATTATAGCCTTGGAAATTAATTGGATGAACTTATTGGCCTTGAAATCAAGTATCTCTACCCAAAGGATTGTGAATATGGAGTTGTGTACCTCGTGGCCTTGAAATCGAGGGTGTAATTGTACAATTTCATTTGAAAGGAAATCCGCACTTGTGTGCGGGACTGGATGCAGGGTAATTCCGAGCCGGTATAAAATCCGGTGTGTTCTTTCCTTTACTGCTTTTACTTTATTTCTGCATAGGTGTTTGATTCTGTGATCATATCTGTGTCTGAATATTGCGTACATTTGTGTTCAAATTAAAATAAACTCAAAAAGATTTAGTAATTCCTAAAAACACTATTCACCCGCCCTCTAGTGTTAATCCTAGCCTTAAGATCCGTATTCCGCATTTTTCACAATAATAATGTCTAAAGTAAACTATTAAAATAGCGTTAAGGCGTTATCCATATCCCACTCAACACATTTTATAGTACCAATAGTCTATACAGTACCGTAATACCTCCAGATCAGGAGGCTGCCAGAGGATACTCCATAGGTACGACACAAATCAAACACGTAGAAGGCACGCTACAATAGGTGACACGGCACAACTAGGCAATGTCAGGGTAGATATACCAATTATGCATCCGGGCTGGTGGTAATGCATAGCAGTTACTATCACCAAACTCGGAACACACTCCCAAATCCAAATCAAGGGTGGCCACCAAATCAATCACAAAGTCAAAATATAATGTCGAAGGAATGTGCCCGATCGGAGGAATGACCTCACTTGGCTTGAGAATCGCTCCTATTTTAGCTACCTTATGTCAATTCACGTGAGTCAGGTCCACGTATATACCTCAATAGAACGTCGCCACTGTCTTACTTCATTCTAGAATCTCCACCGTGTACACGGTTGTTAAAGTGGTTTTCGGTATTGCTAGAGAGTATGACAATATCTGATCCCGGTCTCTTTAACAACCAATCATTATTATAACACCGCGGTCATTTCAAAGTAGTTTATACTTCAAAACCAAAATATCATTGTCATTTCAAAACCATATCAATACGATATCATTTCCATTTCAAAACCAAGTACGATGTCATTTCCATTTTAAATATATCCATTTCCAAAATCATAGCACTTTCAAAGTTATATCACTTTCGAAACCTAACACTTGAAATCATAAAACTTTCAACACATAATACTTTGAAATGCATAACTTGGAACACATAACTTCCACCACTTAAACAGTTTAGATATATTAAAATAGTATATATAATAAAATATTTTATAAAGTAAAATAGTTTATATAAAAGAGTTATAAGTCTAAATAGTTTATATTAAAATAATTAGCATATTAAAATAGTTTATATTAAAATAATTAGTATATTAAAATAGTTTATATTAAAAATAGTTTATAATGATTTATATTAAAATAGTTTATATTAAAATAGTTTATAAAATAAAATATAAAATAGTTTTAACAAAATTTAAAATACTTCATATAATAAAATAGTTTCCTCAAATTTCACAAATCGATTCCAAATCAACTCGAATTCCAAAAATTCAAATCAAATCTCAAATCATCAATTTCAATTTATTACAGTTTCCTAATAAACCATTTCAAATTATATCGATTTCAAATACAGATTTTTAACCACAAAATAAACCATTTCAATTTCAATATTTTCAAAGCTTTAAATATTCAAACATTTCAAAACTAGATTTGATAATTCAATATATATATATATATATATATATATATATATATAATTCACTTTACTATTATTTATTTTGAAATATTTACTTGATCATTCAAATAGCATTTAAGTAAAACTTCAAATTTCAAATTTAAATGAAACTAAATATACCATTTCAATTTATGTAAATTTGAAATATTCATTTAAGTCACTTTTAATGAAAAATCAAGTTATAAAATCATATCTTTAAAATCCCAAATTTAATAAATTTCAAATCAAACTTATTTGAGTATAATTCTTAAATAAATTCAATTTCAAAACCTAGAAAATTATTTCAAAAAATATATACATATATTGACCAATAGTGTCTGTATATAATTTTCTATCTTATGGTCACGTGTTACGGATATTTATTATTTCAATCCGCAATTTAAATATATACGGGTGTATATCATTTCAAGTCGCAATCCCAAATTCAATTCAATGAAAATCGCTTGGGTTTATCATCTTAACCCATAACGATTTTCTCCTATTCTAAAGATCGTTCAGGTATGTAACATTTCAACCCATAGGAAACTCTATACTAATAAATATGTATCTTGCAAAGTAACAACAGATATGGTAATAATATAACATGCATATATCATCAATATAAATAACAGATAATGGTGTCAGATGTCACAGGTGAACAGATACAGATAATAGCATATATATAGCAATGTAAATAACAAACAACATCATATTTCAATTGTCGTTTCAATTGAAATCAAATTTAATAAATATAAGAACGTAAATTGTAAGTGATTGCTCACCTTTCGAGGCTAGAGGTGATTTGACAAATGAAACGAGTTATGACTCCAAGCACGAATTCCGAAGCAAAGTAAGATTTATACAGATTCGACGGATAGAGCTGATAAATAGGAATCGATGAGAACAAGATATAATACATATATTTAAATTTTCTATAATCAACATTCAACTTAAATACTAATCAAAATAAAATCTATATTTACACATATATTATATCCACATATATCTTTCTCTAATAATTAATATAAAATTTTAAACTCATATTAATATTATATATATATATTTCTAAAGAGAAGATCCAAATATCAATATTTATTATAAAATTAACATAACCAATTTAATTTAAAATATATATATGTATATATATAACCTATATAAATATGTAAACCAATGTTATATCCATATCCAGACAAAACATACTACATAAACTTTTTATATGAAACCACTTATACATTTTCTTCCAAACTATATACATATTAAAAAACCAAACTCATATCCTTTAAACACTTCAAAATTCACTGTAAACATATAGTTGTTGAAAACATATACATATTTAACTGGAATATAGACTGACCTGACATGTATAATTATAGTTAACATACTGTAACTTATTTTATAAACATGACTTTGATACATACATATACACTAATAGATAATATATCTATGGGAAAGTCTATTTAGACACAAAATATGCACACAATTGGTGCCACAATTAATTTTCACCATTAGATTGCCCCCTGATTTCCACCTTTCATATAAGAACAAAAATATCTAACAGCTAAGATGCTTTGTGTCCCCAATTTGTGTCTAATTTTGTGTCTAAATTGCCGCCCCCTATATATATATATATATATTATAACTGACAACACATGTGCCTGCTTTATAATATAAATTATATAAAAACACCTATATACAGGCTTTTTAACAAATCCAACTTATATATATACTAATTGTAACAACATCATATAAACTCATATATATATATATATATATATATATATATATATACCACTATATATACATATATATAAACTCATGTTCTTATTATATTTTAAAATCAATATAACTAATATATACATAAACTCTTATACAGACTTACGTACATAGTATACTAAAAATATAAATGAAACTTTTGTATATATTAACGACTATGCAAACCATGAACAAGAAAAAAGTATATGCATGGGTGAAACAGAATTGTATGCAAACTAAATACAGGTAGATTATACATATCCAATAAAATCTCAATGCAATTTAACAAATTTATGAACATATATAAATATCTAGAAACTAACATATATACCCCTATATATCGTAACCTTTATATACATTTATATAAACTAATATAAAAATTTACATACTTCAAAACATGAACAGGATACACTATATAATATAATACATAGACTTACATATTACCACTGTCATACAAAATTAAATAGTAGTTTAAAGACTTACCCTATATAACAGCTGCGAGAAAAATGATAACAGAGACTTTTAACGTATCTATATATGAAAGCTCAACTTGACGCAATAAAAGACATAACTTATATAATCATGTAAACTTTTATAAACTATAGTTGTTTAAAATCAAGCATATATAATATAATATGACTTAATATAAAGGTCAGATGATATATATATATATATATATATATATATATATATACACACACAACAGATTGTACATAGTTATAAGTAATATAGTTTGTAAAGCTTCATACATATAAATATCTATATATATGCAATTTAGAAATCAATACTTAATACTAGTATTATATGAAATATGTCAAGTCAGAGCAAAGCTTCAACAATAATATATACTGTAAACCCATATCCAAACGGAAATCTATATATTTATAACCCAAATAGATCCCACTTTATTATGAATTAATATATATATATATATATATATACCTTATATAATTCATAGCACAAAAGAGGCCGGGCTTGGCTTGTTGCCGAGTAGGGAAGACATGGCAGCGGCAAACGAGATTTGGTTGGGGAGTGACTGTGCTCGGCCATGTAGAAGAGCAGAGGTGAATCGGTGAGGGCGGAGGAACTTCGGCGGGCTATCGGCTTGAAGAGGTTAAGAGGAGGGGGCATGGTTGGATAGTAAAGTTTTAAGAGAGGGTGGAGGGAAGAGATGGCTTCAGGCAATAGAAATTTGGGTAGGAGATGAAAGAAAATGGATGTGGTTTCAATTCAGAATGCAGAATCTACAGTGTATATTGTTATTAAAATTTTCTTTTGAACCAGTGAAATATGAAAGATCAAAGTTTAAATCTGAAAATAGTGAAAGCCAATAGCCACATTCAGGGAATTATAAATGCTAAATGGTTTCACGGTAGATAAACCAATGGTCATAAGAAGTTTAGATGCTAAAATTTTAGAACCAACACGGTTGACCAATTCATGTTTTCCACTGTATACCGGATTTCGAAACACAGAATTGAATATACGGCAGAGATCAGCATGACGAGACGATCAAAACGGTATACAGATATCAGTGGAACAACCTGTGCAGTTAATGCCCCGCTATATCTCATAGCGGATTTCTACCGCTATGATTTTTCCATGCAGCCCCAAAATATAGTATTTCCGCTTTAAGCCCCGCTATTTCCGCTATATCCCCTTATTTCCGCTATTTCCGCTGTATCTTCTTTAATAAAATGAATTGAAAATTTGCATTTATAAAATATAAAAATTATGAAACTAATTTATTTGATTTAATTTTTAACACATTTTCAGAAATGAAAATACTCTATGTGATAACCTGAATGTTGGAAGTATCTGTAACTGGTAATCAACTTGGTTAAATAATAGAAATACTGAATTATAGATTGAACAAATGAATCTGATAATAGATATTTATATCTGGGTAAATATTTATTTGATCATATCTCAATATAATCACTTAAATTTGACAAATTATTCTCTTAAAACAAATAATAATTTATATATATAAGCAGATTTTGGAATAGAAAATTTTATTATTATCAAAACAAATACAAAAATGTGTTTGTTTAATTATAAGTATGTGAGTGGATTTTAAATGGAATTTGAATTTGAAATTCAATGAACAAATGTCTTAAAATGGATTGGTTTTAATATATATGAGAAGGTTTTTCTTTTTTTTCCATATGTAAATTAGGTTCAAAATTATCTCCTTAAAGGTTATATATAAATACAAATAAAAGAAAAGTAGAACTATAAATTTATAACACACACATATATATAAATAAATATAATATAAGTAATATAAAGGATATATATTATATAATAACTATTCTCATGCTAAAAACAAGTAAAGTAACAAATGTAAATCGTTTTACTTAAGAAATAAACAAGTGTAGAAAGAAAATAAACATGTGAATACAATGTTAGATTGATTTTATTATAGAACTACAAGTGGAGGCAGATTTGTTATTTAATTCATATATATATATATATATATATTCCAAATTCACTTTATTGTTATTTAGTTTTGAAATACTTAATAAATCCAGTATCCTTTACATAAAACTTTCAAATTCAATAATTGAATATTCCTCAATTTATTTAGACTAGATTTATCCACTTAAATCATCTTAAACTCGAATTTAGTTATAACACCATATTCTCTTTAAATCTGAATTTCAATAAGATCTTAATTAAATAAAATCTCAAATCAATTTCACAACCATCTTCTCAGCTTTGATTTATAAAAATCAATATAAACTCTATATTAGAATATAATTTAAGTAAATACTTATTCATAATATATTTTAATAAAATCAACTTTATTATTGCTTACTTCATACTTTAAAATTTTTTATACATAGCTTAAAACCAAGAATTTAACTATATATAAAATAACCTTTATCAAATATCCGAAATCAATACCTCTTAAAACCATATATATATTTCTTTACAAAACCATAGAAAAATTATTTCAAAAATAATTATATATATATATATATATATATACACACCGCGGTGCCTGTACATAATTTTTTATCCTATGGTCAAGTGATACAGATATTTATCATTTTAATCCGCAAATTAAAAATAAAAATACGGTTGTATATCATTTTAAACCGCAATCCCGAATCAAAATGAATGCATGATGATTTGCATATTATGATGACATAAATAAAACATCCATTCATCCATCATAAAATCATACATCCATCACACTCATCATACAAAACAAACAATAGCATCAATATAAGACGGATAGTAAACAACAGGTATTAAATAGCAGTTTATATTCAATAATAAATTATATAACTGTTTAACTGGCAGTTTATATGCAATGAATAATTAATTAACAATTTAACTGGCAGTTTAAATGCAATGAATAAATTAAATAACAATTTAATTTAAATAATGAAATTAACCGAGATGATGATTAAAATATGCCAAACAACCATAAATAAATTTTAAATCACATCATATATCAATTTAACAAACATAAGAAATTTTAGAAATTGTGAGTGGGTTAAAACACTCACCTTTTGAATTTAAATTGAATTTAAATCCAATTTAAATCCAAAATTGAACAGTTTTCAAATTCGTCCAAACCAGCGCCAAAATATCCGAAATTTTATTACGATCCTAACAAAAAAATTCACGCATGAAACATAGTTCATATGTGAAAGTTATTCGAGTTAAATCGTTTGAAAACAAAAATTAAATTAAAACAAACCTAAACTTACCTAACTAACATATATGCCACGTCATCAAGAAAACATCTTCCTCCAGGCACGCACGCGAGAAGCAAAAACACGACCGAACGCGATCTGCAGCAAAAAAACCCTAACCGCTACACTCACGAGCCACCGCCACAGCTGCGCCCCCCTCCACCGACGTCGGTCATCACCAACCTTCGCCGGCGCAAGCCTACCCTCCGATCCAATCCCCACTACTTCGGTCGCAACAAAATCTCCAGCCGCCACATGAAATTCAAAACCTTAGCCGAAATTACAGCACGATCTAACCGTTGAAACAACGAATCACCTATGTCGATGAACTCCCCTCCGTCCCCTCTTCAAAACCCAGAAACGGTTCGTCGATCCGTCGAGTTTGATTTCGACGTGATGAACGACCGAGACTTCTTCGATTTTTACCGGTCAAACGACAATCCAAAACGAAAAACGAATTTCACCAAAAGATTACGCACTTCGAGAGCTTCAACATATATTTTTTCTGAATTTTTCTAAGGTGATTGATTTTTTGGACTTTGAATTGAATTTGCATTTGGATCTGAAAATATAGAATTTTGTCTGCCGTTGAGGAAGAGGAGGAATAGAATGAATTTACATACAGACAAATGAGAATTTGGAAGGCTAGGGTTTATAGCAGGATATTTATAGAGAAAGTTGAAACAGAATAAATGGATCGGGTTGAATACGCGCTAACGACAAAGTGGCCCAAAAAGCCCGTTCTGACCCCGGAACGAAATTGGGTAAACCCATATATCAAAATAGGTGTTTAAAATATTTTAAACGCAATGGAAAAGGTTTCAGGTTCAAATTGCATCGTATGAAGAAGTTATGCTAAAATCAATATTTTTCAAATTGATTTCAATTGATTTTAGTTTCAAAAATTTCAAGGCCTTTCGAGTCCGTACGATCAAACGACATGTCCGATCGCTACAAAACTTGAAACCCAAAAAAAATATACCATTACGGATCCGATGAAACTGATTTCGTCGAAATCCGAGTCAGTGGCCAAAATGGCTATTTTTCCATTAATTAAATAAACTAATAATTAATTCATTAAATCAAATTTTCAATTTTATTTCGATAATTGACAAATTTCAACATTTTTAACTTCTTAATCATTTACAATGATTTAAACAAACTTAAATGTCAAATTAGAGTTGATTAATTCATCAATCCAACGTTAACCCCACTTTTAAAAATTAATTTCATTAAATTCACAAATTACAAATAAAATCCCCAAAATTCCATTTGGTTAAATAAATTAATTATTATTCCATTCATTCCTGTCAAATAGATGGATTAAATATTGGATTCAAACTATTACATAAATTTCTCATATTATCCTTTTTTTTCAAATAACATATTATTTAACTATTTCAATTTCATTTAATTGCCATTAAATCCAATTATTGAATTTTCCATTTCACTTAAATAAATAAATTTTTTATTCCTGATCCTTGTAACTCACAAATTGTCCAATATGAATAACCTTACCATTACTTACAAATATTACATTAATTAACATTAACGAAATATTAAATTATAATCACGGTAGCAAATTTCAAAAAGATTAAATTTACAAGCTACATACATAGGTAACATACAATAATCGTTACCGTTAACCTTCAGTCACATTAATAGGCTTTTATTGCTTACAAAACAATGTTAACATTTATTTTCATAATGCTAATTTCATTCACTCTATCCGTTACTACATTTATATCCATTAAAGTAATATTTAATTACCTTTATTCGAAATAACCGTTTATCACCAATATACTCTTTATAATACTTGTATGGTTATTCTCCATAAATAATTACCATCCATCCTATTATTCACCCGTTATTTATAATTAAAATCTCAACTAAATTTATTTATCTTGATTTCATTCTTTTATTACACCATTTATTACTTTACAAAATAAAATAACATTTAAACTCATCAATGTAATACCAAATTTCATTTTAAATCCAATTGATTTCCAAATCAAAGTTTATACATATTTCAAACAACTATTATAACTACTCCCAGAACATTGGTTTTATTAAATGACCATTTATAAATATTTAATTTCCTTAAACTACATTCAGTTACTACTGACAATGTTTTCTTTCATAAATCAATTCAATACTTACTTTTATATTTTTCCACATTCAATTATATCCAGGTATAACACTTACACTATTTCATTTATTGCAGTTTTATTAAATCTATCCAAATTTTAGCTTTAATAACCATTGTTATACTTCATCCTAGTTATTATTCATTATTCCTTCACAAATTTCATTCGTTTCAATATTATTCCATTTATTACAGTAGATCCAATTAATTAAAATTTAATATCAATAAATTGTTTTAAATTTAATCTCAACCAACTACTATAATTTCATACATAATATTGAGTTCATTCAATCACCACTAATTATACCTTTTCACTAGTTAATTCAATATTCCCCATTGGGTTTCTTATATTAAACTTTAACCAAGTATGCCAATTACATTATTTCATAAATCTACATCCAATTACTACCTTTAAATAAGTTTACGTTTCTATTAATTTCCATTCACGCTTCCGTTATTTTATATTACAATCATTAAAGTAACGTTTATCAATAACCCAAACATTATGAATACTTATCAACCTGCATCATCCTCATTACATTAATTTACGTTTTATCCCATTATAAATTAATGCACACATTAATTTATTCATATTTACATCCACTTCCGTATATAAATTTTGTAACCAAGTTATAACATTTACATTTTTTCTTATTTTATTTAATTACCAAATATTCCTATTTACACTCAATTATAACTTTGCAATCTTAACAAATCCATAAATTGTCAATTGCCTAATATATGCATTAATTACTATTAAATGTTCTCCATAAATTTATTTACTTGGTTTCAAACTTTTTTATTCATCAATTACTGCCCTATAACCAAACTTACGTTTCTATTCAGTTTACATTATTTCCAAAATAATTGTAATAAAAATTTTAAATTGTTAATTTTAATTTCAATTGCTACATCTAATTTCATTTGTTCCAACTCATTTTAATCATCGAATTTTACGAGTCGTTACACTCTGTTTTCAACGTGAATCATTTATAAACAGAGTGGGATAGGATAATCTAGTTATTTGTGGAGGAGCAGATGCAACAATATCAATTATTATTAAGGATAATCAATGGCAACCATAAGTACATCTAATTACAAATCCTCATAAGCAAAGTATACGTAAATTTACTATAGATATTAATGCAGATATTGATTATTGGAACTGGTTAGCTAGCAGCAAAGGGAAGTTCTCTATTAAAAAAACATGGGAAACTATTACAAATAAATAGCCTACTGTAGAATGATATAAATGCATATGGAACAAGGTAAATAATCCTAAGATGACATTCTATACTTATTTCGCTATAAATAACAGATTGCCAACTGGAATAGAATTTGCAAATGTGGAAATAGTGATAATTTACTTTGTTTCTTATGTAATTTAGAAAATGAATGTAGTAATCACTGGTTTTTTTAGTGCAGTTATGCATAATACATATGGAATCATATTCAATCTACTCTGCACATTAAAGACAGTGGCTGTGTGGATCTCAAGCGTGATATTCAGCAAATTATTAACAATTTCAGATCAAAATCACTTGAGAGAGATCTAGCTCATATTATGATAACTACTGCAGTGTATCATATGTGGAAAGAAATGAATGATTATACTCACAATAAAGCTAGCTTAACTAAAGAGCAACAATTACTAATTGAAACTGACAGCAAAATTATTCTTCACAAATTAAGAGAAAAAAGTTAAAGATCAAACCAGATTCGCCTACTTATCTGAATACTGGACTAGGGAAACAGGCAGTAAGCATATTGAGAACTTTTATGCCACCCGAAAGATAATCAGATAAACAAGTTCATTAGAACAAGCATGGCATAAAGCTACTAGAGAACTCCAGCAAATTGCATAATATTTTTGGATTTGTAGGTGATAACAGATTAGTATATCACCAAGAGCCGAATAACAGTCAAGCTTTTGAACATGGTAGAGAATTAACAGATCCGAATCGCGATGATCTCAGATTTGCTAGTTATTCAACTTTTCTGAATAGCGATTGTTCCTTTGGAGATATTGAAGGGATGCAGAGAAGATTTAACGAGCGTCTTTTATATTATAAAAGAGGAGAAGCGAGCGGTATGAAGTAGAAAGGCGAAAACTTGAAGAAGCGGAAATTTTCTTTGCCATTTAAGAGTGTTTGAGAATTTTGATGTAAGTTGTTTGTAAATAAGGTCGGCTAAAGTATTGTAACCCTAGATACGAGGGTTAGGGTACTTATCGGGTGGAAATATGTTATCTACCTGATAATCTTTTGGGCTTTATTAATTAAACTTTTGGTGAATAATTTCTTGGATTGATGTTATATTTAACGTGTGTGATTTGTTGGTTAGTGTTGACATTCAATTATTACAAGTGCGAACCCGTGCTTCGCATACAGACCGCACTCAACATCTTATCATCATAACATGTTTAAATGATTTATATGGTTCATTGATCAAGAAATAGTGATTTTTTTTAACAATATTCAAATAAGTTTGCATTTGATCTAAAACTTGTGCATAAATCTTTGAAAACAGTAATGCAGATAGTACTGATGCTTGATAAACAATTGCAAAATATCGAGCAAAAATGATTTCAAAGATGAAATTTCCACACAATACATATATAAATTTATTGTGTGTATCAGTTGTTGCTTCATGCATCAGCTGTATTATATGTAACTTCATTTGGTGAGATACATTTATCAATCATTTCTTTTAATACTTGATGTCGTTGATTCCATTTGCTGCTTCGGTAATATCTATCTATAAAAGAAATGCAGGTAACAACATTTGATTTACACTCGACCATTGATACAAAAATGCCAAAAGCAACATTGACATGATTTATGAGAACGCAAGTGTTGATGATGATCTCATAACTGACTATGTCTAGAAACACATTATACAGCATCATATTATTGTAGAATGATAAGATTAGAGGATAAAGAGATTTATTTCTGTTTTGAATAATTCTTGTGAAAAATATGCTAAATCTAAAGCATACATATTTTATGTCTGAAGTGTTGGAACTAACAACCATTATTCAACAATATTTATTTTAATGTGAAGAATATCATTGTATTTCTTTTATAGTCAAAGAAAATTCAATATAACAATAAGCATATAATTGTATTTAATTTTTTTGAGCTTTCTGGTTCTATTTCTAATTCCATCTAATATTGTTGCTGTATTTTGGTAATATTGGATTTCACCAGACTAGACTGCAATTTGTAAAAGTAGAATCAGAGGCTGGAAATTTTCAAAATAATCAACGACATAGATTAGTTAAAAGAAATAAAGTCAAACAGATTTAATAACTTTAATAATATGAATAATCCGAAAAACTATGATTTTTTTTTAAAAAAAATTTAGCTATCAACAATGGATATCATTGGAAATCATATTAAATTTGAGATTTAATAGCGAAGTCGATTCTTAAATCCAATTAATGTAGAAAAAGTTATCACATTTCAAAGTTCGGAATAGAAAGAAATTAAAAACGTGACTGTTCATTTTCCAAAATATGAAGGAGGCATATGTGTGCTCTTGAAATCTAACTTAATAATAATATTATAGTATAGATTATTTTCCTGAAGATAAAAACATGGAGTGAAGAAGCCTAAAGAATAAGTAGCATTTCAAAAGCTCTCACATATAGTTTTGATAATTATTTGGTAATTATTTAAGAAAAGACCATGCTGGATAAAGGTGGTATACAATGAAGAAGGTGAAACAACTAAGAAAAATAAGTGATTAGTATGTTTTTTTTTGGAAAAACCACGCATAAGTTTATGATAATATATAAGTAAATAAATCAAAAACAGCAACCACAAGAAAAATCATTAACATTTTGCACCAATTGAAGGGTATAAAATTCTCAAATAACAAAAAGAAGATTTTACTGTATGATCAAATCTAATTGTATTTTTAATTTGATTAGACTGTCAAAAAAGTACTGTAGGTCTACTACTAATGGCTTACAAACTAACAGCCTTCCAAAAAATTAACTAGCATCAACAACAAATAAAATTCTATTACAACATATGCTAACATGTATTTGAGCCTAAGACGTTATAACCTTGGAATTTGGGTTTGTTGAACCTTACGACAAGTTGTTTCAGCAAAAGTCACTGATTCACATTATATTAATTGCCCAACGCATCGTGAATTTAAAAGTAGTTTTGGGTATAAAAAAGGACCATGGTAAACATTCATAGCACAGGAAAAAACAGTATTGAACAAAGGTAAAAGTTTTAACTTAAAAGTTGTGCAAACACAAATTATGATCTGCCTTTCATATTCTTTAAAGTTTAATAAAGTTTAATATTCAAAACGTAAATTGAACTTAGAGCCTGGTGCCTCTCAAACATGTAAGCATGAAACTAAAAACAAGAATCATGAATAATAAAAGTTTAACATGTCCATTATGATTTGATAATCTATTCAGCTTTAAGCTACACCCTTCGTATATAGGCAAATCTTTGGAAATTTTGAGTATTTAATTCCTTATTTTGATTTAGAGATGCAATATGGATAGGCGGACAACGATCTTTTATTCAGAATGTCTCAAGTAGGTACATTTGTATTCACATATACAATCACTACATATACAAATCATAAAATGCAAGGATTTAAGTTTTATTTAAAACTTTTGGAAACCTAGATCGTAGGACTCTAAATATCAAATTCTGGCTTTTGTAATGTAAAAACAGAAGTTAAAGTTGGCCTGTTAATTAATACCTAAAAGATATGCTATTAGTTTAAATCACAGTTTTAGTCCTGTGGTACAATGTTTTGGTTTGAAATAAAACCTGAGTTTGTATGCATATACATCTCAGGATATATAATTTTTCATAAACATCTCAGAGCATTGAGTATATACAGAGCACAAATGTAATATTGCTCAGTTCAATTATTATTTAGCATAAAATGTTATGGTATAAATATTAGTGGAACTAACCTTCACTTTGTTGTCATCAAATGGAGCATCAGGTGCAGTTGCTGTAGTAAATGCACGTACACATGAAGCTACAGAAACTTTAACATCCTTGCCTGGATGTTTCATAATTATGTGCTTCATGGTAGGTTCAAGACTTTCTATGCTGGCATGGATGGCGACTGATCAATTTTTCACAGTGAGAGGAGGTTTAGGGTAAGAGAATGCAAGAGAAAGAAAAGGTCTTTTGAGTACTATATTATAAAATAATAGCTAGATCAAAACAGACTATCCTACCTAGTATTGCAATGCTTGAAGCCTTGAATGAAGCAATGCCAAAACTGAAGGTTTTAAAGGTGTCGTTTATTTCATTTGCACTCATATGGTGTCATTTAAGTGCTCCCATATAGTAGTAACTCCACTCCTGCAATTATCTTCTATTTAGTAACAAAAACAAAAATGGTAGGGAGTCATTCAAGATTGCTTGCTTTCAAATAAGAAAAGAAACAAACAACTAATTAATTGCTTTGCTTTCTTCACGTTTGAAACAAACTGATCAAAACAACAGTGACCTTTCAGTTGAACCATATCTGTCTATTTTCATCATAGTGAGCAAGTTAGCTAAAACTACTATAGAAGCCTTCCCACTATTGAAAAATACAAAATTCATCAGCGTCCATATCCAACAAATAAAGAAATATCCAAGATCTAGAAATAGTGATTCTTATGCATCTTTTAGTATATATAAAATGATAACATCTACTTTTTATCAAGGTAATAATTTATATTAGTGTATATACTAATGAATACTCATTGCTCAAAGTTGCTTTTTAGCATCATATTTTTATTTCTTGTATATTTATAAACAACGGTGCTAAAATGATTTTATACTGAAACAAAAATATCTATTTATGCTTTTAAATTAATTAACCGTGAGCAAATAAACAAAAATCCAATATATAACCGGTAGACACGGATGTGGATATTCGAAAATGGTTTCGATTACAGGTGCAACACTCTATGTATTTGTATAAAATCGTTCACTAATACACACATTTGAGACATTGTGCGTTCAAACTTCAAATGACCAATTTCCCAATTTGGTTGACCTTATAGTTCAAAGTTCAAACATATTTTAGCATTTAAGCATGAGCAGGTATTCAACACAAAGGCGCTAGACTAATCAGATATGGTGCATAATTATAATCTCAGTTTGGGTCTGATTCTTTTTTATTCAAATTAGAGAAATTATACCTAATTATTGGTCTTGATAGTGGTATCTGCTTCTGATATATTAGGATACATGCATAAAATTAAGATAATTGGACAAATGTGTGAGCATTATAGATTATTCTAGTGGATTATCACTTATCATACAAATGCGTGACCATATGCAAGAAACATTTAAAGTTATGTATTCAGTCAATTTGGAACCATCAATGACATTTTGTTAAAAGACACATACCATGAATAATTGATGAACATTGGTCGTTTTGTTTTCTCAGTAGCACCAACTAATTCATGTGAGTTAATAGAGTTTCTACATGAATTATGCATCCATCAATCGTATAACAACAGCACATTTGCACAATTAGCTTAATTAAAAGCAAAAACAGAGAAGTAAAAAGTGGTATCAGTAAGCAAGCCTTGGTTTTAACCTAGATTTGTACTTATATCTATCGTCAACAATAACTGCTTTCCGTGATTGTGCTGCACAAGTTAAACGAATATGTAGCACATTTAGTACAAACTAAAATCCTTCTCTTATCTAGTAAAAACCAATATTTATGGAATAAACATAATCAAATGAATGGTAGACAAAAATTATACACATTGCACACAGTAAAATTTACGTTCTCACCATTTTGCAATAGCATGATATTAAGAACGAACGGAATAAGAGGAATGTAAGTATCAGTTATCAGGTTAATTGATTATAATGCATTTAGAATGCATCAGTAGATTTAAATAACAATAAAATCTTATGAAGAAGTTAATATGTAGATTTAAAAGAAGGCATTTTTGTGTTTAAAAAAATTTGTTCTCTTGACTGATAGCCAAACAGTAATAAAGTTTCATTTCACTCCAAATTTTAACAGAATTACCTTTAGAAGATTAAGGTGCCTTTTCCTGCTTAAATCAGACTTTGAAACATTGATATATGCTGGCGCAGTACCTTTTATTTGGCCAAAGCAATATAAGATTCCCCGAGAAGAACATCAAGATTGTATACATTGCGCCTCATCCTTGTAGCGTTCTAAGAACAAACTAACCAAAAATTAACAAAGACATAAAAAGCTATCCAAACTTCATACAGTAAATTCATCTTAAATAACGGAATATATAAGCGGAATTAAACCTTAAAGTGTGACAGATTATCTTCCTTAACTCCATCAATATTTAGCTGCCCCTTATGAGCATTAACTTCTAACTATAATAGCTGTTCAGAAGCCCATACATACTCAGCAGGATCATTACGGCAATTCTTCATCAAATTCAACTTAATTGCAAATTTGTACACGATTGAAACGAAATTAGGGTTGAGGCTTAGTACCTTTAATAAAATAATAAGGAAAAGTTTAAAACACTTGATAAACCTCTGTCACCAAGTCGTTGTAGTATAGTGGTGAGTATTCCCGCCTGTCACGCGGGTGACCCGGGTTCGATCCCCGGCAACGGCGAACTACACTTTTTCTGCCGACTGCTGAAAATTGATTTGAATCCATTGAAGATCGATTTCTCCAACTTAGAAAGTTGCTGCATTTTGCCATCCATCTCTTCGTTCTGCAACAAAATATATTTAATTGCGTAATTTTACTAATTTTTAATCTGCGCGGTGAAGAAAAGTAGGTAACGCTGTAACGATTTGACGCCGACCAATGAATTACCACATATTTCTCAGCCTTGGCAACAAAGAAAGAAGCATTGGCATTTCCGCATCTTCTTCTGATACGGTAAGTAAGTGCTTATCAGAAAATGCTTATTAATAACATTTCGGCCCCGCGTATAATCAGCGTATATACTGTTTTATACTGACAAATACACAAATCAGGCTACCATTTCAAAGAGAAAATCAACCAGAGTCACGAAGAAGCAAAGTCGGACGTCTCAGCCATCTGATATCATTTCAAAGAGAAAATCACTTTTAGTAAACGTGTTTCATTTGATATGTTCAAGCTGTAATAGATCGAAGCAAGGTAGTTACGATAGAGCAAGAAGTTATCATTCAAACAACTACGATAATATGGCAATGAAATTATGGATTTAAACACATAGTAACTATTAAATTGTCGAATATGTTGTCAAAGTAGACTGTAATGCAATTTTAAACAATTTCTATGCATTTTAATAAAGCCTTGATATTTTAACAAAGTCAAAACTAAATAGTAAATACTGAAGTAAATGTGCTTGGCATACCTTAACTATCATAGATTTAAGGTTAAAATGATACTTATCAACACCTATGTAATATTATCAACAAACCCCAAATTTGATGAGAAAACTTAGTTATGTCGCAAAAATAAAAAAAATGTGGATAATATACGTCCACCATCCATGAATTGCGTGGATACAAAACATGTTTTGGAATCAAAACATCGAATAAACATCTGGTGACAAAATAACAGAAGAATAAACATTCGGTGACGAATATAATTAGTTAGTTAAATGTATAACCGTGTTTTTCAAGTCTTTGCTAATCGGTCGTAAGCAAATAGCCATACACTGAAGATTGAAGATCGCCATGCTGTTTCCTAGCCATACTAGAGTTGCCAAAAATAAACCTTAAAATATCAAAATATTTATTTAAAATAATCAGGTAGCATTATCTTTGAATGAGATGCACATATTGTTTGACTGTAACTGCAAAGATTAAATCATAGTGAACTAGGAAGATAAACTATGAGACACAAAATCAATTTAAAAATTCAAACTTAAACTAAAAAGAACAATATTTGAAAGATCATAATAATAAATATTTTGTTTGACTGATGCTTGTTATACCATGAAACCAAAGATATTAAAAATGGGACTTGTATGATAATGATGTGATTTGTAGGGATTTGTGTTGCTCCAGCAGTTTTTAGTTCGTATTCTATCAAGTCATTCATGAAAATATGTTATATATATGTTTTCTTTTTAAGTTTTCCAAAAATAAAATACCTCTAGAACAAAAATGGGATTTAATCCTCCTCAACTTCTATACAAGACAAAAAAAGAGGATGCATATTTTCTCAAAACCACAAAATTCACGATGATAATACAAATTGTTAAAATGATTGTTTATTGGAATTAAAAATCAATCAAAAACAATAATGTTTTCACCATATCTTTCACCACCTTAATCATAAACAAATTCAATGCCAACTTCGACTTAGATCTTGAATTACAATAATGACATTTGCTAATTTTAGAAACGAATTCATATTGTAAAAGACCTAAGCAGTGAATTACAGCAATTGGTGGAGAGAAAATGAATTTACCTCGGTTCGATTACAACAGAGTTGAAGCTTGCGAAACAACTTTTGATGTCGGCAACCAGTTGATGGAATGATGAAATGACCTAATTAATTTTGTTTTTTGAAAATCAGGGTTTACAATTTTTTAAAAAATGGGGCTTAGAAGATCAGAGTAAGGAATTTGGGATTAGAATTGAGCAAATGAGGGGTGAAAACGGGAATTGTGGGATTAGAGTTGAGGAAATAAAATAATGAGAGTTGGGTAATTTTGAGATTAAACAATAGAGCGAACACAGGAAGAAGAGAGAAAATTAGAGAAGAACATGGAAGAACAGAATTCGGAAGACAACACAGAAGAACGTGGCATGTTATTTTGGCTTCAAAGTATTTGATTTTGAACAATGATAGTAAACAAACCTCCATAACTGTCGGTTTGATAAAATTAAAGATGAATGTTTATGCTGATGAAATAAGGTTAGGCTAACGTTAATAATAAAGGGATCTAGCAAGTTGAGAGTAGATGCTAACTTAAATAAAACTGCCTGGGTTGCAAAATATTTAGAACATTAAAAGTTAAAAAGAGAAAATAAGTTTGAAATACATAGTTCAAATAATGATCTATTATTTAAACAGTTGTGGAGATGTTATTAACTTATTGATTAGTCATAATTGTAGGAAAAGAGACAACGCACTTGAATGCATCTTATCGGAGGAAACATGCATTGGAACTTGAAGAAACTAAGAAAAAATCCATTGTACAAAAAGCATAAGAAGCATATAGGGTTGAACATTCGGTTGGTTCGATTTGTTTTGACGTAAAAGATGTTAAACTGAATTGAAACCGAAAAAATTCAAAACCGAATCAAACTGAACCTAATTAAATTCAATTAATTCGACCGGTAACCGGTAAAAGAATTAAAAGATTCATGCTCCGTGAAGCTTAATTTATTGTTGGTATATTCGATGAAATATCAAAGAAAGAAGAAATGAGCGAGAATGATTATGAAATCATTGCCCGCGCATACCTACTATATTTGGTGGGATGTACTTTGTTTTGTGATAAATCTGGTATGAATGTGTCGGTTAACTATTTAAAATGTTTGTCGGATGTTCATAGTTTGAGTGAGCAAGCTAGGAGAATGAAGGTTTTAGCGTTTTTGTATCGTCAACTTGGTTTGGCTTCACGACGAGACATTATACAGATGGTTAGTTATTTGACATTATTGAAGGTACATGTATTATAATTTTTTTGGTTTCTTATTTAGATACTGTTATAGTTCAAAGAAGTTATTTTTTTAGGCATAGATTTATGACCACTTCCATATAATTCCTAACGTCAGTCCTTACAAAAATATGATCACACTATACCCACAGTGTATAGGTGAGAACCTAAGAATCAGTCTGGTGACACAACATCTGCTATAATTCAACTTAGAGAACAACTAGACGATTTAACTGCTCAAGTCGAAAGTTTTAATTTGTTGTAGGATCTTAATAAAAATTTGGAGATATTTAATTTCTTACATTGTTTTTCAATTTGTAAATATGTCAGGATCCTTATCATAATATTAAATCTCATTATCCTTTACCCAAAATTGCATTCTACAATGGTGTTATATTGTGTTTTGACATTGCTAAACCATATTATCACAATATAGTTATACGATAATTTGGAATTTATTAACGAATTCCAAAAAATCCTGTGCAGCCTAGAAAATGTCATAGAGGATTGACTACTATTGAATATCGGGTTGAGTATGATAATGGGTTTTGGTGGTCAGAAAATTGACACAATCATTTTCTTTCTATGAAATCACAATCCCCAGCTGTAGTGGACCCTTAGGAATGTATTCCCAAATACTTAGCGTGGCATATTGATGTTTCATATCCGATTGTTCAAAATCTTAAAATGCGGCAAAGCACTAGTAGAAAAATTGATGTTGGTTACAAATTGGTAAAATTTGACAACTTTATGCAATATATTGTACTATTCTTTACTTGAATGTCAGTTAATCCGATTTGTTTATAAATTGACAGAAAATGTCGCGAGTAAAGAAATTGACCCGTTGAAGAAAAGTTTAACTAATCATCGTCCCATAGAAGTTGCGAGTTTGTTGAATGCACAACGACAAGTGTGGACGTTTTGGAAGAAATCTTAAATAAACAAGATAAAAGGGAGAAACATAAGAAGGGGAAAATGATCCGAGAGGATGAAAATTGCTATGAAGTTGGAATGTATTTTTTCAACCTTTTTTATTTTCGTAAATATGTATGAAACATTATGGCATTTTGTTAGTGATATCTACTTTAGTGTGGTGTATAAAATGTTGTAATTTGTATATTGTATGAAACATTATGGTATTTTATCAGTTATATCTACTTCAGTTGTTTCTTACTTTGTGTATTATTTTGGTTTTTTAGTGCTTATGTGCTCATATGGTTAGTGATATCTATTTTTGTGTATTTCTTTTGTGTATTTGATGCTCATATGGTTACTTAGGTGTTGTATGTGCTCATATGAATAGTGATATCTATTTTAGTGTATAGCTTTTGTATATTTGATGCTCATATGGTTACTCAGTTGTTGTATGTGCTTATATGGTTAGTGAATCTATTTTTGTGTATTTCTATTGTAAATTTTATGCTCATATTTAGTTGTTTTATGTGCTCATATGGTTAGTGATATCTATTATTTTGTGTTGCTTTTGTATATTTGATGCCCATTTGGTGGTACAAGAAAGAAAGTGGATAACTATTTAAAGATGAGAAATTATGGGATTGACGCTGAGTTTGAAATTTTCTAATATAGTTGGTATAATTTTTTGTAAATTTAAATTCATTTATGCCACTAAGAGATGCATATACAGACTGTATTTTTTTATGGCATTTTAATCATAGTTGTATTTGTAACATTAACATTTGTATGACATTTGTATTTGCCAGTAAGAGATGCTTATTTTGTATGGCCTGTATAGTTTGTATTTTGCATGGCATTTATATGTGAAAAATCATGTAGTAGCATGGCCTTACGTGAATAAGCATTATTGCTTACAATTGCAAACCGTTTTCATGAATAAGATGCTCATCCTCTGAACAATTAAAGGAAATAAGAGATACAACAATATACATATGTCAAAATCATGTAACTGGGAATTTTTATCATAGCGTGTATCTGAACATTATTAAAGGAAATTTCACTAACATACACTAGCAACAGTCATATCTCCTAATATTTTTTCTCATCACCGATCAACCGTGTCGCATAAGAGTGTCCTTCCATTGAACTAGGAAGTTCATGATTGTGCGTATCGTTATGTACATGTACCTTCCAGTTGTCATCATCTAGATATACACTTTTGAGCAAGAAAAGGCAATTGCTTTTTTTGTCGCACTTAGTATATGCCATTTAACATTTTTATCAATTTATTTTTTCTTTGAAATGTGACTTTGTTAGACTCCTCGTTCGTAACCCAATTGCACACTTGGTTTCTTCTCAGGACCTGATTTATCAGATTTGACAATAACAATGGTTGTTTCAATTTTGTTCCTTGAATTTTGCATCATCGCACCAATACATTTGTAGGATCAAACACCTAAAATTACAAAAAAAAGTATCGATTTATTTGATACACACGATAAATGATCTAATGTTTATATAAAAAATTACCTGATCGGTTTTAAAATGCTCTATCACATCAACATGAATTAGTTCAGAATGATTTGAGTGATTGTCTTCCGTATATGATTCATTTTCATATTCCATTATTTTGTCACCGTTCATTGCTTTCTCATTGCCCAAGTAAAAATTCCTAACAACCAATTATACTCACAAAAAAATCAATTATCAATTACACACACACACTGTAACGACCCGTATTTTTACGGATCGAAAGATTGTAAAACTGTCGACATTAAGTCGTTGTTGTTAAGCCGTGTGGAGCTTAGGTCGTATGAGAGTTAGGTTGAGAGGAGCGACCTATAGATGTAACGACTTAAGTATGTTGAGCGACTTAAGAGTTAGGTTGTGTAGGAGTTGAGTCGCATAGGGTTTAGGTCGTGTGGAAGTTAGGCGACCTAAGGTAGAAGAGCGACTTATAGGATTGGGCCAACCTAGGCGAGTTAACGGCTTTTGGGACAGGCGAGTTAAGGCAGTTAGCGGGTTAGAAAACCCACGAGTTAACGGGTTAAGATTTGACCGACCTAAGGGTTACCGGGTTAAGGATTGACGACCTATAGATTCGAGCGACTCATAGGTAGTGACCGACTTAGTGGATAAGCGACCTAAGGGTTTGGTCGACCTAAGTAGGTTAACGGCTTAAGGTAGGAAGGTCGTTCGTGCGACTTAGTGTAGTTGGGTCGTATTGGGGCTTAGGTCGTATAGGGAATGGAGCGACCTAAGATTTAGCTGGGTTGTATTAGGTCGTGAACGACCGAAGACTTAAGTTTATTATGATATAAGTCGTAAGTCGTAAGGACTTGGGCTTAGTGTTAAGTCATTAGGTCGCGTCTTAGTTAAGTCGTCTAGGCGACTCAGGAGGAGGTGCGCATGAGTGATAGGTCGTTGAGTCGCATCTGGTTAAGTCGTTGGGTCGGCTTTGTAGTTGAGTCGCTGAGCCGTGTACGTGTTAAGGCGTTGGGTCGTTGAGTCGCGCAGAGGCTTAAGTCGTAGGTCGGGGATTCTCTTAGGTCGTGGACGACTCATGGGGGCGGCGACCTAAGGATTTCCAACCTATAAATAGAGGGGTTTGGTTCACTTTTTGGCACCGGATTTTGAAGCGACGAAGTGCTGCCATTTTGAGAGCTCGACTACAACATTTCTTCACTTCTTTTCTCCACTCTAATCTAGTGCTTACATCCATCCAAGGTTGAAGATCAAGGTTGAAGATCCAAGATCCAAAGTTGAAGATCTACATTCTTCAAAGAGAGATTTCATCGATTGAACCGAGATTTTGCCGGATCAAGCTTAGTTCTTCGCTGTTCAGATCTGAAGTTGTTATCTTTTAAGGTGTTTAGGTGTTTTGGTGAGTGGTGGTTATCTCTCACACGGACCCAAAGGAGTATATTGGATCGGTGGTTTGTTTATGTGCTAAAGAGAGTGATTTCGTGCATTTTTCTTAAGTCTGCATGTAGATCTATTGCTCATGATGATTTGACATCTATTTTACTACATGTTCACTTATGCAAGTTCATTCATCAAGTTGTAGAGATATTGTACATAATTCATGCTTGTTAGAATGCATGTTAGATTTGGGCTCTTTATTTACGAAATTGCCATTATTGTTGTAATTGTTTATTTAGATCTTGTTTGAATGATTGATTACTTGGATTAATGTTTGATTTGATGGATTAGTTGATTGATAACTTGATTTGGACAAGTTGGTCGAAGATGATTCAAAAGCTAAGTGGAAAGGCTCTTGAATAAGGAAAGCTGCTCGTGGCATATGAAGCGGATGTTGAAGCTCATATGGATAGATTTGATGATGATGTTGAGATGGGACTTTGCCATGATGCGATGAGGCAAACCATGATGTTGAGATGGGACTTTGCTATGATGCGATGAAGCAAAGCATGATGTGAGAAAGCCTTGGTTTAGTCCAGACGGGATCATCCCAAGCATGTTGATAACTCGGTGATGTGGTCCGGGTTTGTGGATAATGGTTAGCTTGAGAGGCGCTTGAGCTAGTATGGGAATAGTCGTCGAGGAGGATGACTAGAAGGTTGAGATTTCATCGTTGTTGAAGGTTCTAGCATGCTCAAAGCAAGAGTACGTTGGAACGGGTCGCGATGACGTTCCAAGCACGGGTCACGATGACGTGCTAGTACTCTGGGCAGATGCGATAGTCCTAGGCACGGGTCACGACGACGTGCGGAGCTATGTCTAGAACCGGGGTTACCATTAGCCCTTGGCAGGCGGTCATTCAACTAACGGGGAAATCAAGGCAATGATAACAGTGATAGCCAGAGTCATGGGTGTTTGGATGTTTGGTTGTATCGTCGCTTGGGTCAAGAGCGATGTTTTCAAAGTGCTTATCTGATCTTGGTTTAGGCCTTGGGGGTTTGTACTCGGAAAACACCGACCTTGACTCGAGTGATAATTACTTTGCTTTGAATGTCTGAATTGCTATGTTTACTTCTGCTTAGTGTGTCTGGGGGCTATCACTGTAGAAAGAGGTGGAGTGGGATGGTTGGGTTCCTATTCCTTTTACCCTTTATGCTCTTTTGGTATGTTTGATAGTTGATTTACTGCTCACTAAGACTTTTGTCTGACTCAAGGTTTTATGTTTAACTCTTATTACCTTGGGCTGTTCATCCATATTGGGATGGGCAGACTAGGTAGCAGGTGACAGGTGCTGTTCATAGTGG
The DNA here is from genome assembly GCA_030765085.1 of Allium cepa. Taxonomy (NCBI): domain Eukaryota; kingdom Viridiplantae; phylum Streptophyta; class Magnoliopsida; order Asparagales; family Amaryllidaceae; genus Allium; species Allium cepa. The sequence continues at coordinate 218,012,718 of CM060929.1, forward strand.
CCAACGCTGTTGATGACGAAGACGAGCTGGAGGCTTTTGCATATTGTTTTCTTACTATATGTACTAGGTGTTCCGCTGTTTGTATATTCTCTGTGTGATATGTAGTGAGGCTTGATGTATTGACTTTGCTGATTGTTGTATCAAACTATTAGAGTTTATATGATGAGATTCTGTTATATGGAGCTTCACTATGTATATTTTCTATTGTATTTTGTCCATGCGCTGTGAGTAATACGATAGAGTTTATTGTTTTTACCTTACCCTGATGATCGTCCATGGCGGCCTGGCACACTTTTCAGCGCATTATTTTTTTGTTTAGTGCAGGAGTCATGGGCGGTCGTCACATTTGGTATCAGAACTTTGGTTAATCGATTTTAGCCAACGCTCGCTGACATAACTACGTATGAGAGACGTAATTGTATTTTGATGGATAATTACTATATATAATATAGTAGCTTAGAAGGATTTGAACTCCTTATGTAGTTGTTTCTCAAGGTGTTCTAATCATTCTTCTTTTTATAGATATTAAGAATGAGTCGAAGAGAGAGACAAGCTGCTAGGGAAGGCCGCGCTTCCGAGGGAGTTGTTGATTATGCTGCTATGTTTGAGGCCATGATGACTTCAATCATGAGAAGGATACCAACTCCAGGGCCATCAGTAGATGTTAGGGTTCAAGTTCAAGCTCCAAAACCAGTGGATTTTGCTAAGTTGTGTAAAGACTATACTGCTCTTGGAGGAAAGGTTTTCTTGGGAACAGAATCAACCATAAAAGTCCAGAGATGGATAGATGCTTGTAGAAGGATCTTTGGTGATTTGGGAATTGAGGATGCAACTAAGAGGAAGCTTGCATCAAGACAGCTTCAGGGAAGAGCTTCTGATTGGTGGAACTCTATCACCATTGATACTCCAGAGGAAGAGATCACTTGGGAGCAATTCCAAGCTAGATTTGAAGCTAAGTTCATTTCTACAGCTTAGAAATCTGTTCTGTTTAAGAAGTTTGTGGAACTCAAGCAAGGTGGAAGACCAGTTCTTGAGTATGTTTCTTAGTTTGAAGCTTTGTCTAAGTATACTCGGTCATATATTGAATTCCCCTATCAGAAGAATGAGAAGTTTGTGACAGGCTTGGACAGTTATCTTGGGAGGCAGCTGGTGGATCATTTGGATGACCCATTTGAGAAGCTTGTGGAGAAAGCTCTCAGGCATGAGAATTTGTTTCCTAAAGAAGGATCTGCTGTTGCTGTGGCCAAGGAGCAAGGTGGAAACAAGAAGAGAAAGCAGCAGCAGCAGAAGGGTAAGGATGGCCAGAAGAAGCCGAAGGGCGAAGTGATCTGCTACAATTGTCGGTAGAAGGGTCATCTCTCCAGGGATTGCAAGAATCCGAGAGTGCCAGTGAAGTGCCACAACTGTGACAAACCGGGGCATATCAAGAGGAATTGTCCGGAACCGAGGAAGGATAAGCAGATTGTGCAAGCTTATGCTTTGGGGGCTATGCCATCGTCTTCGAAAGCTCCTACTGCAGATGAGAAAGGGAAGAGCGTGGTGGTTCAAGGTACTCTTTCCATTTGTGGTGTTCCAGTTCGAGTGTTATTTGATACTGGGGCATCGCATTCCTTTGTTTGTAATAAACTTGTAGGCCGGTTGGGTTTGGAACCGGATATTGTTGATGGACCATTGGTTGTGACTAATCCAGTTGGGGGTTCGTCTTGTTTGTGTATGGTATGCCGTGGTCTAGTTGTATCCAGTCATGATTGCTCTTTTGTTTGTGATTGTTTTGTTCTGAACTTTGCGGGGTTCAGAATTATTTTGGGTATGGACTGGCTTAGGAAGTATGCGGCAAAGGTTGATTGTGAGAGGCTTGAGGTGACAATCGAGAATGTGGAGGGGCGAAAGGTTTTGATACGATGTAAGCATGAGGAAGGCGTCTTCATGAGCTTCATGTATTCGCTGGTTGTTCCACGGGATGGACTGTCATCGGTGCCTGTTGTGAATGGATTTGAGGATGTCTTTGACGAGGTCAAAGGATTACCGCCGCATAGGGAGATCGAGTTTCGTATCGATCTAGTTGAGGGAGCCAGACCTGTTGTGATGCCTCTTAGGCGAATGGCGCCTAGGGAAAAGCAAGAGTTGAAGGTGCAAGTTGATGACCTTTTACAGAAAGGATTCATTCGGCGTAGTGTGTCCGAATGGGGTGCACCAGTTGTGTTTGCAACCAAAGCGGATGGATCATTGAGGTTGTGAGTGGATTATCGTGAGCTGAATAAAGTGACTAAGAAGAACAAGTATCCATTGCCGAGAATAGATGACTTGTTTGATCAGCTTCACGAAGCTAGGGTGTTTTCTCAGATGGATTTGGCAACGGGATTTCACTAGTTAAGAGTGGCAAAGGATAGTGTGCCGAAGACTGCTTTCAGGACACCATCTGGTTTCTATGAGTGGCTGGTAATGCCGTTTGGTTTGACCAATGCACCAGCATATTTTGTGGATCTTATGAATAGGGTGTTCATAGATCAGTTGAACAAGTTTGTACTTGTGTTCGTGGATGATATTTTGATTTATTCCAGAACTAAAGAGGAACACAAGACACACTTGCGGATTGTTTTGGAAATCTTACGGAAACATCAGCTGAAGGCTAAGTTTTCGAAGTGCCACTTCTGGAAGAGTGAAGTGAGATTCTTAGGTCATGTTATCTCTGGAAATGGAATAGCGGTTGATCCTGCCAAGGTGGCAGTAATCCAGGATTGGATTAGACCTAAGAATGCATCTGATGTGAGAAGCTTTCTTGGATTAGCAGGATATTATCGTCGGTTTATCAAAGACTTTTCCAAGATAGCTGCACCATTAACAGGATTGACGAAAAAGAACCAAGTGTTCAGATGGGATGCTAAGTGTGGGCAAGCTTTCGGAATCCTGAAAGAGCGATTGACAAGTGCTCCTGTTTTAACTATTCCAAGTGGGAATGACGAGATGGTGGTTTACACCGATGCATGTGGTACTGGACTTGGAGCAGTGCTAATGCAGAAGGATAAAGTTGTTGCGTATGCAAGTCGACAACTGAAGCCGCATGAAAGGAATTATCCGACTCATGATTTGGAGTCAGCGGCGATTGTTTTTGCTTTGAAGATGTGGAGACATTACCTATTGGGAGTTCGATTCGAGTTGTTTACAGACCATAAGTCGTTGAAGTATCTTTTCTCCCAAAAAGATTTGAATCTGCGGCAGCAACGATGGCTAGAGTTTTTAGCATCATATGATTTTGGTATAGCCTATACTCCGGGAAACGGTAACGCAGTGGCTGATGCGTTAAGTCGAAGACATGCAGGTTTGGGAGCCATGTTTTCGGAATGGAAGAGTCTTGAGTATTTGGCTGGATTTGACTTCAGGCCTAAATGTGAATTGGAACCTGAAGTGTTGGAAAACTTATCGATAAGACCTACTCTAGTGGAAAGAATTGGCGAGAGCCAAAAGCGAGACGATAAGCTTGTCAAGATTATCCAAGATTTGGAATCTGGATCATACCCAGAAAAAGATAAAGGATTTGAAGTCGATCGAGAGGGTTGGCTTCGGAAGCAAGGACGACTAGTTGTTCCCGATATAGATGGATTGAGAGATGAAGTTCTTAAGGAAAGTCATCACTCGAAGTTGACAATTCATCCAGGTGGAAATAAGATGTATCGGGATATGAAGAGAACCTATTACTGGGAAGGTATGAAGAAGGATGTTGGAAATTTTATTTTCAAATGCATGAACTGCCAGTTGGTAAAAGCCGAGCAGAAGAAGCCAAGTGGATTGCTTCAGCCATTAGAAGTTCCTACATGGAAGTGGGAACAAATACCGATGGATTTTATCGATGGTCTACCTAGAACCAGGGCAGGAAATGAAGGGATTTGGGTCATCGTAGATCGTTTGACTAAGAGTGCAAGATTCATTCCTGTTCGATCAACTAGGACTGCATCAAAATTGGCTGAGTTGTATGTTAAGTGGATAGTTCGATTCCATGGTATTCCGAAGAGTATAGTGAGTGATCGAGACCCGTTGTTCACTCGTGGATTTTGGAAGAGCTTCCAAGAAGTTTTGGGAACCGAGCTGTGTTTGAGTACAGCTTATCACCTCCAAACGGATGGTCAGACCGAGAGAGTCAACCGAGTTTTGGAAGATCTACTCAGAGCATGTGTTTTGGATTTCGGAGGATCATGGGAAGATCATCTTCATTTGGTGGAATTTGCGTATAATAACAGTTATCAGACAAGTATTGGTATGGCACCATACGAGGCATTGTATGGAAGACCGTGTAACTCTCCGACATGTTGGTTGGAAACTGGAGAAAAGTTGATACTTGGGCCAGAAATGATTCGACAGACTTCGGACTGTATAGAGATCATTCGGCGACGAATGAAGGCAGCCCAAGACCGACAGAAAAGTTATGCCGATAATCGTCGTAAGGATTTGGAATTCGACGTAGGTGATATAGTTTTTGTGAAGATTTCTCCATTGAAGAATGTTATTCGATTCAGGAAGAAAGGAAAATTGACTCCGAGATTTGTTGGACCATTCCCGATCATCGAGCGAATTGGAAAGCTCGCCTATAGATTGGAGTTACCAAAAAAAGATGGCGGGTGTGCACAATGTTTTTCATGTATCTTATCTACGAAAGTATGTGCACGACTCGAAGACGGTGGTTTCTGCTGAAAGCTGTGAAGATTTAGAGGTTGATCCAGTTGTTACGAGACCTCGTAAGCCGCTTCGTGTTGTGGAAACCGACACGAAACAGCTTAGGAGGAAGACGGTTAAGTTGCTCAAGGTACAATGGAGTGATGATGTTAATGACTGTACGTGGGAGGAGGAAGAGAGGATGAAGGCAGCTCATCCTGAACTCTTCGAGGTATGGCCCTAAGGTGTCGTGACATCTCACGAATTTGTAACTTGTTCTAGTCTTAGAATTCTGCATGCTAGGTTAGTAATTGGATGCATGGTTTGTTGACTGCTATGGATGGTAGGCATGCAGAATAGATTTGTTTGTTCTTGTTTATTTTGAATTTCGGGGACAAAATTCCTAAGGGGGAGAGAATGTAACGACCCGTATTTTTACGGATCGAAAGATTGTAAAACTGTCGACATTAAGTCGTTGTTGTTAAGCCGTGTGGAGCTTAGGTCATATGAGAGTTAGGTTGAGAGGAGCGACCTATAGATGTAACGGCTTAAGTATGTTCAGCGACTTAAGAGTTAGGTTGTGTAGGAGTTAAGTCGCATAGGGTTTAGGTCGTGTGGAAGTCAGGCGACCTAAGGTAGAAGAGCGACTTATAGGATTGGGCCAACCTAGGCGAGTTAACGGCTTTTGGGACAGGCGAGTTAAGGTAGTTAGCGGGTTAGAAAACCCACGAGTTAACGGGTTAAGATTTGACCGACCTAAGGGTTACCGGGTTAAGGATTGACGACCTATAGATTCGAGCGACTCATAGGTAGTGACCGACTTAGTGGATAAGCGACCTAAGGGTTTGGTCGACCTAAGTAGGTTAACGGCTTAAGGTAGGAAGGTCGTTCGTGCGACTTAGTGTAGTTGGGTCGTATTGGGGCTTAGGTCGTATAGGGAATGGAGCGACCTAAGATTTAGCTGGGTTGTAGTTAGGTCGTTAACGACCTAAGACTTAGTTTGTTATGATATAAGTCGTAAGTTGTAAGGACTTGGGCTTAGTGTTAAGTCATTAGGTCGCGTCTTAGTTAAGTCGTCTAGGCGACTCAGGAGGAGGTGCGCATGAGTGATAGGTCGTTGAGTCGCATCTGGTTAAGCCGTTGGGTCGGCTTTGTAGTTGAGTCGCTGAGCCGTGTACGTGTTAAGGCGTTGGGTCGTTGAGTCGTGCAGAGGCTTAAGTCGTAGGTCGGGGATTCTCTTAGGTCGTGGACGACTCATGGGGGCGGCGACCTAAGGATTTCCAACCTATAAATAGAGGGGTTTGGTTCACTTTTTGGCACCGGATTTTGAAGCGACGAAGTGCTGCCATTTTGAGAGCTCGACTACAACATTTCTTCACTTCTTTTCTCCACTCTAATCTAGTGCTTACATCCATCCAAGATTGAAGATCAAGGTTGAAGATCCAAGATCCAAAGTTGAAGATCTACATTCTTCAAAGAGAGATTTCATCGATTGAAGCGAGATTTTGCCGGATTTAGCTTAGTTCTTCGCTGTCCAGATCTGAAGTTGTTATCTTTTAAGGTGTTTAGGTGTTTTGGTGAGTGGTGGTTATCTCTCATACGGACCCAAAGGAGTATATTGGATCGGTGGTTTGTTTATGTGCTAAAGAGAGTGATTTCGCGCATTTTTCTTAAGTCTGCATGTAGATCTATTGCTCATGATGATTTGACGTCTATTTACTACATGTTCACTTATGCAAGTTCATTCATCAAGTTGTAGAGATATTGTTCATAATTCATGCTTGTTAGAATGCATGTTAGATTTGGGCTCTTTATTTACGAAATTGCCATTATTGTTGTAATTGTTTATTTAGATCTTGTTTGAATGATTGATTACTTGGATTAATGTTTGATTTGATGGATTGGTTGATTGATAACTTGATTTGGACAAGTTGGTCGAAGATGATTCAAAAGCTAAGTGGAAAGGCTCTTGAATAAGGAAAGCTGCTCGTGGCATATGAAGCGAATGTTGAAGCTCATATGGATAGATTTGATGATTATGTTGAGATGGGACTTTGCCATGATGCGATGAGGCAAACCATGATGTTGAGATGGGACTTTGCTATGATGCGATGAAGCAAAGCATGATGTGAGAAAGCCTTGGTTTAATCCAGACGGGATCATCCCAAGCATGTTGATAACTCGGTGATGTGGTCCGGGTTTGTGGATAATGGTTGAGGCGCTTGAGCTAGTATGGGAATAGTGTCAAGGAGGATGACTAGAAGGCTGAGATTTCATCGTTGTTGAAGGTTCTAGCATGCTCAAAGCAAGAGTACGTTGGAACGGGTCACGATGACGTTCGAAGCACGGGTCACGATGACGTGCTAGTACTCTGGGCAGATGCGATAGTCCTAGGCACGGGTCACGACGACGTGCGGAGCTATGTCTAGAACCGTGGTTACCATTAGCCCTTGGCAGGCGGTCATTCAACTAACGGGGAAATCAAGGCAATGATAACAGTGATAGCCAGAGTCATGGGTGTTTGGATGTTTGGTTGTATCGTCGCTTGGGTCAAGAGCGATGCTTTCAAAGTGCTTATCTGATCTTGGTTTAGGCCTTGGGGGTTTGTACTTGGAAAACACCGACCTTGACTCGAGTGATAATTACTTTGCTTTGAATGTCTGAATTGCTATGTTTACTTCTGCTTAGTGTGTCTGGGGGCTGTCACTGTAGAAAGAGGTGGAGTGGGATGGTTGGCTTCCTATTCCTTTTACCCTTTACGCTCTTTTGGTATGTTTGATAGTTGATTTACTGCTCACTAAGACTTTTGTCTGACTCAAGGTTTTATGTTTAACTCTTATTACCTTGGGCTGTCCATCCATGTTGGGATGGGCAGACTAGGTAGCAGGTGACAGATGCTGTTCATAGTGGCCAACGCTGTTGATGACGAAGACGAGCTGGAGGCTTTTGCATATTGTTTTCTTACTATATATACTGGGTGTTCCGCTGTTTGTATATTCTTTGAGTGATATGTAGTGAGGCTTGATGTATTGACTTTGCTGATTGTTGTATCAAACTATTAGAGTTTATATGATGAGATTCTGTTATATGGAGTTTTACTATGTATATTTTCTATTGTATTTTGTCCATGCGCTGTGAGTAATACGATAGAGTTTATTGTTTTTACCTTACCCTGATGATCGTCCATGGCGGCCTGGCACACTTTTCAGCGCATTATTTCTTTGTTTAGTGCAGGAATCATGGGCGGTCGTCACACACACGCACATACATATATAATTTAACTAAAGGATCAAAAATACATCAGATGATTTGATCTCTACATCATCAATCTTCACATCATCGACCTCTTTATAGCCAACAAAATCATTAAGAAATGCCTATAAAATCAATCGTCTACTAAATTCTTCAAATGAAAGGTATATATTCAAATATTTAACTACCAATACATACCTTATTTAAATCATTAGAGTTTTTTTCCTTTTCATCATTTGAATTCATCATACACATTGTCACTTATCAATCAAGTGAGAAAATCAATAAGAAGACACTAATTGTCATTTCGGAACATCACAAAACGAATGAACATACCATGAAAAAATAAGCATTGGAAAATAACATTAAAAACATATAAAATTAATTTAAACCAAAATCACCTCTTATCCTTCCATAGGATATTTACTAATCATTAAATCGCCTTCTTAGAAAAGTTCTCTCCCTTCATTTGTTGGCAATCAAGAAAATTTAATCACTTTGATAAAGTGATTTTCAACTATGGAGAACTGGGTATTAGATTTAAGCTATAATGTGATGAAGAATAAGGAAGTTGGATATTAAGGCTTAGATTTAAACGTTTTGAAGAAGAAGAAAACACAGGCTAAGTTTTAGGCTTGAATGCGATGAAGAAGAAAAAAGACGCACGTTTTTTGAGAGAAAGAACGTGATATACATCCAGTGAATAATGACCGAGTGGAGAGATAAAGACGGTATTAGGAAGCACATCAATTAATTAAAACTATTTAAAAAAAATTGGTATTAGCAAGCATTTTTTGGATGCTTTTAGCAACACACTATAGTGAATCATGTTGTCCAAACTGAATGTACTAAATTTTTAATACGAGATGTGAAATCTTTGTAACTGTGCATAATTTCTCATAATTAAAAGAAAAAAATGTTACATTTAAAACACACTAGTAAGAAGAGAGCAAAATTTGATGTAGTTTTTTAATTAGTTCAACAAAAACTATTAATGGGGACCACATTTTATGGTACATGTTAAATAATTAGGAGGCATCCAAATTATAACGAATTTATGCTAGGGTTGAAGATGCTTTAAGTTTGTATAATTTATTTAATTATTTGATTGGTTAGAATTTTCAGCTTAGTATAAAGTTGTACTTTGTTTTATATACCATTAGAAAATAAATTCTTTATGAAATTGAAAATAATCGTAAATGTAATTGTCTGGGTAATGTGTTTCATTTGTTGTATATATTTGTGAAAATATATTTTATATCAATCTAATGTAAAATAAATAAAAGATTTAAAGTTGATCCATATAAATAATTATGGTTATTAAAAGTTATAATACATGTCAGTTGCAATTTTAGTTGAAGTTGGCCCATTTTCTTTGTGTGTTTTTGTTAATTGTGTAGTTACTTGTAAAAAAAATTCAAGATTATTAATTGTGGTGCATTATTAAATTTACGAGTCGTTATGTTTTTATGTAGTTTAGTAACCTTTTTGTATATAGCATTATGTGTGTCTTGGTTTAGAAGATGGTTATGGTAGTTTGATTAAGGAACCTCTTGAGGATATTTTATGGATACCAATACCTATTTTAAAAATCTTATTCCTATTTTCCATGAAAATCAATAGGTTATTCTTGCAAATACTTATAAATTTATGATATAGATTAATAAATTCTTCTCATGTTATCATATTAATCTCAGTAAATTATAACTTTATATCTATCTTTTGTTTTTTATTTTCAATAACTATTTAACGATGTCTTTCATGTTCTTTGATGACAATAACCTAATACCTTCCTATAGATAAAACAAACTGTCTTGTTGAGTAGATTTCTAACTCACCATCGAATGATGATTAGAAATAGAGCTTAGGAAAGATAATTCACTAAAAAAATTCTTTAAAATATAAAAATGTGGAATAATTAAGGGAGCATCGCGTAATATATGTCAATTAAATAAAACAAGATGCAGAGTTGGTCAATCTTAAAGAGATATTCGTCCAATATACCTGATTTTCTTATTATTTAGGGTGTTTAGTTACAAGAGGAATTTTAATGTTTAACCCTTGTTTAAGTGCAAGGGAATCTCTATTTATAGTAATAGATATCTTGCTTTAAAGGGTTGAGATCAACGCCTTTGTCGTTATGTTTCTTGAGACAGTTGAAGCAACCAATGGTACCAATGGGCCCATCATGGATTCCACATGGACCGAGTGGTCCAGATGCATGCCAACTGACGAGCCGTATTTTGGTGTGCTTATGTTAGAAGGGAAACATGACACATGGAGTAGCTACCATACAAAATGGCTTTAGCCAAGTAGGCATTGAAGTGAAAGAGTGGTTGTGCCACAATAATGCTTTTGTAAGGTGAATAATACTGTTATTGTGACTCTGTAAGAGGATCGGTACTAGGTCATGGCCTTCTTTTGTAGGGGAGGTCAGGAGCTTTTGTCCAAAGTTTTTCCACTTGCAATTGACTAAAGCAGATAGAGAAACTTTTTTGCACGAATTCATGGCGAACTCATAGAGGTACGCTTAGTGGCTAAGGACAGTCAAGAGCTTACGGGAGTTGGCATTGTCTTGTTGTGACTTGGTTGCTACTTGGCCGAGGAGATATATGGAGGATGATTGGAAGATGTTTCCTGTGAGGCTTAAGGCTCTTTATTATTCTTGAAAAATAGCAAAAAAGGTTCCAAGAAAGGATAACAGGGCAAGCAGGCATTATGGGTTGAGGGGTAGTGGGTGGACATGCTATTGAGATGGAGGAGATAGCGATCAATGTGTGATGTGCAAGCTTTATTGCTGGGCTTTGGATTTTATGGACCCGTTTATAATTATGTGAGAAAAACGAGCAACAAATCTATTGTGAGTCTTTAGTTCATGGAGTAGAGAGAATGAAATCTAGATACTTTAAGGAACATACAACAACACGAAAGGTGATGGATGTGACCAATCACAAATTGCTTATAGGGAAGGAAGATCGTAAGTAGCGTAGCACAAAAGCATGCAACAAAGATCTGCAAAGGCAGCCCAATGCTAAGGCATAGGATAATGAGTGTTTGGAGTCTATTATGAAAGGAACAAACAGTAATTAATTTAATTATACCCATAAATGTCCTTTATCCAGCTTCACACCTCAAGTAAGCCCTCATTATGATCATAAGGAGAAGTTCACCATAATGAAGCTTACAAACCTTTTGAACCGAAAAGAAAAAAATGCACGAGGGGCCATCAATATTTGGCATGCACAAAATATTTACATATACATAGGGAGTTGTTCTCTTTACTTAGTTAATTAATAAGGAAAAAACCTATTGAAAAAAGGATCCCAATTCAAAAATCTACATATTGAGGTCAAACATAACTATAAGTGGTTACCGGGTCTTTGCCTGGGTCCTATGTAACAACCTGGCTTTTTGACCCTTAGGTTCAACCCCTAAACCGACATCAACAATTGAACCAAAAAGAAAAATCATTAGGGTAAGATTATATATATATATATATATATCTATGTGTGTGTGTGTGTGTGTGTGTGTGTGTGTGTGTGTGTGTGTATAAGAGATAGGGTTCTGACTAACAACTTTTAGAGTCTCACGGCGGAAGGAAATAAAATATAATGTTATAACCATAATAATCATTTCACATCACCATACATGTCTAACTGTCAAATACATATGCCCGTACGATATAAGTCAAACCCAAAACCATGCACATAGTCAAATCTAGGTTATAACACTTATTTACATCATATACAATATACATAAATGAATCCTTGTCTCTAATACTGTGTAGTTAAAGCGCTCGGCAAATTCAATGCGACGGAGGTACAAAAAGTCATAGCGGGGATCCAGCGAGGATATAGCGGGATATAGCGGATGATTTTAAGATAGCATATATAACTCGTACTTAATGTTTTTACAAATATAAAATGGTAATTAAATGAAAAATTAACATTCAATTGAATTATAATTAATACATAAATAATTTTAAGTAAAAACATGTGCGGATATACTATAAATAAACGTAAAACTGTTATATAAGATAATTGAATTTAGTAAGATATTAGAGTATTTTCATTTTTGAAAATATATTAAAAATTCAATTAAATAAATTAATTTCATAAATCTTATAATGTATAAATATCAATTTTCAATTCATTTCTTTTAAAGAAGATATAGCGGAAATAACGAATATAGCGGGAATAATAGGATATAGCAAAAATAATGGGGCTTAAAGCAAAAAGGTTATATTTGGGGATATATGGAAAAATCGTAGCGGTAGAAATCTCCTATGAGATATAGCAGGGTTATAGTGGGGTAATAGCGGGGCATTAACTACACAGCTCTGATACCATCTCGTCTCCAAACTCCATTAAACTAGATATATAAATAAAAGGGAAAAATAGGAGCAGGCTTGACATAAGTGTGGTGAGTAAGCATTACTTTACTCTACATATAATGCAAAAATAATACTATAGCATGCGCCCTGCTAGTCATGTCATGTCTAGTCTTTATATATGTTTAGTGGTACTACATCATCTCTATATGGACGCACTTCCATGGATCAGCCACATGTCCTATAGGGTCGCCTTTTGTTCATCGTCACATAAATCGCATATAGGACTCGCTTCCCTGGACCATCCGAAGTCTATGAGGTCACTTTGTTGTCATCGTACTAACTGGACTCATACCCTGATACGCCCATATCCTAATGATCGCTTAACATCTACCTTTATATTGGTCCGTCGAAGCCTTCAGAGGAGCAACGCAATACTTGAATCACTTATTCATGTCATAGGTCTATATCTTTATCTTTGTTTGTGTCTGTGTCTGTATCTATATCTGTATCCACATCTGCATCCATATCCATATTCGTATCTTGGGTCGCCTACTTGCATTACGGGCTCATTCAGCTTCACGTCCATCATTGTATCATATTTCCATATCATAATAACATGTATATCCATTTCAAATAACAACCAATTAACACATACATTCACTTAATTCATAACATCGTCGTTTGCCTCATCCATAGCCTCCTATCACCTTTAAAAAACAATAGGAACTTGATCTGAATCGATAATTTTTATTTTATATGGGCTCTTACGAGTCCATATTCAGGTTGGCCTGGTATTAGGCTACTGACGGACTGGTATACGCGGTATTCATGAATTTATGGAAATTGCCAAGCCTGGATTTGGCTTCTCAACCCCATCGTTTCGCCTCCAATGCCTCTACTTCCTCTAGTCTCCTGAGAACATTCCTAGTACCTAGCCTTATGTTTGTAAGTATAATTTATCATTTTTTCATCAATTTGGACTTATATTCATCAAATTACCATAATTTGGTGTTAACCTAGTTCTAGTTTACTGTTTATAACTAGTTCCCTCCCATCCTCATTTTAATCTGATTTTAAGTATATATGAGTGTTTATCTACTCTAATATAGCTATCATATCATAATTATAGCATCAAACTTGCATTATACGAAGAGGAAAGTACAAATCACTCACAAAAATGTTTTGCGCTGCCTAGATCTCCGTTGTCTGATCTATTGTGCCTCCTTGTTTTATAATTCTACCTCCAAGTTAATGCAGATGCGTAGTCCTCTTGTAACGACCCGTAAAATTTTAATAATTTTTAATGTTTTTACGTATTTAATTAAAATTTTGAGAACTTTAAAAATAATATTTTGATATAAAAAAAAATTAATATTTGGATTACATTCAATTGTACGTAGCAGATGATAGATTTTCAATTTATTTTATGGAGGTTTATTTATTTAGAAATTCTACCTCATTCAAATCAGTTAATAACTTCTCAATCAATGCAAAGCTGTTACAAAACCCATCATTTCAATTCATTATTCAGTGATTCATTTTCTTTCTCTATCCATTGTCATTTCGCGTTTTACGTTTGAGGCAATAAATATATTTGTACATTTTTCTCCGAAAACCAACTTCACTTCTGCCTATTATCATCTCATTTAATTTTACATGTATAACGTGGTCCATATTCTTTATTACTGTTCAAACTTTCCTCTGAAAGTTTTATTTTCTCCTTTATTTTGTATATAACTTGCCATATTTTAATTACTGCTTTTATAGCCGTTGCCTCTATTATTCCATAATTTAGGGGTTGATTGTTACTGTTCCCATTAATTCGCGTGTTTATTTATTGAGACGTTTCAATCCTTTCTTCTTCTCAGCAACAAAAATAATATATATTTGCTGTGACCTGCTCCAAATTTTCATTTTCTTCAATCTTTCCCTTTTGAAACATGTTTACGTTTTTCCTTCTTTCGAATGAAACTGCAGAAAACATTTATTTTCCCCAAATCAAGGGAATGGACCATTACCTTGTTTGGTTTATTTGTTGCGCATTCATTTCTATACGTTTCATTTGCTTAAACTTCTCATTCTTCCATTATATTATCCTCTCGCATTTTCCTCTCGGATCTGTTTTTACTCCCACTCCATCCTGAAAAAAAGTATATATAAATCAAGCTTCTTCTTCCCTCTGTCACAGCCACCCATCATATTATTTCCACCGGTTAAAAGAAAGATTTTAATTAAAACAGTAGCTTACCTTGGTTACTCCTTGATTCACGTCCAACTGCCTTCTATTCCAAATTTGATCCAATAAAACAGCCACTAATGTTTATTTCCAGCTGTTACAATGCATTTATGACTGTCTTTATATCTATCAGTTTCGAAATTTGAAAATTTTATACGTTGCATTTATTGGATTTTTAACGGCTCTTTTGACTTTATAACTTTCCTTTATGCTTTAATTGATTTCCTAGTTTCACTTGCTTTCGTTTTAACATTTATTCCATAAGTTACAATATTCACCATTGAATTTTCCTTTTATCCACTTGTTTAATATTATATATAAGGCAAAGTATATACGTTATTTTATTGACAGATGTTTCCCCTTCTATTTCTCCTATCCACTAAATTATATATATACACTGTTGCTTTTCCAAAAAAAAAAAAAGAAAGAAAAAATGACAATATCCTTCTTCTTTTCAAACAAATCCACACTCCTCTCCTTCTTTGATTGATCTGTAGCCGTTTCTTATTCATTCTTCCTTCAGTTTCAAATTTGAAAGTGCTACCCAAGGTAAACAATAAATTGCTTTATTAAGTTTTCAAATTAATGCTTCTAGACATTTGCTATGTCATTGCTGTATTTTGGGTGATAACGTTTTGAACGTTGATAAAAATAATTAATCTGCGTAGTTTAATATGCTATGAATTGAGATCTAGGAAAGAAATAAATATAAAACATATAACCTGACAAATAATAAAAATTGCTTTAATTGCACCGTTGATTTTGAAACGTATAAAATTCTATACGTTCTTTACGCATACATTCATTTCTTTTATTTTCCTTTACGTTTCCTTTTTCTTATTTTTCCCCTGTAGCCGTTACTTTTTCTAGCCTATTTATTTCCTACTTCATCTCCTTTCCTCTTTTATTTTTCTCCCATCTTTTCTTTTGGATCTGGACTTCAATTGAGACAAACTATTCTTTTTCCTGCCTTTCCTCTCAAACACTACCGCCTCTGCCTGCAACCTTCCCCCACGTCAGCAGCCCCGTGCAAGCGAACCCCTCCACAACCACGTGTCCTCACCTGTGCGTCTCTGGCAATCTTTTTATTGAGGCACACATATATCTATAGTTGGTGATCTCGTGGGTACGTGTATATATATATATGTATAGTTATACGTTATATACAGTTTAGATTTTTAATAAGTATGAGTTTTGTTTTCTTTCTTTCATAGTTTTGTGTTTACAGTTTTAATATTTCAAAGTTTGTTTTGTTTATAGTTTTTTGTTTGCAGTTATTGTTACAGAATAAAGAATTTTTAAGTTGTTTTGTTTTTGTTTTTGTTTTTGTTTTTGTTTTTATATATTTTTAAGAGTATGCGATTTTGGTTATATGTATTGATTTAAGTATTTGTTTTAAAATATATAATGTGTATAGATGTAAGTTTATATTATAAATAAGTATTATATATATTATATTATAAAGCTAGTAACCAGTCTTATTTATTTATTTATTTCATATATATACATATTGCTGTCATGTGTTCTAATATATATAATATGTTTATAATTCCAGTCTGCATTTATGTTGTTAAAAAAAAAAAAAAAAACTCGCATAGATACATTTTTGTATGTTGCATGATTTTGAACAGTTTTATATACATGGTTTCAAATATACATGGTTTAGTTTATGTAAACTTTCAAGGAAATAACTTTGGATATGCATTAAGTTTTAAATGTACATAAATCTCAAAAATGTGCAATTTGGGTTTCGAAGTTTATTAATTAATAATTTTTTTTTTTCAAATATTCTTTAATATATGTTTGTAAAAATTGGGGTTAGAGAAAGTTATTTTATATATATATATATATATATATATACAACATATGTTTTGTTCTAATGGTGTTAAAGTTAAATTAGTAATTTGAAATAAAATATATATATATCTTATTTTAAATATATGGTTAAAAATTTGGTTTTTGAGCAATTTATAACATATATTTTGTTTCAAACTATATCAAGATAGTTCTGATTCATTTTATCAATTCCTTTTGATCAGCTTGGTTGTCCATTCGAATTCGTGCAAATTTTGACTTGCTTTGAAAATCGTCAATTGGATCAGTCATTTCGCAATTCAAATCATAGCTTGTTATGTTGTCTATCTCCTCTCTAGCCTCAAAAGGTGAGCAATCACTCACGATTAACATTCTTTTATTTATTAAATTTGATTTCAATTGAAACGACAATTGAAATATGCTGCTGTTAGTTGTTTTACTGTTATGACTGCTATTATCTATATCTGTTCACCTATGACACCCGAAACCATTATCGGTTAATTATGTATGTGATAATAATACAGATTGGTTGATAATTGATTGTTTGATTGATTGTTGTTTAAATTGGATGTTAATTTTTATTGTTAAGTGATAACTAGTTGCTAGTTCAATTTGGGTAGTATAGTTTACAAATTAAACGGATTATATATGATGGACCTTAATTTATTAAAACCTGACCCCGACATATGTAAATTTGATTAGTTAAATTTGACCCTTTAATTGACGTAGAAATAGAAAATTTTATACTTTAAATCTTTTGAACGTAGTTTGGATTAATTGTTGTAGTTTAAAACTGAAATTTAAAAAGGAACGACAAGTGAAAAACTGTAATGTAATAATCTTTAATCTACATGAAATGATAGTGTAGATTCTAGAAGTAATCATACAAATAGCAATGCGAATTAATACGATTATTTCGGGGTTATTTGATTTATTTATTGAATTGTTATTGATTGTTGTTATTGCCTGTTTATTTACTTTGACACCATCCCTGTCATCACTGCAAGTTCCCTTTGTTATGTTTGTTTTGAATTGAAATGGGTTGAAAAGATAGACCCAAGTAGTTTCCATTTAATTTAATTTGGAATTACGGGTTGAAATGCTATCCACCCGTATACATTTAGTGTACGGATTGAATCCGTAACACTTGACCATGTGATAAGAAATATATGGTCTTATTTAATGTAAATTCTTAAATACATGTATAAAGGGTAATGATAAAGATAGAGTTAATTATGTCTAGTTTAATCAAAGATTTGATTTAATACATAAATCATGATAAATATCTATGTAAATTTTATTCGGAAAAATTTTGCAATAATATTGAACAATTAAGATTGGGAGATAAATTTGGGTTATTTTTAATGGTATTCAGATAAGGATTTATTTATTTAAATCAATTTGAAATTTATCGAAGGAGATATTTCACGTTTAAATAAATTAAGAAATATTGAGTAAAATGTAATTTAAGGTCACTAAAATGATATTGAATCAAATAAGGGAGGGTTCAAGGCTAGATAATAACGATGTAAAAATCGAGAATCTATATGAAACTGTTAAATTTGAATTGTTATATATAAGCTATGAACCATAGCGTAATTAAATGGTGTAGAGGTTCGGTATGTATTTGGAACCAAGATAGTTGAATTGGTTATGTAGATAACTAACCGAACTTAGTGAAATTTGAGTTTGAACTAGATTGGAAATTTTATTTAGAAAACTAGATTGGGAAAATTTTAGTTGAAATGTTGAATACTTAAAATATGGAAACATATTGAAATAAACGGGGAAATTGGGATATCAAATCCAAATTTGGGAATTATAGATGTAAGTGGTTATTTTAGGAAGATTTAAACTAATAAAATGAGATTGGATTTAATTTAAATGGGAAGGTCGGGTTGATGTGAAACGATTTGTTAAGTTAAGGAAATTGAAAGTACTTTACTGTATACATTATTAAAATATATAAATACTATCTTGGGAAATATGATTATTTAAAGCGAATTTGATATTTGGGTTTGAGGTATAAATTAAGTAAATGACCACGGTGTAATAGTGTATATTTCCACCCTGTAGATAGTTCTATGGACCCTTAGAGGATGGACATCCCAAACATCCTTTAAGTTATATTGTATTTCAGTTGATATTTCATTTGAGTTGAATTTATTGATATAAGAATGTTAATCCTGACTCGAGTGTTTTGTGTTTTGCTTTACGCTCGGGTCAGACTGAGTAATACAGCATTAGAGACTCACCTTTGGAGATTGGAGCTTCATTTGGAGATCCAACTATCGTTTCAGCTTTCAGTTTTCTAGTTGACTGGTTCAGAGAAGTCATCGGCTCGTACTGAAGACTTTTCTGTATTCAAGAGATTCTGATGTATTCATTTTAAACTCTGATGTATATAGTAGCTTCATGAACTACTATTTTTTTCTATTCCGCTGCATTATATTACTCTGTGTCTGTGATCTATGTTTGATTTATTTACTGTATATTTTAAGTTTGCCAAATTAAATTAACAATTCGGTATTTTGAATTATTCAAGTCGGACATGTATGGTTTTAGTGTCGATTTGAATGGTCAAAAATAGCGGGTCGTTACAGTTGGTATCAGAGCTTTGGCTCTAGGCAAAACTTAGCATATATGGTAAATTTATTTACAGAATCACTTTCGTTCGAGTTGAATCTCTTCCTTTTTGACTCAATTTCCTTTGAGTTTTGGAATGTCCCTCGGTTCCGAAATTCATTCTGTCTCTCCTTATTTATATTCTTTTGATTCTGGAGTATCCCACAACTCCACTGAATGTTTTGTAAAGGGGGTGAAAACCCCTTTACAATTGGCGTTGATTCACCGAAGATTTCTGTATCCTCGGTTTACGATGCTACTATATCTTGGTATGCCGAATTCTATCTCTGGCAATCGAATGTCGATTTGCTTTAGAATTCCGCATCAATTATATTCCTGAAGTCACGGTTGACCCGGTTAAGGTCGCTCGAGATTTATAGAGGTATATCCATCTTCTATTTTGTATTTTGATTTTCTCAACTTTGTTGAGTCTATCTTCGTATCAGGATTCTATTGATTAGAGTTCCTCTAATTTAAATCTCCATCTTTGTTTGAAATCCATTCTTAAAATTATCCTTTGAAAATCGGGTATGTTTGCATTTTTGAAATTGTTTTATATATCGAAATTATTATTTTGATAACTATGATTTTGTTCTTTATATAAAAGTGAAAATGTTTTCGATAAGGATAAATCAAATAAGAAATGTTATTCTATATAAAAAGGTTTTGAAAGGATTTTGAAATTTTGAAAAATTATAAGAAATTGATTATATAAAAACGATTTATAACTGAAGTGTTAAATTTGAAATTCGAGAATTGAATTCCGGTATTTTGAAATTGGTTTTAAGATTTTGGAAAATATATAAAAATAATACGATTTAAAAGTATTTTTCCGAATCAGAAAGGTTTCAAATGAGTTCAAATGAATTCCAATAATTTTGAAGAAATTTCGAAGAAGTTCTCAAGAAAATAGAAGTCCAGAACTCACTTATGTCGCTGGAAAATAATTTCGGTGATGAGTGCACGCATCATCGACATTGATTTTCGAGTTTCAGAGTGGGGGAGAGGCCACTTTAATAGCTTCGCTATGCGAATGATTTTGTAAAACCGTTATGATTTCAAATTCCGAAGTATAATTTGATATTTTCAAAAGATATATATATATATATATATATATATATATATATATATATATATATATTCGAAACAATTTAAAGTGAGACCGGTGTTCAGTCCTCGAGTTTCAGATTTAATAATTGATTTATTGTTGATTTTCAACTCTTGAATTTAAAATTTGATTTCCCTAACTATTTTGAATGTTCGAACACTTCCAAATCGAGATTAAAATTTTCAAAGCTAAGAAATTTCGAAGAGTATAAAATGTTTGATAAAGAATATAAATTTAGTTTTGAAATGTTTTGAAAAAAAAAGTTGTATAATGGTTTTCAAAAAGGTAAATTGGATATTTCACATAGAAATAGATAGTTTAAAAGTAAAAAAAAAGGATAATTATAAATTTGGAAACCATTTTGAGTATAATTAATTTTGGGAAAATATTTGGTTTTGAAATTAAATTGGAATCAAAAACCAGTACTTATATGGTGATTTTTGGAAATGAATCTGTTTGACTTACTTTAATTTGGAAAATGGGATAATTTTCTAAACCTATTTTTTTGGGAACTTTGAAATATTAGATATTTAATTCGGAAGAAAATTTGGTGAAATCATATATGATTTTGAAACTAAATTTGATATTGAATGATTTGAAATTGAGAACCTTGTATAATTAAGCACTTGATTTGGGAAGTGGTCGGACTTATATAAAATGGATTTGTATAAGTATGAAAGTGATTTGAAATCAATTGATTTGAAAGGTACTCAATTTGGAAAGAAAATTTATATAATCAAAGTCTATGTAAGTATGTTTTGATATACTATTGATTTGGAAAGTATTCGATTTAGAAAGGAATCCTATACATATGGACTTTATATAAGTACGATATTTGGAAGTATTTGAAAAGGTACTATATATATATATATTTTCCAAGTAAAGATATGGAAAGTGCCTTCTGCTTGATATCCGCTTTGTGGCCACAGCGTGGATTCATTCTATCGATATTATTCTCTCTGATTTTCGGTTTTTCGGATGTAATACTCGAGTATTCCCACCGTGGGTAACCCATGGTTTCTTTTTCTCTCGTGAATGCACAGCGAAATTGCCTGGCTGAGTCTTGCCTAGGGGTACGGATTGTTTCCTGGGGGAACCAGGCGTAACCATTGTGTATCCTGCAATCTGTGTAGGTCGCGAATAGTAGCGCAAGTGCCTGGCTGAGTCTTGCCTATGGGTACGGATTGTTTCCTGGGGGAACCAGGCGTAACCATTGTGTATCCTGCACTCTACTAGTCATCATGGCGTAACTCGCAGGGCTGAGAAAGCTTACGGATATGGATTGTTTCCTGGGGGACCCAGGCGTAACCATTGTGTATCTGCGAACCATGATCGGACAAAGGTTTTGGTTTGGTTGTTTTGTTTGGATTGTACTTTCCATATCTGTTTTTAAAGGTTTTCAAGTATTTTCACTGGGTGTTGAAACAAGTCTACTAAGTACTTGAAGAATTCTAGCTTTGCGCCTGATCAACGCATGGCCAGAGTCTGCAAGAACGAGGATAAACTTGTTAAAACATTGAGTTATAAAAGTATTTTCGAAAGAAAAATTGGTTTCAATATAAAAGTATTTATTTATAAAGGTATTTTATTATAAAAGTATTTTCAACAAAGAAATTTTGTATTAATATTTGAAATTTAAATTCTTATGGTTTGAAATAAATTATTCGTGCCCGATTCTATTCTTTTGAATCTACCTCATCTGCTCAGCTTTATTTTTCACCTATATTCCGTTTTCGGAATCTACCTTCCTTTCCTTTTTGAATAAATCTTTTAAATATTGCTTATTTGTATACTACATTTGTTTATATAAAATTTTAGTGTTATAAATATTTTTGAAGTTATAAATTAAATAAAACATCTTTAAAGAAAATGATTATTAATTTATTGATAATATTTAAAAGGTATCTTGAGATAAATTAAAAATTTCATAAATTTTGGATTTAATATTTTCAACAGTCTTTGTAAATAGAAGTAATAGTGTAAATAATTGTTATCAAAGGAGTTTTGAAAATTTTTAAAGTATCAAAGATAATCGTATTCCAAATGAAGCTTTCAAATTTCAAGCAAAATTTATTTAGTTTCAAAGTATTGGTTTAATTTTGACTTCCAATCTACTATTATTTCTGGTTGTACAATCCTCCTACCTCCTTCCTTTTCGGGGACGAAAAGTTTTGAGTGGGGGAGAGTGTAACGACCCGTAAAATTTTAATAATTTTTAATGTTTTTACGTATTTAATTAAAATTTTGAGAACTTTAAAAATAATATTTTGATATAAAAAAAAATTAATATTTGGATTACATTCAATTGTACGTAGCAGATGATAGATTTTCAATTTATTTTATGGAGGTTTATTTATTTAGAAATTCTACCTCATTCAAATCAGTTAATAACTTCTCAATCAATGCAAAGCTGTTACAAAACCCATCATTTCAATTCATTATTCAGTGATTCATTTTCTTTCTCTATCCATTGTCATTTCGCGTTTTACGTTTGAGGCAATAAATATATTTGTACATTTTTCTCCAAAAACCAACTTCACTTCTGCCTATTATCATCTCATTTAATTTTACATGTATAACGTGGTCCATATTCTTTATTACTGTTCAAACTTTCCTCTGAAAGTTTTATTTTCTCCTTTATTTTGTATATAACTTGCCATATTTTAATTACTGCTTTTATAGCCGTTGCCTCTATTATTCCATAATTTAGGGGTTGATTGTTACTGTTCCCATTAATTCGCGTGTTTATTTATTGAGACGTTTCAATCCTTTCTTCTTCTCAGCAACAAAAATAATATATATTTGCTGTGACCTGCTCCAAATTTTCATTTTCTTCAATCTTTCCCTTTTGAAACATGTTTACGTTTTTCCTTCTTTCGAATGAAACTGCAGAAAACATTTATTTTCCCCAAATCAAGGGAATGGACCATTACCTTGTTTGGTTTATTTGTTGCGCATTCATTTCTATACGTTTCATTTGCTTAAACTTCTCATTCTTCCATTATATTATCCTCTCGCATTTTCCTCTCGGATCTGTTTTTACTCCCACTCCATCCTGAAAAAAAGTATATATAAATCAAGCTTCTTCTTCCCTCTGTCACAGCCACCCATCATATTATTTCCACCGGTTAAAAGAAAGATTTTAATTAAAACAGTAGCTTACCTTGGTTACTCCTTGATTCACGTCCAACTGCCTTCTATTCCAAATTTGATCCAATAAAACAGCCACTAATGTTTATTTCCAGCTGTTACAATGCATTTATGACTGTCTTTATATCTATCAGTTTCGAAATTTGAAAATTTTATACGTTGCATTTATTGGATTTTTAACGGCTCTTTTGACTTTATAACTTTCCTTTATGCTTTAATTGATTTCCTAGTTTCACTTGCTTTCGTTTTAACATTTATTCCATAAGTTACAATATTCACCATTGAATTTTCCTTTTATCCACTTGTTTAATATTATATATAAGGCAAAGTATATACGTTATTTTATTGACAGATGTTTCCCCTTCTATTTCTCCTATCCACTAAATTATATATATACACTGTTGCTTTTCCAAAAAAAAAGAAAAAAGAAAAAAAAAGAAAGAAAAAATGACAATATCCTTCTTCTTTTCAAACAAATCCACACTCCTCTCCTTCTTTAATTGATCTGTAGCCGTTTCTTATTCATTCTTCCTTCAGTTTCAAATTTGAAAGTGCTACCCAAGGTAAACAATAAATTGCTTTATTAAGTTTTCAAATTAATGCTTCTAGACATTTGCTATGTCATTGCTGTATTTTGGGTGATAACGTTTTGAACGTTGATAAAAATAATTAATCTGCGTAGTTTAATATGCTATGAATTGAGATCTAGGAAAGAAATAAATATAAAACATATAACCTGACAAATAATAAAAATTGCTTTAATTGCACCGTTGATTTTGAAACGTATAAAATTCTATACGTTCTTTACGCATACATTCATTTCTTTTATTTTCCTTTACGTTTCCTTTTTCTTATTTTTCCCCTGTAGCCGTTACTTTTTCTAGCCTATTTATTTCCTACTTCATCTCCTTTCCTCTTTTATTTTTCTCCCATCTTTTCTTTTGGATCTGGACTTCAATTGAGACAAACTATTCTTTTTCCTGCCTTTCCTCTCAAACACTACCGCCTCTGCCTGCAACCTTCCCCCACGTCAGCAGCCCCGTGCAAGCGAACCCCTCCACAACCACGTGTCCTCACCTGTGCGTCTCTGGCAATCTTTTTATTGAGGCACACATATATCTATAGTTGGTGATCTCGTGGGCACGTGTATATATATATATATGTATAGTTATACGTTATATACAGTTTAGATTTTTAATAAGTATGAGTTTTGTTTTCTTTCTTTCATAGTTTTGTGTTTACAGTTTTAATATTTCAAAGTTTGTTTTGTTTATAGTTTTTTGTTTGCAGTTATTGTTACAGAATAAAGAATTTTTAAGTTGTTTTGTTTTTTTTTTGTTTTTTTTTATATATTTTTAAGAGTATGCGATTTTGGTTATATGTATTGATTTAAGTATTTGTTTTAAAATATATAATGTGTATAGATGTAAGTTTATATTATAAATAAGTATTATATATATTATATTATAAAGCTAGTAACCAGTCTTATTTATTTATTTATTTCATATATATACATATTGCTGTCATGTGTTCTAATATATATAATATGTTTATAATTCCAGTCTGCATTTATGTTGTTAAAAAAAAAAACTCGCATAGATACATTTTTGTATGTTGCATGATTTTGAACATTTTTATATACATGGTTTCAAATATACATGGTTTAGTTTATGTAAACTTTCAAGGAAATAACTTTGGATATGCATTAAGTTTTAAATGTACATAAATCTCAAAAATGTGCAATTTGGGTTTCGAAGTTTATTAATTAATAATTTTTTTTTTCTTTCAAATATTCTTTAATATATGTTTGTAAAAATTGGGGTTAGAGAAAGTTATTTTATATATATATATATATATATACAACATATGTTTTGTTCTAATGGTGTTAAAGTTAAATTAGTAATTTGAAATAAAATATATATATATCTTATTTTAAATATATGGTTAAAAATTTGGTTTTTGAGCAATTTATAACATATATTTTGTTTCAAACTATATCAAGATAGTTCTGATTCATTTTATCAATTCCTTTTGATCAGCTTGGTTGTCCATTCGAATTCGTGCAAATTTTGACTTGCTTTGAAAATCGTCAATTGGATCAGTCATTTCGCAATTCAAATCATAGCTTGTTATGTTGTCTATCTCCTCTCTAGCCTCAAAAGGTGAGCAATCACTCACGATTAACATTCTTTTATTTATTAAATTTGATTTCAATTGAAACGACAATTGAAATATGCTGCTGTTAGTTGTTTTATTGTTATGACTGCTATTATCTGTATCTGTTCACCTATGACACCCGAAACCATTATCGGTTAATTATGTATGTGATAATAATACAGATTGGTTGATAATTGATTGTTTGATTGATTGTTGTTTAAATTGGATGTTAATTTTTATTGTTAAGTGATAACTAGTTGCTAGTTCAATTTGGGTAGTATAGTTTACAAATTAAACGGATTATATATGATGGACCTTAATTTATTAAAACCTGACCCCGACATATGTAAATTTGATTAGTTAAATTTGACCCTTTAATTGACGTAGAAATAGAAAATTTTATACTTTAAATCTTTTGAACGTAGTTTGGATTAATTGTTGTAGTTTAAAACTGAAATTTAAAAAGGAACGACAAGTGAAAAACTGTAATGTAATAATCTTTAATCTACATGAAATGATAGTGTAGATTCTAGAAGTAATCATACAAATAGCAATGCGAATTAATACGATTATTTCGGGGTTATTTGATTTATTTATTGAATTGTTATTGATTGTTGTTATTGCCTGTTTATTTACTTTGACACCATCCCTGTCATCACTGCAAGTTCCCTTTGTTATGTTTGTTTTGAATTGAAATGGGTTGAAAAGATAGACCCAAGTAGTTTCCATTTAATTTAATTTGGAATTACGGGTTGAAATGCTATCCACCCGTATACATTTAGTGTACGGATTGAATCCGTAACACTTGACCATGTGATAAGAAATATATGGTCTTATTTAATGTAAATTCTTAAATACATGTATAAAGGGTAATGATAAAGATAGAGTTAATTATGTCTAGTTTAATCAAAGATTTGATTTAATACATAAATCATGATAAATATCTATGTAAATTTTATTCGGAAAAATTTTGCAATAATATTGAACAATTAAGATTGGGAGATAAATTTGGGTTATTTTTAATGGTATTCAGATAAGGATTTATTTATTTAAATCAATTTGAAATTTATCGAAGGAGATATTTCACGTTTAAATAAATTAAGAAATATTGAGTAAAATGTAATTTAAGGTCACTAAAATGATATTGAATCAAATAAGGGAGGGTTCAAGGCTAGATAATAACGATGTAAAAATCGAGAATCTATATGAAACTGTTAAATTTGAATTGTTATATATAAGCTATGAACCATAGTGTAATTAAATGGTGTAGAGGTTCGGTATGTATTTGGAACCAAGATAGTTGAATTGGTTATGTAGATAACTAACCGAACTTAGTGAAATTTGAGTTTGAACTAGATTGGAAATTTTATTTAGAAAACTAGATTGGGAAAATTTTAGTTGAAATGTTGAATACTTAAAATATGGAAACATATTGAAATAAACGGGGAAATTGGGATATCAAATCCAAATTTGGGAATTATAGATGTAAGTGGTTATTTTAGGAAGATTTAAACTAATAAAATGAGATTGGATTTAATTTAAATGGGAAGGTCGGGTTGATGTGAAACGATTTGTTAAGTTAAGGAAATTGAAAGTACTTTACTGTATACATTATTAAAATATATAAATACTATCTTGGGAAATATGATTATTTAAAGCGAATTTGATATTTGGGTTTGAGGTATAAATTAAGTAAATGACCACGGTGTAATAGTGTATATTTCCACCCTGTAGATAGTTCTATGGACCCTTAGAGGATGGACATCCCAAACATCCTTTAAGTTATATTGTATTTCAGTTGATATTTCATTTGAGTTGAATTTATTGATATAAGAATGTTAATCCTGACTCGAGTGTTTTGTGTTTTGCTTTACGCTCGGGTCAGACTGAGTAATACAGCATTAGAGACTCACCTTTGGAGATTGGAGCTTCATTTGGAGATCCAACTATCGTTTCAGCTTTCAGTTTTCTAGTTGACTGGTTCAGAGAAGTCATCGGCTCGTACTGAAGACTTTTCTGTATTCAAGAGATTCTGATGTATTCATTTTAAACTCTGATGTATATAGTAGCTTCATGAACTACTATTTTTATTCTATTCCGCTGCATTATATTACTCTGTGTCTGTGATTTGTGTTTGATTTATTTACTGTATATTTTAAGTTTGCCAAATTAAATTAACAATTCGGTATTTTGAATTATTCAAGTCGGACATGTATGGTTTTAGTGTCGATTTGAATGGTCAAAAATAGCGGGTCGTTACACCTCTCTAATAGCTTTACAATGTCATCGATTTCATGAAATTTTGTTGAGTTTTGAGGAAGTTATGATGATTTGATTTTAGTTTGTTACAAGGAAGAAGGAGATAGAGAGGAGCAGTCGGTTTTTTGAAAAGTAAAAGTACATGAGTTTGTGTAAGTGGAAGGAGGGAAATAATCGTTCATTCAAAAATTCAAAATTTTAAACTCTAATTCTTGGTGGTCGATCAACCCGATACCGTATCGATCATAATTTTTCCGTACGGACTCCAAATGAGGCGAACCAAAATGCTGCGCGAATTAGATACATAAGATGCCTGCAATGGTGCATGTTCCATTGCCAAATTATAAAGTTGGAAAATGGCCATTTTGCCCTTCTTATTTTAGATTTATTTTATTAACACATTAAATTCAATTTTTTTGAATTATCAATTTATTAATGTTTAATTAAAATATTTACCGATTTTCCTAAGTTATACCCCCCTTAAATGAATTTCATCCCCAAAATTCCTAAGAAAAGGAAATTGTAATATAACGTTCACTCATTCGCCATGCACATATAAACAAGTAACAATCATAACATCCAATTTATGCAAACAATATATGTATATAAATGATATAAATAGCATATATATATGAATAATACCATGTACTTGCAGTTTCTACCTTTATAATGCATAAATGCAGCCAATGCAACCTATATGAATGTAGCAAGATAGCGTATAACCATGGATGCACACCATAATATAAGCATTTATATATTTTCTATATGAATAAAAATTCAATAATATAAAATATAAGAACCAAATCATCAAAAGCATTAAAATCCTAATCTTAGAATAACCTAACTAAGGAAATCAAACCCAAAAAAGGATACGTATCAGTAAAGAGTTAAGGATAAGTAGCCCTCATCTTATCTTCAGGCTTCCACGTGCTCTCTGCCAGATCATTCCCCCATTCCACTCTAACTAATTTCTCTATTTTGTTCCTAAGTCATTTCACCCCATGCTGTACAATACAGACTAGACTATGGGATGAACTTAGCTCAAACTCCAACTCTATCTCCACCAACTGGCTAGATGAACTATAGTCGTCAGATCATGTACACATTTTTTGCAAATGCGACGCATGAAATACATTGTAAAATCCCACCATCTTCTTCGGAAGCTCCACTCTGTATGTCAAATTTCCTATCCACTCTAGCACCGGAAATGAGCCGACAAATCTGGATACTAACTTCCCCGAATTTCCAAATATTACCATCCTCTTCAATGGATAAACTTTAACAAAAAGTAAATCTCCACTTTGAATTCCAATCTTCCTTCTCCTATCAACGTATGACTTCTATCGATCTTGTGTAGCTTTCATTGTGTTCCTTATAAGCTCTACCTTATCCATGACATCTACTTATATCTAGACCCAAAGTGATTTATTTATAGACTCCTACCAACATAAAGGTGATTTGCACGGCCTTTCATACAATGCTTCAAACATTATCATACCTATACTAGCCAGGTAGTTATTATTATAAGCAAACTCCACAAGATGTAGATGATCCTCTCAAGATCCTTTAGAATCCAATATATAAGCCATTAACAAGTCGTCCAAAACTTTAGTTACTCTCTCTGTCTGTCCATCGGTCACCGGCTGATAGCTATAACGCTCCACCTCTATGCTCATACTAACAAAGAATATTACGTAGTAATATTGTCTGACAATATGGAGAATAAGGCTAGATAAAAGAGACCAACCGTGAGTATTCCCTTGGGAAAACCCTGACACGATTTTTTCATGAATCATATATGACGCATACGGTATCGGCACAAAGTAATCAACGCGACGGCTAATAAGAGCAGAACAATATGTAATATATCAAAGAAAGTACATAATCATAGAACACGGTGGAATATAAAATATAGACATGAAGATACATACATAAATGAGTCTATAAAACAGAATACTAAACTTGCATAATATAAATATAGATATAGACACAAACATGTCTCAAAAATATACATGACATAATAAGTCAACAACTCATATAAGTACACAACATGCACAAAGGTCTAGGACCTAAGGACATACACATGGATATATATATATATAAGAACTAAAGACACACACATGGATATATATATGTATATATATATCTTCATCAGCTGTAGTCCCTAATGCCTCCTATAGGCTCCTT
The DNA here is from genome assembly GCA_030765085.1 of Allium cepa. NCBI lineage: Eukaryota > Viridiplantae > Streptophyta > Magnoliopsida > Asparagales > Amaryllidaceae > Allium > Allium cepa. Next base: position 218,042,487 of record CM060929.1, read on the forward strand.
CATAATTCACTCATGAAAAATGGATCACGATCGCTTGAACTACTGTTGGTCATGTTTCTTTTTATTGAGAAATAGAAGAAGCCATGCTAACTAAATGAACTTTTCAATAGAAGGAATTCGCTAAAGTTGCCGATGAAAAGAAAGATTTACTTAAAGAGGCCTTCTCATTACGTGGAACTATTGTAGTGCTTCTTATACGAAAGCAATTGAAAAGGGAACTCAATCTTGGTTTCCCAAGGGAAATATTTTCCCTATCATTATTGTTGATGTTGTCTGAAATTAAATGAAATGTACTTTTTAAGGAGAAGCTATATGAACATTCTGAGCTCAAACTCATGGTATGCATCATGGTGCAAGACCTTCCCATCGTTTTGAACTTCTAGGGAAGATTCAGCATTGATCCGTTGGGATTTCTCTCATTGTGGAAAATTCCCCACTACTGCCTCTCATAGGAGTCTGGGCTAGTCTTGGTATCCCAGTGTGGTTGATCATCCTGTTAGACCAGTTAAATGACTATTCTTGACCGGCAAAGCCTCGCCCTAAGCTCCTCCATCACCGGGCGGCTCACTTCCCCCAGGCTTAATTAATTAGTAACTATTGCTTCTTCTTTGAGAAAATAATTCCATGATCTATGGGCCTTCTACCTCCATTGGACATTTCTTCATCAGGCTTTCACCCATTGCAAAAAATTCCCCAGTGCTGCCTCCTTACTAGAAATCCATGTAGTCGGACCAATTAGGAAGGAATAAAATGATTTATGATTTTACATAAAAAAAATCTTCTCAAATTTTTAATTGAAATAATTTTACTTTAATGTAAACTACAACCAAAAAGAATATATCCAAACCAACAAGATAGTCAATTTGTTGTCAATCAAAGTAGTTTAAAAAACATGAAATGTATGTGTATATCTTAATTAAAAGGTTTTCAATCAAAATAGTTTTGATTAAGAAATTTTTTGTCAATCAAAATAATTGAAAGTTAATAAAAATTGCTTGAAAAACCATGTAAGTTATATGTATATGTATACGTATACGTATATGTATACGTATACGTATACGTATATGTATATGTATATGTATATGTATATGTATATGTATATGCATATGTGTGTGTACTTAATCAAAATTTACGAACATAGTTGTTTTTCTTGAATAATAATGGTAAAACAACGTCAAACCAAATCAAACAATTTAGGTCTATGTAAATCCACTGTAATGATTCAGATCTAAACTGATATAAACAATAAATAGTCAAATGAGATGAAGAAACTAAAATGTATGTCAACATAAAGATTATACAACCAATTATGGTGTAGAAAATGGATCTGAATTAAATAAGCACGATGATAACTTAATAAATTAGACGTGAAAAAATTAGATCTAAAATATATTATAGTTAAAAAAAGTATATCATAATCAATTATATAATTATATGAAGTGCTACTTGTAGATAGTATCTAGCTATTGCCCAAGAGAATACCTTGAATATTGAATCTTTATTTCTCTTTTTGAAACCTTATTCAATACTTCCAAAAGTCGCAACCCGATTGAGAAAGTTGCACACCGTTCCTTTTGATTTTGAATTGAATACCTACTGTATTTGTTACCTGAATTTTGAGAAGGGAGAGAAGTATTTTCGACCATGGCGAGACGGGAGAAGTGGAGGCACAAACCCTAGAAAGAAATTATGAGAAAAAAGTGGCAAGAGATGTTTAAATAGTATAAGAAAGAAGGAGGTCAAAGACAGAAACGTATCTTTCTTTTACTTAGCCATTTACACGTCTTTTGGAATAAAACTCCTAATTCATCTCCATCATGGTCAAACATACATATTTTCCTATTGGGCCTCAAATCACTTTAAGCCAGACCAGATATTTTGCATTTAAATCAAATTTAAACATATAACGATAACGTATATAGACAATTGTGTATATAACTTTTATATATATACTATTTTTAATATCGATCAACAAAATTCAAGAAATATTATAATTAATATTTCATAAATGTTAATTAATTTAATTAATTATAACATTTATAATTTAATTAAATAGGGTTATAGATGGAGAATTCAATATTGCAGTTGTATTGACTCTTTAGGTGCAAATTCGGTTAGTGATTAATATCAAACAATTCGAATATTAATGCTCAAATGTCACCTTAGCTGGTGGTATGAAATTTTGGCCAAATTTATTATTTATATAGCTTAGGTAAAAATCAAATTTTATATATTTAAGCATTACATTATAGTGACAATTATTTACACCAGTTCTGCTCATCAAAACTATATCGCATTAGGACTTATAGAATTTAGTAATGGTCAAAATTCCAATATCATTAACATTTAACTTTATAGTCTAAACATAAAAGTCATTGGTTCAATAATAACGATTATTATTAACTGAAATACTACGGATAGAGACTTTGACTTTTAGTTGACTTAAGTTGACCCCATGATACTAACCTCATACAAATAGAGAGACGAATGTTCTATTGAATAGTATTTAACTTCCAGTGCTTCCACTTGACCAACTATAGTCATTCGACAGACGTTGTGCCATGATTTAACTATAATTAGGACGAATTTTCCATACTGAAGCTTGACGGTCTTCTTAAGTCGATGGAATTGTATAATATTATCACATTTCTATTTGACCTTAGCTATATTAACTAATAGAAAACTATCGAATGAGTAATTGTATGGTCATCCAATAACTATTAGTACGTACCACTTGGTGCTCCAGCAGTTATGAGTAATACACTGCCCAACATTTAGAGAGCATTATGTACTCTAGTCTCAAAAGATACATTGATACCTAGTATCGATACATCTTTACTAGGAATATTACTCATGGTCACATTACATTGTAACTACTACCACAAGAACATACCATTTATGGATTTTTAGTTAAACATACCTAGATTGAATAATCAATTATTTATAATGTTATAACAAGTATATAACCAAAGAAAAACACCTTTTATTTTAAACAAGATTGGATATTAAGTCAGATTTATGTAACAAATTACATAATTTCCCCTAGGGCGTATACCCCTAACTCTAATAAAATCGAATTCTCTATTGAATAGCATTTCACTCCCAATGCTTCAATTTAGACTCGACTATAGTCGTTCATTGGTCACCATGCCACGATTTAAGTGTTGGAACAGGGCTAGACTACAATGGAGTAATTGGGGAAATTTCAGAAAATATTTTTACCTTTTGGATCATTATTAGGCCTATATATTCTAAGTTTATTTAGAAATTTTGTAAATTTTGTTTTAAATAAAATCAATTTTTTATTTATTTTTACAAATAAGATTTTATTTTTTATAATTTTGTATGTCATAATATATAAATATATATACCATATAACATATATATGTACGTGCACGTGCGCCATAACAAAGTTTATATAGGTTGACATGCTTGTGTATATATGTTGGAATTTACACCGCAACGGACATGTTAGCCCATCTCGTATACAAACATGTTGTCTAAATGTGTGTGTGTGTGTGTATAAATAATACACACACACACGTGTGTGTGTATCTATGTATGTGTGTGTATGTGTATCATAAATCAGTACTAATAAAATAAATTTTAGTAACGCACTTGAATAAATATGTATATATGTACACAAAATATAATATGTTTCCAATATTAAAATACAATATAAATTTATATAAACTTACAAAATTATTAATACATAGTTCGAAAGCTGAATTTTTTTAAAATAAAATTATATGTATATATAGTAAATATATATATACTTATAAAACATTACAATATATATAATAATAATTAACATTTCTATATATTGCCTTCGTCCTAGAAGTTAAAAAAATTTAGTTTTAAACCATTAATTTTTTTTTATTTTGTTTTAAACGGATGGAGAAAACTTAAAATAAGTTAATTCAAAATCAAAATGATGATATATTTTTGTATAAAAATCTATACTTTTATTTTATACTGTTTATAAATTTATATATATTTATTTGTCGCACAAACAAATTTTATGTTAAATAAAAGGCATATAAAATATGTGCAGTTTAAATAAAGAAATTATTTATTTTAAATACGAATGCATTTTTATGTTAATAATTTTTTATTTTAAGTATAGAACATGTATTATGTAGTATTATATTTTGTATACTAATTTTTAATTAAAATATAAATTGTTTATATATATAATTTAATTTTAATTTTTTTATTACTTGGTCATCGGTAATATGATGTAGTTTGTTATTATTATGCATACACATGTATATCCAATAATCCAAATGTGATAACATATGGGTATATGGATTCATCATAATTGCTAATTAACATATATACAATGTAATAAATAAATTTATCATTAGTAAATCAAAAATATACCTTCCATCAAATCCTTGTACGCACACCTAAAAATAAAGAAAGCAACTTTTTGAATCTAATTCCTAGTCGAAAAGTTGTTAGCTACCAAATAGCTTTACTACCGAGGTCAAATCAAGCTATTAATTTGATGTTTTGTGTTTGGATTTCGGGGATTTGAAGGGGTATGGTCGGCCTCTATTTATTGGAGTAGAAGAACCAAAATGTCTATAAATAGGTGAATATTGAAGGGAATAAATAGAGGAGAGATAAGAGAGTAAACTAAGGATCAAGATCCTTATTTCTCTCTTACCATTTCTTTCCTTTTGAATTCAAAATTCCTCCTTCTAAAGCCATTATATGGCTAGCCTCATCTAGGCTCTTTATGGCTAACCATCTAAGCCCCTTTGGGCCTCAAAACAATTTCAAGCCTAAATAATATTTGTTGCATTTAAATGCATATCGATATCATATATCGATTAGTGTTTATATAATTACTACATGCACGCTATTTAATATTGTTCAACGCACATCAAATAAAATTTTATAACTAATATTTCAGAAGTATTAATTAATTCATAAAAATTGCAAATTAATTAAATCATATGGTAATAGAAATATTCAATGTTTCATTTGTACGACTCTTAGGTGTAAATTTGGTCAGCGACTAATATCGAATGATTCATAATTGAGCATTCACGCGTCACTTAGCAGGTATTGTAACATTATGATCAAATTGCACCTTCGTTGGCTTGCCCCAAATCTTGGTCATCTCTCTTCTATTCTCTGTCACGAAATGCGAGTGATTACAAATCAATTGAATTTGAAATTTTCGAAGAGAATGGAGTGAGGATTCCTCCACCATTGGTGATGCAAGCCGGAATTGACTTTTGGTCTGAATATTTGGTTGGTTTCTTTCTGGAACCAAATCATCATCTTCGCGATCTGGTGTCGGATTTGCGTAAGGCTTGGAAGCTGCGAGGAAATTTGCATGTTAAGCTGATCGACTCCATGTATTATATAAAGTTTTCCTCTTTTGAGGATCGTCGGCTAGTTCTTGGTGCCGAGCCATCTATTTTTGCTGGAAGGCCCTTTATTATTACTCCTTGGTCTCCCACTGTGGCGAGTGCTCGTGAGAAGGTGCTTTCCATCCCCATTTGGGTGTACTTTTCGCATATCCCCTCTGCACTTCAGCCTTTGCTTAGGTTGAATTGGTTAGCCTGCAATGTCGGAAAATTGATATGCTTTGACTCTAATACGGTTGCCCGTGATAAATTGATGTAGGCAGAGGCTCTTATTGAGATATCCCCTATTAAGACTCTCCCTGCTTCTATTCATGTTCAGCTTGCTGTTGGGCATGTTGAGGAGGTCCGTGTTTGCTATGGTTGGGTTCCAGATATATGCTCTTCCTGTCACTCTTTTGGCCATCTAGCAATCTCCTGCCTACATCCCAAATTAACCGCTGCTCCTCGAAAGATTCCTCTGCCTCGACCCTCGCTCCAGAAATGGATTCCTAAGGCTCCTTCCTCTATCCCACAGGTCGCCCCCTCCTGAGGTTCTTGTGTCTGATCTGGGTCCGCCTCCTTCTGTTGACATGCCAGCCTCTCCTTCTATTGCTGTGGAACCTTCTGTTCCCCTAGCTATTCCTTTAGCTATTCCAGATTCTTCTCGGTTGCCTGTTGTTTGGGTTGAGTCTGAGAGGTGTTGGGTTAATCACATTTCTGATGTGAGATATAACCCGATGGGTGATTCATTCTTCAGATTTGTATCCGATGATCTGATGGACCTTAGATGCCTTTATTACATACGGTCTGATGATTCATTAGTTCTTGATGTGGATGGAGTGTATGCGAGTAGGAATTCTGACATGCTAGCTGATTCTTCTTGGGATTTCTCTTTCATTTACTCTTCTGATGCATTGGGTTATGATCCTAGCCTTGCTATCCATTTCAGGCCCTTTGCTGGTCTATGTGGGAATGTCCCGATAGTTTCTGATGATGATGGTGATTCTTCCTCTTCGGAGGAGTCCTAATCTAGGTGCTTTTTATAGTTACAGTGACATGTCCGTCACATACCTGTGCTGTATTTTTATTTCTTTTTTCTTAGTAGATTAGGTGCTTTTACCTATCTCCTGTACTTCAACTTTATTACTTTCATAATAAAAGTGGACGGTCCACTATAAAACAGGCTTGCCTTGCAAAAAAAAATTATCGCTTACTTGGCATTGGTAAAATCCAATTTTACTTTATTAAACATTAACTGGTAGTGACATTTACTTGCACCAACTCTCTTCATCAAAACTACATTACTTAGGACTTATGGAACTTGATAATGGTCAAAATTCCAAAATCGTCCATATTTAACTTTATAGTCCAACGAAAAAGTCCTTTGTTCAATAATAACAATTATTATTAACCGAACCGCTCAAGCCAAAGACTTTGACTTTGAGTTGGCTTCAATTAACAGCGATACTGTAAGAATTGGGCCAGCCCATAGTAGAAGTTGTGAATTTCAAAAGAAAAATCCCTTATTGGATCTATGTTGGGCCTATGAAGTCTAATTCATTTAGAAAATTTCAAAATATTATTTAAATAAAATATTTTATGTTATTTAAATTTATAATTATAGTTTTATTTAATTTATGTATTGATACATATATATAATCTATGTATGTGTGTCATACACAAACTCACACACACACATCTGTGTGTGTGTCTATATGTGTGTGCACGTGCAACATATCAACCCATGCAAGGTATAACATATAGATGTTGGGATTTGCAATGCAACCGACACGTTAATTCATCCAATATGCAAGTATACGTTGTCCAAATATGTGTGTGTGCATAAACCATTATTTTATATGAATATTATATATATATTTTAAGTTTGTTTAAATAATTTTATATAAATGTGTACTATATTTAAATATATATTTATATATACTCTTATAAATAAAATATTAATATTATATATACACATATTATTAAAATATATTTATTTAAATATATATAAGTTAATTAAAATAACTAAATAATAATTTATTTTAACCATAAATAATATATGTGTACATATATATATATATATATATATATATATGTATATGTATATGTATAATAACAAAGTAATTCTTTTTAATATATTATACATGCATATATATTTATAATATATAATCATATGTATTAATTAATGATATTATTCAAGATAATTTTTTCATTAAATCTAGATCATACGCATAGCTCAAAAATAATTTTATATATAAATATTTTTTAATTTAAAATTCATTTTAACTAAATATTCATTTGAAAATTAATAAAATATTAATAAATAAGAAATTTCAAAACGTTATTTCAAAATTTAAATTTTTAGTAAACCCTAAATGATAGTTTATGGTTTGAATTTTTTTCCATATTTTAATCGATTTAAATTAGTTTTATGTTAATTTTTTAATTTTGGACATTTTATATAATTAACTTTTAAAAATAGAAATCATTTTTCGCCGAGAGCTTATCTAGTGCTAATATAATTTTATAAAATTTAAATAATAATTTTCATAACTTATTCGAATTAATATAATTTATTATAAATTTAAATAATATTAAATAATAATTAAAAATATATTTTTTATTGCAGAAAATTAATTTTGTATGATAAATTATATATAAAATTATATGACCAATTTTAGCCATAGTACGATGTTATAACTAATTATAAACTTTATATGTATAATTAAATATTATATATTGATATATAAAATATATAATTATATTATTTTACATATGGTAGCGCTAATCTAACATATATGATGTAAAAACCCTTTTTTCTATTATAAATATATACACACATATAACTAAAACTGTTTTGTGACAACATTGCTTGCATATTGAATCGTCGCCTAACTAACAATATAACACACACAAATATGATAAACACATTATACAGAAAATCATTAACTATAATCTTATGAAATCATACTTGAATTCTAAAGCCTTGGAGTACACCTTGAAAAATAAATTTTCTCTTTGAAATTCTTTTCGATTCAGTGGAGTGTTAGTCTTTGAACCATTGACCCTCAACTATCGAATAGTGATTGAATATGACTGGATTTGGGTTTGTAGTGATAGAAGGGCAAGATTACATTTTCAACCGGCAAGTATGGAAAGAGGAGGTAGCAAAAGATCATATCTAATCTGAGCCATCCAAAATTAATCCCCCTCTACCAAAATTGAGCCGCCAATAGATATGTTTGCTACATAAAATAACAAGCCGTATGAAGGGCCTTAAACCAATTAAACCCATATAAAATATTATGCAATTAAATTCAATTTAATCTCTTATCCATATCGTATGTCAGTTGATATATTTATAAATATTATAAATATATTTGTTATATTTATTTCTCAAATTTTATAATTAATATTTCATAAATATAATTAATTTATAACAATTGAAAATTAATTAAATCATTTGGTCAAAGGTGAATTCAGTATTTCGGTTGTATGACTCGTTACGTGTAAATTTGGCTAGCGTTTAATATCAAACTATTCGAATATTAACATTCACATGTCACTTAGCAGATGGAGTGACATTTTGGCCAAATTTATCGGTTACACGGTTTTGGTAAAATCCAATTTCACTTTGTTAGGCGTTATCTGGTTGTGACTTTTATTTTCACCAATTATCTTCGTCAAAACTATATAACTTTGGACTTATGGAATTTGATAATGGTCAAAATTCCAATATCACCATATTTAACTCCGTAGTCCAAAGACAAAGTCCTTGGTTTAATAATGATAATTATTATTAACTGAAATGATCTGGCCAAAGACTTTGACTTTGAGTTGACTGTGATACTGACCCCACATAAATGATGAGACAGACCCTCTCTTGAATTGTGTTTCTCTTCTAATACTTGTACTTGATGCAAATATAGTCACTCGATGGGCAATGTGCCACGATTTGACTATAATCAAAGCGGAATTTTTATATTGAAGATCGATGGTATTATCAAGTCGAGAGAACTAAGTAAATCAGTCACATCGATATTTTTCGTTTGACCTTAGTTATTTTAACCAACAAAAAACAATTGAGTGATTCGTTCCATAATTATCCAATAACTATTAGTACGTAGGCTCTTGGTCCTCCCAACAGTCATGAGTAATACACTACCCAACATTTAGAGAGCGTTACGTACTCTAGTCTCAACAGATACACCTATATCCAGTCTCGATGTAGCTTGATTAGGAAGATTTAAAATGGTTTATTTATTTTATTATGATAAATTACTTACGGTTACAACACTTTCTAACTACTATAACAAAATATACCATTTGTGATTTACTATAAAATATAATTTTAATAAATTAATATAACACATTATATCAAGTATATAATAGAAAGAAAACACTTTTATTTCTATCAAAATTGGTTGTCGAGTTAGATATACGTAACAAATTACATAATTGCCTATATGGCATACCCCTAACTCGATAAATCTCTCATTTGAACTTAGGGTCAATTATGGAATCATATTTCAACTTTTCCAATTGGTTTCCTCTAAACTGATTGAGTCAGTGCCTTAGTGAACGGGTATGCTATTATGTTTAATTATCTAATCTATTAACCAACTCTCTCCGACGTTGATAAACTACCTTTATCATTTAGGATAATTCAAAGTTTGTCTTTCGACTTTAAGTGAGCTCTAGGTTCTGTTACGAACTATATCATGAAATTGTTATCATATAACAATGTTATGGGATTCTCAATATTTAAAATCACCCGAAGCCCAGTTATAAATTTGTGCATTTATATTTATTACATTGCTTTATTGCGGCGCTATTCAAGGTGATGTACTTAGTCTTTTCATTGAATCAGACATAGTATATCATTTGGAACATTTCCAATTTAAATATTCTTAACTTGAATTTATTATTGATGTATAATACTTAATATCACTTACGAAAATTTGAGCCCGAACGCTCCATAAGTGTAACGACCCACATTTCGGAGGGTATAAATTGACAATAATTCACACATATCTAACTTAAACAATCCGAAATATAAATAATCAATAGGGTTAATTAAGAAAAATAAGAAAAGAAGAAGAAAACAAACACAGAATCTCGCAACGGAACGATAAAATATAATAATCAAATAAACAATTCACGAAGATGTTTACTATACATTTGATTATAGTTTGTATAACATTTACAGAGTTTACATATACATCAGAATAAAATATAATGCAGTAGACAACATGATGCAGGAATAATAATAGTAATAATATGCCGAATCTTCATCTTCGTCCTCAAGAATAAATCTTCAATAAGCCGAAAAACTCAAAGGACTGACCCGAGCGTAATGAAAAGAAAAAACACTCAAGTCGGGACTAAAATATCCTTATGTAAGTCAAATCGATATCACATATAACATGAGTGTAACGACGTAAGAGATGTTTACGGGATTTCACATCTTCTATCCACTGTACAACGTGCGTGCAATAACTCAAGAGGTGTTACAGGATTTTCCATCTCTTAAGGATCCATCAAAATATTTGTATGTAGTAGAATACGATATATATATAATGTTTAGTCAATAAAATAAATATTTTTCTTAGCTTTAAGGCTTTACATTAATCCCTCTTAACAAGTTTTTAAGCATTGTCGTAAAGTTTGCATATGAAACACCAGTCAAACGGTCGGTGGATAGAGATGTGCCGTGATACGACGGCACTAACCAAAATCGTATGGATCTCATATAGGGATAAAAGTATGCCAAAGCACATGAGACAATGCCCAAGGTAGGATACTACCACTTCGGGTCGTAGGGATGCTGGCAGTGCATCATAGCATTGACCGCCCACCGCGTCCATCCATCCCATATCGAGTCAAAGGGGCCTATCCCAATCAAGGTGCACCCATCGAAACGAATAACAAGTGTAATAATATAGAATGAGTCTACGAAAATCGAAGAACGGTTGTCTGCTCGGGGTAATTAGCGCACTTGGCCCTGTCAAGCCATCCTGTTTTTAGTCATTTCAAATTGACACAAGTGTCGGAGTCTATCCATCATCGTTCTCTTTCTTCAAATCCAGCAATCGTCGGCAATCTAACCACTTCGTTCTGAAGTTTCCTCCACGTATACAGTTGTTAAAATGGTTCCGGTATCGACAGAGAGTATGCCCATATCTGGCCTCGGTCTCTTTAACAACCAAACTTCGTTTTACACATCGGTTGGTACTTTTATATTTCAAAAACAATTGATACTTGATATCAAAATATCATCTTCGCTTCAAAATGAAACTCATTTCGAAATCATCATATTTACTCAAAATATACAATTTCAGTTCAAAATTATATTCGCCTTAATATCTCGATTTCGATTCCAAAGTTGTTTTGAATTTCAGTTTTGGGTTATAATTTCATTTAATCAAATTCGTATTTAAATCCATGATTTAAAAATAACGCTCTACCCGTGACTAGTTTGAATTTTATTGATAAATAGTTTGAATAGTTTTAAAATAGTTTACATGATAAAATAGTTACAAATAGTTTAAATAGTTAAAAATAGTTTGAATGGTTAAAATAGTTAAAAATAGTATAGATATTAAAACGGTTTATATAGTAAAATAATGTGGAAAACCAAAATAATTTGAATATTTAAAGAATATAGATTTTATACAGTTTATACTAAAATAATTTACTGGAAAATGGTTTCAAAGTCAAGTCAATCAAATTCCACTTCTCAATTCGAATTAATTTGGATTCTAGTTTGTGTTCAAATCAATTTCAATTTCGACCCAATTCCAATTAGTTCAATTCAATTCCAATTTGAATTAATTTCAATCCAATTCTCATATTTTTAAATCATTTCGATTTATATAAATTCAAGTTCGATTTTCAAAATATCAATTTAAGTCACTAAATTAAATTTAAAATCCAATTTTCAGATATTACTAAATTCCAAGCTCAATTTGAAATATCGTTTTATATCACTTTTACTTAGTAAAATTCAAAGTTCGAATAAAAGTTCAATCTTTTAAAAACAAATCAATTTATGAAATTCAATCCTATTCCAGTTTTAGCTTCATTTATTTAACAATTTCTTTTAACCAATTTTTTTTCAACCTTTCAAACTCAAATTTGTGATTAATTCGATTTTTATAAATTTATTTTTATTTCTGTTAAATCAAAACCGTTTAAATAATTTCAAATCAAAGATTTTAAAATCATTTAATTTAACCAATCCCATATATAATTTTTTATCCTATGGCCAAGCAATTAGTTATTTCAATTTAATTTCAGGGGTGGACATATATCATTTCAATCTAAATCACAATGTCATAGGTATATATCATTTCGACATATTTATTAATTTATTCAAAAGAATTCAATTTACCGTTTATGTACCGTAATAAATATACAGGGTGATAACATGATATATCAGAATAAATAAACATCCAAACATCTAAATATCAACCAATTTACATCCATCACAATCAATCATACAAATAGACAATATAATTCATAACAGTTTCATAGTTATTAATACTGGTTAATTTACTAGAAATTCAATTTCAAATTTAACTGTCGATTTTAATTTATAATGGTTAATTCAAATGATGATCAAATTTATGAAACAACGACCAATAAATTCATATCACTTCATAAATTCAAATTTAACTAGCATAAAAATATTCTAATACGTCGTGAGCATCATAAAACACTCACCTTTTATTTGAAACTTAAAATATTCCAGCTTCAAATAAATTCCAATTTGACTCCATGCTGCAAACGACTTCGATACGATCAAAATGTGATTTGCTTCACTCAAACGGGCCTCGTATTAGAAAATTTCAAATTAATTAAGATTCGATCATAATTAAATTAAATTATAAAATTAAGTTAAAAAATAAAAGAAAATGGAAGATAAACCTTCCTCTCAAGCTGAAGCTTCCCAGGCATGCTACATCCTGCTCACGTATCTAATTTACGGCTTCACATTTCATTTTTTTTCACGCTCGTACGTCGCGATGCTGCTCGACGAGTGCCGACCCAACAGCGATGGCGGCCGACCCCGTGCGTGGCATCCACCACTGCCAACTGAGCTACAAATGAGCGAAGATCAAAGCCCAGAAAAAAATGCCGTCGACCTCGAGTAATACAAAAACGCGCTGCTACAAATCGCCTCCTTGTCGATCTTCTCGTTCGCGAAGTCCTTCATCCCAGGTCGTCGTCACATGCTTTTTCCCCTAGCCGAAAGCGACTTGCGTTCGACTTTTTTCTTTTTTTCGGCCTGCGATTTTGAATTTGGAAAAAGAGATGAGGAAGAGATATACGGCTGTTGAATTTGAAAAGAGAGGAGAGAGGTAGCATACAAGGGAGACATAAGGGCGGCTATGATGTGAACGAGTGGATAAGGATGGGTATATAATATCATATTTGAAAAATATCTAACCAAAACCCCATGGAAATTCCGAACTCCAAATGATGCGTGTTGTCCGGCGTTCATAATATTCTACCTTCATTCTGATCATAATGGAATATGTTCGAGGTCCAATTCGATCGTATGTGGAAGGTAGCTTTTCGAATCGAATTAAAATATTAAATTTTCAACATTAATTTCAACGCTCTTCTGTTCCGTACGACAAACACTAGCTCCAAACGCTACAAAATTTCAAATCCTACAATAATTCATCATTGTGGATCCAATGAAACTGGTTTCGTCGAAATCCAAGACAATGGCCAAAAACGGTTATTTTTACTCGTTAATTAAAACTAGAATTTTACAAATTTTAAATTAATCACTTAAACTCAATTTTAAGTGTTGACAATCTTCATTCATATTTAAATAACATCTAACCAACTTTCGAAATCACTTTCATTCATATTTATTTTAGGATTCAGTTATAAAATTTTCAAGATTTAATTTAATAATTTAATTGTCCAATATTCAATAATTTCAGTATTAGCTTCCAAATGAATTTTAGTTATCAACCAACTATTATATTTACATTTAACAAGTTCAACATTTATTATTAAATTCAACTATTGATTATAAATACATTCTATACGTGAAACTCGTTTCAATATCTGTTATTGCCAATCTTCGGAGTTTATTATTTCAAATTTTTGTTCAAGTTCATACGCAATAACTACATTAATAATTCATTAAAAAAATTTAACCATTTTTATTCAATAATTTCATTAGATTTAATAATTTAAAATAGCTAAAAATGCGGGTCGTTATATTCTCACCCACTCAAAACTTTTCGTCCTCGAAAAGAGGTTAAGTAAAGAATTTAACATACCGTACATTTCTAAAAATTACTCAACTAATAAAACATAAAATATATTAGAAAATATTTACTCCGCTTCCGCTACGCCACTCCTATTGGCTTACGAAAATTACAGTTTGCATAAGAAAACAAGTTATAAAAATTTTAAAACTTCAAAAATTTTCTAACACCCAGATTTACGGAAAATTTCGGCTTCGTCTCCTTTGCGCGGCTCAATCGAAATTTTTTTACAATTCAATATATAACACAAATATACCCAATATATATCAAACGTAATTCTTATCTCAATGATGATGCATCCCAAAGGGAAAATATAAAAGTGTTTTATTTAATCCAAGATATGTACCTTTTGTTTTTAATACGAGCGAGTTCGCTCGTATTAAGCAAGCAAAAGCGCATAAAACCCGCATATATGTCCAAACTGTCTTCGTATGTACCTGTCTCAACTCAATTTGGAATGTTAGTCACTTAGAATAAGATATAGAACATGTATAAGTTCAATAATATATAAAACATGCATTTGGAATCCAAATCTCAAGCACAAGCATAAATACGCAACCATACAACCATCATATGCACTCAAAACAATTAAAATAATGATTTACAACTAAACAAATCAACCAACCTTCCATATTCATTCAATTTAATTCATAACTATCACAATTTACATTTTAAATGTCAATGTTTAATTTATACATTATTATTCTCATTAACATTCATCGGGTTTGTTTCAATTTATTAGCATTTGATTGATTTACTTTTATTTTATTCACATCTATTTTATTTACATTCAATTTATTCAAATTTCAATTATTTCACCTTTTGTTTAACATATTTCATATAAATTCATTTATGGACCATTTTATAACTCATTTCATTCAATCTTATTTAAGTTAAATTGCATTTCATTAGACTTAGTACATTTTCTTTGATACCGGTCTATTGCAACCATTTTATATAATGCACTTCATATTTATTTTTCATAGCTTAAGTTAGTATTAATTCTTCGACTCACATTGTTAGTTCATTTCATTGATTCACATCATTAAATTGTTACTTAAGTGAATTTCATTTTTGATAACTCATAGTCATATTAATAACTTTACTTAAGTAAGTTTTATTTTATAAAATAATTCGCTATTAGTCTATTATTAACTTACTTAAGCAAATTTTACTCTAGAGCTCAAATTCATATTAATAATTTTATTTTTATCCCAATAAATTTTATTCAACTTCTCTTAAGTTAACTTTCATCTTTCAATTCATTTCAATAACTTATTCCATATTCCATTAGTTAGCATTCAATTTATATCGAAACTCATTCCATTAGCATTTAATTTATTTACATGCAATTTATATTTAATTCAATTACTCATATTGGTTCTTTTCTTAAACTCATTTATTTTTATTCAATTCCTTACACACTTAATTACATTTCATTTTAAAATTTCAAGTTATTCAATTAAGTGTAATTAATTCACTTTACTAATTTATCTAGTTTCATTAAATATCCAATTCAATTTATTTAATGTTAAGTTAAACTCCGTTCCATTTTAATCCATTACTCATTTTATATAATTTTATTCAAATTAAATTTTCTTTTTCTTATCATTCACATTCCATAAATTTAATATTTGTTTTTAGCTTAATATTACCCAAATTTATAAGTTATATACTTGATTCACTTAAATTTTCATTTTACTATTTTATTAAATTCATTTCAATACAATTCATTTTATTCATTTATTTAAGCTTTCTTGAGTTAAACTATATTTTATTTACTTTCTTTTACTAACCCAATTTATTTGATATTTCCTAAGTTAATTATTTGTTTCATATCTCAAATTTCAAATTTTGTTTTGTTTGCTTAACAAAATATTCAACAGTTCTAAATTTTAATTCTTCTTCCTTGTTCCATCTATAGATTTTAACTTATTTTTATCTATACTATTTTTAATTATAAGTTCAAAACTATTTCCGTATATTAATCAAACCATACTTAGAATATATTTACATTCACAATCAAAACTTATTTAATCGAAAATAAATTTCTTTTGGTAGTAATTCTCACTTGGAAACTCGAAAATGAATACTAGCGATGTTGCAGTCACCCTAAAACTATTTCCCAGCGACTAAGCGAGTTCGATGCTTTTATTTCTTTCAAAAATCCTTTCAAAATATATTTTTTCTAGCCAAAACCCTTCTAAATAATGTTATTATTAATTTTCGAAGGCTTTGAATCAAAATTTGAAAGTAACATGATTTAAATTCAGAAATTCTTAGCCCTTTTAAATTCTTTCACTTATAAACTATATTATTAATCTATTATACAAATTTCATTACCTTATTACCAAGACATTTCATAAATTTACATCTTGTTATTTTAAACAATTTTATTGTGATTGGATCCAACCAATTTAATTATCGACCGCTTCATAAAATAAAATTCACAAAGTATTCGTTTTATTTTAATTCAACAAATAATCGATGATAACTAAATATTATCATCTCCCAACAACTATCATTCAATAAAATTATCAATTTATACGTATAAAATATAATTTAGGTGAAATTATTTCATTTATTATATTTTAAAACAATATTATTTCGACTTGCCTCATTTAAGTGTTTAGAAACTCCTATCGATAACAAAGTGACCTACGCATCGATCAGAATTCATAAACAACTCAACGGACAAGTAAACATAATATAAAACATTTTATAACACTAACATATATGCTCTCCCACAAATATTCACTCAATTAGACTCATTCTCGGGTATTACTACTCTATCTCTAACGAGTCAACCCCACAAAGCTAAGATTATCACAAAACCAAAGCTTTGATACCAACTTCCCAATTCAAGTCAATTCCAATTCCCATTCAATCGATCCAATTTCGATTTACATAAATTCGAGTTCAATTTTCAAAATATCAATTTAAGTCGCTTAAATTAAATTCAACTTCGATATTAAATTAAAATCCAATTTTCAAATATAATTAAATTCTGGGCTCAATTTCGAAATATCGTTTTATGTCACTTTTACTTACTAATATTTAAAGTTTGAATAATAGTTTAATCTTTTAAAAACAAATCAATTTATGAAATTCAATCCTATTCTGGTTTTAACTTCAAATCTCAACTTCAATTATTTAACAATTTATTTCAACCAATTTTTTTCAACCTTTCAAACTCAAAATCGTGATTAATTTGATTTCTATAAATTGATTATTATTTCTGTTAAATCAAAACCATTTAACTATTTTCAAATCGAATAATTTAAAATCATTTAATTTAACTAATCCGATGTCCGTATATAATTTTCTATCCTATGGCCAAGTGATAAGTTATTTCAATTTAATTTCAGGGATGGACATATATTATTTCAATCCAAATCACAATATCATAGGTATATATCATTTCAACCTATTTCTTAATTTATTCGAAATAATTAAATTTACAGTTTACAAAACGTAATAAATATACAAGGTGATAACATGATATATCAGAATAAATAAACATCCAAACATTCAAATATCAACAAATTTACATCCATTACAATCAATCATACAAACATACAATATAATTCACCAGAGTTTCATAGTTATTAATATTGGTTAATTTACTGGCAATTCAATTTCAAATTTAACCGTCGATTTTAATTTATACCGATTAATTCAAATAACAATCAAATTTATCAAACAACGACCAACCAATTCATATCACTTCATAAATTCAAATTTAACTAGCATAAAAATATTCTAGTACTTGGTGAGCGTTATAAACACTCACCTTTTATATGAAACCGAAAATATTTCAGCTTTAAATAAAAACTCATCAAATACGTTCAAATAATAGATCCGATGAAAATGGTTTCGTCGAAATCCGAGATAGTGGCCAAAAATGGTTATTTTTACTCGTCAATTAAAACTAGAAATTTTCAAATTTTAAATTAATCACTTAAATTCAATTTTTAAGTGTTGACAATTTTCATTGATATTTAAATAACATCTAAGCCAACTTTTGATATCGTTTTCATTCATATTTAATTTTTGATACAGTTATTTATAAAATTTTCAAGATTTAATTGTCCAATATTTAATAATTTCAATATTAGCTTCCAAATTAATTTTAGTTACCAACCAACTACTTTATTTACATTTAATGAGTTTAATATTTATTATTCAATTCAACTATTGATTATAAATATATTCCATACGTAAAATTCATTTCAATATCTGTTATTGCCAAGATCTTCGGATTTTATTACTTCGAATTTTTATTCAAGTTCATACGCATACCTACATTAACAATTCATTAAAAAAAATTAACCATTTTTTTAAATAATTCTATTAAATTAAATAATTTAAAATAGCTAAAAATGCGGGTCGTTAGATAAGGATTTCGTTATTTCTGTAAACAAATATGTAGTATTTCATAAGTACACAAGAACACTCCAAATAATAATTTAGTGCTATCAATTTGGATTTGATATTTTCTTTATATATCAAATACATAAACAAATCATGATATTGTAAACAATATAGCATGTATGATAATTCCTATTGCCAATGCATAAGGAATCCATCTTACATGTTATGATTAAACATTTTAATAAGGTGTCCTTGCATATTGTTTTGGGACATTCCTAGTATCTTTTATACTTACTATAAAAGACATTATTTACAAATCCAACGCCGAATATTAAAATTACTAAAGCTGATTTTAACATAAGTACATTGTTAAAAATCAGCAACGCGTTGTTTACTTATAGTTTAGAAATATCAATGTACCTTTTAACATTCTTTTATATGAACACATGCTTCCCTTGCATTTTGACTGAAAATCAAACTATTTGATATTTCTATCGAAAAACTTATTTAATTTTGATGCTTATAAATGATACTTTCGTATCGTTTCTGGAATCGTATCCAAAAACTCACAAACTCAATATCCCTACCACTGACTTCGAGACACTTTTGTTATTATGCGTAAACACTTTGCTCTAATTTATTATTTAGAATTTTATGTTTTAATAAATATGTACCAAAACATAAATTCATAACATGCAATGATTTTGTGAGTAAATCAGAACCATTTGAGCACATTAAATTGTGAATCTATAACGTTAATTTCAATAATTGAAATTCATGGCATGATCCTTATCAATATGGCTCACTATATTTCAACTGGATTTGTCTTTATCTTAAGGACATATTTTCGTCCAATGGATCGATCCTTTTAGGTACAACTATCAAAATCATATTGTGACGTTTCGGATTTTTGCCCGCTCGAAAATCGACATCCATACTTCAAAATCGTATTCGAATGCCATAGATTCGACCGTTCAAATCCGATTCGCCGGAGCTTATAACAACATTAAGTAAATAACACAGCGGAATAAAAGAATAATACATTGATATACAGCTTTGATACAATATCTGATACAACAGATGATCCAATAGATATCAATATACATCAGAGATATGATACAATAAAACAGCAGCGGAAAAGAAAACGATAGATAACATCTAGCAGCGGAACAATATAACTCTAAGATAGTCTTCAATGAAGAACTCCAAATCTGAACTCCATCTCCAAGAACTAATCCAGCAATAGCTCGAACTCCCAATAACGATGCACCTAGCATAAGCAAGACTGGAGCGAACCAAAGACTGAACTAACTCCAGATAATCCACTATATCTAACTATCTGAAAACCCAACTCTAGACTGCTCGTGTAGAAATATAATGAGCACCCAGAGTTTAGGAAAGAAACAATAAACTCCGGATCAGTCATGGGACTGGTGTGAGCAACAAAAATAGTTTATCTTTAAAAACAAACCAAAAGGTATTCAAAAATCAATTCGCAATGCTTTTTTGAAAATGTAACTACCATAACACCTCCCGCCACACACACAATGCAAACGCAGACTTGGAGGAGATTTCTTCTTATGATAGTCAAAGATGCTTGATACGCATTTAAAAGAAACATTTGATATTATTATTAGTGCATAGTGTAGGAAAAATCATTTCGAAAGTAGAATATAAATCTTAGCCAGCATAGGTACCATTATATTATGCCTACTATAGCTACCTCCTGAGGAAGCAGGTTCTACAACTAAAACCGTACAAGATCGTATTGTTTCTTTGGATTTCCAACGAATGATCAGGCCAAGGAACTTCCCATTGCCACATGAGAACGCCTCTGGATGGACGTCCCCGAGAACCAAACCGGATCTCTACCAACACAAGGCCGGGTTACCCCTAACTGAGTAACAACTGACCGAATATGCCATCCCCCGGTCCTTTGGGACCTTTCAACCGAGCGCTCGTAATCAATTCACACAATCATAAAGTGTTTTCAACATGAGTAAGCATCTGGGCTCCATACCATGATACCACCCTTTTCCAGAAGGAAATGCACATATCCTAAAGGGCGCTACCCCTCATAACCTTGTCGCATCTTTCCTGTTTTGACCATTCCGGGGTATGAGGCTCGACGAAGTCACGTCCACAAAAACATACTTTATACAAAAGCCATGCTTTGGGTCAACAAATGATCATAGAAATGATCACCAAGATAGACGATCAAATAAATGATCCTATCACAAATAATCAACACAATGATCATTTCACAGCAACACTCAGCATGTCACATTACCAAATTGGGAATATATTGCTGATAACCTTCAACTACATAACCTCTGAGCTCGTACGTCTCAGAGAAGGGTGTTAAGCTAAGAGAATAAATTCTCTGCCACCAACAGAAATATATTTGAAAGAAATCAGCTTTATATCTCAATTTGTAATGTCAGACATACAATCCATACAAGTTTGTTCCGGGATCGAACAGAACCGAAGGCACTTAGAAAGAAGTCCTTGCAATCCGGATATTCACAATCCCGATCGGATTTCCCATCACTTAGGGAGTCTCTATACCGGCGCGACTCGGTGCAGAAACAATCGATAGGTCATCCTATCGCTTTCGCAAATACCCGGTCTTCATCACCGGTCTTCAAATGCTATCCATAGCGTCGAATCACATATTCAGAATGGGTTATATGACACAAAGGTCCTTTCCCGGCTAAACCGAATAGTGAGCACGATATTTCAAAAACAAATGGATAATGGGATTTCAATTAAGTCACAACTTATTACCCAAAATTTTTCTTCAAATGGCTTAACAAATTACCATTTCAATCTTTAAACAAAAAGATTCATTTTCACAACCTTTAACGGTTTAAACAATTTTCACATTTTAATCTTTAAACAAAAGATTCATTTATACAACCTTTAACGGTTTAAACAATTTTCACATTTTAATCTTTAAACAAAAGATTCATTCACAGATTTTCCAAATCAATTTTCGTTTCAATTTGATTAACTCGTTAAATCTTTAAATCAAAGATTTAACTTATAGCCTTCAAAACAATTTCATTTCAATTTGATTTAAACAAATCATCAATTTAAATCTGTTAAAAATAAACAGATTTAATTCATAGCTTTCAAAAAGAACTCATTCATAACTTAGGAAAATCATTTCTCTATTCAATCTTGAAATTCCCCTAATTAACTGGAATCTCAGTTCTTATCTAAAAGTGTTTATCATTTGAAACAACAGTTTTCATTTTGGAAATCTGATTCATTTATACGAGTTGAAATCCTTGGGTTAAATTCAAATTCCCAAAAATAATACTTTAAAAATGATTTAACTCATAATGACTAGTATAATATCATTAATCCCTAGTTTCAAATTACAGAATCCAATTTGAATATTGAATTCCAATTTAAATTAAAGTATTTAAATTCCAACACTTAATCAAGTAATTTTAAAATAAATTTCCATCTTTGAAATTCCCTTTTTAATTGCTTTTAACTTTAAAACCCAATCCATTTCCAAAACATTTGAATTTAAAAATTCAAATTCAAAACTATTTTCAAAAATCTGCGACTTAATCGATTTCCTCGAGAAACCCATATTTGTGTGTGTATGGTGTGGTCTAGGGGTTTAACACAATAGTGCACAAACATCATTCAATCATCACAGATCAAATACAACAATATATTCGATAAGCGATATAAATTATGACGCTTATCATTCATACACAGATTCGCAGATATATTTATATATCACAGATAATAAATTACATCACAGATCACAACACAAATCAGGATAATCATAAAGCATCATATAACAGGGATATCAAACAGTTTACCATCCAATATAATCCAAGCATCCATAGATAGGATTAATTTAATTATCTGATTAATTTAAATCAGATTAAATTTCTATGAATAATTCTTTTCACATTTATTATCAAAATAAATTTCAATTAAATGATCCTTATTAACTATTCATAATTATTTAATTACTATTCTTAAGTAATTAAACTCAATTTAACTATTGTTAATTATCATTTAATTAACCTTTAAAATCATATGTTTAATCACTAATTATTTAATTAATTAAGTTATAAACTATAACTTAATAAATCTTAATTACTTGATTAAATAACCTTAATCATTTGTTTAAAAGAAAACTCTTTATTAATTTAATGAATCTTATTTACAAATTAATTTACCTTAATTAATTTAACTCAAATCCTAATTTATTGATTAAATAAATTAATCAAGTATTCACTTGAACTAATTTAATGAGTGCATATCATTTTATCTTCACTAACTCAAATTTAAAACATTTTCTAACTAATGTTTTAATTATCATCACAAAGCAAATTTAAACAATTTTAACTATTAAAACTTCTTTGATTTTAGAACTAGGATTCAAATTATCTTTAATTTAGATTTAAATTTAGATTTAAACTTCTAGTTTCAACTTGCTTAAATTTTTCATTTAAAATTTCAACTCCATTTCAAATTTCTTTAATATATATTGAATTGCTTTTAAGTTATTAAAACAATTTAAATTTAAAACTTATTTATGTTTAAACTAAACTCTACCTTCAACTTGAATTTATATTAACATTTCAATTTGAACTCAGCTTTAAAAATCTTGGTTTAAAATTTAAATCAGGTTTTAAAATTTGCAAACCAAAACAGTTTCAGGTTTGAAGCCTGGAACATGAATTTGACCCGAGCCCAGACTCGATTTGCTTCGAGTCACTTACTCGATTTACTCGAGTACCACTTCGGGTAAAAACCCACTAGAACGCTGCTTCTACACCAACAACATCACCAGGCTAGACTTCTGACTCGTGCGCGTGCACATCGTCGCTGGCGATCTTCCGGCCCCATCACGTTGTCGAACACGTCATCGATCAACTCCCGATTGTATTCCAACCACTTGAACCATCCCACCACCTCGAAATAAAAATTCGAGCAAAAATTCAAAACTTGGAACCGCTTGAACCCATCACCCCCGAACCTGTCAACACGTCGCGTCCCCCTCCTCTGACCACCGGAGCACCAGCACCATCAGCCACCACTTCGCCATCGACCCCTCTTCCAATTCCCACAAGCACGTCAAACTCGATCATCTATAAATGCCGAAGTGACCAATTTTCTCCAACCCAGTAAAACTAGGTTTTCAAACTTCAACGACCTCCCATCGCCAGCACCAACCTCTAGGCGACCCTCTCCTATTTTTCTCTGATGCCCCGTAGGCTCCTCCACCACCTCGAACGACCGCGACACCCCCAGATCAATACGTCGCCGGAAATTGGTCGAAGTATACTTTTTGTTCATTTTCAAATTACCCCTAAACCCCACCTCTAAAAATTATAAATTTTGCATTAAAAATCATATTAAAGTGTGATGATTCCACTCATATACCTGAATTGTAAAATTAACAGGTTTGAATTTTTACAGGGACTTGAGTTTCCTGCTTTAATTTTATTTCCAGAGTCATACACAAATGGTTTTAACTTAAATAAATTTTTAAACCCTAGTTCATGATCAAACAAACATCTTTCGTTTATATTCCATGATCTAACAGCGAGTAGATAAGGAGATAGAGATTTATGTTATAAATCTGGGTTTTGAAAAATAAATAAAAATAAAGCAGAGGCAATACAACAATCACAGGCACACATACATCAACATATATACAGGAGATTTGCAACAACTCACTTTCTAGATAAACTCTTGCAACCATCTCAAATGTTTTAAAAAGGAAGTTACTCACTTTGGTTTTCAGAAAAATGAACAGGGCACAGAGCACATCTTCTTTGATCTCTGGTTGCTTGATTTGTTTATTTTTTTATTTTTTTCCAGAAACTTTGCTTTGAAGTCCCAGGTTGATTGTTGTTGATCAAGTGCTGAGTTTATATTGTCTTCATATTTGCTTAGCTTTTGATTTCCAGTTTGGAGAAAATATGCACAAGTACTTTGTATATATAGATGTAAAGTTGAATTTTACTTTGTTTTAAATTTTCACTTGCCTGCATGCTTATCTACAGGTTTTATTCCTATTTGTATAACCCTGCTTTGCCTTTTTCTTTATGTACATATTATAAAGTTATAGGCATGGCTGCATCCTTTTCCTTGTGTTGCATTAATTACCTAGTACTTTAGTTTTCATTTTATCATATTTATATTTGTTTTATAGGCTGAGATGATCCGTGTTTCGGTGGCTAAAAATATTGCATTGATTGCCTTGGTCCTTTGATCTTTTGCCATGCTTCAGTCCATACTTATCTTATACTATTCTTTTTAGTACATATGTCTACTTTTATTTTGTATGTACTTTTTCTTATTTTCTTAAGTACTTTGTTTATACTATGTACACTTGTTCCCATGCTTGCCTGCATATTGTCTCGGCTGAAATGATGGTATGCACATTTGTTTTCCTCAAGCCTATCCTTATCTTACTGGCAACATGATATTATTTTGTTTTGTCTTCTATTTTATAATGAAAAATAAATTCCTATAAATGTTGTGTTGTTATGCTTTTTTTCTTCTAGTGTAATCACTTTACTTTGTTTCTTCCTTGCATTATATTTGAATTGCATACTTATATATTTTACATAATTTTATAAATATGTGGTTTCTACTTTGTATGTTATTTCTTTTGTTTTCTTTTATAAGTGTTCATATGTGAATGTATTTTATTTCCATAGTTTATATTTTATTTCTTTTGTTTCATAATTTTACATTGTGTCTTGTTATTTGTTTTATTAATGTGCATTGATTTTATAACATAATGTTAATTGTTTGTTACTTTTATAATTTATCTTATAATTATATTTGTTTGAAATATTTGTTTAACATCAACACAACTTCATTCTACTGTCAAATCTATTTTGGATAGCGTGTCATACCATACCATAGAGTTAATACTCTTAATGGTTTAACTAAATAACCATGGACAATTTATTCTTGACATTGACAAGAAATTCACGGTTTCTCTTTAGTGTACAAAAATACTCATTAGACGTTCTAATGTAATACATTCATTAGGTTCGGCTTGTTTCATTTCATCCATTATAATCAGTATACCATTGAATCATATCCAAATTCATTTTATACCAATAATTTCTTAAAGAAATTTCTTCGCTGTGAAGTTGGCATTTCTTGAAACAATAGTTGTTTCTTAAAGCAATTGAAGGGGCATTTATAACCATTTTATAAATTGTCTTATATAGAACTGACTTGCATTAGTTCATAATATATTTGTGTTCACAATATAATGACTTTCTTTCCCAAAATTTTCTTGGGACGATTCATACAAGACAATATAAATGACTATCGTTTTCAAAATTCTCTTGGGATGATGCATACAAGAGATCTTATGTATAATTGTTACATGCATGACTCGGTATTCCCTAGCCTACGATACGTAGGGGTTTCTTACAAATTCTTACCTTATATGGTTTTGTAAACTATTCTTTAAATGATATTAATTTTAAATTTTGTGCACTACTCTTAAGTACATACCTTTAAAAAGAATTCTAACTCATCTTTAATTATCATTAATCATGCTTTGTCCAACAAAGTTTGATTATTCCTTATCAATGCATCATTATGTATTATAGGAATGAGTGACCTTAGAGACTAAATCTTTATTCATACGAGGTACAAACGAAGCTCTTTACAACATACTCACTCATTTAATCAAATTGAATCATTTCCGAAGCATGTTATATTATTTACGTTTGTTTTATATCCTATGAGCATATCATACACATACACGTGTACCAAACCCATATATCCTTGTCTGTGATGACTCATCGGTGAATATAAAAAAGTACCTGGTATAGTTTTAGCATTAATAGACTAATGATTGCATACATCTATATGTATCAATTCAAAGAGTTCATCAACTCCTATGCTGCTTCCACTAAATGGGTGCATTGCTCTTAACTGTTTCAAATATAATTAACATGTAATATGATTTATAATCATGTAATAAAAATTATTTCTCAAAACAAGAGCTTAGTCTATAATTCCAAAAAAAAAAAAAATTTTTTTTGGATATTTCATGTAACAACCCACCTCAGAATGGGCTAAGTTTTTGATCTATAAAATGCCTATCAAACCTTAGACCCATTCCAAAGCTGGTTGTTGGTTGTAAACTTGATACAAAGGATAATACACAGAACTATCTACCTACACAACTAGAATCTCACAATGGAAGGATAGGATATAATATCAAAATAGTACCCATTTTATTTAAACTTCAAATGTCAGAAACATATGAAGTAATACCATATAACATCGCCAAATATTCATATTATATTATTTAAAATTAGGTAAAAATATCAATGGGTGCATCAGAAACATAAAATAATATAGATAGCTAAATAACTACTACAAGTCTACGACACTGCTACCATCTTTGAAAATCCACATCATCGTATCTAACTTGTGTTGTACTGAGAATGGAATTAGAATAATACTGTTTTGTAAATAAAAATCTCAAGCCTTTCTAAAAGAGTACTTGGATAGTATAATTTAAATAAGAATACATCTTACGTATTCTAACTATATTGTAAGTCTTCCAACTATAAGCCCTGTCGCTTTTCCAGTCTAATTCAAAATCCATTACTCTTTCAAACCAATAACTCGTATCTATCATCAATAATGTCATAATAATGTAAGAGACGGCACCCAAGCTACTTAACACCTTTTAATGAGAACTAGGCATATTCTGACCATTTAATACCTCATTTTAGGTAGGTCCCCGACATTTACTATCAATCCCAAAGTGGACTTCTCTCCGGTACTATCTAGCTGACATTGCATGGAATCCCTTCAGGCCACTTAATACTTAAAATCTAAAGCATAACCTTCTCAACATATACCCTACTGTGCCTAATCGCTAACCCCGACCATTTAATACTTCCTATATAGGGAAGAGGCAGACCCTCAATCAGCCATTTAATACCTTTAACCCCAAAGAAGGTCCTTCATATTATGACTCATAACCTAAATTGTGACGTCTTACATTAATCTGATTATTCATAGGTACTGGTAGCGGATTAACTGGGTAGGTTTTCTATAGAATTTGGGACTAACCTTTCAACCGCTATGGGTAATTTTTATAGGCGATGCCTCACATCAGCCTTAAAGTCACACTATTGGTAGTCAGATTAGCTGGACAGACTTTTGGGTGCTTTTGACTAACCTCACATTCCTATAACTTAGTTATAATTTACAACACTCTCTTAACATATCATCACACATCTCACCGCATTCCACGTCAAAACCTTATAAGAAAGCTCTCATTTCGCCTTTATAATTAACTTCTTTCCTAAAGGGGATTTGATGATAATTAATAGCTTATTAACTATGTAATTAATAAGTTATAATTATACGTTATTTATGCTAACATATATATTTGAAGCATGTAGAGATTTGCACCCTAAACTAACATTTAAATTTCAAAACTTCAAAATTTATACAAGTCCAATTGCACATCAACAAATATACTATATATCCAATATCCATAATTCAATCAACATACCCGTATACAAGAAAGTCTATAGTTAACTTATTTTATATTAAAATACTACAATAAATATTAATAAAAACTTACGATTCAAATACTTTTACGCATTGTTCAACTTTTTTGTATAAAACTGAAAAAGAAAATTACTATTTAAATTACGAAAATAGGCAATGCAAATTACAAATAAAAGAATCCATACCTTATACACCGTTTTTCTAATTTATTCTTTTCAAAACCCTTAATCTAATCCAATAAAGGTAAGAAGTAGAATAGAATGTAAAACATTAAAATTGTAATACCCACACAATTCCATTATTTTAATATAGAATGTTCGAGATTCTAACTTAAGAATTGACATTTCACTTCAGGGCAATTTTAGGGTTTTAGTGTGATGTTTTCGCAAAAACATTCTCCAAATGCATGTATTAAATCCATGTTATACTATACAATTACTAAACTAAGAAAGACAAAGATTTCCACTCATAAAAATTCCTTAGCTCTTCCTTTTTGGATTTGTTTACGTCCATTTCAACCACTTACAGATCTCTCATTTTTGAAATATACAACATGACAATTGTATATGAATTGGATTCAAAAATATAAGGATTGGATGATAAAAGGATATAAATTGAATAATAAACATCTAAAATTTCTTATCTGAGACTCTAGTGAGTTTCCTAAATCTTTGAAGAAAGAGGCTGATGGATCTTCGCATGGTTTCTAAATAATTATTGAATAAAAGTGAGAGGGCCAGACTCTTATTTATAGTGGTTAGCAAGCACCAGAACCGCCGGATTTAAGTTGGTATAAAATGATAAAATCTGGACCACTCAAAATGCAAAAACCATAATTGCCACCAATGTTCATCGGTCGACCGACCATCCCCAAGTGATCAACCGCTAGCGGTCCACCGGCATAGAGAAGTAGTCAACTGGTATCGTTTATTTTGGAAATATTATTTTATTGCTATTAGTAAATTTATTTGATTCCTTAATTACTTTTAAATGTTAACATTTATTTTAACGTTTACTTAGCCCTCACATCTAATTATTGTTACATTTTGAATTTCAAATTTTAGCATTAATTATGTGCTTGAATTTAAATTTCATTTTAACTATTTTGAATCCAAAAAGTTTAAACGTCAAAACTTTTCTGTCTGTGCTCTGTTTATACAACTTTACATATGGAAATTGATCAGAAAATCGCAACGAATGAAAGGGCCCAACTTTCGTAGTCAGATTCCAACGTTTACAAAATTTTCATTTTTAACCTTATTATAATTTATTAATTAATCCTTTTCTATTTAGTTAATTTCTTATTAATTTTTACGAGAAGTTACAGTAACAACACAAAATTTTGAAAATTTCAAACGGAAATATTTAATTTATTTAAATACTTGTATTTGATTTAAATTTAATTAATAATAAGAAAATCAATTAGTAATAAAATGGCTTGATTTTTATTATAGTATTTTTAATTTTGTTTATTCGGTTTTTCTATAATTTTTAAATTGGAAAATATTTTAATTATTATTTGATCGTTTTTAAACAAATAATGGTATTTTTGGATTTTTTATAGAATATTTTAACCATTATATATTATTATTGTTTTGGGATCGTATTGCATTTTCGTGCATGATCATTTTTTTTTCATTCGCAGTTTATACGCAAACAAAATATTGTGTGGCAACGTACCGAAAATTGAATAATAGCCAAACCTAAGACAATTCAACACTTTAACCCATTCTTTTTCCCTTTCTATTTTCACTATAAAACTTATATTAAATGAAAAATCAAATCTTTCACTTATAAAATTCAAAACCCAAAATTTACTCATCAAAAAAGGTAAAGCTTAGATCTTAAAAACTGTAGAGCCTAGATCTACATTTCTAGGGGCGTTTGGTTGGATGTGGAATTTTTTAGGGTATAAAAGCTCATCTCTATGTTGAGAATTAATAATGTGTATCGAGACAATGATAGTTTTATAACTTTTCTGATTTCATTGTTAATTGAGGATATTACTGTTCAAAATCGAAAAGCGATGGTAAGTATATTTGGTCTAGTTTCTATACAATTCTTTTACTTACACCAAAAGTGTTTGGGTTATTTGTTACTAATGTTTTTAAATGACATTTTTTTAACCCGATTAAGTATGATATTGAAAATGAAATCTTTCTTAAGTTTTAAGGATATACTTGCACTATAGAAATAAGTATATGAGTATATTTTCTGAGTATTGAAAATGTGGTGTTTTGTGAATATACTTATACCGTTGATATAGAATATGAGATATTTTTTTCTAAATTTTGAAGGTAAAATGTTTTTTGAGTATACTTATTTGAAAGAGGTGTACAATGGTAGGTGCTACCTCGGTGCCTTGTCATTGATGGAATCCATTCTCCAATAAGTGTATTCAGACTTAGTTGTATACCTATTATGTTGGAATTCGATTAATGTAACAATTTTGGCTATGATTCAATATTTATTTTATACCATAGACATTATTATAATATCAAAAGATTTCCTATGAAATGGTTTGGTTATCGTAAGATAAAAACTCATCTGTGTTTATCTGTGGCATGGACTTACGAGATACCTCTTTTTAAAGTTTTTATAACACTAAAATCCCTTCAGGGTGCATTTCTCATGCTAGTTTACCAGACTGATCCGGGCGTTATTTTCTTATAGTGCTCAGGTCAAACGAGCATATTTTCAGATCTATTTATGAATGCTTTAGAGCTTTAGGAGATGAGCTAGAGGCCTCCAAGACATACTCACATATATTTTATTTTCTACTGCATTTGTTGGTTGTGTTTATTAGCAATTATGAGGATAGCATGTCATAACTATGCATGTTGATGATAGATTAGTGTCCTCTGATTTGATGTATTCATATTACAGTTTTCTTTTATAGACTTGTTCTATACGTATACTTGTAATGATTTGAGATTCGATTCCTTTTTTATTTCTTTTCCTCCAACAGTCTGTCTTTTCGACACTTGGACGTTCGATACGTGAATACCATGGATGTATTAGTGTCGACTTTTAAGGGTCGAAGAGCGGGTGATTACAAGTGGTATCAGAGCTTAGGTCGGGCGAACTCCTAGGCTTCGGTGGGTTTGACTCATTAGAGATAGTATTAGTAATAACTTAAATTGAATAATAAGCCAAACCTAAGACAATTCAACACTCTAGCTCATTCTTTTTCCCTTTCTATTTTCACTTTAAAACTTACATTAAATGAGAAATCAAATCTTTCACTTATAAAATTCAAAACCCAAAATTTACTCATCAAAAAAGGTAAAGCTTAGATCTTAAAAACCGTAGAGCCTAGATCTACATTTCTAGGGGCGTTTGGTTGGGTGTGGCATTTTTTAGGGTATAAAAGCTCATCCCTGTCTTGAGAATTAAGAATGTGTATCGAGACAATGATAGTTTTATAACTTGTCTAATTTCATTGTTAATTGTGGATATTACTATTCAAAATCGAAAAGCGGTGGTAAGTATATTTGGTTTAGTTTCTATACAATTCTTTTACTTACACCAAAAGTGTTTGGGTTATTTGTTACTAATGTTTTTAAATGACATGTTTTTAACTCGATTAAGTATGGTATTGAAAATGAAATCTTTCTTAAGTTTTAAGGATATACTTGTACTATAGAGATAAGTATATGAGTATATTTTTTGAGTATTGAAAATGTGGTGTTTTGTGAATATACTTATACCGTTGATATAGAATATGAGATATTTTTTTCTAAATTTTGAAGGTAAAATGTTTTGTGAGTATACTTATTTGAAAGAGGTGTACAATGATAGGTGCTACCTCGATGCCTTGTCATTGATGGAATCCATTCTCCAATAAGTGTATTCATACTTAGTTGTATACCTATTATGTTGGAATTTAATTAATATAACAATTTTGGCTATGATTCAGTATTTATTTTATACCATAGACATTATTATAATATTAAAAGATTTCCTATGAAATGGTTTGGTTATCGTAAGATAAAAACCCATCTGTGTTTATCTGTAGCATGGACTTACGAGATACCTCTTTTTAAAGTTTTTATAACACTAAAATCCCTTCAGGGTGCATTTCTCATGCTAGTTTACCAGACTGATCCGGGCGTTATTTTCTTGTAGTGCTCAGGTCAAACGAGCATATTTTCAGATCTAGTTATGAATGCTTTAGAGCTTTTGAAGATGAGGTAGAGGCCTCCAAGACATACTCATATATATTTTATTTTCTACTGCATTTGTTGGTTGTGTTTATCGGCAATTATGAGGATAGGATGTCATAAATATGCATGCTGATGATAGATTAGTGTCCTCTGATTTGATATATTCATATTACGGTTTTCTTTTATAGACTTGTTCTATACGTATACTTGTAATGATTTGAGATTCGATTCCTTTTTTTATTTCTTTTCCCCCAACAGTCTGTCTTTTCGACACTTGGACGTTCGATACGTGAATACCATGGATGTATTAGTGTCAACTTTTAAAGGTCGAAGAGCGGGTGATCACAAGTGGTATCAGAGCTTAGGTCGGGCAAACACCTAGGCTTCGGCGGGGTAGACTCATTAGAGATAGTATTATAACTTAAAATGAGTTTGAGTGATTATATATATAGGTGTGCATTTAATAGTGATATAAAATGTTTTATATCATGTTAATTTATTGGTTGAGTGATTTATGAATTCTGATCGATACAGAAGAAACAACTGTATCGATAGCGGTTTCTAAACTCTTAAACAAGGCAAAATGACATAGTACTGTTTTGGATTGGGTAAATATAATAATTTTACCTAGATTTATTTGATATGTAAAAGAATAATTTCCATAAAATTGATATAGATATTTATGATATGTTTATTTGTTAGGAAATGATAATATCCAGTAATTATAATTTTTTGTTTGATTAGTCATGCTCTTCTAGTTTTGGAGCAGTGATAATTGTTTGTTGATTGATTGTTTGTGCTCAGCGTCTGTATGGGCATAACTCACTTCAGACGTATTTGAAGAGATTAAAATGAAGAATTTAAATGTAAACAGAGCCTAATCTAACAAACACGCCAAAATCAGCAAACAAAAATGTAAAAAGACAGAGATTTATAGTGGCTCGGCGTTGTAGCCTACGTCCACTCTGGAAGATTTGCTATTTTATTGGTGTTTACTAACTGATTACAATAGATAATAACTCCAACACTCAAGTTACATTGGATCTACGGAAGCATAACGCGAAATGGCATCAAAAGTCCCTTTTCCGAAGGCATAGGGCTACTACTTATAGGTGTAGTCTGAAAATATCTGGCTTAGATATCGAAATACCACTTTTTCCATGTGGTTGGGCCCACTTGATCGATCCAAGGTCATTTGGGATTAATCCCTGATCGATCACTATCTTGTTCGTATCGATCAAAACGACATCCATTTGAGCTGAAATCGATAAGAGATAATGTTGAGGTGGTAAGTATGCTCCTCTGAAAATTTGGTAGCATTTGGACTTGTGGATTTTGATTGATCATCGATCCAAGTTTGACATTGTATGTGGCTAGAATGTGCGTATCGATTGGTTCGTACCGATAATGTTTCATATCGATCCTATGCGTAATCAGTTGTTCGATGTTGAAGTGGTGCGATGGTTCAGGAGAGATATATATTTCATGCCGAGTGACCATTTCCTCTTTCTGACCATGTTTCTTCGTATCGGCCTAATGTAACTTCATTCATATTGATGCTTTTACATGCTGCTTCGTATCGATGTAACATGACTCTTTTCGTATCGATCATTGCATGTGTTCTTCATATCGATCGTTTGGTGGTATGTTTCGTATCGATCGTTGGCTGATCGATACGAACTGTGTATATGGAAAGATTGATAACAAGTGTGCATGAATGGGACCAATACGAAATGTCGACAGTCGATGGACACAAAGGAGAATGGGCATGATAGATATGAAGAAGAGTGGCCCTTGATGGATACGAACCGTGTCCTTCTCTCTTGGTTTTGATCGATCCATAACTTGAGCATGCGAAGTCCGATTGACCTGAAATTTAGAACGTTGCCTTTCATAGCTTTATATATCATGTCATGTTAATTGTAGCTTGATCTGAAATAAAACCAAATTTACTAGTATCCATAGTGAACCTGTGTACAACCAATCTTCGGGATGGATTATCCTTGGTTTCTAGTCAAGTTCTTGGTGTCACGGCCTTGTCAAAAGGTGGGATAACATTTTCCCCCCAAAGTACGTCTTGTGTGAACATGACGTGCTTTGAAAAGTTACAATCTCCATTCTGAAGAGTCCTATCTGATTCGCTGAATAGTTGTTGTCTTTTCATCGAAAGATGCAACCTTTGATCGATTTCTAATTATATAAATGCCGAAGTGTTGTCTACCAATGATCATGTATTATTATTTTGTAAAAGAGTGCCAAGTGTTAGCGATTTGTCGTTCACTATTTTGATTGTCATCAGGTGAGCATTCAACTGCTGTCAATTTTGAAAATTGAATGTTAGTCCGTCATACATGCATGTATATTAACTTGACTCCTGTTCACGTTTGCATGTTCAAGGGTCGTTGTCAGGGTTTTTATTTTTTTATTGAGTTTAATGTCGATCCTCTCGTGGATCGATGTGAAACTCGAGCTATAACAACGCTTGATGGTTGTTTTAAGTGCTTCCTTCGTCTCGATCCTCTCCTGGATCGATTTGAGAAGTTGGGATATGAGTTTTGTATCGCTGGCTTTCGATACGAAGTAGATGGTCTAATGAGATGATCCGTATCGATGAATGTGAGTTCATGTAGTCTTTAAATGTATGGATATGAAGTTATCATTTTGAATCGATGGAAAATGAATGATCTAAACATGACTTGGCAGTGGCATTCGGATCGTTGACATATGAGGTCGATTGCTGATGGATACGAACAGCTATACTCCAGATCGATATGAATTGGTGGTTACGAACTAATTTCTTCCTATCGATGGAAGTTGTGGCCGTTTCAGGTCGGTTTGCACATTGATCTTTGTATCGATCCAGACTTGACCGCTCCAATCGGTACTTGGCTATTGGTAGACGAATCGTCTCTTGCCTGTATGTGAACCATATAATACGGTTTGGACTTAGAAAAATTTCACTTGCTTCTCACTTTACTCTGGCCTTCGTATCGATAGAACTCAAGAACAAGAACTGTCTTCGTATTTAAATCTAAAACCCATTAACCTCTCAAACCAATCCTTTAATCGATGTAATTAGTTGAACTAATCCATCTTAGAACGATGAGATTCAAGTTCTAGTGCCAATTCGTTCACATTCGTGGCTGATTCAGGTGGTGTCGAGGCCTGAGTTAGGGCATAGAAAGGTCAAGGAAGGAAAGAATGGTGTTTATGCCATTTGGAGAAGAAGGAGGGTAGATGGATACGAAGGATCATTCGTTTCGATCATGGATGAGGAATAGTGACTAACATCGCTCCGAAAACAATAGAAGCTCGTATCGATACTGGGTGTAAACCAGCCCTAATTAATATACTGGCTTGAAGCTCACTTGAGAATAATGCAAATTTATATCGAGGGATGAGCGGCTTCGTATCAATTGGAGATGGTGGGAGTTCGTACCGATCCGGAGCAATCAATACGAAAACCTGACTGTTTGATCGATATAAGGTATTGGTTCTGTCGATATGAAGACGCAGCCCGTGATCGATACGAGATGAAGGGCTTGGGATCGATATGAACTAACCTTCTAGTGATCGATTCAAAGTTCTTTCTTTCACTATCAATACGAATGGGGCTTCTGGCGATCGATCCAAGTTTTGATTCTGATCGATAGAAATCTTTTGTATATTCAAACATTTGACTCCAACGAGCTTCTACCTTGCATGATTGGGCTTAGCAAGTTTCACTGCATATTTGACTACCCTTCGAAGCTCGTTGATGGAACTGTAACTTGACAAATTTTAAAAAACGCAGACATATCTTTCTCCGAAGTTAGATTGGCACGGTTGTGACAATCAGCGATGACGGTCACTCTGGTTGAATCTCGAAGTCTTGTCGTTTTAACGCCTTTCGAATTTGTAGAAATCCTAAGTATTATGTAGCACTACATTGCACAACACATTCATGCACTTCACACTGGGGGGAACACGTGTTTATTACCATCTAATGATAAATTTTACAGAGTTCAACAGCGACGGAACCTGGAAGTTCTGAGCCGCAGGATGTCTAGGGTCCTTCTCTTCCAGTAATCGAAATGCCAGCCATTGCAGCTGAAGCAATAAGTCCCACTCCGAATGATATGTTGGGTGCTGCTTTTATTATGAACCCATAAGATTCTATCCATTCAAAAATTTCTGAAGACGTGTTAGACAGGATTTGCCTTAGGCATGGGCTATCTATGGAAGATGTCATTCCCATAATCCCCCAGAAGGGTATACTTCTTACAACAGGTTCATATGCGTTATAGGAATGCTGCCTCCTTTTAATCAGTTCATTTGAGAAGTACTGCTCTTCTTGATGATCGCTTCATCCTAGTTGCACCCAAACAGGTATGCATTGCTCAACAGTCTGTTTATTATCTTCATGGAGCGCCTCTTCCAACGTCCAACCTTGGAAGAGATAAGATATCTATTCAACATAAAAAGTCGCGGGGACAACCCTTCTTTCACTTTTCTAGAAGTAGATAAAAATTTCTCGGTAGTGCGGGAGCTTAGAGCAAGCAAAGCTACTATTAGACCGAATGGTTCTTCGTTCGGTGTCCCCCAGAATTCGCCAGACGGTAGCTAGTCAGACGTAAGTGCTCCAACCTCTTTGTTGATTAACAGGACAATATTAGTTAGTGCCTTGTTTAACACTTTGCTTCTCCTACAACTTCGATTCCACAACTCAAAGAGGATCAATTTAAAGAAATAGTAAGGGTTCTTCAAGCCCTGCCGACCGCGCATAGAGAAATCGACGAAGCCCTCGCAGATGAAAATTTGATTACCGTAGGGCTGATAGATAGAGACCAGAGCATCAGATCGGCGTGAATTCTCAGAATGGCCCCTGTGAGGCATAGAGGGAGAAAAGCTCCTGGTGTCTTGATTATAGAATGGGGGTGGTGATTGGAATGTGCCCACTGGAGACGAGCCTGCAGCCGGGCCCTTGAAAAGTCTTCATTCGTTAGAGCTGAAAAGAAGAGGCAAGGTTATTACCCACAAAGCCACGAGATGCAAAACCGTCGTGCTATCTCCATCTGTTATAACTGGTGTAAGCGTGGATACTTCTCCTCCACGAATGGAGCGTTCATTTGAGGGACTGGCAGACATTGCCATTTCGGATGACCTATCTTTACATCAAGATATTGGACTAGAGGGGCTTCAAAGTGCTTAAGATATAGGGAAGCCAACTCCTTCAAGCACGGCTGCCACTACCGGTTGGTTGAGGGGTTTGCACATGTGCACACACACTTCACGGCTCCATAGAACCTTTATCATATGTTTCTCAATCTCTAGAGATATCTAACTCCATTTCTCTTTTCATTTTGCAGATACGATAACGAAGCGGGGATCTATGCTTGGTAGTCTTCGTTCTACGGCCACTCTTGTAGCTTATATTTCGAATCTCTTAGGCGCGATTTTGAAAGAGACTACGATCGCAACCGCTCCAGCCAAGAATGGGAGCGTTATGAAAGAGAAAGGGATAGGGAGAGGCATATCAAAGTAGGCGCCGTTCCCGATCATGTTCTCCATTACTTAGAGGTCCTTCGCAACCCTCTAGCTTCGGAAAACAAAGTGCTAAAACTTCACGTCATGTAGTGCCTCACCAAACTTTGAGGCCTAGCAAGCAACAATGCAGATATGATGTAGAAACTCCCGTTGTCACCACATCAAATGCTATAGAGCCCATTGGAGAAGGGGCCATCAGAATAGCTAAGTTAAAGATGGATTTTCTGAACGTTTGCTTCATGGCTTCCATTTTCCCCCAAAATTAAAGCGAATCCTTAAGAGTAGACGGTACATGATTATGTATATGATGTTTATAATCAGTACCAAGAATGGGTGAAGATGGCAGAGAAAGCTTCAGTGGTAGCCTTTGATCGAGCGAAAACAATCGAGAGACTAGAGAAAGATCTTGCCCAAAAGGACCATATAGTGCAAGTGCTTACCAACGAAAATGAAACTTTAATGAACTCGGAAACATATTTCAATAAGAGAGTCGATGAGATGAATAATTCTATAGAAAAGATGTGGCAGGAGCACTTGGCTTGTTGAAGAGATGGACCATAGGACCACCACTGTCATGGAGGAAAGGGATGTTGTGCTCAAAGAACTTGAGGAGTTAAAGGCAAAGTTTACT
The DNA here is from genome assembly GCA_030765085.1 of Allium cepa. Classification (NCBI taxonomy): domain Eukaryota; kingdom Viridiplantae; phylum Streptophyta; class Magnoliopsida; order Asparagales; family Amaryllidaceae; genus Allium; species Allium cepa. Next base: position 218,081,392 of record CM060929.1, read on the forward strand.
GAGGCCATCAAAGAAAAAGATGATGCTAATAAAGCTGTCCAAGAAGCGTGTGAGTAGACAATGGCTCTTAGGAGCGAAAGGGATGTGGCAGTCTTAAAGGCACAGGAAGCTGAAGCTAGAATTAAAACTAAGGTAAAAGCGACGAAGGCTAGGATGGAAAGTGTTATTGAGGATCTCCAAGTCACATATAATGTCAACGTCTTAAAACACCACAACCTGGGCTGGCTCGAAGACTACCTATACAATGCATGACGCCGCCAAGTAGAGGGCGAGAAGGCGGACCTTGGCACTTCAGCTATCGACGAATTCGAGCTTGAAAACCAAATATTAATTGAAGATGTGTCGAAATCTCTTCACGAAGCCAACATCACCTTTGAAAAGGGAATACTATTTACCAAGTTCCTGGATGCCTGAGAGGGGTCTAGAGTCGGGCATCGCGAAGGAAGCTTTGAAATGCCTGGAGCGACCCAACCTGAGCTTACTTCTGCAATTGATCCTCCAACTGTCCCAGCGTACGATCCCGATAGGCTGCACATATCTCTGGTACTTGAACATGTTTCTAAAGGCACATCGGCTCGGCATGTGTGCCAATCTGATGAAGGTACTCTAAACATTTTTTCCGTTCACCCGAGTGTAGGAGCACTGTCAGAAGATGTCACTAATATCTTCTCTTATCTTCATTCAATAATAGATGTTGCACCAGCGGAACCTCCTGCAACCCAAGAATTGCATCGTGAGCTGGAGGCTATTATGATGGAGGCAACAACCACAATAGCTGCTACATCAACCAAGGAGGTGCATGAGACCAGTTTCGTTCTTGATGAACAAATGATGGAAGCACTCCTCGAACGCCAAAGCGACCCAATCGTTGATTTGCCTTTCAATATATGTGAAGATGTGTTTACGGCTATCTCCTTAGGCCCGACTAGCAGTTTTCCAGTGGGCACTCAAGTAAATCGGGATGAGGCTATAATGGCAAAGATTAACGCTGAAATGGAATGAGCCATGTAAACTAGTAGCATTGGAGGTGGTATGGTAGGTCACGTGCCTCCTTCATCTTCCTACATTAAAAGTGCCACCATTCCTTCGACTCCGCATTCAAAAAGTATCCTAATCCCTGTGAGTTCGGAGGAAGGGACCACTATAATTCCACCGGTCGAGGACCAACCAGCAAAAGGAGGCCAGGAAGGCAAAGGCTTGAAGAGGCATCCGAGCGGCAGTTCTAGCGGGTCAACACCGAGGAAGAAGAAGAAGGAGTAGACGTGTCCTTCTATTCCTTCTTTTGGTAGATAGATAGTATAGGATTTTATTTTGCGTTTTTGCAGGCCGTGTATAGATGCGGGTTTGGCCTCGCTTATAGGAATTCTTGCAATAAGTTTTTGTACTTGTCTTTTTTCCAAAGAATAGTGGAAATAAAATTTCCTTTTGTCTTCAGCATAACTCTATGTTTATTTGTTTAAGTGTTTTAGTGCTCGAATTTCCATCAAATGTACTTGTGAGGCTTTAGTCTTTGGGTCGGACTTGAGTTCGATGGTTAAGTCCTCAAGCCATGGCTTCGAGTCATAACCAAATGTTAAGTCGAGTCCCAGCGTTGCACTATCTCGATTAGTGGCTTGTACTTGAGTTATGCCTCCAGTTTTGGGGAGAATTGAAGTAGCTGGTTGGCAGTCGTTTTCCGCTTTCAATAAGTTTAACTTAACTTAGTCGGAACAAAGTAAAAGCAAAATGAGTTTGAGTGATCGGATCACGCTCGCTCGTTTGTTGGTAATTGCATCCTCATCCTGGGATTGAACTTATATGTTGGTGGTCAGTTACGCCTGCTTAATGTTTAAAGTTATATCCGCACTTCAGGGACTTAAATTATTTTAAGAGCAGTCAATCACACCCGTTTAATACTCAAAATTACATCCGCACTCTAGGTACTTAATTTGATTTGTGGGTTCTCAGTCACACCAATCTTATGTTTATACTCGAATGCATGCTCTGGGGACTTAGAGTTAGCCAATGGGTGGTGGGTCACACACCCATTTTGTGTTTATACTCCGACCACGCTCAGGGGACCAGTGTTAATTGGGGGATGGTCGATCACATCAGTTTCAATGTTTATCCTCCAGTTCGCAATCCAAGAATCTGGAGTTAGTTGATAGATGGTCAATCACATCTATTTAAGTATTATGATATCGTTCACACTTTGAGAATAAGGAGCTGATCAAGGTTGTGGATGGTCTGATTGCATCCACCCTGAGTAGGCAGCAAAGTCATAGATGAACGGGTCCATCCTCCTCGAATTTGTAAAAATAGAGATGAGGTCATGGACGAACGGGTTTGTCCTCCTCGGGTTTGTCCTCCTCGGGTTTAAATTGAACATAGGCGAAGTTGTGGGCGGACGGATCCACCCTTCTCGAGCCTATATTTTGGATTTGACATCTGTACTCTAGTTCGCACTCTGGGAACTGGAGCTCATTGGAGGATTATCGTGTATCAATCCTTTTTGGTTTTAATGTGGTTGCTTGCCCTCAAGCTTGGGGTTTCACTTAGCGAATGACCGGTCGAATCACAGTCACTCCATGTTTGAATAAGTTCCACCGTAAGATGGAACTTAGCTCTTTATGCATCATCGTGCTCTCATTACACATTTCAAGCATCGCCACTCTGGCTTGACGAGTTTGCATTTTATTGCTGAAATGAGAAAGTACGACAAAGTCAGTTGCCTTACTACAAATTATAATTTTGAAATGCATAAACAAATTTCAAATGAAAAGCAGATTAAATGAATAAATAAAGCCAATTAGGAGTAGTTGCAATGGAGATTCTCGCTATTCCAAGCTTTCAGCAAAGTGAGACCATCAATAGTTGATAATTTGAATATGTCGTCTCTAAGTCTTCATTCAATAACATACGGTCCTTCTCATGTTGGTTTCATATGTGAAGGGACCAGATAGATTCTCTTGAGTACGAGATTGCTAAGTTCAATGGTTCTGGGTCGAATCTTAGCATTGTATAATCGGGCGAATCAACTCCGGTGTGTGGCTGCCCTCAAATCAGCCTTTTCACGCTAATCCAAAGATTTGCAAGTAATATGGTGTTCGTCTTTGGTTCATTATATGCCACACCATGAGAAGGTACTTCTAATTCAACTGGAATGACGGCTTCAGAACCGTAGGAAAGTGAAAATGGAGTGCGGCAGGTTGTGGACTTGTGGATAGTTTGATATGCCCAAAGGCCATAGTAAGTTCATCGACCTATCTGCCTCCAGCCTTCTCCAGTCATTTTTTCAGAATGGACTTGATAACTTTGTTAACAGCTTTGACTTGTCCATTTGCTTGAGGGTGAGAAACAGCCGATAATTTCTTCTGGATGTGGAAATGTTGACAGAAATCATTGACAGATGATGCTGCATACAACAAAGTTGATCACTTTCTTCGTCGTGATGGTTGCAAGAGGCTTGGCTTTCGCCCATTTTGTAAAGTAGTCAACTGCAATGATGGCATACTTCGCACCATCTTTAGCCAGTGATAATGATCCTATTATTTCGATTCCCCATATAGCGAACGGCCGCTGACCATCTGAGTGATTTTGGTAGTTGGGGCTCTTGGAACCCAAGCAAGTTTCTAGCATCTATCATATTTTTTAGCATAGTCTGATGTGTCTTGTTTCACAGTCGACCAATAATATCTATATCGAAGTATCTTCTTAGTAAGAGCTTGCCTCCCAGTGTGATCTCCATATTATCCCTCGTGCACATCATGTAACACTCGTTTGATCTCGTCGTGGGCGATACATCGGAGTAAAGGAAGAGAGCATCCCCTCCTATACATGAATCCATTATGGATAATGAATCGTGAGAAGTAGTTAGGTTCACATTAGCAGTGGTCGTTTGATGCACCATCAATGTATAGCTTCCATATGTACTTGGGAGAATCACTAGTTTCGGGCAAGTCCTCCAGTATAGTGAATTCAGCTATAAAGCTCGAAAGAACTTGTCCTTGTTAGGTTCGTCTTGGTGTATAAGAGATATTAGATTAACTCAATTCAATGTTCCACTTGAGTAACCTACCAGACGTCTCAAGCCGCGTAAGGACCTGTTGTAACGGCTAGTATATGTAGGTTGTGATACGATGAGCCTGGAAATAAGGACAGAACTTGCTTGAGGAAATGACGAGGCAATAAGCCAGCTTTTCCAATTTCGAGTAGTCTCTCGCCACCCCTGTCAGTCACTTTTTGATATAATAGACCAGTCATTGGATCCGATCTTCTTCCTGAATCAGTGTTGCACTAATCACATTTGCTGAAACCGCCCGGTAGATATATAGTCTTTCATGATCAACCGGCTTTGACAGAATAGGTACCGTTGCTAGATGTTGAACTAGTTCTTGGAATGCGCCTTCATACTCCTTAGTCCATTCGAAATTCCACTTTCCTTTCCTAATCAGATTGAAGAAGGGAATGCACTTATCTGTGGATTTGGAGATGAATCTGCTTAAGGCTGCCACCTTCCCGTTGAGGCTTTGTACTTGCTTTATGGTTCTAAGAGTCTCGAGATTTCGAATCGCCAAGATTTTCTCTAGATTGGCTTTGATTCCTCGAGCATTGACAATGAATCGAAGGAACATTCCGGATGCGACCCTGAAGTGACACTTCAACAGGTTGGGCTTTATTCAATACTGTCGGAGGATGTTGAACATTGTTTCCAAGTCTTTGACTTGATTGATGGACAGTCATGGCTTTACAAGCATATAGTCCACGTACACTTCCATGGTTTTCCCGATCTAGTTAGCGAACATTCGGTTCACAAGCCTTTGGTAAGTTTCCCCAGCATTCTTAAGTCCGAAGGACATCACTTTATAGCAATAGAGTTCCAGACCGGTGACAAAGCTGGTATGCTCCTAATTAGGTAGGTGCATCAGTATTTGATTGTAGCTGGAATATGCGTCCATAAAAGATAAGAGTTTGTGTCCGGCCATTGAATCTACAAGCTAATCAATTTTGGAAAGTTGAAAACTACCTTTTGGGCAGGCTTTATTCAAATCTGAGTAGTCCACACAAGTTCTCCATTTTCTGTTGGATTTCCTGACAAAAACTGGGTTGGATACCCACTCCGGGTATAATCCATCACGAATAAACCCATTCGACTTGAGTTTACTTCTTCCTTCAGGATGGCAGATCTCTCTGGATCCATATGCCATCTTTTCTGTTTGACCGAGACATGCCACGGGTCAATATCCAATGCATAGCTCACGATGTCCGATGAGATCCTACACATATCAGAGTGAGTCTAGGAAAACACATCGAGGTTGCCTGAAAAAATTCAACCAATTCCTCCCTTATCTAGTGGATAAGTTGAGATCCAACCTTTTATCATTCTGAAGTCATCATTATCATCGATCGGAACATCGATCGCCACTCTGCCGGGGAAGCCTAACTGTCTTTGACTTCCTCTTTATTTTCATTATCTAGTGGATCAAGATTTTTTTGGAACTTGTTATGGAACTCGGGCCTAGGCTCAGGCGTCGGCTGTCAATTCTCAGAAAAATGGATGCAGGGAGATTCCTCTACTTCCTTGCCCTTCTCTTTGCACCGCGCCTCCCGCGGCTCAGCAATATAGCAGCGCGCCTAGCCGCCTGATCCCCATTAACTACTCCATCCCCGTTATCTATGGGGAATCTTATAGTTAAACACCATGTGGCAATGGCTGTCCTGAATTCAGCGAGGGTCGGTCTGCCCAAGAAAGTAATATATGGAGAATTAATGTCGAACACAATAAACTGTAGCATTCGAACTCTTCGGCGATCTCCGATTCCCAACTCGGCTAGAAACTCCACCATCCCATCGGGTATCGCTGCACTTCCATTAAAGCCATGTATGCGAGATTGACATGGCTTGAGATCCTTCGCCTCCATTCTCATTTGATCATAGGCCCGTTTAAAAGGAATATTCACATAGCTTCCACAATCTACCAAGATCCTCTTCATCCAAGCGAGGCCTATCTGAGCTAAAATGACCAGCGGTTCGATAGTGGGGGCTTCGACTCTATCAGCATCTCTGTTCCAAAAAACGATATCATCTGTCATCGTTTTCTTTTGTTTTGCCGGAGTCCCGTCATCAACATTAATGCAACACTCAAAGTCCGCATGCCTAATCGAACTGGCATACGACTCCATTTCCTTCCTGCTCCAATCAGCTGGATGAGGACCACCACTAACTGTATTTATCACCAATCTCCAGCCTATCACGGGTTCCTCTGGTCTAGCCTGGTTTTGACTTTGATTTGGGTTCGACGGGCACACACCACCAATCGGCAGCGTCCTCACAAACTGTTCCAACTTCCTCTCTCTGATTAACTTCTCAATGATGTCTAGTAAATGACGACACTCATTAGTATTGTGGCTATGGAAATTGTGGAATCTGCAGAACTTTGCAGTTTGAATCTGCTTCTCAGATGACTGTTTCCAAGATGGTTTCTTATACTAGCCAGTATTACAAGTCTAAAAATAAACATTCTCCAGGGATGTATTCAAAGGGGTATATCGGTCAAACATGGGAGTTTTGGGTCTCGGTCCACGATTTTGGTCTCGCTTCTTACCCTGATCTCCATTGCCTTTCCGTTGGCTCTATTTTTCTATAAATTCAACTGCATTTTACCAAAATTGTCACCGATCTATTTCAAAACAACATTTCTTTGAATGCCTTCGATGTTGGGACCTGCATCGTCCTGCTTCCTAGATCGTCTAGTGTCTTCTCTCCTCAGAAACTAGGTTGCCTTAGCATTGAAACGATCCAACGACGCGGAGGGTTTCCCCGCCAACCAACTACGAAACTCAAAATTGAGATCGATTTCTTTAGTTAATGCTATTAATATAGAATTGTCATTTGGGTTACTGACCTTGGCACAACATGGAACCTTTCCAGATAATGTCTAAGTGTCTTACCTGGAGCTTGGGTGATGCTGGATAAGGTGTTGACATCCTTTGGCCTTGTGACATGCATACAGAATTGATCGACTAATTTCACAGCCAACTGATCAAAACTAGAAATAGAACTGGGGGTAAACGAGTAAACCACATTATTGCAATACCTCCCAACAATATAAGAAAACTTTTGCACTTAACCGCATCGTCAGTTGTGCGATATTCATGAGCCATTTGTTCTTTAATATGTGCTGATTCGAGTCTGAACTTCCTTCACACACAGGAAGGGTAGGCATCCTAAATTGACGAGGTGGCTCAGCATAAAGGATGTCATTCGTGAATGGAGTATGACTTTGGGAGATTCCCCAATCGTCATTACTAAGGCCTTGACTTTCACGGATCATTTGGTGGATCATGGTTGGAATGTCAGCTGTGTGGACATTCGAGGCCAAGGCGTGGTTGGGTTCCACGTTGCGGGAATGGTTCGGGCACGGTGACGGTCCGTTCCTTGCCTCCTTGCCTCCTTGCCTCCCGGTCTTTAGGAACACAGGGTTCTGGAGCATGTACATGTTGACGAACGTCGGATCTGCTCGGTTTTGAATCTCAGCATCCAATTCTATGGCGAAGGCGGCTGCATAACTATCGACAGTGTGATAAGGAAGCGCCACTCCTTGGGAGGAGGGCCCAGGTCGGTGTCTTGTGGAAGGACCAGCCTCGGCTTGTCCGAGGTTCAGAGCGTGTTGATGCCCGGAGGCTTACACATAGTTTCCATCCAGCCATTGGCTTGTTTGTCAATGATTATAATCACAGGAAGCCAAGCTTTTGGTGGATGAATAGAAAGCACGATCCCTTCTAGATCACCTTCGTCTTTCCTCATTCAGTCGGTTTGCGAGCTCCGTGTTGGCATGGATCTGCTGGGTGAGCTGTTGAAGGCTCTTGATTAGCTTTTGCTTTAGAATCTGGAACACCTCCTTAGTCATAGAGCCTTGTTGGTTTGGAGCTCCGTAAGATACTTGACCCATTATGTTCAGCTGCGTGGGTTTCTGTCTATCCCTTCCTTTTGGATCTGCAGCAGTTGAAGCGGTCTAAGTAGTAACCATATCAAGTGATGTAGCTCTTTCCCAGATCTGGTGGAATCTGGACAGAATGGAAGGAACTACTAGATATCAGATCTGGATCTCCTCCTTATATTTATGCAATCCAATGATAGCAATAGATCCAAATGAGTAGGAGAAGAACTGGGTTCTCTCAATGAAAGCACCAAAGTGTTTGTATCAAAATTGGGCACAACATTTTTTGAACGTATTTGCAGAGATTAAAATGATAAATTTAAATGCAAACAGAGGCTAATCTAACAAACACGCCAAAATCAACAAACAGAAATGTAAAAAGACGGAGATTTATAATGGTTCGACGTTGAAGCCTACGTCCACTTTGGAAAATTACATGTTTTATTGATGTTTATTAACTGATTACAATAGAGGATAATGTTAGTCCTTAAGATGATGGTTTTGATGACAACAACCTTAGGACTTGTTATAAAATATAAATACTAACATTATAGTTTAAATACATATGTGTGTGTGTGTGTGTATATATGCAGGATATAAACATGCAGGTACCAAAAATGAAGACTGTACAATATAAAGAATCAAGAATGAAGATATCAAAATTGAAGACTCATGAGTATCAAGATAACAAGAGTTCAAGATTTCAAGAGTACAAGATAAGTATTGACTCTAGAATTATGATAAAACTTCTTGAAAGTACTTACATCTTTATTCGAAATTTATTTATGGAATGGAATCCACTTCAAGCCTATTAAAGGGATAGAACCCGAGTGGGATGGAACCCATGACAATATCTAGTGGAACATATATTGTGGTCCCATTTTGGTATCCACTAATTTTATGAAAATGCTTTTCAAAAATGTATCTCTTATTTTAAGTGTTTTCAAAACCTTCTTTTCGAAAAGACGTCTCTCTTGTTAGAAATATTTTAGCCTCAAAATTATCTTTATCATTTTTAATATTTTGATTTCAAAATTGTCCTTGATTTTAAACTATCTCTTGTTTTAATATTTAACTTTTATATATTTATATACTCAGATTTTAAATCACTTTATAGATTAAGATTATATATATTAAAAATTACTTTCTAAACTCTTTTATATGTTTAAACTATATTCAAATATATTTACAAAAGTTTAGAAATTATTTTGACAAATTATAGAAACCAATTTTAATAAGAAAAATCAAAACAACAATTTTTGCCTTGAGCATGTCGACATACCCCTACCCCCCATGTCGACATGGTGCCCGTTAAATTCAAAATTCAAATTTTCAAAAGAAGTGTCTATTCGTCATATCCTTTCACAAATAGATATGGTTGTTGATCTTCAATAAATACCAGTAGTTCTAAACGAATTTTTAACCAGATTTTCAATTATTTTCTCTCCTCTTCATCTTCCTCATTTATTTTGAAGAATCTAAAACTATACTCTGTCGAAATACCAAGTGAATCAAACTTGATTATCTCTTGTTTGATTCTCTGCCACTCTCTTTACAAGATCTCAGTGCTATTTAGAGTTATAAGATCATTTGTAAATCAAACCGTTGAGTAAAAGGTGCGGTTGAGCCTTGAAATCAATTGGGTGTGTGTGACGCCTCACCTCCATACCCACGCTAGCCAAGAACACTACGATGTAGTGCTGTCAACTAGCACGGAGAATAAGGCCGTTGAGGAGCGACCATCCATGTAACCTCTTTGTGTGAGCACCGTTATGTCAGATAGTATAGCATGCATTTCATTTAAGGAGGAAGTCCGACATACCGATACAAACTCAAAGCTATCACACGGTGGCTATAAATAATCTTCGGAAACAAACATAGAAATAAGCATAACACAATCAGTCATAGACATCCATATCACAAAGGCGGAAGAAGATATGGATACATAACTAACACATGAAAGTGTACATCAGAGTAGTGGTCAAAAAGATCCACAATAATACAAAAGAATAGCAACACGTGCTATACAAAAGAATACAACTATGAGTCTATATCTCAAGTGTATACAACAAAAACTGCTAATCTAAATAGTTAGCCAAAAGTCAGAGTATCAAACCCCGGGGAGAAGTCAAGCAGAAGCACCTGTAATATCTCGGTCTGACCCGAGTATTATTTAAGAAAATAATAAACGGATCAGTCTAGCTATAAATATCAGATGACATGGTATAAAATAAAAGATATGGCATAACATAAAATATCCGTACTGACATACTACTATAAGTATGAAAATGATGATCAACAGAAGATCAATTAATAAGAGATAAATCAATATCACAAGAATCTTCTCAAAGATCCAAAGAGGGCATCATACCCTAAACTTGTACTCATAACAAGTCAATGACATAAATTCCAGAAATCGACACAGGAAATCCAGAAATCATAGAAAAAGGGAAAGAGGCCTATCACATGAAGGTCCGAAGACCATGGGGAGCTACCCCATATGGATGAGTCGGAATCACCCAGATGAGGTCTAGGCTAACCAAAAAGCAAATAGGTATGTGTGAATGGAATCACACAAATGGTGTCTAGCCTGACCTCGCAACAAAAAGGTATGTGTGAGTGGAATCACACAAATGGTGTCTAGGCTAACCAAAAAGCAAAAAGGTATGTGTGAATGGAATCACACAAATGGTGTCTAGCCTAACCAAGAAGCAAACAAAGAGACATCGCAAAATTGCTAGCCTAAATCACAAAATGATCGTCATGATCAACGAGAAGTGTCAATTACACTAAGCTAGTAAAAATAAAAGTTTAGCTTCATGTCCCATAACCAGTTGCTTAACTCAAATATTTATGAATGAACTGTAGATCTTCACTAGAAAATTGTCACAAAAAGGTTCAATCGAACAAGTCCAAGAGTTAACCGACGAAGCAAACGCAAGCGTTTCATACCACTTGTTTTACTAAGCCGTTTAATTCAATTTCTCATACGAGTGAGGTAAAGGTTTGTATATACTAGTAGATTGGAAAATGGTTTAAGAAAAGAGCTTTGTTATTGAAAATAGAGTTGAAAGAGTTTTGTTGAAAGAGTTTTGATATTTACTACTAGTATTGAAACCTTAATATTTTAAAGTGACAAATCATAGAAGTGATTGTAGAAACAATCAATCATAAAAATTCACATACGAAGACGTGAATAAAATCCAAAGAAACCGATAAAGAATCCATCGAAATAGATATTCAAAAATCCATAAAATCGACCGAGAAGCCCAAGATAGTTTGTCTTGAAGATTGGTCAACTCAGCATCGCAACAAAGCAAGTCCTATTGAATGTTTTTCAGATAAGATCCCCTACGGAGGGGGTGGCAACCCCCCAAGGTGGGGGTGCGGGGGCAACGCCCCTGCTACGGGGTTCGACCTACCCGGTCAGGTCGCGGGGGTCCAGGGTGCAGCGCCCCGTCCAAAGACGGTACGACCTAGTGATTAAAGGGGCACGATCTAGTGGTCCAGCGACCTAAAGGGTAATGGTCATGTGGCTAAAAATGGGTTCGCGACCTAACACTCAAACGACCTAAAGAAAATAAGAGGCCGAGCGACCTATAAGAAGCAGCGACTTAAATAGAATCGAGGTCCAACGACCTACGGGTTAGGTCATGCGAGTTAAGGAGGTCAACGACCTAACAGAGACACACGACCTAATAAAGGAATGCGACCTAAAGGCACGCGAACTAGCGACCTAAGCAGGAAACGCGACCTATGAGGGACAAGCGACTTAAGTGGGTCAACGACCTACGGAATATAGGTCACGCGACCTAACGGTTTACAAGGTCTTGCGACCTAACTGGAAACGTGGTCTAGCGACCTAGTGGTTTAAAGAAGATGGGTCACGCGACCTAAGGAGATAAGGCCCAGCGACCTACGAGCTAAAGGTTCAACGACCTAACAGGATGTAGGTCCAACGACCTAACAGGTAAGAGGATCAGACGACCTAAAATGCCATAGGACCTAACGACCTAAGGTCATACGACCTAGTGAGCTAAAGCCATACGACCTAACGACCTAAGGTCATACGACCTAGCGACCTAAAGCCATACGACCTAGCGACCTAAGGTCCATACGACCTAACTCCGAAGACGTTAGAAATGGCCAGAACGACCTACGATCTAAGGTCCATACGACCTACGACCTAAGGTCCATTCGACCTAATGCCCAACGACCTAGCGACCTAAAACCAAACGACCTACAACCTAATTCCGAGTGCCGAGCGACCTAACGTTGTAGGCCATTTTAAGGTCGAAAACGAGCTATTTTGAGGCCGAGACTTTTCCACGCGAACGACCTAAGTGCAGTTTTTCACCAAAAACACTAAAATTTGGGGGTTTTTGCCAATCCAATCCAAACCAAATCCAAATGTACATGCAAACATGATAGGGATTCATTCCCAACAGTCCAAGATAGTTATAGGCTAGATTTGTGAGATAAAAATCTCACCTTTTCACTAAAATGGATGAAGATGAAACTTGAAATGCTATGAAAGGATCAACCACTAGCTTGAATCAATGTCTTCACTTGAGTTTTGGAGTTGATGTTGGATTAGCAATGAAGACTTAGCTTTTGGAGTTTTAATTTCTCTTTCCACTCACCATTAATGCAAAAGCTTGAGTTGGTAGGAATTTATGAAGAGTGAAGAGAAGGAGGGGGTTAGGCTTGAGTTATAATGGCTAAGCTAATCCAAAGTCCAAAGCGGGAAAAGTTAGTGAAATTCCACTAACTCCAAACCCATCAATGTTTATACTTAAAAAGTTGTAAACGACATTTCGAACTCAACGGAAGTGGTCTCGAGTCCTAATTTAACCATTTGCAAAAAGTAGCTTTTCGGACCAAAATCCGATTAACGATAAAATATTTAAATATAAAATCGACAAATATGTGGGTTGTTACAGTGTGACCGTTGACCTGGAAATCGATTTGGTGATCTTGTGGCATGGTTAAATCAAGAGAGTTTTTCCTAGACTCGAATACAGGAAGGTGTACCTCGTTGCCTTGAAACCGAGGGTGTAATCTGGTAGATTATTTTGAAAAGAAATCCGTACAGTTGTGTGGGACTGGATGCAGGGTAACTCCGAACCAGTATAAAATCCTGGTATATTCTTTCCTTTACTGGTTTTATACAGTATTTGCATTGTGTCTGATTCTATGATTATATCAGTGTTTGTGAATTGCATTTGTTGGCGAGTAAATTACATATGATTCAAAAAGATTTAGAAAATCCATATAACACTATTCACCACCCTCTAGTGTTATTCCAACCTTAAGATCTGTAATCCGCATTTCTAACATTTGGTATCAGAGCATTGGTTTTCAAAATTTCATAATCTGATTAAAAAAAAAAATTAAGATGGCCTTTTTTTGATAAAATTATTAACACTTTTTTCGAATGAATATGCCACAGAATCATCATGATATTGTTGTTTAAAATTATATTCAGTTATTTTGAAAAGTTACTTGATTCTTTAAAAAGTTATGTTATTTTGCAAGGGAAGAGTTATGCCCAATGACTGTTGGTTAAAAGATACCAGATAATCATTCATCGATCAAGAAGAACAAATGGATATATAATGGCAATCGATAATGAAATGGGTACCAGATCAATACAAAAATTTTGATTCTCATCTACGACTTGATTTTATACCGTGCCTCTCTCTATCTGCTTTGCAATGCCACTGGTTTAGTGCAAATCCGTCAAGAAATGACAAAGTTATGGTCAAATGAAGTTTTGGCCAAAAAAGAGAAAAAGAAAGATAAACCGTCAATGGTATTCTTCACATTTCATCCAGGGATTTGAGTATTTTGTTCCTACTCATTTTCTAGATTGTAGTTCTTGTTCTCACGGTCATTTTGATGGGTGGATCATCAAATTCCGATTAAAAGAACGTGAGATATGACAGTTTGACATTGGCTATCCAAAACTGAAAACTGTGTACGAGATTTTTTGCATTTCTCTTACTGTTCGGCCAATTGCACCATAATACTATCCAAATTCATCACCAAACTATTACTGGATCGTAGCCCTTGCCTTCCTCTTCGATTTTCCGCTGGTTTCATTGAATTTTGTTAATAAACGAAGGAGATATGCCTTTTAGAAGTTTGATAGTAAATAGAAAAACAGAAAGAAGAAGAAGAGAAACTTTTATGAAAAGTGGTGACTCTTGGGTCTATTTATAATGGTTGAAGTGTCCATTCATTCAAAATTCGAATTCAAAGTTTTGGCGCTAAGTTGATCAATCTTCTAAATCATATGTATCTTACTACGATGATCAGAAAAACAAGCTCGTCGCAATGGAGTAGATCTCGTCATCAAATTCTGAAAGATATAAATATGGGGTTCACGAAAATGGAAGAACAACAAAGTTAGAAAGATGGAGGAGTACAAAAAGTGGTATGCCTTACTATTATTTTATCTTTATTGTTGCATTTAGTTAGATAGAGAAATTTATCTCTTTTATAAGTTTTGATATTTTGGTCCATATATCGACACACCATAGTATACATAGCGATATACCGGTCTAATTTTTTTTTAAATCGATTTAAACGTGTTTCCTTTCAAATAAAATCTCATTACTAATTAATTACAACTATACTAAGTACAAAAGCATACCATCATTCGTGATTCCAACTTTTCTAATGTTATTTTTTCTTCTCGTACTCTATTTCTTTTAAGATACTAATTTTATATTTTTAAGAAATTAATAGAAAGAATTTAGAATGTTAGAATAAGGGTCTATCTATAGATTTCTTCAATTAATAATATTGTGCCACATTACATGACAGTTGTCTGACATACATGCAAAATAACACATGTCATTACACTTTTTCTTTAATAAAAGCATTTTTACATGTATAATGCCAAGTGTCTTTACACATGTTTTCTCATTATTTTTTTATGTTTTTTAAGTCATTAATCATATTAAATACTATAAAAAAATTGGGTAAAAAAAAATCAATTATTTGCATGTCAATATCTACTCGTAAAATTAGTGCAAAATCATGTTAAAATCAGGCCCAGAACAATAGATGGTATATCTGAAATGCTGTCTTTTCTTCTAGAACGTTTCTTAAATGTTGCAGATTCATTTTTATAGCTTCTCTGCGCTTTGAAACACTGTACTGTTTTGAAACTTTTCACAGCATTTGGCAAATGCTGCAGTTTCTGTTTATAATGTTTTGAATATATTTTGCTGCAAAAACTTTTGCAGCATTCTGTAAATGCTGTCTTTTCTATTTGAAACTTGAAACTGTGTAAAAATAATATTTAAATTAAGCATTTTTCTCTATTATTTTTAGAAGTTATTTTTTAACTTATATTAGAATATTTTAAAATTAATGTTTAGATATTTAAAATTTTAAATGAAAGAGGCCTTAATATGACACATGTTTATTTTAGTTTTTCAATCTTTGTTATTTTATTAAATATTTCATTATGATATTTTTTTAAATTTAAAAGGTGTTTAAACATGTTTCTAAATATCAATAGTAAGTTAATATAAATAGGTTTTAACTAGTAAGTTAAGTATTTTATAAACATGGAAGTTTGGATTCTTAAAAAAACAATAAATTTATTAAAAAAATTATTTTAAAGAAATTAAATAAGGAGGGTGTTAATTTTTATAAAAACCATATTTGATCATATATACAGTTTAAATCCATATTTCCTAGTGATTTGATTTTGATATTGAGTTTGACTGCTACCTTTCATGATTATGTTGTAGTTTTAATACCATTTATTACCTTTAAACTCTTGTCTTTACTACTCTTTCAATCTCATTCATTAGTTTCCTTAACCTATGTCTAGTAATTGGTGTGTACTACCTTCGTTTGGTTGAAGTGATTTATAATAAATAGTTTGACATATGTATACATACATACATACATACATATATGTATGTCAATTAGATATTACTTATAACTCATGTTTATCTTATAATCTGAATATCTCTTACCGTGGTCTATATATCATCATATCATTCTGGATATATTTTTTCTCACTTCATTATCATTTTATTGCATACTACATATCATTGTGCATCCTATTTCAAATCACATCTCATTTCATATTACATCATAAATAACAATGCATGAAATATCATAATCATTTGCATCACATGTTGCACTTCATTCTGCATATCATCTTATGCTACATAGCATATGTCATACATTTCATACTGCATTACAAAATACATATTGCATACATGTATACATAACGAGTGTATTTTATTTAGGGGGAGTTTATAGTATTGTCTTATAGTATAGGATTGTTAGTTTTTGATTTGTTTGGTATGTTTTGATTGACTTGTTTGACTTGATTGACTTGTTTGACCTGATTGATTTGTTTGACCTAATTGATTTTTTTTGATTTGTTTGACATGAATAGATTTGATGCGTGTGTTGATTGGATTGTCTGAGATATACTTACACATATTTATGTATTGAATAATTATAATATAACTTTGTTAATGTCTTTCACATTCCATTTACTATACTTTGTTCTAATATTAGTTTAAGGGGGAGTTTTATAGTTATATTAGTTTAGGATAAGTTTTTGTTGACGACAAAGGGGGAGAAATATAAAATTGAGTAGTTAGAGTAGTTAGGCTTAGATTAAGAGGGAGTTATTAGATTATGGGGGAGTTATTGTGAAGGTGAAGTATATTTTATAAACATAGGTTGTCATCATCAAAAAGGGAAGATTTTTAATCCTTGAGATAATGGTTTCGATGAAAACAACCTTAGGACTTGTTATAAAATATAAATACTAACATTATAGTTTAGATACATATGTTGTGTGTGTGTATGTATGTGTGTGTGTGTATGCAGGATATAAAATGCAGGTACCAAGAATGAAGACTGTACAGTATAGAGAATCAAGAATGAAGATATCAAGATTGAAGACTTATGAGTATCAATATATCAAGAGTTCAAGATTTCAAGAGTACAAGATAAGTGTTGTGTCTATAATTATGTTAAAACTTCTTGAAAGCACTTACATCTTTATTCGAAATTTAATCGTGGAATGAAATCCACTTCGAGCCGGTGAAAGAGGTGGAACCCTAGTGGGTTGGAAACCACGACAATATCTAGTGGAACATATAGTACTCCTATTTTGATATCCATTAATTTTATGAAAATGCTTCTCAAAAATATATCTCTTATTTTAAATGTTTTCAAAACCTTCTTTTCAAAAAGACATCTCTCTTGTTTGAAAATTTTAGCCTCAAAATTATCTTTACCATTTTAATATTTTGATTTCAAAATCGTCCTTGATTTTAAACTATCTCTTGTTTTAATATTTAGCTTTTAAATATTTATATACTCAAATTTTAGATCACTTTATAGATTAAGATTATATATATATATATTAAAAATTACTTTCTAAACTCTTTTATATGTTTAAAGTATATTCAAATATATTTACAAAAGTTTAGAAATTGTTTTGAAAATTTATAGAAACCAATTTTAATAAGAAAAATCAAAACATCAATTTTGCCTTGAGCAGGTCGACATACCCCTACCGTCCATGTCGACATGGTGCCCATTAAATTCAAAATTCAAATTTTCAAAGGAAGTGTCTATTCGTTGTAACCTTTCACAAATAGATATGGCTGTTGATCTTCTATAAATACCAATAGTTCTAAATGAATTTTTAACTAGATTTTCAATTATTTTCTCTCCTCTTCATGTTCCTCATTTATTCTAAAGAATCCAAAACTATACTCTGCCGAAATACCAAGTGAATCAAACTTGATTATCTCTTGTTTGGTTCTCTGCCACTCTCTCTATAAGATCTCGGTGCTATTCAGAGCTATAGGATCATTTGTAAATCAAACTGTTGAGTAAAAGGTGCGGTTGAGCCTTGAAATCAATTGGGTGTGATCGTTGCCTCGGAAATCGATTAGGTGAACTTGTGGCCTAGTTAAATCAAGAGAGTTTACCCCCGGACTCGAATACAGGAGGGTGTACCTCGTAGCCTTGAAACTGAGGGTGTAGCTTGGGAGATTGTTTTGAAAAGAAATCCATACAATTGTGCGAGACTGGATGTAGTGTAACTCCGAACTAGTATAAAATTCTGTTGTGTTGTTTCCTTTACTGCTTTTATTTAGTATTTGCATCTGTGTCTGATTCTATGATTATATTTGTGTTTTCGAATTGCATTTGTTGGTGAGTAATTACATAAGATTCAAAAAGATTTAGAAAATCCGCATAACACTATTCACCCCCTCTAGTGTTATTCCAGCCTTAAGATCCATAATCTGCATTTCTAAAAGATAACATAAACACTTAAGTTACAATGGATCTCCGATAGAGCAACGGCGTAATGGCATCAAAAGTCCCTTTTCTGAAGCATAGGGCTACTATTTAAAGGTGTAGTATGAAAATATCTGGCTTAGATCTCGGAATACCTCTTCTCCCATGTGGGTGGGTTCACATGATCGATCCGAGGTCATTTGGGATCGAACACTACCTTGTTCATATCAATCAAAATGACATCCACATGAGCTGAGATTGACCAGGGACAATGTTGAGCTCGTAAGTAAGCTCCAATGAAAATTTGGTAGCATTTGGACTTGTGGGTTTTGAGTTATGATCGATCCAATTTTGACATTGTATGAGAATGGAATGTGTGTATCGATCGGTTCGTACCGATAATGCTATGTGTATCGGTAAGTTGTTCAATGGTGACGTGGAGCAATGGTTCAGGAGAGATCCACATTTCATGCCGAGTGACCATTTCCTCTTTTTGACCATGTTTCTTCGTATCGACCTAATGTAACTTCATTCGTATCGATGCTTTTAGATGCTGCTTCGTATCGATGTAACATGACTCTTTCCATATCGATCATTACATGTATTCTTCACATCGATCGTTTGGTGGTATGTTTTGTATCGATCGTTGGCCGGTCGATATGAACTGTATAGATGGGAAGATTGATACAAGTGTGCATGAATAGAACCAATACGAAATGTCGAAAGTTGATGGACACGAAGGAGAATGGGCATGATGGATACGAAGAAGAGTGGTCTTTGATGGATACTTACCAAGTTCTTCTCTCTTGGTTTTGATCGATCCATAACTTGAGCATACCAACTCCGATTGACCTGAAATTTGAAATGTTGGCTTTCATAGCTTTACCTGTCGTGTCATGTTATAGCTTGATCCGGAATCGAACCAAATTTCATAGTGTCCGTAGTGAATCTGTGTACAACCAATCTTTGGGACAAATTGTCATTGGTTTCTAATCAAATTCTTGGTGTCACTGCCTTGCCAAAAGGCGGGATAACACTCAGATAGTTTATGAGCATTTATTATTTCTGGTTAAATTATATATGAGCACCTTGTGAATTCAGTTTCACAGTTTGTTATAAAGATTCGATGATAATGTCGAGTTATATTTTAAATTTTAATAAAAGTTATTTATTATAGTATAAACAAAGATATACATTTGAGAAATGAAATTTGATAGGTACGGTTTATAAATAAGAAAAATAGGATTTAAACTGAAAATTTAAGAACTTAAATCCGGGTGTTTTAGAAATTTCTTTTCAAAATTTTAGGAAAAATGATAGTGGTATTGTTTGAAAGTATTTTTAACAAAAATATTTTAAAATGGATTTCAAATGAGGTAGAAAGCACTGAACTCACTTCTGTTGCTGGAAATAATTCTGGGATGACTACAACATCATTGATGTTTATTTTCGGATTTCTATGTGAGGAATTGCTACCACAGTAATTGGTTATAGAGTTGTTTGATAAAACAAATTTTGTTTTAAATTCCAAAAGTATGGTTTGGTTTGCCAAGATGATATATATATTATTATTTCAAATAGAGTTGAAATAAAACGGGGTATTTACTTCTAAAGTTTTAGTTAAGTGATATTATAGACTCATGCATCCCATCCATTAGGATAGTTTGTTTTGTGCATCTTGTTTTGAGATGTTGTTTGGTAATTTTCATTCATTGAAACGAAAATAGAATGTTCGGTGATTTTGAACGGTCGAAACTTCCGAGTTGATTTAGAACTTGAAGTTAAGTATTTTTGTAGAAATATTAGAGAATAAGTACTTGTAACTTATAAATTTGAGAAGATATTAGGAAATAAATCAAGTTTTATGTTTGTAGAATATCCTAGTTAAGTAAAACCAATCTGAAATTTGCATATATACCCTTATGAGGGAGAAGAGTGTTATACAGGTATAAACTTAATTTTTAAAATGATTGATAAACATGAGTTGTGCTTTAGAAGATGTTTGTGAACTTAAGTAATGTTTTTATAAAAGCGGTCATAAATGAATTCTAGTATTAAATAAGAAGTGATCTTTGAGAAGGTGAATGTGATTTAAAATGAGAAATAATTGGTATAGTTCAGAAACCAATGGAATAAATACGCAAGTTGTACGTAGGTCATTTTATTCGCATAACTAATTTGATCCAAATTCGAGTATATGATTTCGAGGTGATTTACACTGATCCTAATAAGGAGTTTTCACTTGATTCTTGAAGGTGAACACTTGATATAGATTTTTGATAAGATTCTGAAGTTTTCTATTATAGTGTATGACTATAAAAGGAGAATGAAGGTTTCAAACCAAGAAACCTGATCGGAGTCCGCACTAGGGAAGTCAAGATAGTGATACTAGTTTGGAAATGAAATTTATGTGATCGAATGAGTGATTGAATATGATATTCATGTGGTTTAAATATATACATCGTATGGGCTTTATTAAATTGTATGCTGTTGACCTTAGAAAAATGCAAATTGTATGGTTGGATATAATTTGTAAGTAAATTACTAGTAGTCGCTTTTGGTTTCATGAGTGGAGTTTGATTGCTCGACTAATAGATATACATTTATATTGCTGTTAGTGATTTTATGCTTTAACTATAAAAGGCCACTTTTGTGCTTTTGTTTTCTTTTATTGATTTGGGCCGATGGTGGCGAGTTGTAGTTTTTCCAACCGAGCCTTGTGAAGGAGATGCTGCCAATAATTTTCATAACATTTGAGACTTTAAAACTTTAATAACACATTCATCTAATTGATTGAGAAATTTTAAAGGATTGGGGACATTTTTCTTTATTTAGGAATTCCAGGAACGGGTTTCTTTTAAGGGGAAAGAATGCAATGACCCAAAATTTTGAATGTTTCAAATTGAAATATTTAATTTATTTGAATAATCAGATTTGATTTAAATTTTAATGGTAATAAGGAAATTAATTAGTAATAAAATGACTTAATTTTTATTGTAGTATTCCTAATTTAATTTATTTAATATTTCCATAATTTTTAAAATGGAAAATATTTAAATTATTGTTTGACACGGCAAACGATTGTATTTTTGGATCTTTATAGAACAAGCTAACTGTAACAACCCATTGACAAGGAGCAATCATTTAATAGTAAATTATGAGTTAATTAGGATTTAAATTGATTATTAGGGAACTATAAGAATGTTTTGGAAATTTGATAAGGGAAACTAATTACTAAATAATTTAAATAAAATGAATAATTAATTAAATTAAAGAAAATAATATTTTAAAATAAATAATTACATAATTTAGTAGTGGAAATAATTTAGTAAGGAAGCTTGCATACATACATACATACATACAAATATATACATATACATATACATATACATATAAGCCCAAACCCTAAAAACATGTACTTTAAGTTTTAAATTTCTAGAGGTTTCTAAATCCTGATACTTCTCCCCACTTTATAAATACAACCTATACGTTCAACATTGAGGAGAGGAAAAAATCCATCATTCTCACCAAATCATATCTCTTTAAATATTCAAATAAAAATCAAAATAAATTCTACAAATCATAATGATTCTAGCTAAGGCTTCTTGATAGCTCTACACTCGCTGCAATCATGGAATCAATTGTTTGATCATCAGTTGAAAAGAGGAGTTATTCATAATAAGAAGAAAGAAGCAAGTGATTGAAATCAAAAAGAAGAAGAGTGTAGTTCTTCATATAGGTGAATACTCTTGTACTCATAAATATGTCAATCCCACTCACCCCTAATATGAGTTGAATCAAATATCTATACATTGCTCTCCATTGTTATTTCTATCCAACTTCTCGTATCAAATAAAATCACATAGCTTACTTATAGGGAGAAAATAATATAGGATAATAAGTCTCAATAAAGTAGGAGGAGAAGGAAAGGGATAATGGATCGACTCAGCACCAATGCCTCACTCGCTACCTGAATGGTCCTTAAACCAACTCCGATCAGTCGAGTGGTGTTGGCAGACCACTGCACGATGGAGGAAGGTGAGTGCTAGTCTATTCATGTATTTGCGTGTCCTGAAGTGTAACCCAACGTATGCATGTGAGCAAGGTCAAACATGTGAAGGTGTGTGCATATGTGAGTTCTTCTATGTTCTATGTATTAATGAGTATATATGCATATGAAAGGTGGAAATATACACATATGTACTACTGTTAGTCTGAGAATGTTAGATAGTGTGTATGACTTTCTTGAAGAAAAAATTGAGAATTGGAGTGAAGTAGGATGGTGTCTATATGCATGGATTTGCCAGATTTGTGAAGGTGAAGGTGGGTAGCATGTGAGAGAGAAAATATTAGAACAGTATACATATATTTGCACTAATATATATATATATATATAGACACGCACACGAATAAAGTTCTATATGTTATTAACATTGGATTTAGATAAAGTCTAACACATTTATTATGTATGTAATACTTGAGTCAATATCAGACATTTCAGTTACAAGGACCATATGAACAGCTTGTGTTTTGTAGGCATAACGGAGACTTGATATATAGGAATGTTGTATATTATTAGCGTGATATAGACTCATTACATATTTGACACGGTTGTTAACTAGATTTTTAACCAAACATAATTCAAAGGGAACTGGAACATCTACAATAAGTCAAAATATGTCAAGGATCGACCAAGAAGATCGGAAGGAAAAGAAGAGAAAGACCAAAGAAGAAAAATGCCAAAACAAGCTAAAGTGATGGATCGCCGGCGATCCATAAAGCTTGCTAGTGGATCCTCTAATCCTCTTGCATCATGATTTAATATGTTCCCAAGAGACGCATGCCAAGTTTCATAGCATGTCAAACAATCTAGCTTCACATGATTCTAGCTGTTTGACCAAAATCAGCTAACTTAAAATGGACCTACAGAACTCATATGAAATCGAATTGATTTGAAATTTTGGGAGAACATTTAGAAAACATAGAAGGAGATTCAAAAAAAAAATTGAGCATTTGGAGTTGATTTGATGGATCGCTGGCGACCCATCTAGATTGGGCCCCACCACCTTAAATTTTTACGGTGGGCCCCCAACACACTCTAGAGTGTTCCTAAAAAGTTTCGTTCAATTTTATTAAGATTTGATCGAGTGATGGATGATTCTTTTAGACCATATGACCCATGAAGATGGATGATCAAACTAACTTCGAATGACTTGAAATTTGGAAAAGGAACTTAAGTAGAAGATAGGAATACAGCTAAACAAAGATCGCTAAAAAATATGCTAAGTGGATGGATAGCTAGCGATCCATCCCTTATGGATAGCTAGCGATCCATCAAGATAGGTCGGATCACCCTTGAAATTTCCGAGCTCCTTTGTAGCACTAAGTAAAGGCTTCTCGTAAAAAATATATGCTAAGTTCATGGATAGATAGCGTTCCATCAACTATGGATAGCTAGCGATCCATAGAAATGACTCGGATTGATTTGATATTTTCGATGATGACTTGGCATAGCAACCAGACTCTTCTATACTTGGACTTCTAGCTCAACACTCACTACATTCCTCTATAAATACCCACCTACCTACAACTAGAGATGGATCATTTTTCTGGAGAGAGCTGCCATTACTATACCAGAATTCCTTCACTTCTTCAGCTTCCTTGTTCCTTACAACAATCATTAAAGGGTTACTGCGGTTCTCCAGTCAACCCTTATACCCGTGACTTATTTTAATCATTGTAACGTAGATCCAAGGACTAACTAGTTGATATTCAGATAGATTCAACTAGTATAATCATAATAAAGATTGGATGTAGGCTATAGTCAGCGGAACCACTATAAAAATTACCTGTCTCTTTTCTTACTTCTGCTTTTTGTTTCTTGTTTATCTGAGATTTGTGCTGCTGATTATTTGCACTATTGCTTTCACGCTTGATCCGCGGTGTTGATCCATTTTTTTATTTAACAACAGTGTTCATTGATTATATATTATATATATTATTTGATATTTTTTGTAATCTAAATGTCACCTTTGTATTCTATACTATATCTAGACGTTGTGACTGGCTTTATGTACTCTGTTATTTACTATATATTATGTATTGTTTTGTCCTAGAGGCACATGTGTTTTTTGTTTTGTACTAATACTGTGTATGAAAGATTTATTAATTATTTGATGTTTAATACGTACCAATGTTAGTCCTAGAAAATATTCACTTGTGTGCCTTGTATAACCCCATTCTCCATATTATCTGATAGCATTACCAATTAATACTCTTGGATAATATGGGGGATGGGGTGTCACAATATGGTATCAAAGCAAGGTTCAGAATGATATATTGTATATAAGGAACACGAGTCATCGGCTTAGATGAGATAGAGGGTCCATGTCCCTATGGGTATTTATAAGGTCTGATTCCCTATATTTTCATGTGAATATTTCAATTTGAACTTTTCCAAAAAAATTCTTTTTTCATTGATTTCTGATCGAAGACTCATGCATTTTGACTTATTTAAGTCTTTATATATATTATATATATACACACATGTATGTATGTATGTATGTATGCATGCATGCATGCACGCATTCGAATATTCTGAACTTATTTCGAATATATTTTGGCTGGTATGATTTCGATTTTGACTTTTGTTAGACTTGTTCCAATTTGATGCTTCAGCTGGATTTTTGCTTTTTTGCTATGATTTGTATGTTGGGTGATGTTCCTAGCTTTTCATGAATATACATACATACATACATCTATACATGTAAGTGTGGGATTGTGTGTGTGTGAACATATGAAGTTTTTCCTTGTGCTTTGAATGATCGATGAAGTTTGATTATGTTGCCTACTTGTCCGATGTTGAAGCTTGATTACTAGTTATAGTATGATACGTGATGATGCTTGTATCAACTGATACTTTTGAGTTTTTTAACCCAGTGATATTTGATGCTTTAAGTAGGTATTTCACTTTGCCTTTTGATGATTTTTTTGTATGATCTCTAGTATAGTTAACCCTTGGACACTGAAGACATGTGCAGTGATTCTACCAATCATGATAGTGCACCGTAGTACCTTTGTATGACCAAGCACATCTTTGTTTAAGTCAATCATTTCCTCCATTTTCTTGAAACATTTTCGTCTTACTGCCTAGTCAGTTGTTCCCTTATGAGTGTAGCTCTTTGACCTGGTTGTATACCATATGTGTGTTTACATTTGTATTACTATTTGCATTTGAAACATATGTGCATGTCTTCCCTGGATTTACCCGTGCACTATGTATTTGTTGTTTTAGGCTTTTGAACGTTTTCTTATTCTTGTGCATTCTACCGGCCATCGTGTGCATATACTTATGCTTCAGCCTGGTCTTGCATGTTTTGCTTACTCTGAGTTTGGTATGCCTTGTACTTACATATGTTGATCTGTAAAGTCTATCAATTACCGGTCCATGTCCAGTCTTCTACCTAGCCTTGCTCTACCATGTGCTCAAGCCTGTTAATCTTGTACTTGCACTTGCATTTGCATAAGATTTGTTTTCCGTATGCACTTATTTTGCTGATGCAATTGTTAATGTTGTTGTCATTCCATTCTTTTGTTGCCTTGTACTTGTGCAATTCTGGCCATTGTAGCTGTACATCCTACTTTTATTTTGTACATGTGCTTGTTGGTCTTGTACATGTCTTGTTGCCAATTGAAATTTTTATGAAATGAAACTTTCTTTGTTCTTGATAAACTGATACAATAAATATTGCAGCAATCAAATATAACTGTTTAATATTTATATAGTAACAAGGCTATTATAGTGGGCTGCTATTAAGGTCCATCAGTCTGAGCCGTTGGATATATTGAGTTGAGCATCCTACCTTATATCATATTACTCTTTCCTCATAAAGTCAATACACAGAGACATTCGTTATTCTTATTTCCCCCTTCAAACCTAGCAAAGCTAGGGTTTGTGATCTTCAATCTTCAACCGTCGACATTACAAATCTTTAAAATTAAGGCTTTTTATCTTGCACAGTTGTAGCTTTGCTAGGATTTTGCAAGATCCGTGAGCTCTTTCAAGGATTACCGAGAGTAGATTTGAGGGTTGTGCTTCGCTATGGATAAATCGAGACAATTGTTTTTTAAAGAGTGAGCTTCTACAAAATCTTTGCTTTGCAATGGTTTTGTATAGGACTTCACGTCTCTAAACGATATTATTCTGGAATTTTGCAATCGAGCTTGATGGCTTCGGCATGCTTTTCTGAAATTTGCGATGGTTCAGTAAAATTCTTGCTTTGCAGCTGTTTTGTAATGGGTTTGGCATCTTTGTTTTATATCAGATCAGTGACTTTGATGTTGGGCTTGATGTCTTCAGCATGTAGCTCGTCTCAGTTTAGTATCAGATCTGTGACTTTGATGTTGGGCTTGATGTCTTCAACGTGTAGCTCTTGCCTTAGTCTGATGAAGCTCAGCTTTGATAATGGTTTTGTTAGGATATTTGCTTTCTGATAAGATGAAGATATATGATTTACACTCAATTTTTCTTTCATAACCTGTTCTCTCACAAAGTAGAGATCCAACTCCATATGTTTAGTTCTTGAGTGTAGGATTGGATTTGCTACAAGCAGTTTTGTACTTAGATTATCACACCATGTTGTATCTTTACTAATAGATTCAACCTTTAATTCACTTAAGAGTGATTCAATCTACATTATTTCTGCTGTAGCACTTACAACACTCCATATTATGCTTTAGTAATTGACCTTGACACAGTAGATTGTTTTTTGAGCACCAAGAAATTGGGTTTTTACCCCAAAATTTGCAAAATCCAGTAGTTGATCTTCGATCATCATGGTAAATAGCCCTATCTACATCAGCATAACCATTAATGTTCAATGTTTTTCATGATTCTAGAACCAATCCGTGATTTATCGTTCCTTTAAGATATCTTAGAATTCTTTCAACTACTTTCCAATACACATCAAATGCCCTGTGCATAAACTGACTTTATTTACACTGAATGTAATCTCTGGTCTGGTTATAGTGACATACTAAAGTTCCCCAACTATACTTCTGTATTGTTTTTCATTGGTTATTGGATCACCTTTGTTTTTTGATAAATGTAGATTACTTGTCATTGGTGTAGATAGAGAATTTGCTTGATCCATTTTAGCCTTAGCCAGTAATTCAGAAATGTATTTGCTTTGACTTAAATGTAGTGCAACAGATGATGCTTTCTTTACTTCTTTCCCCGAAAATAGTGCAGATCTCCCAAGTCTTTGACAGAGAATTCTTTGTTCAGATGTAGTGTAAGAATGTCTATTTCTTTTTCACTGCTTCCTGTATTAATAAAGTCATCAACATATATTAGAACATAAGTAACAGCATCATTGGTAAACTTGGTGAATAGTGAGATATCTGATTTTGTTGAGTTATAATAAAGTTTAGCCAAAGTTGATTTTAACTTGTCAAACCACAATTTTGGAGCTTGCTTAAGTCCATATATTTCCTTATTTAATTTGCAAACAAGTTTTTCACTTCCTTTTGATCTGAAACCTTGAGGCTGATCCATGTAAACCTCTTCCTACAATATACCATTCAGGAATGCATTATTTATATCTAATTGCTTAATGGTCCAATTTCTTTGCAAAGCAATAGTTAAAATTATTCTAATAGATGGGGGTTTCACAATTGGTGAGAAAGTCTCATTAAAATCAAAACCATGTTGTTGTGAATATCCTTTAGCAACTAATCTTGCCTTGTATTTAGAAATTGAACCATCGGTATTTTTTTAATCTATATGTCCACTTGCAACCAACAATATTTTTGTTGGCTGGTAGAGGAACAAGTGTCCATGTCGTGTTTCTCATAAGTGCATCATATTCTTCCCACATAGCAGTCATCCATTTTTCATCCTGGATAGCTTGATAATATGTGCTTGGCTCTTTAGTGTCCAAGTTTGCATTATATGCCACTTTTTGCTCTTGTTATCATATAGTGTCAAGCTCTTGCAGATTGTTGATTTTTATCACTTACTGTGGTTTCCTATTGAGTATTGGTTGATAATGGATCATCCAATGCTTGATTAGAACTTGATTGAGCACTGTTGTCTTGTTGTGAGACATAGTTTGATCTTTCTGATAGTCTGTTTGACTCATGGCTGGAACCTAAGTTGGACTAGAGGGCTGTGGGTTGAAATCACCTTGAATTGACATTGGTGAGTACTGATCATTTTCACTTCCATGTCTTGCTTCACCTTGAGCCGGTACAACTTCATCCAGTTGAGCAGGTATTGGTGGTAAGGAGTACTTAGGATTGTATACTTCTTATGTGGTCTTAATTTATGGCTTACTAAAAGGAAACACTTGCTCATTGAATACTACATGCCTTGATATATAGATTCTTCATTGTTGTCTAAACACTTGTACCCTTTCAGATTTGCTGCATAACCAAGAAAGGTACATGATGATGATTTGAAATTCAACTTGTTAGTGTTATAAGATCTTAAATAAGGAAAACATAGACATCCAAATACTTTCAGACCTTGATAATCCGGCTTCATTTTGTATAATATTTCTAATGGACTACTAAACTTGAGTACTTTTGCGGGTAGCCTGTTTATTAAGTATACAGAAGTTGCAAATGCATTTGGCTAAAATTTTAGTAGCATTGATGCATGTGCTAATAAAGTAATACCTACCTCAATAATACGTCTATGTTTCTACGGGTCCATTTTGTTCTCATGTATATGGACATTTAATTCTTTGAATAATTTCTTTCTTTTGCAAGTACTCCTTTAGTGGCATAAATTCTGACCCACCATCAGTTTGATTAATCATTAGTTGACAGTCTGTTTGTCTTTCTACATTGACTATGAACTGTAGAACTGTATTGTGAGTTTCGGAATTTGTTTTCAAAAAATATATCCATACATACCTGCTATATGCATCAACAAATGAGATACAATATTTATATCCATAATTTGATGTAATTGGGGTTGGTCCCCATAAATCTACAACAACTAATTCAAGTGGTTTACTATACACAGTATTTAAATTTGAAAACGGAAGCTTATGGCTTTTTCCCATGGGCAATAAGTGCAAATGTATGGTATGGAAACATTGTCAATAGAGATATTATTATCATTTAAAACTTGTTTTACAATTTTTACACTTGAATGTCCCAATTTACAATGCCAAATATCAAATTTCTTACAGTTTTCTTTCTGTTTGATTTCAGAAACATTACACTCCGTATTTGCAGGATTTCTTAAATTAGAAACATTGAATTTATAAAGTTCCCTAACTTCTCCACCCTGTAAAAGAATTTCTTTAGTTAGAATATCTCCAAATAAATGGTGTTTTGGATAAAATTCAAAGAAAACATCATTATCTCTTGGAAATTGAGATACACTTATTAAATTTTTTCTAATTAGAGGGACTCTTAATAAATTGTTGAGATAAAATTGTCTTTTGCCCTTAATACATGCATATCCAGTGCGTGTAATGGTGATAGGCTTACCATTTCCCATATGTAAAGAGTGCATACCTTTGTACTTTTTATTGTCAAGATTTAGATTGCTAAGATTATTAGTCACATGATTTATTTCCCCTGAATCTAGATACTAGATTTTGTCTTGGATTTCCTCCATTTTTGTTGATTCTGCATTCAGGACATCTGAGTGATTTTTTCCATCTTGTTGTGTGCTAATCATATTAACATTTGGAGTGTAATTTCTTGAGTTGTTGTTGCTTTGCTGTGATGGTATATAACTCGCGTCAAACCTAAAGTAGCACTTGTTGGCACTGTGTCCAAATTTTGCACAAATTTGGCATCTAAGTCTATTGTTGCTGTTGTTATTACTCCACTTTTCTCTTCCTCTGCTTCTAATTGCATGCCTTCTCTTAGGTAGTTGTATGTTTGGTTTCTGCCATGAATATTTCTTTCTTGATTCTTGTTTTTGCTATTGCTAACAGGTTGGCAAAGAAGTCTGAAATTGCAGGTTTCTTTAGCTCTATTCATGCTTCATGAGCAAGAAGAATAGATTGAACATATTGAATGGATGATGTGGTTTCTTTTGATGATGTCACATTGATAATTAACTCATATTCATCATCAAGACCTCCTAATGTACATAAAACTTGCTCTGTGTTGCTGATCTTATGGCCAACAGAGACAAGCTGATCACAGATGGTCTTGATCTTGGTCAAGTAATCTCTCATAGATAAGTTTTCCTTCCTAAAAATTTGTAGTTGTCTTTTATAGTACATTATTTTGGCTGCAGATTGTGTATTGAAAACATGTTCAATTGCTGACCATATTTCATGTGCACTTTTGCATCCAACTAGTTGTGGTAGTATATTCGCACTTACTGATGACAAAAGCCAGGAGCTAATTAAACTGTCTTGCCTTACATGAGTTATGTATTCTTGATTGCTGACAAGTCTTCCTACTTGGTTTGTGATATATTTAGGTGGTATAGCAAGGGTTCCAAGAACATGATCTTCAAGCCCATATCCTCTAATTGCGGTTTCAATTTGAAATTTCCAAAGAAGATAATTTGAGTCATCTAGTTGTATATTCATCAACTGGTTTTGAGGCTTTATGATGGCCTTAATCAGATCTTGAGTGTTGTTTTGAACTGTAGCAGAATTGCTTGAGTTGAGTTTGCTGAAGTGTTATTCGAACTATCTTGATTCCTTTCAGCCATGGTGTAGAGATGATATCACAGAGAGGTCAGCGGGTACGAGATTATAAGAAGAAGAAGAAAAAAGTTATGTAGACAGAGATTCTCTAGGTGATGATGATTTCTCTGACAGAGGATTTCTTAGTAAGGCATAACTTCAGATTTGATGCAGAATGAGAAGAACCGATCACTTTCTTGATCAAGATTCGGTAAAAAAAGGAATAACTGCATATGTAGTGAAATAGATGATAAGAATCTTTGATTTCTCAAATGATTCCGAATGCAGCCTAATCTCAGATGATACTCATTCTGATGAGATTATTGGAAAGGTGTTTTATTACTGTTAAGCAATTTGTTCACTTCGATACCAAATTGAAATTTTGATGAAATGAAACTTTCTTTATTCTTGACAAACTGATACAAAAAATATTACAGCAATCATATATAATTGTTTAATATTTATATATTAACAAGGCTGTTATAGTGGGCTGCTGTTAAGGCTCATCAGTTTGAACCGTTGGATATATTGGGTTGAGCATCCTACCTTATATCATATTACTTTCCTTATACAGCCAATACACTGAGTCATTCGTTATTCTTATTTTTGCCTAGTTGTGTACTCTGTTTTTGCCTTATATATGCTCATGTACAATTGTACCTGTATTTGTCTTTGTATCTCTGAAATGACTCTGTTGCATTGCCTAAAATAGTCAAAACGCAGCACAACTTGAGTAGAATGATTAATATATTCATGTGACCAACTTACTGTATGTATTATTGAAGGATTTGGAAGTTTTTAACACAAGTTCTGCATTTGGATCTAACTGATGTTGACTATCCACTTTTGTTTTGTTGAAGCACACAATAACTGAACTCAGGCTGATAAGAAGTGTATGTTCAATGACATTTCTCTATAATATATTCTTTAAAAGATTATAAATATCCATACCACATCCTTGTTTTCATAATTAACTAACTTGATTGTATATTGACCGAGTTGGCCTGATTATTACTTATTGTGTGGCAAATAGGGTGAATGTGTGGTATTATAACTATGTTGATGAGCAAGTAGGTATACATGATACTGTCGGTGTGTGTTATATATTTATATGTTCATTTTTTCAAGCCATGCGTGTATATCATATGCTGTTAAGTATGAAAACCAGTATATATAAAATATACAAGTCAAGTTATAATGGAAAGCAAGCAATTAGTACAAAATTTATAAATATTATACGAATTGTTTTAATGGTTGTTTGATTAACATTTAAATACAATTAATAATGGAGTCATTAGGTTTGTTATAGGTTCCTCCTAAGGAAATTGTGAGGACGCAATTTTATTAAGGGAGTCTAGGACAACTCGTTGTCAAGAAGCAATCAATTAATATTAAATAATGTGTTAATTGGGATTTAAATTGATTATTAGAGAATTATGGGAATGTTTTAGAAATTTGATAAGGGTATAGATTATAATAATATAGTCTTGAAACTAATTACTAAATAATTTAAATAAAATGATTAACTAATTAAATTAATAAAATAAAAGAAAATAATTTTGTAAAATAAATAATTACATAATTTAGAAGTGAAGTAATTTAGTAAGTGGGCTTGAATACATACATACATATATTATATATATACATACATATTATATATATATATATATAAATATATGTATATGTATATGTATATGTATATGTATATATTTCATGAAGTAAATAGAAAGAAACAAAAGAAAATGAATAAATAAAACTCAAAACCCAACCTACTCATCAAGCCCAAACCCTAAAAACATGTATCTTAAGTTTTGTATTTCCAGAGGTTTCTAACTCCTGATGTTTCTCCCCACTTTATAAATACAACTTGTACATTCAACATTAAGGAGGGGAGAAAATCCATCAATACCCTCGAATCCTATCTCTATAAACATTCAAATAAAAATCAAATAATTTCTACAAATCATAATGATTCAAACTAAGGCTTCTTGATGGCTCTACATCCGTTGCAATCATGAAATCAATTGTTTGATCATCAATTGAAAAGAGGAGTTTTTTTTAGAGTAAGATGAAAGAAGCAAGAGGTTGAAACATTGAAGAAAAAGAGTGCATTTCTCCATACAGGTGAGTACTTTTATACTCATAGCCATGGTTCGAGATTCCAGCCAGTATGTCGAAATCCCGACGATTCCGCTCCGGTTCGACCATTTCAGTGCGGTTCCACGTTGACCCGGCCAACATTCACCATTAAACCCGTTTTCGAGCATAAAGGGCAAAAAAAATCAACCTAAAATTACCTATGAACCGTAGTAGCATCAATATCCAAGTAATGGAAAGTAAGGGATCAAATATTAATCAAAATGAAAAAGATATAATAATCGATCTAAAATTCAATGCAATTTTGTTGGGCTTAGATGAAAGAGAACAAATTAGGGGGTTTTAGGAGCAACGTTCTTTTTTCAGACTTGGAGACGGTTCGAGAGGAATGCAAGTACGACTATTTCTAATTGGACCAATTGGGGTTTTAAAAAATATTAGTAGAATTTTGAAAAATATGAGCAAGCTTAGGTTTCTAATTGACATAGATTGTTAAATTATAAATATAGTCAAGTACAGACTCAATTTCAATTATAATTGTTAAATTGTACTTAAGATATACAAATTTTGAAGTATTTAAGTATTTATTTCTACTAGTATTTCCAACTAAGAGCAATAAAATACGAAAAGGAAATAAAACAGAATTTTTGAAATTTCCAAACTGGAGCCAATATTTTTAAATTTTGATATTAACAGACCAGAATTAAAAACTAAAATTTCAAACCTTGCTCATAACTATGTCAATCCCGCTCACTACTAATATGAGTAAAATCAAATATATGTATATTTCTCTCCTTTCTTATTTCTATCCATCTTCTCGTATCAAATATAATCACATAGCTTGCTTACAGGGAGAAAAGAATATAAGATAAGAATTGTTGATAAAGTAGGAGGCGAAGGAAAGGGAAAATGGATCGAAACTCATCACCAATGCCTTACTCGCTGCCTGAATGGTCCTTAAATCTATTCCGACCAATTGACCGGTCTTGGATGAACAGTGTACCTGTGAAGGAAGATGAGTGCCAGTTTGTTCATATGTTTGAGCGTCCAGAAGTGTAACCCGGCTTATGCACGTGAGCAAGGTCGAACATGTGAAGGTGTGTGCATATGTGAGTTCTTACATGTTCTATGTATTAATGAGTATATATGCATATGAGGAACGGTAGTAACACATATGTATTATCGTTACTCTAAGAATGTGCGGTAGCGTGTATGTCTTTCCTG
Organism: Allium cepa; assembly: GCA_030765085.1. Classification (NCBI taxonomy): domain Eukaryota; kingdom Viridiplantae; phylum Streptophyta; class Magnoliopsida; order Asparagales; family Amaryllidaceae; genus Allium; species Allium cepa. The sequence continues at coordinate 218,115,601 of CM060929.1, forward strand.
TAGACAAAAATGAGAATAGGAGTGAAGTAGGATGGTGACCGATTCTATGTGCGTGGGTTTACCAGATTTGGGAAGATTAAGGTGAGTATTCCATGAGAGAGAAAATGTTGGAACATCATACATATATTCACACTGAAATCTATATATACACACATCTCTACTACTAACAAAGAAAATTCGTTGAACTAATTTACTCGGTGTCTTTTTGAAATTCGAAAAATGCCCTTGCTTTCCGCTTACATATTTGCGCTCAAACAAAATATCAACGTATACAATAACACAAACAGCCGTGTGCGAAGCATGGGCCAATACTAGTACACTTAAACAAAGTACTATATGTTATTAACATTGGATTAAGATATATAGTCTGACCGGTTTATTATTTATGTAATACTCGATTCAGTTTGTGTCATTTCAAGTACAAGGACAATATGAACAACTTATGTTTTGTGAGCATAACGAAGACTTGATATATAGGAATGTTGTATATTATTAGTGTGATACAGACTGATTATATAATTGACACAGTGTTGTATATTGATTATACATTATATATATTATTTGAGATTTTTTTTGTACTCTAACTGTCACCGTTGTATTTGTATACTCTATCCGGGCGTTGTGACCGACTCGGTGTACTCTGTTATTTACTATATATTATGCATTGTTCTGTGTTAGAGGCACACATATTTATTACTTTGTACCGATACTGTGATGTATAGATGTATTAATTGTTCAATGTTTTAATAGTACCAGTGTCATCGAAGAAAATATCCACATGTTTACCCCATATAGTCTCTTTCACTATATTTTCTGACATTATTACCTAGTAACACTCTTGGATAGTATGAGTATAGAGGTGGGGTGTCACACTAACCAATGTTATTATTATTGTTTTGGGATCGTATCACATTTTTGTGCACGATCATATTTTTGTTTTGCCATTCATGGTTCATATGCGAAAGAAATGTTGTGTGGCGACACACCGAAGATTGAAAAATGGACCAAACCTAAGACAATTCAACACTCTAACTCGTTCTTTCTCTCTTTCTATTTTCACTTTCAAACTTACGGTAAATGAAAAATCAAATCTTCTACTTATAAATTCAAAACCTAAAAATCTACTAACCAAAAAATGTAAAGCTTACGTGTTTCGAAAACCGTAGCCTAGATCTACATTTCTAAGTGTGCTTGATTGGGTGAGACATTATTTGGGTGGTCCGACAGTTTAGTCATGAGTACGGAGGCAGCTAGTGTTTAGGTTTATGCTTGATCTAGTCGATGTTAGGTGAAGCAGTGGGTAGTTTGGTGTTTGTCAGAGAGAGAAGTTTCATTTTGCAAACTTCGGTGTAGCTCGGTGGAGCCTAAGGTGGTGTGACCTATATGGTTGACGTGGTGATGGTTTCCTATCACTTTTGGGTAGGAGGGTCGAGTGTGATTTGGGTGTGTGGAATAGGAAGCTTTGGTGATGTGGAGTTGAATGGTGGTATCAGTTAGTTATTTAGTGGGATGCGGAGGGAGAGAGTGGCGATGGAATTTGGCCTTGGTGGGTTTGTAGGGAAGCTACGGGCAGGTGTTTGAATATTTGAGGAAGAAAGATTAGAGGATTTAGTTTGGATAATTATTTGCAGTAAAGTTAATTAGTTAAAATGATCATATTTAATTAAATCTCAAACTTATTAAATCAATAACTCTCTCATATGAGGTCTAATCGAGATGCGATCTTTTATGTCGCGCTCATAATGACAATTTCTTTGCCTTGGAACTAGTTTCAATGAATTTGGAGCAACTGAAATTTTGGCTAAAATCGAATGTCAACTGGAACGCCTAAGCATCCGCTGGAACTTCAGTGATTTAAACTCACCTTTTTTATAATCAGTATGATATATAGTTGATAAAATTTACATTTTTGTGTTTGATGACTTATTGATATGGTTTGGTTAATATCCGCTTTTAAAAAGTGAATGACATTTAAAATGAAAATACAAGGGAATTTTATAGAGAAATCCAAAATTTTCATCGTTGTGAATTTTAAAATTAGTTATTCATGTTATGTAGATTGTTAAATGCTAAAATTTGATAGTTTGGCCATATTGGATGTGACACCACATATGTTAAAAGTTGAACATTTTTAGTGAAAAAGGTAGTAATAGCATTGGTTAAGTGCCATAGTAAATATTGGCCTCGTTATAGTATTTTAAAAAATATTATTAATTACTATTTTGATATGGAAGTGGTTTCGATTTGGAGAAATGATTTTTAATCTGACCTTTTCGGACTTCTTTATTTTATTTCAGCTTCTTTTATTATTCTTGGTTATATATGTGTGTGTGTGTGTGTGTGTGTGTTTTTTTTTTTTAAATTATTTTGGAAACTATTTATCCTTGTAGAAGGTCGTTCGAATAATGAATGCTTATTTTAAAAGAAATATAAGGGGTAATATCTTTTATATTAAAAGTGATATTTTTTTAAAAGAAGATAGAAATATTCTAGGTTAAATATTTAGGGAACTTTTTATATAAAATTATAACACTCCTAATTTAGTTCTAACATCATTCAGGGTATTTAATTGGATATATTAAGTAGAATAATGCAAATTGTTTAGGGAGAATGAGTTTTGAAAATTATAAGGTTGAGCCATTACTAATGAACTAAGTAAGGATTGTTTAAAAACATAATCTAAGAAAAGAACATATGAGGGGGGCAGTATAGGAATAGATCTACCTCTTATTCCATAAATCCTCTTCTCTTATCATTATTTTACTTACTTAAAAACAGTCAAAAAGAAAGGAGATAGAGGCCAACCATTAAACAAGAAGATAAGAAAAGGAAAGTAGAGATAATCAAAGGAAAGACTTATGGATTCCTTAATCCCTTCTTTACCCTTTTCAAGGACGGAAAGTTTTGAGTGGGGGAGAATGCAACGATCCGTACTTTTCGATAATTAAAATTAGTTAATTTAATAAGATTTTATAATTTAATGTTGGAATAAATTAAAATTTATGATTTAATTAATGAGAATAATAACTAGAATGAAATTTAATAAGGTTAATTTAAGGCAATTGATAATTATATTAACGCAATTTCAATAAATTGAAATAATTGTAAACATAAAATTTGTTATAGATTGTAAATAAGGAAATAATTTAAATGTTATATTAATTGGTGAAATAATACGTAATTATTGTAATTGAGTAAAATTAGTGTTGGGTAAATAGTTAGAACATTTTTTCGTAGATAATAAACCATAAATGTGATTAAATTAAATAAAAAGCCACCATTGTGATATGTTACCTATTTATTTTAGCCATTGAATTAAATTGAAAATCAATTAAAATTAAATGTAATTAAATATTACGTTAATGTAAATTATGATGAAATTGGAGAATACTAATGTAATAAGATTTAAACCAATGTCAACTAATATTTAACATTAGATTGTTATGTAATTTGTTTTAAAATTATTGTAATTGTCTAAGTAATCAAAATTGATGAAAATTGTTGGGTATTAAATTTGAAATTTAAAATTGATTTAATCAACTTAATAATAATTTATTTAATTAACGTGAAATAGCCATTTCGACAATTGTCTCGGATTTCTACGAAACTAGTTTCATAGGATCCGTAACAGTGAATTATTCTAAGGTTTCAAGTTTTATAGCGATCGGACTTGTCGTTTGATCATACGGGCTCGAAACGCATAAAAATCAATTTAATTGAAATCAATTTGAAATAAGCTGATTTTGAAAACTAACTTCTTCATACAATAGAATTAGGACTTCAAAACTATCCCATCGAATTTAAAAATATTGAAAACATCTATCTTGATATATTGGATGATCCACTTCCGTTTCAGAAGCGAAACGGGCTTTTCGGGTCGCTATTGTCATTCGTACCAATTTGATATGTTCATTCTTTCTTATCGGATCTTGTCTATATAAATAGTTTTTCCTGACCCTAGCATTCTTTCTATTTCTTACTACAGTACGTATAAATCTGTCTACTCAATCATCAGCTTCTTTCTCCCTCTAATGGATACAGATACAAACCCTAATTCCAATTTTAAAATTCAAATCGAAAATCAAGCTCCTTCAAACCTTGACATATTATATATTGTTTTGAAGCTCGATGAGCGTAATCCACTAGTGTAATTCGTTTTTGCAATCGAATCACCATTGGTCCAAAATCCATGATTTAGTTTCGGCCGTCCATTTGCTAGGATTTTGATCCAATGGTGGATATCCATGCGATCGACGATCGCGAGGTGGCGTTGGGAAGGTGGTGTCGAGCAGGCTACGTTCATTCATCTTAGATGTAATCGAAGTGGGCTAGAAAATTCATAATAGTTCATGGCGACAGTTATCACCTCAGGGAGGCGGACGTGGTCACTCTAGGATCAAAGGAAGCGGCATGCTGAGGTGGGGCCTGCGGCGTTGGTCGATCAAGTTGGAATGTCATAAGTCAGTGGCGAATTGTGATGGAAGGTGGCAGCTGCAGCCTACCTTCGTGCGCGACATCGAGTTAGGTATAGGGTTTCATGCGTGAGCAATCTTGCTGATGTGGTAACGATTTTGATATTGATTTGTTTACTCTGTTTATTTGATTATATGAATCGTCTAACTTATTATGTTAATAACTTTTCATACGTGCTTGGAATTGTATGCTATTTGTTTCGTTGGAATCGTATCAAAATTTCGGACATTATGGAACTGGTTCGGACAAATTCTGAGACTATTGAATTTTGAGCTTTATTTTAGATTTCAATCGATTTGAAATCAAAGATGAGTGTTTTAACCCACTCACAACTACTAAATTATCTTATGATAGTTAAATTGAATTTATAATGTGATTAGAAATTGATTAGATGATGTTAGGTATATTTAATTTGTCATTCTGGTCAAATATGCTTTTATTGAATTTAATTGCTATTTAATTTAATATTGAATATAAATTGTCAACCATATACTTGTTATTGATAATCAGTTAATTGTTATTATTGATTGGTTGGTTTGAATGATAATTGTGAAGGATGTTTGATTTTTGATATTGGATAATCGAATGTTATATTTTTATATTGTTATATAACTGCAAGTACCCTATGGGTTGAAATGATACATACCCGAATGATCTATAGATTTGGGAAAATTGTTGTGGGTTGAAATGATGGACTCGAGCGATTTTATGGATTTTATTCTAAATTTGGGATTGCGGGTTGAAATGGTATATACCCCTAATTTTAAATACTTGCATATTGAAATGATAAATATCCGTATCACTTGACCATTGAGTAGAGAATTATATATGGACACCGGATTGGTTAAATTAAATAATAAATTTTGAGTTGAATTAGATGTTTTAAAGAAAATTTGATTTATATAAACTGAATTATTTTTGAAAATCCGAGTTTTACATGTTGAAATTGGAATTGGTTTAGATTGAAATTTTAAAGTTAGTTTTGAAGTATAAATAAAATTTATCGAAAAGTTACTGAAATATTTGAATATTTATACTTCGAAATCTGCTAAATTTGAAATAGTTTGAATTTATAGTTCGAACATGGATTTGGAATCGATCTTGATTAAATGGTTTAAAGATATGTTGAAATCAAAGAAATAATACAGTTTGATATTAATTTCAAATTTATTATGTTAATACAAACTTTTTAAATATATTATTCTCAAATCCTGACTACTAATATTTTCAAACCTTTAAACTAATTTTAATCAATTTTACCTATTTAAATCCAATTTAATGAATTTTAACATATTTTAAACTAATTAAACCCATTTTAATCTAATTTTGATCTATTTAATCTATTTTAAATTTATTTAATTCATTTTAAATCTTTTTAAACTATTTTAAATCTATTTAAAACTATTTTAAATCTGTCTAATCTATTTTGAACTATTTTAAAGTAATTTAACTATTTTAAATTTATTTTTAACTATGCTAAACTATTTATAACTATATAAACTATTTTTTGAATTTTCTGATTGTGTAAAGTGAAAGTGTTTATATGTAAATCCTTGATTCTAAAGTGAATGTGGTTAAACGATGTTATAACATAAGTTGGGATTTGAACTGATACTTGCTAGTGAAATGACATATTTGAGTAAATATGATGATTTTGAAATGAGGACTTAATTAATCCATCTTATCGATATGATTTCGAAAGTGAATATGATTTTGAAGGTGAATATTTTGAATTGAATATGATATTTGGACATCAATTATGAAATGGTTTTGGAAATTTAAAAGAATCATACGATGTGAAATAAACATTTGGTTGTTAAAGAGACTGGTATAAGATATTGTCATACTCTCTGCCAATACCGAAAACCACATTAACAACTGTGTACGTGGTGGAGATTCCAGAATGAAGTAGGATGGTTTAGCGAACGATTCTGTATGAGGTATTTACGTATCCCTGACTCCCATGAGTTAGCTTGATATGGCTAAAACATGAGCTATATCGGGCCAAGTGAGGTCGCACCTCCGATCACGCACATTTCTTTGATTCCACATTATGACTTTGTGATTAATTTGGTGGCCACCACTCGATTTTGATTATGAGAGTGTGTTCCGAGGTGGGCGGTAGTAGCCGCTATGCATTATCACCAGTCCGGGAGTACAAATGGTAGAATCCTACCCAGGCATTGCCTCGCGTACCTTGTCACATGCCTTATCGCGCCTTCTACGAGTTTGGTTTGCGTCGTACCTATGGAGTTCTCCCTGACAGCCCACCAGTTTACGGTGGAGTTTACAGTACTGTATAGACTACTACATTATATAAAATATGTTAAGGGGGATGTGGGTAACGCCTTAACGCTATTTTAACTCTTTACTTTACTATAGACATATTATAATAGCGTATTGCACTACGTAGTAGATAGTTTAGCGGATCCTTAGGAGATGGTAATCCCGAACATCTCTTAAGTAATTGCACTTACTTTAGACAGTAGATAGGAGATGTCAAACCCTATAAACAATTTTGACGCCGTTACACTCATATTTATTTACAGTTGATTTAACTTACATAAGATCTTTTAGTTCTGACTCAAACGTTTAGTCTTTTCGATTCGCTCGGGTCAGCATGAGCTTTTCAGTACACCGAAGACTGCTTTTTGGAGGACGAAGACGAAGAATTTATACTATTATTATTTATTTTATTTATTCCACTGCATCATGTTGTTCTGTTGCATTTTATTTATTTCTAGTATATGTACTCTGATCTGTATTGTAAAATTGTAATCAAGTGTTATTTGTAATAGCTTCATGAACAGTTATTTAATTATTATATTTTGTCATTCCGCTGTAAGATTCTGTGTTTGTTTTTATTCCTTTCTCTTCTTTTTCTTATTTACCCCATAACAATCCTCCCTTTTGAATGGTTGATTCTGACGTGTGTGGCTTATTGTCGATTTAAACCGTCCAAAAGGGTAGGTACTTACATTTGGTATCGATGCCAGGTTTAATAATACCCTAAAATGAGTTTGTGAGTGTGTATGTATGAGAGGGCCTATTTGTTAGTGTTATAAAAGGTTTTGTATTGTGTTAATTTGTTCTATTTAGTATTTATAAGTTGCAGTCATTACATAGAACGCTATGGCATTGATAGGGATTTTTAAACACTTAATAGAGCAGACCAACACAATATTGGTTTGAAATATGGGTAAATGAAATAATTTTGCCTAGTATTATATTTTGTATATAAAAGAATAATTTTAAAAGCAATATAATTGGATGTGATATAATTGTTTGTTAGGAAGTGAAATTCCATGAATAGCTGGTTATGAAATAAGATTTACAAATAAAATGAATATAAATTGAAATTTGAGAACTTAAGTTCCAGGATTTTGAATTTTTTTTAAAAGATTTTAAAATATAATATTAGTTTTATTTGGAAGTATTTTCTGATATAAATATTTCAATATGATTTGAAAGAAATGCTTAAAGGAATTTTAAAAGGAAATAAGTTCTGTACTCCCATCTCCGTCGTTGGAAAATAATTTCGGTGATGCGTGCATGCTTCATCGATGTTCATTTTCAAGTTTTAAAGTGGGGAAACCATTATTGTAGTTTACTACGCATTTTTTTGATAAGTAAATCTTAATTTTAATTTCCAAATAAGATTTGATATATGAAAGATATGATTATATATATATATATATATATATATATATATAATTTTAAAATAATTGAAAAGGAACCCAGTATTTAGTTCTTAAGTTTTTTGCAAATTGAAAATTTCAATTATTATAATGAAATGAAATCTTGACTATTTAAATAATTATAAACTTATAATATGTGTAATTAGAAACTAGATGCTAAGTGATTAATGAAAATATAAGAAACTGAAATTTTGTAAACTGTAATCAAAAGGATATGAAAAATAAGAAATCATAACTACTGAACATTTTATTTACTAAATGAATAAGATAAGAGAAACTTATGTGACAATCAATTACATTCTGAAAGACATATATATATATATATATATATATATATATATATATATAAATATAAAACTTACCAAAATATTATAAGTTGAAATGTTAAATAAGAATATGTAATAGAGTATTATACAAATAAGACTTAAGTAATGAAAGTGTTCAATGGAACTACTGCTATAAATAAGAATTCTGATGTTAATATGATAAACTTAAGTTAATAAATTGAAATGCTGCTGAAGAAATTTAATAGAAAGGTGGATACTATAAACTTAAGTGATTTTTGAAGCCAATTATAATTAAAGTAAATATTAAAAGTGAATACTATATATGAAAGAAATAAAAGTGAAAAAGAAGAAAAATGAAAATCTAAGTATGAGTTGCTTCACCATTAAATATTGAAGTTAAAAAGGAAATCAAAATAAATAATAATTGTGAAGTAAACTGAAATAAAATGTATGTAATCCTTCAATAATGAATTCATTGATTATTTTAAACAATTGAATGGAAATAACTTATGTAAGCAATGAATGTAAAGTAATGAAAAGAAATATGGCATTGTATGAAAAATGAGAAATGAAATTCTTATAAGTAATCAATGTAAATTAAAGGAAATAATCATTGTAGAATGAAAAGAAAAATGAACAATAAATACCATGAAAGGAGATTAATGAGAATAAACTTAACGATATTTGGAATTATCGTTTGTTTTGGTATGGGATGGTTCAGAAAGGATATTTCTAACTGTATAAAGATGTATAAATAATCTATTAAGTTTTGTGTAAGACTGTTGAGTGTATGGTATACTTAGTAGTTTATTTATCATTTTATATGATTAAAAGTTTCTAAACCTGAACAAATCATTTGTTTTAGTTGTTTTGGATGGATGGCTGATTACTTTGATTTCATATGATGATTGTATGCTTTCATTGGCAAGTGATTGTTGTTATGTTGTGTTGGTTTCTTTATTATTGATTGAAACAACTAAATATTTCTCTTTTACATAATTCTAACTCTTTTGGATTGATAAGTGAAGTACAGGTTTATGAAAGCAATAGTTACTGCTTTTGGTTTCATAAATAAGCGTTGTTTTCCCGACAAATAGGCACGTTATCAGATTACGGTTTTCTAGCGGTATTATATTGTTTTTCCCTGTGGTTAGGGATATTTTATTTTGAAATTTATGATATATATTGTTATTGATAATATTATTTCTCCCAAACCTCTGCATACAAAGGAGACTATACGCAAATTTTCTATGAATTATGGACTTAGAAAATTTTTATGAAATGTTTTTCAAACTGTTATTAACTTGAATATAAAAGGGTTTAATTGTTTATAGATTTGTATTCTACTTAAATAATTAAATTATGTAAATTAATTGATATAAATTTAATATTTTGAATATGATATACTAGTTCCTTAATCCCTTCTTTTCCCTTCTTGAGGATGAAAAGTTTTGAGTGGGAGGGAGTGTAACGACCCATAATTTTCGATGATTAAAAATAGTTAATTTAATAAGATTTTGTAGTTTAATGTTGGAAGAAATTAAAATTTGTGATTTAATTAATGAGAATAATAACTAGAATGAAATTTAATAAGGTTACTTTAAGGCAATTGATAATTATCTTAACGCAAGTTCAATAAATTGAAATAATTGCAAAAATAAAATTTGTTATAGATTGTAAATAAGGAAATAATTTAAATGTTATATTAATTGGTGAAATAATATGTAGTTTTTGTAATTGGGTAAAATTAGTGTTGTGTAAATAGTTATAACATTTGTTCGTAGATAATAAACCATAAATGTGATTAAATTAAGTAAAAAGTGACCATTGTGATATGTTACCCATTTATTTCAGCCGTTGAATTAAATTGGAAATCAATTGAAATTAAATGTAATTAAATGTTACGTTAATGTAAATTAAGATGAAATTGAGCATATTAATATAATAAGATATAAACCAATGTTAACTATGCCCATAGAGTAATGATTGATTGAATAAAAAGATTGAAATCAAATTAAATCAATTCATTGGAATTAATTATAATTAATTGGATTTAACTACAGTTTAAATTGAACACTATAATTAGTGTAATATATAACACTGGATTGATATGTAAATTTGTTTTAAAATTATTGCAATTGTCTAAGTAATCAAAAATGTTGAAAATTGTTAGTTATTAAATTTGGAATTAAAAGTGATTTAATCAATTTAATAATAATTTATTTAATTAACTGAAAATAGCCATTTTGGCAGCTATCTCAGATTTCGATGAAACCAGTTTCATCGGATCCGTAACAGTGAATTATTGTAAGAATTCAAATTTCATAGCGATTGAACTTGTCGTTTGGTCGTACAGGCTCGAAACGCATAGAAATCAATTTAATTGAAATCAATTTGAAATAAGCTGATTTTAAAAGCTAACTTCTTCATACGATGGAACTAGGTTTTGAAACCTGTTCCATCGAATTTAAAAATATTGAAAACATCTAATTTGATATATTAGATGACCCACTTTTGTTTCGGAAGCGAAACGGGCTTTTCGGGTTGTTATTGCCATTTGTACCAATTTGATATGTTCATTCTTTCTTATCGAGCCTTGTCTGTAGAAAAAGATTTTCCTAACCCTAGTAGCTTTACCATATCTTATTACAGTACATACAAATCTTTCTATTCAATCATCAGTTTCTTCCTCCTTCTAATGGCTGCAGATACAAACCCTATATCCAATTTCAAAATCCAAATCGAAAATCAAACTCCTTTAAACCATGGCATATTATATACCATTTCGAAGTTATCGACGAGCGTAATTGTAACATCCCGCCTTTTCGCACGTTTTAAATCGACACACGTGCCAATTCAAACCATACGAAAGGGCGGATTGTTATGCGGTAAATAAGAAAATCAAGAAAGAAATAAAAAGAAAACAGAATCTCACAGCGGAAGGATAAAATTTAATAATCAAATATACAGTTTATAAATCTGTTTACAAAACCATTTATATAATACATATCAGAGTTACACATACCAATAACATTGCAGCGGAACAGTGTGTAGTGCACTAGTATAAATAATAATAATATAAATCTTCGTCTTCGTCCTTCAGAGCTAAATCTTCAAACCCTGAAACGCTCGGACTGACCCGAGCGAATTGAAAAGACAAAACACTCGAGTCAGAACTAAAAGATCTTATGTAAGTTAAATCAACAGAAATAAATATAAGTGTAGTAACTTAAGAGATGCTCGGGATTTACATCTCCTAAGGATCCGTTAAACTATTTACTATGTAGTATATTTCGCTATTATAATAATGTCTAATTGTAAAATAAACTTACTTTTAAATAGCGTTAAGGCTTTACATTTTCCACCTTAACACATAATATATTCCCATAGTCAATACAGTACCGTAATCTCCCCCGTACTGGGCGTCGTCAGAGGGCACTCCACAGGTATGGTACAAAACCAAAATCGTATAAGGTGCGCTAGGGTAGGTGACACGGCACAACTAGGCAATGCCAGGGTAGATATACCAATTACGCTTCCGGGTCAGTGGTAACGCGTAGCGTGCAGCTACCGCCCACCTCGAACAAACTCCCCCAAATCAAAGAAATCAAAAGTGAAGGTGGTCACCGAATCAATCCAAAGTCAAAGTATAGTATCGAAGGGAAGTGTCCGATCAAAGGTGCTACCTTATTAACCCATCAATCACTCCTGTTTTAGCCAACTTATGCCAACTCGCGGGAGTTGGGTCCACGCATTTAACTTACAGGAAATGCCGCCACCAACCTACTTCATTCTGGAATCTCCACCGCGTACACGGTTGTTAAAGTGGTTTTCGGAGTTGGCAGAGAGTATGACAACTTCCGATCCCGGTCTCTTCAACAACCAAACGTTATTATAACACCGCGGTCTTTAAAATAGTTTATACTTTAAAACCAGAATATAATTATCCATTGCGAAACCCATAAATACGACATCAATTCCATTTCCAAAACAACTCATTTTGATATTATTTTTATAAAAACCCAAATCAATAATATCATTTTTATTTCACATAATTCTTTTCCAGAATCATACTGCTTTAAAATTTATAATACGTGGAAACCAAACATTTGGATTATAACTTTCAAAACATAATACTTCGAAATTCATAGCTTTAAAACCATAACTTCTAAAACTTGAATGGTTTGGATATTCAAACAGTATATAGAATAAAATAGTTTGAATTCAAAATTTCTTTATAAAATAGTTTCCGCGACTTCAGAACTTTATTCATTTAAAATTTTAGGTCTAAACCCCATAAATTTAGATTCATTCTGTTTCAATAAACACTTTGATTTCAATATATTCAACTTTGAGTGTTTAACTATTTCAGAACTAAGGTTGGAAATTCTATTCAACAATTTATTGTCCTATTATTTAGTTTTGAAATATTCACAAAATAAATCCATAAAATAAAACTCAAGTTTCTAACAATTAAATATTTCCTTCAATTTCATTATACTAGAAATATTCATTAAATTTATCTTAAATAAAAATCCAGTTATAAATATCATACCTTTAAAATTTCCAAGCTTAAATAAGTTTTACATCAACTTATGGAGAGAAACTTTTTTATAAGTTCCATCAAATAAATTTCCAATTTACCTCCCAATCTTAACTGATTTAAATCATTAAAACTCTATATATACTTATGATATCTTCAACATGTACGTAACCATTTAACATAAATAATCAAACTCCATTGTTCAACTTATTTATTTTTATTTAACCGATTTATACATAACTTAAATTCAAAAATTTAACTATATATGTATATATAAAATATATTTATATAATATCCAAATTTAATATTTATTAAACCGTATCATATCCAAACCATAAAATCATTTCAAAAATAATTTTATATATATACCGCGGTGCCTGTATAAAATTTTCTATCCTATAGTCAAGTGATACAGATATTTATCATTTCAATCCGCAATTTAAAAATAAAAATTGCGGTTGTATATCATTTTAAACCGCAATCCCGAATGAAATGAAAATGCATAATAACTTGCAGTTTATACAATATAAAATATAGCATCCATTCATCCAAATATCAATCATCAACCATTTATTACAAACATCATCCAATTTAAACAAATATCAATATAGAGCATATAAAATATAACAGGTAATAAATAACAGGTATTAACTAACATTTTATATTCGAAGGGAAGTGTCCGATCAAAGGTGCTACCTTATTAACCCATCAATTACTCCTGTTTTAGCCACCCTATGTCAAGTCGCGGGAGTTGGGTCCACGCATTTACCTTATTGGAAATGCCGCCACCAACCTACTTTATTCTGGAATCTCCACCGCGTACACGGTTGTTAAAGTGGTTTTCGGAGTTGGCAGAGAGTATGACAACTTCCGATCCTGGTCTCTTCAACAACCAAACGTTATTATAACACCGCGGTCTTTAAAATAGTTTATACTTTAAAACCAGAATATAATTATCCATTGTGAAACCCATAAATACGACATCAATTCCATTTCCAAAACAACTCATTTTGATATTATTTTTATAAAAACCCAAATCAATAATATCATTTTTATTTCACATAATTCTTTTCCGGTATCATACTGCTTTAAAATTTATAATACGTGGAAACCAAACATTTGGATTATAACTTTCAAAACATAATACTTCGAAATTCATAGCTTTAAAACCATAACTTCTAAAACTTGAATGGTTTGGATATTCAAACAGTATATAGAATAAAATAGTTTGAATTCAAAATTTCTTTATAAAATAATTTCCGCGACTTCACAACTTTATTCATTTAAAATTTTAGGTCTAAACCCCATAAATTTAGATTCACTTCTGTTTCAATAAACATTTCGATTTCAATATATTCAACTTTGAGTGTTTAACTATTTCAGAACTAAGGTTGGAAATTCTATTCAACAATTTATTGTCCTATTATTTAGTTTTGAAATATTCACAAAATAAATCCATAAAATAAAACTCAAGTTGCTAACAATTAAATATTTCCTTCAATTTCCTTATACTAGAAATATTCATTAAATTTATCGTAAATAAAAATCCAGTTATAAATATAATACATTTAAAATTTCCAAGCTTAAATAAGTTTTACATCAACTTATGGAGAGATTTTTTTTTATAAGTTCCATCAAATAAATTTCCAATTTACCTCCCAATCTTAACTGATTTAAATCATTAAAACTCTATATATACTTACGATATCTTAAACATGTACTTAACCATTTAACATAAATAATCAAACTCCATTGTTCAACTTATTTATTTTTATTTAACCGATTTATACATAGCTTAAATTCAAAAATTTAACTATATATGTACATATAAAATATATTTATATAATATCCAAATTTAATATTTATTAAACCGTATCATATCCAAACCATAAAATCATTTCAAAAATAATTTTATATATATACCGCGGTGCCTGTATAAAATTTTCTATCCTATAGTCAAGTGATACGGATATTTATCATTTCAATCCGCAATTTAAAAATAAAAATTGCAGTTGTATATCATTTCAAACCGCAATCCTGAATGAAATGAAAATGCATAATAACTTTCAGTTTATACAATATAAAATATAGCATCCATTCATCCAAATATCAATCATCAACCATTTATTACAAACATCATCCAATTTAAACAAACATCAATATAGAGCATATAAAATATAACAGGTGATAAATAACAAGTATTAACTAACAGTTTATATTCGATAATAAATTTAATAACTGTTTAACTAGCAGTTTATATGAAAATAAATAAATTTTAACTGTCAATTTATATGCAATAATAAAATTAATTAACGGTTGAATTAAATAAATACGATTTAACTGAGATGATGAATAAAACATGCCAAACAGCCATAAATAAATTTCTACTCATATCTTAAGTCAATTTAACAAATATAAGAAATTTTAGAAGTTGAGAGTGGGTTAAAACACTCACCTTTTGGATTTAAATTGAATTTAAATCCAATTTAAACCCAAAAATTTGACATTCTTCAAATTCATCCAAACTAGCGTCAAAGTCTCCGGGATCTCAATACGAACCTAGCGGAGAAAACCGCGCGTGAAACAGAGTTCGTATGTATGAGTTATGATTATTAGAACTAATTGAAATCGAGATTTACAAAAATAAATTAAACAAAAATAAAATACCGTGCCACATCCACTCTTCCCACGTGAAAAACGCGTATGCTTCTTCTTGATTGCTAGCTTTGTTCCATAATTTTTCTTTTATTTTGATTTACTTTAATTTTTCTCCTTATTATATGAATGTATGTATTTTAAAAAGGTTTGGAAAAAAAAAGATTTGAAAAAGAAGAATTGAAAAAGAAAATAATTAAAATAAGAACTGAAAATGGAAGAGAAGATCTAGATTTGAAAAGAAAGATGAAAGTTTGAAATAGAAGAAAATTTGAAGAAGAAGAATATTTGAAGAGGAAGGAAAAATTAAAATGAGAGATAATAAGGAGATTTGAAGAAGAAAAAAGAAAAGGAAAACGAAGAAGAAGATTAGAATGGAGACTGTGGTTTCATTTGCGTCATATCTTATTTATAAGGTTAGAGTTAGGTTTAAGGTCAAAGAGATTTGAAAAGAGAGACCGGTATTTATTTAGAAATAAATGAAATGACGTTTCAGAAAATGAAGTTGGAAAATGAATGGAAAGAAATAAAGTAAATATGAACAAACTTTTAGAATCCAAATTTCAAAACAATCGTTTACTTAATAAATTTTGTTAACCATAAACATACTGAAATTAACATCTTTTAAAGATTTAATTAACACACACTAAATGAAAATAAATTCTCCATCCAAATTTGTGTCATAAATTAAAAGAATATGCAGCATTAAGAAATCTTCATTTCTCCCTCTTTGTGATTAGATTGGAAATTAAACAACATGTTAACATTTCGATTGAATGTTTTACAAGGAATGCATTAACATAAATTCTAAAATATGATAGCGTAAACAAGGTAATATAATCAGGTGTATAATATATATGTACGTCTTTATCGCCGCTTATAGTTTACATTCATAAATAAAAGGTATGAAAATAATCCACATAAGGAGGCGATGAATGTAGGAGTAAATTAGAAAAGTGAAGATGGAAATGTAAGTTATGTTGCAATAAAATCTAATAAAGTCTAATTGGAAAGGAAATAGTCAAGTGTAAATCTATTTTACCCCCTTTATCATCTCCTATTAATATTTAATTTAACAACGTATCAGATTTCAATATAAACTAGCATTAAATTTTGACCTAAAACATAAGTTTGAATTTAGGTATAAACATATATGTAGTAAACTAGCATTAAATTTTGTTTAACACAAAACATGCATTTTTTTGTTAAGTCTATTAATTGCAATCATCGTTTCTTTCCTTTTAATTGAAACATTTGAACTACATTAATTGCAATCACTTACAAAGTTAAATTTTAAAACAGACAACTAAAATGCATGAAAAAAAAATAGAAAAATTGTTTATACACAAAAGTAATAAATAACTTACTGAAATATATTATTTTCCTATTTTTGTAATCAATCTGTAAGCTAAAACACAGTTCAAATAAACATATATTTCTTTTTTTAAAACCAATCATTCTATTCTATATTTTAATGAAATTAGACCTACATTCATAAATGAAACATTCATTTATTTGATGTAAATGTTCTTTTTATTAAATCAAACTTTCATTATTTTCACAAAACATAAGCTGCTTTTAATTACACTTGTTATATTACAATTAGTATTCTATCTCCTATTAATTAGAAATTTTCAATTACATTCATTTCAGTTGATTAAGTTTCAAAATGGACTAAATGAATGTAATGAGAATTAAAAAAAAATTCCTATCTAATAGTAACTTAAACATTAAACATATTCACATTATTGGATACAAAAAGTAATTACACATTTCTCACTAAATAATAGTTACTCATCTCTACAATCAATCTTTCAGCTAATAAACATATGTTTACTCCTTTACTAAACCTATTCATTTTTATTCTTTTTGATTTACACTCATACTATTAAATCAACAATACCTTATGAAATTATTAACATAGGTTTCTATATTTTTATTTCATAAATCATTGCCTTGTAAATAAAGTTTACATTTCTATACCTTTTATTATGTTGACACTACAATTATTGTCTTATTCCATATTAATGTAAAATTTATTTACGTTCAGTTGCAATATATCCATTTATCATAATATAAACTACAATAAATTGATCAACATGATTTCCATTTTTATTCAAATCAATAGTCATATTATGATTAAAATTTTCATTGGTTACATCCTATTGAATTAGCATTCTTCGATTACCAATTTAATGTACATTAATTGCACAAATTAAGTAAAACAAATTTTATGAACTAAATAAATATGTAACTTATAACCATTGTTACCCTTAACTTTTAATTACATTTAAAAGTTCATTAATTATAACAAATGTTCAAATCATTTATATAATTCTAATTTCATCTTTTATTTGTGTTAACTATTTTATTTCCATTATGCTGAGATTTAGTCACTTATACACACTTAATATTCCAATTCATTCGTTTATATTGGTTTCGATTTTTTATTTTTATTTTTTTATTTATTAAATCAATTGCCATTTAGGCATATAATTAACGTTTCTATTGATTTTAGATTCAAAAAATTTCAGTTATTATCTTAACTTACATAAGGTAATGTCTATATTTAATTTCTATTGATTAAATACATTGGTAACGAACAATAGTTGTCACCATTATACATTTTATAACATTTGTAAATTTATTCTTTACCTTTTACATCCCACTATAATCAATGCACACATTAATACAACACATATTATAATCCCTTATGCAATACTGATCTTATTCAATTACCCTTAACTATCTATTTTATACAATAATTAAATGTTTAGATTTGTTACTTATTAAATTTTTTTTAACCAAGCATAGCATGTTTAAATATAATGAATTGGAATTTCATTAAGATTGTTGATAATTAACTTGTATTAACATTGTTTCACTTTAATTTAGTTATTATTCCATTACTAAATTACAACATTTTATTTCTTTCAATAATAACTCATAAAATATTATTAAATTAACAAAATTTAAACATCGAAAATTTATGGGTTGTTACAGTAATTCACTGGTGCAATTTGTTTTTGCAATCGAATCACCATTTTTTCAAGAATCCATGATTTAGTTTCGGCCATCCATTTGCTAGGGTTTCAAACCAACGGTGGACGTCCATTCGATCGATGATCGGGAGGTGGTGTTGGGAAGTTGGTGTCGAGCAGGCCACGGATCTAAGGTTCATTCATCTTAGATGCGATCGAAGTGGCCTAGAAAATTCATAACGAGTCATGGTGGCGGCTGACACCTTAGGGAAGTGGTCGTTTTGGGGTCATGGGGAGCGGCGTGCTGAGGTGGGCCTGTGGCGTTGGTCGATCAAGTTGGAACGACACAAGTCGGTGGCAAATTGTGATGGAAGGTGGCGGTTGCAACCTACTTTCATGCGTGCATCGAGTTAGGTATAGGGTTTCATGCGTGAGAAATCTTGCTGACACGGTAATGATTTAGATTTTTACTTGTTTATTCTTTTTATTTAATTATATGAATCGTCTAACTTCTTATGTTAATAACTTTTCCATACATGCTCGGATTTGCGTGCAGTTTGTTTCTTTGGGATCGTATCAAAATTTCGGACATTATGGAACTAATTTGGAGGAATTCTAAGCCCCTTGAATTTTGAGCCTTATTTTGGATTTCAAATCGATTTGGAATCAAAGATGAGTATTTTAACCCACTCACAACTAATAAATTATCTTACGATAGTTAAATTGAATTTATGATGTGATTAGAAATTGATTGGTTGATGTTAGATATATTTAAATTGTCATTCCAGTTAAATATGGCTTTTATTGAATTTAATTTGGTATTGAATATAAGTGTCAATCATATACCACTCATTGATAATCAGTAAATTGTTATTATCGATTGGTTGATTTGAATGACAATTATGATGGATGTTTGATTGTTGATATTGGATGACTGGATGTTATATTTTTATATTGTTATAACACTGCAAGTTCCCTATAGGTTGAAATGAAACATACCCAACGATCTATAGATTAGGGAAAATCGTTATGGGTTAAAATGATTAACTCGAGTGATTTTATGGATTTTATTTTAAATTCGGGATTGCAGATTGAAATGGTATATACCCCTAAATTTAAATATCTGTGGATTGAAATGATAAATATCTGTATCACTTGACCATAGGGTACAGAATTATATATGGACACCAAATTGGTTAAATTGAAAAATTTTAAATCTTTAAATTTTGAGTTGAGTTAGATGATATTTTGAAGAAAATTTGATTTATATAAACTGAATTATTTTTTAAAATCCGAGTTTTACATGTTGAAATTGAAATTGGTTTAGACTGGAATTTTTAAAGTTAGATTTGAAGTATAAATAAAATTTATCGAAATTGAGTTACTGAAATATTTGAATATTTAAACTTTGAAATCTCTATATTTGAAATAGTTTGAATTTATAGTTCGAACATGGATTTGGAATTGATCTTGATTAAATGGTTTAAAGATGTGTTGAAATGAAAGAAATAGTACAACTTGATATTAATTTCAAATATATTATTTTAATATAAGCTATTTAAATATATTATTCTTAAATCCAGATTACTAAGATTTTCAAACTATTAAACTAATTTTAATATATTTTATCTATTTAAATCCAATTTAATCAATTTTAACCTATTTTAAACTAATTAATCCATTTTAATCTAATTTAAATTTATTTATCCTATTTTAAATTTATTTAAATCATTTTAAATCTATTTAAACTATGTTAAATCTATTCAAAACTATTTTAAATCTATGTAAAACTATTCTAAGTCTATCTAAAACTATTTTAGAGTACTTTAACTATTTGAAATTTATTTTTAACCATGCGAAACTATTTAAAGTATTTATACTTATCTAAACTATTTTCAAAATTTTCAGACCGTGTAAAGTGAAAGTGTTTATATGTAAATCTTTGATTCTAAAGCGAATATGGTTAAATGATGTTATAACATAAATTGGGATTTGAACTGATATTTGCAAGTGAAATGACATTTTGTGTAAATATGATGATTTCGAGATGAGCATTTAATTAACCCATCTTGTCGATATGATTTCGAAAGTGAATATGATTTTGAAAGTGAATATGATTTTTGAAACTGATATGTTTGAATTGAATATGATATTTTGAAATCAATGTTGAAATGGTTTTGGAAATTTAAAAGAACCATCCGATGTGAAATAAGCGTTTGGTTGTTAGAAAGACCGGGATCAGATATTTTCATACTCTCTGCCAATACCGAAAACCACTTTAACAACTGTGTACGTGGTGGAGATTCCAGAATGAAGTAGGATGGTTTGGTGAACGTTTTTGTATGAGGTATTTACGTAGCCCTGACTCGCGTGAGTCGGCTTGATGTGGCTAAAACAGGAGCAATACTGGGCCAAGTGAGGTCGCACCTCCGATCGGGCACATTTCTTCGATTCCATATTATGACTTTGTGATTGATTTGGTGGTCACCGCTCGATTTTGATTATGGGAGTGTGTTCCGAGGTAGTAGCTGCTATGTGTTACTACCAGTCCGGGGGTACAAATGGTAGAATCCTACCCTTGCATTGCCTTGCGTGCCTTGTCACATGTCTTATCGCGTCTTCTACGAGTTTGGTTTATGTCGTACCTATGGTGTGCTCTCTGATAGCCCACCAGTTTATGATGGAGTTTACAATACTGTATAGACTACAACATTATATAAAATATGTTAAGGGGGATATGGGTAATGCCTTAACGCTATTTTAATACTTTTACTATAGACATATTGTAATAGCTTATTGTACTGCATAGCAGATAGTTTAATAGATTCTTAGGAGATGGTAATCCCAAGGATCTTTTAAGTTATTCTGGTACAAGCCGAAGCAGCTATAGGAGTAACTGGAGAAAATGCTGCTAACCTAGGAGGAGAAAATCTCGTGGCACCTGTTAGCAATAACTATGCTAAACCGAGTCGAGATTATACAAGTCTTGGTAGGAAGCCCTTTCTTGGGACTGAAGATGCTATTGAAGTAGAGAATAGGTTGTTGCACTGCAAAAGAATTTTCATTGATTTGGGCTTGAATGACGAGCACAAAAGAAGGTTGCCATCGAGATAGTTGCAAGGTTCTGCATTATTCTAGTGAAAGGGGTGACCCTAGGGGTACCAGAGGAGGAGTTGACTTGGGCAGAATTTCAAAGGGGATTTAAAGAAAGATATTTATCCGATGTAGCCAAGTCAGCCTACTAAGAAAGTTCATGGAATTGAAGCAAGGGGAAATGTCAGTCTTGGAGTATTTTGCAAAGTTTGATGAACTGTCCAGATATAGGTATGCCATTATTGATACCGTTATCAAGAGGAATGAGAATTTTATCCGGAGTTGAGGCCGGAGATTGTTAGGGAAACTATGCCACATCATAGGGATCCATCGAATGTAGTGGTGGAAATGACTATTAGGAACGAGGATTGCTTTCTACTTTTAGGAAGGAGAAAAAAGTTGGAACCAAAAGTTCTTAGAATAATAAGGGGAATTCTTTAAGGGAAAATGAGCTCAAAAGGGTGGAACTGCTAAGAAAGGGAAGGAGCATATCATTTGTTATAAGGGTGATAAGAAGGGCATTTGCTAATCAGTGTAAAATTGGGTGGGGGCAACATGGTTGGGGGCAAGAAGAATGTGAAGTGCTCTAACTTTGACCAGGTGGGGCATTATAAGAACAAATGTCCAGAAGCGGCCAAGGCTAATAAAGGAAAGTTGTTTGCTTTGGATCCATCTACATTATGACCGACTGTTGTCGAGAAAGGGAAGTTTGTGATGGAAGGTACGCTTTTGATTCATAGCATACCAGTTAGAGAATTATTTGATACTGGAGCATTATGGGTTGCGGAATCATGGGTCTTAAGGCTGATTAAACACTAGAGGGGGTGAATAGTGTTTTATGATTTATGTGAATCATTTTAAAATTCTTTCAAGATTATTATTACACAATGTAGAATCAAAAATCATAGATGCAAACATTGATAAATATAAATGCAGTAAAGTAAATAGTGGAGTAGCGGAGAATTGGAGAGATCACACAAAGAATTTTATACTGGTTAGGAGATACCCTACATCTAGTCTCGTACAATTGTTTGTACATATATTTTTTGAATGCCAAACTTGCCATCGCCCAGAAGGCAAACCCAATACAATCTCGATTTTGGGGCTATAAGCACACCCTCTAGATTTTTCGAGATCTAGGTACACTCACTGCATTTGGACGGGACACAAGCACACTCATTTGGATTTTCGGGACGCCTAGCATACCCAATTGATTTGAATCGGGACACAATCATGCCCAATCAACTATAACTAGAGTTTGATGGTTTTTCCAAAGACAGTGTTTGGTCTTTGGATACAATTGATCCTAAACCCTCTTAGATAGGACTTTGATCTTTGATTGAGAGAGAGATGTTTGAAATCAAATAGCAAATAGTAGAGAATCGATACAATAAAGACTGAATTGATTCTGGTATGAATTGGAGAAAATTTGAATATATTTTCAATAGAAATTTTGACAAAGTAAGAGGAGAGAAGATAATAAGAAAGTTGTTAAAAATTCGTTTGAAAACCCCCAATATATAGAAAATAAACAGACGTGTCCATTCATGAAGAGTTATGACGAGTAGATACTTTATTTCAAATTCGAATTTCAAAATATCGACATGTAAGCCAACATCCATTATATGGATATGTTGATATATCCCTCTGAATGTTGAAAAACTCTTTTGCTTAATATGTTTTGAAAATCTTATGCTTTGTAAAATATTTTGATACTTTGTAAAATAGTTTAAACATAGTTTATAAGCATTAAAAACTTTAAAAAACTTTTATAAAATATTTTCAAATATATTAAAAATATATTTTGATTTAAAGAATAAAAGAAAGAGAGATAGTTATCAAAGATTACCACCAGGGACTTTAACAATAATTTATGACTTTATATATTATACTATAGTCTTGAAATCTTCATATCTTGATCTTTATACTTATGAGTCTTCATGTCCATTTCTTAAGTCTCTATATTGTACAATGTCCAATTTAATATCTGCATAATATTCTGCACTATATATTATATACTATACATAAAATATAAAATGATATATCATTCAAAATCAATTATCTAACTTAAATATGAATTATAGGATGAAATATATTATAAATAGTACTATACTATATTAAACGTGATGGCGTACAAGACTCTTTCGGCGGAAATCTTTTCTCGGCGTAATGAAAAAACTATTTTTTTGCAACCTAGTCTAATTTATTTCTATCTAAATATAGAAGTGCCATATAAATCGAATTTCATAGAGCATAACACCATATTACTTACTTTTTTAGTACTTTATTACAAATTACAAGATCTCGTTCATTAAAATTAATAAGATACTAATGTGTATAATTTTTATTTATGTAAACAAAACTATACATAAATTAAACAAATCCACACACCCCAATCAAATCACAAAAAATCCAAAATAAAAACTAAATGTATATAGCACCAAATCAAATCCTAACAAACCAAACTAACACGAATTTAAATCTAAGGTTTTTCTAAATATAGGGGGCTTATGGATGGGATAGAAGGGCTAGTGAAGTCAAAAGTTCCCTTTTTGTTCGACAAGATTTCCATCTTGATCGAAGAGAATTTCTCCAAGTCATTTGACTACATTATTATCTTCATCCTCTTTCTTTTATTCCTTTTTTCTTCCTCTTCTTCCTCTTCCTCATTATTCATCAGATTGTGAATGACAAGGATAGGAGTGTCCTCTTCAATTACTATTGGATTTGTTGGATTATCCAATAGATAATTCTGAAGATTTCACAGAATTCGGCTTTGTTTCTCTTATTCTTTCAAGTGAAGAAGTTGTCCACTTCTATTTCAGTAAGCGTATATAGTACATGCTTCATATCATCCTCTATTTTGGTTACTTTGGCCATGGTGATGTTCTGGATTTGGCTTTGCATGGGAGTTGGGAAGGAAAAGGCTGGATTATCTTCTCCTGGGCGTTTGGAATTGAAGGAGGCAATGGGTTTATTTTTATTCAGAAATTAGAGAAGGAAGAAGACAGAAAAATGAGTCTAATTTCGAAAATTGATGGTTATATAATTGTAGTTCGAATTTTGAATTTAGGAAGAAAATCTATTTTTTGATTTACCAGTATATTTCGACATATGTAGTTCAATTTTTAAAATTTTATTTTCCTTTTAAATTTCTACTTTTTATTATATTATATCTATGTCTCAGAGAACGAATATACTCCTAACTCTCTTCTAAGCTTAATAAAAGATGCTTGATGTGATGGTTTTATTTAAATATTGGCTATTTGATTTTCAGTATTTATAAATTCGAATGAAATTACTTATTTACGTTATCTCTTAGAATATTATGTTTTATATCAATATGTTTGGTTTTAGCATGATGTGTTGGATTTTAAGATAGATTTATTGCACCTGTGTTAGCATGATATATTGATGAGTTATTAAAATTTAAACCAAAATCTTTTAAGTTTGTTGCATATAGATAACTTATGAACAAACTAGTGCGACTGAGATATATTCTGCTTCTATTGTGGATAGAGATACAGATTTTTTCTTTTTGCTAAACCAGAAAATAAGAGAATATCCTAAAAGTGACAAGTTCCGCTTATATATATATCATGATTTATCTATGTGTTTAAAGTTTTACACGCCGCATCATTGATGCTGCTAGTATTCCCGGAGTTTTTAAATGATGCCGCTTGTTTAACCCATCTGTTTTTATGCCTGACTTGCTTTTACGAGATACCTTTATTTTTTGAAAGGTTTTATAACATAAATCCATTTGGAGTGTGTTTTTTACCTTGGTTTACCAGCCTGAACTGGGTGTTATTTTCTTGTAATACTCAGGTCAGACTGAGCATATTTTCGGATCTAGTTAGGATGCGCTGTAGCTTTATGAGATAAGGTGGAGGCCTCCAAGATGCACTTACGTATATTTTATTTTTGCTGCATTTGTTCGTTGTATTTATCAGCAATTGTGAGGACATGTTGTCATAATTTTCCAGGCCGATGGTAGATTAATGTACCCTAATTTGATGTATGCATATTACAGTTTTCTTTTGTAAAGGCCTTATGTATCTTATATATTACCTGTCACGATGTGAGATTCTATTCTATCGGTTCTTTTTATCCCCTAACAATCTGCCTTTCTAGCACTTGGATGTTCGGCACGTGAATACCATGGATGTGTTAGCATCGACTTTTGAGGGTCGAAAAGGTTAGTCGTTATAGTTACGTTTAGTATTTTCAATGCATCACCTTTGTTGTTTAAACAAATACCACGTTATAGTTTTATTTCATAATGAATATTCATAATATCCACATCGAAATATAACTATCTCTATTTTTTAGTCGATATTGAAAAATAGTTATTATTTCATAAATAATGTTCTGTATGCTTTACGAAAATAATTTTCATAATGTAATGAAATCAATAAGTGCTATATGACATAATCATACTATTTTCTCCATTACCATAATAGCGCGTTAAATTTGGAGGTCCGTTATCCACTTGTAGGTTATTTATTTCATGAACTGTAACAGTTTACAGTAGAGAGTTCATTGATCAATTACCTTGAACTTAAAGAAATAAATCTCATAGAAAACAATTTTCTATATAAAATTCATTTCGAAATAAAAATCCTATTTCTTATTCTAATGTTAAGTATCGATTTTATTATTATTACAATTCTCGTTCCTAATACTTCTTTATGAAGCAAAAGTGATTATTCACTGTCTCTATCTCATCTGTACCTTAAATTATATCTACTCTTGTACACTCGGTTTTCTTTCTAAATGGTCAAACCATTCAAAAGAATACCCTCACTACAATATCATAACGAACTCTTTTACTTGATTATTCTTAAATTTAAGGACATCAAATATATCGCCCTTTACATAAACAAATCAAACCAACATTTCAACGATTGAGTTATTAGATCTATATTCTAGTTTTGGTCATGTGTTACATTTACCACGATACAATCTTTATTGTAACCAATTAAATACACAATCTCGTACTAAGGTATATTTTCTTTTTCCGGATGAACTAATTTCATAAAAATATCGTATATTACAAACTACGACCATTCACCATATATCGCTTATATATGATAGTATATGGATCAAATATCCATAATCCTATACTGTTTTTGAGTTCGAAACTCATAGAATGTAATATATGATCTCGGCCAAACATACATGTAAGCGACAAAATCACGAACGTATTTAGTATTTGTGGAAACATGCGCTTGCTTGGGTGTTGAAACATCAACGGGCAATAAGCATTTATTTTTAAGTATACCTTATATTTCTGTTTGTCAATTTTCAATCTAGTTCATTTGTATATCTTAATATATAAATTTTTTATCAATCATTATGAATGCACAAATTTATCAATGTAGATTAATATAATATTATATAGCATATGTTCTTACAGTATTAAAAATGTTAAATGCTATCATTTCATTTTTCTAATAAGGCTTCCACTAGTCTTTTATGTTTCACTAACCCTAAGTAAAACATAGAAGCCTTTCGACTTCACTGGTGGGTGCGGAGACTCGTATGCCTTAGGAATATGACCTTGAGGAAAGATCAACAAATCGTAGGCTCATATATAATGGATAACTTCTTATCGATTGTATCATATACGAATCATAACCCGTGGTTCCTTTTCATAATCCTTCCTTTACCTAAAGGAAAGTATAACAAGTAAAGTGCACAACAACAAAATACCCATTTCGCAACTGGCAATGCCAGTTGTAATAGGCCTATTGCAACAGACAACCACCAATCTTAGTATGCGAAGTCGTAACAGTGTTTGTTCATTTTGCAACTATTTTTGCCCATTGCCACAAGGTCTTTTACAGCTGTTTTTTCCGTTGCAATAGATTCTTTTACAACTCTTTTTTCCAGTTGCAATTGAGTCTTTTACAAATATTTTTCAAAGAATCAAAAAGGTCATATTTTTAAAACTATTTTAGATGTTATAATAATGTAAGTGCATATATTTTTCATCGAATCATCAAGAAAACAAGGAGATTAAACAATTTATCTAATATAATGAGTAAAACATTGTATATACCAGTTATATTTTTTTTCACACATATTTCCAACCATTCCTATATAAAATTGCGTCCTTACACATATGTACAACTAGCAAATGATGTCTATAACCAATTCTCTAATGCATAAGGATACTACTTTTTCATTGATACAATGATACACTACCATTGTATTCAGATCTAAGAAAAACACAAACCAATAAACTTATGCACCAAAAACTCATCTACAGCCCATCTCTTTGATCATCATCATAAAACACATAACTATCTATGAAGTTATTAGATGTGATTTGGATTTATTCATCAATTTAACACAGCAGTCTTAGCTCCTCTGCTCACATTATGCATTTATTCAACTTTCCAGAATAACTTACAACTGTCCTTGTGTAGCCCAACATACTATGTGCACTCGCCTTTTGGTACATTCACCTTCATGCTTATAGCACATGATGTCGGTGCCTCGATGCATCCACATTTTTTGGACATATTCATAGTTGTACTCCCCCTTTTGCACCTAAACCCTACTGCCAGGCTACCTGTTAACGATGAATTAATTCACTGCTAGACCATGTGCCATATGATATGACTGCAATCAAAGAGTTCTTGACAAGCTCGGTATAAAGCTGCTTCTTCTTTGTCCTAATTATTATCTAAAAACAGAAAATAACTAGGCTATTATAATACTCTAATTATCATTTGTAGTGGTGAGACTCTTCATTCGGACCTCTCATTTTGCGACGGCCTAAGTATAATGCACGTACTTTGAGGTAAGCTCAACAAATACGTAAAGTTATCTTATCTTATCTATTCAATATATTAATAGTACTACATAACATTCATGGCATGAGGAACGAGTACGCAAATAATCTATTAAATATATAAATGATAGAAGACAACTTTATATTAAAGATTCATAATCTTCAATATATTATATCAAGTGATATAGACTTATGGAATAATGTATTTCTTTTATACACCCTTATGAGTCAACTGTCAAACACATTAGAAATCACGGTTACGTACATTTATGCGTATATTTATTCCTTAAGTCTAGTTAAGGTTTCTCAATGTTCCACCATAATTTATACCTTCATATTATATAAGTTTTATTATTATACAACTTTTATATTTCATATTACTTAAATAATAATCATATGTATATAATACATTAATTAAATTTTATTTAATTAATCTTCATTAATTAACATTTTAATTAATTTATGTTAATTTAATATGACATTTATATTTAATAATTATTATATACTATAACCTTTATAGTACAACATATATATCATATATATGTGTATATTATTTAATTGATTAACCTTTTAATTAATTTATTTTATTAAACAATTTTAATTAAATTTACATTGATTTAAAAGTTCTATACATAAATTTATACTTATGTTAATTTAACATTTTAAAACAACATAACATATATCATAATATATAATACACGTATATATTTATTAATAATCAACTTATTTAATTAATATATTTAATTGATCTTATTAATAATTTTATAAATTTAAAAATTAATTTAATATTAATTTAGATATTTTTAAATTTTCATTATATTTTAACATTTATAATATATATAAATTATATTTTAAATTTAACTTTTAAATTTTAGAAATCTTATAATTTAAGTTTTTAAAACAATTTGAAAATTTATATTATAACATTTATAATATTTTCTTATTTTAAATTTAACTTTTAAAATTTTTAACTTTTATTTTAGTTTTAAAACAATTTTGAAATCAGCCAAAGGCACAATTCAAATTGGACATTCTCTATTAAGGATAAACTTTTGGAGTTACCATATTATTTTGAGCATGGCTAGTTGTCAGGTAGAGCAGAGTACTTGATTGCCCAAACCCACCCTTAGGCACTATTTTTTAGAACCTCTACTATATGGGTAGGGTTTAATTAGTTAACCTTGACATTATTAATTTAGACCTTATAGGCTATTGGGCTCTGATACCTTTGTTGGAACTAGGCCAACTTGCAACGGAAGTTGTGGGTGAATTTCAAAAAAATTCCCCTATTGGATCTATGCTGGGCCTATGAATTCTAATTAATTTAAAATATTTCTAATTATCGTTCAATTAAAATTTTCTATTTATTTAAATTTATAAATATTATGGTTTTATTTAATTTATATATAGATACATACGTACATACATACATACATACATACATACATACATACATACATATATCTGTGTGTGTCATAAAAATATATGTGTATGTGTGTGCATGTGTAATATATCAACCCATGCAAGATATAACATGCCCTTGTATTGATGTTGGAATTTGCATCACATCGGACATGTTAGCTCATCCAATATGCAAGTATATATTATTTAAATATTTATATGTATATAAAATATTTTTTATATAAATATTACATGTGTATATATATATTAAGTTTGTTTAAATAATTTTGTATAAATGTATAATACACATACACTCACATTTGTGTATGTGTGTATATAAAATCTTATAATAAAATATTAATATTATATGTATACATATTATTAAATATATTTATTTAAATATAAATAAATCATTTAAAATATTAAAATAGTAATTATTTTTTAAACTATGAATAATATATGTTCATATATATAATAAAGTATTTTTTAATATATGTATACTTAAATATATTTATAATATACAGTTATATATATCAATCAATAATATTATTTAAGAGAAAAAAATTATTAAATCCTAATTCATGTGCATGGATAAAAAATAATTATATATATATATATATAAATTTAAAATTCATTTTAATTAAATATTCATTTGAAAACTAATAAAATACTAATAATTAATTAATTTTGGAACTTTGTTTCAAATTTCAAATTTCCATTAAATCCTGAATGATATTTTGTGATTTGAATTTTTTTCCTTATTTTTCTTGGTTTAAATTAATTTTATATTAATTTATTTAATTTCGGCTGTTTTATACAATTAATTTTTAAAAATAGAAAGATAATTTTTTATATTTTTTCATTTTTTGCCGGGAGCTTATCCGGTGCTAATATAATTTTTTAAAATTTAAATAATAATTTTCATAACATATTTAAATAAAAATACATTATTTATGTAGTAAATTGATTTAAATAATATTAAATAATAATAAAATATGTAAACAAATTATTTTTTGCTGTTGAAAATTAGTTTTACTATAATACATTACATATAAAATTATATGACTGATTTTAACCATAATATGATGTTATAACAAATTATAAACCATAATACATTGATAAGAACATTACTACAAATTTCAATAGTTAAAATTCGTAATAGGTTCACCATTTGACGTAGTCAAATTGGTTCGGATTTGAATCACAAAATTATCGCCAAATATGACTTTATGTTTTGGTGTATATGTTTTGAAGAGGAAAGATCTAACTATAGATTTAGACTAGACCGTTTGCATATGACAACTGAAATGTCATGGAGTCAGTAGGAGCGATATTGAGTTTGAAGATTTTTCGGATTCGATCCGAGAATGTATATGAAAGTATCATTCAAAAAAGCGTCAAAATTGAATGAATATTTCTGATAGAAACATAAATGGTTTGATTATTATTCAAAATGCAAAGAAAGCGTGTGTTTATAAGAAAGAACATTAAAAAGTACATAGATATTTATAAACCATAAGTAAAAAACATCGCCGATTGTTAACGATGTACTTATGTTAAAATCAGCTTTAGTTGTTTTAATATTTGACATTGGATTTGTAAATGATGTCTTTGATAGTAAGTATAAAAGATATTAGGAATGCCCTAAACGACATGTAACGACAACTTATTAAAATGTTTAATACTAAACACGTAAGATGGATTCCTTATGCATTAACAATTGAAATTATCATACATGTTATGTTGTTTATGATACCGTAATTTGTTTATGTATTTGATACATGAAGCAAATATCAAATCCAAATTGATACCACTAAATGGTTATTTGAGGTGTTCTTGTGTACTTATGAAATACTAGAGAATTGTTTAAAAAAATAATAAACTCCTTATGAAAGAGTGTTCGAACTCAAATTTTATACGTGACATTGAGTATAATATGTCCTTAACAAATTTAACTTAAGAATCTTTAAGTTGAAAATGTTTCAAATGAAAGACTACTGGAGATTCAATGAAAAGGTTTAAGTACACCATCTTAAATAGCGTCGTAATAAAAGTAATGTATATAAATATAAATACACAAATGTATAACCGAGCCAATGTTGTCCAAATGTTGAGAATATCATAACATTGTTATATGATAAATATATCATGACATAGTTCATAAACTTAGATCTTACAGGAAGTCGAGACACATACTCCGAATCGTCCCACATGGTAAAGTAGTTTATAAGCATCGAAGAGAGTCGATTGATATAGTAGATAATGGAAACATAATAGCATACTCGTTCACTGAGGAACCGACACAATTGGTCTTGAGAAAACCAATTGGAAAAGTTAGAATAAGATTCCATAATTGACCCTAAGTACAAGTGGAAGTTTAATGGAGTTAGAGGTATGCCCTAGAGTTAGTTATGTAACTTGATACATATATAGTGATTGATTTACATAGTTCTCTCGAATTGAGACTACTGTCGATCTTCAATATGAAAGCTCTATTTTGATTATAATCAAATCACTGCATTACATCCATCGAGTGGAAGTACTAGAATTATAGTCAAATCATGGCATGACATCTATCGAGTGACTATAGTTGGTTGAGTGGAAATACTGGAAGCGAAGCACTATTCAAAAGAGGATTCATCTCCTCTGTTACATGATGTTAGTATCACGGTCAACTGAAGTCTACTCAAAGTCTCCGGGCAGATCATTTCGATTAATAATAATTGTTATTGTTGAACCATAGACTTTGTGTTTAGACTATAAAGTTGAATGTGGAGGATATTGGAATTGTGACCATTACCAAAGTCCAAAAGTCCAAAGTGATATAGTTTTGACGAATAGACTAGTGTAAATAAAAGTCATAACTGGGTAACGTTTAACAAAGTAAAATTGGATTTCACCGAAACTAAGTAAGTGATAAATTTAGCAAAAATGTTACGCACCTGGTAAATGACGTGTGAATGTTAATATTTGAATAGCTCGATATTAATTACTGACCGAATTTACACATGACGAGTCACACAACCGAAGTGATGAATTCTCTTATGACCATACGATTTAATTAATTTATAATTTTTATAAGTTAATTAAATTAATTAAAAATTGTGATATATTAATTGTAAATATTGATTATTATTTGATGAATAAATATTATTAGATTTATTTATGATAGTTATAAATATATCAATCAATATACGATATCGATAAGCGATTAAATTGAATTTAATTATATAATATTTTATTTGGACTCTAAATGGGTTTAAAAGCCCATAAAGGGGGATGGAAATTTGGCGACAATGAGGGGCTAATGTGGCCATAAGATGATGCAACATAGACCTTTATATAGAGGGCTAAGATGGAAGAGAATCGGTAAGGGATGATGTAGAATTTTGATCCTAAAATATCTTTTAATTTTTCTTTATATAAGCCTCTCTATCCTTAACTTTGGAGGACTTTTGGAATCTTCCAATCAGATGTATTACGTTTGAATTCCTCTCTTCCATCTCTTTAATTTCTCAAGTGCAAATCAAGTCAAATCAATTTCTATCTGATGCTGGTGGTCAACGGTTTAAGGACTAGCACTCTGTCGAATCAAAAAGAGTTTCAAAGATGGGAGTTTTACTTTTCAAAGTGTACTTCAAGGCTTTGGAATTAAGATACGATTTTCTAAGATCATAATTAATGATTTTCAGTATAATGTTTTTATCATATATGCATATATAAATTATGTTGTTAGTTAGATGACGATTTTGATATGCAAGCAATGTTGTCACAAAATATTTTTGATAATATGTATGTATCTATTTATGTTTAATTTTTTTATATCATATACGTCAGGTCAGTACAGCCATACGTAAATATAATATAATTTTATATTTTAAATATATATATATATATTATTTAGTTACATGCATATAGTTTACAATTAGTTATAACATCTTATTAAAGTTAATTATATAATTATATATATATATATAATGTATTATAGTAAAGTTAATTTTCACCAGTAAAATTATTTTATATATATTTTATTAATATTAATTAATATTTAAATCAATTTATTTCATAAATGAATTATATTAATTCGAATATGTTGTGATTTTTTTTTAAAATTTTATAAAATTATATTAGCATCAGATAATCTCTCGGCTAAAAATAAAAACATTTTCTCTATTTTTAAAATAATTGTTTAAAATGACCAAAATTAAATAAATTAATATAAAATTAACTTAAACCGAGAAAAACATGGAAAATTATTTCAAACTTTAAAATATCATTTAGGATTTAGGGTAAATTTATTTTAAATAAAGTTTAGATATTAACAAAATATATTTGTTATTTTTCAAATGAATTTAATTAAACTGGATTTAAATTAAAAAATATATAATATATTTTAAATAATTTTATTAATTAATATATATAATTATAAATTATAAATTATTATTATGTGTGTGTGTACATATATATAAATTACTATTTATATATATATGTATGTGTACATATATTGTTCACGGTTTAAGAAAATAATTATTTTAGTATTTTAAATAATTTTTTATATTTAAATAAATATATTTTAATAATATGTATATATATAATATAAATATTTTATTTTTGAGATCATATATATATATATATATATGAAAATATATGTGTGTGTGTATAATACATTTATATAAAATTATTTAAACAAACTTAACATATATACACACACATACACAGATATATATTTATAACATTTATATAAAATAATATTTTATATACATACATATAGTTGGATAACATATACTAGCATATTGGATAAGCTAGCGTGTCCGTTGCGATGTAAATCCCAACGTCTACACATAGGTATGTTATACCTTATATGGTTGATATGTTACACATGCACATACATATACATATATATGTGTATATCACATACACAGAATCCCCCAATATATAAATTAAATAAAACTATATAATCTGTAAATTTAAATAAAATAAGAGACTTTATTTAAATATTTATAAATGTTCTAAATAAATTAGACTTCGTAGATCCAATAAAGATCCTATAAGGGATTTTTTTTGGAATTCACCCGTAACTTCCGCAGTGAGCTGGCTCAGTTCCAACAATCTGTTCCTTAATCATTCTAAAGTCCAATATCATTGAATTTTCACTTGTGAAAAATCATGGATATACCTTTCCTTTTTGTTTATGCTTATAAATGTATAATCTTTATACATATGATGTTGTTTAGTGGTGTTTGTTCAATGGTGCTTTTGACTGTTCACTCTCACATTAAAATGTTTAATGCTTTGTGCCAAGACTAATCTTGTGCAATGATGAGCAAGATTATGTGGGCCTAAAATGATTAAATATATATATATATATATATATATATATATATATATATATATATATATATATATATATATATATAAAAAACAAGGTTTAGCACTTTATTTTCTATGCTTTCGAATGACAAACTCCTTCAAATAACAAAGGCACATGAAGTTGTTATAGAAAACACAAACATGCTGATTTATTTTTCCATTTATTTATAAATTTTTATTTTTATAATACTCTTTTTGACGGATAATTTTTGAAACATTATGATTTTAAATGTAATGATTTAATTAGTACATATATTTTATATTGATTTTTGAACAAATATTTAAATGTTATGACTTTTTAGTTTCATTATTTCTTTTAATACTATAATTTACACTTCATATAGCAATACTTTGATAAAATAAATAACAATATATGACTTTAATAGTTTTTATTGTTTCCACTACATGCAGTTTTGTTTTAAATACAAACAACTTTTAGTAATTTTACTTATTTTCATAAAATTTTCAGTGTTTACACTTGAAGATCAAATAATCCTTCCAGATCAACTTCAAAGTTTACATTTGCAAAAAAATAATCTGAAATTATATTACCAATAAATTGCTCACATTTTTTAACAACCAGATTATTTATAGTGACATTTTAAAATTAAATGTCGTAAAGTAAATTTATTAAAAATGAACACGACAAAGTATTTTAAAATTTCTCCATATTGTAGAAGAACTATATTTCAAATATCACAAATATTCTGCCTCACTCAAAATGTTTGATTTTATTAAACTAGCTCACCCAAATGACGTGATATTATTATATATATAAGTCTCTTTTAGACTATATTAGCAAATTTACAAAATTTAAAACCTAAGCAGGACTTTCAATTCAGAGTGGTCATTTGAGAATTGTTTAATACTACTAAATTTTTTAATTTGAACTGAAATCCTTGAATGCATTTGGAACTTTTGAAATCCGATCGTACGGATTTAATAATATTGTTTGAAAAACTTAAACATGTCATATCATATCATATTATTTGGACTTGGTTGGTCTTAAATAATATAATCAAAATATATTTGGTTCATTTAAAGCCAAATGACTTAGATCGAGACGAACACAAACATTTGTTAAAAAATAAAATATTTGAAATCACATTCAGCACAACATGGATTGAATATTTAAATATCATACATAATTGTTTTACTTTTCATTTCTATGATATTTTTTAGTTAAATTCTAGTTTAAAATATCGTCCAAAATAATTTGCTTTTTAGAGGAAAAATTGTATCTGCACCAATGGTTTAAGCAAATTGGTTTCGTCATCTTCATACACCATAACTTCGGACTTCTTGTTTAGGCACGTCCACACACTCCTTGTATCATGTAACATCAAGCCATTGGAACAAAATAATCAAGATGATGTCTAAATTACTAAAAAAAGTCAACACAAACATCAATTACAACAGGAATATGCCAAAATTATTAGGAAATTTATTATAAAACATGCATGTATGCATGCAAATAATGAATCAGTCTTCAGTAAGTCACAACCAATAGCAAAAATGAACTTACAACAGTTAGAATCAAAGCCATTTGCTTCACAAATCAAAGATCTTTGACTATATAAACCATTTATAAAGCATTAATGAATTATGCCCGATGAAGCCTTTTGCAACTACGAAAAATAGGGAGATCAGAGTACTTGAATCCAGGAGGCGGCCTGGGAAGATTGCGACACAAGTAATCAACCTCTGCAGCGGATATTGCGATCTTACTGACTTCTTCCAGAGTAAGAGGAGGAGATGGAACCGACGCCCTTTCATTATCGGAATCGCAATCGAAGTTGAGACGAACAGGTCTGAATGGGCTGGTCTGCCCAGAAAATCCAGATGGAATCGAAGCATGAATTGGCGAAAAGGAGGGCTGTAGAAAGCTTGATCTGGTTTTGGAGTTGTACGCCCTTTGTCTCTTGACCAATTTCAGCTTCGGAACGAATTCCACTTCTATTTTGGATAACCATAGTAACCTCTTGATCGAGAAATCAGCGTTCGCCATGGATTGGATATTAGGGTTTCAGACGATTTGGGGGTTGATCGAGATATGGCGGCAAAGTAAAGTGAATAGAAGGCAAGTGATAAAAGTTTTGCTTGGATGTGGGTAGCTTAAATAAAAAGCGTGCAGCTAACGTTATTTTTATTTATGGTAAATATTTGAATAAAGAACAGCTCATGCTCACTTTACCAACGTTTGGGCTTTTTTTTTTCCGTTAAAACCATTTTTTTTTCCTGTCTAGTCACAAATTGCATCCGCTTTAAAATGTATTACAAATACAAATCACCTATGCAAAATTTTCCATGTAGAAAAATATATTTAATTGCTACAATTTTCTTTTTAAAACAAAATTATATGAACGCAATTTCAAAATAATGTCTAATTAATATTTCCAATGCAACCATTGAAGAAGAAGAAAAGGATACACGATGAGTAAGGTTAAAACATGACAGAACATTGACAATAAGAACAAACACTTTAGAGAGCGTTATCTTCATCATTACACATTACAAAATACTTCCGCTTGAGCGGCATATAAAATGGTAAAATCGTACTATGTTTATATTACTAGGGAAACTAATTTCGAAATTCAATCAATAGTGCCCATAAAAGGAAGATCCAACGATATATTAGTGAAGTTCACATTAAGCTTACATATTTGAAGCAAACTATGTCGCATATAATATGTATTTTATTATAGGTCCATAATATGATAAGTCCAACTATTTCATATAATATGCATTTTACTACATGCCAATAATAATGTTAGACGTCCAACTAATTTGTATACACTGTATTTTAGAGAAGTGTGAAATTTTTAAATAATAAAGCAAAATAAGTTGTTAGCACGTCAAAAAATAACGTACAATACAGATATAATAAGCTAGGACAAAAGAAGCATGAGCAAAAGATAGAGGTATATTAGCTTGAACAAAATACAATGCTTTAAAGATGAAAACAATAATATATTCGTAAAAGATGTGCATATACTAAACAAGTGGAAGATTACCTTGAAAATTTAACTAAAGCAAATGTCCTCAAGAGAAAGTAGAACATGTTAATAACACATAAGGACTGATGATCTATAAATTAATATTATAGAAGCAGAGGGAAAAGCAGAAATATGAGAATTAATAAGGTAGTCCCAAATGATGTACCTATAGAGAAGTATAAATCGGTAGGAAGTAAAGTAATAAATGACTTAGTATTTGGTCAATTCTTGGTCAAACACCCTGTAACAACCCGATTTTTTAGTAATAATTAATTAATGGTAACATTAGTAATTCATTTAATTAAATAAGAATTTGAAATATGTTCGATAAATTAGTTTTGAAATTATTTTATAATGGAATTCAAATTGTGAGAATAACATTTTATTGCGGTGATGTAATCGAAATAAAATATAAGTTTGGAAAGGAAATGATTTTTTAATAAAATTTGTATTTATTTACATCAAATAGAATTTTATTAAGAGTAAAAAGCCAATATATATATATATATATATATATATATATATATATATATATTTGTTTGTTTGCTATACAATTTCTAGGCCTAAGCATTTATAGCCAAGCCCAACTTTAATTTCTAGAACTGTCTTTCTTCACTAATATAATCACGTATCATATCCTATGAGAATCATCTTCCCTGAGAAGTAATACAATAAAAAATCCTCCTTATTTCTAAATTCAATAACAAATCTAATCAATTGTCATAAATTATCAAATCAAAGCATATGTATCTCCATGCTCTCAAATAGCTTCTATGAGCAGTAAATTGTATTTCGCCATATTATTGGAGAGATATCCGTGACCAGGAATGAAGATTGTAGAAGACGTGAGTTTTTCAGGTGAGTGTATATACTCACAAAATCAACGTTCTAATCTATGAATAAAGAAATTCACATTGTTTTGAATTAATTTCTTGACTGTTTTCTTTGCATGCCACTTGAATTGTTGATTAATGATGGTAATGAGGTTTGTAAGGGGTAGTAGTAGAATGAATTTGTCGTAGGTGATGCTCTGTCCTTGCTATGCGTGTTCCATGCTTATATGTGTGTCAACGGCTGTGTATATATGTGGGGTTGCGTATAAATATTTAGGAATATGTATGTGTATGTGTGTCTATATATCATGTTGTGTTGTGATTTTTGTATAGGGGATGTGTGTTGCATACATAGGGCTAAGATTGTTTATGTTGGGGCTGCATATGTAGGAGTATATGGCCAAGTCTATATCATGTTTGAGCACGTGAGTTCGTGTTTACCTGTTCTTATATATGTGTATAAATATATATACGTGGAGTATGTCAAGTTATATTCGAGGTGAAAGCAAATGGTATAACCGTTTATATAATATGAATAACTATTATATAGTTTACTTATACCTCTACTACACCTGTAATTCAAGTTGTATTCAAATATTGGAACTTTTGTTTGAGAATTCAAAGGTTGTGTAATGAGGTGTATACAAGTTTGGGATAGTTAGTGTGTACATGTATGGATCACTGTGTGTTTTTGGAGTGGGGAAATATGCCGCATGTGTGTGTGTGTGTATGTATGTGTGTGTGTGTCTATATATGTATGTATGTATGTGTGTGTCTATATATGTATGTATGTATAAGTATGTATGTATGTAAGTGTGTAAGCATGCTCTAATGAGTTAAAGTACTATCTCCAAATTGCATGCTTATGTATATATATGATCTATGAGTAAGTGTATAGGTGACCGTGCTTGAACATGGAATGGGTGCGGCTGTGTAGTATGGAGTGTATGTTTTGTTTGTTATTGCTTATATCGATGGTATTTGTTCTAGTGTTGTGGTGCATTTATTTATAATGATTATGACTCGATTTTCTTATCCTGCTTTGATGTATTCTTGTGTGTATTGGTCCTTACATTTGATACTTAAACTTCTTTCAAAATATAATACATAGACATGTTTGGTTCAGTATAAATAAACCTAAACAAATTTATAATGAATATACCATAAATTTTCCTATGCATATATACATACAGGCCTATAAATTAAATATAAATCAAATGAAAATGAATTTTCTGGTACGTTTTGCATACAAGTTATTGCGTTTGTGTACTCCTAAGTTTATATGTAAATAGAATTGCCGTCGTTTATAAGTTGTATGTTTTACATGGGCCTTTCTAGATGAACATGTACTTGTTTTCAGGACTTATACTGATGCTGCTTCTATTTCATTTGACCTGAACAAATTTTTATTATTATTTCTATTTTTTCCTTATATATATATATATATATATATATATATATATATATGAGTACCTTTATGTCTATGCACCAGATGAGTTTGTACGCAACTATATGTAGAGATTAACAATAGGTTATTTAGTTTAATTTTGAATATATATGTGTATGTGTATTTATAATTTATTTTCAATGCTCATAGTTTCATTATAATATACATATATAATCCAAACAGCTTGCTATTGAATAATCTATAAAAAAAATTAAAATAGTATTTTGTATAGAAATTATATATTTTTAGTGTTTCGTTTTTTAGTACTGATTCGCTTATACTTAATTGAATAATCTATTTTTTTATTATTATCCTTTGATATCTGATTTCTTATGTTCTTTATATTGAATTCAGTCATATGAATGATTCACCGTTGAGTTGGATTTTTCTGGTAATTTATTATGATACGGTGATGAAACCCTTGTTATGATTTCTTGAATTTATTCTGTGTGACGAGAAAGATGAATAAACGGATTAGTGATACTGTTTGGTATGGAACTTTCGGTAAAAATTTTACGATTATTCT
Source organism: Allium cepa (assembly GCA_030765085.1). Classification (NCBI taxonomy): domain Eukaryota; kingdom Viridiplantae; phylum Streptophyta; class Magnoliopsida; order Asparagales; family Amaryllidaceae; genus Allium; species Allium cepa. The sequence continues at coordinate 218,156,706 of CM060929.1, forward strand.
TTGGACTCATTATATAATATATTATAGGAGCAAGCGTGATGTGCGAGCACTGAATAAATGGACTAGTAACACTCGGCGGTATGTGATGCCGATGTGTTATTTATTCAGTTATTCTTTGCTTGTGGATGACACTCATACGGAGATATGTAGTGTGTGGGTGACTCTCTGCGGTGAGCACGTATGGAGGCTACTAGTTAGCCACATGGATTGTGTACGTTATATGTCTATTTATCTTTGTCCATCTCCCTTTATGTTTCAAGAGTGAACCGGATTGCCAGTATCCACCCTGGCGGCCTGATCGAGGAGGTCACGCCCTTGATTCATGGCACCGTTATTGCATTATATTTGATGCGCATCACGAGATTGGTAGTTGGTTGCCCCTTGTGTCGCATAGGCCAGTAGTTAGTTGCCATATATGCGCACACGTCGGTAGTCGTGGTTGAAGTGGCTACGCGTTGTCAAACCTATGGTGGATCATTGTCATGATACCGAGAGGGAGAGATAATGGAAACGGATGACTGTAGGAGTTGTGTCATATGGACCATGTGTTATTCCTAGAGCAAGCAGACGTGTTATCGGTCTTCCATCTGGTTTCGGTATATGTGGTGTATGGGTGCATGTATGTGAGTAGTAGACAGAAATATGATATGTATAGATGAGAATATACTTAAGACTATATCCAAAGTATGATCAACCCCGTATCCTTATCAAGCAGACGAGCTATATTTTACAGCCAGATAGCCTACTTCTTATTGATTAAATTTGTATATTGTTACGATCTGGCCTATATCTTTGTTATTGATTTCAGAGTTTTGACAATGATATCTTATAACATGAGATTGAGAGATAATTGGGCATTGCTTCTTGTTAGCCCAATATACTTAGTGATATCTCATCTATTTTTTTTCTAAATTTAGACGATTGTTTCGGATATGTATGATCCATCCATTTGTGTTTATTAAGTGATTTCTAATTTAATGTGTTTTAAATGGGTGATGATATCTTTATATGGATTTGAGATATTTAGGTAATTTAATGCCTTGAGGATTATTCTGTATATGTATATTTTGATATGCCATCTGATGTTTAAATATCTTTATTAGAGATATCGTATAATTCTTCCTTGTTTATACTATATCATCTTATTTATAATCCATGATTGGACATGGTCTAACCCGGGTGTTATTTTTTAATACTCATGTTAGTCCGAGACATTCAGGTATAGGGACGATATGCCCAACTTGTATTTCATTGGGCTTAGAAGAGTTCTATATTAGGATTATTATATGATATTTATGTGACATTGTTTCATTATATGTATATGTATATGCATATATATTTGACATATGAATTGTATTGTATAACATTAATGTATTTATGTTATATGTTATCGCTGTGATTAACTCTGTACTCTTTTTAATTCACCATATATAATGTATCGTTCTGTCCTAGAGGCACATGTGTCTATTGCTTTCTGCCGATAATGTGTACTTATGACCGAGTTATATATTAGATGTTTTAATACATACCAGTGTTAGTCCAAGGAAATATTCACATGTGTACCCCATATGGCCTCATTCTCCATATTATCTGACCGTATTACTTATACTCTTGGATAATATGGGTATAGAGATGGGGTGTTACAACATGGTGTCAGAGAGAGTTTCAGAACAATATATATTGCATTTATAAGACACGAGTCATTGGCCTAGATGAGACTTAGGGTCCCTGGCCCTGGGAGGCATGAGAAATTTTTATAGTAAGAATTAGTATATTATGTATGTATAGGATGGTTACTGGGGTAATCATCAGAGGACATATTTATGACTTTATAAATATATGTGTTAAATTATACGATTAATTTTTCTTTTAAGTTTGAAGTATAAAGTGGTTGGAGTAGCAAGGACGAAAGGAGCAACTCCAACAAATAGCTTTTGTATTTATAATTTGGAATGGTTTGTTATTGCATTTTAATCTGTTATTTGTGATATTTAATGGAGTTTTGAATTGTTTTAATCAAAATGCGCAGTGGAATTATTTTTTTCGCCAAGTACCCTTATTGAGTCTCTTGTGTTTTTTGATAATTTGAATTTGATGATGTTGAATTTTATTTAGAACCTGTGTACATTTATTTAAGTTGTGAAGTGAATTTAAGTATTGATGTTTATTTATTATAAATATTTTAAAGTTATTGAATGTTTGATAGAAATAAATATTCATAATATATATTAATATTGAATTATTATTATTAAATGATTTTGGAAAATGTACATATATATTGTATAGTATAATATTAAAAGAAGATTTGAAAATAAACTGGCAAAGTTTTGTTGAAACTATTATATCAAATCATTCATGGAAATGAAATTTGTAGATACTTTTGAAATAAAAATTGCGTTAACTTGTCCGTTGAGTGTGTTAAGAATTTTGATCGATGCGGGCGCACACGTATTCGATGGAAATTATTAAACACTTGAACGAGACATTTGAACACGATGATTTATATTGATATAAATAAATTATAGAAGGTTAAAGTATTTTGGAAATAGAGTTGAATATTTTAAATGAGAAATCAAGAAAATGTTTTAATTAGAAATCATTTGGAAGTAAAATTGTATGAATGTTCGTATAGTGGTTTAAGAATTCTAGTCGATACGTCTAATCAACGTTATCGATAGGCATTCCTAAACATTAGTACGAGACATTAGAACAAAATATTTAGAAATATGTTTATAATTTTAATGATATGTTGGTATAGTTAGAAATGTTAAGAATCTTATTGAGTTTGGAGTTTTAAATAAAAGAAAGGGCATAATGTAAACATTATTTATTTTAGATTATGGAAAAGTTTAAATTCATTAATGAATGTAAGTAATATTATTATGTATAATTAAATGAGTTTTAATTAAATTTTTGAGACACTAAAACGGAATGCAATAAATGATTTAAAAGTGTATTAATGAAAGTAATGAAGTTGAGAATTAATAATAATAATAATAATATATTAAAGGACAATTCGGTAAATATAAAATTGAGATTTCGGCTGAAAGTTTATCAATAAAATTATGGGGTTTTTAGAATCAATTGGGAAATTTGAATTTGACTATGGTTGAATCAAATAAAATGAAATTTTGAAAATAATTTATTATTATTATTTAATGTTTAAAAATGGATTGTTTAAATATAGTATTTCAAAATTTTGAAAGGAAACTTTTACTTTTATTGAATATTTGTTATAATTGGATTGATATAGATTTTCCCTTATGAGAAATTGCGAGAACACAATTTAGTTAAGGGGGAAGTCCGTAGCAACCCGATTTTTTAGTACTAATTAATAAATGGTAATATTAGTAATTCATTTAATTAAACATGAATCTGGAATTTGTTCGACGAATTAGTTTTGAAATTGTTCTATAATGGAATTCAAATTGTGGGAATAATATTTTATAGAAGTGATGTAATCGAAATAAAATATAAGTTTGGAAGGGAAATGATTTTTTTTATAAAACTTGTATGTATTTAGATCAAATAAATTTTTATTAAGAGTAAAAAACCAATATATATATATATATATATATTGGTTTGCTTTACAATTTCTTAGCCTAAGCATTTATACCTAATATAACAACCTGCATATTTTACGATTGTATATTTAAATATTTTATTTATATACAGCATAGTTAGTCGGATAAAAGTCTGAAGCGCAACTTTTTGTAAACAGTCGAATTAGGACTCGAGACCACTTCCATTGAGTCCAAAATGGCATTTGCGACCTTTTTGAGTATAAATATTGATATGTTTGGAGTTGACTAGACTTTTGCTATTTTTCTATTGGGCTTTGGGTTTGGGTTTCTGTAACGATCCTGAATTTCCGACCCAATTTAAAATTTTAAATCCATTATTTTAAAATAAAAATTTGAAATTTATATACGATCTCAATTAACGTCCAAACTTCGTTTATAAGATGTAACTAGTGAGTTATGGGTATAGGAAAAGTTTCGTCGCAAAATATTGCAATAAATTTCGTTCGCATTTTTACCGAATATCAGTTCATTTTAAACTGTGAAAAATTTATCTTTCGAATCCAAATATTTTTGCACAGTAATGTTGTAAAAATTTATCTGATCAAGACATCGCAATTCGTTTCGTCAAATAACGTCATTGCCTACTCCATTTAAATTGTTTTGATAAACGAACAATTTAATCGGCGTAAATTTCGGGTTTGAATAATACTTTCGTATCGAAATTATCTGTGTACCGTTGGAAGCGCCTCGTCGCGTTGATCAAAACGGTATATTCGTTCGTGCAAATCGAAGTCCAACGTAAACATCGCGTAAATTTAACCGTTCCAGATGGACTGGTTAAACCATATTCAGCCTAAATAAATTCACAGCCCATACCCATTCAAAATTTGAAAAAGAAAATACAGCTGATTGGTGAATTAAATTGGGTAGTTGGCAGCTGAGAAATTGAGCATGGGAAGTTGTAAATTTGGGAAACAGGCAAAGCGTTTCAAATTTCAAAGCAAACATTACTGACGTTCTCAGCTGATTATAAAGATTAAAACGAAAACAAACGTGCCATTTCACTACTTACTCCTCTATAGCTTCAAGTACGAACAAAATTCATTTCATCTTCTCTTTCTACTTACTTCCCATTCTTTCTTCTTCTTTTCCACTTTATTCACTAAAAAAAGTATTAACCGAGCATACCCATACCCCTCTACCATTTCACACCGCACGTTGTCATCACCACCTCCCTCTGACCGTCCTTCAACTCGCCGCCTAGACGCGCTGCCGTCACGCAAACCCCAGTCACAACCGACCGCGCCATCGCTTCCCTCTTTCCCTTGCTTCGCCGTCGCCCTGCCATTGCCATCGCCTCCAATGTCCAGTCACCCCTCCTCCGCACGCACGCGCATCCATGCTCTCCGTAACCGAAGCGCGCCTCCTCAGCCACCACTTCTCGAAACGCACCATTCCCTCAGCCACCACGCGCTAGTGCACCACCCTCCTCTCCATTGTCCACGCAACCCGAACCTTTGTTTCGCCGTCCATCTAGTCGGCTTCTTGTTTCCTCCGCCTCCTGAACTTCGCCACCCCTTGCGCATCGACCAGGCACCGTCACCACCATCTTGTCCCCTACCTCGCCACGCCAGTACCCAACCCTGACCTCGTGTGTGTGTGATGCGCTATGCATATAGTGTGCATGCATACGTGGAGCCGAGTGAGTGCAGTGATACGCGAATGCGTATATGCGTAGGAGCTTGCATTTAGAAGATGAAACAGTCTTGGTTTCGTTTGTTTTTTTTGAAGAAAAAAGAAAGGGAGATTTGATCGTGCGTAAGAAAATGAAATGCATGTTAGTATTTTGAAGTCTCGACTTTGTGAAAAAAAAAGAAAAAAAAGGAAAATGGATGAATGCATATGCATGTGATGCAGTATTGATTGGTGAAGGAGATAGTGTTCTGTGCAACAGTCTTTGGAAAAATAAACTAATGAATGAAGAGATAGTGTACTGTTGCTTTGTGCAATAGTAACAGTATATACTGTCGCTTCCAATTGTTGCTAAAAAGAATATTTATGCAACATCTATTTTGTTGCTGATATAGAAACCGTTTCTCTTCTCTATTGTATGCAGAAGCAACCGGTTGAGTCTCTTTTGCAGCAGCATCAATTTCTCAGCTTTCGTTCTTTTCTTCGTCATTGGTAAGCGCATCTATATAATTTTATAAATTATATATGAACGTTCAATTGAATTAATATCATCTTTCTTTTGTCGATAATTGAAGTGTTCCATTTGTTCGTGTTGTATCAATTCTATTCGTGCTTTTTCGTGCTTCGTCGTGCATTCTCTAACCACGAACAGTGAATTAATTTTCACGACTTATATTCTTATACAAGTTTGGTTAATAAACGATTGATTGTTTGATGTTGACATTGGACGTTTAATTGTTAATGTAGTAAGTGATAAATAATTTGAAATTGAAATTGACGTAGGATAGTTAGATTTGATATATATATATATATATATATATATATATATATATAGAATTTGATTAGATGACATTTGAAAATTTTGACCCCGTTTAAAGGTTAAATTAATTGACACGTAGAAATTTGGTTAATTTCACCTTGAACCATTTAAATGTATGTTATTTAAATTGATGTAGTATGAAATTGAATAATAGATATCAAGCGAAGAACCGTATAGATATTAGTGTAATAATCTTTAATCTATATGAAATGATAGTGTAGATTCTAGAAATAATTATATTAATTTGCATAAACAACAAATGTAAATTAGTACGATTATTTCGGCATTATTTAAATAAATTATTGGATTGATATTGGTGTTTGCTATTGCTTGTTTATTTACTTTGACACTATCCCAGTTATCACACTGCTAGTTTCCTTTGCTATGCTTTGGTTTTTGAATTGAAATGAAATCGAGTTGAAACGATAAATACCCAAATGAACTTGACTTAGGATAGAGAATTAAATAAAACCCGATTGGTCAATAATTTGATTTAAAAATAAAATAAAGATTTTATTTGAATAAATAATAAGATTTTGAAATGAAGTTGGAATTTGAATTTTAATGAAAGGAAAATGTTAGTATTTAATAATCTGAACAAAACATTAACATAGTTATTGATAAAAGAACGTTGTTTACAATTAATTATTTTATGATTAAATTTGGAATTATTTAATAATTAAATTTGGAATTATCTAATAATTAAATTTGGAATTATTTAATAATTAAATTTGAAATTATTTAATAATTAAGTTTTGAAATTATTTAATAATCAAGTTTTGAAATTATTTAATAATTAAATAAGATTGGATTATTTAATAATTAAATAAAATTGAATTCTTTAATAAGTAAAATTGAACTTCTTGAATAAGTGAAATTAAGTTTCTTTATTAATTGAGTTTTGAATTTGTAACCAAGTAAATAAATAAGTGAAATTGAATTTCTTTAACAAGAACTAAAATGTGATTTATTTAAATTAATATAAGACTTGAAATTTAAAGAATTTGATTTGACGAATTTAATTTAATTCAATTTGTAAGTTTGATATAATGGAGTTGAACTTAAGTAATTGATTTAATAAATTGGAAATTAGACAGAAAATGTTTTGAATGATAAATTAACTTAACGAATATTGAATGAAATTGATCAATGAATTTAAATTGATTTGATTGTTAAATTAAATATATTTAAATGATTACAGAATGAAACTTATATACGAATTTAAATCAATATTTGAATTGTTTTAAATAAAAATTGAAATTGAATTATAGAGTTTTGAAATGGTAAGTTTGGAAGTTATGAAACGTAAATTATGGAAATTGTTTTAGAAAGACAAATGAAATGTTGGTTTACAAATTCTAATTGAAATTGAATTTGATTTGGTTTTGAAATATAATAAACGACCAATCGGTGTAATTATTACGAAACTTATTAAAGAGACCGGAATCGGTCAGGGACATATTCACTGCCTAAACCGAAAACCACTTTAATAACTATACGTGGAATGTGATCCAAAATGAAGTGGTTGGAATGACGTACGTGATGATTGAAGAAAGAGAACGATAATGGATAGCCTTGACACTTGTGTCAAATTGGAAATGACTAAAACAGGAGCCATGTCGGGCCAAATGGGGTTAGCTACATCAAGCGAACACACTTCTTCATAAACTACTCATTACTTGTTATTGATTGGTGCACACCCTTGAATTTGGAGTGTTGTTTCACAGTGTTGCGATCGTTGCGGCGATGCGTTCTCACCAGTTCAGATCAGGCAAATGGTAGTTTCACTACCTTGGGTATTGCCTCATGTGTCTTGTCATACTTGTATCCCTATATACGCGACCACTATGAATTTGTTTTGTATTATACCTATGGAGTACTCCCTGATATCCCACTAGTTTACGGTGGAGTTTACAGTGCTGTATAGACTATAATGCTATATAAATGTGTTAAGGGGAACAATGGTAATGCCTTAACATTATTTTGATATTTACTTTACTGTTAGACATTATCTACTTATCGTACATTACTATGTATAGATAGTTTAATGGATCCTGAAAGATGTTATTTCATTCATCTTTGAGTTATTGTTATTTCAATTTGAACCATATTATCTGTATAACAATATATGTCCTGATTCGAGTGTTTGTTTATGCTTATGCTCGGATCAGACTGAGGATTTCTGTTGTTGCGCTACTTGGAAGCTGAAGACCTGAAGACTACCATTATCTTTATCTTATCAGTATTGCTCTTTCCTATTTGGATATTATCAGACATCTATGTTGTTCTATTTCATTTTTACTTGAGATATTGTTGTATTTCCTTAGTAGCTTCATGAACTACTATTGTGACTATGTTGTAATTCCGCTGCACTATTCTGTTATGTTATTTCTGTGATTCTATGATGATTCTCATTTATATACATATACTCCATTGATGATTCGTGTTTTGCACTATTCAAGTTGACATGTGGATTATTGTCAAATTTAAATGGTACAAATATACGGGTTGTTACAGTTGGTATCAGAGCTTTGGTTCCGAAAACCTTAGCCTGTGGATTTTTAAAGCTCATTAGAGATAGGGTAACCATACCCTAGAATGAGGAGAATCATTTCAGAATCCATATTCTTTGATTCCTTCCTTCTTATTGAATTCATTTGATTAGAATTTCCTTAAGATCTATAAATCTCTATCTTTGATTCTAAATCACTTTTGGTATTCCAGGATGAGTACCAGAAGGAATGCTAGAGGAGGGGGTAGAGGAAATGCTCCCGAACCACGTGCCCCAGCTCCTACGGTCAAGTTTTCCACTCTAAGCAAGGAATACACCTAGCTCGGCGGAGTCAAATTCTCTAGTTCCAAGAGCATCATTGAAGCCCAACAGTGGATGAAAAGTATGGAAAGGATCTTCACTGGCCTTGAGATTTCTGACATGCAGAAGCGCAAATTGGCCGCTTGGCAGCTTCAGGATGCAGCACAGGATTGGCGGGAGTCAGTCACCTCCCATACCAACGAAGAGACTATCACCTGGGCTCAGTTTAGGTAGTAATCTAACTGAAATTGCATCCAAATATAAATTCCTTCTATCTTGCCAATTTTTACTCATCTTTATATTACTTGTAAATAGGGATTCCTTTACGGCTCAGTGGATGCCAACAGCCGGAAAGGTCCAGCTTTATCGATCATTTATGGACCTCAAGCAAGGCAATATGACCTTCTCCGAATATGAAAGAAAGTTTAACGAACTCTCCAAGTTCGGACCTAGTTTGATTGATACTCCACTACTGAAGAATCAGAAATTCATCCATGGAGCACGCCCAGAGTATTACGAACTCCTCACAGCTCATGTCCATGGCACTTTCACCGAGTTGATGGATTTTGCTCTTAGGTATGAGGGAAAGCCAAAGGGAACATCAGTCACCAAGGCTCCAGTTACTTAGCCATCCCCTAGTCAGATTGGGAAGGGGAAGCCAAATTTTGCGCAACAGAAGAAAAACCAACAGAAGAAATCCGGGCTTGGCTATTCTCAGAATAAGCCCATTGACATATCCTCTATCACCTGTTTCAACTGCAATCAGAAAGGTCATTATGCCAATAGTTGCCCATCCCCAAAGGGTATAGCTATTCCGCCACCGGCCAGATAGCCAAGAGAGATGTTTGTCACATTTGCTTACAACCAGCACATTTTAAGAAGGACTGCCCTACCCAGAAGAGGGGCACTCCATCTGGAGTTTTTTCTATTTCCACACCTACCCCGGAAGTTTAGGATGACCAAGGTACATTTACAGAGTACTTCTATGTTGCATACCTTACCTGTTAGAGTTCTATTTGACACCGGAGCAACGCATAGTTTCATATATATTGATTTATGTAACAAGCTTGGATTGGAACCTATACTTGCATCTACCTTCTTATGTGTATCAAACCCTATTGGAGGACCCACTAACCTCAAAAGAGTGTGCAAATATGTCACGCTTATGTATGGCATGCATCGTTTCACTTAAGATTTCTTTGTACTTGGATTCGAGGCATTCGATATCCTATTAGGTATTGATTGGCTACGAAAGTTCGAAGCCGTTATCTCTTGCAAAGCTCGAACCGTCTCTCTAATTGACGACAAGAGTATACCTTTAGTTATTAAATGTAAATCGCCTCAAGATTGTGCTGGGAGTTTTATATTCTCTCTTGACTCTCATCCAAATGATCTAAGCTCTACTCCAGTTGTTCAACTCTTTTTTGATGTGTTTGGAGAAGTCAATTCTCTACCGCCTCCTCGGGAAATCTAATTCCGCATCGACCTTATACCTGGTGCTCGACCAGTAGTTCTCCTTCCAAGGAGAATGACTTAGAAAGAGAAGGCAGAATTGAATGTTCAGATTGAAGATTTATTTGCTAAAGGCTTCGGAGAAGTTATCTAGAATGGGGTGCTACACCTGCATTCGTTACAAAGTCTGATGGTTCTCTCAGAATGTGTGTGGACTATAGAGAGCTAAACAAGATCATGTACAAGAACCGATATCCAATGCCCCGCATTAACGATCTATTCGACCAGCTCCATGGAGCGAAAGTTTTCTCTCAACTCGATCTGGCTACCGACTTTCACCAACTTAGAATTGCTGAAGAGAGTATTCCTAAAATAGCATTCCGCACTGAAAATGGTTTCTTTGAATGGGTGGTTATGCCGTTCGGTCTTACTAATGCTCCAACTTATTTCGTCGACTTGATGTATAGAGTTTTCTGGGATGTTCTTAACAAGTTTGTTCTTGTTTTCATCGATGATATTCTTGTCTTCTCTAAAGATGAGAAAGAGCATAGGTCACATTTGGCTTTTGTTCTTGAAACTCTTCACAAACATCAGCTTAAAGCCAAGTTTTCGAAATGCCAATTTTGGAGAGATGAAGTTCGATTTCTTAGCCATATTGTCTCGGAGAATGGGATTTCGGTCGATCCAACTAAGATTTCCATAATCAATATAAGTTCCATCCTTACTTATCAATTCTATCTAAACATCTTATCACTGTCTAAACTCGAATCCCTTGAATTTGCAGGATTGTGAGACTCTCAAAACTCCTACAGACATTCGTAGCTTCTTGGGCTTGGCCGGCTATTATCGCAGATTTATAGAAAACTTTGCTCATATTGTCGCACCACTTACCACACTGACCTGAAAGAATGTAAAATTTATTTGAAGTGAAAATTGTGAATCAGCTTTCAATGAAATGAAGCGAAGGTTGACTTCTGTCCCAGTTCTTACAGTTATTGACGGTAGCGAAGGATTGACCGTCTATACCGATGCCTGCCGTGATGGATTAGGAGCAGTTTTAATGCAGAAAGGAAAGGTAATTTCCTATGCTGGTCGACAGTTAAAGACCTATGACGTAAATTATGCAACACATGATTTAGAGCTTCTTGCGGTTGTATTTGCTCTTAAGCTATGGGGGCACTATCTATTGGGAATCAAATTTGAATTATTCACAGACCACGAGTCATTGAGATGTATTTTTTCACAAAAGGATTTGAACCAGAGACAAGTCCAATGGCTCGAATTCTTAGCTGCATATGATCTTGATATTAACTACACTCCAGGGAAAGCAAATGCTGTAGCCGATGCGTTGAGCAGAAACCAAGCAATGACATGTTGTAATCTTGTTGAAAGAATGTTATTCCAGCTCGTCGTCTCCCAGATCTTATGAATCGCATCATAGCCAAACAATATGAAGACATCTTGCTCTATCGTATTAAAGAAATAGTTCTCAGTAGAGTCGGAAATGCTAATAGTAAGATGGGTTCACAAGTTGATAGTAATGGAGTCTTGAGAATAGACAATCGTATTTGTGTTCTTAATGTTGATGGTCTAAGACAGGAAGTGCTGAGAGCAAACCATCAACCTTCGCTTTCATTTCATCCCGGAGTCACAAAGATGTATCAAAATATGAAGAAGTTATGTTGGTGGAGTGGGATGAAGCGGGATATTTCTACCTATGTTAGTAGATGCACAACTTGCCAACAAGTTAAAGCTGATCACATAAAGACGGCAGGTTTACTTCAACCTCTAGAGATTCCAGGTTGGAAGTGGGAGTAGATTTCTATGGACTTTATTGATGGGCTACCAAGGACTAGAAAGGGTAACGAAAGCATTTGGGTGATTGTCGATAGACTGACGAAGTCCATTCATTTTATTCCAGTCAAGACCACTCATACAGCTTCGAGTTTGGCCGAGATATACATGAGAGAAGCTGTTAATCTTCATGGTGTACCATCTAGTATTGTATGCGATAGAGATCCTATTTTCACTAGTAAATTCTGAAAGGCATATCAGGATACTTTGGGCACCAAACTAAATCTGAGCACAGCATATCATCCTCAGACAGATGGCCAAACTGAGAGGGTGAATCAGATTTTGGAAGACCTTCTTCGAGCTTGTATTATAGACTTTGGTGGATCCTGGAAAGACCACCTCCATTTGGTTCAATTCACTTATAATAATAGTTATCAGGTCAAGAAATCGAATTTCAAATTTGCATAAGTATATTTGAATTGAAAATAATTATCTTTAATAAAATCAGGCAAGCATTGGTATGGCACCGTTCGAAGCCTTATATGGACGGCCGTGCAAATCGCCAGGTTGTTGGATTGAGTCTGGAGATCGATTAGTGCTTGTCCCAGAAATAATTATGGAAGCTTCCGAGAAAGTTGAAGAAATCAGGAAGAAGATAAAGATGGCACAAGATAGACAGAAGAGCTACGCTGACAGAGGAAGGAGAGATCTCGAATTCAGTGTAGGAGAGGAAGTATTTCTGAAAGTGTCGCCTTTGAAGAATGTTATTCGATTTGGAAGGAAAGGAAAGCTTGCTTCCAGATTTGTTGGTCCATTTGAGATTACGGAAAGGGTTGGAACCTTAGCCTATAGAATTGCATTACCAAAAAAGTGCACCGGTATGCACAATATGTTCCATGTCTCACATCTCCGCAAAATTTTGCGTGATCCATCTATGACCATTACCACTGCTTACTTGGAAGAGTTAGTTATTGAGCCTGACTTGACTATTGAGCGAAATCCACTTCGGATGGTCAATCGTGAGACGAAGCAACTTAGAAGGAAGTCAGCCAATCTCGTCAAAGTCCAGTGGAGTGCAGATGAGCGAGATTGCACATGGAAAACCGCGGATAGCATTCGGGATTCAAACCTGAATTACTAATTTTAGGTATAATTCAATTTTCTTAAAATCTACCTTGACTTTTTTGCTTGTTTATTTCCCACTTCTCCCGTCTCGTTACTTTTCGAGGACAAAAAGTTTTGAGTGGGGGAGATTGTAACGACCCTGAATTTCCGACCCAATTTAAAATTTTAAATCCATTATTTTAAAATAAAAATTTGAAATTTATATACGATCTCAATTAACGTCCAATCTTCGTTTATAAGATGCGTTTAGTGAGTTATGGGTATAGGAAAAGTTTCATCGCAAAATATTGCAATAAATTTCGTTCGTGTTTTTACTGAATATCAATTCATTTTATACTACGAAAAATTTATCTTTCGAACCAAATATTTTTACACAGTAATGTTGTAAAAATTTATCTGATAAAGACGTCGCAATTCGTTTCGTCAAATACCGTCTCACCTGCTCCATTTAAATTGTTTTGATAAACGAACAATTTAATCGGCGTAAATTTCGGGTTTGGATAAAACTATCGTATCGAAATTATGTATGTACCGTTTGAAGCGCCTCTACGCGTTTATCAAAACGGTATATTCATATATGCAAATCGATGTCCGACGTAAACGTCGCGTAAATTTAACCGTTCCAGATGGACTGGTTATACCATATTCAGCCTAAATAAATTCACAGCCCGTACCCATTCAAAATTTGAAAAAGAAAATACAGCTGATTGATGATTTAAATTGGGTAGTTGGCAGCTGAGAAATTGAGCATGAGAAGTTGTAAATTTGGGAAACATGCAAAGCGTTTCATATTTCAAAGCAAACATTACACATGTTCCCAGCTCAATATAAAGATTAAAACGAACACAAACGTTCAATTTCACTGCCTACTCCTCTATAGCTTCAGGTACGAACAAAATTCATTTCATCTTCTCTTTCTACTTACTTCCCATTCTTTCTTCTTCTTTTCCACTTTATTCACTAAAAAAAAGATAATAACCGAGCATACCCATACCCCTTTACCATTTCACACCGCACGTTGCCTTCACCACATCCCTCCGACCGTCCTTCAACTCGCCGCCTAGACGTGCCGCCGTCGCGCAAACCCCAATCACAACCGACCGTGCCATCGCTTCCCTCTTTCCCTTGCTTCGCCGTCGCCCTGCCATGCCATCGTCTCCAATGTCCAGTCAACCCTCCTCCACGCGCATGCGCATCCATGCTCTCTGTAACCGAAGCGCGCCTCCTCAGCTACCACTTCTCGAAACGCACAATTCCCCCAGCCACCACGCGTTGGCTTACCACCCTCCTCCCCATTGTCCACGCAACCCGAACCTTTGTTTCGCCGTCCATCTACTCGGCTTCTTATTTCCTCCGCCTCTTGAACTTCGCCACCCCTTGCGCATCGACCAGGCACCGTCGCCACCACCCTGTCCCTGCCACGCCGCGCCAGTACCCAACCCTAACCTCGCGTGTGTGTGATGCGCCGTGCATATTGTGTGCATGCATACGTGGAGCCGAGTGAGTGCAGTGATATGTGAATGCGTATATGCGTGGGAGCTTGCATTTAGAAGATGAAACAGTCTCGGTTTCGTTTGTTTTTTTGAAGAAAAAAGAAAGGGTGATTTGTTCGTGCGTAAGAAAATGAAATGCAGGCTTGTATTTTGAAGTCTCGGCTTTGTGAAAAAAAAGGAAAATGGATGAAATGCCTATGCATGTGATGCAGTATGCATTGGTGAAGGAGAGAGTGTTCTTTGCAACCGTCTTTGGAAAAATAAAATAATGAATGAAGAGATAGTGCACTGTTGCTTTGTGCAATAGTAGCAGTATACTGTCGCTTTCAATTTTTGCTAAAAAGAATATTTATGCAACATCTACTTTGTTACTGGAATGTAGTAACCGTTTCTCTTCTCTACTGTATGCAGAAGCAACCGGTTGAGTCCCTTTTGAAGCAGCATTGATTTCTCAGCTTTCGTTCTTTTCTTCGTCATTAGTAAGCGCATCTATATAATTTTATAAATTATATATGAACGTTCAATTGAATTAATATCATCTTTATTTTATCGATAATTGTAGTGTTTCATTTGTTCGTGTTGTACCAATTCTATTTGTGCTTCATCGTGCATTCTTTAACCACGAAAGGTGAATTAATTTTCACGACTTATATTCTTATACAAGTTTGGTTGATAAATGATTGATTGTTTGATGTTGACATTGGACGTTTAATTGCTAATGTAGTAAGTGATAAATAATTTGAAATTGAAATTGACGTAGGATAGTTAGATTTGATATATATATATATATATATATATATATATAGAGAGAGAGAGAGAATTTGATTAGATGACATTTGAAAATTTTGACCCCTTTTAAAGGTTAAATTAATTGACACGTAGAAATTTGGTTAATTTCTCCTTGAACCATTTAAATGTATGTTATTTAAATTGATGTTGTATGAAATTGAATAATAGATATCAAGCAAAGATCCGCATAGATATTTGTGTAATAATCTTTAATCTACATGAAATGATAGTATAGATTCTAGAAATAATTATATTAATTTGCATAAACAACAAATGTTAGTACGATTATTTCAGGATTATTTAAATAAATTATTGGATTGATATTGATGTTTGTTATTGCTTGTTTATTTACTTTGACACCATCCCAGTTATCACACTGCAAGTTCCCTTTGCTATGCTTTGATTTTTGAATTGAAATGGAATCAGGTTGAAATGATAAATATCCAAATGAACTTGACTTAGGATAAAGAATTAAATAATACCCTATTGGTCAATAATTTGATTTAAAAATAAAATAAAGATTTTATTTGAATAAATAATAAGATTTTGAAATGAAGGTGGAATTTGAATTTTAATGAAAGGAAAATGTTAATATTTAATAATCTGAACAAAACATTAACATAGTTATTGATAAAAGAACGTTGTCTAAAATTAATTATTTAATAATTAAATTTGGAGTATTTAATAATTAAATTTGGAATTATTTAATAACTAAATTTGGAATTATTTAATAATTAAGTTTTGAAATTATTTAATAATCAAGTTTTGAAATTATTTAATAATTAAATAAGATTGGATTATTTAATAATTAAATAAAATTGAATTCTTTAATAAGTAAAATTGAACTTCTTGAATAAGTGAAATGAAGTTTCTTTATTAATTGAGTTTTGAATTTGTAACCAAGTAAATAAATAAGTGAAATTGAATTTCTTTAACAAGAAATAAAATGTGATTTATTGAAATTAATGTAAGACTTGAAATTTAAAGAATTTGATTTGACGAATTTAATTTAATTCAATTTGTAAGTTTTGATATAATGGAGTTGAACTTAAGTAATTGATTTAATAAATTGGAAATTAGATAGAAAATGTTTTGAATGATAAATTAACTTAACGAATATTGAATGAAATCGATCAATGAATTTAAATTGATCTGAATGTTAAATTAAATATATTTAAATGATTACAGAATGAAACTTATATACGAATTTAAATCAATATTTGAATTGTTTTAAATAAAAATTGAAATTGAATTATAGAGTTTTGAAATGGTAAATTTGGAAGTTATGAAACGTAAATTATGGAAATTGTTTTAGAAAGACAAATGAAATGTTGGTTTACAAATTCTAATTGAAATTGAATTTCGACCATTCGGTGTAATAACTACGAAAGTTATTAAAGAGACCGGAATCGGTTAGGGACATAATCACTGTCTAAACCGAAAACCACTTTAATAACTATACGAGGAATGTGATCCGGACTGAAGTGGTTGGAATGACGTACGTGATGATTGAAGAAAGAGAACGATAATGGATAGCCTTGGAACTTGTGTCAAATTAGAAATGGCTAAAATGGGAGCCGTGTCGGGTCAAATGGGGTTAGCTACCTCGAGCGAACACATTTCTTCATACACTACTCATTACTTGTTATTGATTGGTGCGCACCCTTGAATTTGGAGTGTTGTTTCGCGGTGTTGCGATCGTTGCGGCGATGCGTTCTCACCAGTCCGGATCAGGCAAATGGTAGTTTCACTACCTTGGGTATTGCCTCATGTGCCTTGTCATACTTGTATCTCTATATACGCGACCACTACGAATTTGTTTCGTATTATACCTATGGAGTATTCCCTGATATCCCACTAGTTTACGGTGGAGTTTACAGTGCTGTATAGACTATAATGCTATATAAATGTGTTAAGGGGAACAATGGTAACGCCTTAACATTATTTTGATATTTACTTTACTGTTAGACATTATCTACTTATCATACATTACTATGTATAGATAGTTTAATGGATCCTAGAAGATGTTATTCCATTCATCTTTGAGTTATTGTTATTTCAATTTGAACCATATTATCTGTATAAGAATATATGTCCTGATTCGAGTGTTTGTTTATGCTTATGCTCGGATCAGACTGAGGATTTCTGTTGCTGCGCTACTTGGAAGCTAAAGACCTGAAGACTATCATTATCTTTATCTTATCAGTATTCTCTTTTCTATTTGGATATTATCAGACATCTATGTTGTTCTATTTCAGTTTTACTTGAGACATTGTTGTATTTTCTTAGTAGCCTCATGAACTACTATTATGACTATATTGTAATTCCGCTGCACTATTTTGTTATGTTATTTCTGTGATTCTGTGATGATTCTCATTTATATACATATACTCCATTGATGATTCGTGTTTTGTACTATTCAAATTGACGTATGGATTATTGTCAAATTTAAATGGTACAAATATACGGGTTATTACAGTTTCGGCCCATTAACACAACATAATACCCTAGCTCCACTCCCTCTTCTCTTCATTCATTTTCATTTCCTAACACTTTCAAGCTAAAGTAAAAATGGGGGAAAGAAAGGGAAATCAAAATTCCTAAGCCCTAGTTCTCTTAGGAAATTCAAGTTCTAGCTCTAAAATCAAAGAGAAGTTTAGGTAAGCATCCTCTTCATCTTCTCCATCTCATTCTCTCTTCAATTTCCAGAAATTCCTATAAACTAACCTAGGAAAAAATTCACCTTTGATAATAGGTTGAAGATTCTAGAGGTGTATTGAAGAGAAAATGTTCTTGCTTTGTTTTAAAGCTTCTCATTCGTTGTTTTTGAGTTCAAAGGTGAGTTCTTGAACTCACGTCTACATCTATAGCTTTAATTGTTGTTAGGTATGCATTCCTAACATCTACTTCATCTTCAATTGCTTTTGATTTGAATTGATTTGGTGAATTTTCCACTTTTGTAATTTGAAGTCAAAACTTTAAAGATCCTATCTTGGATGTTCGAACATGTTATTTGTGGCATATCAAAGAGCCTATAGGGCTGGGTTGTCGATTGACATAAATCCCTATCCTCCGTCGCTCGTCCGATTATTTCCGAATCAATTTGGCCATTATTGGCCTAGGCAAACCGTTGCCCAGAACAGGCAACCAGACATCTGGTTGGAAGGTCCAGACGTCTAGTTAGGACAGCAGAAAAAAAAATAACAGAAAAGAAAAAAATGGCAGAGACAAAATCCAGACTTCTGATTAGTGGTTCAGACGTCTGGTTAGTGTTCAGACGTCTGGTTAGTGTCCAGACGTCTGGTTAGTTGTTCAGACGTCTGGAAGGTTTCTGAAGTATTTCCAAAACCCATATCCAAACGTCTGATTGAAAATCCAAACATCTAGAACCCGTCAATTTTGCCTATTTTGGCTGTTTTAAGTGGATTTTCAATTTTAATCGATCTTTGTTGATCAGATTAGTTGTTGTCATTTATTATCAACTTTGATGACTTCTTTTCGGGATTTTTAGGAATATCCATTTAACGGATTTGATATTGATTTCTATGGATTTGATTCACGTTTTCGTATGTGAATTTTTGGTGATTGATTGTTTCTACAATCATTCTGTGATTTGTCACTTTTAAATACAAAGGTTTTTATACTAGTAGTAAATACTCAAACTCTTTCACAAAAATGATTTCAACATTACTTTTAATACAAAGCTCGTCTTTAAAATCATTTTCCAACCTATTAGTATATACAAACCTTTACCTCATTTGTATGAGAAATCTAATCAAACGACTTAGCAAAACAAGTGATATGAAACGCTTCCATTTACATGGTCGGTTAATTTTTAGACTTGTTCGATTGAAATCTTGTGACAATTTTCGAGTGGAAATCTACAATTTGTTCGTAAATACTTAAGCTATGCCAGTGGTTATGGGACATGTAGCTTAGCTCATTTATTTACTGGCCTAGTGTAATTCACACTTTTTGTTAATCAATGGTGATTATTTTATGGTTTAGACTAGCGATATGCGGTGTCTCCTTGTCCACGTGGGGGACTGTACCTCGTTTTATTGAACTCCGTCTCATTTCTTTTATAGGCTAACGACTTATGGGTTCTTTGGAGTTTTGACTCATTTTTTATGGGATAGCGATCCATGTTCTTTTATGGAGTTCGGTTCATCGGACGTACCGTTGTTGTACTACGTCGTTGTTCCGGCTAATCAGGTTCATCGGGCGTATCGATATTGTACTATGTCGTTGCTTCGAATTATTCGAGTTTCAGGTTCCTCGAGCGTACCTTTATTGTACAATGTTGTTGCACCGGCTCTATGGTTAGCGACCATGGGATAATGATCCGTTTGTGATACACGTGTTGATGAGTTTTCATGCTGTCGGTTTTGATAGGCCTCCCCTTGTGATTTTTGGATTTCTAATCAGCGATTTCTAGAATTTGTGTTTCACCAATTTTTATGATTTATATTGATGAGCTTTATCAATGTTTGTGGTTTGATGAATAAGCTAAATAATATGATGTTCTCTTTGGTGTTTTGAGATTCTTGAGATATAATATGATTTTTGTTGTTATTTAGTGTATACTTTTCATAGTATGGCATTATTGTTATCATACATTTTTGTCATACATCTTATCCTATCTCATTTTATATTATATTTATACCTAGACTGATCCGTTTATTATTTTCTTCTTAAATAACACTCGGGTCAGACCGAGGTATTTCAGGTGCTTCTACTTGACTTCTTTTCAAGGTCCGTCATCTGACTTTGGCTAACTACTTAGCTTAGTAGTTTTTGTTTTATACATTTAAGATAGAGACTCCTTAATGTATATGTATTCTTTTATTTAGCACTTGTGCCTATTCTTTTGTGATATAGTGGATCTTACATGACCACTACTTTGATGTACATTTTTATGTGTTATATTCATATCTGAATTTCCACCTTAGTGATATGAATATCTATGACTGATTTATGTTATGCTTACTTTATATTTGTTTTCGAAGATCACATAGCCACTGTGCAGTAGTTTTGAGTTTGTAATTGATGTGTCAGATTTCATGTTGAAACAAAATGCATGTAATACCATCTGACATATTGGTACTTGTACAAAGCAATTACACAGATGGTCGCTTCTCAATAGCCTTATTCTTCGTGCTAGTCGACGAAATTACCCGTAGTGTCCTTGGCTAGTGCGAGTATAAAGGTGGAGCATCACAGCTTGGTATTAGAGCCAAACTTCGGAACAATATACAATATTATAACAAGGATCATTGTCCTAAGTTTCTCTTTGAAATCGCGCCTTAGGATTTAATTTGAGTCATTGGACCCGTTCTATCCTATTTTCTTTACGATGCCTTGTATTATCAATCATGATTGTTTGATATTCATTCTGAGGATAACCTATTTCTTCTTCTTTCTTTCTTTCTTTCTTTCTTAAAGAAGAGAAATGGTTAGACCAGGTCGTCCCAGCGTCGGTCAATCTAGTGCTACTCCTCAGGATGGAGTATTCATATCTGCCCAGCAGCTTTTAGATCTTGTAAAGAATGCCCAAGCTGCCGGATCCATTTCAGAGCCTACTCATCCTAAATCTAGGTTTGCACGCTTACGTAGTGATTATACCAATTTGGGTGGAAAGCCATTTAAGGTTCCAAAAGCGTTATAGAAGTCCAAGCTTGGCTTAGATCATGCGATCGTATCTTTTCTCATATGAATCTTGTTGACCTCCATCGAGTCCAAGTGGCTTCTAGCATGCTCCAAGAAAGAGCATTAGATTTATATGAGCTTTTGATTTCGGAAATTATTGAAGCGGATCTTACTTGGAAACAATTCCGGAAAAGATTCGAATTGAAGTTTGTGCTGAAGGCTGAAAAAGTAACTTTTGCTCAGCGCTTTATTGACCTTGTTCAAGGTGATTCCGTGACAGACTATGTCGCATCTTTTGAATCTCTCTCCAAATATATTGTCGAGTATATTAATACCCCATTGAAGAAAAATCAAAAGTTTGTCTATGGGTTGAATAAGAACCTCAAAAAGCCTTTACTTATGAAACTAGAAGTTTCTTTTGATTAGCTTGTTGATATCACTTTTCGACTTGAAGAGACCGATAAAGAAAGCGATGTTGAAGTTGTGGGTGCCAAATAGAATTTCAACATCAACAAGAAGAGGCCTATTAAGTTCAAGCCTAATCCCAACAAGAAAGGGAAATAAGCAACTTCGGTAGAAAAGACTCCTACCGGTAGTCGTGGGCAGTGCTACAATTGTGGTTCTAAGGACCATTATGCAAATAGGTGTTCGAAACCCCTTTTTGATCATTATTGCAAAAGTTCAGGTCATCTTTTATTTTCAAGCCCCAAACTTCCAAGCAAGAAAAGTGGTTTTGTGATTGGCTGATGGATTTAGAGTTTATGTGAAAGTGGAAGTTATTAAGATGAAGGGGGACGGGATGAAGGAGCATGCTTGAGGGTTCGATTGTCTTTGAAGCGCTTTGCATTGTTAACAAGACATAAAAAGTTGAAGAAGTTGCTCCTGAGGTTGGTATTATATACTTATTACATGAGGGATGCATAATATTCATTCCAATTTGTTTTAATGTGTTGAAACTAAATGTGCATCTGTGTTGATCATTGTAGATGCCAGAGATGTTCAAGAAAAGAACGAAATTTATATTCCATATAAAATTCTTCCATTGGATGATGCATGAGCTTCATGACCCATAATGCAGCTTAAGGAGGCATTGTCAATACTCCTTCACATAATTGTAAATTTTCATGTTGTCCAACTCCAATATTATGTGATACTTCATAAATTATGATATTA
This sequence comes from Allium cepa, assembly GCA_030765085.1. Taxonomy (NCBI): domain Eukaryota; kingdom Viridiplantae; phylum Streptophyta; class Magnoliopsida; order Asparagales; family Amaryllidaceae; genus Allium; species Allium cepa. Next base: position 218,179,029 of record CM060929.1, read on the forward strand.
AACAGGTAAAAGCTATCATGGCTGCTTTGAGAAACACCCAAGGTTTGAGTTGGCCATCTTCTTTTGAACAAGTTCAAAGGCAGAGGATTGAATATTTGGACATTCTCGACTAGTTAAGGACCATATTTGGGTTTTACGTTTGAAATACTGACATGCATTTTTTTAGTATGTGGGAGCCAGCGGTATGTTTGTGAGGATGAAAGAGGGAGGTCATGGAAGTTGGTATGATAGTGGAAGTGGGTGATTGTGAAGTTGGTTTTGGTGAGACTAGAGGTGGGTATGTCAAGGTGAAGGTAGATTTTCGAGCTATGGGTGGTTCGTGTGGTGTTTCATGCTGTTTTTATCTAGTGGTGGTTGGCCTATTTTCTCACCTAAATGATTAGTTATGGCCTATAAGGAGAGGTTAAGAAGAAGGTTTGCTGGTTTAGTGTTGTTTATCAATTTATGTGTGTAATTTGATAAAGAACATTACGTAATAATTTGGCAAAGTGTAACCAACATCTGAACTTGTTGTTGAGGTTTTAGGTTGACAGTGGTTGGTGCTGTGATTTGGGAGGTGCTGATAGTGTTGTAGTGGCGGGGAGGAAGTGGTTGAATTTGTATGGCAGACGATGGTGATTTAGCAAAGGAGTTGTAGGGTATTTGATGTTGTTTTTGGTTGCACTGGGTGATTGATTGCCTGTATTGAGCAACGCAGGTTGGTGCATGGGTTGCCTTAAGATTGGCTTGTATATCTTTCAGGTGATAGAGATAATATGTTTAAGGTTGAGGCAATTTAATCAGACTGTATTTTTTGGTCAATTATGATTTAAAAAGATATACGACTATGTTGTTTGTATATATTGCATTAAAGTCTCAAAAAAAAAATTTCAACTCTATTTTGGTTTTGGTATTTGATATTCGTTGGCTATGTAAATAAATTTTTAGAAGCCGTTGTTGTCATTTCCACAACATTAGTTACCAGATGTAAAAAGCTTAATTGCAACCGTCAAAGACATTTGTAATAGAATTTATGACAACGGTTAAATGCAACTATGTGACATCGTTGTTAAAAGTTCCTAATCTATTACAACTTCTAATAATACGATGGTAGCTTCTCCGTTGTAATATATCTTTAACAGTTTACACCATTGTAATATGGTGAATATGTTGTGGTGGTCCCTTCTTTCTCAACCATCCATTTTGGTCAAGATAAAAATCTTTCAAATCATCTATCTCAGCTCTACCTTCGAGTCTTCTGAGTCATTCAGCTAATAATGGATCATCTCTCTGTTTATAAGTAATACTTTCGATCATTACCAGTTGAACTTCTAAACAAGACAACATAGCAGTTAGTCGACTAGCCATCGACCTTAACTACATGCTACAAGTAGTCAATGCTTCTAAACCTTTCCATTCCGCTAACATTGCAAAAACCGCATTCTGATGTTTTATGCTAAGTGCATCAGCTACCCTGTTTCCTTTCCTTAGCATATACTCAATATCAAAATCATAAGCTGCTATGAACTCCAACCACCTCTGCTATCTCATATTCAACTCCTTTTGAGAGAATAAACATCTCAAAGACTTGTGATCCGTAAACAACTCGAATCTTTCTCCCAAAAGATAGTGTCTACGTACATTCAAAGCAAAGATTACAGCTGCCAACTCCAAACCACGAGTCGGATACCAAACTTCATGTTGCCCGAGCTGTCCAGAAGTATAGGCAATCACTTTACTTCTCTGCATCAACACAGCTCCTAATGCTATTCCACATGCATCTGTATACACCACCAAATCTCGATTACCACCCAGTACAACTAATTTGGTAGTATTGGTTAATAAATGTTTTAGCTTCAAGAATGCGTCCTCATATATATCAAGATGTCATTACAAATACTAACGCAAATCCATCCAATTGCTCTCGGAAGATTCAGTTCACGAAGTCCATAAAGAAAGCAGGCGCATTTTTTAATCCAAATGGCATTACTAACCACTCGTACGAACCTATCTTGTTCGAAACATCATCAAAGGAATACTATCCTCTGCCACCCTTAGTTGATGGAACCCTATCACTAGATCTAGTTGGAAAATACTTTCGCTCCACTACCCCGATCAAATAAATAACCTATTCTTAGTAAAGGATATCCATTCTTTATTGTTATTTCATTCTACTTAGGATAATCGATACATAATCTCAATGACCTATCTAGTTTTTTCACAAACATAACGGCCGCTCTTCAAGGTGAACTACTTAGTTTAATGAAACTCTTTCCTTCTAAGTCCACTAGCTGCACCTTTAACTCCTTCATCTTGGTAGGTGCCATTTTTCTAGGCGGTCTACTTACGGGTTCAGCTCCAGATCTATTTGAAACTCGATAGCTTGTTTTGGCGGCAGTCCTGTCATTCTCTCAAAGACATCCGCAAACTCTCTAATGATAAAAATAACTTGATTCAACTCATCTTCCACCTCCATTGCACCTAATAAAGCACAAACATCAAAATTTGAGTTCTCTACTGAGTATATAATTTGATCGCTGCTATTAGGGGTCTTAATGATATTTTCTATCTTGGCAAAATATCCGAGCATCATATTTGCTTAACCAATCCATATCTAATATAATTCCAAAGCCCGCAAAATCAAAAACATGTAAACTGCAGGTAAACATATGACCTAACACATCAAACTCTAAATAGTCACATCTCATCCTAAGAGTTGCATACCTCCTATCGGATTCACAACCCATAAGGAAATAACAAGGTATGATGGTTCTAAACTAGGCTTATCTACCAAACAATGAGAGATAAAAGAATGTGATGCACAATTTCAAACAATATTCTAATGGATACACTATAAATCGAAAGCATGCCTCCCATCACAGTCTTTCCTTCCTCCTCTGCTGTTGGATTCGTGGCAGACAGTTTCAAAGAAAATACTTTTCCTTTACCAACCCAAGCTATTTCTCTGCACTAATTATTGAAATGCCTTATCCAGTCGTAGTTGAATCACTTGATGTTCTTTCCAACGACCTTCTTTCCCTGATCGATTTGACACTCATGGGAAAAATGTCCTTTCTTCTCACACTTGAAGCATACAATTTCAGTTTTCCCCTTCTTGGCAGCTCCACCCTTCCAAGCTCCCTTTTTCTACAAGAACTGTCTTTTCTAACTTTGGCTACCCTAAGCCTCTACCGGCTTGTTATTACTAAACAACACAAGCATCTCTTCGTTTCTCAATGTCATCTCCACTACTGCATCACAAGGGCCTATAAGGAGCGGTAATGTTGCTCTGGAAAGCTCTGGTTTCAATCCTCTAATGAACTTTTTATTCCTCTTGATTACTGTATCCATAGTGGCATATTCATATCTGGACAGCTCCTCAAATCTGGTTGCATAATCAAGTACTGACATATCACCTTATTCCAACTCAGCGAACTTGACTTGGCTCTTTTAGACATGAATCTCTCTTTAAACCTCCTCCTGAACTATGCCCAAGTAAAATTATCTACAGTTACACTATTCCACTAGTACAATACAGCTCCTTGTAGTTGCTTGGATGCCAATCTCCTCTTATGCTCATCGTTTAGACCTAAATCAACAAAAATCCATTCATAACAAAATAGCCAATTCTCAACTTTGATATCGTCATCCATTACAATGAATGGCTTTCTCCCGAGTCTTTCATAATCCCGACTCAGCACAACATAGTTGTTAACAACCAAAACTTCAATATTTGCTCCTCCGGCATTACCACCAACTAATCCAGCTACAATTCGAGCTTGCATCATGTTGACAAATAACTAGTACATAGCTCCTATATCCACCGATGGTGTTCTAGCACTTACGTTATAAGCAGTTTGTTAATCCGAATTCCTCCTATTATTACGCTTGATATTGCCATTGATTGTGATGCTTCCTACACCGAGATTTACTCTTTTATTTCCTACCCCCATATCTTACTTTTCTTAAATCTGCATTTGAACCTTAGTAAGATGCAGAAGAACGGCCAAAGAGAGAGAGAGAAGAATAGAGATAAGATACATACATATATATAAAAATACAAATATGTTACTATAGTGTTATCACATACCCTAATCTCATTCCTTAATTCATTAGAATTATACTTTCAAAAACTCTTTTAAATTTCAAAATTCTTTTGGTTTAACATAAACCTCTGGCCTGATACCAAATTGTAACATCTCTCATTCTGAGGTCTGAAAATAAATGCTATCGATGTTATAGTAATCAATAGTATTATTCTCCGGTGGAGTCAGTTAATAATATCGTTGATACCAAAAGCATGAATATGATTTTTTTTTTTTCAAAACACAGATTTCATTAATTAATTTCCATATTCATTACATAATCCTAAAACATTGCGTAAGTTCAGATAAAATATAATTATTACAAGATACATCAAAAGCAATATGTAAATATGCCCTCTTGGTTGGTCAGAGTTTACTACTAGACATATACAACTTCTGCCGCTACATATATTCAACCAAAATGATAACACATTGGACATAAATAAACACTTATATAGCTAGCTCTGCTTCCTGCGTGTCTTCGAAAGCTCTATTGGTCGACCAAAAACTTGGAAACCTTGCTCTTGATCTACTCAAATGAGCACCCGAGGTTAAAAGGGAAAAACAAAAAACTTCGGATCAGACAAACAATCCGGTGGGAATAATAACGTGTCATCTCGATAATAAATATCTAGTGAGACTGTAATGACCCACAAATTTATCACTTTGATAAATTTTATTTATTTTTAAAATATTCAAATATATTATTTTTTAACACAGATGTGTTGTTATGAACAATAAATAAAGTCAATAATCTTATTTTGAATAAGTATTACAAAAATATATACTTTAGAAAAATATTAATAAAATGAACCACAACCATTTTATCGATAAATGGCTCTCCTCGCGTAGGGAGCTGGATACATACACTTATTTATCCATATAAACAAGATTGTGAAATAAAAATATTTACTATGTTCTTGGCAATAGAAAGTGTTTATGACATCATCAATAATGGCATCACATTTGATAATTAATTTATGAATTTAAATTAAGATTTAATTATTTAATAATTATTATAGTTATTCAATTAATTGTTTTTAAATGATAATAATTCATTTTAATTGGTTATGAAGTGATATTAAATCATTTAAAATAATTTTATAAAGATATATATTTGATTTGAAAATATAAGAAATTTCGTATCGCTTTATCAATATAATAGCACTTTTTGTAAACAATTGTTTAATATTGATTTATATGGTTTCATAATTCAAAATTGAACATTTAAATTAGTAGAAAAGGATATGAAATTATCTTTCAAATTTCATTTACGGTTTAAGGAATTAAAGTTGTTCAAAGTAGTTGCAACGTTCTTTGTTCTCTTGTGCACTACATATACATGAACATACATGTCACATGCACACATATACATATAAATACACATACATATATACATGTATACACAGGATAGAAATACCATGATATTAGAAAACAAATATCATGATATTTTCATTTATCTTCACCCTTATGGCCTTTAAAGTCAATGCACATGGCATGAAGTAATGGAGGCACATGGGGCAGGGGGATTAATGTGTATGATGATGGGAAAGGTAGGGTATGGGTTGGGGGTAGAAAAGAAAACGCACATTTAGATATTTTTCACAAAATTTTGCCTATAAATACAAGGCCTTAGCTCTCTCATTTCATTCATCCATGCACTTCTTCTTCATCTTCTTCTTAAAGCTCCAAGAGCTCTTCTTTAATAGCTTCCATGCCTTGAAAAAAATATTAGCAAAGCTATGGTAAAATACTCTAAAATAAAGTAAAATATACACACATGTATATACATTGTCAATCCACTTCAAAACCAAGTGCAATCACCTCCTTTCTTCCATCACAACCCACAGTCACCACCCTCACAACCCATGGTCACCACCCTCCATCACCAAGGTCGAGAACACCACCTCTCTCCAAGCTTAAGCTAAGCTTTCCCAAGGTCCCAGGCTCAATTCCATAAGCTTCGATTCAATTGTAATGAAGCTATAGTCTGTTTTCTTAGGTTTAATAACCAATGAAGGTGAGAAACTATATATATATATATATATATGACAATGATGATGTGATACGATTATTATGGTTGTTTACTATGCATTGATAATCAAGTATGGATGTTGATTATATGTTTATTTTAATGTTGAAATGATTTACATTTAATACACGTCGAATATCACAAAGGAAATCACTTTCCTTTAATTAATAAAATGGTGTATATGAGATTGTTAAACCTCTTTAAAATGGTTTTAAAATTTTTATAAATGTTTTATAAACACTAAAAATCTAATTTGGTGAAGTTTTTACAAGTTATGAAAATTGAGTCAAAAACAGGTGTGCTGCATAACGGCATCTCGCGATTTCGCACAGCAGAAAGTTAAATCCATTTATATGAAGAAATCAAAGTCAGAATTTTTTTGTAATAAGAATTTTCCAAACTCTCATAATCAGAGTTTCCAAACGAAAGAAAATGAAAGAGATTTCCTTAAGTAGATTTTGAAATATGAGCAAAAAAGTTTTCAAAATAGTCGCGCTTGGCAATTTGGAAACCAAAGCGAAAAAATATTTAAAATGATATTTTTAATTTTTTTAAAATATGAAATAAATTTATAATTATTTTATAATGTTTTAGATAAGATTTGAGTTATAAAAATGGATTTCTAAATGACTGAAAAGTTAATTTGACCAAATAAGCTTAAAAGCACTATTCACGGCACTTTTAAAACTTTTGAAATATGCCTTTAAACTTAAGTATTCTTTCCTAAATCTTTTAGTGTTTTCAAACAAATAATTAAGTATTTGAAAGATGATTTAAACATTTCATAATTTTTTTTAAAAAGCGCTTAAATAAATGAATTAAAGAAAAACTTTTACAATTAAGTGAATTAATATTGGCTCTAAAAGCCATCGAGTAGACTGAATTTTTCTATTTCTGAGATTCGGATTTGAGGTGCTTAAACTTAGGAGATGTTCAGGAGCAACCAGTGGCTTGGCTCACCTAGCCTTTTTCTTGAGCGAGGAATAGATAAGGTCGACAAGTCAGAAATGAGACAAGTATAAAAGATTTAATTTTTTACAATTAATTTAATACAACTTGGATTGTATAGAAATGATCTTCTTATAATTGGTATTAAAGTTCAAGGAGGGAACTCGTACTATCCGTGTGAATTTAATAGGCGATTTCATCGCTATTCGATAAATAGTAAAGGTTGAATACAGAAATTGATGTTGAGTAGAATTAGTATAATTTCAATCAATCCTTTTTACTTAAAAAGTTTTGCAATATAATTTATAAGAATTGATTTAGATTTAATATAATTTCTAAGAATCCGTTTCACTCGAATACTAACTAATTTGGATCTACCATCTTAGGTAACATGGTTTCAACCTATTAAAAAGATATGTTTTGAAATAAGAAATCTTTTGTCAATATTTAAATAAATGGTTTGGAATTAATTTAATTCATATGTTTAGAATTATTTGTTTTGGGTTTACAGCAAACGATGTCTTAAATAACATTGTTTTAAACCCGTTTTAAAAGTTATGATTCAAAAATCTTTGTTAGCATTTAAATATATTATTTGGAAATATTTTCTTAAGTAAATGACGAAATGATTTGGAATTATTCCAAGGTTTAAGAAGGTTTTAATTAACAAAGATTTGATAAAGGTGGTTTAACGGCTGAAAAGAAATGTTTTACACACACACATAGATATATATATATATATATATATATAAAAGATATTTTGATAAAGAAAAAAGTAATCAATCAAATAATAACCACCTACTTACTTAAACATCTTTTTGTCGATGATTGGTTTGAATGAACTAGGGTTGGATTTGGGGAGATCCCTATCCGGAAACCGCTTTAAACCAATTTACGAGTCCGAAAGTGAAGATATGTTGACGATAATGAAGCTGAATGCGGGGATCTTCATAAAGAAAGGATTGCTTGTGGATAATTTTGGAGTAGCTCCCAAGATAAATAAATAGCGGTTGTCCCTTCATTCTAGGATCTTCGTATGCAAAGACTACTCGCTAATAATCCTAAGAGTAACTCTCGATAGGATGTGGAGGAGATTGTCTTCAATTTGTCCTATTCCTAGACAACTTGTATAAATGAATGTCTAACATTGTATTTCTGAGATCATCGTGCATTGATCTCTACAAATGTACATCTGTTTGGTGGTATAGGAGGTAACTCTCTTATACTTAACACCCTTCTCTAAGACGTACGAGCACAGAGGTTGTACTTTTGTGGAAATCAATGGTGTGTTATTGGAAATGACAGTGTGGCATTTTAAGTGAAAATGTTCTAAGAAAGGTAAACATTACCTCGAGCCTCGCACCTGGAGAATTTCGAAATAGGAGTTGCTTTAGGGCTAAGTGGTTCGCTACCATTAGGGTATGATTTCACCTTTCTAGATTTATTTTGCACCCGCTATGACATCGGGTAAAAAAAAGTGGTGTATGGTATGTGAGATCTCAAATAGGTCGGGAATGGCCGAGGCTCTTCATATTTGGTGATATCTGCCACTATATGGGTCTGCAGGTAGGATGGTCTTAATTCGTAGAGGTTTTGAAGATGTCGATCCTTGGTGCATCCTACTAGAGATGTATTATATAGGGGGAAGTCCATTACCTTGCTATTTACTTGGAAATCCAAATCTCCAATAAGTTCCTTCGGACTTGGTTGTAAATCTATTATGAAAGTCTATAGTATGGTGGATCGATTATACAAATGAAAAGTATATGACTAATTTAAACTATAGTGTAACAATAGTAAAGTACGTAAATAAGAATAATCACGCCAGGGATTTTATACTGGTTCGGACCTTGTCCTACGTCCAGTCCCAAAGTTCCTCTTCAGAATTTCCTTTCACCAAATAACGCTCACTTCACCCGGAGGAACAGGTTTACAATAGCAGAGTTTCTTTGTCGAGAACGTGTTCTCTATCACATGGATTTTGACTATATAGTACAATTGAACTTCCTATATCTCTTGAATGATTGAATACAATATTATTCGAGAGGGTATAGAAGTGTATGATCTCAGATTTGCAGATTAGGTAGCAAGTGGATGATTAGAATAAGAGATAATCAAGATAGAGGGTCGAGTGAATTAGTTAAGTTATTTGATCTTTCTTTATTATCGTTTATACAGTTATAGAAGGTTGCTTCTAGTAGTTACATCTATTCCCTTTCAGTCTAGGGTCATCATTGTTCACTGGTGAAGAGTTGTGGAGAAGAGATGGAGTTGTGTCTCTTCGGAGATGACAGTTGTAATTTGAATTATCTGCCCCGAGCCCAGTTTCAGACGTCTGAATGGTGTTCTCAGACATTTAAGAACCTATTATTATTTTTGTTCATCTTCTACGTTCAGACGTCTGAAGTTTTGCATTCATACGTCTGAAACTGTTAAGTGATGTTCTTCTGGGTTTATTCTTGAGTGTATTTCTCTACGATCTTCATGCAACTTTGTAGATGAATCTCTTCAGTGCTTTAGTCATCGTCTTGTTACGGTAGTGGTTTGTCTTGCTTTGAATTAGCATAGTTGTATGATATATATATATGATTTCCATTGTATAGTTGTCATCATCGAAATCGTAAACTAAGGGTTCTAACATTCTTCCCCCTTTTGATGATGACAACTATATAATATACTTAGATAACAATTACAGAAAGGTTCTCCCCCTAAATATAATCTCTCCTTATAAATATGCATATTTATTTTTCTCCCCTTCATCATTATCAAAAATAATCGAAGAATTATAAAATAATGCAGAACCAAGTATGATGTACATACATAAGTATATCACTAAAACGGTTATGTTTACATCATTAAGCACATCAAAAAGAGGAACACTGATAGTGTCTTACCAGAACTTTGATAAGGGAGTTAAGTACAACAAAATATTTACCTTATGAAGTCAAGATAGCTCATCACGAAAGGAGTCTAGTTTCCCTTTCTCCTTATCACTGGTTTTTGGCAATGTGTGAGGAGATTGAGAAGGTGTAGACCAGTCAGAAGAAGGTTGACGGACTTGTTAAAGTGCATGATCAAGTTTGGAAACTACTGAAATAAGAGAGTCTTCAAATTTTGAAAGTCTTGTAGACAACGTGTGATCAAGCTTCGCTATTTGTTTACCAAGGATAGTTTGATTTCTCAATAGGAGCAATTGGTTTTGTAAGGTTAAGTGAGCAATATTCTCATTAGCATGAGGTTGAGTTCATGCTACCAAAATCTCCATATTGGAGTGATATTCAAACGAGGAAGTAGGAGGTGGAGATGGGTGCCTTGGTAGTCCAACATCAGTTTCTTGTTGTTGTTGTTGTTGAGGAGGAGGAGGTCGATCTTGTGCATTTTTCCATTCTAGAAAAGTTATAAAAGATGGTGGTTCCTCCGGCAAATGAACAAGATTGAAAATTTTTGTTCCACTATATTTGATAGGGAACTCCTCAAAAGAAAAAACGTAGGATGTGATGTTTAGTGCTTTCAGAATTCGCATAATATAAGCCGGGTAAATGATTGTCTGTCAAGATCTAATCCAAAAACCTTTTAGTTCAATGAAAATGAACCGAGCCCAATTGATCTTAGTTCAACTAAATAGTGCAGATAGTGCTTTGTGTTCAAGATCAGTAATTTGTTCATGGTTACCTAATCGAGGGATAATGGTATTTATAAGCATTCGGGTAAGCAGCCTAACACATGGTCTAAAGAATTTGGATGAAAATTAAGGCATTATATTTTCCCATAATTGATGAATGATAGTACCAACGGGCTTGAATCACATGTCCTCTATGTCAGATAAATTATGACCCGTATAATAGCGCTCTAAGAATCGTCCAATTATAGCAGCGGTTAACTTGATTGTTGTCCCATAGACACTCGTCCATAACCAATCTTCATCTTTCTTAGTAGTCCATACCGATGAACTATCCAGATTAGCGTAAAAAAGATATATAGCTAGTTGATCGATAGAGACATCGTTAGCATTAAAAGAAATAAGGGTTTTCAATTCACCTTGCTCACGTATGTCGTCCATATCGTATGAAGGAAACTTGATTAGGCCGTAGAAGGTCCTAGATGGATTTTCTTAATCTTCAAGTCGTCAAACCATCGCATATTTGTTGGATTCTGAAATAACAATTTGTTGGTTTGTGTATTTGTCACCATCAATGGTTGAGAGGAAGATCCTTCTCCATGCTTCCTTTTCTTGATTCCTATAACGACCCGTAAAATTCTATTAAATTTTATTTATTTTATTAACGTATTTGATTGAATTTTGGAGAAATTTTAAATAATGAAATTTGAAAATAAAAATTTATATTTGGAATACGTATATTTAAATATAGTAGATGGTAAATTTTCATCTGATTTTTATGAAAGTTTATTTTATTATGTAATTGTATTAAATTCAAGTCAGTTAATAATTGTTGAAAATAAAATATTTTTCAAACCAGAATATTTTTACATAGAAAATTTCTAAATCCCCCTCTGAGTGAGGTGTCAATTTTCGTTTTTCAAAATTCGGACTTCTATAGCTCCGTCGGTCTTATTTTTCTACGTTTTTGCTGCATTTTCGACTGCGAAAAAAACTCAAATTTTTGTAATTCAATCGCACCACTGAGATTTATATACCATTTTGATCGTCTCGTCGTGCTGATTTCTGTGGTATGTTCACCTCTATGTTTCGACGTCCGACATGCGGCGAAAACCATGAAAAACGGTCAGCTGGCTCGGTACTCGTCCGAGTCCATTTGTTCTTTGTGACTGTTCAAATTTCCCGCCGTACAAAATGAATAGCCACTACTCATGAATATTTTGAAAAGATCAATGTATGGCTTTTATAATCCCAACTTCTCAATAAATTTTGCTGTTTCGTGTAAAGTTGCCGGTTCATCTCCTTACTCCTATTCTTCTGTTCTTTTTTCTGTTTCAAGTGGTTCAGTTTATAGACACATTTCTTTTATATAACTAAAGTCCTATATATAAGCTTGGAAAATATCTGCAAACAATCGAAGCCTTCAATCCAAACATTACAATCACCATCACCTCCCGCTCTTCAGCCGCCTTCGCCAATCTACCCAGGCCAAGCACTGCCTCGACCTCGGCCTTCTTTCCCACTAACCGAGCACCGTTCCTTTTCGACCTTGCCTCCAAAATGCCAGGCCAACACCGTTCATTTCAACCACCGTGTCACACACGCCTCCACATTGCCGATGTTCAGCCACTCCTCCATGTTCCACCTCACGTCAGTGCTCCGCCAACCTCATCGACCAAGTAGCCGCCACGCCTTCCCACACGAACCAAACCTTCCTCTCTTCTATCATTAGCAGCCGCCGCGTCACCGTTGGACCGAGCCTCACCACCGTTTACCTGTGACAGCCTCCCCTCTTCACCATAGCCGCTGCTTTCCCGACCTCGCCTTCCCCAGATCTGGCACCCTCACGCAAAACCCATCCACCACGCAGCCATCAACCCGCGACAACACCGCACCCCAAAACTTCGTCTCCGCCTCCTCGATCACGCCAGTGTCTTGCCTCAACCCCTCTCGGCCATGCCGCAACACTCCCCTGACCTCTGCCTTTTTCGCATCCCTTTTTTTATGAGGTATACACGCGTTTTTTAATTAATATGAGTATATATTAGTCTACATGAATTGTTTATAAGTATGTATATATTTATATGATTTTCTTCTTTTGTGTTCCCAGATCTAGGTTATGTTATTATACGGTAATATGTATGGGTTATATAATATATATTTTACTAATAAATTAGTTTATAAATATATATATATATATATATATATGTATAACCAGTTTGAATATACAACATTTTACATATATATATATTTACTTAATTAAGTTTATATCATCTTTTATATATATATTCGAAGTTAGTGATATATGTGAACACGTTACAACAACTTTTGTTAAACCAGTATATAATATAGGTAATACATAAGAGGTCTACAGTTGGATTCCATGGTGTTGAAAGTTTTCTTATTTATAGAATTATATAAATATACTAGTTTATAAAAGTTATAAAATATCAGTTATTATATATATTTGTATTAATATAGCGTGTGTTCTGATTTTTTTTGTAGAGTATATAATGATGCATATGTTGCTACAATATGCTATATTATAGGCGTACTGTATATATACAATATTTTGGATGAATATTTACATATCATACTATTTACAGTTTTTGGTATAGGTTTATATTACATATATACATTTAAGTAGATTGTGTATCTATGTTTATATTGATCCTTATATATAATATATAAGTAAGTTTTATAAGATACGTTCGTTTCAGTGTACGTGTTTTGAATTCTGGTATAATATATTATATTAGCATCACCTGGCTGCATATATATATATATATATATATATATATATTTGGATGCTTTAATTTACAAGTATATTGATTTAAATTTCTGACTTTTTTTCAAGTCCTGTTGTATGTAATATTATAAATGAAGATATACATTTCGGTTTGAAAGATTACAATATAATTTTGGGTATATGCATTATATATATAGTTATATTGATCTTTTTTTGATTTTAAAATATAGTATATAACCCGTTCTCATCGATTTCCCATTTATCAGTTTTGTCCATCGTGCTTTGCCTTTATCTCACCGTTGTCCGAAATGTATCGCAACAGCGTTTTGGCTTTTCTTCGTATGCGTGTCCATATCCGGATCCATGTGGGCGTCGTGTTCTTTTCCCGTTGTTCTCTAGCCTCTAAAGGTGAGCAATCACTCACAATTAACGTTTTGTATTCATTAAATTTGATTTCAATTGAAACGGCAATTGAAATATACTACTGATAGTTATTTACATTGCTGTACATGCTATTATCTATAATTGTTCACCTGCGGGATATGACGCCATATCATGTTGTTTATATTATACTGTTATTGATGATATATGCCCGTTATATTATTATTTTATCTGTTATCACCCTGCAAGTTCCCTGTTAGTATAAAATTCACTATGGGTTGAAATATACATATCCGAACAGACTTTAGAATAGGAGAAAATCGTTATGGGTTGAAATGATAAACCGAAGTGATTTTCATTTAAATTGAATTTGGGATTACAGGTTGAAATGATATCCACCCGTATATATTTAGCATACGGATTGAAATGATAAATATCTGTATTACTTGATCATAGGATAGGAAATTACATACAGACACCATTGGTCCATAAATAAATATTTTTAAATAATTTCTATGGTTTTGGAAAGAAATATATGGTTTTAATAAATATTGCTTCTTAAGACATTATATATAAATGGAAATTTTATATTTATATATATATATTTAATAGTAATATTTAATTTAATTAAGATTGATTTTATACATATAATATGTTAAGTATTTATGTAAATCTATATTCAAAATAGATTGTTGCAATAATTTAAATAAGTTAAGGTTAAGAAGATAAATTTGGATTTGGTTGTAATGGTATTAAATTAAAATTTTTAATTAGGTAAATCGATTTGAAACTATTGAATGCGAAATTTAAAGATATGATTTTATAACTGGATGTTTGATTTAAGTGATTTAATGAATATTTCACGTTTAAAATAAATTAAGGGAAATATTTCGAAAAATGTAAGTTAAGGTCACTTAAATGATATTGAATTTTATGAGAGAATATTTCAAGACTAAATAATAATGAGGTTAAATCGAGATCTATAGGAAACGTTAAATTTAACTTTGTAATGTGGAATATTAAAGCTTTGAAATATACTGGGATGTAAATGGTAAATTTGTGATTCGGATCTGTAATGGAAATCAATATAATTTAAATTTGTTATTTAGAAAATTGAATTTAATGGAAATTGATAAATTGAGATTGAATTTAATTTGAATAAGAAAGTCGGGTCAATTTTGAAGCGATTTGTGAAATTACTAATACTTTACTTTATAAATTACTTAATATATATATATACACACTATTTTGGGAAATAGATATGTTTGAAATGAAAATGATATTTTAGTTAGTTTGAAATGACCACATTGTTATGATGTATATTTCTACATTGTAGATAGTTCCATGGATCCTTAGAGGATGGTTATCCCAACAACCTTTAAGCTACTTGTATTTCAGTTGTTATTTCACTTGAATTGGATTTATTGATATAAGAATGTTAATCCTGACTCGAGTGTTTTGTGTTTTGCTTTACGCTCGGGTCAGACTGAGTGATACAGCATTTGAGACGCGCCTTTGGAGTTTGGAGCTTCGTTTGGAGATCCAACTACCGATTCAGCTTTCAGCTTTCCAGTTGATTTGTTCAGAGAGGTCATCTGTTTGTATTGGAGACTTCATTTGTATTTGAGATATTCTGCTATATTTTTTTTTCTAACTCTGATGTTTATATAGTAGCTTCATGAACTACTATTTATCTATTCCGCTGCATTATTATCTGTGTCCGTGATTCTGTGATTGATTTATTTACTGTATATGCTTAGTTTTGCCAAATTTAAATTAACAAACTGATATTTTGAGCAATTCAAGTTCGACGTGTGTGGATAAGAACGGTCGAAAATATCGCGTTGTTACAATTCCCATCTTTTTAGTTCGTGGTGGCGTTAATTTGAAGAGAAATTCGATTTTAGAGATTTTGAGAGAGATAATTTTTAACTTGGAAATGAATTGAAGTGGTGAAATAGTGGTTGATCGATCAGGTATAGGGTTTAAAAAAAACTTTCGTTTCCCGTTCCAAACGTCTGAAAAAGTAGATCAGACGCCTGGAGCTGTCTAAATTAGAACTAGAGAGTAAAATCAGACGTCTGAAATCAAGATTCAGACGTCTCGAAAGTTTTAACATGAGATAGAGAGTGATTTTAGAAGTCTGGGCTTGAATGCAGACGTCCAGGAACATATAAGATGTTCCAGATTCTTAGTTCAGATGTCTGGAATCTATTTCAGATGTCTGAAAACTCCTGAGTGGCTTTTTCTTGAGAGTTTGGTGAAAAAACTTTATTTCGTGAATAGAATATAATAGAATACAAACAAATATATGTATATATAATCGTCTCCAGATGTC
Organism: Allium cepa; assembly: GCA_030765085.1. Classification (NCBI taxonomy): domain Eukaryota; kingdom Viridiplantae; phylum Streptophyta; class Magnoliopsida; order Asparagales; family Amaryllidaceae; genus Allium; species Allium cepa. The sequence continues at coordinate 218,195,160 of CM060929.1, forward strand.
ATAGTTTATTTTTCTTGGTTCCATTCCTGACAATTCCATGAACTCGTTTCGTAAATGGGATCACCATAATTGATTGGGGACCAGGAAGAAGGTTTGGGTGACGAAGTTGAACGTTCATTTTTGGGAGTTTCAACAAAGCACGGAGATTTTTTATGTAAACACTTCTTCGTTGGAGAATGCCCACATATAGCATATAGAGCCTTTTCCAGGAAGTTCAAATGTTTGATTGTTCCTTCCTGTTTATAATACATTTCCCTTTGAACATCCATCATTGCGAATTGATAATGTGATATTTCATTAAGTTTCTCATGGCTCATTGGCGATTTTTCTTGTTTGGCTTTCTTCAATAGAGGTGATAATCCCCATCGACTTTTTGATAAGTTAGGAGAAGGTGGGAAACGATGAGGTGAAGGAGTATGAAGAGAAGGAGTGGATACGTTTGAGGATGACGATCCAGAGTTATACGAAGTTATTTCCTGAGATGACATTTTGATTATGATATTTTTTATGTTAAAAAACTTTAGAAACTTTGTTTTTATAGCAATCTGAATATAAAAATAGATAGTTTTTTTTCATAATGCAAAATTCTTGTCTAAATTTTTAAAGCTTTTTAACAAACTAATAAACTTGTGGATATAAGAAATTTTTGTTAGTTTAAAAGTTCATTAATTGAACAAATGCCTAAATCTCATCGTAATTTTACAAAAGTTTGTTCGTTTAATGGTTTTGTAAATATATCGGCTATTTGATTTTCAGCGTTAACATATTCTAGAGTTATAGTTCCTTTTTCGACATTATCTCTTAAGAAATGATGTCTAATATCTATATGTTTAGTTCTAGAGTGATTTACCAGATTTTTAGATAGATTGATTGCCCTAATGTTATCACAATAAATTGTGGATTTTTGAATTATTTTTCCAAAATCTTTTAAGGTTTGTTGCATGTAAATTACTTATGCACATGCTAATGCCGCTGAAATATATTCGACTTCACAAGTGGATAGAGAAACACAATTTTGTTATTTACTAAATCATGAGACGAGGGATTGTCCGATGAAATGACATGTTCCACCAGTACTTTTTCTATCTGTTTTGCATCCTCCAAAATCTGCATCGCTATATGATACAAGTTCGAAGGAAGTCCTCTTGGATAGAATAGTCCATAGTTTTTCGTGTTAGATAAATATCTCAAAATACGTTTAACTGCTCTTTGATGGCATTCTTTTGGTTTTGCTTGAAAACGTGCGCAAAGACGAACACTCATCATTACATCGGGTCGACTTGCGGTTAAGTATAATAACGAACCAATCATACTCCAATATAGTTTTTCTTCAAAATCTTTTCCATTTTCATCTTTATCAAGATGAACTGTAGTACTCATAAGAGTAAGTTTATTAAATGTTTTATCCATACCAAAACATTTTAATAGTTCATTGCAATATTTTTCTTGATGTATAAAGATACCATTTCTAGTTGCTTTATTTATAATCCTAAAAAGAAATTTAATTCTCCCATGTGTGACATTTCAAATTCATTTTTCATTACATTAGAAAATTGCACACATAAATTTTCATTACTTGATCCAAACATGATATCATCGGCATAAATTTGAATAACAAAACTATCATTATTTTCCCTTTTAGTAAATAAAGTCGTGTCCGTTTTACCAATTTGAAATCCGGATGAGATTAAATGAGTTTTAAGCCTATTGTATCATGCTCTAGGGGCTTGTTTTAACCCATATGATGCTTTATTTAATTTAAAAACATGATTTGGAAACTTTTCATGTTCATATAATGGTGGTTGTTCAACATAAACATTTTCTTTTGATAAAACCGTTCAAAAATGCACTTTCGACATCCATTTGATATAATTTAAAATTGTTATGACAAGCAAAAGCGACTAGAGTTCGTATAGCTTCTAATCTAGCTACAGGTACAAAAGTTTCATCGTAATTGATTCCTTCTTCTTGATTATACCCATGTGCTACTAAACGTGCTTTATTTCGAACTATATTTCTGGTTTCATCGGCTTTATTTTTAAATACCCATTTAGTTCCAATGATCGATTGATCTTCCGGTCTTGGAACTTGTTCTCAAACATTATTTCACTCAAACTGATTTAATTCTTCTTGCATAGCTAAAATCCAAAAATCGTCTTTAGAAGCTTCTTTATAGTTCTTTGGTTCAAAATTTGAAACGAATGCAACATGACTTATTTGATTAAGTTGATTTCAAGTTACTCTAGAATTAAAATATCCAGTAACGTTATCTATAGGATGATTCTTTAAAATCCTAGAAGGTGAAACTAGAGTATTATTTTGATCAATAGCTTCATTGTTATTGTGAGGTGTGTTAGAAGAATCATTTGGATGTATTTCTTCTTCATCATTAATTTGTGTAGCTACAAAATTTTCATTAAAAGAAACATGTAAACTTTCTTCTATAATATTTGTCCTTCTATTATAAATTCTATACGTTTTGCTACGATCCGACTAGCCAACAAATATTCCTTCATCGGCCTTAGGATCAAACTTTCCTAGATTGTCTTTAGTATTTAATATGAAACACTTTGATCCAAATGTTCTAAAATATGATACTTTAGATTTCTTACCAAAAAATATTTCATAAGGTGTGTTTTTTGTCATTGGTCGTAATATCACTATATTCAAAACATAACAAGCCGTGGCAACAGCTTCGGCCCAGAAATGTTTTGGTAGATTACTATTGTTTAATATTGTTCTTGCACATTCTTGTAATGTTCGATTTTTCCGTTCAGCTACATCGTTCTGTTGTGGTGTACGTGGAATTGAAAAATTATGATTAATTCCCTTTTTATTGCGAAAATTGTAAAAAGTTCATTCTCGAATTCTCCTCCGTGATCACTGCGAATATTTTTAATTTTCAAATTCATTTGATTTTTAATTCCTTTTGAAAAAAAATTAAACATACCAAAAGTGTCACTTTATGTCTTAAAAACAAAGTCCATATATATCTTGAAAAATCATCAACAACTACAAAAACATACTTGTTATGATTTATTGATCTTACTTGAGTAGGACCAAATAAATCTAAATGCGACAATTCTAACGGTTGTTTTGTCGAAATATTATTTTTAGATTTAAAAGAACTCCTTTTTGATTCTCTAATTTGACATACATCACAAGTTGTCTATTTTATTATTTATTTTTGGTAAACCTCTAACTAGTTCATGTTTTGATAATTTATTTATAAGTTTAAAATTCATGTGACAAAATCGTTTATGCCATAGCCATGGATCATAAAGTTTAGTGGTCGAGCATAAATCGGAATTTTGTTTTAAATCATATTCAAAATATAAATATTTTTATTTCGAAATCCTTCAAATAATAAATTATTATTATTATCAAATATTGCATCGATTTTTCTTGAAATTTATTTGAAAACCTTTATCACATAATTGACTAATGGTAAGTAAATTATGTTTTAAGTTTTCTACTAATAAAACATTAGAAATAATAGAAGAGTTAGAAATACCAATGTTTATGACTTCTCCAATTCCGATGACATGTCCTTTTGGGTTGTCTCCAAATGTTACAGTGCCTCCGTCAATAAATTTTATATTTAAGAGCATCTTAGCATTCCTGGTCATGTGTTTTAAGTAGCCACTATCGAGTATCTATTTCTCCTTGCTTTTATTTTTGGGTACCTATAAAACAAAAATTATTCATTTGGTACTCATTTCTTTTATTAGGGTCCTAAATGTTAGAACGGGAGGGTAGCCATACCCAAGTGGGTTTGGTTCCCTTAAAAACATAATTATTATTAAATAATACACTTGATAAAAAACTATCAATATGTTTTTGTCTAATTAACTTATGATTAGACTTTCGTATTCAAAATTTTAGATTTTTAGATTTTACATCTTTACTTAACTTTGGTGTCTTTTTGAAACTTTGATACAAGATACTTTGCTTTATAGTATTACCTTTTTTCTTTTGTGAATTCTTTTCAAATCCTAATCCATTACGATTACCAGAAGGTTTTGAAATTTAAATTAAATTATCAAGATCTAGTTTTCCTTTGTTAAACTTTGAAACATTGTTAGTAATTTTTTTAGTTTATCTTTTAATTCACAAATTTCGATTTTTGAAATTTCTATACTACATTTTAGTTCAATATTTTCCTTAATCAAATTATTATTCTCAAGTTTTAACCTATCTATTTCACTACGTTGTGCATCATATTCGATAGACTTTTTACACTTTTCTTGTGAAACCACCAATTCTTCTTCTAAAATAACTTTTTCATCCTTCAACAATCCAATTTCTAGTTCTAATCAATTTATTTTGGCTAGGTGTTATTTATTCAATTTTTTGATTTGTCTAAACTTATCATCAAGTTCCATACTTCATTATAATAGTTCATTATAGCTAAGTTCAGGACATACCTCATCAGTGTTAGCCATAAAACATACATTAGCTTGTTCTCCATCGCTATCACTATCACTATCAGACGATGACGATGAATCAGAATCGTCCCAAGTAACTTTAAAAGCTATTTTCTTCTTAAATTTCTCAAATTTGTTCTTTTTCTCATTATTGAGTTTAGGAAAATCCTTCTTCATGTGTCTGTATTGATCACATTCATAGAACTTGATTTGAGATAGATTTGTTGTATTCGACTTCCCTTCTTTTTGGAATTTGGTCATCTTTCTAAATTTCTTGAATTTGTTGTAATTATTAGTAATGAAAACTATCTCTTCTTCATCCACATTTGAGTCACATTCTTTGCTTGAAATGCTATGTTCTTCATTTCAACATTTTTTTTCTTTTCTTGCCTGTAAGTTAGCTTCATAGGACATTAAATTTCCTATCAACTCTTCAACCTTGAGAGTAAAAAGATCATTAGCTTCTTCAATAGATATAACTTCCTTTCCCAATTCGATGTTAAAGAGTTGAGTATTCGAGAAACTAAATCAAAATCAGTAAACTTAACTCCTAATGCCATAAGATCATGTTGAATAGTTTGAAATCTAGAATACATGTCAACAATAGTTTCATTTTGCTTCATTTTGAATGAGGAGAATTGGTTTTGCAAAATTGAAATCTTTATTTGTTTGACCTTTGTTGTACCTTCATGTGTAATTTGTAAGGTACGCCAAATGTCAAACGCGGTGGTACATAACATGACACGTGAAAATTCATTTTTTTCTAGAGAGCAAAATAAAGCATTCATAGTTTTAGCATTGTTTGAGGCTAATGTTTTTTGTGCATCGGTCCATGTGCTCATAGAAGTGTTAGGTGCTTCATATTTGTTTTGTGCAGCAGACCATATTTCTAGACCATTGGCTTCCATAAAAATATGCATACGGCTTGACCAATATGCATAGTTGGAGCCATTAAATAATGGGGGACGTGTGGTAGATTGACTTTCTTGAAAGATACTTGCCATATTAGTGATTCAAAAATTTGTTACAGTACTTTTGATCAAACCAAGCTCCGATACCAATTGAAAGTCTATAGTATGGTGGATCGATTATACAAATGACAAGTATATGACTAATTTAAACTATAGTGTAACAATAGTAAAGTATGCAAATAAAAGTAATCACACCAGGGATTTTATACTGGTTCGGACCTCCCGTCCTAAGTCTAGTCCCAAAGCTCCTCTTCGGAATTATATTTCACCAAATAACCCTCACTTCACCCGAAGGAACAGGTTTACAATAGCAGAGTTTCTTTGTCAAGAACATGTTCTCTTTTACATGGATTTTGACTATATAGTACAATTGAACTACCTATATCTCTTGAATGATTGAATACAATATTATTCGAGAGAGTATGGAAGTGTATGATCTCATATTTGCAGATTAGATAGCAAGTGGATGATTAGAACAAGAGATGATCAAGATAGAGAGTCGAGTGAGTTAGTTAAGTTCTTTGATCCTTCTTGATTCTCGTTTATATAATTATAGAAGGCTGCTTCTAGTAGTTACCTCTCTTCCCTTTCAGTCTAGAGTCGTCACTGTTCACTGATGAATAGTTATGGAGGAGAGATGGAGTTGTGTCTCTTCGGAGACGACAGTTGTAATTTGAATTATCTACCCCGAGCCCAGTTTCAGATGTCTAAATGATGTTCTCAGACGTTTGAGAACCTATTATTATTTTTGTTCATCTTCGACGTTCAGACGTCTGAACCTGTTAAGTGATGTTCTTCTAGGTTTATTTTTGAGTGTATCTCTCTTCGATCTTCGTGCAACTTTGTAGATGAATCTCTTTAGTGCTTTAGTCATCGTCTTGTCACAATATTGGTTTGTCTTGCTTTGAATTAGTATAGTTGTATGATATATATAAGATTTCCATTGTATAGTTGTCATCGTCTAAATCGTGAACTAAGGGTTCTAACATATTATGCCATCAAATTTAACCAATGTAATAATTTTAATATTTGAAAGGTTTTTAAAGAATGTCATTAAAAATAATATCATTGGATTTTACATAGAATGATTTGGTTATCATAAGGTAAAAACCCATTCCATGTTTATGTGCAGCTGGTCTTATAAGATACCTTTTTTTTCTTCAAATACTTGTATTGTGAGTTTCTCACACCAGTCCCATGACTGACCTGGAGTTTAATTTTTCCCTTTAAACTCTGGATGACCTATATTTCCGATTGTCTAGTAGTTAAGTTTAGTTTGAAGCATCTTGGAAGAGTTTGGAGCATGGAGTTAGAAGATTATTATCCATTTCCACCACACTTATATACTATTGTATTCCGTAATTGTAAGGACGGAGATTTATAACTGTCCATGTTAATGTTAAGTTAAGCTTTGATTAATGTATTTTTAATTTTCCGCTGTAATGATTATATGTTGAAATAATATACGCTACTCCATTCATATAAGATTCTATTTTTTACTCTATTCCTATCTTTATTTTCCTTTTCTACAAACTATCCGCTTTTTCGTTCAAACTAGGATTGACATGTGTGCTTTATTGTCAGCTTAAAATGTATAGAATTGTGGGTCGTTACAATTGGTATCAAAGCTAAGGTTGAGCGAACACCTGAGCACGGTTTGGATGTGTCACATCGAAAACAGGGTTAGTAATAGCCTGTGCAGTTAACGTGCTCGGCAGATTCAAAGCGGTGGAGGTGCAAAAAGTCAAAGCGGGGATATAGCAAGGATATAGCGGGATATAGCGGATGGCTCTAAAATAGCATGTAAAACCCGTACTTAATGTTTTTCCAAATATATAAATGGTAATTAAATGAAAAATTATCATTCAATTGAATTATAATTAATACATAAATAGTTTTAAATAAAAACATGTGCGAATATACTTTAAATAAACGTAAAACTGTTATATATAACATAATTGAATTTAGTAGAATATTAGATTATTTTCATTTTTGAAAATATATTAAAAATTAAATCAAATAAATTAGTTTCATAATTTTTATAATGTATAAATATAATTTTTCAATTCATTTTATTAAAGAAGATATAGCGGAAATAGCCGAATATAGCGGAAATAACGGGATATAGCGGAAATAGCGGGGCTTAAAGCGGAAAGGCTATATTTTGGGGCTACATGGAAAAATCGCAGCGGTAGAAATCCGCTATGAGATATAGCGGGGTTATAGCGGGGTAATATTGGGGCATTAACTACACAGGTAATACCCTAGGATGAGTAACTCATTAGAGATAGGGTAAGCGACATCATTGAATGAGTTGAGAGCAGTATACATGAGCGCAAATTTATTAATGCTAAAAATGATTTTTTTTTGATAAATTTGGGTAAATGATATAATTTTACCTAAAATGATATTTTATAAATAAAGAAATAACTTTCGAAAATGTATAGTTATTTGCAATTAAGTGAGTAATAATATTCAATTATTATTATCGAACGATTGATTGTTTGACTTAAAAAACACGAACACCTAGTGAAATTAAGTTTCACGATTTGACTATATGGTGTTTGGTAATGTTATCAGTTTAAAGTTAAGAAATTTATTTAAGATAAATAAATTTATGAGCTTAAAAAATGTAAAAATAAGATGATCCTAAGAAATGAATGTATGAATCAAGTTTTATAAATAAAGGAATTGAAAAGAGAAATCTTATGGTGACTAGTTCGAGTGGCTCAGAAGTAACTAAAAATGGGCAGGTGATATGTTCGGATGGAAAACGCTTCTCTTAAGTAATACTCTTCTAGTTAAGGGGATATATGATACTATTGGTATTCCTTGGTATCAATTTGAAGTTACTCGATCTATAAAATTTATTTTTTAAGTTAAAAGATAATGCATATCATTAATGGATAAATTAATTAGTAATTATAAACATCTTTATAAAAGTACTAAACCAAAGATAATTTGGATCACTAATTGATAAAATAAAACAAATTTTTCGATGGTTTTGGACAGTCGGAAATTTTCAAATCACATCTAGCTCATAAGTAAGAAACTTTGAAAATATAGAAGATAAACAATTATGATATGTTTTGAGTAAACAAAATTATATAAGTATAATTTATAAATATGAATTATAAATAAAAAGGATTTAAAAGCTGAGAATCTAAGAGTTTAAATCCTATTGATTTTGAAAATTCTTCTCCAAAATTGGGAAAATAATAATAATAATAATAATATTTTTACGTATTTTTGAATAAAAATATAGATATAAGTTTTATAACTTATGAATTTGAGATGATAGTAAATTACAATAAGTTTTAAAATTTGTCAAACACCCTGACGTAAGTAAAGCCAATATGAATTAAAGATTTGTATATGTACTCTTAAGATATGATGGAGTATTATAGAAATATAAACTTAAGTCGAGAACTATTTATACACTTAAGTAATGTTGTAAGAGGTAATTCAATAATGGTTTAGTATGAAGTGAATGGTTATGAAACTTAAAAGTGTCAATTAAACTAAAGTCGTGTTTTATAAGTGTTTAAGAAATAGTTTTATGAAAAGGATCATAAACTGATGGTCTTTTAGTATGGTTAGGAAAACCAATTGGAATAAATATATAAGTTATACATAGATCATTTTATTCGCGTAACTGTTTGACCTAAGATTCAAGTACAGAACTTTGAGGTATTTACACCGGTCTGCAAAAGGATTTTTCACTCGATTCTTGACGGTGAACATTGGTAAGAGTTTGTGGTTGGACACTTAGGTTTTCTATCATAGTTGAGTGCAATGCAAAAAAAACTGAAGTTCTGGTCGGAGAGCCTGATCGGAGTCCGCATTAGAGGATCGGGGGATCAATACTAGTTTGTAAGTAAAGTTGCGGATTCAACTAATAGATTGAATCAAATATTACATATGGATGATTTATATACATCGTATGGGAGTAAGTTCAAAAATAAATATTTCGGGCAAACACTTTTGAGTTTTTCATAGGTACGAAATTCTTTTAACGAGGAAAATCTATAACGACCAGCAAATTTATCACTTTGATAAATTTTATTTATTTTTAACATATTTGGATATAAACTTTTTTAACATAGGTTATGTTTTCATGAACAATAAATAATGATGGTAATCTTATTTTGAATAATTATTTATAAAAATACGTGCTTTGGAAAAATATCAACAAAAGGACCAAAAACCATTGTATCAATAAATGGCTCTATAGTTATCACAAGTCACACATGGAGCCGGATACGTACACTGATTTATCCACATAAGTAGGATTATGAAATTAAATTATTTATATTATTTTTTGGAATAAAAAGTTTTTATGACATAATCAATAATGACATCATATTTAATAACTAATTTATGAATTAAAATTGAGATTTAATGACTTAATTATTATTATTATTATTCAAATAATTGTTTAAATGATAATAATTCATTTTAATTACTTATAAAGTGATGATAAATCATTTATAATAATTTTATGAAGATATATATTTGATTTGAAAATATAAGAAATTATTTTGTATCGCTTTGTCGATATAACATCATTTTTTGTAAACAATTGTTTAATATTAATTTATATGGATTTATAATTCAAAAGGGACCATTTTAATTTGTTAAAAATGATAAGAAATTAGCTTTCAAATTTTCTTTACATTTATATATAAATTAATTCATAAGTGAAAATGTGACCAGGAATCGGCTTCCTTATTTTCAACGACGAAAGTTATTTAAAGTCATTGCAATGTTGTTTGTTCTCTTATGCACATGCATTTACATGCACATACATGTCACACGCACACAGATACATATAAATAAACATAGATATATACATGTATACATAAGATAAAAACATCATAATATTATGAAACAAATATCTTGATTTTTTCGTTTATCTTCACCCTTATGGCCATTAAAGTCAATGCACGTGGCATAAAGTAATAGAGGCACATAGGGGAGGGGGATTAACATGTATGGATATGGAAAAGGTGGGGTGTGGGTTGAGGGTAGAAAAGGAAATGCACATTTTGATATATATTTTATAGATTTGTGCCTAGATATACAATGCCTTAGCTCTCTCATTTCATTCATCCACACTTCTTCTTCCTATTCTTCTTAAAGCTCTAAGAGCTCTTCCTTGATGGCTTCCATGCCTTGAAAAAATATTAGCAATGCTAAGGCAAAATATTCCAAAATAGAGTAAAATATATACACATGTATATGGCATGTCAATCCACTTCAAAACCAAGTGCAATCACCTCCTTCCTTCCTTCACAACCCACAACCACCAACCTCCATTACCAAGGCCAAGCACTCCACCTCATTCCAAGCTTAGGCAAAGCTTTCCCAAGGTCCCTGGCTTAATTCCATAAGCTCCGGTGCGATCATAGCGAAGCAATAATCTGTTTTTCTAAGTTTAACAACCAATGAAGGTGAGAATTCTATATTTATATTTATATATGTATATGATAATAATGATGCTATATGATTGCTATGGATGTTTATTATGCTTTGATATAGTTTGGATGTTGATTATATGTTTATTTTGATGTTGAAATGATTAACATTTAATACACGTCGAATATCACAAAGGAAATCATTTTCCTTTAATAAATAAAATGGTGTATATGAGATTGTTAAACCTCTTTAAAATAGTTTTAAATGATTTATAAATGTTTTATACTTACTAAAACCTGATTTGGTGAAGTTTTGACAGGTTAAGAAAATTGAGTCAAAAATAGGTGCGTCGCATAACGACAGTTCGAGATTTCATGCCACAGAATGTTAAATCCATTTATACAATGGAATCAGAGTCATAATTTTTTTATAAAAAGAATTTTACAAACTCTTATAATTATAGTTTTCAAAAAATAGAAAACGATCTACATTTCGTTATGTAGGTTTTGAAATACGAGCAAAACAAGTTTTCAAAATAATCGTGCTTTGGCAGTTCGGAAACCAAAGCGATGAAATCTTTAAAAATAATATTTTTAATTCTTTAAAAATATGGAATAAATCATATAAACCTTTAAAATGTTTTAAAAGAGATTTGAGTTATAAAAATGAATTTCTACATGGTTGAAAAGTTGTTTTGATTAAATAAGCTTAAAAGCAGTAGTCGCAGCACTTTTAATTACTTCTGAAATATGGCTTTAAACTTAAATATTCTTTCCTAGTCTTTTATAAATGTTTTCAAATAAATAAATAATTATTTTAAAGATGATTTAAAGGTTTTATAATATATTTTTAAAAAAAAGAGCTTAAATAAATGATTTAAAGAAAAGCTGTTATAATTAAGTGATATAATTTCGCTCTAAAAGCCGATGAGTAGATTGGATTTTTCTATTCATAAGATCCGAATGTGAGGTGCTTAAACTAAGGAGATGTTCAGGAGCAAACAGTGCCCTGGCTCACTTGGACATTTTCCTGGGCGAGGAATAGATAAGGTCGATAAGTTAGGAACGAGAAAAGTATAAAAGATTTTAATCTTTTTAATTAATTTTATACAACTTGGATTGTAGGGAAATAATCTTCTTATACTTGGTATTAAAGTCCAAGGAGGGAACCCGTGCTATCCATGTGAAATTAAAGGTGATTTCACCGCTATTTAACGGATAGTAAAAGTTGAATACGGAAAATGTTGTTCAGTAGAATTAGTACAATTTTTATGAACCCTTTTTACTCAAAAAGATTTTTCTATATGATTTATGAGAAATGATTTTGATTTATTATAATTTCTATGAATCGTTTAACTTGAATACTAACTAGTTTGGATCTACCATCTTAGATAAATTGGTTTCAACCTATCAAAAAGATACGTGTTTGAAATAAGAAATATTTTGTCAAGATTTTAAAAAATGATTTGGAACTAATTTAGTTCCTATATTTAAAATTAATTGTTTTGGCTTACAGTAAAAGATGTTTTAAATGACATTTTTTTGACACATTTTAAAAGTTATGATTCAAAAATCTTTGTCAAGATTTAAATAAATGGTTTGGAAATATTTTACAAAGGACGGAATGATCTGGAATTATGCCAAGGTTTAAAAAGGTTTTAGTTAAACAAAGATTTGATAAAGGAGGTTTAACGATTCCATATATACCAGAAAGAAATGTTTTAAAGATACGTATCTCTAGAAGATATTTTTTCTAAAGAGTAAAGTAGTCAATCAAATGATAAGCACCCGTTTACTTAAACATCTTCTTATCGATGAATGTTTCGAAGGAAGTAGGATTGGATTTGCAGTGATCCCTATTCGAAAACCACTTTAAATCAATTTACAAGTTTTAAAGTTGTTTGCGCCAAAATTGGTCACAAACACCCAATTGCCAAAGAAAGCTCCCGTTTACAATCATAGATCGCAGATAGGAAATGTGTAGAGAATATAAATATGAAGAACACTCAGAAAATTAAATGGAATGCAGTAAAGACACAAGGTTTGTAGTGGTTCGGCTATCTCCGGCCTACGTCCAAGTTGAAGCGTTGTTGTTTTATTCATCATCACTTCCTGGTTACATGAGCACAGTTGATAATAATTGAGTTGCAATGGAGTTCGGTAGAATAACGGTGTAAAAGAATCAGAAAGTCCCTTTTCTGAAGCTCTCGGACTGCTATTTATAGGTGTAGGCTGCAAATATCCCGCCCAGATCTCGGAGGACTCCTTCTCTCACATAGATGGGCCCACACAGTCGATCCCGAGCAATTTCAGCTCGATCCATGATCGATACGAATGGAATTCGTATCGATCAAGATATTGCCCAATCGAATCAAGATCGAGCATGGACATTCTTGGGGTTGTACGCAAGCTCCTATGAAAATTTGGCCACATTTGGACTTATATATTGTGAGATATGATCGATGGAAGTTTGGATTTCCAATGTGCTGTCCAATTCGTATCGGTTCATTCAAATCAATTCATTCGCATCACTCACTGGCACGTGCTTGCTAGGTGATGCGGCGCTATCTTTTAGGATTGATCCACTTTTTATGCCGAGTGACCGAGTCTTCCTCTCAAACACGATCTCGTTCATATCGACCTGATGTGCTCCATTCTTCATATCAATTCTGGGATGCTTATTTCGTATTGATGATTCAATAGCCTTTTCGTATCGATCGAAAAGGGATGACATTCGTATCGATCAATTATGTGTTCTTCATATCGATCAACGACCGTTCGATATGAATTAGGTGAATGGGTGGATCGATACGAAGTCCAAGGAATGATTGACACAAAGTGACAATTTCCCATGGATACAAATTAGCTGGTGATGATGGATTTGATGAGCTCGGACTGATATGAAGTGAGGCATGCTTGTTGGATACGAACAGTGTTACTTTTCCTTGATCGATTAGAAAGAAACTGATACGAAGAAGGTGATCTGATGGTTATGAATTGCCTGATTTGCATCGATCATGTATTGAGCATATGAACTCTGATTGACATGAAATTTGAAACGTAGCCTTTCCTAGCCTTGTTCGTTACTCCCAGTCGATCTCGTCTCGATTCGAAACCCGGTTAATTTCGACGGTATCGATCATAGCCTCGTTTCCAACTGATCTCCAATCCTGATGTCCATCCTTTCCAGCCAATTTGTTGATATCCCAACCTTGAACAAAAGGCGGGATAACAAAAGTGAAGATATGTTGAAGACATTGAAGTTGAAGGCAGGGATCTTCATAACGAAAGGATTGCTTGTTGATAATTTTGAAATAGCTTTTGAGATAAATAAAAAGCAGCGATCCCTTCGTTCTAGGATCTTCATATGCAAGGACTACTCGTTACTAATCCTGGGAGTAATTCTCGACTGGGTGCGTAGGAAATTGCCTTCGGTTTATCCTGTTCCTGCACAACTTGCATAGATGAACGTCTGACATTACATTTCAAAGAGCAGCGTGCATTGATCTCTACAAATGTACATCTGTTTAGTGGTGTAGGAGGTAACTCTCTTATGCTTAACACTCTTTTCTAAGATGTACGAGCTTAGATGTTTTACTTGGTGGAAATGGCGATATGGCATTTTAAGTGAAAATGTTCTAAGAAGGAAAAACATTACCTCAAGCCTCACAACTAAGGAATTGTGAAACGGGGGTTGATTTAGGGCTAAGTGGTTCACTACCATTAAGGTATGACATCACCTTTCCAGATTTATATTGAACTCGCTATGACGCCTGGTAAAATATGTGGTGTATAGTATGTGAGATCTCGGATAGGTCAGGATTGATCGTGGCGATATCATATTCGGTGTTATCCACTACCATATGGGTCTACGGGTAGGTCGCTCTTAATTCACAGAAGTTTCGAAGATGTCGATCCTCATTGCATCCCTCTAGAGATGTATCATATGGAAGGTGGTTCCTTGCCTTGCTATTCACTTGGAAATCCAAATCTCCAATAAGTGCCTTCGAACTTCGTTGTAAACCTATTATGCCATCAAATTTAACTAATGTAACAATTTCGGCTATCTGAATATATTTATTTTAAAGGTCTTCAAAGAATGTCACTAAAAATAAGTTCTATGACCGATCCGGAGTTTAATTTCTTTCCCTTAAATCTAGGTGCCCTATTTTTTCGGGTAGCCTGGTAGTCAAGTTTAGTTTGAAGCATCTTGAAAGAACTCGAAGCATGGAGTTAGAAGATTTTTCTGAAGATTGTTATCCATTTTCATCATACTTGTGTACTATTATATTCCGCATTTGTAAGGACGGAGATTTATAACCGTCTATGTTAAGGTTAAGTTAAACTCTGACAAATGTATTTAATGTTTTCTACTATAAGGATTATATGTTGAAACAATATATGTTATTCCGTTTGTGTAAGATTCTCTTTTCTACTATGTTCCTATCTTTATTTTCTTTTTTCCCTAACTATCCGCTTTTTCATTCAAACTTGGTTGGATATGTGTGGTTTATTGTCAACTTAAAATGTATGAAATTATGGATTGTTATTAAGACCATGTCATTGAGCGTAATGGGTTTTCTCCTTTCTAGTATCCTCTGATAATATGTCTATCAGAATCATGTTCCTACAATCGCAATGGTTACATAAACACAAGATAATTAAATGCTTGCACGCTACATAGGTAATCCCGACTAATCCTCTAAACGAAATGTGTGGTTTATTGTCAACTTAAAATGTACGAAATTGTGGGTCGTTATAAAGACCACGCCATTAAGTGAAATGGGTTTTATCCTTACTAGCATCCTTTGATGATATGTCTATTAGAATCATGTTCCTACAATGCAATGGTTACATGAACACATGATAATTAAATGCATGCATGCAACATAGATAATCCTAACTGATCGGCCTCAATTAACGGACTATCTGTCTCTACTTCATAGTTTCTCAGGGTTACTACAAACTCATAAGGTTGACTTGGGCCTACCAGATATACCAAATTCTCTAACTCGCAGTTAGAAAGAAACTGGATCGTCCGTCCAAACACAATCATCTTAGAATTAACCTGAATGTCAATTAGTATTATAGTTTTGCTAGGCTCACTATGAATCTAATGGTTTTGTAGGCCAACCAATAACGTATCAAAGTTATAGGTTCCTTTCGGTGCGTAACCTACTTTTAGTTTTACTTTTAATAAATCCTTACGCATTAGAATTATGACTAATATCAACTAGGGGTTAACAGTTGAAGTATACGGTGCTACCCCACACTAGTCTCATTACTTGGTTTTCTGTTCTCTACTTATCACGACCCGAAATCCAATGTTCGAAAGTTGACATCAATACCCCACTTGTATTCGACTGCTGAAGATTCAAACATCGAATTCCAGTCGAATGGAGCTTTTAACAACATTAGATGAATATAAATCAGTGGAAACAAAATAAATATCATGCATTACATCACAGATACAACATACTCATAATATCCATTACAACATCAGAGTATCATAATACATATATCATAACTCTAAATAGAACAACAAGTGATCATATGCCAAAAAGTCTTCAAAGGAATGAAGCGATGGTGAACTTCCAAAACTAAGCACATTGAGATCCAAAAGCTTCCAAAATATATCCAAAACAAAAGCCTCCAAAAACCGATAGCCTCCAAACCAAAAAGACTCCAAATACAGCTAACACCAAAACACGGAAAACCTGCTACTAGGCTGCCTGTGTGGAAATGATGGGCACCCAGAGTTTAGAAAAGAAACAATAAACTCCGGGTCAGTCATGGGACTGGTATGAGTAAACAAAGATAGTTGCTTTTAAATAAAACAGCTTTTTAAAAGAAAACCGTTCATGCTTTTGGAAAATGAAACTACCGTAAGGCCTTCCGGCACACACACACAATGCAATCGCACACTTGGGGGAGATTTCCCCTTATGATAATCAAATATGCTTAATACGAGAGAAGTTATTTGATATTATTACTAGTGCATAGTGTGAAAACATTTCGAAAATATAATATTAATCTTAGCCTGCATAGGTACCATTATACTATGCCTACTATAGCTGCCATGTTAAATGGCAGGTTCTACAACTAAAACCGTACTGGGTTGGTATTGGGAATTGGATTTCCAACAAATGGTCAGGCTAAGGAACTTCTTATGCCACATGGGTACGCCTCTGGAGGGACGTCCCGAGAACTTAACCAGTTCTCTGCCAACACAAGGTCGGGTTACCTCTGTAACTAGGTAACTACTACACGACTATGCCATTCCCCGGTCGTTTTCGACCTTTATCTGAGGGCCCCCTATCACAAAGCAATAACCACACAGTAAATGAGATTGCAGCAACCACATAGGTAAAGTATCTGGGCTCCTTACTATGATACCACCTTTTTCCAGAAGGAAATGACATACCCTAATGGGTGCGACCCTCATAACCTTGCCGCATCTTTTCTGTTTCGACCATTTTCGGGGTGTGAGGTCCGATGAGGTCTCATCCACAAAGCTACGCTTTACATGAAAGCCATGCTTTGATCACAAATGATCATCAACACACAGCAGCAATTAGCATGCCACACTACCAAATTGGGAGTATGTCGCTGATAACCTTCATCTACATAACCTCTGAGCTCGTACGCCTCAGAGAAGGGTGTTAAGCTAAGGGAAAAAATATATTCTCCGCCACCAATCAGATATGTATTTGAAAGAAATCTGCTTATATCTCAAAATGTAGTGTCAGACACACAACCATACAAGTCTGTTCCGGGTTCGAACAGAACCGAAGGCACTTCGTCCAATAAAGGAAGAAACCCTTGCAAATCCGTGTATCCACCATCCCGATCGGACTTCGCATCATATGTGGAGGTCTCTATACTGGAGCAACTCAGTGCAGAGACAATCGATGGTTACCCTATCATTTTCGAAGACACTCGGTCTTCATCACCGTCTTCAAATGCTATTCATTATGTCGAATCACTATTCGGAATGGGTTATATGACACAAAGGTCCTCTCCTGGCTAATCCGAATAGTGAACGCTTAATTTTAAAACACGTGGGTGTATCAATTACAAGGATTCACATTCAGGGTTCGATGTGGACATAGGATAACTAACCGAAATCTGACTCCCTGTCGTGTCAAAGTTTAAAAGGGTGTTTCATATACATATAGGAACAAATCACAAATCACAGTTCATCACAAAGCAATTCACAGTATCACAAAAGAATTATCAATCCAGTACACAACATTTGATGATAGTCAATCATCTTCAATTAAGGTGAATGTGATTTAAGTGAAATAACCCTATAATTATCTTTATTAATTATTTTAAATCAATGTTTAATTTTTACTTAACTATGAATTAATTAAATCTTAATTCACTTTATTACTTAATTATCCTTAATTAATTATCTCAATTTATTCATTTTTAATTGTTAACTAATTTAATTTTAATTACGTTTATTAATTAACTGTACTTTAGTTAATTAATTATTAATTGTAAAGTAATTACAAATCATTAATTGCTTAATCAATATTTATTCATTATAAATAAATTTGGTTTTAAGTTAATACTTGAATATTTGATTTACTTCTCAATTTTTTTATTAAGTTAAATGTAAAACAATTTAATTTTAAAAATATAATTTAGAAATACCTTTTGAACTTCATAAATTTCAAATGATTGTTTCAATACCATTTACCTCACATTCCACTTAACAAACTATCATCTTTTAATAAAGAATGCTTTAAAAATTTAATTAACTTAGATCGTTAAACTTTTTAAACTAAAAACCCTATTACCCAAGAAACGCTTCGGGTTTTACCCGAGAAAACTTCTGTTTGCTTTGGGTTTTCTCAAAAACTTACCCATATGCTCAAATATTTCAAAACTTGAATCTTTTTTTCTAAGTAAATTTCCTTTTACCCAGCGCCCCCAACATTCTACTCGAGTTAAAACACGAGTTACCACACGATTCCCCCGATGTTTGCTTCGAGTTACCTTTTTCTTCTTCCCAAACCATCAAAACTGATACAACGACCACCACGTGCACGTGCACCGTGGAAGCCACCACCTCCGGCCTCCAAGATCACCACCGGCAGACCACCCTCGATCCCCTCTTGCTACCCAAACACGAAGAAACTCCGATTAAACACGAAAATGAAATCGAGTTATCTCGATCCAAATTAACACAGCGGCCATCACCAGAAAATGGCCTCGCCCCACCTCCTCTGGCCATCAAAGGTCACCATATCTTGACCAAGGCTTCATCAATGAACGTCGCCGTGATTGGCACTGGTGTCACAAAGTCCAATCATCTAACGACGACGCAGCACCATTTTTTCAAACGCGAGCAGAAATGGGTTTTTAACCCTAATTCGATATCGAATTGAAAATTTAAAGATTTATAAATTCCACTCGTATTTTTCTGGTGATCTCAAACATTCTTTCTAACTGTGACGATGAACTCAAGGCCCGCAAACGCTTAAATCATCAGAAATCGACAAAAATTCATTTTTTTGATCAACCCCGATATCTCAGTAAAAACTTAATGAAAAATTTAAATTTTACTTTCTAAAATCATCATTTCCAGTGGTGATTCAAATAGTATTACTGAAATCAAAATTCCTGAGGTTTGAATTTCTGCATAATTTAAGTTGTGACCGTGTTTCACATTTTCTAGAAAAAGGAACTATATAACTTTGCTTTGATTTATTACTGAAACATAGTGCATATTTAAACAACATTCTAATTTGTTTAGACTTTAATTTCAGAGGAGAATATAGAGAGATCTTGAACTTATCGTGGTTTTACTCTGTAAACCAGAGATTTAGAGGAACAGGGAAGAAATTCTGAACATAACATTCCCAGGCAAAAGAAAACATGAGCACGTCAATTAATTCACATGCAAGGGCTTTTCAACATCCATTCTGACATTCATACAACAACAAATGATTGAATAGATCATAGGTTTGCTCACTTTTTTCTACTGAAGACAGAAAGCTTCTGATCGTTTTCAAAATAAGGATGAAGCCTGGATTTCCTACTTTAAATCTTGAAGTTTAGATCTGCAACTTGCAAGTACAGATCTTTGATTACTCTTTGTTGTATTTATTCATTTCACCAATAACAACAATTTTAAATTTACTTACAGTTTGGATTTTTTTAAATGCAACAGAGAAAGCCTTTTTTTCCTGCTACTTGAAGTCCAGAAATAGGTTTAGTCTATGATCTTGATTTCTTCCTGCAATTGATTAATACCATTATTTGATTTCTGTGTTTATACTAATCTGCAGTATAAATTTGTTTATTAAAACTTGATTTAAAAACCATAAATTCATTAAACTATAAAGTATAGAGTTTATCTGAGAGATGGAAACATAAACTACAGCTTGATGTTTTAAGAAGACCTTCAGATTTTAATTTTTACTTTCGAATTGAAGAAAAAAGGTTGGCAGTTCTTCTGATTTTCTTTTTTTCCTCTTTGGGTGTTGGAGTTTGAAATGCTCAAATCTTTGTTACTGTACTTTCAGAGATTTGGTAGGTCAAATAATTTGAAAATGGAAGCTCAAAAGTTTTCTATGATTTTTAAATCCTATTATTTTATTCAACCAATTATATTGAATGCCATTTGTAGAAAATAGTCATGAGATCTAAACACTTGTAAATTTTACTCCATCTCCCTTATGTATGTTTAACATTTGTAATTTCACAAAGACAAAAGAATTTTTAAATAAATTTTATATCATATTTACTTTATAAATAGATATACCCCATATTCATTAGCATATACATATTTACAATGTTAAAAGAAGAATTGTCTTGACCAATCTTTACATTCTATAAATTTACACCTTAATGATTTTAAAAGCCAAACAATTTTTTTTAAACATTTATTTTAAACTTAAATTCAAATTTCAATTCAAACTTGAAATAAAAATCCATTTATGTCTATTTATATACTCATATCCATCCTTATGCAATTTAAATTCAAATTCAAATTCAATGTTTACATTCAAAACTACTCATATGTGAATTATATATATATATGCACACACAAAATTTTAAACTCAAATGACTTTTTAAAACATTCATTATTTCAAAATTTTAAACTCAAAAGAAATTGGAATTTATTCATATATGATTATCACTTATTTTATTTGTCTGAGATTTTTCAATTTATTTTCAAATTAAATTTCAAAAGTTTAAAATATATTATTAATTTTAATTGATAAATTTTTTTTGGGATGTTACGGATATCCCCCACTTAAGAAAATTTCGTCCTCGAAATTTGAAAGAGAGAAAAACAAACAAAGAATATACGAATTCAAAAAGAGTAAAGGAATGGCTTACCAGCCTAAGGCGAGATATCCACTCTGCAATTGGGATATGATTTCTGCATATTATCTTCGGTTTCCCAAGTGCAGTCCTTTGGATCGCCACTCCATTGTACTTTAACTAGCTTCACAACTTCGTTTCTCAATTTATTCTCATCTCGATCTACTACCTTTATCGGTTCTCTTTTGACTGTTAAATTGGGAGTGAGGTCGAGATCCTATTGAGCAGCTTCTTCAATAATAATATCTGGATCGTGCACAACTGGCGAACCACTTTCTTGATTGCGGCTTGAATACTTCCGAAGGTTAGAAATGTGGAACACATCATGCACGCTAGATAACCAGCTAGGCAGCTGCACTCGATATGCTAAAGAATCGATCCTCTCCAGAATAGGAAAAGGACCAATATACCGTGGTGCCAGCTTACTGGTCTTCCCAAACCTTAATACACCTCGCATTGGAGATACTTTAAGAAAGACAGAATCTCCAATCTGGAATTCCAAATCCCTTCTTCTGCGATCATAATAACTCTTTTGACGACTTTGAGCCATCCTCAATTTCTTCCGTACAGAATCAACTTTCTCCGTGGCTTCTTTAATCATATCTGGTCCAAGAACGAGTCTATTACCTGCCTCAATCCAGCATGCCGTTGATCGACACGGACAACCATATAAAGCCTCAAAAGGAGCCATCTCTATACTGGCCTGATAGCTTTCTTATATGAGAACTCGACCAGATGCAAATGGTCCTCCCAAGAACCACCAAAATCAAGTATACAAGCACGCAATAGGTCTTCTAAGATTCGGTTAATCCTCTCAGCCTGCCCATCAGACTATGGGTGATAAGCAGTGCTGAAATTCAATTTTGTTCCCAATGCACCTTGAAGCGCCTCCCAAAATCTACTAGTGAAGGTCGGATCACGATCACTCACTATGCTACAAGGAATGCCGTGGAGACGGACATTTTCTTTCACATATAACTCTGCTAACTTGCTGTCGTGCGGGTAGATTTTACTGGCAAGAAGTGAGCTGTCTTAGTCAAACGGTCCACAATGACCTAGATTGCTTCATTGCCTTTCCGAGTATGAGGCAAACCGTCGATGAAATCCATCGATACTTGGTCCCATTTCCACTTGGGTGCCGCTGAAGTAAACCCGCTATTTTCTTTTGGTCGCTTTTGATTTATTGGCAAGTAGCACAACGACTCACATATATAGATATGTCCCTTTTCATCGTCTTCTACCAGAAAGTTCTTTTGATATCACGATACATTTTATTGACTCCTGGATGGATGTAAAGTTTAGACTTGTGACATTCATCTAAAACTTCACGTTTCAGATCAAGGATGTCCGAGACACAAATCCTGCTTTTCAATCTTATAATCCCATTATCATCAATTGTAAAACTAGAATCTTCACCTCGAATGAATTCTCCCATATATTTCCCAAAGAAACTTGTCCTCTTTTTGCTTGTTGGTGATTTTCTCAAGAAGAATAGGAGCAATGACAAGGTAAGTAAGAATAGCATGCTTTCTACTCAAGGCGTCGACAACTACATTGGCATTTCCGGGTGTATATAGAATGTCTAGGTCATAAGATGCCAGAAATTCCAACCAACGTTGTTGCCGTAGATTCAGATCTTTCGGGGTGAAGAGATATTTCAAAGATTTGTGGTCGGTGAATAATTCAAAATTTTCACCTAAAAATAAAGAGAGTTCAATAAGTATATTTGTTAAGTTAAGTTAAATTAAATTCATAGATCGTTAAGAAAACTGAAAAAATTCTTACCCAGAAGATAATGTCGCCATATTTCCAAAGCGAAGATAATAGCTAAAAGCTCCAAATCAAGGGTTGGATAATTTCTCTCATGAGGACGTAATTGTCTATTCGCGTAGGCAATTACCTTCCCGTTCTGCATTAATACTGCACCCAAACCTTCACCACAAGCATCGGTATAAACAGATAAACCCTAGTTCCCATTGATAATAGCGAGAACAGGAGCGGTGGTCAATCTCTTCTTCACCTCCTGAAAAGCTCCGTCACATTTTGGAGTCCAATTGAATTTTACATTCTTCATTGTTAGCTTAGTCAACGGACTAGCTATCTTCAAAAAGTCCTAAACAAACTTTCGATAATAACCTGCTAAACCCAAAAAGCTACGAACTTCTTTTGGTGTAGTAGGTTACCTCCAATCAAGAATAGCGGAAATTTTGCTAGGATCAACAGAAATCCCTTCTTCATTAACAATATGGCCAAGAAATTTAACTTCTTTGACCCAGAAATGGCATTTGAAATTTTTTGCGAATAGAATATTCCTCCTCAATATCTCCAAAATGTTTCTAAGATGCTCAGCATGCTCATCTTTGTCTTGGAATAGACCAAAATATCATCAATAAACACAAGCACAAATTTATTCAATACCTCCCGGAACACACGAGACATAAGATCTATGAAGTATGCTGGAGCATTGGTTAGCCCGAAAGGCATGACTAACCATTCGTAGAACATATTGGGACCATTGAAAGCGGTAAAATGAACACAATCCTCGGTGATTCGTAGTTGATGGAACCCCTGGGCTAGATCCATCTTCGAAAAGAAACGAGCGTCGTGCAATTAATCAAATAGATCATCAATTCTGGGTAGTGGAAATTTATTCTTCAGAGTCAGCTTGTTGAGATCGCGGTAATCCACACACAATCTCAAAGTTCCGTCCAATTTAGCGACAAACACACCGGCTAAACCCCATTCATAAATACTGTGTCGAATCAATCCTTTATTTAGTAAATCATTGGTTTGCTGAACTAATTCAACCCTTTCCATGGGTGCCATCCTGCGACTCGCGTGAACGACGGGACGAGCGTTGGGTACTAGGTTGATTCTGAATTCTATTTCTCGACGTGAAGGTAAAGATTTCACTTCTTCAAACACATCTGGAAAATCCCTAACAATGGGTATGGACTCCAGACTGTGTTCAGGATAACCCAAATTATACATCAACCCTTCTCTTTTAGGACTAGGGTCCCCACAAGAAATCTCGATGAAATCTCCAAATTTGGTTTTAATCGAAATCAATCGATTATTGCAATCCAATTTGGCTTCATATTTTGCTAGCCAATCCATTCCGAGTAAGACTTCAAACTCGTAAAAATCAAGGACAAAGAGACCAATAGGGAATTGGTAACAAGAATATGAGATAGGAACATCTCTGCATCTAAGACAAAGATTCGCGGGGGCTCCAACTGGATTCTTTACGCATATAGGCTCATCAACAAATTCAGGTTCAAGATTCAATTCATTAATAGCTTGCTGAGAGATAAAACTGTGTGTAGCACCCGTGTCAAAGAGAACTCTAACAATGCTATCATAAATAGTGATATTACCTTCCAGAACACCTTTCCCCTTTTCTGCTTTGGAAGATGCGGGTTTGTCTTTGACGGTACACACCTTGGCTATCTGAGCTTGCTTCATGACTTGCAGTCTTTAACTTCGTGTCCCAATTTATAACAATAATAACATTTCCTGGGCTTTGCTTGAACGGATTGATTGGCTTATCTCTTAGGCATCGTACATCTGCTAGAATAATGGCCCTTTTCCAAGCAATTAAAGCAAGTGACATTCTTTGTTGTGCTTCCGTGATTGCTCTTCTTTTTCTCCTTACCCTGTCATGGTTTCTTGCCTCCAAATTTCCTCTTCTCTAATTTTGATTGCTCGAATTTACTTTCTCAACCGGGGCTTCTTGCATGTCAAGTGTAGCATATCTGTATCCCATATCAACCAAATATGAAAAGGATTCTTTGACGTGGCCAGTCATCCTTTCGTGGAACTTCTTATTCATCCCACGAATGAACCTTTCATTCTTCTTTAAAGGTGTGTTCACCAATTCTGGACCGAAACGGGACAATTCATTGAATTTGTTTAGATACTCCTCGAATGACAAACTCCACTGCTTCAAGTCCATAAATTCCTGGTACATTCGAGAAATCCCAGTTGATGGCATATAGCGCTTCTCAAATACTTCTTTGAATCTCTCCCAGGTAAACTCGTCTTCTAGCTCATCAACAGTGACTGTCTCCCACCATGCTAAGGCTTCTTCTTGAAGTTCCCAAGAAGCTATGAGACGCATATGATCATCTTGCAGTTTTAGCCCTTTAAAGATTCTTTCACATAATCTGATCCATGCCTGGGCCTCAACAGTCGACTCCTTGCCGGTGAATGGCTTACCACCAAGCCTTGAGAAACTCTTGTATAAATCAGCCAGATTCGGCTGATGCTGAGTAGATAAAGCTGCTTCTGCTGTTGGGGGAACTTGGCTAGGTGCTGTGGCATTTCCTTGCCCCCCAGCTCTTCCTCTTCGTCTGCTCATCCTTACTGTCTGTAATTAGTAAGAAAATTGATTTAGATATTCAGACGAGATGTCTTAAGGAATATCAGCAGTTAAAGAAATAGACTAAAAAAATTTAGGTTTCAGTCTCGGTTATACTCATTCTAGGGTATACTTCACTCTATCTCTAATGAGCCAACTAATGTGTTATACTCCATAGCTAAAGTTCTTACTCAAACTTTAGCTCTGATACCACATGTCATGACCCGAAATCCAATGTTCGAAAGTTGACATCAAATACCTCACTTGTATTCGATTGCCGAAGATTCAAACATTTGAACTCCAGTCGGATGGAGCTTATAACAACATTAGATGAATATAAAACAGCGGAAACAAAATGAATATCATGCATTACATCACAGATACAACATCCTCATAATATCCATTACAACATCAGAGTATCATAATACATATATCATAACTCCAAATTGAACATCATAATAGAACAACAAGTGATCATATGCCAAAAAGTCTTCAAAGGAATGAAGCGATAGTGAACTTCCAAAACTAAGCACCTTGAGATCCAAAAGCTTCCAAAATATCTCCAAAATAAAAGCCGCCAAAAACCGATAGCCTCTAAACCAAAACGGCTCCAAATATAGCTTACACCAAAACACGAAAAGCCTGCTACTAGGCTGCCCGTGTGGAAATGATGGGCACCCAGAGTTTAGAAAAAAAACAATAAACTCTGGGTCAGTCATGGGACTGGTATGAGTAAACAAAGATAGTTTCGTTTAAATAAAACAACTTTTTAAAAGAAAACCGTTCATTGTTTTGGAAAATAAAACTACCATAAGGCCTCCCGGCACACACACAATGCAATCGCACACTTGGGGGAGGTTTTCCCTTATGATAGTCAAATATACTTAATACGAGAGAAGTTCTTTGATATTATTACTAGTGTATAGTGTGAAAACATTTCGAAAATATAATATTAAACTTAGCCAGCATAGGTACCATTATTCTATGCCTACTATAGCTGCCATGTTAAATGGCAGGTTCTACAACTAAAACCGTACTGGGTTGGTATTGAGAATTGCATTTCCAACAAATGATCAGGCGAAGGAACTTCCTATGCCACATGGGTACGCCTCTGGAGGGATGTCCTGAGAACTTAAACAGTTCTCTGCCAACACAAGGCCGGGTTACCTCTGTAACTAGGTAACTACTACGCGACTATGCCATTCCCCGGTCGTTTACGACCTTTATCTGAGGGCCCTCTATGACAAAGCAACAACCACACAGTAAATGAGATTACAGCAACCACATAGGTAAAGTATCTAGGCTCCATACCATGATACCACCTTTTCCAGAAGGAAATGACATACCCTAAAGGGTGCGACCCTCATAACCTTGCCGCATCCTGCTTCGACCATTTCCACGGTGTGAGGTCCGATAAGGTTCATCCACAAAGCTAAGCTTTACACGAAAGCCATGCTTTGATCACAAATGATCATCAACACACAGCAGCACATAGCATGCCACACTACTAAATTGGGAGTATATCGCTGATATTCATCTACATCGTACGTCTCAGAGAAGGGTGTTAAGCTAAGGGAATAAATTCCCCGTCAACAATCAGATATGTATTTGAAAGAAATGTGCTTATATCTCAAAGTGAAGTGCCAGACACACAATCATACAAGTCTGTTCCGGGGTCGAACAGAAACGAAGGCACTTCGTCCAATAAAGGAAGAAGCCCTTGCAAATTCGAGTTTCCACAATCCCGATCGGACATCCCATCACATGTGGAGATCTCTATACCGGAGCAACTCAGTGCAGAGACAATCGATAGGTTAACCTATCATTTTTGAAGACACCCAGTTTTCATCAACGTCTTCAAATGCTATTCATTTCGTCGAATAACTATTCGGAATGGGTTATATGACACAAAGGTCCTCTCCCGGCTAATCCGAATAGTGAACGCTTAATTTTAAACACATGGGTGTATCAATTACAAGGATTCACATTCAGGGTTCGATGTGGATTTCGGATAACTAACCGAAATCTGACTCCCTGTCGCATCGAAGTTTAAAAGGGGTTTTCATATACTATAGGAACAAATCACAAATCACAGTTCAGCATAAAGCAATTCACAGTGTCACAACAGAATTATCAATCCAGTACACAACATTTGATGATAGTCAATCATCTTCAATTAGGTGAATGTGATTTAAGTGAATTAACCCTATAATTATCTTTATTAATTATTTTAAACCAATGTTTAATTTTTACTTAACTATAAATTAATTAAATCTTAATTGACTTTATTACTTAATTATCCTTAATTAATTATCTCAATTTTTTCATTCTTAATTGTTAACTAATTTAATTTTTATTACTATTATTATTTAACTATACTTCAATTAATTAATTATTAGTTGTAAAGTAATTACAAATCATTAATTGTTTAATCATTATTTAATCATTATAAATAAATTTGGTTTTAAGTTAATACTTGAATATTTGATTTGCTTCTCAATTTTTAATTAAGTTAAATGTAAAATAATTTTATTTTACAAATATAAATTTGAAATACCTTTTGAACTTCATAAATTTCAAATAATTGTTTCAATACCATTTACCTCACATTCCACTTAACAAACTATCATCTTTTTATAAAGAATGCTTTAAAATTTTAATTAACTTAGATCGCTAAAGTTTTTAAACCAGAAACCCTATTAGCCGAGAAACGCTTTGGGTTTTACCCGAGAAAACTTCTGTTTGCTTGGGGTTTTCTCAAAAACTTACCCGTATGCTCAAATTTTTCAAAACATGAATTTTTTTCTAAGTAAATTTCCTTTTACCCTGTGCCCCAACATTCTACTTGAGTTAAAACTCGAGTTACCACACGATTCCCCCGATGTTCGCTTCGAGTTACCCCTTTCTTCTTCCTAAACCATCGGAACTGATACAACGACCACCACGTGCACATGCACCATGGAAGCCGCCACCTCCAGCCTCCAAGATCACCACCAGCAGACCACCCTCGATCCACTCTTGCTACCCAAACACGAAGAGACTCTGATTAAACACGAAAACGAAATCGAATTATCTCGATCCAAATTAACACAGCACCCATCACCAGAAAATGGCCTCGCCCCACCTCCTCTGGCCATCAGAGGTCACCAGATCTTGACCAAGGCTTCATCAATGAACGTCGCCGTGATTGGCACTGGTGTCACGAAGTCCGATCATCTAATGGCGGCGCATCACCATGTTTTCAAATGCGAGCAGAAATGGGTTTTTAACCCTAATTCGATCTCGAATTAAAATTTTAAAGATTTATAAATTCCACTCGTATTTTTATAGTGATCTCAAACATTCAATCTAAATGTGGCGGCGAACTCGAGGTCCACAAACGCTTAAATAATCAGAAATCGACAAAAATTCATTTTTCTGATCAACCCCAATATCTCAGCAAAAACTTAATAAAAATTTTAAATTTTACTTTCTAAAATCATCATTTCCAGTGGTGATTCAAATAGTATTGCTGAAATCAAAATTCCTGAGGTTCGAATTTCTGCATAATTTAAGTTGTGACTGTGTTTCACATTTTCCAGAAAAAGGAACTATATAACTTTGCTTTGATTTATTACTAAAACATAGTGAATATTTAAACAACATTCTAATTTGTTTAGACTTTAATTTAAGAGGAGAATAGAGAGAGATCTTGAATTTATCATGGTTTTACTCTGTGAACCAGAGGTTTAGAGGAACAGGGAAGAAATTCAGAACATAACATTCCCAGGCAAAAGAAAACACAAGCACATCAATTAATTCACATGCAAGGGCTTTTCAACATCCATTCAGGCATTCATACAGCAACAAATGATTGAATAGATCAGAGGTTTACTCACTTTTTTTCTGAAGACAGAAAGCTTCTGACGGTTTTCAAAATAAGGACGAAGCCTGGATTTCCTACTTTAAATCTTGAAGTTTAGAACTGCAACTTGCAAGTACAGATCTTTGATTACTCTTTGTTATATTTATTCAGTTCACCAATAACAACAATTTTAAATTTACTTACAGTTTGGATTTTTTTTAAATACAACAGAGAAAGCCTTTTTTTCCTACTACCTGAAGTCCAGAAATAGGTTTAGTCTTTGATCTTGATTTCTTCCTGCAACTGATTAATACCATTATTTAATTTTTTTGCTTTATTACTATTTAACAACTTCAAATTAAAATTTTAAAAAAAATTTACTTGCCTTAAATTACTTCAGAGTATCCAACTCTGCCTTTTTAGCCAAAACTGAAGCTCTGTGTTTATACTAATCTGCAGTATAAATTTGTTTATTAAAACTTGATTTAAAAATCATAAATTCATTAAAATGTAAAGTATAGAGTTTTACCTGAGAGATGGAAACATAAACTACAGCTTGATGTTTTTAGAAGATCTTCAGATTTTAATTTTTACTTTTGAATTGAAGAAAAAAGGTTGGTAGTTCTTCTGATTTTTTTTTCTCTTTGGGTGTTGAGTTTGAAATGCTCAAATATTTGTTACTGTACTTTCAGAGATTTGGGAGGCTAAATAATTTGAAAATGGAAGCTGAAAAGTTTTCTATGATTTTTAAATCCTATTATTTTATTCAGTCAATTATATTGAATGCCATTTGTAGAAAATAATCATGAGATCTAAGCACTTGTAAATTTTACTCCATCTCATTTATGTATGTTTAACATTTTTAATTTCGCAAAGACAAAAGAATTTTTAAATAAATTTTATATCATATTTACTTTATAAATAAATATACCCCTTATTCATTAGCATATGCATATATACAATGTTAAAAGACGAATTGTTTTCACCAATCTTTACATTATATTAATTTACACCTTAATGACTTTAAAAGCCAAATATTTTTTTAAAACATTTATTTTAAAATTAAATTCAAATTTTAATTCAAACTTGAAATAAAAATCCATTTATGTCTATTTATATACTCATATCCATACTTATGCAATTTAAATTCAAATTCAATGTTTACATTCAAAACTACTCATATGTGCATTATATATATACACACAAAATTTTAAACTCAAATGACTTTTTACAACATTCATTATTTCAAAATTTTAAACTCAAAAGAAATTGGAATTTATTCATATATGATTATCACTTATTTTATTTGTTTGATATTTTTCAATTTATTTTGAAATTAAATTTCAAAAGTTTAAAATATATTATTAATTTTAATTGATAATTTTTTTTGGGATGTTACAGATATCCCCCTCTTAAGAAAATTTCGTCCTCGAAATTTGAAAGAGAGAAAAACAAACAAAGAATATACGAATTCAGAAAGAGTAAAGGAATGGCTTACCAGCCTAAGCCGAGATATCCACTCCACAATTGGGATATGATTTCTGCATATTGTCTTCGGTCTCCCAAGTGCAGTCCTTTGGATCGCCACTCCACTGTACTTTAACTAGCTTCACAACTTTGTTTATCAATTGCTTCTCATCTCGATCTACAATCTTTATCGGTTCTCTTTTGACTGTTAAATTGACAGTGATGTCGAGATCCTGTTGAGCAGCTTCTTCAATAGTACTATCCAGATCAAGCACATACTTCCGAATGTTAGAAATGTGGAACACATCATGCACGCCAGATAACCAGCTAGGCAACTGCACTCAATATGCTAAAAAACCGATCCTCTCCAGAATAGGAAAAGGACCAATATACCGTGGTGCCAGCTTACCGGTCATCCCAAACCTTAATACACCTCGCATTGGAGATACTTTAAGAAAGACAAAATCTCCAACATGGAATTCCAAATCCCTTCTTCTGCGATCATAATAACTCTTTTGACGACTTTGAGCCGTCCTCAATTTCTTCCGTATAGAATCAAATTTCTATATGGCTTCCTTAGTCATCCGATCCAAGAATGAGTCTATCACCTGCCTCAATCCAGCATGCCGGTGATCGACACGGACGACCATATAAAGCCTCAAAAGGAGCCATCTCTATACTGGCCTGATGGCTATTGTTATATGAGAACTAGACCAGATGCAAATGGTCCTTCCAAGAACCATCAAAATCAAGTATACAAGCACGCAATAGGTCTTCTAAGATTCGGTTAATCCTCTCAGTCTGCCTATCAGACTGGGGGTGATAAGCAGTGTGAAAATTCAGTTTTGTTCCCAATGCTCTTGAAACGCCTCCCAAAATCTACTAGTCAAGATCGGATCACGATCACTCACTATGCTGCTAGGAATGCCGTGGAGACGGACAATTTCTTTCACATATAACTCTGCTAAACTTGCTGCCCTGCGGGTAGATTTTACTGGCAAGAAGTGAGCTGTCTTAGTCAAACGGTCCATAATGACCCAGATTGCTTCATAGCCTTTCCGAGCACGAGGAAAACCGTCGATGAAATCCATCGATACTTGGTCCTATTTCCACTTGGGTACCTCTAAAGGCTGAAGTAAACCCGCTATTTTCTTTTGGTCGCTTTTGATTTGTTGGCAAGTGGCACAACGACTCACATATATAGATATGTCCATTTTCATCGTCTTACACCAGAAAGTTCTTTTGATATCATGATACATTTTATTGACTCCTGGATGGATGCAAATTTTAGACTTGTGGCATTCATCTAAAAATTCACGTTTCAGATCAGGGATGTCCGGGACATAAATCCTGCTTTTCAATCTTATAATCCCATTATCATCAATTGCAAAACTAGAATCTTCACCTCGACAAATTCTCCCATATATTTCTCGAAGAAACTTGTCCTCTTTTTGCTTGTTGGCAATTTTCTTAAGAAGAGTAGGAGCAATGACAAGGTGAGCAAGAATAGCATGCTTTCTACTCAAGGCGTCGGCAACTACATTGGCCTTTCCAAGCGTATATAGAATGTCTAGGTCATAAGATGCCAGTAATTCCAACCAACGTTGTTGCCGTAGATTCAGATCTTTCTGAGTGAAGTGATATTTCAAAGATTTGTGGTCGGTGAATATTTTGAATTTTTCACCTAAAAATAAAGAGAGTTCAATAAGTATATTTGTTAAGTTTTCGTAGATTGTTAAGAAAGCTGAAAAAATTCTTACCCGGAAGATAATGTCGCCATATTTTCAAAGAGAAGATAACAGCTAAAAGCTCCAAATCATGGGTTGAATAATTTCTTTCATGAGGACATAATTGTCTACTCGCGTAGGCATTTACCTTCCCGTTCTGCATTAATACTGCACACAAACCTTCACCACAAGCATCGGTATAAACAGATAAACCCTGATTTCCGTTGATAATAGCAAGAACAGGAGCGGTGATTAATCTCTTCTTCAACTCCTGAAAAGATTTGTCACATTTTGGAGTCCAATATAATTTTACATTCTTCATTGTTAGCTTAGTCAACGGACTAGCTATCTTCAAAAAGACCTGAACAAACTTCCGATAATAACATGCTAAACCCAAAAAGCAACGAACTTCTTTTGGTGTAGTAGGTTTCCTCCAATCAAGAATAGCGGAAATTTTGCTAGGATTAACAGAAATCCCTTCTTTATTAACAATATGGCCGAGAAATTTAACTTCTTTGACCCAGAAATGGCATTTGGAAAATTTTGTGAATAGAATATTCCTCCTCAATATCTCCAAAACGATTCTAAGATGCTCGGCATGCTCTTCTTCGGTCTTGGAATAGACCAATATATCATCAATAAACACAAGCACAAATTTGTTCAATACCTCCCGGAACACACTAGTCATAAGATCTACGAAGTACGCTGGAGCATTGGTTAGCCCGAAAGACATGACTAACCATTCGAAGAACATATTGGGACCCCTGAAAGCGGTCAAATGAACACAATCCTCGGTGATTCATAGTTGATGGAACCCCTGGGCTAGATCCATGTTTGAAAAGAAACGAGCGTCGTGCAATTGATCAAATAGATCATCAATTCTGGGTAATGGAAATTTATTCTTGAGAGTCAGCTTATTGAGATCGCGGTAATCCACACGAATCTCAAAAATCCGTCCGATTTAGCAACAAACACAACGGCTGAACACCATTCAGAAACACTGGGCCGAAGCAATCTTTTATTTAGTAAATCATTGGTTTGCTGAACTAATTCAATCCTTTCCCTGGGTGTCATCCTGCGACTCGCGTGAACGAAAGGACGAGCACTAGGTACTAGGTCGATTCTGAATTCTATTTCTCGGCGTGGAGGTAAAGATTTCACTTCTTCAAACACATCTGGAAAATCTCTAACAATGGATATGGACTCCAGACTGGATTTGGGATTACCTAAATTATACATCAACCCTTCTCTTTTAGAACTAGAGTGCTCACATGAAATCTCGATGAAATCTCCAAATTTGGTTTTAATTGAAATCAATCGATTATTGCAATCCAATTTGGCTTCATATTTTGCAAGCCAATCCATTCCGAGTAAGACTTCAAACTCGTAAAAATCAAGGACAAAGAGACCAATAGAGAATTGGTAAAAAGAATATGAGATAGGAACGTCTCTACATCGAAGACAAAGATTCGCGGGGCCTCCAACTGGATTCTTTACGCATATGGCTCATCAACAAAATCAGGTTCAAGATTCAATTCATTAATAGCTTGTTGAGAGATAAAACTGTGTGTAGCGCCCGTGTCAAACGGAACTCTAACAATGCTATCATAAGTAGTGAGATTACCTTCCAGAACACCTTTCCCCTTTTCTTCTTTGGAAGATGCGGGTTTGTCTTTGACGGTGTACACCTTAGCTGTCTGAGCTTGCTTCATGACTGGGTAGTCTTTAACTTCGTGTCCTAATTTCTGACAATAATAACATTTTCTGGGCTTTGCTTGAACGGATTGATTGACTTGTCTCTTAGGCTTCGTACATCTGCTAGAATAATGGCCCTTTTCCTAGCAATTAAAGCAAGTGACATTCTCTGTTGTGCTTCCCTGATTGCTCTTCTTTTTCTCCTTACTCTGCCATGGTCTCTTGCCTCCAAATTTCATCTTCTTCCAATTGCTCGAATTTCCTTTCTCCACCGGGGCTTCTTGCATGTCAAGTGTAGCATATCTGTATCCCATATCAACCAAATCTGAAAAGGATTCTTTGACGTGGCTAGTCATCCTTTCGTGGAACTTCTTATTCCTCCCACGAATGAACCTTTCATTCTTCTTTAAAGGTGTGTTCACCAGTTCAGGACCGAAACGAGACAATTCATTGAATTTGTTTAGATACTCCTCGAATGACAAACTCCCCTGCTTCAAATCCATAAATTCCTGGTACATTTGAGAAATCTCAGCTGATGGCATATAGCGCTTCTCAAGTACTTCTTTGAATCTCTCCCAAGTAAACTCGTCTTCTAGCTCATCAACAGTGATTGTCTCCCACCATGCTAAGGCTTCTTCTTGAAGTTGCCAAGAAGCTATGAGACGCATATGATCATCTTGCAGCTTTAGCCATTTAAAGATTCTTTCACATGATCTGATCCATGCCTGGGCCTCAACAGTCGACTCCTTGCCGGTGAACGGCTTACCACCAAGCCTTGAGAAACTCTTGTATAAATCAGCCAGATTCGGGTGATGCTGAGTAGATAAAGCTGCTTATGCTGTTGGCGGAACTTCGCTAGGTGCAGTGGCATTTCCTCGCCCCCCAGCTCTTCCTCTTCGTCCACTCATCCTTACTATCTGTAATTAGTAAGAAAATTGATTTAGATATTTGGACGAGATACCTTAAGGAACATCAACAGTTAAAGGAAATAGACTAAGAAAATTTAGGGTTTCGGTCTCGGTTATACTCATTCTAGGGTATACCTCACCCTATCTCTAATGAGCCATCTAATGTGTTATACTCCGTAGTTAAAGTTCTTACTCAACCTTTAGCTCTGATACCACATGTCACGACCCGGAATCCAATGTTCGAAAGTTGACATCAAACACCTCACTTGTATTCGACTGCCGAAGATTCAAACATCGAACTCTAGTCAAATGGAGCTTGTAACAACATTAGATGAATATAAAACAGAGGAACCAAAATGAATATCATGCATTACATCACAGATACAACATCCTCATAATATCCATTACAACATCAGAGTATCATTATACAAATATCATAACTCTAAATAGAACATCATAATAGAACAACAAGTGATCATATGCCAAAAAGTCTTCAAAGGAATGAAGCGATAGTGAACTTCCAAAACTAAGCACCTTGAGATCCAAAAGCTTCCAAAATATCTCCAAAACAAAAGCCTCTAAAAACGATAGCCTCCAAACCAAATCGACTCCAAATACAGCTAACACCAAAACACAGAAAACCTGCTACTAGGTAGCCCGTGTGGAAATGATGGGCACCTAGAGTTTAGAAAAGAAACAATAAACTCCGGTCAGTCATGGGACTGGTTTGAGTAAACAAAGATAGTTGCTTTTAAATAAAAAGACTTTTTAAAAGAAAACCATTCATGCTTTTGGAAAATGAAACTACCATAAGCCCTCCCGACACATACACAATGCAATCGCACACTTGGGGGAGGTTTTCCCTTATGATAGTCAAATATGCTTAATACGAGAGAAGTTCTTTGATATTATTACTAGTGCATAGTGTGAAAACATTTCAAAAATATAATATTAATCTTAGCCAACATAGGTACCATCATACTATGCCTACTATAGCTGCCATGTTAAATGGCAGGTTCTACAACTAAAAACGTACTGGGTTCGTTTTAGAAATTGGATTTCCAACAAATGGTCAGGTTAAGGAACTTCATATGCCACATGGGCACGCCTTTGTAGGGACATCCCGAGAACTTAACCAGTTCTCTGCCAACATAAGGCTGGGGTACCTCTGTAACTAGGTAGCTACTACACGACTATGCCATTCCCCGGTCGTTTGTGACCTTTATCCGAGGGCCCTCTATCACAAAGCAACAACCACAGAGTAAATGAGATTGCAGCAACCACATAGGTAAAGTTTCCGGGCTCCATACCATGATACCACCTTTTTCCAGAAGGAAATGACATACCCTAAAGGGTGCATCCCTCATAACCTTGCCGCATCTTTCCTGTTTCGACCATTTCCGGGGTGTGAGGTCCGATGAGGTCTCATCCACAAAGCTACGCTTTACACGAAAGCCATGCTTTGATCACAAATGATCAACAAATGATCATCAACACACAGCAGCACTTAGCATGCCACACTACCAAATTGGGAGTATACCGCTGATAACCTTCATCTGCATAACCTCTGAGCTCGTACGTCTCCGAGAAGGGTGTTAAGCTAAGGGAATAAATTCCCCGCCACCAATCAGATATGTATTTGAAAGAAATCTGCTTATATCTCAAAGTGTAGTGTCAGACACACAACCATACAAGTCTGCTCCGGGTTCGAACAGAACCGAACGCATTTCGTCCAATAAAGGAAGAAGCCCTTGCAATTCCGGGTTTCCACAATCCCGATCGGACTTCCCATCACATATGGAGATCTCTATACGGGAGCAACTCCATGGAGAGACAATCGATAGGTTACCCTATCATTTTCGAAGACACATGGTCTTCATCGCCGTCTTCAAATGCTATTCATTTCGTCGAATAACTATTCGGAATGGGTTATATGACACAAAGGTCCTCTCCCGGCTAATCCGAATAGTGAACGCTTAATTTCAAAACACGTGGGTGTATCAATTACAAGGATACACAATCAGGGTTCGATGTGGGTTTCGGATAACTAGATGAAATCCGACTCCCTATCGCATCGAAGTTTAAAAGGGGTTTTCATATACATATAGGAACGAATCACAAATCACAGTTCAGGACAAAGCAATTCACAGTATCACAACAGAATTGTCAATCCAGTACACAACATTTGATGATAGTCAATCATCTTCAATTAAGGTGAATGTGATTTAAGTGAATCAACCCTATAATTATCTTTATTAATTATTTTAAATCAATGTTTAATTTTTACTTAACTATGATTAATTAAATCTTAATTAACTTTATTACTTAATTATCCTTAATTAATCAATTTATTCATTCTTAATTGTTAACTAATTTAATTTCAATTACTTTTATTAATTAACTATATTTTAATTAATTAATTATTAATTGTAAAGTAATTACAAATCATTAATTGTTTAATCATTATAAACAAATATGGTTTTAAGTTAATACTTGAATATTTGATTTACTTCTTAATTTTTTGATTAAGTTAAATGTAAAACAATTTTATTTTAAAAATATAAATTTGAAATACCTTTTTAACTTCATAAATATCAAATAATTGTTTCAATACCACTTACCTCGCATTCCACTTAACAAACTATCATCTTTTTATAAAGAATGCTTTAAAATTTTAATTAACTTAGATCGTTAAAGTTTTTAAACCAGAAACCCTATTACCCGAGACACGCTTCGGGTTTTACCCAAGAAAACTTCTGTTTGCTTCGGGTTTTCTCAAAAACTTACTCGTATGCTCAAATTTTTCAAAACTTGAATTTTTTTCTAAGTAAATTTCCTTTTACCCTATGTTCGCTTCGAGTTACCCCTTTCTTCTTCCCAAACCATCAGAACCGGTACAACGACCACCACGTGCACGTGCACCGTGGAAGCTGCCACCTCCGGCCTCCAAGATCACCACCGACAGACCACCCTCGATCCCCTCTTGCTACCCAAACACAAAGAAACTCCGATTAAACACAAAAATGAAATCGAGTTATCTCGATCCAAATTAACACAGCGTCCATCACCAGAAAATGGCCTCGCCCCACCTCCTCTGGCCATCAGAGGTCACCAGATCTTGACCAAGGCTTCATCAATGAACGTCGTCGCGATTGGCACTAGTGTCACGAAGTCCGATCATCTAACAGCGGTACATCACCATTTTTTCAAACGTGAGCAAAAATGGGTTTTTAACCCTAATTTGATCTCGAATTAAAAATTTAAAGATTTATAAATTCCACTCGTATTTTTCTGGTGATCTCAAATATTCAATCTAACTATGACGATGAACTCGAGGCCCACAAATGCTTATATCATCAGAAATCGACAAAATTCATTTTTCTGATCAACCCCAATATCTCAGTAAAAACTTAATGAAAAATTTAAATTTTACTTTCTAAAATCATCATTTCCAGTGGTGATTCAAGTAGTATTACTGAAATCAAAATTCCTGAGGTTCGAATTTCGACATAATTTAAGTTATGACTGTGTTTCACATTTTCCAGAAAAAGGAACTATATAACTTTGCTTTGATTTATTACTGAAACATAGTGCATATTTCAACAACATTCTAATTTGTTTAGACTTTAATTTCAGAGGAGAATAGAGAGAGATCTTGAATTTATCATGGTTTTACTCTGTAAACCAGAGGTTTAGAGGAACAGGGAAGAAATTCTGAACATAACATTCCCAAGTAAAAGAAAACACGAGCACGTCAATTAATTCACATGCAAGAGCTTTTCAACATCCATTCAGGCATTCATATAACAACAAATGATTGAATAGATCAGAGGTTTACTCACCTTTTTTTCTGAAGACAGAAAGCTTCTGACAGTTTTCAAAATAAGGACGAAGCCTGGATTTCCTACTTTAAATCTTGAAGTTTAGATCTGCAACTTGCAAGTACAGATCTTTGATTACTCTTTGTTGTATTTATTCAGTTCACCAATAATAACAATTTTAAATTTACTTACAGTTTGGATTTTTTTAAATACAACAGAGAAAGCCTTTTTTTCCTGCTACCTGAAGTCCAAAAATAGGTTTAGTCTTTGATCTTGATTTCTTCCTACAACTGATTAATACCATTATTTAAATTTTTTGCTTTATTACTATTTAACAACTTCAAATTAAAATTTTAAAAAAAAATTTACTTGCCTTAAATTACTTCAGAGTATCCAACTCTGCCTTTTTAGCCAAAACTGAAGCTCTGTGTTTATGCTAATCTGCAGTATAAATTTGTTTATTAAAACTTGATTTAAAAATCATAAATTCATTAAACCATAAAGTATAGAGTTTTACCTGAGAGATGGAAACATAAACTACAGCTTGATGTTTTAAGAAGATCTTCAGATTTTAATTTTTACTTTTGAATTGAAGAAAAAAGGTTGGCAGTTCTTCTGATTTTTTTTTTCGCTTTGGGTGTTGGAGTTTGAAATGCTTAAATCTTTGTTACTGTACTTTCAGAGATTTGGGAGGCTAAATAATTTGAAAATGGAAGTTGAAAAGTTTTCTATGATTTTAAAAGCCTATTATTTTAATCAGTCAATTATATTGAATGCCATTTTTAGAAAATAATCATGAGATCTAAACACTTGTAAATTTTACTCCATCTCATTTATGTATGTTTAACATTTGTAATTTCACAAAGACAAAAGAATTTTTAAATAAATTTTATATCTTACTTTATAAATAAATATACCCCTTATTCATTAGCATATGCATATATACAATGTTAAAAGAAGAATTGTTTTCACCAATCTTTACATTATATTAATTTACACCTTAATGATTTTAAAAGCCAAATATTTTTTTAAAACATTTATTTTAAACTTAAATTCAAATTTTAATTCAAACTTGAAATAAAAATCCATTTATGTCTATTTATATACTCATATCCATACTTATGCAATTTAAATTCAAATTCAATGTTTACATTCAAAACTACTCATATGTGCATTATATATATACATACAAAATTTTAAACTCAAATGACTTTTTAAAACATTCATTATTTCAAAATTTTAAACTCAAAAGAAATTGGAATTTATTCATATATGATTATCACTTATTTTATTTGTTTGAGATTTTTCAATTTATTTTGAAATTAAATTTCAAAAAATTAAAATATATTATTAGTTTTAATTCATATTTTTTTTGGGGATGTTACATTAATCCTTGAGTCAATTTATCCTATCACAGTTTTTCTAAAAGTGATATGAACAGTAATCCTTCCAGTAAAATCCTGGACTAATTACCCTTTCTGTTTTCTTGAGAACATACATTTTTATAATTGATTTAACCCTTGAAATCATATTCAAAAAAAAGGAAAATATACCTCTATACATTATCCAAAATATCATGCCAAGATATACGTGTGTGTGTGCGCGCGCGCTGCGCTTTTATAATATAACATTGTTGAACTTTGAAATCATTCAAAGATTGTTGTATCTCAAAATCTTAGGCTATGAAGTCATATATAACAAAGCAAGTGCGACATTGATATAGCTATTGTGGGTTATCGCATCTCTCTATGTCACTATTATGTTAAAGCACCTGATTTAACAAAGCATGACCATAAGGCCATAAGGTCAATATCATTTATGTTGCACAACATTAATGTATAGGTTGTCAAATATAAGCGTCGTAGTCTTTGGTCTACACTGTATAAAGCTTTAAAAATTTGAAATATGGGAATGCTGACATTGATGACCTTTGGCATCAATATCGTAGAGTCATTAATATCGTTCATATCAATATAGAAAATAGACATCATAGCCATTTATACCAATATCAAAAGTAAGGCTTATTGCTGCATTGCTGCCTAAAGTAATAATGCCATAATTATATATATGCGGTATCATGCCCTTTAATATCAATATCGAAGATGCGGCCTTACTCCTTATAAAATTGATGTTGGTATAAAAACATGCGACATAGAAAACATGCGACATCATGATAGCTTGGGCATAGATGGTGTAACATCCTGGTATTTTCAACCATTCGCATCCGCACATGTCAGACTTGAATTGTTCAAAATATCATATTGTTAATTTACATTGGCAAAACTCAGCATATATAGCAAATAAATAAATCATAGAATCACAGACACGGTAATGTAACAATAAG
Source organism: Allium cepa (assembly GCA_030765085.1). Classification (NCBI taxonomy): domain Eukaryota; kingdom Viridiplantae; phylum Streptophyta; class Magnoliopsida; order Asparagales; family Amaryllidaceae; genus Allium; species Allium cepa. The sequence goes on from CM060929.1 coordinate 218,236,485, forward strand.
CAGTGGAAACAAAAGAATAGTAGTTCATGAAGCTACTATATATATAACAGAGTTAAACAAGATACAAAAGAATTCTAACATGCATAGAAGTCTCAATACAATAATCATATACAAATCTGAATACATCACTGGAATCAACTGAATAACTGAAAGCTGAATAGATAGATGGATCTTAAAGCGAAGCTCCGACTCCAAAGATGGGTCTCAAATGCTGTATCACTCAGTCTGACCCGAGCGTAAAGTAAAACACAAAGCACTCGAGTCAGGAATAACCTTCTTATATCAATAAATCCAACTCAAGTGAAATATCAACTGAAATACAAGTAACTCAAAGGATGTTTGGGATAATCATCCTCTAAGGATCCGTTAAACTATATACTATGTAGTAATATACGCTATTATAATTGTTAGTCTTTGAGATGATGGTTTTGATGACAACAACCTTAGAATAAGATTATAAAATATAAATACTAACATTATAGTTTAGATATATATGTATATGCAATATTTAACCATGCAGGTACCTAGAATGAAGACTGTACAGTATAAAGATTCAAGACTGAAGATCAAGATTGAAGACTCATGAGCATCAAGATTATCAAGAGTTCAAGATTTCAAGTAATTTTATTTGGAAATTTTTTTAAAACTCATAAAAAGCACTGGCATCTTAAAATCCAATTTATTCGTGGAATGCAATCCACTTCAAGCCTATTAAAGGGATGGAACCCTAAGTAGAATGAAACCTACAAAAAATATAGTGGAACATTGTTTTGTTCCACTAACTTTTATTCAAAATGATTTACAAAAATTATCTTATTTTCAAAATGATTTCAAAATCTTCCTTTTAAAAAGATCAAAAACATCTATCCTGGTTTTAAATATTTTTTAGCCTAAAAAATAATCTTTATTTTCGAAATCAAATTATCTGTGGTTTTAAAACTATCTTTTAACTATAATATATTCATTTAACTTTTATTATTTATACTTAGATTTAAATATAAAATTATAATTAAATTTTATATGTATCAAAATATTGTTCTTTATATTTACTTATGTATAACTATAGCTAAGTATATTTATAAAGTTTAAAATAGTTGTAATGTAATATAGAAGTTATTTTCAAAGAAAAACAAATCACCAAAAATTCCTTTGGCATGTCGACATCCTCAAGTACCCCATGTCGACATGGTAGTAGTTTATTTCAAAAAGTTTGAATTTCAAAGGAAGTGTCTATTCGTCATATCCTTTCACGAATGGACATGGCTGTTGTTCTACTATAAATAGGGGTGGTTTTGAATGAATTTTCAATCATATTTTTTGGTTTTCACTCCTCTTCTTCTTTCACATTTCTTTATAAACATTCTTACCGTTACCCTACCGAAATCAACATTGAATCTAACTAGATCATTTCTGTTTTGATTCTCTATCGCTATCTCAACAAGATCTCAGTGCTATTTAGAGTTATATACTTCTTTGTAATCAATTTAGCGAGAAAAGGGGTGACTGTGGCCTTGGAAACCAATCAAGTAAAGGTGTGATCGTAGCATTGGAAATCAATCAAGTAAAGTTGTGATTGTAGCCTTAGAAATCAATTAGGTGAACTTGTTGCCCCTGATCAGGTATCTCTACCCAGAGGATTGTGAATCTGGAGTAGTGTACCTCGTGGCCTTGAAATCGAGGGTGTAATTGTACAATTGTTTTTGAAAGGAAATCCGTATTTGTGTGGATGTGGGGTAACCCCGAACCAGCATAAAATCCGGTGTGTTCATTCCTTTACTGCTTTTACTTTATTTCTGCATCTGTGTTTGATTTTGTGATCATATCTGTGTCCGAATATTGCATACGTTTGTGTTCAAATTAATATAAATTCAAAAAGATTTAGTAATTCCTTTAAACACTATTCACCCCCTAGTGTTAATCCTAGCCTTAAGATCCGTATTCCGCATTTTTCACATTTGGTATCAGAGCAAGGTTTTCAAAGTTTCATAATCTGATTTTTGAAAAAGTTTTTAAAATGACTTTGTTTAAAAAAAAATTCATACTAGTTTAGAAATATTTAGATCATCATTGTCTCAAGAGTGCATATAATCAATATTCAAATTCAAGTTGTCTACTAAGATTGTTTGATGTGCGGAAAACATGTTTTATGGGGGTTGAGGAATCAATCCACAACAGACAGATTGTGCAGATCAAAAAGAATAAATGGATACTTGATAGTGGATGCTCTAGACACATGACTGGTAATCCGGATATGCTGAATGATATAATATACAAAGGCGAAGGACTGGGTAATTTCGGAGACAACTCAAAAGGATATGTGATTGGCATCGGTAGAGTCGGTACTCTGAAACTCCTATTATTACTAATGTTTTGCTAGTTAAAAATCTGAAACATAATCTGCTAAGTATTAGTCAACTTTACGGTAAAGGATATAAAATTAAATTTGAGAAAGATAAATTCACATTGAAGATAATAATTCAACCATAATATTTGAGGGAATTAGGAAAAAGAATATTTATATTCTTAACATGAAAGTTTCAAATGATAACCTATGTCTTTTGGCAAATACAAGTGACCCTTGGATTTTGCATAAGAGATTTGGGCATTTGAATTTCAAACTCTTATCTAGACTGTCAAAACATGATCTAGTACGAGGTCTCGCTAAAATGAATTTTAAAGTAGATAGTCTATGCGATGCATGTCAGTTAGGAAAACTTAGAAAAAGTTCCTTTAAATTAAAAGATATGATTTCAACTTCAAAACCTCTTGAATTACTTCACCTTGATTTATTTGGTCCATCTTAAATTCTGTCAATAAATCATAGTAGATATATTTTTGTAATTATAGATGATTATTCTAGATTTGCTTGGATAATATTTTTGAAACATAAAAGTGATACTTTTGAATGTTTTAAGAATTTTACAAAAAGGATTTAAAATCAACTATAACCATTCGTAGTGATCATGGTGGTGAATTTAAAAATGAAAAGTTTGAGAAATTCTGCAATAAAAAGGGAATAACTCACAATTTTTCATTTCCAAGAACTCCACAACAAAACGAGGTAGTAGATCGTAAAAAAAAGGACGATTCAAGAGTGTGCGAGGACTATGCTTTCAGATAGTAAATTACAAAAATATTTTTGGGCAGAAGCAGTTGCTACCGCTTATTATATTTTAAATAGAATTTTAATTAGACCTTTAACTGATAAGACACTTTATGAACTTCTTCACAGAAAGAAAACTAAGGTATATTATTTTAGAATTTTTGGAAGTAAATGTTTTATTTTAAATACAAAAGATAACTTAGATAAATTTGATCCTAAATCCAACAAAGGTATCTTTATCGGATATTCTAATAGAAGTAAAGCATATAGAGTGTTTAATTCAAGAACTAACACCATCGAAGAAACAATGCATATTTCATTCGATGAAAAGCTCAAAAAATTTGAAGATACAAATGATGAAGAGGATTTAATCACTCAAAGTCAAGAGTCAACTGAAACTAATAATGAAATTAATTATCCTAATAAAAAGACTAAACTTTTAAAAGATCATCCTATAGAAAATATACTAGGAGATATGCAATCTGTTGTTAAAACTAGAAATCAACTAAGTAAAATGAGCAATGTGACCTTTATATCAACTATTGAACCCAAAAATCCAAAAGAAGCATCAACTGATGATTCATGAATTTTGGCTATGCAAGAAGAACTAAATCAATTTACTAGAAATGATGTTTGGGAACTTGTTCCTAGACCTGAAAATAAAACTATAATTGAAACTAAATGGTTTTATAAAAATAAAATGAATGAACTATGAGAGGCTGTTAGAAATAAAGTCCGATTAGTCGCTCAAGGTTATTGTCAAGAAGAAGGAATAGATTTTGATGAAACCTTTGCTCCCGTAGCAAAATTAGAAGCCATTAGGATTCTACTTGCTTTTGCAAATAATAATAATTTCAAATTATATCAAATGGATGTTAAAAGTGCATTTTTAAATGGATTTGTACCACTTTTTGAAAATGAAAAATTACCAAATCATGTTTACAAACTTAAGAAAGCTCTATATGGTCTAAAATAAGCTCCTAGAGCCCAGTAAGATAGACTAAGATCTTACTTATTACAATCAAATTTTGAAATTGGTAAATTAGGTAATACTCATTTTATTAAAAGAAGTAAAAATGATATTCAACTAGCACAAGTCTACGTAGATGATATCATTTTTGGATCAACTAATTTTGAAATGAATAAAGAATTTTCTGAAACAATGACAAAAGAGTTTGAGATGAGTCATATGGGTGAATTAAACTTCTTTCTTGGATTACAAATAAAACAATTAGATAATGGTATCTTTATTAGTCAAGAAAAATATGCTAAAGACCTAGTTAGTAAAAAAAAAATTGTCTACTGCAAGTGGAAAACCCACTCCCATGGCAACCAATGAGTACCTAAGTAAAGAAGATCTCTCAAAAGACGAAGATCAAAAATTATATAGAGGAATGAGTGGATCACTACTCTACATCACTGCTAGTAGACCTGATATCATGCATAGTGTTTGTCTCTGTGCAAAATACCAATCCCAACCTAAAGAGACCCACTTAAAAGCCATAAAACGTATCATAAGATATGTTAAACACACCTCTGATTATAGCTTATTTTACCCTAAAAATGATTCTTTTTACTTAATATCTTACTGTGATGCTGATTATGCTGGTTGTAAATCAGATCGAAAAAGTACAAGTGGAACTTGTCACTTTTTGTGGCATTCCATGATTTCCTGGTTTAGTAAAAAGCAAAACACAATTTCTTTATCTACAACTGAAGCAGAGTATATTTCTGCTGCTTTAGCCTGTTCTCAAGTAATATATATGCAGCAAACTTTAAAAGATTTTGGTTTAAATATCTCAAAATCAGCAATTTATTGTGACAATACTAGTGCAATAAATTTACCCAAAAATACTTGTAACAACCCTGTATTTTGTAATTATTTTATTGTATATTTTAATTTTTTTTAATGTAAGATTTTGATTTGAAAACTTATTTTACTTATTTGAAATGATTAAATTTATTATTTAAATATAATCTTGATTTTTATATGAGTTATAATTTCAAAATTTTGTAAGTTGAATATTTGCCTGAAATGCTGATTTTGGTCAAAATAGTCAAACTGTGACTTTCAACTTAAAATTTTAAAATTTTATAAAATTTTAATTTTTTTTCTTTTATGATGAAAGTACATAAAATTATAAGAACACCACTTTTCGTTTCGTTGAATTTGGATGTAAATTGTGAAAGTTAAAGCCTTTACAATATTGTGCGTATATAGGGTTATTTAACAATGACTATTTTTAAATTGTATAAATTACTTCTTCTTGGTTATATTTTATTTTAATATGTGATAATATGTTTTATTATGTATATTTTGAATTTTAAATATTTTTAAATGATAATAGAATTTTTCCAAAATTTACTGTATTTATTTCCTATTTTTAAAGGCTGTTTTCTAATTTTCTGCCATTTTCTTCATATAAATTATATTTAATAATTTTTTTTTTGTGAATGCACTTTTATTTTTTTTGTTATTTTATCTGTTATAAATATTTTACAAGTCCATGAAGATTTTCTAAAGTTCATTTGGATTTATTTCTAATTTTAAAGCCCAGTCTACAATTTTAAGCCATTTTCTTATTTTTAATTATATATATAATTTAAAATTTATTTATTTATTTTATGCACTCACTTTTATTTGCTGTGTTTTACTTTATTTTATTCATTTTACATGTATTTAAATTTAAGTAAATTTTTCCAAAGTGTATTGAAGTTATTTCTAATTCTTAAGTCTAGTTTTCATTTTTCTGTGCTATTTTTCTTATTTAATCATATCTAATTAATATTTAATTTTTAATATTTTGTTTATCTGTTATATTTTCGAATTTTAACTGAGATTTTAATTATTTTCAGTTATTTGGACGTATATAAATATATATGAGAAATTTGAAAGGGTTAAGAGCTAAGAAACGGAAAAACGTTTTATCCGTTTCTTTTGCAGTTTCTTCTGTCATTAATACAACAATTCATCTTAGCCATTCCTTTCCCCATCCTTTGCAGCCGACTTTCTCTTTTCATTCACGAATTTTTGAAGCCCCAAAACCCTAAAAATCATGGCCTCCACCTTGAAGAAAAAAAAATTAGGTAAATCCCTCACTTCTTTCTACTTTTCTTACTTTTCTATGCAATTTTGCCTTGTTTCTCTTCTAAGTTTGGATCGACCTCTTCTCCATAGCCGCAGCCACAAAATCCTACATCTCTTCCATGCCTCTAACACCATCTACTCCACCAACCATGACCATGTCCGAGCCATCTATGGTGGCCAAACCCTTCAAATTGCAACCTACATGCCTAAAAACAATGTTTTTGACCATTGTTGCCTCATTCCCTTCATCTCCACTTGTTGCCTTGCCTATATGATGTTAAACCTGATCTATATGATGTCATACCTGAGCCAAAGCATCATCATAGCCAAGCATAAGTGTCCCTTAGGCCAAGCATTGAAGTGGTTGAAGCAAGGTCCAATCTATCTTGTTCATTTCGCTTTGTATTTCAAAATTGTTTCAATGTTATTTTATGTTGAATGTTTATATATTGTCTGGTTTGTTTTGGGTTGATGATACAAAATCATATCTTGGCTATCTTTCAACTCAATCAAAAGTCGTGAAATTGTGCTTGTCGTGCCTTTGGAGTCGTGCTTGTATGTTGTTTTGGTCTCTAGCTTTGAAAAAGGTGAGTCTTTCTCACTCTGACATATATACTTATGAAAAGTGGATTGATGACAAGTGTTTAGTAATGAAAAATGTTATGCAAGTTAATGAAGATCATATGATATGCTATGCCATGTTATTACCATGTTATTACCATGTTAAAACTATAAATTTTCACCTGACATCTGATATATGACTGTATATTGTGATATTGACCTTGTTTATATTATTTCTGTGTATGATCACACTGCAAGTTCCCTGTTAGAAAAAAAGTTATGGGCTGAAATGATAGGCCTGAGTTATTTTATTTATTTATTTAAACTTGGGATTGCGGGTTTGAAATGATAGAGCCCGGATTTTTACCTTTTAAACTGCGGATTGAAATGATACATATCCGTATCACTTGACCTAGGCTAGAAAACTATATACAGACCCGTGGTTATTCTATAAAGTGCTTTGAATATTTTAAGTATTTTAAAAATATAAAATTATGAAATTTGATTTAAATAGATTTTGAAAGGTTTTAAAATAAATAAATTATGATTTTTCTATGTGTTAAAAATGTAATTTATGAATGGATTAACTGGATTTTGAAATATAACTTATGTTTGAAATTTGGAATTTTGACTAAAAATGATATTTAAGTTACATGAATAAAATGGACTTTAATTTTAGTTGGAAATGGTAAATATGATAAATTGATTTATATTTGAATTTAAGTGATTTATTAAAGAATTATTGATTTTCTATAAATTTAAGTGGTTGAATAAATGACTGTTGAAAATGAAATTTTAAAATATAACTTGACTTGAAAATGTGAAATTTGAGTTTTAACTAAAGATGTTAAATTAATCAAATAAACTGGAAGTTTAGTTAAATTTGTAAAATGGTAATATGAATCTGAAACGTATAGGTTTTAATTTATGAAAGAAACGTATAGGGTTTAATTTATGAAAGAAATGTATAGGTTTTAATTTATGAAAGAAACGTATAGGGTTTAATTTATGAAAGAAACGTATAGGTTTTAATTTATGAAAGAAACGTATAGGGTTTAATTTATGAAAGAAACGTATAGGTTTTAATTTATGAAGGAAACGTATAGGGTTTAATTTATGAAAGAAACGTATTGGGTTTAATTTATGAAAGGAACGTATAGGTTTTAATTTATAAAAGAAACGTATAGGTTTTAATTTATGAAAGAAACGTATAGGTTTTAATTTATGAAAGAAACGTATAGGTTTTAATTAATGAAATAACGTATGGTGTTCTAATTAATGATAGGAACATGTAAATTCCTAATTAATGAAAGAAGGTATAAGTTTTAATTAATGAAAGAAACGTATAAGTTTTTAATTAATGGAAGAAACGTGTAAAGTCCTAATTAATGAGAGAACATGAAAGTTTTAATTAATGCAAGAACATGTAAAGTTTTAATTAAGAAAGAAACATGTAAAGTTTTAAGTAGTGTGGTATTGATTTAAATTAATAAATGTTCATTATTGTAATAGGAATATAAAATTTAAAACGTACATTTGACACGTAGATTTTAATCAATGTAATGGTGTATTTTAAATTGATTAAAATGATAAATGTTACTTACTGTAATAATAAAATGTAAGTTGATAACGTACCTTTGATAAGCAAGTTTTAATTTATGTAAATGGCATACTTTAAATGATTAAAATAATAAAGTTTCTTTATTGTAATAATAATGTAAGTTAATAAGGTGCTTTTAACTTAACATAAGAATTTCGGTTTATATTGTATATTACAGTAAGAAAGTTTATTTAACTATAAGGCTATGATAAATTGACATGTTAAAATTTTAAACTTATCAATACTTTGATTATATACAATGTAAAGTGGAAAGTAGTACATTCCAAAAATGCTATGATTCCTTGAGGTAACATTTCCAAAATGCTATGATAATTTAAAGGAATATTTCAAGTTTAATAAATTTAAAGAAATATTCAATGATTTGAAAATTTGGGTTTTATTTGAATGATATAATATTGAATTATTTTTGAAATGGAAATGATACAATTGTGTTATTGTTTTGAAATGAGTATGATATTTTGGTCTTGAAAGTATAAATTATTTGAAATAAAATATCCATGGGTTATAATAACGATTGGTTGTTAAAGAGACCGGGATCGGATATTGTCTTATAGCCGGACAATACCGAAAACCACTTTAACAACTGTGTACGCGGTGGAGATTCCAGAATGAAGTAGGGTGGTGGCGATGTTCTCGAGGTATGTTACGTGGACCCAACTCCCGTGAGTTGGCATATATGACTAAAACAGGAGCTATACTGGGATACACAAAGGGTCGCACCCTTTCATCGAGCATGCTCCATCGGAAACCATTCTATTACTGTTGTGATTCGATTCGGTGGCGCCACTTTGATTCGGGGGTATTGTTCGAGGTGGGCGGAAGCTGCTGGCTTGCCGTCACCACCGGTCCGGGAGTGCAAACGGTGTATCCACCCTGGCATTGCCTCGCGTGCCGTTTCATATCCTTATATCGAGCCCACTACGATTTTGGTTTTAAAGATCCGACCGCGTTAAGGTTCACCATCCCCTTAACGCTATTTTCTATATGATTATACTTTACTGATTAGACACTACCGTATATAGCGTATATTACTACATAGTAAATAGTTTAACGGATCCTTAGAGGATGGGCGGTCCCAAGCATCCTTTAAGTTACTGATGCATTTTGTTACTGTTCACTTGAGTTGATTTACAGTTTATAAGTATTTATGTCCTGACTCGAGGGTTTTGTGTTTTGCTTTACGCTCGGGTCAGATTGAGTGAGTTAGCATTCCAGATTCACCTTCGGCGTTGGAGCTTTCCTTGAAGATCCAGCCTTCTATTTTGTTTCAGTATCCAGTGTTTTAGTGATGTATCTTGTTACTCTTCTGTTGTATCTTACTTAACTCTGATGTATCTCATATTTATATAGTAGCTTCATGAACTACTATCTCTTTTTCTTCCGCTGCATTTTTATATACTCTGTGTCTGTGATCTGTGATTTTATTTACTGTATATTCTGAGATTTGCCAAATTTTTATTTACAACGCGATATTTTGAGCTATTCAATTCCGGCATGAGTGTCTACCTATACACTTATAATGGATGCGAATGGTTGAAAATACCGGGTTGTTACAATACTATTCATCATGCTCGAACTAAACATATTGATATCATACACCATTTTCTCAGAGATAATATAAGTAAGGAAGTAATTACTCCGATTATATCAATTCCGAGAATCAAATTGCTGATATTTTAACAAAACCATAAAATGAATCTATATTTACTAAATTAAGAGGAGAATTAGGTATTTGTTCAATAACTGAAATATAAAATATAAATAACAAAGTATAATTAAAAATTAAATCAAAATAAGTCAAATAGTAAAAAGTTCAAGCACCATGTCGACATCCCCCTATACCCATGTCGATATATAACGATTTTTTATTTTTAAAATTTTTCCCACAAAAATTCAAATAAGTGGTTATATATTCTTCTTATTTTCGAAATTTTTATCATTCTTTCTGTTTCCTTTCCGTTCTAACTTCTGAAATCAATAAAACTATAGCCTCCTCTTCCAAATCAAACAAAAATTCAACCTTTTCGTTCCCTTCTCCTTCTTCTAGACCTTTTTCAACGAACTACGCTAGCAAGAGTAATGAAAATGGAGGATTCTTTGAAGGATGCACTGCAACAAATGACTGAAATTCAAGTGGTGCAACTTAGAATGGCCAAAGAACAAGAACGGCAAGGCAAAATCCTTAGAAATTTGCAAAAATTTCTAATGGACAATCACGCTAATCCGATCTTGATTGATGAAGAGTCTTCAGGAGATAAAGTGCAAGAGGACAGCGACAAAAAAAGAAGAAGAAGAAGAAGAATTCATGGAAGAAGAGCACGCTGAAGATGACGATAAAGTCGTTTGCGTTGGCGAAGTGTGCTTTAACAAAGACGGAAATCTTGTTGAACAATGTGGAAATTTCTGTTTCCACTATCCAAATTGCTCGGTTCATAGATCTCCCATTTTCAAAGACACGCATTAGTTTCTTTTCATTCTTTCTTATTGTTGTATGTTTTTATCTACGTTGTCTACACAAATGTACATATAACAATATAATTAATAAATAACTGTGTTCTTATATTTTATCACTATTATAAGTATTATCGTATATGGATTCTTAGTTAAGATAGTTAGTAATTTAGGACTAAGATTTAGTTTTAGAATTAAGTGATGATTATTTATGATAACACTGTCATTATAATCACATGCCATAGAGTATTTGATTAAAGAGGAGTTATATAGTTTCGAGTTAGTTTTTGTTGATGATAAATGAGGAGAACTATAAAATAGGATAGTTAGGCATAGATTAAGGGGGAGTCATTAGTTTTAGGGGGAGTTATTAGTATAGAAGTAATATTTTATAAACAAAGGTTATCATCATCAAAAAGGGGGAGATTGTTAGTCTTTGAGATGATGGTTTTGATGACAACAACCTTAGAATAATATTATAAAATTTAAATACTAACATTATAGTTTAGATATATATGTATATGCAGGATTTAATCGTGCAGGTACCAAGAATGAAGACTGTACAATATAGAGATTCAAGACTGAAGATCAAGATTGAAGACTCATGAGTATCAATATTATCAAGAGTTCAAGATTTCAAGTAATTTATTAGAAAATTTTGTTAAAACTCCTAGAAAAGCACTGGCATCTTAAAATCCAATTTATTCGTGGAATGGAATCCACTTCGAGCCTGTTAAAGGGATGGAACCCTAAGTAAGATGGAACCTACGAAAAATCCAGTGGAACATTGTTTTGTATCCACTAACTTTTATTCAAAATGATTTACAAAAATTATCTTGTTTTCAAAATGATTTCAAAATCTTCCTTTTAAAAAGATCAAAAACATCTATCCTGGTTTTAAATATTTTGTAGCCTAAAAAATAATCTTTATTTTCAAAATCAAATTATCTTTGGTTTTTAAACTATCTTTTAATTATAATATATTCATGTAACTTTTATTATTTATACTTAGATTTAAATATTAAATTATAGTAAAATTTTATATATATCAAAATATTGTTCTCTACATTTACTTATGTATTTTAACTATAGTTAAGTATATTTATAAAGTTTAAAATAGTTTTAATATAAGATAGAAGTTATTTTCAAAGAAAAACAAATCACCAAAAATTCCTTTGGCATGTCGACATCCTCAAGTACCCCATGTCGACATGGTAGCAGTTTATTTCAAAAATTTGAATTTCAAAGGAAGTGCCTATTCGTCATATCCTTTCACGAATGGACATGGTTGTTGTTCTACTATAAATAGGGATGGTTTTGAACGAATTTTCGATCATATTTTTCTGGTTTTCACTCCTCTTCTTCTTCCACATTTCTTTATACACATTCTTACCATTACTCTGTCGAAATCAACATTGAATCTAACTAGATTATTTCTGGTTTGATTCTCTATCACTATCTCAACAAGATCTCAGTGCTATTCAGAGTTGTAGACTTCTTTGTAATTAATTTAGCGATAAAAGGTGTGATTGTAGCCTTGGAAATTAATCAAGTAAAGGTGTGATTGTAGCCTTGGAAGTCAATCAAGTAAAGGTGTGATTATAGCCTTGGAAATTAATTGGATGAACTTATTGGCCTTGAAATCAAGTATCTCTGCCCAAAGGATTGTGAATATGGAGTGGTGTACCTCGTGGCCTTGAAATCGAGGGTGTAATTGTACAATTTCATTTGAAAGGAAATCCGCACTTGTGTGCGGGACTGGATGCAGGGTAATTCCGAACCGGTATAAAATCCGGTCTGTTCTTTCCTTTACTGCTTTTACTTTATTTCTGCATATGTGTTTGATTCTGTGATCATATCTGTGTTTGAATATTGCGTACATTTGTGTTCAAATTAAAATAAACTCAAAAAGATTTAGTAATTCCTAAAAACACTATTCACCCGCCCTCTAGTGTTAATCCTAGCCTTAAGATCCGTATTCTGCATTTTTCACAATAATAATGTCTAAAGTAAACTATTAAAATAGCGTTAAGGCGTTATCCATATCCCACTCAACACATTTTATAGTACCAATAGTCTATACAGTACCGTAATACCTCCAGATCAGGAGGCTGCCAGAGGATACTCCATAGGTACAACACAAATCAAACACGCAGAAGGCACGCTACAATAGGTGACACGGCACAACTAGGCAATGTCAGGGTAGATATACCAATTATGCATCCGGGCTGGTGGTAATGCATAGCAGTTACTATCACCAAACTCGGAACACACTCCCAAATCCAAATCAAGGGTGGCCACCAAATCAATCACAAAGTCAAAATATAATGTCGAAGGAATGTGCCCGATCGGAGGAATGACCTCACTTGGCTTGAGAATCGCTCCTATTTTAGCTACCTTATGTCAATTCACGTGAGTCAGGCCCACGTATATACCTCAATAGAATGTCGCCACTGTCTTACTTCATTCTAGAATCTCCACCGTGTACACGGTTGTTAAAGTGGTTTTCGGTATTGCTAGAGAGTATGACAATATCTGATCCCGGTCTCTTTAACAACCAATCATTATTATAACACCGCGGTCATTTCAAAGTAATTTATACTTCAAAACCAAAATATCATTGTCATTTCAAAACCATATCAATACGATATCATTTCCATTTCAAAACCAAGTACGATGTCATTTCCATTTTAAATATATCCATTTCCAAAATCATAGCACTTTCAAAGTTATATCACTTTCGAAACCTAACACTTGAAATTATAAAACTTTCAACACATAATACTTTGAAATGCATAACTTGGAACACATAACTTCCACCACTTAAACAGTTTAGATATATTAAAATAGTATATATAATAAAATAGTTTATAAAGTAAAATAGTTTATATAAAAGAGTTATAAGTCTAAATAGTTTATATTAAAGTAATTAGCATATTAAAATAGTTTATATTAAAATAATTAGTATATTAAAATAGTTTATATTAAAAATAGTTTATAATGATTTATATTAAAATAGTTTATATTAAAATAATTTATAAAGTAAAATATAAAATAGTTTTAACAGAATTTAAAATACTTCATATAATAAAATAGTTTCCTCAAATTTCACAAATCGATTCCAAATCAACTCGAATTCCAAAAATTCAAATCAAATCTCAAATCATCAATTTCAATTTATTACAGTTTCCTAATAAACCATTTCAAATTATATCGATTTCAAATACAGATTTTTAACCACAAAATAAACCATTTGAATTTCAATATTTTCAAAGCTTTAAATATTCAAACATTTCAAAACTAGATTTGATAATTCAATATATATATATATATATATATAATTCACTTTACTATTATTTATTTTGAAATATTTACTTGATCATTCAAATAGCATTTAAGTAAAACTTCAAATTTCAAATTTAAATGAAACTAAATATACCATTTCAATTTATGTAAATTTGAAATATTCATTTAAGTCACTTTTAATGAAAAATCAAGTTATAAAATCATATCTTTAAAATCTCAAATTTAATAAATTTCAAATCAAACTTATTTGAGTATAATTCTTAAATAAATTCAATTTCAAAACCTAGAAAATTATTTCAAAAAATATATACATATATTGACCAATAGTGTCTGTATATAATTTTCTATCTTATGGTCACGTGTTACGGATATTTATTATTTCAATCCGCAATTTAAATATATACGGGTGTATATCATTTCAAGCCGCAATCCCAAATTCAATTCAATGAAAATCGCTTGGGTTTATCATCTTAACCATAACGATTTTCTCCTATTCTAAAGATCGTTCAGGTATGTAACATTTCAACCCATAGGAAACTCTATACTAATAAATATGGATCTTGCAAAGTAACAACAGATATGGTAATAATATAACATGCATATATCATCAATATAAATAACAGATAATGGTGTCAGATGTCACAGGTGAACAGATACAGATAATAGCATATATATAGCAATGTAAATAACAAACAACATCATATTTCAATTGTCGTTTCAATTGAAATCAAATTTAATAAATATAAGAACGTAAATTGTAAGTGATTGCTCACCTTTCGAGGCTAGAGGAGATTTGACAGATGAAACGAGTTATGACTCCAAGCACGAATTCCGAAGCAAAGTAAGATTTGTACAGATTCGACGGATAGAGCTGATAAAAAGGAATCGATGAGAACAAGATATAATACATATATTTAAATTTTCTATAATCAACATTCAACTTAAATACTAATCAAAATAAAATCTATATTTACACATATATTATATCCACATATATCTTTCTCTAATAATTAATATAAAATTTTAAACTCTTATTAATATTATATATATATATTTCTAAAGAGAAGATCCAAATATCAATATTTATTATAAAATTAACATAACCAATTTAATTTAAAATATATATATGTATATATATAACCTATGTAAATATGTAAACCAATGTTATATCCATATCCAGACAAAACATACTACATAAACTTTTTATATGAAACCACTTATACATTTTCTTCCAAACTATATACATATTAAAAAACCAAACTCATATCCTTTAAACACTTCAAAATTCACTGTAAACATATAGTTGTTGAAAACATATACATATTTAACTGGAATATAGACTGACCTGACATGTATAATTATAGTTAACATACTGTAATTTATTTTATAAACATGACTTTGATACATACATATACACTAATAGATAATATATCTATGGGAAAGTCTATTTAGACACAAAATATGCACACAATTGGTGCCACAATTAATTTTCACCATTAGATTGCCCCCTGATTTCCACCTTCCATATAAGAACAAAAATATCTAACAGCTAAGATGCTTTGTGTCCCCAATTTGTGTCTAATTTTGTGTCTAAATTGCCGCCCCCTATATATATATATATTATAACTGACAACACATGTGCCTGCTTTATAATATAAATTATATAAAAACACCTATATACAGGCTTTTTAACAAATCCAACTTATATATATACTAATTGTAACAACATCATATAAACTCATATATATATATACCACTATATATACATATATATAAACTCATGTTCTTATTATATTTTAAAATCAATATAACTAATATATACATAAACTCTTATACAGACTTACGTATATAGTATACTAAAAATATAAATGAAACTTTTGTATATATTAACGACTATGCAAACCATGAACAAGAAAAAAGTATATGCATGGGTGAAACAGAATTGTATGCAAACTAAATACAGGTAGATTATACATATCCAATAAAATCTCAATGCAATTTAACAAATTTATGAACATATATAAATATCTAGAAACTAACATATATACCCCTATATATCGTAACCTTTATATACATTTATATAAACTAATATAAAAATTTACATACTTCAAAACATGAACAGGATACACTATATAATATAATACATAGACTTACATATTACCACTGTCATACAAAATTAAATAGTAGTTTAAAGACTTACCCTATATAACAGCTGCGAGAAAAATGATAACAGAGACTTTTAACGTATCTATATATGAAAGCTCAACTTGACGCAATAAAAGACATAACTTATATAATCATATAAACTTCTATAAACTATAGTTGTTTAAAATCAAGCATATATAATATAATATGACTTAATATAAAGGTCAGATGATATATATATATATATATATATATATAGACACACACACACAACAGATTGTACATAGTTATAAGTAATATAGTTTGTAAAGCTTCATACATATAAATATCTATATATATGCAATTTAGAAATCAATACTTAATACTAGTATTATATGAAATATGTCAAGTCAGAGCAAAGCTTCAACAATAATATATACTGTAAACCCATATCCAAACGGAAATCTATATATTTATAACCCAAATAGATCCTACTTTATTATGAATTAATATATATATATACCTTATATAATTCATAGCACAAAAGAGGCCGGGCTTGGCTTGTTGCCGAGTAGGGAAGACATGGCAGCGGCAAACGAGATTCGGTTGGGGAGTGACTGTGCTCGGCCATGTAGAAGAGCAGAGATGAATCGGTGAGGGCGGAGGAACTTCGGCGGGCTATCGGCTTGAAGAGGTTAAGAGGAGGGGGCATGGTTGGATAGTAAAGTTTGAAGAGAGGGTGGAGGGAAGAGATGGCTTCAGGCAATAGAAATTTGGGTAGGAGATGAAAGAAAATGGATGTGGTTTCAATTCAGAATGCAGAATGTACAATGTATATTGTTATTAAAATTTTCTTTTGAACCAATGAAATATGAAAGATCAAAGTTTAAATCTGAAAATAGTGAAAGCCAATAGCCACATTCAGGGAATTATAAATGCTAAATGGTTTCACGGTAGATAAACCAATGGTCATAAGAAGTTTAGAAGCTAAAATTTTAGAACCAATACGGTTGACCAATTCATGTTTTCCACTGTATACCGGATTTCGAAACACAGAATTGAATATACGGCAGAGATCAGCATGACGAGACGATCAAAACGGTATACAGATATCAGTGGAACCACCTGTTCAGTTAATGCCCCGCTATATCTCATAGCGGATTTCTACCGCTATGATTTTTCCATGCAGCCCCAAAATATAGTATTTCCGCTTTAAGCCCCGCCGCTATATCCCCTTATTTCCGCTGTATCTTCTTTAATAAAATGAATTGAAAATTTGCATTTATAAAATATAAAAATTATGAAACTAATTTATTTGATTTAATTTTTAACACATTTTCAGAAATGAAAATACTCTATGTGATAACCTGAATGTTGGAAGTATCTGTAACCGGTAATCAACTGGGTTAAATAATAGAAATACTGAATTATTGATTGAACAAATGAATCTGATAATAGATATTTATATCTGGGTAAATATTTATTTGATCATATCTCAATATAATCACTTAAATTTGACAAATTATTCTCTTAAAACAAATAATAATTTATATATATAAGCAGATTTTGGAATAGAAAATTTTATTATTATCAAAACAAATATAAAAATGTGTTTGTTTAATTATAAGTATGTGAGTGGATTTTAAATGGAATTTGAATTTGAAATTCAATAAACAAATGTCTTAAAATGGATTGGTTTTAATATATATGAGAAGGTTTTTCTTTTTTTTTCCATATGTAAATTAGGTTCAAAATTATCTCCTTAAAGGTTATATATAAATACAAATAAAAGAAAAGTAGAACTATAAATTTATTACACACACATATATATAAATAAATATAATATAAGTAATATAAAGGATATATATTATATAATAACTATTCTCATGCTAAAAACAAGTAAAGTAACAAATGTAAATCGTTTTACTTAAGAAATAAACAAGTGTAGAAAGAAAATAAACATGTGAATACAATGTTAGATTGATTTTATTATAGAACTACAAGTGGAGGCAGATTTGTAGCAAATGTTAACATGGTATAATCTGATGTTACAAGTGGCATAATTGTCCTCTTTCAAAATTTAATTTCATGAAAGTGAATGAATTAAAAAAATCAGGCTTTGCTTCCAGATTTCTTCTCAAAAACCTGTAAACTGAAGAAAAAAAGAAAAAAAAAGAGAAAACCACAACCTGATCAAAGCAAAGCAAATATCAACTCCAGTTTTCAGAATCATCAAATTAAGAGTCAACTTCAGTTTCAAACAAAGTCAGATCCAAGTTTGAATTCAAAAACAAAATTACCAGATTTCAATAACAAGACTGTTCTCTGTTCTAAGCAACCCATCAGGTGAGTAAATTCACTTCTTAAACTTAGATCTATTTGAATCTTTGGTTTTCATTTTGATCTTGAAAGTTATGAATTTAATATGTTGAGATAGTTATATATTTGTGCCTGTAAGTGTATGTAAACTGTGTGCATGTCTGGTTTAAAGGCAATGCCTGCCTCTGTTTGATTACAGGTTTCCAAACCCTGTTCATAATGTAAACCTCCATCTCGAATTTATTGTAGGTTTTAGAATCTTAATAAATTTTGTTATACAACCCAAATCTAAGTTCTAAAGAAATAAAAAAATATTTTTAGATATTTTTATAAAATATTTTCACTGTAAATTGAAAGATTCCAGTAAAATCAACTCAGGTCAAAAATCTTGATTTTTAAATTTTTACATTTTGATTGTATATTTGGATTTGTGTTAAGAAAACATGATTTTTAATTTAGATATTAAATTTTTTAAAATCATGGTCAATGAGAAATTGAAAGATAAACAGAAAATGTTCTTTAGTCAATTCTGGATGATCGGGAAGGGTAGGGTTGTCGCGTTCATGGTTGATGGAAGTTTGAGAGTTGGAGATTATCAGAAAAATAGCAATTGAATTTTTAGATCATCGATTTATCTTGTCGGCGATAAAATAGGGTTTAAGTACCCAGTTGAAGCAATGTTGATTCTCGAGTTCATTTGGCGAAGAGAGAAGATCGGACTAAATCGCATGGGGGGAGTCGATGCAGGAGACTCTGGCGATGGTGTGTGTTCGTCGACGTTGGCTCTGATGGACTAGATCGACGCGGCGAGGTGTTTTCGTCATCGGTGTTTGGTTTCAATTAGGTGTTGGACGACTCAATTTTGATGCTGAAGCAAGTTAATGAATCTGAGTGTGTGTGGCAACTCTGGAGATGATCAGAGACCTTGCATCATCGGCGAAGTTGGCCGGAGCTATGGCTTTCAGTTATGCACGTGAATGCGAGTCAGTGTGTATGCGTGGGAATTGATGTTTCGTGACGATTCGAAGCAAATGGTGGGAAGCCTCGAGAAAGTTTTGTGATGGCTCGAGTTTTTTTGGGTTTGTACGCGAGTGTTGCCTGCAAACAGTTTTTTTATTTTGAAGTCCAGAATCATGTTTAAGAGAGAAAGGAAGGAAGGGGAGAGTGCTCGGGTGAATATTCAAGAAGGCTTAGTAGTTGGCTCGGGTTTTCTTGGTTATGTGAATAAGTAAATGGGGTTAACTAAGCTTTTCAAGAAATTAAAGTTTCATAAAGTAAATGTGGTTGAATTCAAATTGTTGATTGAAATAATTATATAGGGGTGATGATAATTGATTCATAAGTACTTTTCAGATGTGATTTAATAATGATTAAATTAAATAGATGTCTTAAGCTAGGGTGTTAGACTTAAGTAAATTAAGGGTCTATAGTAATTTTGGTATGCTATATATAAGTTAATTCTAAAGCTTTCAATTTAAATATGATTTATACGATAGTTAAGGAATTAAATAAGGTGATGATTTATCTTAGATTAATCAAGGACTTAAGTAAATAAGGATAAGTAAATTTATAGTTGATGGTTATAAATAAATTTATTAGAGATTAATTAATTGTTAAGGGTTAATAAATTAAATTATTAAAGGATAATTAATTAATAAAAATAATAATGGTTAATTATTGGAGATCATTAACTAATGGGGTAATTACTTGATGAAGTAATTAAAGGAAATTACTTAAGAGAAGTAATTAAAGATTAATTACTTAGCGTAATTAATTAAAGAATTGATTAATTAAAGGAATTAATTAAGGGTTAGTTAATCAATGAGTATGATTAATTGAGGGATAACTAATCAATGTAAGTGGTGATAAGGTAATTAATTGAATAATTACTTAAGGACCATGGTTGTTAATGTGATGGGTAAAGGTTAATAAATTTGTGTAATTAATTACTTATTGAAATTAAAGGATAATTAGTCAAGGGTGATTAATTAAGATGGATATTTAAAGGATGGTCGGATTATTGGTTTGTAATTAATTAATGTTAAGTAAAGGTATCTAAGTGATTAAGGATTAGTAATTAATTTAATTAGAGATAATTAAATATGTCTTATAAATGATTGAACAATATTAGATGCCTTGGATTATTTGTATCTCTAGTATGTGTTTGGAATGCTTTGTGATATGATGTGTTTTGTAATATGAGATGTTGGGTTGAAGAGTGATAATGTGATTATCTATGATGAATTGCTGTGTAAAAGTGACATCATATATTTTAAAATTGAGTTATATTCACTTGGATAACGGGGTTAAGATGTATGGAATTCGAAGAATCTGGGGTCGGCTATTAGAAAATACCCGAAACCACTTCAATTATTTTTTGAAAATTTATATTTGAAATCAATAGGCTGGAATGTAATGATTTAAGTGAATTGGATCATTTAATCTAAGTTTTGGTACTTAGAATGGATGTATGAAATAAGTAAGGATTACAACAAATTGTGAATTGTAAATTGATATGAGTTACCCGGGTTTTATGTAAGTTTCATGCCGATGTTTTCCATGTTAAATGGGTTTACTCACGCTGGTTTCCAGCCTGACCCGGGTGTTACTTGGATGTAATGCTCAGGTCAGACCGAGTATTACATATTTCAGGTAAGGACGTTTTGGAACTCAGGAGGCGAGCTAGAGGGCAGGAACGTATGGAGAATTTTCCACTGTGATATGTTATTGTATAACTAGGACATGTTATTTTAAACTGTCCAGTGATTGGTAATGGTTGTAACTCTGATGTATAAAAATATAAGTGTAATGATACAGATATTCTTTGTAAAACTATTATTTATGCGTTATTATATTTTATCCGCTGTGAATGTGAGATTCTAAGTTTGAGTTTTCTGTTTCTTCTTTTACCCTTTCTTCTTTTCACTAACTATCTGGAATTTTCGGGATCGAAATTTCCGGGTCGTTACACTCTAATATTCTACTGAATTTAATTATGTTATATATAACAGTTTTATGTTTATTTAAAGTATAATCACACATGTTTTTATTTAAAACTAGTTATGTATTAATTATAATTCAATTGAATGATAACTTTTCATTTAATTACCATTTATATATTTGTAAAAACATTAAGCACGAGTTTTACATGCTATTTTAGAGCCATCCACTATATCCGGCTATATCCTTATTGTATCCCCGCTTTGACTTTTTGCACCTCCACCGCTTTGAGTATGCCGAGCGCATTAACTGTACAGGGCACGACCATCCGATCAAAAGTCGATAATCGGTACCGGAAATGCTGTTAAAACGTTGAAAATAAAATAAACGGAGAAATAACAGTTCACATTTGACGAAACGATATATGATGTCTCACTCAGAAGATGATTTACAAATTTATTATATAAAATATTCATGTTCGAAAAATATTTTATTATCATCAAATATTGACTGATTTAAATTGAAATAGAATTACACAATAAAATACACTACCATATTTTCTGATGAAAAGTGTAAGATATATTCTCGTTTTATTTCTGTGCATACTTTATGAATGAGATTTAAACCACTTGGTATATGTCGTGAAGCAAGTTAAATAAGGAAATTTTATGGGAACACTTAACCAGCGATAGACCATAGGTAAAACTGGAAGTTAATGAGGAAATTATATTAGTAGCCTAAAGTGGATAGATGTTTCAATCTCAAAAATTTGGATTTTGGAAAACACAAGGGATTTAGCTCACAAAATACCACCATACAAGGAAAAGAGAAAATGTATAGGAATGAGTATGGGATTTTCTATTGATCAAGAACTAAGAAGAAGGTGGCAGAAATTTTCCGTTAAAAGCAGTGGAACTACAACACTCCAACACAACTTTAACTTTACATCGTTAGTAATAGGGACCTTTGGTTTACTAGCAAATTCGGAGGGATTTGCTAGTAGCTTTAGGAACTTCGTTGAATTGGAGCACCACTTACCGACTGAAGACCGATGGACAAACTAAAGGAATGGATGGAAACTTGAAGGATTTATTGAGAGCTTGCATCTTGGACATTGAAGGACTTTAGGAGTAGCGCTTGCTTTTAGTAGAATTCGCGTAGGATTGTAGTCATCAATGTACAATTAGTATAGCACCCTTGGAGCATTTTTTTAGCGAGGCCACGCAAATTGCCTAATTGTGGGTGGAAAACCACCGACATATTCTACTCAAACCAGATTTGTATTGCGAGACTTTGAAAAATAGAATTGATTAGGTAGCGTACGATTTGGATAGCAGGAAAGTAGGCACCAGATTTATTGGGTCTTTTTCCAATATGGGGAAAAACAAGAAAACTTATATGTTGGCTGGAGTACATGACGCTTTTGCATTTGAAGAAATACCTTCATAGCTTAGCAATTATTGTAGAGCCTAATCAATTGAGGGATTATAAGACGGAGCCAATAACATCTGATGCCACTACGTGCATCATAGAACATGGAACTCAGAGGCTCCGTAGCAAAGAACTAGATTGTTTTGAGTATAATGGTAAGGAAATCAAATGGGAAGATTGTTTTGAGTATAATGGTAAGGAAATCAAATGGGAAGCATGAGCACTCTTCGTCCTAAACCTTTCTCTAGAAAATTTTTCCTTCAAAATTAGGATTTCGGTTGCATCGTGATTACTAAATTGGATGGTAGGAGATGGTTGCTACGTTTTTTCACAACCACTTTACACTTATACAAAAAAATATATGCATGTTTAGGTTATTTGCATACATACTTTCATGACATGATTACAAATGCTAGCATTGAGCTCATTTTAGTATATCTGCAATACATAATCACATTGCACTATTGATTGAGTAGATGGTTGTGTAGATAACTTGGTTATATAACATGAATGTTATTGCACGTTACGTTGTTCGTCCCTTGAAAGATTTCGAGACGAAATCTTTTTTTAAGCGGGGAAGAATGTAATACCCCATAAAATTGTAACGACCCAGAAATTTTAACAATTTAATTTGAGAATATTTAATTAATTTTAAATATTTAAATGGTGGTTTGAATTGAATTTCAAATTATCAGAATGAATTGGCGATTAAATTATAGAATTTAATCTATTGAAAGTTGAATAAAAATTTGAATCTTCAATTTTAAGCCGATTAAAAATATTTCAAAGGCTTGTAAAATTCATATTGATAATATTGAAGATTATAGAAGCTTCAGAATTGAATTTGAAAGTGAATTGTTCAGTTTTGAAATTTAATCGTTTGAATCGATATTTAAAAATAGCCGTCCGAGGCACAGTCTCGGAATTCGACGAAACCAGTTCCATTGGGTCCGTAATATTGAATTATTGTCGGATTTCAAATTTCGTATCAATCGGAGTTGGTATGTGAGCACACGTTGAGTAAACGCGTCGAAAAATTTAAATCGAATTCAATTTTAAATTTAAATTTAAATATTTAAGTCAACACACACCACGTTATCCCCATTGTTTCAGCCTAAAATCACGAAAACGAGATCGTGCAAACCATACTCTTTCACGTTTTAAATAACCATCTCCCCTTCTGTTCGTCAAAAATCAAAATCAAACAGAAGCAAATTTTAATGGCCGAAGCCAATTCAAATAAGAAAAAAAATTTCGCGTCCCCCTCTCTCTCAGTTCATTCACGAAAAAGAAAAGGCCGAGCCTTCTTCCCTTTCCTCTCTTCAGTTTCGAATTCGAATTCGAATTCGATAAAATAAAAAAATAAAAAAAATGGCCGTAGCCGTGGAATCAAAATCGCGAAGCGCGCGATAGGGGGGAGGCGATGCAGTGGGTCGCGCGTGTATGTGGCGACGGCACGAGATGGTGGAGCGGCGTCGGCGACGTGGTCGCGATGGCATGTCAGTGGCACGAGGCGATTGGGGGAGGCTCGCGAACGCACGCGTGTGCTCGCGCGTGGGAGGCAACTCGCGATTTGTACCTGGGGGGGTTGATGAAGATAGGCGGCGACGTCAAGCTCGATTTCGAGCATCGTGAGTCGCGGCGTGTCTCGAGTTAAGGTAATTGATTTTTTTTTTTTTTTGTAAACATATATATATATATATATATATTGAAAATATATACATACAGTAAAATAAAAATATAAATAGTTAGGTTTAAACAGAAAAAAAAATGAATTGTTACTGTAAAAATGAATTTAAAAAAAAAATACAGTAAGTTAAAACAATTTAATGTGTATATCCATGTATAAGTAAATTTAAGGTAAAGAAAAAAATTTAAACAAGTAAAGTTAATTCCTGTTTTATTTTTATAAGAAATTTATAATTATAAATATACATGTGTTCCAAATTAGATAAGTAAGTTTATAAAAGGAAAGAATATTTAATAATTACAAAAAGATGATTTGTTTGTTTAGTTAACATGTTTAGGAATTTATTTTTGTCACTAAAAATAGTTTATTAATGAAAATGAGATATAAATTTAAATTTTTAGTTAAATAAAATTTTTAAAGAAGAAAATAGGGTTAAATAAAATCATTAGTATAAAAATTTAAATTTTTAGTTAAATAAGTTTGTTTAAAAAGAAATTGGGTCAAAATAAAACCTTAGTTAAATAAGTGTATTTCAAAAGAAAATCAGTTTGAATTTTTTTTATTTTTAGTTTAAAATAAAAATCATTAACTTGAGATTGAAATAATTAGTTGAATAAATTTAATTATCGGGTGGGTTAATTAAATCTAAATTTATTTTTGAGTTACCAAGGATAATTTATTAAAAGAAGGAAATTTAGTTTTATAATTTAAATTGTAGTTGAATAGAAATTTTAGTTTCAAATGAAAATATTTTGTAAAAGGAAAATTAGTTAGAAATTTTACTTATTTGATAAAATGATTTATCAAAAGAAAATATTATTTATTTTTTTGGAAAAATGGGTAATTAAGTACTAAAGGATATTTTATGAAAGAAAATGTTGTTTGAATTAAATAGTTAGTTAATAAAATTTATTTAAATAGAAATTAAATTTGTTCGACAAAAAAATTGAATTTATAAAGGATAGCTTTGAATTTAATTTTTGTTAAATCAAAGTATTAAAAAGAAATTGTTTGAAAGCCAAAAACAATTTTATTAAAAAGGGAATTTAAATTTTAGTTAAATAAAATTTTTAAAGAAGAAACTGGTTTAAATAAAATTATCAGTTAATTTAACTATTACAAAAGAAATTGCCGATGAATTGAAATTATCTAATGAAAATTTATTATTCGATTTGTTTCGAATATTAATGAATTGTATAAATATTTATACAAGGTATAAATGAAGGAAACAAGCTGAAAGGAAATGGATTGCAAATAAAAGCTAAGGTGAGAACTTCTCACTCAAAAGGAATTTTATTGTTTATTTAAATTTTAAATAGTTAGATTTAAAATTTGCTTGACTGTGTTGATTGAATGATTGAATGATTAAAAGATGATTGATATATATATATATATATATATTGGATGTGAATAGACCCTATACGCCGTTAGTAAGCGGAGGTTATTTATTACACACATATACCGCGATATTTCACCTCGAAGTGGAATTGGTATTATATTATATATAGCAATATATATATATTGGCATATGTATATATTGCAGTTGATTGATTTCCCGCATTTTCTTTTAGCGGATGAGACCCTATACGCCGTTAGTAAGCGGATATATATTTATAAAATCCCATATACCGCGATATTCCGTCTTGAAACGGAATGGTATTGTGCTAATGTCTGTGGATGCAGGGAAACAGGTTGGAGGGATCCAACTGGATTCCTCACAAATATTTATTTGATTTCATATATTGTGATATTTGATTGTTATCATGGATGATATATGATGTTTGAAAGTTGTGATTGGCTATTGATGTGTTGCATCATCGGATCCAAATTTGAAGTTAAAACAATGATTTTAATTTCTAAAGTGATTCTTGAAAATATACGCTTTATAAATATTTTTGGAATTGATTCATCTTAAATAAATAAACGTTATAATTTTAATATTATGAAAATTATGATTTTTGAGAAATACAGTTAAAAGTTGATTTTTGAAAATATGGGATTAGTGATTTTATAAAATAGTTTGAAATGGGAATTCTGAATTTTTTATAAGAAGTTTAAAATAGGATTTATAAAATTTTTATTTTATAAATCAGAATGATGAAAATTATGAAAGAATTTAAAGATGTTTAAAGTAATAATATAAATTGTTTTATATTAAAAGATTTATAAATTGATATTTATAAATTAAAAATATTGGAATTATAAAATGAGCTTTTATAAGTATTAGAAAGAATTGTGAATGAATTTCACTAATGAATGAAATTTATAGAATTATAACGGTGAAGTTATAAATAGAATTTTATAAATAAAAATTTATAAAGTTATTTAGGAAATAGATGTGGATAAATAAATAAATCTTAGAAGTTATAAGATTTATAGATTTGGAAGTTTGAAGGAATGATTTTGTAAATAAATAAATTATAAGTATTTGACTTATAATATGAATTTTAGTATATCATTAAGATATGAAATTGAATAGATTTATAAAGGAAATTTATAAAAGGAAGTTGTTATAAAATAAATAGAAATAGAATTTATAAACATTGTTTTATAAATCCGCAACGACTTATTTTGATAAGGAATTGTCGTAATTTATTTATGGAGTTATATTCATGTTTAGACAGTGAATAATTCTTTAAAATAAAATGAATAGAAGTGATGAAATTTATTAACAAGTGTATTCACGTTTTTGAATAGTGAATATTATGTTAAAGAAATTATTTTTAGATGGGATGTTTTAAATAGAATTAAAACGATCTAAAGATGTTTTAAACTGTATTGAGATTCGAAACCATAGATTTCAACATTTATTGTTGAAATAAATGCTTTCGAGAAATAAAAAGGAAATAATGGATTATAACACTGTTGTTATATTAAATAATTTCCGAAAGGAAATGTTTTGCATAGTATTGGGATTTATATATCTATTTTAATTTCGAATCCCTATACTAGTGATTTTGGGTTGTCGTAACGATGTTTTACGCGACATTCGTTTTGACCCAAATAAATATGATTAAGTGAATGATTTCCTTAAAAGAATGAAATACATACTTGATTTCGATTAGAGTATATTAAATATTTTCTAAGTATAGAAAATAAAAAGATCTGTGAATTACTTATTTTAATAAGTATGGAAATGCTTTTCCAATATTAAGTGAATATTTGAAATTTATCTTTTTGAAGATAGATTGAAAATGAATATTAAAAATTGAATGGAAATCGTTTATTCATAAATATTTTGGGAATGTAAATTCCTTAGAGAATTTATAAATGAAATTGGGAAATTAGATTTAAAAATAAATATTGATTTATTTTTAAAGTATGGAAATTATGTTTATATCTTATAAAGATATTTTTGTGAAATAAATTATTTGGAATCTGGTGATGTTAGCATATCTATCGATAGTTCAATAACCGACTATCAATATTTACCTTTAAATAGGTATTTGTTGTGAATTGTTTGAAATTGAATGCCACACTATTTTTTTAAAATAAGCGCTCACTATTCGGGTTAACCGAGAAAGGACCTTGGGGTCGTATAACCCATTCCGAATATGTGATACGTCGTTATAAATTGCATTCGAAGATCGGTGTTGAAGACCGGATATTTTCGAAAGCGAAAGGATTTCTTGTTGATTGTCTCTGCACTGGCTGATCCCTGGTATTGAGATCTCCATATGTGATGGGAAATCCGAACGTGATTAGAGATTATTCGGATTGCAAGGACTTCTTTGTAAGTGCCTTCGGTTCTGTTCGAGCCCGGAACAGACTTGTATGGATTGTGTGTCTGACATTACAAGTTGAGATGTAAAGCCGATTTCTTTCAAATATATTTCTGTGGTGGCGGAGAATTTATTCTTTTAGCTTAACACCCTTCTCTGAGACGTACGAGCTCAGAGGTTATATAGTTGAAGTTATCAGCGATATATTCCCAATTTGGTAATGTGACATGCTGAGTGTTGCTGTAAATGATCATTGTGTTGATTATTGTGATAGGATCATTTATTTGATCGTCTATCTTGGTGATCATTGTGTTGATCATTTGTTGACCCAAAGCATGGCTTTTGTATAAAGTATGTTTTTGTGGACGTGACTTCGTCGAACCTCACACCCCGGAAATGGTCAAAACAGGAAAGATGCGGCAAGGTTATGAGGGGTAGCACCCTTTAGGGTGTGTACATTTCCTTCTGGATAGAGGTGGTATCATGGTATGGAGCCCAGATATTTAACCTATGTGGTTACTGCGAATTTATTACTTTGTGGTTGTTGGCTATCGGGATCCCGTGAGAAAGGCCGTTTACGATCGGGGAATGGCGTGCTCGTGTCAGTAGTTACCAAGTTAGGGGTAACCCGGCCTTGTGTTGGCAGAGTTCCGGTTTGGTTCTCGGGGATGTCTTTCCAGAGGCATTCTCATGTGGCAATGGGAAGTTCCTTGGCCTGACCATTTGTTGGAAATCCAAAGAAACAATACGATCTTGTAAGGTTTTAGTTGTAGAACCTGCTTCCTCAGGAAGTAGCTATAGTAGGCATAATATAATGGTACCTATGCTGGCTAAGATTTATATTCTACTTTCGAAATCGTTTTATACACTATGCACTAATAATAATATCAAAATTGATTTGACTTTAATGCGTATCAAGCATGTTTGGCTATCATAAGGAGAAATCTTCTCCAAGTCTGCGTTTGCATTGTGTGTGTGGCAGGAGGTCTTATGGTAGTCTCATTTTTAAAAGCATTGCGAATTGATTTTTTAAAAAAATATTCCTCCATTTTAATTTTAAAGAAAAAAATAAACTGTTTTGAGTTCTCACACCAGTCACATGACTGACTTGGAGTTTATTGTTTTCCTTCCTAAACTCTGGGTGCCCACCAATTTCCACACGGGCAGTCAAGAGTTAAGGTTTGTCAGGATATTCTGGATATTCTGGAGTTGCTGGAGGCAAGATGGATGGCATGACGTATTACTAGTTTATATAGTATTTCTTTTTCCGCTGCATTGTTGTTGTTGTTGATGTTGTACACTCTGATTATATGATGTAATGTAATGTATAAAATGTAATAACTGATAGTTCTTTGTTTAAAGATTATTCATTTATTATTATATGTTGTTCCGCTGCGAATTGTGAGCTATTTTTCTATTCTCTTTTTCTTCTATTTTAAAATTTTCTTTTCTATCTTCTTTTCCCTATCTAAATCTCCTACCTTCTTCTTTCTTCTTCTTTTCTTTTCTTAAATTCTTTTTAAAAACCCATAACTATTCGGTTTTTCGGCAACGAAAAATCGCGTACGTTACATTTGGTATCAGAGCTTATGGTTAAGCGACAACCATGGTTCTGTTGGGTATTACTCGTTAGAGATAGAGTCAGCAGTACTCTAGAATGAGTTTGAATGTAATAATAGATATAAGAGCGTATTTGTTAGTGAATATAAAATTGTTTTTGAATCGGGTAAATAAAGTAATTTTGCCCAAAACTATTTTCGTATAGAAAAGAAATGGTTTTCTATGAATTATTATAGTATATGGTTGCATGATTGTTAGAAGTGATAATATTGAATTATTATCATTAGTATATGGAATAAAATAAGATGGATTGGATTCAAGAAAATTAACTTAATAATTTATTCATTTGTGAAATAATTTCAAATGGAATGAATTAAATATTAATATTAGCAAATGAAAGTAAATCGATGAATTCAATATTTAGAATTGAGAAGTAAATTCGAATGGAATTTCAAATTGTGAATTGAATTCAAATGGAATTTAAATTGTGAATGAAATTGAATTGAAGAGTAAAATTGAATGAAATGAATATGTAACTTCAATAGTGAAGTTAAAATATATAAGAAACCTATATCGAAATTTTGCAATAGAATTGGCAAATTGGTTTGAATATTGTATTTGGATTTGGATGCTACTACTAGCAGGTTATACAGGTATATAAAAAGAAAAGGAATTGAGATTTTGATTTCAAAGTTAAAATTGAATTGCTCGACAAAAAGGTACGTATTTGAATTTCAGTATGAAATTTGATGACTTTCTTCTCTAGCCACTTGGCTTTTCTCTTTTCTTTTTGATTCTGAGGGGCCGTGGAGCCATTTTGTAGTCGTACCGAGCTAGCCGCGCAAAGGAGACGCTGGCGAAATTTTTCGAAAATTTAGGGTGTTAGAAAAATTTTGAGAAAAATTTGAAAGTTTGAAATTTGAATTTGAATTTAAATTTGAATTGTTAGGAAAACAATGTTGGTTGAAACCTATAATTGAAGTTGGAAAGCTAGTTGAAATGATAATGAAACTCTAGTAAAAAGATTTGGGTTAGTAAGTTGATAAAACTATTTGGATTGTGAAAGATAATAGACGGGATAAGGGCATTCTTCTTAACTTGTAATTTCGGGACGAAATTCTTTTAAGGAGGGAAGATTGTAACGACCCAGAAATTTTAACAATTTAATTTGAGAATATTTAATTAATTTTAAATATTTAAATGGTGGTTTGAATTGAATTTCAAATTATCAGAATGAATTGGCGATTAAATTATAGAATTTAATCTATTGAAAGTTGAATAAAAATTTGAATCTTCAATTTTAAGCCGATTAAAAATATTTCAAAGGCTTGTAAAATTCATATTGATAATATTGAAGATTATAGAAGCTTCAGAATTGAATTTGAAAGTGAATTGTTCAGTTTTGAAATTTAATCGTTTGAATCGATATTTAAAAATAGCCGTCCGAGGCACAGTCTCGGAATTCGACGAAACCAGTTCCATTGGGTCCGTAATATTGAATTATTGTCGGATTTCAAATTTCGTATCAATCGGAGTTGGTATGTGAGCACACGTTGAGTAAACGCGTCGAAAAATTTAAATCGAATTCAATTTTAAATTTAAATTTAAATATTTAAGTCAACACACACCACGTTATCCCCATTGTTTCAGCCTAAAATCACGAAAACGAGATCGTGCAAACCATACTCTTTCACGTTTTAAATAACCATCTCCCCTTCTGTTCGTCAAAAATCAAAATCAAACAGAAGCAAATTTTAACGGCCGAAGCCAATTCAAATGAGAAAAAAAATTTCGCGTCCCCCTCTCTCTCAGTTCATTCACGAAAAAGAAAAGGCCGAGCCTTCTTCCCTTTCCTCTCTTCAGTTTCGAATTCGAATTCGAATTCAATAAAATAAAAAAAATAAAAAAAATGGCCGTAGCCGTTAAATCAAAATCGCGACGCGCGCGATAGGGGGGAGGCGATGCAGTGGGTCGCGCGTGTATGTGGCGACGACACGAGATGGTGGAGCGGCGTCGGCGACGTGGTCGCGATGGCTTGTCAGTGGCACGAGGCGATTGGGGGAGGCTCACGAACGCACGCGTGTGCTCGCGCGTGGGAGGCGACTCGCGATTTGTACCTGGGGGGGTTGATGAAGATAGGCGGCGACGTCAAGCTCGATTTCGAGCATCGTGAGTCGCGGCGTGTCTCGAGTTAAGGTAATTGATTATTATTATTTTTTTTTGTAAACATATATATATATATATATATATATTGAAAATATATACATACAGTAAAAAAAAATATAAATAGTTAGGTTTAAACAGAAAAAAAAATGAATTGTTACTGTAAAAATGAATTTAAAAAAAAAAAATACAGTAAGTTAAAACAATTTAATGTGTATATCCATGTATAAGTAAATTTAAGGTAAAGAAAAAAATTTAAACAAGTAAAGTTAATTCCTGTTTTATTTTTATAAGAAATTCATAATTATAAATATACATGTGTTCCAAATTAGATAAGTAAGTTTATAAAAGGAAAGAATATTTAATAATTACAAAAAGATGATTTGTTTGTTTAGTTAACATGTTTAGGAATTTATTTTTGTCACTAAAAATAGTTTATTAATGAAAATGAGATATAAATTTAAATTTTAGTTAAATAAAATTTTTAAAGAAGAAAATAGGGTTAAATAAAATCATTAGTATAAAAATTTAAATTTTTAGTTAAATAAGTTTATTTAAAAAGAAATTGGGTCAAAATAAAACCTTAGTTAAATAAGTGTATTTCAAAAGAAAATCAGTTTGAATTTTTTTTATTTTTAGTTTAAAATAAAAATCATTAACTTGAGATTGAAATAATTAGTTGAATAAATTTAATTATCGGGTGGGTTAATTAAATCTAAATTTATTTTTGAGTTACCAAGAATAATTTATTAAAAGAAGGAAATTTAGTTTTATAATTTAAACTGTAGTTGAATAGAAATTTTAGTTTCAAATGAAAATATTTTGTAAAAGGAAAATTAGTTAGAAATTTTACTTATTTGATAAAATGATTTATCAAAAGAAAATATTATTTATTTTTTTGGAAAAATGGGTAATTAAGTACTAAAGGATATTTTATGAAAGAAAATGTTGTTTGAATTAAATAGTTAGTTAATAAAATTTATTTAAATAGAAATTAAATTTGTTCGACAAAAAAATTGAATTTATAAAGGATAGCTTTGAATTTAATTTTTGTTAAATCAAAGTATTAAAAAGAAATTGTTTGAAAGCCAAAAACAATTTTATTAAAAAGGGAATTTAAATTTTAGTTAAATAAAATTTTTAAAGAAGAAACTGGTTTAAATAAAATTATCAGTTAATTTAACTATTACAAAAGAAATTGCCGATGAATCGAAATTATCTAATGAAAATTTATTATTCGATTTGTTTCGAATATTAATGAATTGTATAAATATTTATACAAGGTATAAATGAAGGAAACAAGCTGAAAGGAAATGGATTGCAAATAAAAGCTAAGGCGAGAACTTCTCACTCAAAAGGAATTTTATTGTTTATTTAAATTTTAAATAGTTAGATTTAAAATTTGCTTGACTGTGTTGATTGAATGATTGAATGATTAAAAGATGATTGATATATATATATATATATTGGATGTGAATAGACCCTATACGCCGTTAGTAAGCGGAGGTTATTTATTACACACATATACCGCGATATTTCACCTCGAAGTGGAATTGGTATTATATTATATATAGCAATATATATATATATATTGGCATATGTATATATTGCAGTTGATTGATTTCCCGCATTTTCTTTTAGCGGATGAGACCCTATACGCCGTTAGTAAGCGGATATATATTTATAAAATCCCATATACCGCGATATTCCGTCTTGAAACGGAATGGTATTGTGCTAATGTCTGTGGATGCAGGGAAACAGGTTGGAGGGATCCAACTGGATTCCTCACAAATATTTATTTGATTTCATATATTGTGATATTTGATTGTTATCATGGATGATATATGATGTTTGAAAGTTGTGATTGGCTATTGATGTGTTGCATCATCGGATCCAAATTTGAAGTTAAAACAATGATTTTAATTTCTAAAGTGATTCTTGAAAATATACGCTTTATAAATATTTTTGGAATTGATTCATCTTAAATAAATAAACGTTATAATTTTAATATTATGAAAATTATGATTTTTGAGAAATACAGTTAAAAGTTGATTTTTGAAAATATGGGATTAGTGATTTTATAAAATAGTTTGAAATGGGAATTCTGAATTTTTTATAAGAAGTTTAAAATAGGATTTATAAAATTTTTATTTTATAAATCAGAATGATGAAAATTATGAAAGAATTTAAAGATGTTTAAAGTAATAATATAAATTGTTTTATATTAAAAGATTTATAAATTGATATTTATAAATTAAAAATATTGGAATTATAAAATGAGCTTTTATAAGTATTAGAAAGAATTGTGAATGAATTTCACTAATGAATGAAATTTATAGCATTATAACGGTGAAGTTATAAATAGAATTTTATAAATAAAAATTTATAAAGTTATTTAGGAAATAGATGTGGATAAATAAATGAATCTTAGAAGTTATAAGATTTATAGATTTGGAAGTTTGAAGGAATGATTTTGTAAATAAATAAATTATAAGTATTTGACTTATAATATGAATTTTAGTATATCATTAAGATATGAAATTGAATAGATTTATAAAGGAAATTTATAAAAGGAAGTTGTTATAAAATAAATAGAAATAGAATTTATAAACATTGTTTTATAAATCCGCAACGACTTATTTTGATAAGGAATTGTCGTAATTTATTTATGGAGTTATATTCATGTTTAGACAGTGAATAATTCTTTAAAATAAAATGAATAGAAGTGATGAAATTTATTAACAAGTGTATTCACGTTTTTGAATAGTGAATATTATGTTAAAGAAATTATTTTTAGATGGGATGTTTTAAATAGAATTAGAACGATCTAAAGATGTTTTAAACTGTATTGAGATTCGAAACCATAGATTTCAACATTTATTGTTGAAATAAATGCTTTCGAGAAATAAAAAGGAAATAATGGATTATAACACTGTTGTTATATTAAATAATTTCCGAAAGGAAATGTTTTGCATAGTATTGGGATTTATATATCTATTTTAATTTCGAATCCCTATACTAGTGATTTTGGGTTGTCGTAACGATGTTTTACGCGACATTCGTTTTGACCCAAATAAATATGATTAAGTGAATGATTTCCTTAAAAGAATGAAATACATACTTGATTTCGATTAGAGTATATTAAATATTTTCTAAGTATAGAAAATAAAAAGATCTGTGAATTACTTATTTTAATAAGTATGGAAATGCTTTTCCAATATTAAGTGAATATTTGAAATTTATCTTTTTGAAGATAAATTGAAAATGAATATTAAAAATTGAATGGAAATTGTTTATTCATAAATATTTTGGGAATGTAAATTCCTTGGAGAATTTATAAATGAAATTGGGAAATTAGATTTAAAAATAAATATTGATTTATTTTTAAAGTATGGAAATTATGTTTATATCTTATAAAGATATTTTTGTGAAATAAATAATTTGGAAAATTATTTGGAATCTGGTGATGTTAGCATATCTATCGATAGTTCAATAACCGACTATCAATATTTACCTTTAAATAGGTATTTGTTGTGAATTGTTTGAAATTGAATGCCACACTATTTTTTAAAAATAAGCGCTCACTATTCGGGTTAACCGGGAAAGGACCTTGGGGTCGTATAACCCATTCCGAATATGTGATACGTCGTTATAAATTGCATTCGAAGATCGGTGTTGAAGACCGGATATTTTCGAAAGCGAAAGGATTTCTTGTTGATTGTCTCTGCACTGGCTGATCCCTGGTATTGAGATCTCCATATGTGATGGGAAATCCGAACGTGATTAGAGATTATTCGGATTGCAAGGACTTCTTTGTAAGTGCCTTCGGTTCTGTTCGATCCCGGAACAGACTTGTATGGATTGTGTGTCTGACATTACAAGTTGAGATGTAAAGCCGATTTCTTTCAAATATATTTCTGTGGTGGCGGAGAATTTATTCTTTTAGCTTAACACCCTTCTCTGAGACGTACGAGCTCAGAGGTTATATAGTTGAAGTTATCAGCGATATATTCCCAATTTGGTAATGTGACATGCTGAGTGTTGCTGTAAATGATCATTGTGTTGATTATTGTGATAGGATCATTTATTTGATCGTCTATCTTGGTGATCATTGTGTTGATCATTTGTTGACCCAAAGCATGGCTTTTGTATAAAGTATGTTTTTGTGGACGTGACTTCGTCGAACCTCACACCCCAGAAATGGTCAAAACAGGAAAGATGCGGCAAGGTTATGAGGGGTAGCACCCTTTAGGGTATGTACATTTCCTTCTGGATAGAGGTGGTATCATGGTATGGAGCCCAGATATTTAACCTATGTGGTTACTGCGAATTTATTACTTTGTGGTTGTTGGCTATCGGGATCCCGTGAGAAAGGTCGTTTACGATCGGGGAATGGCGTGCTCGTGTCAGTAGTTACCCAGTTAGGGGTAACCCGGCCTTGTGTTGGCAGAGTTCCGATTTGGTTCTCGGGGATGTCTTTCCAGAGGCATTCTCATGTGGCAATGGGAAGTTCCTTGGCCTGACCATTTGTTGGAAATCCAAAGAAACAATACGATCTTGTAAGGTTTTAGTTGTAGAACCTGCTTCCTCAGGAAGTAGCTATAGTAGGCATAATATAATGGTACCTATGCTGGCTAAGATTTATATTCTACTTTCGAAATCGTTTTATACACTATGCACTAATAATAATATCAAAATTGATTTGACTTTAATGCGTATCAAGCATGTTTGGCTATCATAAGGAGAAATCTTCTCCAAGTCTGCGTTTGCATTGTGTGTGTGGCAGGAGGTCTTATGGTAGTCTCATTTTTAAAAGCATTGCGAATTGATTTTTAAAAAAAATATTCCTCCATTTTAATTTTAAAGAAAAA
The DNA here is from genome assembly GCA_030765085.1 of Allium cepa. Taxonomy (NCBI): domain Eukaryota; kingdom Viridiplantae; phylum Streptophyta; class Magnoliopsida; order Asparagales; family Amaryllidaceae; genus Allium; species Allium cepa. The sequence continues at coordinate 218,273,435 of CM060929.1, forward strand.
AATAAACTGTTTTGAGTTCTCACACCAGTCACATGACTGACTTGGAGTTTATTGTTTTCCTTCCTAAACTCTGGGTGCCCACCAATTTCCACACGGGCAGTCAAGAGTTAAGGTTTGTCAGGATATTCTGGATATTCTGGAGTTGCTGGAGGCAAGATGGATGGCATGGCGTATTACTAGTTTATATAGTATTTCTTTTTCCGCTGCATTGTTGTTGTTGTTGTTGATGTTGTACACTCTGATGATATGATGTAATGTAATGTATAAAATGTAATAACTGATAGTTCTTTGTTTAAAGATTATTCATTTATTATTATATGTTGTTCCGCTGCGAATTGTGAGATTCTGTTGTTGTTCTATATTTCTATTTTTCTATTCTCTTTTTCTTCTATTTTAAAATTTTCTTTTCTATCTTCTTTTCCCTATCTAAATCTCCTACCTTCTTCTTTCTTCTTCTTTTCTTTTCTTAAATTCTTTTTAAAAACCCATAACTATTCGGTTTTTCGGCAACGAAAAATCGCGTACGTTACAAAAATGAACATAAATAAATGGGGTAAATTAAATTAGATGCGATATGCTAAAAAATGAAAATTTTATAAAAGTAGGAATTTGACCACGAAAGTTACACCGTTGCGTTCAAGGCAAAACTCTGATTAATTTTCATATATAATATGCTGAAAACGAAACTCGAACGAAAAATTTATAAGCGTTTGAAGTTTTCAAATTTAAAGTAATTTGAATAGGATTCAAATAAATAATTAACTCTCTAATTTGAAATTTGAAATTAATTGTTATTAGACTTAGGGATTAGGCGACGTTAAAAATTAGCAATCAATGTTAAAAGTTAATTAGAGTGTGAAATCAATAAATAACCAAGCAACGGTAAAATAAAATAAATACCTTCCTAAAACAAGGGAAGAAGTCGACCCAGTGCTTCAAGGGGTCAACCGTAGGGGTCGAACTTGGAGCATGGGGTCAACCACTTCCTTTTTGTGGAGCCTATTTTGATAGTTGTACGTCCGGATTTATCCATTTTTTATATATTCTCATTCAACGGTTCTGATGCGTTTCTAGCGACTATAAATTAGACCCTAGACCTTTCACTTTTATCCATGAAATATTTTGGAAACAGTAGCGAAATTATGTCATTGTTATCTCTCCAAAGTAGATTCAGAAACTCCGTAGAGAATTCAAGTAAGAATCTAATTCATTTTCTATTCATTTCTTCTTCCTCCAACCAATTCTTATTCTATTCTCCTCCAACTATTCTGAATATAATAAGTATATATACCTCTTCCCTATTGTGTGTGTATATCAAAAGAGAGAGATTGTGAGGCCTGTAAATCCAAGGAAGGCGAAGCTAAGGCTATTCTGTGAGTTTGAAACCGTAGTATTTCTTTTTAGTTATTGTTTAGTGTATTTCCTTTTGAATTTGAATATGCCTTAGAGATTTTGGGATTTTAAAATATGATAGATAAAATCCCCAAAATTTGTTTTTATTTTGATATGTCAATTCTATTTTAAGATTCTCAATTATTTACATCAATTTGATGAAATTTGTTTCGTTTACGCAATTTTTGATAATTTCATATCGATTTCACTTCTCCTTCTTCTTTGGGTCAAATTGTGATTCTTCAATAAAACAAGGGGTTCAGATTACGAATTCTATTCGTAGTTTACACAACTTATTTTTATTTATTTCTTTGCAAAAGAGGAGTAGAATATAATATGGGGTTTAAATTGCATTTCTTATTGTTTAGATATTCCACTGAATTGGTGTTATAAATTAAGCTTCTATTTTATTTACAAGTATGTTATTGTAGTTTTGGTTATGAATATTTATTCCCTATTTTGGATATTAGAATCCCATGAAATCTTGAAAATTTAAAGAAAAAGGACTTGTAATAATATTTGGTTAAGGAATTAACATTTAACACTAGTTTAAAGCGTAAAATCCGTACATTTAGAACTCATTTGGCGCGAATATTTATCTCTATTTGCGTAATTAACATATAATTATTGCGTATATGGTGTAATTAATTAAGCTTTTTTTCATTTGTTTCCTCCATTAGGAAGGTAATTTATTTTTATGCGAACATAAGAGGAAACTCTTATATAGCCTAATTATTAGTTTAAGGCGTAATAAGAAAGATTCCTTATAAGGACTTATTTGCGAAGCGGTGAGATGTGTGTAGTAATAGATGTATGGCTAAGTAATACTAATTCAGTTTTGTGTAAGAGTAAAGCCTACTTCAGCAAGTGTAGCAGTTACAAAAAGGAAGTTTTAGACACATTGCAAATTGATGAAGGAAGTCTTACTATTAAATATTCAGGTCTTTCTTTATCAGTTAATCAAATTAAGTACAATGACTGCTCTATGTTAATAGAAAAAATTCAGGAAAGAATGTAAACATGGTCTAGTAAACTACTTTCTATGCAGGGAGAATGGAGCTTATTAGAACAGTGATATATGCTATTATTTTATATTGGCTTCAAACATATCGTATACCACCAGTATCTATTAAGAAATTAGAAAGTAAATGTGTTGAATTCCTTTGTAGAGGAGGTTCTCATAAAACTATTTTGGCAATTTATTAGTGCAGATTCTATGTAAGCCAAATGAATGAAGTGCAAATATTTCAAAAAAGGTAATTTTTGGAATATCATGCTTAAGAATAATCAGTTTAATGCTTGGAGACAAATTTTAAAGTGCAGAGATATTGGCAAATCATTATTGTAATGGAATTTTAAACATGGTAATGAAACAAGCTTATGGTTTGATCTCTGTGTAATGTCCCGCCTTTTCGCACGCTTTAAATGGACGATAAACCACACACGTCAGACTTAAAACATACGGAATGGCGGATTATTATGGGGTAAATAAGAAAACAGAAGAAAAAACAAAACAGGATCTCACAGCGGGAGGATAAAATATAATAATCAATATACAGTTCATAAAAGTGTTTACAAAACATTTGATTCTTCTTTATACAATAAATACCAGAGTTCACATACCAATAAATATCAATGCAGCGGAATACAGTGTGTAGTGGAACCATATAATATATAATAATAATGATGATGAAATCTTCGTCTCCGTCCTCCAGAAATAAAGTCTTCGATCCTGAAAAGCTCGGACTGACCCGAGCGAATTGAAAAGACAAAACACTCGAGTCAGAACTAAAAGATCTTATGAGATTTAAATCAACAGAAATAAATATGAGTGCAGTAACTTAAGAGATGCTCGGGATTCACATCCCCTAAGGATCCGTTAAACTATTTACTATGTAGTATATTTCGCTATTATAATAGTGTCTAATTGTAAAGTAAACTTACTTTTAAATAGCGTTAAGGAGCTACCCAATCTCCCACTTAACACAATAATAATCCCAGTAGTCCATCCAATATCATAGTCCCTCCTGATCGCACTACTACAAAACATGCCATTTGCATCGGTTGTTTACCCCCCTTTTGCATCAGTTCAACAACCGATGCATATGCAACCGATGCAAAAGGCTTAACACTTTTGCATCAGTTCTGAAACCGATGCAAAAAGGTCCTTTTTGCATCGGTTGTTACTAACAACTGATGCAAAATATCATGGTTGGTTGCTTGAGCACAGCCCCCATGTTGCATCGGTTGTAATGAAAACCGATGCAACAAAGGAACTTGTTGCATCGGTTGTTGTTGAAAACCGATGCAAACTAATCCTTCAAAAACCATTATTACAGTACTCAAATAGACTATATATATATATATATTATTGATAATATTTATATTTATATATATATAAAGAAAAAACACACACACAAAAATTAAAAAAATATATATTTCATTATCATTTACAAACTCTGCTTTGGTTTACAAATTTTCACCTTCATTTACAACGTTGATTTCTGTCATCTCCACTGTGCATCACTGTGCACACTTCATCGGTAACAGCATCGACCTCCAACATTTGCTGCTCCTCCACTTCCTCCATAAAACAAAACACATACACTTCGCAGCAACTACTGACATCACTTACACCCAAACTCCTCCACCACTTAACATCAAACATCCCCCAATATCCATCATCAAGCTGCTGACCATACTTCACCACATACCCCAACCCAAGCAGCAGCACTTCTCCTCATTTCCATAGCATATACACCTCCATCCGCTGCCTAATTTCCGATCCACCACATCATTACTAAATTGCCTTGCTGTTGCGACAAACATCAATACACTGTCTAACTTCCCAAACCATCACAACCATAATTCAAACCATCCCCCATCACCTCTACATTGTCCATCAGCACCCACTGCAACCAGGAAGAGAAAGTGTCATAAGTTGAAGCACATGGTGCTACTTGCTTAAGATTAAAAAGCAAGAAAAGCTTCCAGCAACTTAGGACAAAGTCTATCATAATCATATTATGCTTCTTTCTTTAATTCATTTACCTGTTGGGCCAGAAAGCAGGATTGTTCGACTTGCAGGAGCAAGATTACGCATGTGCTTAGAGAAATCTGCTTCTTTCAAGTGAACAAATGCGGCACTTGTCAATAATACTCGAGTCTGTTCACTGTCAAATTTATAAGTTAGCTTCAATGCAAAAAGGATAAATTGACAATCGAGCTTAATAACTGATGTAGATTACTTGAAAAGAAAGTAATGTTGAAAAGGATAAATAACCATTGGACTAAATGAACTTACTTGATTTTTGGCTTGTCTCATATCTTCCATGTTTAGTGGTCTAAGAACGACTGCTGGTGTTCCTGTTTCTTCAATAGCTTCTGAATCCTCACCTTGTTCTATATTTTTCATCCTCTCCTGTGCAAAACAGTATATGTTAACTGGTTGACAGTAAAAAAAAAAAAGTAAAACTGGTCATTTATAAGATGAAGATAAGAAATTAGAGCGGTCTAATTGCATGCTAACTCAATGTTCAGACCATAAGTGTACATTGCATTAAAATGCTTCACTATTTAGAACTAAGAAGCATCAAAGTTTTAGGATTATACCAGTTCCTTCAGTCTCTCTTTTCGAATTAGCTCCCTTACAGGTCTGTATGCTGCTGTCGTGCACAAGTTCTGTGAAACAAATGCATTAATATATATACTATAATCCAAATTACATTAGACAGCAACACAATGATTACAGTAGTTAAACCACTATTGCACAGCATAGTACAACAAACCTTAAGATCACTGCCACTAAACCCCTCTGTCATGGTTGCAAGTTCTTTATAGTCAAGATCTTCTTCAACCTTTTCCTTGGCCAATAATTTCTTCAATATCAACTCTCTGTTCTCTATTGACGGTAATCCGACCATAATTCTGCCAATCAAAGAACATGCAAGTGATTAACACTACAAAATTAAAACATTTGGTTTACATGGCTAGATGTATTGGGTTCAATCCATTGGACAAATATACTAGCCAATGTTCAAAAAATAAAAATAGGATACAAAACTCCTCTCTAACAGTCTTAAACTTCCTTCATAGAAAATACTAAGTGGATTATAAACAGACTTTTTACTGATGAGTTATTCATTGAAAGGTGAAATAATCCTATAGCTGTTTTTTTTAAGAATGACAAAGCTGCACTGGAATCTACTGCAGGTATTCTACCTGTGCACAATTTCCAATTTTTGTGATATTTCATGGGAATTTAACAAAGGTTCGCTTCAAATAAAAGGTTAAAACCTGCACATATGCAATCAAGTTAAGATTAACTTACTAAAAGCATCTCTAGTAGGGCATGGGTTTTAGGATGGGGAGCTTCGGAAAAAACGGAAACGTTGATTCCTCCCACTCTTTCAGCAGTTGAGTGGGCGGAATTGGCCCATTTTTTAAAAAAGAAAAATTGCGTGAAGTTGTTTATTTTGCTAAATGATTTTCTGAAAACTGTTTATACATTTTCATAATTAATACTTTGAAAAGAATAATTTTATGTGTTTTTAAAAAGCCATTTAGCCTAAACGGTTTTCTGAAAACCATTTAAGTCTTGAACTTTTTCTCTATTCTCACGTTCAAACTCGCACAACTTGCACTGCTGGAGCGCAAGGAGGATAAAATAAGTGGGAATACTCCCCCATTTTTCATCTCCAGCCACGGCTGGAGATGTTTTAATGTGATCGTTGGCGTACAAAAAGACAAAAATAGATTGTGTAAATTTACCGCAAGACAAGAGAACTACGGTACCTTAAGATTAACTACTTCAACACTTTTCATGTGATTGTTGGCTCTCACATTCTTCTCATCCTCGCCAAACCACTTTGATGTGATTGCAGACATCGATGCATTAATAAAACTTGCTCCTGCTTCATTTGCTATTGCTTTGGCTAGCATTGTTTTTCCAGTTCCAGGAGGTCCAAACAATAAAATTCCCCTGCATGGTTTGAGGAGACCACCTTTAAATAGATCAGGTCTACGAAGTGGAAGCATTACAAGTTCTTGTAGTGATTCTTTGATGTCATCTAAGGCTCCTATATCGGCAAATGTTACACCAATTTCATTAGCAGGGATGACTTCAGGTCTAATGCGTTTTTCGAATTCATTGTCTAGGGCAACTTCCTGTACACAAAGAAGGATCCCATGATCTATCTAAGATAAAGAGGTTAAACTATATAATCCATACTAACATAAAGCAGTGAGCTACATTAACATTTCTGTCCAAGCCAAAGCGAAGTTCCACTGCCTCACCATCTACACTTCACCAATCACTGCTACAGTAATACTACCACCTACTGCCATCCAGTCCACTTCGGAGCAAACCATACTACAACTATGCACATATCTGTAAAAACTATGCAACTTGTGCACAACATCAACCCATCACCGTTCCAATTGCCTTGCCACCCTCTGTTCAACATCTACACTTCTACAACTACCACTATAGACCATAACACTACATAAATCAACAAACTTCCAATCAATTCCAACACTACAGACCATAACCATAACACTACATAACACCTATGCTCTACCTACCACCCCAAACTACATAACTAGTGCATATCACCTCTACTCTGCCATCCCCTGTGCACATACACTTGACCAGTTACTACAAACTCCAACATCATCCAATATCCACTGTCCTCTACAACAACACCTTCCCACTGCCTTCAGCAACTCCATTATCACTGCTGCATCACTGCCTTCATCCACTGCCTTGCTCCATCCCATCACAAGAATCAACCTTACAGACCATCCTTCTACAACTCCATTTACTGCCTCTGCCTTACAGTGCATCATCAACATCCCCTGCACTGCCTCTTTTCCATCCATCATTCACCTTCAACTCATGGCCAATTACATCAACTGAATCCACCTGACAGCAACTACACATCCATAACAATCAACCATCCTCCTTTGCATGCACATCAACTAGCCTACAATCCACTGCCAAAACAGTTCCACCACCATCCACCAATTGTGCAACTTTTCACACTAGTAACATTGTCTCCACAACTCACAACAATAATTGATTGAATAAAAAAGTCTTAAAACTTTAACTACAATTTGACTAAATAAATTTTGTGAAATCAAAACTGCTGTCATTGTTCCTTGGCTAGTTCGGAGAGAACTTTCTGACTGTTATCACGCTTCCATTGATATTCATCTTCAGAATCTGATCGTTATGAAATATCAAGTTCACAAAGTACTCTTTCGTCAGCACAATCCTTCCATAAATAGGCAATTGCCCTCTTCTTTCTTCCATCATCATGTTCTGTATGCAGGTGTTCCATCTCCTACGCATTTTTAAGTAAACAAAAGAAATATTATAAGGTTAAAGCTTAATATAATTTATGAATTGGTTTACCGAGAAGAAGATAATTACCTATTGAAAAACTCCAGAATGTCACATTTTCCTAGACTGGAACCATCGCAAGTGAAGAACAATGACCTCATATCCACAATATTGGGACCAACCCTTCTGCAGTATTCTTGGCTCAAATCAACATTATCGGTGTCAAGGTCGAAAACAATGGTTCCGATTCCAGCCAGTATATAACCGATTGTTCTTGCCACAACGTCCCTGTTGAAATGAAAGAAGCGAAGGGTCAGTTCTGCTTTTGCAAGAAGCGACCACTTCCTAATCTCAACATCACCCAGAATCGCGACCTTCATAGAATTAGCACCACGTGTTTTGCAAACCGTCCGCCATCGGCTTCCCAATTCGAACCACCCTCAACGGGCATGCAATCATCCATTCGAACTCGAACTAACGTCGAACCCATAATGAACTGAACCGTTTTCACCAATTAGTGTGGCCGAATCAAGAAAATTGGTTGAATTGTCAAAGTTTGATTGAATTGTGAAATTGGGGCTGTAACGACCCGCTATTTTAGACCATTCAAATCGACAATAAAACCATACATGTCTGACTTGAATAATTCAAAATATCGAATTGTTAATAAAATTTGGCAAAACTTATAATATACAGTAAATAAATCAATCATAGATCACTTACACAGAGTAATACAATGCAGCGGAATAGATAAAGAATAGTAGTTCATGAAGCTACTATATACCTCAGCGTTAGAAATAAAATACAACCGAATAGTTCAAATGCCATGAAGTCTCCAATGTAACAGATGACTTCTCTGAACTAATCAACTGGATGACTGAAGGGATAGATAGCTGGATCTTCAAGCAAAGCTCCAACTTCGAAGATGAGTCTCAAATGCTGTATCTCTCAGTCTGACCCGAGCGTAAAGCAAAACACAAAACACTCGAGTCAGGATTAACATTCTTATATCTATAAATCTAACTCAAGTGAAATATCAACTGAAATATAATTAACTTAGAGGATATTTGGGATAACCATCCTCTAAGGGTCCATGGAACTATCTAAAAGATAGAAATATACACTATAACACCGTAGTCTTTTCAACTTAATTTATACTTCAAAACAAAATATCATTTTCACTTCAAATATCTCTATACTTCCCAAATAGTATTTTTATATATTAAATAATTTGTACAGTAAAGAAATTTCAATTCCCTCAACTTGACAAATCGTTTAACATCAACCTGACCACCCCATTTAAATCTATTTCAATCTCAATTTATTAATTTAAATTCAACTCAATTTCTAAAATAACCACTTCAATTTTATCGATCTCAAATTCGGATTTGAAATCACAAAATACCCTTTATGTTCAATATATTTCAAAACTTTAAGTATTCAACGTTTCAACTAACTTTTTAATCAATTTAGTTTCTAAATACTAAATTCAACTATACTGATTTCAAATACATATCCGAATCTCAAAATAAACCATTTAAATCCCAATATAGTTCAAAGCTTTAATATTTAATTAAATGTTCAATTTAATAGTTCCATATAGATCTCGATTTAACCTCATTATTATCTAGTCTTAAATAATCCCTCATTAGATACAATATCATTTAAGTAACCTTAAATTACATTTTACTCAATATTTTCTTTAATTTATTTAAACGTGAAATATTCATTAAATCGCTTAAATAAAATCCAGTTACAAAATCATACCCTTAAATTTCTCATTCAAAAATTTCAAATTGATTTAATTGAATAAATCCTTATTTAAATACCATTTAGATAAACCCACATTTATCTCCCAATCTTAGTAGATTGCAGAATACTTTTGGAATAAAATTTACATAAATATTTAGCATAATTTATGTATTAAATCAAATTTGGACTAAATTAAATATTATTAAATCTATATATCATTACCCTTTATATATAAAAAAATTTAAGGATTAACATTTAATAAGACCATATATTTCTTTCCAAAACAATGAATTAAATTTCAAAATATTTATATATATGGACCAACGATGTCTGTATATATTTCTTATCATATGGTCAAGTGTTACGGATATTTATCATTTCAATCCGTACACTAAATGTATACGGGTGGATAGCATTTCAACCCGTAATCCCAATTCAATTAAATGAAATCGCTTGGGTTTATCATTTCAACCCATAACGATTTTCTCCTATTCTAAAGTCTGTTCGGGTATGTATCATTTCAACCCATAGTGATTTCTATACTAACAGGGAACTTGCAGAGTGATAACAGATATGTAAATATAATAACAACAGGCATATATCATCAAAATAAATATATAAACAATAGGATATGGTGTCATATCCCATAAGTGAATACTTACAGATAATAGCATATATAACAATTTAAATAACTACAGCCTCATATTTCAATTGTCATCCCAATTGAAATCAAATTTAGTAAATAAAAGAATGTAAATCGTGAGTGATTTCTCACCTTTCGAGGTTAGAGGATATAGACAACGAAGTTGAGTTACGAAATCCAAGCATGAATTACGAAGCAAAGCACGAAGGACATGGGTTTGTCGGACAAACTGATGAATAGGAGTTGATGAAGTCAAATCAGAACTGAATTGATAAGGATAGATGGTATAATTGAATAGATACACCGTATAAAGTTCATGTATGTTTATATACAAATCATATTCAAATTTTTAAACCCATATTGATGTAATATATATATTATTCTCTCTTCTTAAAAATCAATATGTTACTTTAAAAAAAAAAATATACAAAATAAAATCATCGGTTTAAATTTTTAAACCCATGATGCAGCTATACAAATAAACGTATAACAAGTAGATTCTATGTTAAATATATTTATGCTTATACTTTAACCAGACTTATACATAAAGAAACTGTTGATTATAACTTAATATAGTACGCGTGTAAACTCGGGTATTAAAACTGACACACTTACACAACTTAAAGTATATAGACTGACCTGTTACAAATATCCTATAATATAAAACTGATAACTTTATTTAATAACTACAGATCCCTTAACTTATATACAAACCAAACTTATATACGCGTAAATTATAAATTATATACAGCAGCTTATGTGTATACTAACTAACATCTTTAAACTAATATATGAATGTACCTAGCTTATAACTTTTATAAACCTTACATATAAATGTACTGTTTTTTTTTTAACACATTTCAAATAAATCTATAAATATACTCACTTTAAAAATCAATGTTATTATAACATATTTAAAAACAAACTACAGACTAATATAAATTTATATAAAAACTATGACACGTATCATCAATCAAATCTACCTAAAAAAAAACTGTACCAAATTTATAACTTACTATATGTATACATAACAATTTACAAACTTATTTACTTATGTATGCTAACAGAATATATTAAACCTTTGGAACCGAATGCGAAATTTGAGAAGTATAAAACAACGGATACAAAGCTTGATATATATAACTAATTAATAGGGCATGTGCCTAAATTATTCATGCCGATTTTTATAGGCGAAAGAGGAAGGGTAGGCAAGGTAAAAATATATATGCAGTTATCACTTTATATACTTACCACATAATATCTTCCATTCAAAAATACAGAGGTGAAAGAGGGGATAGGAACAACTTCACGGCAAGGATGGAACGTTGGCTGGAAGAGCAGCATGCGGGAACTGAGGTGAGGTGATTTTGATGGGTTGAGGGATGAAGGAATTTTTTTTTTTTTTAATTTCACAAAGAAGTGGGTTGCCTTTTGTAGAAGATAGGAGAGATAAAAGAAGTAAGTATATATCAGTAAAGAGAGGAAACGTAAAGGAAGAAATAAAAGAAATGAATGGATGCGTAAAGAACGTATAGAATTTTATACGTTTCAAAATCAACGGTGTAATTAAAGCAATTTATATTATTTGTCAGGTTATACGTTTTATATTTATTTCTTTCCTAGATCTCAATTGATATCCGATTATAATATGCAGATTTATTATTATTATCAAACGTTCAAAAAAGTTATCACCCAAAATATAGAAATGGCATATCAACGTCTAGAAGCATAGATTTAGGAAAAAAATATTGAAACAATAAATTAAAGGAAATATAAAAAGATAGGTACCAATCAATAGTCAAACCCTGATTTCAGGGAATAAAAAGGTGAGCTACTATTTGGTCTTAACCGATAGAAAATTTGAATGGACATGTAAATAAAAGTAATTGATACTGTGAAGTCCCCTGATTTCGGGAGAATTATTTAGCAATTAATTGTTTACCTTGGGTAGCACTTTCAAATTTGAAACTGAAGGAAGAATGAATAAGAAACGGCTACAGATCAATTAAAGAAGGAGAGGAGTGTGCGAATTTGTATTCCCAAAGCAAAATGGAAAAATATAAAGAGAGGCAGAAGAATAAATTGAAAAGGAACGTTACGCATGATTTCAGAGAAATAAATAAAAGTAACGACTATTGGTATAAAATCAACGCGCAAATTGAATGGTTTAAAGGAAGGAATCAGTGGACTGAAGAAAGGAAAGGAAAGGTCAGCAATTAATAATTGTGACCCTAAAATTTGGAAAAATATAAAAGCAACGACTATGATTTAGCTGAAAATAATTTATGCCAAGAATGGACAGCACGTTTGAATTTTGAAACGGAAGGAAGGGATAAAGGAGCAGACAGAGGCAAATAAAAGAAATGAACAGAGGAAAAAAAAAACGAAGAAACATACCATATGAAATAAAGTGTAATAATGAGAATGGTAACGTCTGTCCATTGACATACTTATTAAAGCAATTAAAGTGAAACGAAAGGAACGGTGAAAAATTAGCCCGGAATTCAGGCAGAAATAAAACAAATTTTTATGTACTAGCAACGGTTACCCATTTATTTAGCTGACAAATATTAAGGCAATTGATTTATGCGCGTTTAAAATTTGAAACGCAAAAGAAATCAGATGGTCACGGATCTGGAGGAGGATATTTAGGAGTGATATATGAAGAGATACTGAAATACATTTGTGTCCATAAATAACGTAGACAGTGGACTAATAAATGAAATATCAACGTTTGATACATTGATTCAGCAGAAAAATTAAAGTAAATTTGTTACCATAGTTTGGAGAGCAAAAAGGGGGAACGGATATTATTATAAAAATGAAGGATCTATGATTTAGAATTTTCTTATGTAAAATATTCAGGCTTAGAAATAATTTTTTTTTTATCAGCAATATTTAACCATTATAGATTGAAATAGAATTATACAAAAAAAAATAAACTCCCATATAATTAAGTGAAAATTCACTATTTGCTGTATCTTCATATACGTATTCTAAATATAAAATTTTTATTTCAAAATTCAATTATTTAAAATTTTCTCAAAATTGAATTAAATATGAAAATAAAACCATTCAAAACTATTAAAATATTATGGATCGTTACACTCTCCCCCACTCAAAACTTTTCGTCCCCGAAAAGGAAGGAGGTAGGAGAATAGAACAACCAGAAATAAAGGTAGATTGAAAGTCAAGGGTAATTTAAATTTTTAAACTATATAAATTTTACTTGAAATATTCATTTGCAATTCAGTTATCTTTAATACTTCAAAATTTTCAAAACTCATTGGAATTTAATATGTTTAACTAACATCTTTATACATATGTGAAAGCTATTTGAAAACAATTATTTGCATCATTAGTTATATTTACAAAGAAGCTATTGAAAACATTAAATCCATAATTCATAAATTTATAAATTTATCTCAAGATACTTTTCAAATATTATCAATAAATTAATAATCATTTTCTTTAAATATGTTTTATTTAATTAATAACTTCAAAGATATTTATACCACTAAAATTTTATATAAAACAATGCAGTATACAAATAAGCAATATTTAAAAGATTTATTCAAAAAGGAAAGGAAGGTAGATTCCGAAAACGAAATATAGGTGAAAAATGAAGCTGAGCAGATGAGGTAGATTCAAAAGAATAGAATCGGGCACGAATAATTTATTTCAAACCATAAGAATTTAAATTTCAAATATTAATACAAAATTTCTTTGTTGAAAATACTTTTATAATAAAATACCTTTATAAATAAAATATTTTTATATCGAGACCAATTTTTCTCTCGAAAATACTTTTATAACTCAATGTTTTAACAAGTTTATCCTCGTTCTTGCAGACTCTGGCCATGCGTTGATCAGGCGCAAAGCTAGAATTCTTCAAGTACTTAGTAGACTTGTTTCAACACCCAGTGAAAATACTTGAAAACCTTTAAAAACAGATATGGAAAGTACAATCCAAATAAAACAACCAAACCAAAACCTTTGTCCGATCATGGTTCGCAGATACACAATGGTTACGCCTGGGTCCCCCAGGAAACAATCCATATCCGTAAGCTTTCTCAGCCCTGCGAGTTACGCCATGATGACTAGTAGAGTGCAGGATACACAATGGTTACGCCTGGATCCCCCAGGAAACAATCCGTACCCCCAGGCAAGACTCAGCCAGGCACTTGCGCTACTATTCGCGACCTACACAGATTGCAGGATACACAATGGTTACGCCTGGATCCCCCAGGAAACAATCCGTACCCCTAGGCAAGACTCAGCCAGGCAATTGCGCTATGCATTCGCGAGAGGAAAAAAACCATGGGTTACGCCACGGTGGGAAAAACTCGAGTATTACATCCGGAAAACCGAAAATCAGAGAGAATAATATCGATAGAATGAATCCACGATGTGGCCACAAAGCGGATATCAAGCAGAAGGCACTTTCCATATCTTTACTTCGAAAATATATATCATATAGTACCTTTTCAAATCACTTTCAAATATCATACTTATATAAAGTCCATTATATATAGGATTCCCTTTCTCCCAAATCGAATACTTTCCAAATCAATAGTAGATCAAATCATACTTATATAGACTTCGATTATATAAAATCTCTTTCCAAATTGAGTACCTTTCAAATCAATAGATTTCAAATCAACTTCATACTTATACAATCCATTTTATATAGGTTCGACCACTCCCAAATCAAGTGCTTAATAATATAAGTTCTCAATTTCAAATCATTCAATATCCATTCAGTTTCCAACTCATATATGATTTCACCAAATTTTCTTTCAAATTAAGTATCTAAATTTCAAAGTTCCCAAAATAATAGGTTTAGAAAATTATCCCAGTTTCTAAATTAAAATAATTCAAGTCAAACAAATTCATTTCCAAAATCACCATATAAGTACTGGTTTTTAATTCCAATTTAATTTCAAAACCACATATTTTCCCAAAATCAATTATACTCAAAATGGTTTCCAAATTTATAATTATCCCTTTAAAACTTTTAAACTATCTATTTTTAGTTGAAATATTCAATTTACCTTTCTGAAAACTATTATTCAAAACTATATATATATTTTTTCAAAACATTTCAAACTAAATTTATATTCTTTATCAAACATTTTATACTCTTCGAAATTTCTTCGTTTTAAAATTTTAATCTCGATTTGGAAGTGTTCGAACATTCAAAATAGTTAGGAAAATCAAATTTTAAATTCAAGAGTTGAAAATCAACAATAAATCAATTATTAAATCTGAAACTCGAGGACTGAACACCGGTCTCACTTCAAATTGTTTCGAATATATATATATATATATATATATATATATATATATATATCTTTTGAAAATATCAAATTATACTTCGGAATTTGAAATCATAACGGTTTTACAAAATCACTCGCATAGCGAGCTATTAAAGTGGCCTCTCCCCCACTCTGAAACTCGAAAATCAATGTCGATGATGCGTGCACTCATCACCGAAATTATTTTCCAGCGACATAAGTGAGTTCTGGACTTCTATTTTCTTGAAAACTTCTTCGAAATTTCTTCAAAATTATTGGAATTCATTTGAACTCATTTGAAACCTTTCTGATTCGGAAAAATACTTTTAAATCGTATTATTTTTATATATTTTCCAAAATCTTAAAACCAATTTCAAAATACCGGAATTTAATTCTCGAATTTCAAATTTAACACTACAGTTATAAATCATTTTTATATAAATCACTTTCTTATAATTTTTCAAAATTTCAAATCCTTTCAAACCTTTTTATATAGAATAACATTTCTTATTTTATTTTTTATTATTATATATAGGTATATAATCCTTATCGAAAACAATTTCACTTTTATATATAGAATAAAATCATAGTTATCAAAATAATAATTTCGATATATAAACAATTTTAAAAATACCAACATGCCCGATTTTCAAAGAATGGGTTTCAAACAAAGATAGAGATTTAAATTAGCGGAACTCCAATCAATAGAATCCTGATTCGAAGATAGACTCGATCGAAGATGAGATAATTTAATTACAAAATAGAAGATGGATATACATCTATAAATCACAGGCGACCTTAACCGGGTCAACCGTGACGTCAGGAATATAATCGATGCGGAATTCCAAAACAAATCGACATTCGATCGTCAGAGATGGAATTCGGCATATCAAGATATATCAGCATCGTAAACCGAGGATACAAAAATCTTCGGTGAATCAATGCCAATTGTAAAGGAGTTTTCACCCCCTTTACAAAACATTCAGTGGAGTTGTGGGATACTCCAGGATCAAACGAATATAAATAGGGAGAGACAGAATGAATTTCGAAACCGAGGGACATTCCAAAATTCAAAGGAAATCGAGTCAAAAGGAAGAGATTCAACTCGAGCGAAAGTGATTCTGTAAACAAATTTACCGTATATGCTAAGTTTTGCCTAGAGCCAAAGCTCTGATACCAACTGTAACGACCCGCTATTTTAGACCATTCAAATCGACAATAAAACCATACATGTCCGACTTGAATAATTCAAAATATCGAATTGTTAATAAAATTTGGCAAAACTTATAATATACAGTAAATAAATCAATCATAGATCACTTACACAGAGTAATACAATGCAGCGGAATAGATAAAGAATAGTAGTTCATGAAGCTACTATATACCTCAGCGTTAGAAATAAAATACAACCGAATAGTTCAAATGCCATGAAGTCTCCAATGTAACAGATGACTTCTCTGAACTAATCAACTGGATGACTGAAGGGATAGATAGCTGGATCTTCAAGCAAAGCTCCAACTTCGAAGATGAGTCTCAAATGCTGTATCTCTCAGTCTGACCCGAGCGTAAAGCAAAACACAAAACACTCGAGTCAGGATTAACATTCTTATATCTATAAATCTAACTCAAGTGAAATATCAACTGAAATATAATTAACTTAGAGGATATTTGGGATAACCATCCTCTAAGGGTCCATGGAACTATCTAAAAGATAGAAATATACACTATAACACCGTAGTCTTTTCAACTTAATTTATACTTCAAAACAAAATATCATTTTCACTTCAAATATCTCTATACTTCCCAAATAGTATTTTTATATATTAAATAATTTGTACAGTAAAGAAATTTCAATTCCCTCAACTTGACAAATCGTTTAACATCAACCTGACCACCCCATTTAAATCTATTTCAATCTCAATTTATTAATTTAAATTCAACTCAATTTCTAAAATAACCACTTCAATTTTATCGATCTCAAATTCGGATTTGAAATCACAAAATACCCTTTATGTTCAATATATTTCAAAACTTTAAGTATTCAACGTTTCAACTAACTTTTTAATCAATTTAGTTTCTAAATACTAAATTCAACTATACTGATTTCAAATACATATCCGAATCTCAAAATAAACCATTTAAATCCCAATATAGTTCAAAGCTTTAATATTTAATTAAATGTTCAATTTAATAGTTCCATATAGATCTCGATTTAACCTCATTATTATCTAGTCTTAAATAATCCCTCATTAGATACAATATCATTTAAGTAACCTTAAATTACATTTTACTCAACATTTTCTTTAATTTATTTAAACGTGAAATATTCATTAAATCGCTTAAATAAAATCCAGTTACAAAATCATACCCTTAAATTTCTCATTCAAAAATTTCAAATTGATTTAATTGAATAAATCCTTATTTAAATACCATTTAGATAAACCCACATTTATCTCCCAATCTTAGTAGATTGCAGAATACTTTTGGAATAAAATTTACATAAATATTTAGCATAATTTATGTATTAAATCAAATTTGGACTAAATTAAATATTATTAAATCTATATATCATTACCCTTTATATATAAAAAAAATTTAAGGATTAACATTTAATAAGACCATATATTTCTTTCCAAAACAATGAATTAAATTTCAAAATATTTATATATATGGACCAACGATGTCTGTATATATTTCTTATCATATGGTCAAGTGTTACGGATATTTATCATTTCAATCCGTACACTAAATGTATACGGGTGGATAGCATTTCAACCCGTAATCCCAATTCAATTAAATGAAATCGCTTGGGTTTATCATTTCAACCCATAACGATTTTCTCCTATTCTAAAGTCTGTTCGGGTATGTATCATTTCAACCCATAGTGATTTCTATACTAACAGGGAACTTGCAGAGTGATAACAGATATGTAAATATAATAACAACAGGCATATATCATCAAAATAAATATATAAACAATAGGATATGGTGTCATATCCCATAAGTGAATACTTACAGATAATAGCATATATAACAATTTAAATAACTACAGCCTCATATTTCAATTGTCATCCCAATTGAAATCAAATTTAGTAAATAAAAGAATGTAAATCGTGAGTGATTTCTCACCTTTCGAGGTTAGAGGATATAGACAACGAAGTTGAGTTACGAAATCCAAGCATGAATTACGAAGCAAAGCACGAAGGACATGGGTTTGTCGGACAAACTGATGAATAGGAGTTGATGAAGTCAAATCAGAACTGAATTGATAAGGATAGATGGTATAATTGAATAGATACACCGTATAAAGTTCATGTATGTTTATATACAAATCATATTCAAATTTTTAAACCCATATTGATGTAATATATATATTATTCTCTCTTCTTAAAAATCAATATGTTACTTTAAGAAAAATAAATATACAAAATAAAATCATCGGTTTAAATTTTTAAACCCATGATGCAGCTATACAAATAAACGTATAACAAGTAGATTCTATGTTAAATATATTTATGCTTATACTTTAACCAGACTTATACATAAAGAAACTGTCGATTATAACTTAATATAGTACGCGTGTAAACTCAGGTATTAAAACTGACACACTTACACAACTTAAAGTATATAGACTGACCTGTTACAAATATCCTATAATATAAAACTGATAACTTTATTTAATAACTACAGATCCCTTAACTTATATACAAACCAAACTTATATACGTGTAAATTATAAATTATATACAGCAGCTTATGTGTATACTAACTAACATCTTTAAACTAATATATGAATGTACCTAGCTTATAACTTTTATAAACCTTACATATAAATGTACTGTTTTTTTTTTAAACACATTTCAAATAAATCTATAAATATACTCACTTTAAAAATCAATGTTATTATAACATATTTAAAAACAAACTACAGACTAATATAAATTTATATAAAAACTATGACACGTATCATCAATCAAATCTACCTAAAAAAAAACTGTACCAAATTTATAACTTACTATATGTATACATAACAATTTACAAACTTATTTACTTATGTATGCTAACAGAATATATTAAACCTTTGGAACCGAATGCGAAATTTGAGAAGTATAAAACAACGGATACAAAGCTTGATATATATAACTAATTAATAGGGCATGTGCCTAAATTATTCATGCCGATTTTTATAGGCGAAAGAGGAAGGGTAGGCAAGGTAAAAATATATATGCAGTTATCACTTTATATACTTACCACATAATATCTTCCATTCAAAAATACAGAGGTGAAAGAGGGAATAGGAACAACTTCACGGCAAGGATGGAACGTTGGCTGGAAGAGCAGCATGCGGGAACTGAGGTGAGGTGATTTTGATGGGTTGAGGGATGAAGGAATTTTTTTTTTTTTAATTTCACAAAGAAGTGGGTTGCCTTTTGTAGAAGATAGGAGAGATAAAAGAAGTAAGTATATATCAGTAAAGAGAGGAAACGTAAAGGAAGAAATAAAAGAAATGAATGGATGCGTAAAGAACGTATAGAATTTTATACGTTTCAAAATCAACGGTGTAATTAAAGCAATTTATATTATTTGTCAGGTTATACGTTTTATATTTATTTCTTTCCTAGATCTCAATTGATATCCGATTATAATATGCAGATTTATTATTATTATCAAACGTTCAAAAAAGTTATCACCCAAAATATAGAAATGGCATATCAACGTCTAGAAGCATAGATTTAGGAAAAAAAATATTGAAACAATAAATTAAAGGAAATATAAAAAGATAGGTACCAATCAATAGTCAAACCCTGATTTCAGGGAATAAAAAGGTGAGCTACTATTTGGTCTTAACCGATAGAAAATTTGAATGGACATGTAAATAAAAGTAATTGATACTGTGAAGTCCCCTGATTTCAGGAGAATTATTTAGCAATTAATTGTTTACCTTGGGTAGCACTTTCAAATTTGAAACTGAAGGAAGAATGAATAAGAAACGGCTACAGATCAATTAAAGAAGGAGAGGAGTGTGCGAATTTGTATTCCCAAAGCAAAATGGAAAAATATAAAGAGAGGCAGAAGAATAAATTGAAAAGGAACGTTACGCATGATTTCAGAGAAATAAATAAAAGTAACGACTATTGGTATAAAATCAACGCGCAAATTGAATGGTTTAAAGGAAGGAATCAGTGGACTGAAGAAAGGAAAGGAAAGGCCAGCAATTAATAATTGTGACCCTAAAATTTGAAAAAATATAAAAGCAACGACTATGATTTAGCTGAAAATAATTTATGCCAAGAATGGACAGCACGTTTGAATTTTGAAATGGAAGGAAGGGATAAAGGAGCAGACAGAGGCAAATAAAAGAAATGAACAGAGGAAAAAAAAAACGAAGAAACATACCATATGAAATAAAGTGTAATGATGAGAATGGTAACGTCTGTCCATTGACATACTTATTAAAGCAATTAAAGTGAAACGAAAGGAACGGTGAAAAATTAGCCCGGAATTCAGGCAGAAATAAAACAAATTTTTATGTACTAGCAACGGTTACCCATTTATTTAGCTGACAAATATTAAGGCAATTGATTTATGCGCGTTTAAAATTTGAAACGCAAAAGAAATCAGATGGTCACGGATCTGGAGGAGGATATTTAGGAATGATATATGAAGAGATACTGAAATACATTTGTGTCCATAAATAACGTAGACAGTGGACTAATAAATGAAATATCAACGTTTGATACATTGATTCAGCAGAAAAATTAAAGCAAATTTGTTACCATAGTTTGGAGAGCAAAAAGGGGGAACGGATATTATTATAAAAATGAAGGATCTATGATTTAGAATTTTCTTATGTATAATATTCAGGCTTAGAAATAATTTTTTTTTATCAGCAATATTTAACCGATATAGATTGAAATAGAATTATACAAAAAAAATAAACTCCCATATAATTAAGTGAAAATTCACTATTTGCTGTATCTTCATATACGTATTCTAAATATAAAATTTTTATTTCAAAATTCAATTATTTAAAATTTTCTCAAAATTGAATTAAATATGAAAATAAAACCATTCAAAACTATTAAAATATTATGGATCGTTACAGGGGCTAATCGTGAAAGTTTGATTTCGATTTTTTTTATAAGCTTTCTGATTATATAAACAAGTACGCATGTAGTTGTTTTGCAGGAGGAGAAGAATTTTTTTTTTTTTGGGAGTGGGTTATTGGGGAGGAAGGAGTACATTTTTCCAAAGTAGTAATTTGGAGCCAATTTTTCATTATTTTCCGCCTAAATTTCATATTGCCATCAACATGTAGTTGCATCGGTTGACTTTAAAACCGATGCGAATAAAATTATTTGCATCGGATGTTGGTGAGAACTGATGCAAATTTGATTTTTTTATTACCTATTGTTTTTCACGTACCAATTGCATCGGTTATTAAGATAGAACTGATGCAAATAGTTCTATTTGCATCAGTTTTTACTTCAAACGATGCGAATGAGGCAAAGCAATATACACTTTTTGTACTAGTGTCGGGAAGCCACCAGAGGATACCACACGGGCTACGCGAGAAAACCAAACTCGTACAAGGCGCGATTGAGTAGGTGACACGGCACAACTAGGCAATGCCAGGGTAGATATACCAATTACGCTTCCGGGTCGGTGGTAAAGCGCAGCCGCAGCTACCGCCTACCCCGAGCCACACAACCAAAAAAAAAATCAAAAGTGGCCACCGAATCGATCCAAAAGTCAAACTATAATATCGAAGGGATGTATCCGATCAAAAGTGCTACCTCAATTAACCCGTCGATCGCTCATGTTTTAGCCACCTTATGTCAATTCACGGGAGTTGGGTCCACGTATTTACCTCAAAGGAAACGTCGCCACCATCCTACTTAATTCTGTAATCTCCACCGCGTACACGGTTGTTAAAGTGGTTTTCGAAGTTGGCAGAGAGTATAATAACTTCCGATCCAGGTCTCTTCAACAACCAAACGTTATTATAACACTGCGGTCCTTTAAAAATAGTTTATACTTTAAAACCAGAATATAATTATCCATTTCAAAACCATATAAATACGATATCATTTTCGTTTTAAAAACCGAAATCATTTTTATTCCAAAATATCTCTTTTCCAAAAATCATAGCATTTTCAAATCTATATACCTTGAAACCCATAGCTTTGAAACAAAATTTCTAATACTTAAATGGTCTAAATATTAAACCACTTTATATAATAAAATATCTTTTTAAATTTCACAAATAAATTCCAAATATGGGTTTAAATTCCCAAATAAACCATATAATTTCCATATATTTAAAAGTTTTAAATATTCCACCATTTCAAAACTGAATTTTTAATTCATATATATATATATATATATATATATATATATATTCCAAATTCACTTTATTGTTATTTAGTTTTGAAATACTTAATAAATCCAGTATCCTTTATATAAAACTTTCAAATTCAATAATTGAATATTCCTCAATTTATTTAGACTAGATTTATCCACTTAAATCATCTTAAACTCGAATTTAGTTATAACACCATATTCTCTTTAAATCTGAATTTCAATAAGATCTTAATTAAATAAAATCTCAAATCAATTTCAAAACCATCTTCTCAGCTTTGATTTATAAAAATCAATATAAACTCTATATTAGAATATAATTTAAGTAAATACTTATTCATAATATATTTTAATAAAATCAACTTTATTATTGCTTACTTATAAAAATTTTTATACATAGCTTAAAACCAAGAATTTAACTATATATAAAATAACCTTTATCAAATATCCGAAATCAATACCTCTTAAAACCATATATATATTTCTTTACAAAACCATAGAAAAATTATTTCAAAAATAATTATATATATATATATACCGCGGTGCCTGTACATAATTTTTTATCCTATGGTCAAGTGATACGGATATTTATCATTTTAATCCGCAAATTAAAATTAAAAATACGGTTGTATATCATTTTAAACCGCAATCCCGAATCAAAATGAATGCATGACAATTTGCAGATTATGATGACATAAATAAAACATCCATTCATCCATCATAAAATCATACATCCATCACACTCATCATACAAAACAAACAATAGCATCAATATAAGACGGATAGTAAACAACAGGTATTAAATAGCAGTTTATATTCAATAATAAATTATATAACTGTTTAACTGGCAGTTTATATGCAATGAATAATTAATTAACAATTTAACTGGCAGTTTAAATGCAATGAATAAATTAAATAACAATTTAATTTAAATAATGAAATTAACCGAGATGATGATTAAAATATGCCAAACAACCATAAATAAATTTTAAATCACATCATATATCAATTTAACAAACATAAGAAATTTTAGAAGTTGTGAGTGGGTTAAAACACTCACCTTTTGAATTTAAATTGAATTTAAATCCAATTTAAATCCAAAATTGAACAGTTTTCAAATTCGTCCAAACCAGCGCCAAAATATCCGAAATTTTATTACGATCCTAACAAAAAAATTCACGCATGAAACGGAGTTCATATGTGAAAGTTATTCGAGTTAAATCGTTTGAAAACAAAAATTAAATTAAAACAAACCTAAACTTACCTAACTAACATATATGCCACGTCATCAAGAAAACATCTTCCTCCAGGCACGCACGCGAGAAGCAGAAACACGACCGAACGCGATCTGCAGCAAAAAAACCCTAACCGCTACACTCACGAGCCGCCACCACAGCTGCGCCCCCCTCCACCGACGTCGGCCATCACCAACCTTCGCCGGCGCAAGCCTACCCTCCGATCCAATCCCCACTACTTCGGTCGCAACAAAATCTCCAGCCGCCACATGAAATTCAAAACCTTAGCCGAAATTACAGCACGATCTAACCGTTGAAACAACGAATCACCTATGCCGATGAACTCCCCTCCGTCCCCTCTTCAAACCTCAGAAACGGTTCGTCGATCCGTCGAGTTTGATTTCGACGTGATGAACGACCGAGACTTCTTCGATTTTTACCGGTCAAACGACAATCCAAAACGAAAAACGAATTTCACCAAAAGATTACGCACTTCGAGAGCTTCAACATATATATTTTCTGAATTTTTCTAAGGTGTTTGATTTTTTGGACTTTGAATTGAATTTGCATTTGGATCTGAAAATATAGAATTTTGTCTGCCGTTGAGGAAGAGGAGGAATAGAATGAATTTACATACAGACAAATGAGAATTTGGAAGGCTAGGGTTTATAGCAGGATATTTATAGAGAAAGTTGAAACAGAATAAATGGATCGGGTTGAATACGCGCTAACAACAAAGTGGCCCAAAAAGCCCGTTCTGACCCCGGAACGAAATTGGGTAAACCCATATATCAAAATAGGTGTTTAAAATATTTTAAACGCAATGGAAAAGGTTTCAGGTTCAAATTGCATCGTATGAAGAAGTTATGCTAAAATCAATATTTTTCAAATTGATTTCAATTGATTTCAGTTTCAAAAATTTCAAGGCCTTTCGAGTCCGTACGATCAAACGACATGTCCGATCGCTACAAAACTTGAAACCCAAAAAAAATATACCATTACGGATCCGATGAAACTGATTTCGTCGAAATCCGAGTCAGTGGCCAAAATGGCTATTTTTCCATTAATTAAATAAATTAATAATTAAATCATTAAATCAAATTTTCAATTTTATTTCGATAATTGACAAATTTCAACATTTTTAACTTCTTAATCATTTACAATGATTTAAACAAACTTAAATGTCAAATTAGAGTTGATTAATTCATCAATCCAACGTTAACCTCACTTTTAAAAATTAATTTCATTAAATTCACAAATTACAAATAAAATCCCCAAAATTCCATTTGGTTAAATAAATTAATTATTATTCCATTCATTCCTGTCAAATAGATGGATTAAATATTGGATTCAAACTATTACATAAATTTCTCATATTATCCTTTTTTTTCAAATAACATATTATTTAACTATTTCAATTTCATTTAATTGCCATTAAATCCAATTATTGAATTTTCCATTTCACTTAAATAAATAAATTTTTTATTCCTGATCCTTGTAACTCACAAATTGTCCAATATGAATAACCTTACCATTACTTACAAATATTACATTAATTAACATTAACGTAATATTAAATTATAATCACGGTAGCAAATTTCAAAAAGATTAAATTTACAAGCTACATACATAGGTAACATACAATAATCGTTACCGTTAACCTTCAGTCGCATTAATAGGCTTTTATTGCTTACAAAACAATGTTAACATTTATTTTCATAATGCTAATTTCATTCACTCTATCCGTTACTACATTTATATCCATTAAAGTAATATTTAATTACCTTTATTCGAAATAACCGTTTATCACCAATATACTCTTTATAATACTTGTATGGTTATTCTCCATAAACAATTACCATCCATCCTATTATTCACCCGTTATTTATAATTAAAATCTCAACTAAATTTATTTATCTTGATTTCATTGTTTTATTACACCATTTATTACTTTACAAAATAAAATAACATTTAAACTCATCAATGTAATACCAAATTTCATTTTAAATCCAATTGATTTCCAAATCAAAGTTTATACATATTTCAAACAACTATTATAATTACTCCCAGAACATTGGTTTTATTAAATGACCATTTATAAATATTTAATTTCCTTAAACTACATTCAGTTACTACTGACAATGTTTTCTTTCATAAATCAATTCAATACTTACTTTTATATTTTCCACATTCAATTATATCCAGGTATAACACTTACACTATTTCATTTATTGCAGTTTTATTAAATCTATCCAAATTTTAGCTTTAATAACCATTGTTATACTTCATTCTAGTTATTATTCATTATTCCTTCACAAATTTCATTCGTTTCAATATTATTCCATTTATTACAGTAGATCCAATTAATTAAAATTTAATATCAATAAATTGTTTTAAATTTAATCTCAACCAACTACTATAATTTCATACATAATATTGAGTTCATTCAATCACCACTAATTATACCTTTTCACTAGTTAATTCAATATTCCCCATTGGGTTTCTTATATTAAACTTTAACCAAATATGCCAATTACATTATTTCATAAATCTACATCCAATTACTACCTTTAAATAAGTTTACGTTTCTATTAATTTCCATTCACGCTTCCGTTATTTTATATTACAATCATTAAAGTAACGTTTATCAACAACCCAAACATTATGAATACTTATCAACCTGCATCATCCTCATTACATTAATTTACGTTTTATCCCATTATAAATTAATGCACACATTAATTTATTCATATTTACATCCACTTCCGTATATAAATTTTGTAACCAAGTTATAACATTTACATTTTTTCTTATTTTATTTAATTACCAAATATTCCTATTTACACTCAATTATAACTTTGCAATCTTAACAAATCCATAAATTGTCAATTGCCTAATATATGCATTAATTACTATTAAATGTTCTCCATAAATTTATTTACTTGGTTTCAAACTTTTTTATTCATCAATTACTGCCCTATAACCAAACTTACGTTTCTATTCAGTTTACATTATTTCCAAAATAATTGCAATAAAAAATTTAAATTGTTAATTTTAATTTCAATTGCTACATCTAATTTCATTTGTTCCAATATAAATTATAAGATTTTTTTCTTCTTTCTAAATTTGGTTAAAAATCTTATTAATTTAACTCATTTTAATCATCGAATTTTACGGGTCGTTACACTCTGTTTTCAACGTGAATCATTTATAAACAGAGTGGGATAGGATAATCTAGTTATTTGTGGAGGAGCAGATGCAACAATATCAATTATTATTAAGGATAATCAATGGCAGCCATAAGTACATCTAATTACAAATCCTCATAAGCAAAGTATACGTAAATTTACTATAGATATTAATGCAGATATTGATTATTGGAACTGGTTAGCTAGCAGCAAAGGGAAGTTCTCTATTAAAAAAACATGGGAAACTATTACAAATAAATAGCCTACTGTAGAATGGTATAAATGCATATGGAACAAGGTAAATAATCCTAAGATGACATTCTATACTTATTTCGCTATAAATAACAGATTGCTAACTGGGATAGAATTTGCAAATGTGGAAATATTGATAATTTACTTTGTTTCTTATGTAATTTAGAAAATGAATGTAGTAATCACTGGTTTTTTTAGTGCAGTTATGCATAATACATATGGAATCATATTCAATCTACTCTGCACATTAAAGACAGTGGCTGTGTGGATCTCAAGCGTGATATTCAGCAGATTATTAACAATTTCAGATCAAAATCACTTGAGAGAGATCTAGCTCATATTATGATAACTACTGCAGTGTATCATATGTGGAAAGAAATGAATGATTATACTCACAATAAAGCTAGCTTAACTAAAGAGCAACAATTACTACTTATTGAAACTAACAGCAAAATTATTCTTCACAAATTAAGAGAAAAAAGTTAAAGATCAAACAGATTCGCCTACTTATCTGAATACTGGACTAGGGAAACAGGCAGTAAGCATATTGAGAACTTTTATGCCACCCGAAAGATAATCAGATAAACAAGTTCATTAGAACAAGCATGGCATAAAGCTACTTGAGAACTCCAGCAAATTGCATAATATTTCTGGATTTGTAGGTGATAACAGATTAGTAGATCACCAAGAGCCGAATAACAGTCAAGCTTTTGAACATGGTAGAGAATTAACAGATCCGAATCATGATGATCTCAGATCTGCTAGTTATTCAACTTTTCTGAATAGCGATTGTTCCTTTGGAGATATTGAAGGGATGCAGAGAAGATTTAACGAGTGTCTTTTATATTATAAAAGAGGAGAAGCGAGCGGTATGAAGTAGAAAGGCGAAAACTTGAAGAAGCGAAAATTTTCTTTGCCATTTAAGAGTGTTTGAGAATTTTGATGTAAGTTGTTTGTAAATAAGGTCGGCTAAAGTATTGTAACCCTAGATACGAGGGTTAGGGTACTTATCGGGTGGAAATATGTTATCTACCTGATAATCTTTTGGGCTTTATTAATTAAACTTTTGGTGAATAATTTCTTGGATTGATGTTATATTTAACGTGTGTGATTTGTTGGTTAGTGTTGACATTCAATTATTACAAGTGCGAACCCATGCTTCGCATACAGACCGCACTCAACATCTTATCATCATAACATGTTTAAATGATTTATATGGTTCATTGATCAAGAAATAGTGATTTTTTTAACAATATTCAAATAAGTTTGCATTTGATCTAAAACTTGTGCATAAATCTTTGAAAACAGTAATGCAGATAGTACTGATGCTTGACAAACAATTGCAAAATATCGAGCAAAAATGATTTCAAAGATGAAATTTCCACACAATACATATATAAATTTATTGTGTGTATCAGTTGTTGCTTCATGCATCAGCTGTATTATATGTAACTTCATATGGTGAGATACCTTTATCAATCATTTCTTTTAATACTTGATGTCGTTGATTCCATTTGCTGCTTCGGTAATATCTATCTATAAAAGAAATGCAGGTAACAACATTTGGTTTACACTCGACCATTGATACAAAAATGCCAAAAGCAACGTTGACATGATTTATAAGAACGCAAGTGTTGACGATGATCTCATAACTGACTATGTCTAG
Source organism: Allium cepa (assembly GCA_030765085.1). NCBI lineage: Eukaryota > Viridiplantae > Streptophyta > Magnoliopsida > Asparagales > Amaryllidaceae > Allium > Allium cepa. The sequence goes on from CM060929.1 coordinate 218,302,564, forward strand.
AAACACATTATGCAGCATCATATTATTGTAGTGATAAGATTAGAGGATAAAGAGATTTATTTCTGTTTTGAATAATTCTTGTGAAAAATATGCAAAATCTAAAGCATACATATTTTATGTCTGAAGTGCTGGAACTAACAACCATTATTCAACAATATTTATTTTAATGTGAAGAATATCATTGTATTTCTTTTATAGTCAAAGAAAATTCAATATAACAATAAGCATATAATTGTATTTAATTTTTTTGAGCTTTCTGGTTCTATTTCTAATTCCATCTAATATTGTTGTTGTATTTTGGTAATGTTGGATTTCACCAGACTAGACTGCAATTTGTAAAAGTAGAATCAGAGGCTGGAAATTTTCAAAATAATCAACGACATAGATTAGTTAAAAGAAATAAAGTCAAACAGATTTAATAACTTTAATAATATGAATAATCCGAAAAACTATGATTTTTTTTTAAAAAAAATTTAGCTATCAACAATGGATATCATTGGAAATCATATTAAATTTGAGATTTAATAGCGAAGTCGATTCTTAAATCCAATTAATGTAGAAAAAGTTATCACATTTCAAAGTTCGGAATAGAAAGAAATTAAAAACGTGACTGTTCATTTTCCAAAATATGAAGGAGACATATGTGTGCTCTTGAAATCTAACTCAATAATAATATTATTGTAACGACCCGTTGAATTTGATAATGTTAAATGAATTAAATTAATATGTTTCTAATCTAATTTAGAATAAAATAAAGGTCTTAAGATTTTATTTGAGAAAATGTAGTAATTTGTTATAGTAATTGGAATTTAATGTAACAATTTAATAGTTACATGGAAATAGATTTGAACTATGTAAATTTGCACACCTTGTTATAAGTTAAATATAAGAAACCAATATAAATGTGAATCAGTGAATATTAATGAAAATATTTACTAGAATGGAATTTATTTAATATAAAATAAATAGTGGAGATTGTACATTTGGTTGTAATAATAAATAGTGACTAAATAAAAGTGTCCGTTGGAATAAATCAATGCAATAAGTGTGATAAGTAATTTTATTGAATGTTGTCTCTAATAAATGTACTTGATTTGGTAATTTAGATATTTATACGTAAAGTATATATATAAAGATATATTGATTCCAATAGAATTAATTGGAAATCTAATATTAAATATAATGTTGGTAGCAATTGAAATTTACTGTTTTGCAAAATAAATGAGAAATCAAGTCAAATGTGAATTATACCGTAAAGGATCAATTCATTTAAACAGTAGGATTGTAAATAAATAAACATTCTACGTAGGTTGCAATTGGACAATTTATGTAGTTTAATGGAAAAGCAATTGGAATTAATTACCATAAATTGTGTAGTTAGGGTAGTTTTGATTTGTCACTTAAGATGGAGCATTTTTATAAAATGTAATAAATGCAGTTTAAATTAAGGCATTGACGTTTGGGTATTTAAGAAGTGATAAACTAAAATTTATTTATTTATTCGAAAATTTGAAATCCAATTTGTGGATTTATTGCAAATAAGTGAAATTTGTGTTTAACCATTACATCGATAGGAATAAATTAAATTTAAGGTTATATTAATAAAATTTGGACTAGAGAAATGATATGAATCGGTTTTAGAAGCCTTAAATATAAAATGGGAAGTAGACGAGATTTCACGTTACAACCATTTTTAAAAATCCTGATGTATGTAGAAATATTAATGAAATATAACGTAAACCAATGTTGAATCAAAAGAATAGAGTCAACACTTATTTATTCATTTAATGTGATATAACTACGAGTATGATTTATTGCAAATTTCATGGAAATCTAATATATAGGACATTACCTAAAAAGGAAGAGTAGATAAAATTTATGATAAACATATTTGTATATGAAGGTTATTGATTTAAGGAGAAATTGGGCAAGTTTTATGTATTTGGGTTAAGTGCAACCTTTAATAGATAAATTTAGTGCAATTAAAAGAAATTGACATTTAATATTTCGATAACTTAAAATTTGATGGGATAAGAACATTTGGGTAATGAAGGGATGACAAATATTAGCTATGATTCTAGAAGGAATTAAATAGATAATGGGAAGATTAAAATCAGGTTCTAAGCAATAATTATTAAATAACAGGATTTATTAAATTTAACGTTGAATACTACGTTACTGAAATTTAAAATGGACTTTAAGAATAATATTTTGAATCATGAACCAAAGTATGTGGCCTCCCTATTTGGATAAAGAATGAGTACATAAAAGTTAAAATCTAATATATGGGGTTTTGAGCATTTAATTTTATAATTCTTAAATATAGGAAAGTGCAGAAATTAACACTGCAAATTGATATACTTATAATTTTAATTCACATCCAAGCTTGTTAAATCATTTGAAATTGATTAAATTATATAAGTAATAAAATTTGGACAATTTTAGAATATAATATAAAATTTGGATTTTTGTAATTTATTTTAATTTAATTAATGAATATAAAAATAGCCATTTTTGTCACGGACTCGGATTTCGATGAAACCAGTTTCATCGGATCCGTATCAGTGAATTATTTTAGGGTTTCAAGTTTCGTATCGATCGGACCTGTCATTTGATCGTACGGACGCGAAACGCCTTGAAATCAATTTTATTAAAATCAATTTGGAATCAATTTGGAAATTTTGTTTTCAGCATAACTTCTTCATACGATCGAATTTGGACGCGAAACTTTTTCCATCGCGTTCAGAATATTTTAAAACACCTATCTGGATATATGGGTTTGACGAATTTCGTTCCGAGGACAGAACGGGCTTTTTGGGCCTTAGTTTGTTCCGTACGTTCATCTATCTAGTCTATCTACGCTATCTCTAGTCTACCTATATAAGCACGGTTATAAACCCTAGCCACTCCTCATTTTCATTTTCTATACATACATCTCCTTCTCACCTCCTCATTCTAATGGCAGAAAAAAAAAACCTAATTCCCAAATTCCAAAAAAAAAAAAAAAATTCAAATTTAAAAAAAAAAAAAAAATTGCGGATCTGCAGCAGCTTCTAGTCGCGCTTCGGGTTTCAGGGGAGAAAACCCTAGAGCAACTTCGGGTCGGAGAAAACCCTACCTATATAGGATAATTTAGTTATTTGTGGAGGAGCAGATGCAACAATATCAATTATTATTAAGGATAATCAATGGCAGCCATAAGTACATCTAATTACAAATCCTCATAAGCAAAGTATACGTAAATTTACTATAGATATTAATGCAGATATTGATTATTGGAACTGGTTAGCTAGCAGCAAAGGGAAGTTCTCTATTAAAAAAACATGGGAAACTATTACAAATAAATAGCCTACTGTAGAATGGTATAAATGCATATGGAACAAGGTAAATAATCCTAAGATGACATTCTATACTTATTTCGCTATAAATAACAGATTGCTAACTGGGATAGAATTTGCAAATGTGGAAATATTGATAATTTACTTTGTTTCTTATGTAATTTAGAAAATGAATGTAGTAATCACTGGTTTTTTTAGTGCAGTTATGCATAATACATATGGAATCATATTCAATCTACTCTGCACATTAAAGACAGTGGCTGTGTGGATCTCAAGCGTGATATTCAGCAAATTATTAACAATTTCAGATCAAAATCACTTGAGAGAGATCTAGCTCATATTATGATAACTACTGCAGTGTATCATATGTGGAAAGAAATGAATGATTATACTCACAATAAAGCTAGCTTAACTAAAGAGCAACAATTACTACTTATTGAAACTGACAGCAAAATTATTCTTCACAAATTAAGAGAAAAAAGTTAAAGATCAAACCAGATTCGCCTACTTATCTGAATACTGGACTAGGGAAACAGGCAGTAAGCATATTGAGAACTTTTATGCCACCCGAAAGATAATCAGATAAACAAGTTCATTAGAACAAGCATGGCATAAAGCTACTAGAGAACTCCAGCAAATTGCATAATATTTCTGGATTTGTAGGTGATAACAGATTAGTAGATCACCAAGAGCCGAATAACAGTCAAGCTTTTGAACATGGTAGAGAATTAACAGATCCGAATCGCGATGATCTCAGATCTGCTAGTTATTCAACTTTTCTGAATAGCGATTGTTCCTTTGGAGATATTGAAGGGATGCAGAGAAGATTTAACGAGTGTCTTTTATATTATAAAAGAGGAGAAGCGAGCGGTATGAAGTAGAAAGGCGAAAACTTGAAGAAGCGGAAATTTTCTTTGCCATTTAAGAGTGTTTGAGAATTTTGATGTAAGTTGTTTGTAAATAAGGTCGGCTAAAGTATTGTAACCCTAGATACGAGGGTTAGGGTACTTATCGGGTGGAAATATGTTATCTACCTGATAATCTTTTGGGCTTTATTAATTAAACTTTTGGTGAATAATTTGTTGGATTGATGTTATATTTAACGTGTGTGATTTGTTGGTTAGTGTTGACATTCAATTATTACAAGTGTGAACCCGTGCTTCGCATACAGACCGCACTCAACATCTTATCATCATAACATGTTTAAATGATTTATATGGTTCATTGATCAAGAAATAGTGATTTTTTTTAACAATATTCAAATAAGTTTGCATTTGATCTAAAACTTGTGCATAAATCTTTGAAAACAGTAATGCAGATAGTACTGATGCTTGATAAACAATTGCAAAATATCGAGCAAAAATGATTTCAAAGATGAAATTTCCACACAATACATATATAAATTTATTGTGTGTATCAGTTGTTGCTTCATGCATCAGCTGTATTATATGTAACTTCATTTGGTGAGATACCTTTATCAATCATTTCTTTTAATACTTGATGTCGTTGATTCCATTTGCTGCTTCGGTAATATCTATCTATAAAAGAAATGCAGGTAACAACATTTGGTTTACACTCGACCATTGATACAAAAATGCCAAAAGCAACGTTGACATGATTTATGAGAACGCAAGTGTTGATGATCTCATAACTGACTATGTCTAGAAACACATTATGCAGCATCATATTATTGTAGAATGATAAGATTAGAGGATAAAGAGATTTATTTCTGTTTTGAATAATTCTTGTGAAAAATATGCTAAATCTAAAGCATACATATTTTATGTCTGAAGTGTTGGAACTAACAACCATTATTCAACAATATTTATTTTAATGTGAAGAAGGTGAAACAACTAACAAAAAGAAGGTGGTATACAATGAAGAAGGTGAAACAACTAAGAAAAATAAGTGATTAGTATGTTTTTTTTTTGGAAAAACCACGCATAAGTTTATGATAATATATAAGTAAATAAATCAAAAACAGCAACCACAAGAAAAATCATTAACATTTTGCACCAATTGAAGGGTATAAAATTCTCAAATAACAAAAAGAAGATTTTACTGTATGATCAAATCTAATTGTATTTTTAATTTGATTAGACTGTCAAAAAAGTACTGTAGGTCTACTACTAATGGCTTACAAACTAACAGCCTTCCAAAAAATTAACTAGCATCAACAACAAATAAAATTCTATTACAACATATGCTAACATGTATTTGAGCCTAAGACGTTATAACCTTGGAATTTGGGTTTGTTGAACCTTACGACAAGTTGTTTCAGCAAAAGTCACTGATTCACATTATATTAATTGCCCAACGCATCGTGAATTTAAAAGTAGTTTTGGGTATAAAAAAGGACCATGGTAAACATTCATAGCACAGGAAAAAACAGTATTGAACAAAGGTAAAAGTTTTAACTTAAAAGTTGTGCAAACACAAATTATGATCTGCCTTTCATATTCTTTAAAGTTTAATAAAGTTTAATATTCAAAACGTAAATTGAACTTAGAGCCTGGTGCTTCTCAAACATGTAAGCATGAAACTAAAAACAAGAATCATGAATAATAAAAGTTTAACATGTCCATTATGATTTGATAATCTATTCAGCTTTAAGCTACACCCTTCGTATATAGGCAAATCTTTGGGAAATTTTGAGTATTTAATTCCTTATTTTGATTTAGAGATGCAATATGGATAGGCGGACAACAATCTTTTATTCAGAATGTCTCAAGTAGGTACATTTGTATTCACATATACAATCACTACATATACAAATCATAAAATGCAAGGATTTAAGTTTTATTTAAAACTTTTGGAAACCTAGATCGTAGGACTCTAAATATCAAATTCTGGCTTTTGTAATGTAAAAACAGAAGTTAAAGTTGGCCTGTTAATTAATACCTAAAAGATATGCTATTAGTTTAAATCACAGTTTTAGTCCTGTGGTACAATGTTTTGGTTTGAAATAAAACCTGAGTTTGTATGCATATACATCTCAGGATATATAATTTTTCATAAACATCTCAGAGCATTGAGTATATACAGAGCACAAATGTAATATTGCTCAGTTCAATTATTATTTAGCATAAAATGTTATGGTATAAATATTAGTGGAACTAACCTTCACTTTGTTGTCATCAAATGGAGCATCAGGTGCAGTTGCTGTAGTAAATGCACGTACACATGAAGCTACAGAAACTTTAACATCCTTGCCTGGATGTTTCATAATTATGTGCTTCATGGTAGGTTCAAGACTTTCTATGCTGGCATGGATGGCGACTGATCAATTTTTCACAGTGAGAGGAGGTTTAGGGTAAGAGAATGCAAGAGAAAGAAAAGGTCTTTTGAGTACTATATTATAAAATAATAGCTAGATCAAAACAGACTATCCTACCTAGTATTGCAATGCTTGAAGCCTTGAATGAAGCAATGCCAAAACTGAAGGTTTTAAAGGTGTCGTTTATTTCATTTGCACTCATATGGTGTCATTTAAGTGCTCCCATATAGTAGTAACTCCACTCCTGCAATTATCTTCTATTTAGTAACAAAAACAAAAATGGTAGGGAGTCATTCAAGATTGCTTGCTTTCAAATAAGAAAAGAAACAAACAACTAATTAATTGCTTTGCTTTCTTCACGTTTGAAACAAACTGATCAAAACAACAGTGACCTTTCAGTTGAACCATATCTGTCTATTTTCATCATAGTGAGCAAGTTAGCTAAAACTACTATAGAAGCCTTCCCACTATTGAAAAATACAAAATTCATCAGCGTCCATATCCAACAAATAAAGAAATATCCAAGATCTAGAAATAGTGATTCTTATGCATCTTTTAGTATATATAAAATGATAACATCTACTTTTTATCAAGGTAATAATTTATATTAGTGTATATACTAATGAATACTCATTGCTCAAAGTTGCTTTTTAGCATCATATTTTTATTTCTTGTATATTTATAAACAACGGTGCTAAAATGATTTTATACTGAAACAAAAATATCTATTTATGCTTTTAAATTAATTAACCGTGAGCAAATAAACAAAAATCCAATATATAACCGGTAGACACGGATGTGGATATTCGAAAATGGTTTCGATTACAGGTGCAACACTCTATGTATTTGTATAAAATCGTTCACTAATACACACATTTGAGACATTGTGCGTTCAAACTTCAAATGACCAATTTCCCAATTTGGTTGACCTTATAGTTCAAAGTTCAAACATATTTTAGCATTTAAGCATGAGCAGGTATTCAACACAAAGGCGCTAGACTAATCAGATATGGTGCATAATTATAATCTCAGTTTGGGTCTGATTCTTTTTTATTCAAATTAGAGAAATTATACCTAATTATTGGTCTTGATAGTGGTATCTGCTTCTGATATATTAGGATACATGCATAAAATTAAGATAATTGGACAAATGTGTGAGCATTATAGATTATTCTAGTGGATTATCACTTATCATACAAATGCGTGACCATATGCAAGAAACATTTAAAGTTATGTATTCAGTCAATTTGGAACCATCAATGACATTTTGTTAAAAGACACATACCATGAATAATTGATGAACATTGGTCGTTTTGTTTTCTCAGTAGCACCAACTAATTCATGTGAGTTAATAGAGTTTCTACATGAATTATGCATCCATCAATCGTATAACAACAGCACATTTGCACAATTAGCTTAATTAAAAGCAAAAACAGAGAAGTAAAAAGTGGTATCAGTAAGCAAGCCTTGGTTTTAACCTAGATTTGTACTTATATCTATCGTCAACAATAACTGCTTTCCGTGATTGTGCTGCACAAGTTAAACGAATATGTAGCACATTTAGTACAAACTAAAATCCTTCTCTTATCTAGTAAAAACCAATATTTATGGAATAAACATAATCAAATGAATGGTAGACAAAAATTATACACATTGCACACAGTAAAATTTACGTTCTCACCATTTTGCAATAGCATGATATTAAGAACGAACGGAATAAGAGGAATGTAAGTATCAGTTATCAGGTTAATTGATTATAATGCATTTAGAATGCATCAGTAGATTTAAATAACAATAAAATCTTATGAAGAAGTTAATATGTAGATTTAAAAGAAGGCATTTTTGTGTTTAAAAAAATTTGTTCTCTTGACTGATAGCCAAACAGTAATAAAGTTTCATTTCACTCCAAATTTTAACAGAATTACCTTTAGAAGATTAAGGTGCCTTTTCCTGCTTAAATCAGACTTTGAAACATTGATATATGCTGGCGCAGTACCTTTTATTTGGCCAAAGCAATATAAGATTCCCCGAGAAGAACATCAAGATTGTATACATTGCGCCTCATCCTTGTAGCGTTCTAAGAACAAACTAACCAAAAATTAACAAAGACATAAAAAGCTATCCAAACTTCATACAGTAAATTCATCTTAAATAACGGAATATATAAGCGGAATTAAACCTTAAAGTGTGACAGATTATCTTCCTTAACTCCATCAATATTTAGCTGCCCCTTATGAGCATTAACTTCTAACTATAATAGCTGTTCAGAAGCCCATACATACTCAGCAGGATCATTACGGCAATTCTTCATCAAATTCAACTTAATTGCAAATTTGTACACGATTGAAACGAAATTAGGGTTGAGGCTTAGTACCTTTAATAAAATAATAAGGAAAAGTTTAAAACACTTGATAAACCTCTGTCACCAAGTCGTTGTAGTATAGTGGTGAGTATTCCCGCCTGTCACGCGGGTGACCCGGGTTCGATCCCCGGCAACGGCGAACTACACTTTTTCTGCCGACTGCTGAAAATTGATTTGAATCCATTGAAGATCGATTTCTCCAACTTAGAAAGTTGCTGCATTTTGCCATCCATCTCTTCGTTCTGCAACAAAATATATTTAATTGCGTAATTTTACTAATTTTTAATCTGCGCGGTGAAGAAAAGTAGGTAACGCTGTAACGATTTGACGCCGACCAATGAATTACCACATATTTCTCAGCCTTGGCAACAAAGAAAGAAGCATTGGCATTTCCGCATCTTCTTCTGATACGGTAAGTAAGTGCTTATCAGAAAATGCTTATTAATAACATTTCGGCCCCGCGTATAATCAGCGTATATACTGTTTTATACTGACAAATACACAAATCAGGCTACCATTTCAAAGAGAAAATCAACCAGAGTCACGAAGAAGCAAAGTCGGACGTCTCAGCCATCTGATATCATTTCAAAGAGAAAATCACTTTTAGTAAACGTGTTTCATTTGATATGTTCAAGCTGTAATAGATCGAAGCAAGGTAGTTACGATAGAGCAAGAAGTTATCATTCAAACAACTACGATAATATGGCAATGAAATTATGGATTTAAACACATAGTAACTATTAAATTGTCGAATATGTTGTCAAAGTAGACTGTAATGCAATTTTAAACAATTTCTATGCATTTTAATAAAGCCTTGATATTTTAACAAAGTCAAAACTAAATAGTAAATACTGAAGTAAATGTGCTTGGCATACCTTAACTATCATAGATTTAAGGTTAAAATGATACTTATCAACACCTATGTAATATTATCAACAAACCCCAAATTTGATGAGAAAACTTAGTTATGTCGCAAAAATAAAAAAAATGTGGATAATATACGTCCACCATCCATGAATTGCGTGGATACAAAACATGTTTTGGAATCAAAACATCGAATAAACATCTGGTGACAAAATAACAGAAGAATAAACATTCGGTGACGAATATAATTAGTTAGTTAAATGTATAACCGTGTTTTTCAAGTCTTTGCTAATCGGTCGTAAGCAAATAGCCATACACTGAAGATTGAAGATCGCCATGCTGTTTCCTAGTCATACTAGAGTTGCCAAAAATAAACCTTAAAATATCAAAATATTTATTTAAAATAATCAGGTAGCATTATCTTTGAATGAGATGCACATATTGTTTGACTGTAACTGCAAAGATTAAATCATAGTGAACTAGGAAGATAAACTATGAGACACAAAATCAATTTAAAAATTCAAACTTAAACTAAAAAGAACAATATTTGAAAGATCATAATAATAAATATTTTGTTTGACTGATGCTTGTTATACCATGAAACCAAAGATATTAAAAATGGGACTTGTATGATAATGATGTGATTTGTAGGGATTTGTGTTGCTCCAGCAGTTTTTAGTTCGTATTCTATCAAGTCATTCATGAAAATATGTTATATATATGTTTTCTTTTTAAGTTTTCCAAAAATAAAATACCTCTAGAACAAAAATGGGATTTAATCCTCCTCAACTTCTATACAAGACAAAAAAAGAGGATGCATATTTTCTCAAAACCACAAAATTCACGATGATAATACAAAATTGTTAAAATGATTGTTTATTGGAATTAAAAATCAATCAAAAACAATAATGTTTTCACCATATCTTTCACCACCTTAATCATAAACAAATTCAATGCCAACTTCGACTTAGATCTTGAATTACAATAATGACATTTGCTAATTTTAGAAACGAATTCATATTGTAAAAGACCTAACCAGTGAATTACAGCAATTGGTGGAGAGAAAATGAATTTACCTCGGTTCGATTACAACAGAGTTGAAGCTTGCGAAACAACTTTTGATGTCGGCAACCAGTTGATGGAATGATGAAATGACCTAATTAATTTTGTTTTTTGAAAATCAGGTTTACAATTTTTTAAAAAATGGGGCTTAGAAGATCAGAGTAAGGAATTTGGGATTAGAATTGAGCAAATGAGGGGTGAAAACGGGAATTGTGGGATTAGAGTTGAGGAAATAAAATAATGAGAGTTGGGTAATTTTGAGATTAAACAATAGAGCGAACACAGGAAGAAGAGAGAAAATTAGAGAAGAACATGGAAGAACAGAATTCGAAAGACAACACAGAAGAACGTGGCATGTTATTTTGGCTTCAAAGTATTTGATTTTGAACAATGACAGTAAACAAACCTCCATAACTGTCGGTTTGATAAAATTAAAGATGAATGTTTATGCTGATGAAATAAGGTTAGGCTAACGTTAATAATAAAGGGATCTAGCAAGTTGAGAGTAGATGCTAACTTAAATAAAACTGCCTGGGTAGCAAAATATTTAGAACATTAAAAGTTAAAAAGAGAAAATAAGTTTGAAATACATAGTTCAAATAATGATCTATTATTTAAACAGTTGTGGAGATGTTATTAACTTATTGATTAGTCATAATTGTAGGAAAAGAGACAACGCACTTGAATGCATCTTATCGGAGGAAACATGCATTGGAACTTGAAGAAACTAAGAAAATATCCATTGTACAAAAAGCATAAGAAGCATATAGGGTTGAACATTCGGTTGGTTCGATTTGTTTTGACGTAAAAGATGTCAAACTGAATTGAAACTGAAAAAATTCAAAACCGAATCAAACTGAACCTAATTAAATTCAATTAATTCGACCGGTAACCGGTAAAAGAATTAAAAGATTCATGCTCCGTGAAGCTTAATTTATTGTTGGATATATTCGATGAAATATCAAAGAAAGAAGAAATGAGCGAGAATGATTATGAAATCATTGCCCGCGCATACCTACTATATTTGGTGGGATGTACTTTGTTTTGTGATAAATCTGGTATGAATGTGTCGGTTAACTATTTAAAATGTTTGTCGGATGTTCATAGTTTGAGTGAGCAAGCTAGGAGAATGAAGGTTTTAGCGTTTTTGTATCGTCAACTTGGTTTGGCTTCACGACGAGACATTATACAGATGGTTGGTTATTTGACATTATTGAAGGTACATGTATTATAATTTTTTTGGTTTCTTATTTAGATACTGTTATAGTTCAAAGAAGTTATTTTTTTAGGCATAGATTTATGACCACTTCCATATAATTCCTAACGTCAGTCCTTACAAAAATATGATCACACTATACCTACAGTGTATAGGTGAGTACCTAAGAATCAGTCTGGTGACACAACATCTGCTATAATTCAACTTAGAGAACAACTAGACGATTTAACTGCTCAAGTCGAAAGTTTTAATTTGTTGTAGGATCTTAATAAAAATTTGGAGATATTTAATTTCTTACATTGTTTTTCAATTTGTAAATATGTCAGGATCCTTATCATAATATTAAATCTCATTATCCTTTACCCAAAATTGCATTCTACAATGGTGTTATATTGTGTTTTGACATTGCTAAACCATATTATCACAATATAGTTATACGATAATTTGGAATTTATTAACGAATTCCAAAAAATCCTGTGCAGCCTAGAAAATGTCATAGAGGATTGACTACTATTGAATATCGGGTTGAGTATGATAATGGGTTTTGGTGGTCAGAAAATTGACACAATCATTTTCTTTCTATGAAATCACAATCCCCAGCTGTAGTGGACCCTTAGGAATGTATTCCCAAATACTTAGCGTGGCATATTGATGTTTCATATCCGATTGTTCAAAATCTTAAAATGCGGCAAAGCACTAGTAGAAAAATTGATGTTGGTTACAAATTGGTAAAATTTGACAACTTTATGCAATATATTGTACTATTCTTTACTTGAATGTCAGTTAATCCGATTTGTTTATAAATTGACAGAAAATGTCGCGAGTAAAGAAATTGACCCGTTGAAGAAAAGTTTAACTAATCATCGTCCCATAGAAGTTGCGAGTTTGTTGAATGCACAACGACAAGTGTGGACGTTTTGGAAGAAATCTTAAATAAACAAGTAAAAGGGAGAAACATAAGAAGGGGAAAATGATCCGAGAGGATGAAAATTGCTATGAAGTTGGAATGTATTTTTTCAACCTTTTTTATTTTCGTAAATATGTATGAAACATTATGGCATTTTGTTAGTGATATCTACTTTAGTGTGGTGTATAAAATGTTGTAATTTGTATATTGTATGAAACATTATGGTATTTTATCAGTTATATCTACTTCAGTTGTTTCTTACTTTGTGTATTATTTTGGTTTTTTAGTGCTTATGTGCTCATATGGTTAGTGATATCTATTTTTGTGTATTTCTTTTGTGTATTTGATGCTCATATGGTTACTTAGGTGTTGTATGTGCTCATATGAATAGTGATATCTATTTTAGTGTATTGCTTTTGTATATTTGATGCTCATATGGTTACTCAGTTGTTGTATGTGCTTATATGGTTAGTGAATCTATTTTTGTGTATTTCTATTGTAAATTTTATGCTCATATTTAGTTGTTTTATGTGCTCATATGGTTAGTGATATCTATTATTTTGTGTTGCTTTTGTATATTTGATGCCCATTTGGTGGTACAAGAAAGAAAGTGGATAACTATTTAAAGATGAGAAATTATGGGATTGACGCTGAGTTTGAAATTTTCTAATATAGTTGGTATAATTTTTTGTAAATTTAAATTCATTTATGCCACTAAGAGATGCATATACAGACTGTATTTTTTTATGGCATTTTAATCATAGTTGTATTTGTAACATTAACATTTGTATGACATTTGTATTTGCCAGTAAGAGATGCTTATTTTGTATGGCCTGTATAGTTTGTATTTTGCATGGCATTTATATGTGAAAAATCATGTAGTAGCATGGCCTTACGTGAATAAGCATTATTGCTTACAATTGCAATCCGTTTTCATGAATAAGATGCTCATCCTCTGAACAATTAAAGGAAATAAGAGATACAACAATATACATATGTCAAAATCATGTAACTGGGAATTTTTATCATAGCGTGTATCTGAACATTATTAAAGGAAATTTCACTAACATACACTAGCAACAGTCATATCTCCTAATATTTTTTCTCATCACCGATCAACCGTGTCGCATAAGAGTGTCCTTCCATTGAACTAGGAAGTTCATGATTGTGCGTATCGTTATGTACATGTACCTTCCAGTTGTCATCATCTAGATATACACTTTTGAGCAAGAAAAGGCAATTGCTTTTTTTGTCGCACTTAGTATATGCCATTTAACATTTTTATCAATTTATTTTTTCTTTGAAATGTGACTTTGTTAGACTCCTCGTTCGTAACCCAATTGCACACTTGGTTTCTTCTCAGGACCTGATTTATCAGATTTGACAATAACAATGGTTGTTTCAATTTTGTTCCTTGAATTTTGCATCATCGCACCAATACATTTGTAGGATCAAACACCTAAAATTACAAAAAAAAGTATCGACTTATTTGATACACACGATAAATGATCTAATGTTTATATAAAAAATTACCTGATCGGTTTTAAAATGCTCTATCACATCAACATGAATTAGTTCAGAATGATTTGAGTGATTGTCTTCCGTATATGATTCATTTTCATATTCCATTATTTTGTCACCGTTCATTGCTTTCTCATTGCCCAAGTAAAAATTCCTAACAACCAATTATACTCACAAAAAAATCAATTATCAATTACACACACACACTGTAACGACCCGTATTTTTACGGATCGAAAGATTGTAAAACTGTCGACATTAAGTCGTTGTTGTTAAGCCGTGTGGAGCTTAGGTCGTATGAGAGTTAGGTTGAGAGGAGCGACCTATAGATGTAACGACTTAAGTATGTTGAGCGACTTAAGAGTTAGGTTGTGTAGGAGTTGAGTCGCATAGGGTTTAGGTCGTGTGGAAGTTAGGCGACCTAAGGTAGAAGAGCGACTTATAGGATTGGGCCAACCTAGGCGAGTTAACGGCTTTTGGGACAGGCGAGTTAAGGCAGTTAGCGGGTTAGAAAACCCACGAGTTAACGGGTTAAGATTTGACCGACCTAAGGGTTACCGGGTTAAGGATTGACGACCTATAGATTCGAGCGACTCATAGGTAGTGACCGACTTAGTGGATAAGCGACCTAAGGGTTTGGTCGACCTAAGTAGGTTAACGGCTTAAGGTAGGAAGGTCGTTCGTGCGACTTAGTGTAGTTGGGTCGTATTGGGGCTTAGGTCGTATAGGGAATGGAGCGACCTAAGATTTAGCTGGGTTGTATTAGGTCGTGAACGACCGAAGACTTAAGTTTATTATGATATAAGTCGTAAGTCGTAAGGACTTGGGCTTAGTGTTAAGTCATTAGGTCGCGTCTTAGTTAAGTCGTCTAGGCGACTCAGGAGGAGGTGCGCATGAGTGATAGGTCGTTGAGTCGCATCTGGTTAAGTCGTTGGGTCGGCTTTGTAGTTGAGTCGCTGAGCCGTGTACGTGTTAAGGCGTTGGGTCGTTGAGTCGCGCAGAGGCTTAAGTCGTAGGTCGGGGATTCTCTTAGGTCGTGGACGACTCATGGGGGCGGCGACCTAAGGATTTCCAACCTATAAATAGAGGGGTTTGGTTCACTTTTTGGCACCGGATTTTGAAGCGACGAAGTGCTGCCATTTTGAGAGCTCGACTACAACATTTCTTCACTTCTTTTCTCCACTCTAATCTAGTGCTTACATCCATCCAAGGTTGAAGATCAAGGTTGAAGATCCAAGATCCAAAGTTGAAGATCTACATTCTTCAAAGAGAGATTTCATCGATTGAACCGAGATTTTGCCGGATCAAGCTTAGTTCTTCGCTGTTCAGATCTGAAGTTGTTATCTTTTAAGGTGTTTAGGTGTTTTGGTGAGTGGTGGTTATCTCTCACACGGACCCAAAGGAGTATATTGGATCGGTGGTTTGTTTATGTGCTAAAGAGAGTGATTTCGTGCATTTTTCTTAAGTCTGCATGTAGATCTATTGCTCATGATGATTTGACATCTATTTTACTACATGTTCACTTATGCAAGTTCATTCATCAAGTTGTAGAGATATTGTACATAATTCATGCTTGTTAGAATGCATGTTAGATTTGGGCTCTTTATTTACGAAATTGCCATTATTGTTGTAATTGTTTATTTAGATCTTGTTTGAATGATTGATTACTTGGATTAATGTTTGATTTGATGGATTAGTTGATTGATAACTTGATTTGGACAAGTTGGTCGAAGATGATTCAAAAGCTAAGTGGAAAGGCTCTTGAATAAGGAAAGCTGCTCGTGGCATATGAAGCGGATGTTGAAGCTCATATGGATAGATTTGATGATGATGTTGAGATGGGACTTTGCCATGATGCGATGAGGCAAACCATGATGTTGAGATGGGACTTTGCTATGATGCGATGAAGCAAAGCATGATGTGAGAAAGCCTTGGTTTAGTCCAGACGGGATCATCCCAAGCATGTTGATAACTCGGTGATGTGGTCCGGGTTTGTGGATAATGGTTAGCTTGAGAGGCGCTTGAGCTAGTATGGGAATAGTCGTCGAGGAGGATGACTAGAAGGTTGAGATTTCATCGTTGTTGAAGGTTCTAGCATGCTCAAAGCAAGAGTACGTTGGAACGGGTCGCGATGACGTTCCAAGCACGGGTCACGATGACGTGCTAGTACTCTGGGCAGATGCGATAGTCCTAGGCACGGGTCACGACGACGTGCGGAGCTATGTCTAGAACCGGGGTTACCATTAGCCCTTGGCAGGCGGTCATTCAACTAACGGGGAAATCAAGGCAATGATAACAGTGATAGCCAGAGTCATGGGTGTTTGGATGTTTGGTTGTATCGTCGCTTGGGTCAAGAGCGATGTTTTCAAAGTGCTTATCTGATCTTGGTTTAGGCCTTGGGGGTTTGTACTTGGAAAACACCGACCTTGACTCGAGTGATAATTACTTTGCTTTGAATGTCTGAATTGCTATGTTTACTTCTGCTTAGTGTGTCTGGGGGCTATCACTGTAGAAAGAGGTGGAGTGGGATGGTTGGGTTCCTATTCCTTTTACCCTTTATGCTCTTTTGGTATGTTTGATAGTTGATTTACTGCTCACTAAGACTTTTGTCTGACTCAAGGTTTTATGTTTAACTCTTATTACCTTGGGCTGTTCATCCATATTGGGATGGGCAGACTAGGTAGCAGGTGACAGGTGCTGTTCATAGTGGCCAACGCTGTTGATGACGAAGACGAGCTGGAGGCTTTTGCATATTGTTTTCTTACTATATGTACTAGGTGTTCCGCTGTTTGTATATTCTCTGTGTGATATGTAGTGAGGCTTGATGTATTGACTTTGCTGATTGTTGTATCAAACTATTAGAGTTTATATGATGAGATTCTGTTATATGGAGCTTCACTATGTATATTTTCTATTGTATTTTGTCCATGCGCTGTGAGTAATACGATAGAGTTTATTGTTTTTACCTTACCCTGATGATCGTCCATGGCGGCCTGGCACACTTTTCAGCGCATTATTTCTTTGTTTAGTGCAGGAGTCATGGGCGGTCGTCACATTTGGTATCAGAGCTTTGGTTAATCGATTTTAGCCAACGCTCGCTGACATAACTACGTATGAGAGACGTAATTGTATTTTGATGGATAATTACTATATATAATATAGTAGCTTAGAAGGATTTGAACTCCTTATGTAGTTGTTTCTCAAGGTGTTCTAATCATTCTTCTTTTTATAGATATTAAGAATGAGTCGAAGAGAGAGACAAGCTGCTAGGGAAGGCCGCGCTTTCGAGGGAGTTGTTGATTATGCTGCTATGTTTGAGGCCATGATGACTTCAATCATGAGAAGGATACCAACTCCAGGGCCATCAGTAGATGTTGGGGTTCAAGTTCAAGCTCCAAAACCAGTGGATTTTGCTAAGTTGTGTAAAGACTATACTGCTCTTGGAGGAAAGGTTTTCTTGGGAACAGAATCAACCATAAAAGTCCAGAGATGGATAGATGCTTGTAGAAGGATCTTTGGTGATTTGGGAATTGAGGATGCAACTAAGAGGAAGCTTGCATCAAGACAGCTTCAGGGAAGAGCTTCTGATTGGTGGAACTCTATCACCATTGATACTCCAGAGGAAGAGATCACTTGGGAGCAATTCCAAGCTAGATTTGAAGCTAAGTTCATTTCTATAGCTTAGAAATCTGTTCTGTTTAAGAAGTTTGTGGAACTCAAGCAAGGTGGAAGACCAGTTCTTGAGTATGTTTCTGAGTTTGAAGCTTTGTCTAAGTATGCTCGGTCATATATTGAATTCCCCTATCAGAAGAATGAGAAGTTTGTGACAGGCTTGGACAGTTATCTTGGGAGGCAGTTGGTGGATCATTTGGATGACCCATTTGAGAAGCTTGTCGAGAAAGCTCTCAGGCATGAGAATTTGTTTCCTAAAGAAGGATCTGCTGTTGCTGTGGCCAAGGAGCAAGGTGGAAACAAGAAGAGAAAGCAGCAGCAGCAGAAGGGTAAGGATGGCCAGAAGAAGCCAAAGGGAGAAGTGATCTGCTACAGTTGTCGGTAGAAGGGTCATCTCTCCAGGGATTGCAAGAATCCGAGAGTGCCAGTGAAGTGCCACAACTGTGACAAACCGGGGCATATCAAGAGGAATTGTCCGGAACCGAGGAAGGATAAGCAGATTGTGCAAGCTTATGCTTTGGGGGCTATGCCATCGTCTTCGAAAGCTCCTACTGCAGATGAGAAAGGGAAGAGCGTGGTGGTTCAAGGTACTCTTTCCATTTGTGGTGTTCCAGTTCGAGTGTTATTTGATACTGGGGCATCGCATTCCTTTGTTTGTAATAAACTTGTAGGCCGGTTGGGTTTGGAACCGGATATTGTTGATGGACCATTGGTTGTGACTAATCCAGTTGGGGGTTCGTCTTGTTTGTGTATGGTATGCCGTGGTCTAGTTGTATCCAGTCATGATTGCTCTTTTGTTTGTGATTGTTTTGTTCTGAACTTTGCGGGGTTCAGAATTATTTTGGGTATGGACTGGCTTAGGAAGTATGCGGCAAAGGTTGATTGTGAGAGGCTTGAGGTGACAGTCAAGAATGTGGAGGGGCGAAAGGTTTTGATACAATGTAAGCATGAGGAAGGCGTCTTCATGAGCTTCATGTATTCGCTGGTTGTTCCACGGGATGGACTGTCATCGGTGCCTGTTGTGAATGGATTTGAGGATGTCTTTGACGAGGTCAAAGGATTACCGCCGCATAGGGAGATCGAGTTTCGTATCGATCTAGTTGAGGGAGCCAGACCTGTTGTGATGCCTCTTAGGCGAATGGCGCCTAGGGAAAAGCAAGAGTTGAAGGTGCAAGTTGATGACCTTTTACAGAAAGGATTCATTCGGCGTAGTGTGTCCGAATGGGGTGCACCAGTTGTGTTTGCAACCAAAGCGGATGGATCGTTGAGGCTGTGAGTGGATTATCGTGAGCTGAATAAAGTGACTAAGAAGAACAAGTATCCATTGCCGAGAATAGATGACTTGTTTGATCAGCTTCACGAAGCTAGGGTGTTTTCTCAGATGGATTTGGCAACGGGATTTCACTAGTTAAGAGTGGCAAAGGATAGTGTGCCGAAGACTGCTTTCAGGACACCATCTGGTTTCTATGAGTGGCTGGTAATGCCGTTTGGTTTGACCAATGCACCAGCATATTTTGTGGATCTTATGAATAGGGTGTTCATAGATCAGTTGAACAAGTTTGTACTTGTGTTCGTGGATGATATTTTGATTTATTCCAGAACTAAAGAGGAACACAAGACACACTTGCGGATTGTTTTGGAAATCTTACGGAAACATCAGCTGAAGGCTAAGTTTTCGAAGTGCCACTTCTGGAAGAGTGAAGTGAGATTCTTAGGTCATGTTATCTCTGGAAATGGAATAGCGGTTGATCCCGCCAAGGTGGCAGTAATCCAGGATTGGGTTAGACCTAAGAATGCATCTGATATGAGAAGCTTTCTTGGATTAGCAGGATATTATCGTCGGTTTATCAAAGACTTTTCCAAGATAGCTGCACCATTAACAGGATTGACGAAAAAGAACCAAGTGTTCAGATGGGATGCTAAGTGTGGGCAAGCTTTCGGAATCCTGAAAGAGCGATTGACAAGTGCTCCTGTTTTAACTATTCCAAGTGGGAATGACGAGATGGTGGTTTACACCGATGCATGTGGTACTGGACTTGGAGCAGTGCTAATGCAGAAGGATAAAGTTGTTGCGTATGCAAGTCGACAACTGAAGCCGCATGAAAGGAATTATCCGACTCATGATTTGGAGTTAGCGGCGATTGTTTTTGCTTTGAAGATGTGGAGACATTACCTATTGGGAGTTCGATTCGAGTTGTTTACAGACCATAAGTCGTTGAAGTATCTTTTCTCCCAAAAAGATTTGAATCTGCGGCAGCAACGATGGCTAGAGTTTTTAGCATCATATGATTTTGGTATAGCCTATACTCCGGGAAACGGTAACGCAGTGGCTGATGCGTTAAGTCGAAGACATGCAGGTTTGGGAGGCATGTTTTCGGAATGGAAGAGTCTTGAGTATTTGGCTGGATTTGACTTCAGGCCTAAATGTGAATTGGAACCTGAAGTGTTGGAAAACTTATCGATAAGACCTACTCTAGTGGAAAGAATTGGCGAGAGCCAAAAGCAAGATGATAAGCTTGTCAAGATTATCCAAGATTTGGAATCTGGATCATACCCAGAAAAAGATAAAGGATTTGAAGTCGATCGAGAGGGTTGGCTTCGGAAGCAAGGACGACTAGTTGTTCCCGATATAGATGGATTGAGAGATGAAGTTCTTAAGGAAAGTCATCACTCGAAGTTGACAATTCATCCAGGTGGAAATAAGATGTATCGGGATATGAAGAGAACCTATTACTGGGAAGGTATGAAGAAGGATGTTGGAAATTTTATTTTCAAATGCATGAACTGCCAGTTGGTAAAAGCCGATCAGAAGAAGCCAAGTGGATTGCTTCAGCCATTAGAAGTTCCTACATGGAAGTGGGAACAAATACCGATGGATTTTATCGATGGTCTACCTAGAACCAGGGCAGGAAATGAAGGGATTTGGGTCATCGTAGATCGTTTGACTAAGAGTGCAAGATTCATTCCTGTTCGATCAACTAGGACTGCATCGAAATTGGCTGAGTTGTATGTTAAGTGGATAGTTCGATTCCATGGTATTCCGAAGAGTATAGTGAGTGATCGAGACCCGTTGTTCACTAGTGGATTTTGGAAGAGCTTCCAAGAAGTTTTGGGAACCGAGCTGTGTTTGAGTACAGCTTATCACCTCCAAACGGATGGTCAGACCGAGAGAGTCAACCGAGTTTTGGAAGATCTACTCAGAGCATGTGTTTTGGATTTCGGAGGATCATGGGAAGATCATCTTCATTTGGTGGAATTTGCGTATAATAACAGTTATCAGACAAGTATTGGTATGGCACCATATGAGGCATTGTATGGAAGACCGTGTAACTCTCCGACATGTTAGTTGGAAACTTGAGAAAAGTTGATACTTGGGCCAGAAATGATTCGACAGACTTCGGACTGTATAGAGATCATTCGGCGACGAATGAAGGCAGCCCAAGACCGACAGAAAAGTTATACCGATAATCGTCGTAAGGATTTGGAATTCGACGTAGGTGATATAGTTTTTGTGAAGATTTCTCCATTGAAGAATGTTATTCGATTCAGGAAGAAAGGAAAATTGACTCCGAGATTTGTTGGACCATTCCCGATCATCGAGCGAATTGGAAAGCTCGCCTATAGATTGGAGTTACCAAAAAAAGATGGCGGGTGTGCACAATGTTTTTCATGTATCTTATCTACGAAAGTATGTGCACGACTCGAAGACGGTGGTTTCTGCTGAAAGCTGTGAAGATTTAGAGGTTGATCCAGTTGTTACGAGACCTCGTAAGCCGCTTCGTGTTGTGGAAATCGACACGAAACAGCTTAGGAGGAAGACGGTTAAGTTGCTCAAGGTACAATGGAGTGATGATGTTAATGACTGTACGTGGGAGGAGGAAGAGAGGATGAAGGCAGCTCATCCTGAACTCTTCGAGGTATGGCCCTAAGGTGTCGTGACATCTCACGAATTTGTAACTTGTTCTAGTCTTAGAATTCTGCATGCTAGGTTAGTAATTGGATGCATGGTTTGTTGACTGCTATGGATGGTAGGCATGCAGAATAGATTTGTTTGTTCTTGTTTATTTGGAATTTCGGGGACAAAATTCCTAAGGGGGAGAGAATGTAACGACCCGTATTTTTACGGATCGAAAGATTGTAAAACTGTCGACATTAAATCGTTGTTGTTAAGCCGTGTGGAGCTTAGGTCATATGAGAGTTAGGTTGAGAGGAGCGACCTATAGATGTAACGGCTTAAGTATGTTAAGCGACTTAAGAGTTAGGTTGTGTAGGAGTTAAGTCGCATAGGGTTTAGGTCGTGTGGAAGTCAGGCGACCTAAGGTAGAAGAGCGACTTATAGGATTGGGCCAACCTAGGCGAGTTAACGGCTTTTGGGACAGGCGAGTTAAGGTAGTTAGCGGGTTAGAAAACCCACGAGTTAACGGGTTAAGATTTGACCGACCTAAGGGTTACCGGGTTAAGGATTGACGACCTATAGATTCGAGCGACTCATAGGTAGTGACCGACTTAGTGGATAAGCGACCTAAGGGTTTGGTCGACCTAAGTAGGTTAACGGCTTAAGGTAGGAAGGTCGTTCGTGCGACTTAGTATAGTTGGGTCGTATTGGGGCTTAGGTCGTATAGGGAATGGAGCGACCTAAGATTTAGCTGGGTTGTAGTTAGGTCGTTAACGACCTAAGACTTAAGTTTGTTATGATATAAGTCGTAAGTCGTAAGGACTTGGGCTTAGTGTTAAGTCATTAGGTCGCGTCTTAGTTAAGTCGTCTAGGCGACTCAGGAGGAGGTGCGCATGAGTGATAGGTCGTTGAGTCGCATCTGGTTAAGTCGTTGGGTCGGCTTTGTAGTTGAGTCGATGAGCCGTGTACGTGTTAAGGCGTTGGGTCGTTGAGTAGTGCAGAGGCTTAAGTCGTAGGTCGGGGATTCTCTTAGGTCGTGGACGACTCATGGGGGCGGCGACCTAAGGATTTCCAACCTATAAATAGAGGGGTTTGGTTCACTTTTTGGCACCGGATTTTGAAGCGACGAAGTGCTGCCATTTTGAGAGCTCGACTACAACATTTCTTCACTTCTTTTCTCCACTCTAATCTAGTGCTTACATCCATCCAAGATTGAAGATCAAGGTTGAAGATCCAAGATCCAAAGTTGAAGATCTACATTCTTCAAAGAGAGATTTCATCGATTGAAGCGAGATTTTGCCGGATTTAGCTTAGTTCTTCGCTGTCCAGATCTGAAGTTGTTATCTTTTAAGGTGTTTAGGTGTTTTGGTGAGTGGTGGTTATCTCTCATACGGACCCAAAGGAGTATATTGGATCGGTGGTTTGTTTATGTGCTAAAGAGAGTGATTTCGCGCATTTTTCTTAAGTCTGCATGTAGATCTATTGCTCATGATGATTTGACATCTATTTACTACATGTTCACTTATGCAAGTTCATTCATCAAGTTGTAGAGATATTGTTCATAATTCATGCTTGTTAGAATGCATGTTAGATTTGGGCTCTTTATTTACGAAATTGCCATTATTGTTGTAATTGTTTATTTAGATCTTGTTTGAATGATTGATTACTTGGATTAATGTTTGATTTGATGGATTAGTTGATTGATAACTTGATTTGGACAAGTTGGTCGAAGATGATTCAAAAGCTAAGTGGAAAGGCTCTTGAATAAGGAAAGCTGCTCGTGGCATATGAAGCGAATGTTGAAGCTCATATGGATAGATTTGATGATGATGTTGAGATGGGACTTTGCCATGATGCGATGAGGCAAACCATGATGTTGAGACGGGACTTTGCTATGATGCGATGAAGCAAAGCATGATGTGAGAAAGCCTTGGTTTAATCCAGACGGGATCATCCCAAGCATGTTGATAACTCGGTGATGTGGTCCGGGTTTGTGGATAATGGTTAGCTTGAGAGGCGCTTGAGCTAGTATGGGAATAGTGTCAAGGAGGATGACTAGAAGGCTGAGATTTCATCGTTGTTGAAGGTTCTAGCATGCTCAAAGCAAGAGTATGTTGGAACGGGTGACGATGACGTTCCAAGCACGGGTCACGATGACGTGCTAGTACTCTGGGCAGATGCGATAGTCCTAGGCACGGGTTACGACGACGTGCGGAGCTATGTCTAGAACCGGGGTTACCATTAGCCCTTGGCAGGCGGTCATTCAACTAACGGGGAAATCAAGGCAATGATAACAGTGATAGCCTGAGTCATGGGTGTTTGGATGTTTGGTTGTATCGTCGCTTGGGTCAAGAGCGATGCTTTCAAAGTGCTTATCTGATCTTGGTTTAGGCCTTGGGGGTTTGTACTTGGAAAACACTGACCTTGACTCGAGTGATAATTACTTTGCTTTGAATGTCTGAATTGCTATGTTTACTTCTGCTTAGTGTGTCTGGGGGCTATCACTGTAGAAAGAGGTGGAGTGGGATGGTTGGGTTCCTATTCCTTTTACCCTTTATGCTCTTTTGGTATGTTTGATAGTTGATTTACTGCTCACTAAGACTTTTGTCTGACTCAAGGTTTTATGTTTAACTCTTATTACCTTGGGCTGTTCATCCATGTTGGGATGGGCAGACTAGGTAGCAGGTGACAGGTGCTGTTCATAGTGGCCAACGCTGTTGATGACGAAGACGAGCTGGAGGCTTTTGCATATTGTTTTCTTACTATATGTACTGGGTGTTCCGCTGTTTGTATATTCTTTGAGTGATATGTAGTGAGGCTTGATGTATTGACTTTGTTGATTGTTGTATCAAACTATTAGAGTTTATATGATGAGATTCTGTTATATGGAGCTTCACTATGTATATTTTCTATTGTATTTTGTCCATGCGCTGTGAGTAATACGATAGAGTTTATTGTTTTTACCTTACCCTGGTGATCGTCCATGGCGGCCTGGCACACTTTTCAGCGCATTATTTCTTTGTTTAGTGCAGGAGTCATGGGCGGTCGTCACACACACGCACATACATATATAATTTAACTAAAGGATCAAAAATACATCAGATGATTTGATCTCTACATCATCAATCTTCACATCATCGACCTCTTTATAGCCAACAAAATCATTAAGAAATGCCTATAAAATTAATCGTCTACTAAATTCTTCAAATGAAAGGTATATATTCAAATATTTAACTACCAATACATACCTTATTTAAATCATTAGAGTTTTTTTTCCTTTTCATCATTTGAATTCGTCATACACATTGTCACTTATCAATCAAGTGAGAAAATCAATAAGAAGACACTAATTGTCATTTCGGAACATCACAAAACGAATGAACATACCATGAAAAAATAAGCATTGGAAAATAACATTAAAAACATATAAAATTAATTTAAACCAAAATCACCTCTTATCCTTCCATAGGATATTTACTAATCATTAAATCGCCTTCTTAGAAAAGTTCTCTCCCTTCATTTGTTGGCAATCCAGAAAATTTAATCACTTTGATAAAGTGATTTTCAACTATGGAGAATTGGGTATTAGATTTAAGCTATAATGTGATGAAGAATAAGGAAGTTGGATATTAAGGCTTAGATTTAAACGTTTTGAAGAAGAAGAAAACACAGGCTAAGTTTTAGGCTTGAATGCGATGAAGAAGAAAAAAGACGCACGTTTTTTGAGAGAAAGAACGTGATATACATCCAGTGAATAATGACCGAGTGGAGAGATAAAGACGGTATTAGGAAGCACATCAATTAATTAAAACTATTTAAAAAAAAATTGGTATTAGCAAGCATTTTTTGGATGCTTTTAGCAACACACTATAGTGAATCATGTTGTCCAAACTGAATGTACTAAATTTTTAATACGAGATGTGAAATCTTTGTAACCGTGCATAATTTCTCATAATTAAAAGAAAAAAATGTTACATTTAAAATACACTAGTAAGAAGAGAGCAAAATTTGATGTAGTTTTTTAATTAGTTCAACAAAAACTATTAATGGGGACCACATTTTATGGTACATGTTAAATAATTAGGAGGCATCCAAATTATAACGAATTTATGCTAGGGTTGAAGATGCTTTAAGTTTGTATAATTTATTTAATTATTTGATTGGTTAGAATTTTCAGCTTAGTATAAAGTTGTACTTTGTTTTATATACCATTAGAAAATAAATTCTTTATGAAATTGAAAATAATCGTAAATGTAATTGTCTGGGTAATGTGTTTCATTTGTTGTATATATTTGTGAAAATATATTTTATATCAATCTAATGTAAAATAAATAAAAGATTTAAAGTTGATCCATATAAATAATTATGGTTATTAAAAGTTATAATACATGTCAGTTGCAATTTTAGTTGAAGTTGGTCCATTTTCTTTGTGTGTTTTTGTTAATTGTGTAGTTACTTGTAAAAAAAATTCAAGATTATTAATTGTGGTGCATTATTAAATTTACGAGTCGTTATGTTTTTATGTAGTTTAGTAACCTTTTTGTATATAGCATTATGTGTGTCTTGGTTTAGAAGATGGTTATGGTAGTTTGATTAAGGAACCTCTTGAGGATATTTTATGGATACCAATACCTATTTTAAAAATCTTATTCCTATTTTCCATGAAAATCAATAGGTTATTCTTGCAAATACTTATAAATTTATGATATAGATTAATAAATTCTTCTCATGTTATCATATTAATCTCAGTAAATTATAACTTTATATCTATCTTTTGTTTTTTATTTTCAATAACTATTTAACGATGTCTTTCATGTTCTTTGATGACAATAACCTAATACCTTCCTATAGATAAAGCAAACTGTCTTGTTGAGTAGATTTCTAACTCACCATCGAATGATGATTAGAAATAGAGCTTAGCAAAGATAATTCACTAAAAAAATTCTTTAAAATATAAAAATGTGGAATAATTAAGGGAGCATCGTGTAATATATGTCAATTAAATAAAACAAGATGCAGAGTTGGTCAATCTTAAAGAGATATTCGTCCAATATACCTGATTTTCTTATTATTTAGGGTGTTTAGTTACAAGAGGAATTTTAATGTTTAACCCTTGTTTAAGTGCAAGGGAATCTCTATTTATAGTAATAGATATCTTGCTTTAAAGGGTTGAGATCAACGCCTTTGTCGTTATGTTTCTTGAGACAGTTGAAGCAACCAATGGTACCAATAGGCCCATCATGGATTCCACATGGACAGAGTGGTCCAGATGCATGCCAACTGACGAGCCGTATTTTGGTGTGCTTATGTTAGAAGGGCAACATGACACATGGAGTAGCTACCATACAAAATGGCTTTAGCCAAGTAGGCATTGAAGTGAAAGAGTGGTTGTGCCACAATAATGCTTTTGTAAGGTGAATAATACTGTTATTGTGACTCTGTAAGAGGATCGGTACTAGGTCATGGCCTTCTTTTGTAGGGGAGGTCAGGAGCTTTTGTCCAAAGTTTTTCCACTTGCAATTGACTAAAACAGATAGAGAAACTTTTTTGCACGAATTCATGGCGAACTCATAGAGGTACGCTTAGTGGCTAAGGACAGTCAAGAGCTTACGGGAGTTGGCATTGTCTTGTTGTGACTTGGTTGCTACTTGGCCGAGGAGATATATGGAGGATGATTGGAAGATGTTTCCTGTGAGGCTTAAGGCTCTTTATTATTCTTGAAAAATAGCAAAAAAGGTTCCAACAAAGGATAACAGGGCAAGCAGGCATTATGGGTTGAGGGGTAGTGGGTGGACATGCTATTGAGATGGAGGAGATAGCGATCAATGTGTGATGTGCAAGCTTTATTGCTGGGCTTTGGATTTTATGGACCCGTTTATAATTATGTGAGAAAAACGAGCAACAAATCTATTGTGAGTCTTTAGTTCATGGAGTAGAGAGAATGAAATCTAGATACTTTAAGGAACATACAACAACACGAAAGGTGATGGATGTGACCAATCACAAATTGCTTATAGGGAAGGAAGATCGTAAGTAGCGTAGCACCAAAGCATGCAACAAAGATCTGCAAAGGCAGCCCAATGCTAAGGCATAGGATAATGAGTGTTTGGAGTCTATTATGAAAGGAACAAATAGTAATTAATTTAATTATACCCATAAATGTCCTTTATCCAGCTTCACACCTCAAGTAAGCCCTCATTATGATCATAAGGAGAAGTTCACCATAATGAAGCTTACAAACCTTTTGAACCGAAAAGAAAAAAATGCACGAGGGGCCATCAATATTTGGCATGCACAAAATATTTACATATACATAGGGAGTTGTTCTCTTTACTTAGTTAATTAATAAGGAAAAAACCTATTGAAAAAAGGATCCCAAATCAAAAATCTACATATTGAGGTCAAACATAACTATAAGTGGTTACCGGGTCTTTGCCTGGGTCCTATGTAACAACCTGGCTTTTTGACCCTTAGGTTCAACCCCTAAACCGACATCAACAATTGAACCAAAAAGAAAAATCATTAGGGTAAGATTATATATATATGTGTGTGTGTGTGTGTGTGTGTGTGTGTATATAACAGATAGGGTTCTGACTAACAACTTTTAAAGTCTCACGGCGGAAGGAAATAAAATATAATGTTATAACCATAATAATCATTTCACATCACCATACATGTCTAACTGTCAAATACATATGCCCGTACGACATAAGTCAAACCCAAAACCATGCACATAGTCAAATCTACGTTATAACACTTATTTACATCATATACAATATACATAAATGAATCCTTGTCTCTAATACTGTGTAGTTAAAGCGCTCGGCAAATTCAATGCGACGGAGGTACAAAAAGTCATAGCGGGGATCCAGCGAGGATATAGCGGGATATAGCGGATGATTTTAAGATAGCATATATAACTCGTACTTAATGTTTTTACAAATATAAAATGGTAATTAAATGAAAAATTAACATTCAATTGAATTATAATTAATACATAAATAATTTTAAGTAAAAACATGTGCGGATATACTATAAATAAACGTAAAACTGTTATATAAGATAATTGAATTTAGTAAGATATTAGAGTATTTTCATTTTTGAAAATATATTAAAAATTCAATTAAATAAATTAATTTCATAAATCTTATAATGTATAAATATCAATTTTCAATTCATTTCTTTTAAAGAAGATATAGCGGAAATAACGAATATAGCGGGAATAACAGGATATAGCAAAAATAATGGGGCTTAAAGCAAAAAGGTTATATTTGGGGATATATGGAAAAATCGTAGCGGTAGAAATCTCCTATGAGATATAGCAGGGTTATAGTGGGGTAATAGCGGGGCATTAACTACACAGCTCTGATACCATCTCGTCTCCAAACTCCATTAAACTAGATATATAAATAAAAGGGAAAAATAGGAGCAGGCTTGACATAAGTGTGGTGAGTAAGCATTACTTTACTCTACATATAATGCAAAAATAATACTATAGCATGCGCCCAGCTAGTCATGTCATGTCTAGTCTTTATATATGTTTAGTGGTACTACATCATCTCTATATGGACGCACTTCCATGGATCAGCCACATGTCCTATAGGGTCGCCTTTTGTTCATCGTCACATAAATCGCATATAGGACTCGCTTCCCTGGACCATCCGAAGTCTATGAGGTCACTTTGTTGTCATCGTACTAACTGGACTCATACCCTGATACGCCCATATCATAATGATCGCTTAACATCTACCTTTATATTGGTCCGTCGAAGCCTTCAGAGGAGCAACGCAATACTTGAATCACTTATTCATGTCATAGGTCTATATCTTTATCTTTGTTTGTGTCTGTGTCTGTATCTATATCTGTATCCACATCTGCATCCATATCCATATTCGTATCTTGGGTCGCCTACTTGCATTACGGGCTCATTCAGCTTCACGTCCATCATTGTATCATATTTCCATATCATAATAACATGTATATCCATTTCAAATAACAACCAATTAACACATACATTCACTTAATTCATAACATCGTCGTTTGCCTCATCCATAGCCTCCTATCACCTTTAAAAAACAATAGGAACTTGATCTAAATCGATAATTTTTATTTTATATGGGCTCTTACGAGTCCATATTCAGGTTGGCCTGGTATTAGGCTACTGACGGACTGGTATACGCGGTATTCATGAATTTATGGAAATTGCCAAGCCTGGATTTGGCTTCTCAACCCCATCGTTTCGCCTCCAATGCCTCTACTTCCTCTAGTCTCCTGAGAACATTCCTAGTACCTAGCCTTATGTTTGTAAGTATAATTTATCATTTTTTTCATCAATTTGGACTTATATTCATCAAATTACCATAATTTGGTGTTAACCTAGTTCTAGTTTACTGTTTATAACTAGTTCCCTCCCATCCTCATTTTAATCTGATTTTAAGTATATATGAGTGTTTATCTACTCTAATATAGCTATCATATCATAATTATAG
Source organism: Allium cepa (assembly GCA_030765085.1). NCBI lineage: Eukaryota > Viridiplantae > Streptophyta > Magnoliopsida > Asparagales > Amaryllidaceae > Allium > Allium cepa. The sequence goes on from CM060929.1 coordinate 218,333,165, forward strand.
CATCAAACTTGCATTATACGAAGAGGAAAGTACAAATCACTCACAAAAATGTTTTGCGCTGCCTAGATCTCCGTTGTCTGATCTATTGTGCCTCCTTGTTTTATAATTCTACCTCCAAGTTAATGCAGATGCGTAGTCCTCTCTAATAGCTTTACAACGTCATCGATTTCATGAAATTTTGTTGAGTTTTGAGGAAGTTATGATGATTTGATTTTAGTTTGTTACGAGGAAGAAGGAGATAGAGAGGAGCAGTCGGTTTTTTGAAAAGTAAAAGTACATGAGTTTGTGTAAGTGGAAGGAGGGAAATAATCGTTCATTCAAAAATTCAAAATTTTAAACTCTAATTCTTGGTGGTCGATCAACCCGATACCGTATCGATCATAATTTTTCCATACGGACTCCAAATGAGGCGAACCAAAATGCTGCGCGAATTAGATACATAAGATGCCTGCAATGGTGCATGTTCCATTGCCAAATTATAAAGTTGGAAAATGGCCATTTTGCCCTTCTTATTTTAGATTTATTTTATTAACACATTAAATTCAATTTTTTTGAATTATCAATTTATTAATGTTTAATTAAAATATTTACCGATTTTCCTAAGTTATACCCCCCTTAAATGAATTTCATCCCCAAAATTCCTAAGAAAAGGAAATTGTAATATAACGTTCACTCATTCGCCATGCACATATAAACAAGTAACAATCATAACATCCAATTTATGCAAACAATATATGTATATAAATGATATAAATAGCATATAGATATGAATAATACCATGTACTTGCAGTTTCTACCTTTATAATGCATAAATGCAGCCAATGCAACCTATATGAATGTAGCAAGATGGCGTATAACCATGGATGCACACCATAATATAAGCATTTATATATTTTCTATATGAATAAAAATTCAATAATATAAAATATAAGAACCAAATCATCAAAAGCATTAAAATCCTAATCTTAGAATAACCTAACTAAGGAAATCAAACCCAAAAAAGGATACGTATCAGTAAAGAGTTAAGGATAAGTAGCCCTCATCTTATCTTCAGGCTTCCACGTGCTCTCTGCCAGATCATTCCCCCATTCCACTCTAACTAATTTCTCTATTTTGTTCCTAAGTCATTTCACCCCATGCTGTACAATACAGACTAGACTATGGGATGAACTTAGCTCAAACTCCAACTCTATCTCCACCAACTGGCTAGATGAACTATAGTCGTCAGATCATGTACACATTTTTTGCAAATGCGACGCATGAAATACATTGTAAAATCCCACCATCTTCTTCGGAAGCTCTGCTCTGTATGTCAAATTTCCTATCCACTCTAGCACCGGAAATGAACCGACAAATCTGGATACTAACTTCCCCGAATTTCCAAATATTACCATCCTCTTCAATGGAGAAACTTTAACAAAAAGTAAATCTCCACTTTGAATTCCAATCTTCCTTCTCCTATCAACGTATGACTTCTATCGATCTTGTGTAGCTTTCATTGTGTTCCTTATAAGCTCTACCTTATCCATGACATCTACTTATATCTAGACCCAAAGTGATTTATTTATAGACTCCTACCAACATAAAGGTGATTTGCACGGCCTTTCATACAATGCTTCAAACATTATCATACCTATACTAGCCAGGTAGTTATTATTATAAGCAAACTCCACAAGATGTAGATGATCCTCTCAAGATCCTTTAGAATCCAATATATAAGCCATTAACAAGTCGTCCAAAACTTTAGTTACTCTCTCTGTCTATCCATCGGTCACCGGCTGATAGCTGTAACGCTCCACCTCTATGCTCATACTAACAAAGAATATTACGTAGTAATATTGTCTGACAATATGGAGAATAAGGCTAGATAAAAGAGACCAACCGTGAGTATTCCCTTGGGAAAACCCTGACACGATTTTTTCATGAATCATATATGACGCATACGGTATCGGCACAAAGTAATCAACGCGACGGCTAATAAGAGCAGAACAATATGTAATATATCAAAGAAAGTACATAATCATAGAACACGGTGGAATATAAAATATAGACATGAAGATACATGCATAAATGAGTCTATAAAACAGAATACTAAACTTGCATAATATAAATATAGATATAGACACAAACATGTCTCAAAAATATACATGACATAATAAGTCAACAACTCATATAAGTACACAACATGCACAAAGGTCTAGGACCTAAGGACATACACATGGATATATATATATATATATATAAGAACTAAAGACACACACATGGATATATATATATGTATATATATCTTCATCAGCTGTAGTCCCTAATGCCTCCTATAGGCTCCTTCATAATTCACTCATGAAAAATGGATCACGATCGCTTGAACTACTGTTGGTCATGTTTCTTTTTATTGAGAAATAGAAGAAGCCATGCTAACTAAATGGACTTTTCAATAGAAGGAATTCGCTAAAGTTGCCGATGAAAAGAAAGCTTTACTTAAAGAGGCCTTCTCATTACGTGGAACAATTGTAGTGCTTCTTATACGAAAGCAATTGAAAAGGGAACTCAATCTTGGTTTCCCAAGGGAAATATTTTCCCTGTCATTATTGTTGATGTTGTCTGAAATTAAATGAAATGTACTTTTTAAGGAGAAGCTATATGAACATTCTGAGCTCAAACTCATGGTATGCATCATGGTGCAAGACCTTCCCATCGATTTGAACTTCTAGGGAAGATTCAGCATTGATCCGTTGGGATTTCTCTCATTGTGGAAAATTCCCCACTACTGCCTCTCATAGGAGTCTGGGCTAGTCTTGGTATCCCAGTGTGGTTGATCATCCTGTTAGACCAGTTAAATGACTATTCTTGACCGGCAAAGCCTCGCCCTAAGCTCCTCCATCACCGGGCGGCTCACTTCCCCCAGGCTTAATTAATTAGTAACTATTGCTTCTTCTTTGAGAAAATAATTCCATGATCTATGGGCCTTCTACCTCCATTGGACATTTCTTCATCAGGCTTTCACCCATTGCAAAAAATTCCCCAGTGCTGCCTCCTTACTAGAAATCCATGTAGTCGGACCAATTAGGAAGGAATAAAATGATTTATGATTTTACATAAAAAAAATCTTCTCAAATTTTTAATTGAAATAATTTTACTTTAATGTAAACTACAACCAAAAAGAATATATCCAAACCAACAAGATAATCAATTTGTTATCAATCAAAGTAGTTTAAAAAACATGAAATGTATGTGTATATCTTAATTAAAAGGTTTTCAATCAAAATAGTTTTGATTAAGAAATTTTTTGTCAATCAAAATAATTGAAAGTTAATAAAAATTGCTTGAAAAACCATGTAAGTTATATGTATATGTATACGTATACGTATATGTATACGTATACGTATACGTATACGTATATGTATACGTATACGTATACGTATACGTATATGCATATGTGTGTGTACTTAATCAAAATTTACGAACATAGTTGTTTTTCTTGAATAATAATGGTAAAACAACGTCAAACCAAATCAAACAATTTAGGTCTATGTAAATCCACTGTAATGATTCAGATCTAAACTGATATAAACAATAAATAGTCAAATGAGATGAAGAAATTAAAATGTATGTCAACATAAAGATTATACAACCAATTATGGTGTAGAAAATGGATCTGAATTAAATAAGCACGATGATAACTTAATAAATTAGACGTGAAAAAATTAGATCTAAAATATATTATAGTTAAAAAAAGTATATCATAATCAATTATATAATTATATGAAGTGCTACTTGTAGATAGTATCTAGCTATTGCCCAAGAGAATACCTTGAATATTGAATCTTTATTTCTCTATTTGAAACCTTATTCAATACTTCCAAAAGTCGCAACCCGATTGAGAAAGTTGCACACCGTTCCTTTTGATTTTGAATTGAATACCTACTGTATTTGTTACCTGAATTTTGAGAAGGGAGAGAAGTATTTTCGACCATGGCGAGACGGGAGAAGTGGAGGCACAAACCCTAGAAAGAAATTATGAGAAAAAAGTGGCAAGAGATGTTTAAATAGTATAAGAAAGAAGGAGGTCAAAGACAGAAACGTATCTTTCTTTTACTTAGCCATTTACACGTCTTTTGGAATAAAACTCCTAATTCATCTCCATCATGGTCAAACATACATATTTTCCTATTGGGCCTCAAATCACTTTAAGCCAGACCAGATATTTTGCATTTAAATCAAATTTAAACATATAACGATAACGTATATAGACAATTGTGTATATAACTTTTATATATATACTATTTTTAATATCGATCAACAAAATTCAAGAAATATTATAATTAATATTTCATAAATGTTAATTAATTTAATTAATTATAACATTTATAATTTAATTAAATAGGGTTATAGATGGAGAATTCAACATTGCAGTTGTATTGACTCTTTAGGTGCAAATTCGGTTAGTGATTAATATCAAACAATTCGAATATTAATGCTCAAATGTCACCTTAGCTGGTGGTATGAAATTTTGGCCAACTTTATTATTTATATAGCTTAGGTAAAAATCAAATTTTATATATTTAAGCATTACATTATAGTGACAATTATTTACACCAGTTCTGCTCATCAAAACTATATCGCATTAGGACTTATAGAATTTAGTAATGGTCAAAATTCCAATATCATTAACATTTAACTTTATAGTCTAAACATAAAAGTCATTGGTTCAATAATAACGATTATTATTAACTGAAATACTACGGATAGAGACTTTGACTTTTAGTTGACTTAAGTTGACCCCGTGATACTAACCTCATACAAATAGAGAGACGAATGTTCTATTGAATAGTATTTAACTTCCAGTGCTTCCACTTGACCAACTATAGTCATTCGACAGACGTTGTGCCATGATTTAACTATAATTAGGACGAATTTTCCATACTGAAGCTTGACGGTCTTCTCAAGTCGATGGAATTGTATAATATTATCACATTTCTATTTGACCTTAGCTATATTAACTAATAGAAAACTATCGAATGAGTAATTCTATGGTCATCCAATAACTATTAGTACGTACCACTTGGTGCTCCAGCAGTTATGAGTAATACACTGCCCAACATTTAGAGAGCATTATGTACTCTAGTCTCAAAAGATACATTGATACCTAGTATCGATACATCTTTACTAGGAATATTACTCATGGTCACATTACATTGTAACTACTACCACATGAACATACCATTTATGGATTTTCAGTTAAACATACCTAGATTGAATAATCAATTATTTATAATGTTATAACAAGTATATAACCAAAGAAAAACACCTTTTATTTTAAACAAGATTGGATATTAAGTCAGATTTATGTAACAAATTACATAATTTCCCCTAGGGCGTATACCCCTAACTCTAATAAAATCGAATTCTCTATTGAATAGCATTTCACTCCCAATGCTTCAATTTAGACTCGACTATAGTCGTTCATTGGTCACCATGCCACGATTTAAGTGTTGGAACAGGGCTAGACTACAATGGAGTAATTGGGGAAATTTCAGAAAATATTTTTACCTTTTGGATCATTATTAGGCCTATATATTCTAAGTTTATTTAGAAATTTTGTAAATTTTGTTTTAAATAAAATCAATTTTTTATTTATTTTTACAAATAAGATTTTATTTTTTATAATTTTGTATGTCATAATATATAAATATATATACCATATAACATATATATGTACGTGCACGTGCGCCATAACAAAGTTTATATAGGTTGACATGCTTGTGTATATATGTTGGAATTTACACCGCAACGGACATGTTAGCCCATCTCGTATACAAACATGTTGTCTAAATGTGTGTGTGTGTGTATAAATAATACACACACACACGTGTGTGTGTATCTATGTATGTGTGTGTATGTGTATCATAAATCAGTACTAATAAAATAAATTTTAGTAACGCACTTTAATAAATATGTATATATGTACACAAAATATAATATGTTTCCAATATTAAAATACAATATAAATTTATATAAACTTACAAAATTATTAATACATAGTTCGAAAGCTGAATTTTTTTAAAATAAAATTATATGTATATATAGTAAATATATATATACTTATAAAACATTACAATATATATAATAATAATTAACATTTCTATATATTGCCTTCGTCCTAGAAGTTAAAAAAATTTAGTTTTAAACCATTAATTTTTTTTATTTTTTTTTAAACGGATGGAGAAAACTTAAAATAAGTTAATTCAAAATCAAAATGATGATATATTTTTGTATAAAAATCTATACTTTTATTTTATACTGTTTATAAATTTATATATATTTATTTGTCGCACAAACAAATTTTATGTTAAATAAAAGGTATATAAAATATGTGCGGTTTAAATAAAGAAATTATTTATTTTAAATACGAATGCATTTTTATGTTAATAATTTTTTATTTTAAGTATAGAACATGTATTATGTAGTATTATATTTTGTATACTAATTTTTAATTAAAATATAAATTGTTTATATATATAATTTAATTTTAATTTTTTTATTACTTGGTCATCGGTAATATGATGTAGTTTGTTATTATTATGCATGCACATGTATATCCAATAATCCAAATGTGATAACATATGGGTATATGGATTCATCATAATTGCTAATTAACATATATACAATGTAATAAATAAATTTATCATTAGTAAATCAAAAATATACCTTCCATCAAATCCTTGTACGCACACCTAAAAATAAAGAAAGCAACTTTTTGAATCTAATTCCTAGTCGAAAAGTTGTTAGCTACCAAATAGCTTTACTACCGAGGTCAAATCAAGCTATTAATTTGATGTTTTGTGTTTGGATTTCGGGGATTTGAAGGGGTATGGTCGGCCTCTATTTATTGGAGTAGAAGAACCAAAATGTCTATAAATAGGTGAATATTGAAGGGAATAAATAGAGGAGAGATAAGAGAGTAAACTAAGGATCAAGATCCTTATTTCTCTCTCACCATTTCTTTCCTTTTGAATTCAAAATTCCTCCTTCTAAAGCCATTATATGGCTAGCCTCATCTAGGCTCTTTATGGCTAACCATCTAAGCCCCTTTGGGCCTCAAAACAATTTCAAGCCTAAATAATATTTGTTGCATTTAAATGCATATCGATATCATATATCGATTAGTGTTTATATAATTACTACATGCACGCTATTTAATATTGTTCAACGCACATCAAATAAAATTTTATAATTAATATTTCAGAAGTATTAATTAATTCATAAAAATTGCAAATTAATTAAATCATATGGTAATAGAAATATTCAATGTTTCAGTTGTACGACTCTTAGGTGTAAATTTGGTCAGCGACTAATATCGAATGATTCATAATTGAGCATTCACGCGTCACTTAGCAGGTATTGTAACATTATGATCAAATTGCACCTTCGTTGGCTTGCCCCAAATCTTGGTCATCTCTCTTCTATTCTCTGCCACGAAATGCGAGTGATTACAAATCAATTGAATTTGAAATTTTCGAAGAGAATGGAGTGAGGATTCCTCCACCATTGGTGATGCAAGCCGGAATTGACTTTTGGTCTGAATATTTGGTTGGTTTCTTTCTGGAACCAAATCATCATCTTCGCGATTTGGTGTCGGATTTGCGTAAGGCTTGGAAGCTGCGAGGAAATTTGCATGTTAAGCTGATCGACTCCATGTATTATATAAAGTTTTCCTCTTTTGAGGATCGTCGGCTAGTTCTTGGTGCCGAGCCATCTATTTTTGCTGGAAGGCCCTTTATTATTACTCCTTGGTCTCCCACTGTGGCAAGTGCTCGTGAGAAGGTGCTTTCCATCCCCATTTGGGTGTACTTTTCGCATATCCCCTCTGCACTTCAGCCTTTGCTTAGGTTGAATTGGTTAGCCTGCAATGTCGGAAAATTGATATGCTTTGACTCTAATACGGTTGCCCGTGATAAATTGATGTAGGCAGAGGCTCTTATTGAGATATCCCCTATTAAGACTCTCCCTGCTTCTATTCATGTTCAGCTTGCTGTTGGGCATGTTGAGGAGGTCCGTGTTTGCTATGGTTGGGTTCCAGATATATGCTCTTCCTGTCACTCTTTTGGCCATCTAGCAATCTCCTGCCTACATCCCAAATTAATCGCTGCTCCTCCAAAGATTCCACTGCCTCGACCCTCGCTCCAGAAATGGATTCCTAAGGCTCCTTCCTCTATCCCACAGGTCGCCCCCTCCTGAGGTTCTTGTGTCTGATCTGGGTCCGCCTCCTTCTGTTGACATGCCAGCCTCTCCTTCTATTGCTGTGGAACCTTCTGTTCCCCTAGCTATTCCTTTAGCTATTCCAGATTCTTCTCGGTTGCCTGTTGTTTGGGTTGAGTCTGAGAGGTGTTGGGTTAATCACATTTCTGATGTGAGATATAACCCGATGGGTGATTCATTCTTCAGATTTGTATCCGATGATCTGATGGACCTTAGATGCCTTTATTACATACGGTCTGATGATTCATTAGTTCTTGATGTGGATGGAGTGTATGCGAGTAGGAATTCTGACATGCTAGCTGATTCTTCTTGGGATTGCTCTTTCATTTACTCTTCTGATGCATTGGGTTATGATCCTAGCCTTGCTATCCATTTCAGGCCCTTTGCTGGTCTATGTGGGAATGTCCCGATAGTTTCTGATGATGATGGTGATTCTTCCTCTTCGGAGGAGTCCTAATCTAGGTGCTTTTTATAGTTACAGTGACATGTCCGTCACATACCTGTGCTGTATTTTTATTTCTTTTTTCTTAGTAGATTAGGTGCTTTTACCTATCTCCTGTACTTCAACTTTATTACTTTCATAATAAAAGTGGACGGTCCACTATAAAACAGGCTTGCCTTGCAAAAAAAAATTATCGCTTACTTGGCATTGGTAAAATCCAATTTTACTTTATTAAACATTAACTGGTAGTGACATTTACTTGCACCAACTCTCTTCATCAAAACTACATTACTTAGGACTTATGGAACTTGATAATGGTCAAAATTCCAAAATCGTCCATATTTAACTTTATAGTCCAACGAAAAAGTCCTTTGTTCAATAATAACAATTATTATTAACCGAACCGCTCAAGCCAAAGACTTTGACTTTGAGTTGGCTTCAATTAACAGCGATACTGTAAGAATTGGGCCAGCCCATAGTAGAAGTTGTGAATTTCAAAAAGAAAAATCCCTTATTGGATCTATGTTGGGCCTATGAAGTCTAATTCATTTAGAACATTTCAAAATATTATTTAAATAAAATATTTTATGTTATTTAAATTTATAATTATAGTTTTATTTAATTTATGTATTGATACATATATATAATCTATGTATGTGTGTCATACACAAACTCACACACACACACATCTGTGTGTGTGTCTATATGTGTGTGCACGTGCAACATATCAACCCATGCAAGGTATAACATATAGATGTTGGGATTTGCAATGCAACCGACACGTTAATTCATACAATATGCAAGTATACGTTGTCCAAATATGTGTGTGTGTATAAACCATTATTTTATATGAATATTATATATATATTTTAAGTTTGTTTAAATAATTTTATGTAAATGTGTACTATATTTAAATATATATTTATATATACTCTTATAAATAAAATATTAATATTATATATACACATATTATTAAAATATATATATTTAAATATATATAAGTTAATTAAAATAACTAAATAATAATTTATTTTAACCATAAATAATATATGTGTACATATATATATATATATATATATATATATATATATATATATATATATGTATGTATATGTATATGTATATGTATATGTATAATAACAAAGTAATTCTTTTTAATATATTATACATGCATATATATTTATAATATATAATCATATGTATTAATTAACGATATTATTCAAGATAATTTTTTCATTAAATCTAGATCATACGCATAGCTCAAAAATAATTTTATATATAAATATTTTTTAATTTAAAATTCATTTTAACTAAATATTCATTTGAAAATTAATAAAATATTAATAAATAAGAAATTTCAAAACGTTATTTCAAAATTTAAATTTTTAGTAAACCCTAAATGATAGTTTATGGTTTGAATTTTTTTCCATATTTTTATCGATTTAAATTAGTTTTATGTTAATTTTTTAATTTTGGACATTTTATATAATTAACTTTTAAAAATAGAAATCATTTTTCGCCGAGAGCTTATCTAGTGCTAATATAATTTTATAAAATTTAAATAATAATTTTCATAACTTATTCGAATTAATATAATTTATTATAAATTTAAATAATATTAAATAATAATTAAAAATATATTTTTTATTGCAGAAAATTAATTTTGTATGATAAATTATATATAAAATTATATGACCAATTTTAGCCATAGTACGATGTTATAACTAATTATAAACTTTATATGTATAATTAAATATTATATATTGATATATAAAATATATAATTATATTATTTTACATATGGTAGCGCTAATCTAACATATATGATGTAAAAACCCTTTTTTCTATTATAAATATATACACACATATAACTAAAACTGTTTTGTGACAACATTGCTTGCATATTGAATCGTCGCCTAACTAACAATATAACACACACAAATATGATAAACACATTATACAGAAAATCATTAACTATAATCTTATGAAATCATACTTGAATTCTAAAGCCTTGGAGTACACCTTGAAAAATAAATTTTCTCTTTGAAATTCTTTTCGATTCAGTGGAGTGTTAGTCTTTGAACCATTGACCCTCAACTATCGAATAGTGATTGAATATGACTGGATTTGGGTTTGTAGTGATAGAAGGGCAAGATTACATTTTCAACCGGCAAGTATGGAAAGAGGAGGTAGCAAAAGATCATATCTAATCTGAGCCATCCAAAATTAATCCCCCTCTACCAAAATTGAGCCGCCAATAGATATGTTTGCTACATAAAATAACAAGCCGTATGAAGGGCCTTAAACCAATTAAACCCATATAAAATATTATGCAATTAAATTCAATTTAATCTCTTATCCATATCGTATGTCAGTTGATATATTTATAAATATTATAAATATATTTGTTATATTTATTTCTCAAATTTTATAATTAATATTTCATAAATATAATTAATTTATAACAATTGAAAATTAATTAAATCATTTGGTCAAAGGTGAATTCAGTATTTCGGTTGTATGACTCGTTACGTGTAAATTTGGCTAGCGTTTAATATCAAACTATTCGAATATTAACATTCACATGTCACTTAGCAGATGGAGTGACATTTTGGCCAAATTTATCGGTTACACGGTTTTGGTAAAATCCAATTTCACTTTGTTAGGCGTTATCTGGTTGTGACTTTTATTTTCACCAATTATCTTCGTCAAAACTATATAACTTTGGACTTATGGAATTTGATAATGGTCAAAATTCCAATATCACCATATTTAACTCCGTAGTCCAAAGACAAAGTCCTTGGTTTAATAATGATAATTATTATTAACTGAAATGATCTGGCCAAAGACTTTGACTTTGAGTTGACTGTGATACTGACCCCACATAAATGATGAGACAGACCCTCTCTTGAATTGTGTTTCTCTTCTAATACTTGTACTTGATGCAAATATAGTCACTCGATGGGCAATGTGCCACGATTTGACTATAATCAAAGCGGAATTTTTATATTGAAGATCGATGGTATTATCAAGTCGAGAGAACTAAGTAAATCAGTCACATCGATATTTTTAGTTTGACCTTAGTTATTTTAACCAACAAAAAACAATTGAGTGATTAGTTCCATAATTATCCAATAACTATTAGTACATAGGCTCTTGGTCCTCCCAACAGTCATGAGTAATACACTACCCAACATTTAGAGAGCGTTACGTACTCTAGTCTCAACAGATACACCTATATCCAGTCTCGATGTAGCTTGATTAGGAAGATTTAAAATGGTTTATTTATTTTATTATGATAAATTACTTACGGTTACAACACTTTCTAACTACTATAACAAAATATACCATTTGTGATTTACTATAAAATATAATTTTAATAAATTAATATAACACATTATATCAGGTATATAATAGAAAGAAAACACTTTTATTTCTATCAAAATTGGTTGTCGAGTTAGATATACGTAACAAATTACATAATTGCCTATATGGCATACCCCTAACTCGATAAATCTCTCATTTAAACTTAGGGTCAATTATGGAATCATATTTCAACTTTTCCAATTGGTTTCCTCTAAACTGATTGAGTCAGTGCCTTAGTGAACGGGTATGCTATTATGTTTAATTATCTAATCTATTAACCAACTCTCTCCGACGTTGATAAACTACCTTTATCATTTAGGATAATTCAAAGTTTGTCTTTCGACTTTAAGTGAGCTCTAGGTTCTGTTACGAACTATATCATGAAATTGTTATCATATAACAATGTTATGGGATTCTCAATATTTAAAATCACCTGAAGCCCAGTTATAAATTTGTGCATTTATATTTATTACATTGCTTTATTGCGGCGCTATTCAAGGTGATGTACTTAGTCTTTTCATTGAATCAGACATAGTATATCATTTGGAACATTTCCAATTTAAATATTCTTAACTTGAATTTATTATTGATGTATAATACTTAATATCACTTACGAAAATTTGAGCCCGAACGCTCCATAAGTGTAACGACCCACATTTCGGAGGGTATAAATTGACAATAATTCACACATATCTAACTTAAACAATCCGAAATATAAATAATCAATAGGGTTAATTAAGAAAAATAAGAAAAGAAGAAGAAAACAAACACAGAATCTCGCAACGGAACGATAAAATATAATAATCAAATAAACAATTCACGAAGATGTTTACTATACATTTGATTATAGTTTGTATAACATTTACAGAGTTTACATATACATCAGAATAAAATATAATGCAGTAGACAACATGATGCAGGAATAATAATAGTAATAATATGCCGAATCTTCATCTTCGTCCTCAAGAATAAATCTTCAATAAGCCGAAAAACTCAAAGGACTGACCCGAGCGTAATGAAAAGAAAAAACACTCAAGTCGGGACTAAAATATCCTTATGTAAGTCAAATCGATATCACATATAACATGAGTGTAACGACGTAAGAGATGTTTACGGGATTTCACATCTTCTATCCACTGTACAACGTGCATGCAATAACTCAAGAGGTGTTACAGGATTTTCCATCTCTTAAGGATCCATCAAAATATTTGTATGTAGTAGAATACGATATATATATATAATGTTTAGTCAATAAAATAAATATTTTTCTTAGCTTTAAGGCTTTACATTAATCCCTCTTAACAAGTTTTTAAGCATTGTCGTAAAGTTTGCATATGAAACACCAGTCAAACGGTCGGTGGATAGAGATGTGCCGTGATACGACAACACTAACCAAAATCGTATGGATCTCATATAGGGATAAAAGTATTCCAAAGCACATGAGACAATGCCCAAGGTAGGATACTACCACTTCGGGTCGTAGGGATGCTGGCAGTGCATCATAGCATTGACCGCCCACCGCGTCCATCCATCCCATATCGAGTCAAAGGGGCCTATCCCAATCAAGGTGCACCCATCGAAACGAATAACAAGTGTAATAATATAGAATGAGTCTACGAAAATCGAAGAACGGTTGTCTGCTCGGGGTAATTAGCGCACTTGGCCCTGTCAAGCCATCCTGTTTTTAGTCATTTCAAATTGACACAAGTGTCGGAGTCTATCCATCATCGTTCTGTTTCTTCAAATCCAGCAATCGTCGGCAATCTAACCACTTCGTTCTGAAGTTTCCTCCACGTATACAGTTGTTAAAATGGTTCCGGTATCGACAGAGAGTATGCCCATATCTGGCCTCGGTCTCTTTAACAACCAAACTTCGTTTTACACATCGGTTGGTACTTTTATATTTCAAAAACAATTGATACTTGATATCAAAATATCATCTTCGCTTCAAAATGAAACTCATTTCGAAATCATCATATTTACTCAAAATATACAATTTCAGTTCAAAATTATATTCGCCTTAATATCTCGATTTCGATTCCAAAGTTGTTTTGAATTTTAGTTTTGGGTTATAATTTCATTTAATCCAATTCGTATTTAAATCCATGATTTAAAAATAACGCTCTACCCGTGACTAGTTTGAATTTTATTGATAAATAGTTTGAATAGTTTTAAAATAGTTTACATGATAAAATAGTTACAAATAGTTTAAATAGTTAAAAATAGTTTGAATGGTTAAAATAGTTAAAAATAGTATAGATATTAAAACGGTTTATATAGTAAAATAATTTGGAAAACCAAAATAATTTGAATATTTAAAGAATATAGATTTTATACAGTTTATACTAAAATAATTTACTGGAAAATGGTTTCAAAGTCAAGTCAATCAAATTCCACTTCTCAATTCGAATTAATTTGGATTCTAGTTTGTGTTCAAATCAATTTCAATTTCGACCCAATTCCAATTAGTTCAATTCAATTCCAATTTGAATTAATTTCAATCCAATTCTCATATTTTTAAATCATTTCGATTTATATAAATTCAAGTTCGATTTTCAAAATATCAATTTAAGTCACTAAATTAAATTTAAAATCCAATTTTCAGATATTACTAAATTCCAAGCTCAATTTGAAATATCGTTTTATATCACTTTTACTTAGTAATATTCAAAGTTCGAATAAAAGTTCAATCTTTTAAAAACAAATCAATTTATGAAATTCAATCCTGTTCCAGTTTTAGCTTCATTTATTTAACAATTTCTTTTAACCAATTTTTTTTCAACCTTTCAAACTCAAATTTGTGATTAATTCGATTTTTATAAATTTATTTTTATTTCTGTTAAATCAAAACCGTTTAAATAATTTCAAATCAAAGATTTTAAAATCATTTAATTTAACCAATCCCATATATAACTTTTTATCCTATGGCCAAGCAATTAGTTATTTCAATTTAATTTCAGGGGTGGACATATATCATTTCAATCTAAATCACAATGTCATAGGTATATATCATTTCGACATATTTATTAATTTATTCAAAAGAATTCAATTTACCGTTTATGTACCGTAATAAATATACAGGGTGATAACATGATATATCAGAATAAATAAACATCCAAACATCTAAATATCAACCAATTTACATCCATCACAATCAATCATACAAATAGACAATATAATTCATAACAGTTTCATAGTTATTAATACTGGTTAATTTACTAGAAATTCAATTTCAAATTTAACTGTCGATTTTAATTTATAATGGTTAATTCAAATGATGATCAAATTTATGAAACAACGACCAATAAATTCATATCACTTCATAAATTCAAATTTAACTAGCATAAAAATATTCTAATACGTCGTGAGCATCATAAAACACTCACCTTTTATTTGAAACTTAAAATATTCCAGCTTCAAATAAATTCCAATTTGACTCCATGCTGCAAACGACTTCGATACGATCAAAATGTGATTCGTTTCACTCAAACGGGCCTCGTATTAGAAAATTTCAAATTAATTAAGATTCGATCATAATTAAATTAAATTATAAAATTAAGTTAAAAAATAAAAGAAAATGGAAGATAAACCTTCCTCTCAGGCTGAAGCTTCCCAGGCATGCTACATCCTGCTCACGTATCTAATTTACGGCTTCACATTTCATTTTTTTTCACGCTCGTACGTCGCGATGCTGCTCGACGAGTGCCGACCCAACAGCGATGGCGGCCGACCCCGTGCGTGGCATCCACCACTGCCAACTGAGCTACAAATGAGCGAAGATCAAAGCCCAGAAAAAAATGCCGTCGACCTCGAGTAATACAAAAACGCGCTGCTACAAATCGCCTCCTTGTCGATCTTCTCGTTCGCGAAGTCCTTCATCCCAGGTCGCCGTCACATGCTTTTTCCCCTAGCCGAAAGCGACTTGCGTTCGACTTTTTTTCTTTTTTTCGGCCTGCGATTTTGAATTTGGAAAAAGAGATGAGGAAGAGATATACGGCTGTTGAATTTGAAAAGAGAGGAGAGAGGTAGCGTACAAGGGAGACATAAGGGCGGCTATGATGTGAACGAGTGGATAAGGATGGGTATATAATATCATATTTGAAAAATATCTAACCAAAACCCCATGGAAATTCCGAACTCCAAATGATGCGTGTTGTCCGGCGTTCATAATATTCTACCTTCATTCTGAACATAATGGAATATGTTCGAGGTCCAATTCGATCGTATGTGGAAGGTAGCTTTTCGAATCGAATTAAAATATTAAATTTTCAACATTAATTTCAACGCGCTTCTGTTCCGTACGACAAACACTAGCTCCAAACGCTACAAAATTTCAAATCCTACAATAATTCATCATTGTGGATCCAATGAAACTGGTTTCGTCGAAATCCAAGACAATGGCCAAAAACGGTTATTTTTACTCGTTAATTAAAACTAGAATTTTCCAAATTTTAAATTAATCACTTAAACTCAATTTTAAGTGTTGACAATCTTCATTCATATTTAAATAACATCTAACCAACTTTCGAAATCACTTTCATTCATATTTATTTTAGGATTCAGTTATAAAATTTTCAAGATTTAATTTAATAATTTAATTGTCCAATATTCAATAATTTCAGTATTAGCTTCCAAATGAATTTTAGTTATCAACCAACTATTATATTTACATTTAACAAGTTCAACATTTATTATTAAATTCAACTATTGATTATAAATACATTCTATACGTGAAACTCGTTTCAATATCTGTTATTGCCAATCTTCGGAGTTTATTATTTCAAATTTTTGTTCAAGTTCATACGCAATAACTACATTAATAATTCATTAAAAAAATTTAACCATTTTTATTCAATAATTTCATTAGATTTAATAATTTAAAATAGCTAAAAATGCGGGTCGTTATATTCTCACTCACTCAAAACTTTTCGTCCTCGAAAAGAGGTTAAGTAAAGAATTTAACATACCGTACATTTCTAAAAATTACTCAACTAATAAAACATAAAATATATTAGAAAATATTTACTCCGCTTCCGCTACGCCACTCCTATTGGCTTACGAAAATTACAGTTTGCTTAAGAAAACAAGTTATAAAAATTTTAAAACTTCAAAAATTTTCTAACACCCGGATTTACGGAAAATTTCGGCTTCGTCTCCTTTGCGCGGCTCAATCGAAATTTTTTTACAATTCAATATATAACACAAATATACCCAATATATATCAAATGTAATTCTTATCTCAATGATGACGCATCCCAAAGGGAAAATATAAAAGTGTTTTATTTAATCCAAGATATGTACCTTTTGTTTTTAATACGAGCGAGTTCGCTCGTATTAAGCAAGCAAAAGCGCATAAAACCCGCATATATGTCCAAACTGCCTTCGTATGTACCTATCTCAACTCAATTTGGAATGTTAGTCACTTAGAATAAGATATAGAACATGTATAAGTTCAATAATATATAAAACATGCATTCGGAATCCAAATCTCAAGCACAAGCATAAATACGCAACCATACAACCATCATATGCACTCAAAACAATTAAAATAATGATTTACCACTAAACAAATCAACCAACCTTACATATTCATTCAATTTAATTCATAACTATCACAATTTACATTTTAAATGTCAATGTTTAATTTATACATTATTATTCTCATTAACATTCATCGGGTTTGTTTCAATTTATTAGCATTTGATTGATTTACTTTTATTTTATTCACGTCTATTTTATTTAAATTCAATTTATTCAAATTTCAATTATTTCACCTTTTGTTTAACATATTTCATATAAATTCATTTATGGACCATTTTATAACTCATTTCATTCAATCTTATTTAAGTTAAATTGCATTTCATTAGACTTAGTACATTTTCTTTGATACCGGTCTATTGCAACCATTTTATATAATGCACTTCATATTTATTTTTCATAGCTTAAGTTAGTATTAATTCTTCGACTCACATTGTTAGTTCATTTCATTGATTCACATCATTAAATTGTTACTTAAGTGAATTTCATTTTTGATAACTCATAGTCATATTAATAACTTTACTTAAGTAAGTTTTATTTTATAAAATAATTCGCTATTAGTCTATTATTAACTTACTTAAGCAAATTTTACTCTAGAGCTCAAATTCATATTAATAATTTTATTTTTATCCCAATAAATTTTATTCAACTTCTCTTAAGTTAACTTTCATCTTTCAATTCATTTCAATAACTTATTCCATATTCCATTAGTTAGCATTCAATTTATATCGAAACTCATTCCATTAGCATTTAATTTATTTACATGCAATTTATATTTAATTCAATTACTCATATTGGTTCTTTTCTTAAACTCATTTATTTTTATTCAATTCCTTACACACTTAATTACATTTCATTTTAAAATTTCAAGTTATTCAATTAAGTGTAATTAATTCACTTTACTAATTTATCTAGTTTCATTAAATATCCAATTCAATTTATTTAATGTTAAGTTAAACTCCGTTCCATTTTAATCCATTACTCATTTTATATAATTTTATTCAAATTAAATTTTCTTTTTCTTATCGTTCACATTCCATAAATTTAATATTTGTTTTTAGCTTAATATTACCCAAATTTATAAGTTATATACTTGATTCACTTAAATTTTCATTTTACTATTTTATTAAATTCATTTCAATACAATTCATTTTATTCATTTATTTAAGCTTTCTTGAGTTAAACTATATTTTATTTACTTTCTTTTACTAACCCAATTTATTTGATATTTCCTAAGTTAATTATTTGTTTCATATCTCAAATTTCAAATTTTGTTTTGTTTGCTTAACAAAATATTCAACAGTTCTAAATTTTAATTCTTCTTCCTTGTTCCATCTATAGATTTTAACTTATTTTTATCTCTACCATTTTTAATTATAAGTTCAAAACTATTTCCGTATATTAATCAAACCATACTTAGAATATATTTACATTCACAATCAAAACTTGTTTAATCAAAAATAAATTTCTTTTGGTAGTAATTCTCACTTGGAAACTCGAAAATGAATACTAGCGATGTTGCAGTCACCCTAAAACTATTTCCCAGCGACTAAGCGAGTTCGATGCTTTTATTTCTTTCAAAAATCCTTTCAAAATATATTTTTTCTAGCCAAAACCCTTCTAAATAATGTTATTATTAATTTTCGAAGGCTTTGAATCAAAATTTGAAAGTAACATGATTTAAATTCAGAAATTCTTAGCCCTTTTAAATTCTTTCACTTATAAACTATATTATTAATCTATTATACAAATTTCATTACCTTATTACCAAGACATTTCATAAATTTACATCTTGTTATTTTAAACAATTTTATTGTGATTGGATCCAACCAATTTAATTATCGACCGCTTCATAAAATAAAATTCACAAAGTATTCGTTTTATTTTAATTCAACAAATAATCGATGATAACTAAATATTATCATCTCCCAACAACTATCATTCAATAAAATTATCAATTTATACGTATAAAATATAATTTAGGTGAAATTATTTCATTTATTATATTTTAAAACAATATTATTTCGACTTGCCTCATTTAAGTGTTTAGAAACTCCTATCGATAACAAAGTGACCTACGCATCGATCAGAATTCATAAACAACTCAACGGACAAGTAAACATAATATAAAACATTTTATAACACTAACATATATGCTCTCCCACAAATATTCACTCAAATAGACTCATTCTCGGGTATTACTACTCTATCTCTAACGAGTCAACCCCACAAAGCTAAGATTATCACAAAACCAAAGCTTTGATACCAACTTCCCAATTCAAGTCAATTCCAATTCCCATTCAATCGATCCAATTTCGATTTACATAAATTCGAGTTCAATTTTCAAAATATCAATTTAAGTCGCTTAAATTAAATTCAACTTCAATATTAAATTAAAATCCAATTTTCAAATATAATTAAATTCTGGGCTCAATTTCGAAATATCGTTTTATGTCACTTTTACTTACTAATATTTAAAGTTTGAATAATAGTTTAATCTTTTAAAAACAAATCAATTTATGAAATTCAATCCTATTCTGGTTTTAACTTCAAATCTCAACTTCAATTATTTAACAATTTATTTCAACCAATTTTTTTCAACCTTTCAAACTCAAAATCGTGATTAATTTGATTTCTATAAATTGATTATTATTTCTGTTAAATCAAAACCATTTAACTATTTTCAAATCGAATAATTTAAAATCATTTAATTTAACTAATCCGATGTCCGTATATAATTTTCTATCCTATGGCCAAGTGATAAGTTATTTCAATTTAATTTCAGGGATGGACATATATTATTTCAATCCAAATCACAATATCATAGGTATATATCATTTCAACCTATTTCTTAATTTATTCGAAATAATTAAATTTACAGTTTACAAAACGTAATAAATATACAAGGTGATAACATGATATATCAGAATAAATAAACATCCAAACATTCAAATATCAACAAATTTACATCCATTACAATCAATCATACAAACATACAATATAATTCACCAGAGTTTCATAGTTATTAATATTGGTTAATTTACTGGCAATTCAATTTCAAATTTAACCGTCGATTTTAATTTATACCGATTAATTCAAATAACAATCAAATTTATCAAACAACGACCAATCAATTCATATCACTTCATAAATTCAAATTTAACTAGCATAAAAATATTCTAGTACTTGGTGAGCGTTATAAAACACTCACCTTTTATATGAAACCGAAAATATTTCAGCTTTAAATAAAAACTCATCAAATACGTTCAAATAATAGATCCGATGAAAATGGTTTCGTCGAAATCCGAGATAGTGGCCAAAAATGGTTATTTTTACTCGTCAATTAAAACTAGAAATTTTCAAATTTTAAATTAATCACTTAAATTCAATTTTTAAGTGTTGACAATTTTCATTGATATTTAAATAACATCTAAACCAACTTTTGATATCGTTTTCATTCATATTTAATTTTTGATACAGTTATTTATAAAATTTTCAAGATTTAATTGTCCAATATTTAATAATTTCAATATTAGCTTCCAAATGAATTTTAGTTACCAACCAACTACTTTATTTACATTTAATGAGTTTAATATTTATTATTCAATTCAACTATTGATTATAAATATATTCCATACGTAAAATTCATTTCAATATCTGTTATTGCCAAGATCTTCGGATTTTATTACTTCGAATTTTTATTCAAGTTCATACGCATACCTACATTAACAATTCATTAAAAAAAATTAACCATTTTTTTAAATAATTCTATTAAATTAAATAATTTAAAATAGCTAAAAATGCGGGTCGTTAGATAAGGATTTCGTTATTTCTGTAAACAAATATGTAGTATTTCATAAGTACACAAGAACACTCCAAATAATAATTTAGTGCTATCAATTTGGATTTGATATTTTCTTTATATATCAAATACATAAACAAATCATGATATTGTAAACAATATAGCATGTATGATAATTCCTATTGCCAATGCATAAGGAATCCATCTTACATGCTATGATTAAACATTTTAATAAGGTGTCCTTGCATATTGTTTTGGGACATTCCTAGTATCTTTTATACTTACTGTAAAAGACATTATTTACAAATCCAACGCCGAATATTAAAATTACTAAAGCTGATTTTAACATAAGTACATTGTTAAAAATCAGCAACGCGTTGTTTACTTATAGTTTAGAAATATCAATGTACCTTTTAACGTTCTTTTATATGAACACATGCTTCCCTTGCATTTTGACTGAAAATCAAACTATTTTATATTTCTATCGAAAAACTTATTTAATTTTGATGCTTATAAATGATACTTTCGTACCGTTTCTGGAATCGTATCCAAAAACTCACAAACTCAATATCCCTACCACTGACTTCGAGACACTTTTGTTATTATGCGTAAACACTTTGCTCTAATTTATTATTTAGAATTTTCTGTTTTAATAAATATGTACCAAAACATAAATTCATAACATGCCATGATTTTGTGAGTAAATCAGAACCATTTGAGCACATTAAATTGTGAATCTATAACGTTAATTTCAATAATTGAAATTCATGGCATGATTCTTATCAATATGGCTCACTATATTTCAACTGGATTTGTCTTTATCTTAAGGACATATTTTCGTCCAATGGATCGATCCTTTTAGGTACAACTATCAAAATCATATTGTGACGTTTCGGATTTTTGCCCGCTCGAAAATTGACATCCATACTTCAAAATCGTATTCGAATGCCATAGATTCGACCGTTCAAATCCGATTCGCCGGAGCTTATAACAACATTAAGTAAATAACACAGCGGAATAAAAGAATAATACATTGATATACAGCTTTGATACAATATCTGATACAACAGATGATCCAATAGATATCAATATACATCAGAGATATGATACAATAAAACAGCAGCGGAAAAGAAAACGATAGATAACATCTAGCAGCGGAACAATATAACTCTAAGATAGTCTTCAACGAAGAACTCCAAATCTGAACTCCATCTCCAAGAACTAATCCAGCAATAGCTCGAACTCCCAATAACGATGCACCTAGCATAAGCAAGACTGGAGCGAACCAAAGACTGAACTAACTCCAGATAATCCACTATATCTAACTATCTGAAAACCCAACTCTAGACTACTCGTGTAGAAATATAATGAGCACCCAGAGTTTAGGAAAGAAACAATAAACTCCGGATCAGTCATGGGACTGGTGTGAGCAACAAAAATAGTTTATCTTTAAAAACAAACCAAAAGGTATTCAAAAATCAATTCGCAATGCTTTTTTGAAAATGTAACTACCATAACACCTCCCGCCACACACACAATGCAAACGCAGACTTGGAGGAGATTTCTTCTTATGATAGTCAAAGATGCTTGATACGCATTTAAAAGAAACATTTGATATTATTATTAGTGCATAGTGTAGGAAAAATCATTTCGAAAGTAGAATATAAATCTTAGCCAGCATAGGTACCATTATATTATGCCTACTATAGCTACCTCCTGAGGAAGCAGGTTCTACAACTAAAACCGTACAAGATCGTATTGTTTCTTTGGATTTCCAACGAATGATCAGGCCAAGGAACTTCCCATTGCCACATGAGAACGCCTCTGGATGGACGTCCCCGAGAACCAAACCGGATCTCTACCAACACAAGGCCGGGTTACCCCTAACTGAGTAACAACTGACCGAATATGCCATCCCCCGGTCCTTTGGGACCTTTCAACCGAGCGCTCGTAATCAATTCACACAATCATAAAATGTTTTCAACATGAGTAAGCATCTGGGCTCCATACCATGATACCACCCTTTTCCAGAAGGAAATGCACATATCCTAAAGGGCGCTACCCCTCATAACCTTGCCGCATCTTTCCTGTTTTGACCATTCCGGGGTGTGAGGCTCGACGAAGTCACGTCCACAAAAACATACTTTATACAAAAGCCATGCTTTGGGTCAACAAATGATCATAGAAATGATCACCAAGATAGACGATCAAATAAATGATCCTATCACAAATAATCAACACAATGATCATTTCACAGCAACACTCAGCATGTCACATTACCAAATTGGGAATATATTGCTGATAACCTTCAACTACATAACCTCTGAGCTCGTACGTCTCAGAGAAGGGTGTTAAGCTAAGAGAATAAATTCTCTGCCACCAACAGAAATATATTTGAAAGAAATCAGCTTTATATCTCAATTTGTAATGTCAGACATACAATCCATACAAGTCTGTTCCGGGATCGAACAGAACCGAAGACACTTACAAAGAAGTCCTTGCAATCCGGATATTCACAATCCCGATCGGATTTCCCATCACTTAGGGAGTCTCTATACTGGCGCGACTCGGTGCAGAAACAATCGATAGGTCATCCTATCGCTTTCGCAAATACCCGGTCTTCATCACCGGTCTTCAAATGCTATCCATAGCGTCGAATCACATATTCAGAATGGGTTATATGACACAAAGGTCCTTTCCCGGCTAAACCGAATAGTGAGCACGATATTTCAAAAACAAATGGATAATGGGATTTCAATTAAGTCACAACTTATTACCCAAAATTTTTCTTCAAATGGCTTAACAAATTACCATTTCAATCTTTAAACAAAAAGATTCATTTTCACAACCTTTAACGGTTTAAACAATTTTCACATTTTAATCTTTAAACAAAAGATTCATTTATACAACCTTTAACGGTTTAAACAATTTTCACATTTTAATCTTTAAACAAAAGATTCATTCGCAGATTTTCCAAATCAATTTTCGTTTCAATTTGATTAACTCGTTAAATCTTTAAATCAAAGATTTAACTTATAGCCTTCAAAACAATTTCATTTCAATTTGATTTAAACAAATCATCAATTTAAATCTGTTAAAAATAAACAGATATAATTCATAGCTTTCAAAAAGAATTCATTCATAACTTAGGAAAATCATTTCTCTATTCAATCTTGAAATTCCCCTAATTAACTGGAATCTCAGTTCTTATCTAAAAGTGTTTATCATTTGAAACAACAGTTTTCATTTTGGAAATCTGATTCATTTATACGAGTTGAAATCCTTGGGTTAAATTCAAATTCCCAAAAATAATACTTTAAAAATGATTTAACTCATAATGACTAGTATAATATCATTAATCCCTAGTTTCAAATTACAGAATCCAATTTGAATATTGAATTCAAATTTAAATTAAAGTATTTAAATTCCAACACTTAATCAAGTAATTTTAAAATAAATTTCCATCTTTGAAATTCCCTTTTTAATTGCTTTTAACTTTAAAACCCAATCCATTTCCAAAACAATTGAATTTAAAAATTCAAATTCAAAACTATTTTCAAAAATCTGCGACTTAATCGATTTCCTCGAGAAACCCATATTTGTGTGTGTATGGTGTGGTCCAGGGGTTTAACACAATAGTGCACAAACATCATTCAATCATCACAGATCAAATACAACAATATATTCGATAAGCGATATAAATTATGACGCTTATCATTCATACACAGATTCGTAGATATATTTATATATCACAGATAATAAATTACATCACAGATCACAACACAAATCAGGATAATCATAAAGCATCATATAACAGGGATATCAAACAGTTTACCATCCAATATAATCCAAGCATCCATAGATAGGATTAATTTAATTATCTGATTAATTTAAATCAGATTAAATTTCTATGAATAATTCTTTTCACATTTATTATCAAAATAAATTTCAATTAAATGATCCTTATTAACTATTCATAATTATTTAATTACTATTCTTAAATAATTAAACTCAATTTAACTATTGTTAATTATCATTTAATTAACCTTTAAAATCATATGTTTAATCACTAATTATTTAATTAATTAAGTTCTAAACTGTAACTTAATAAATCTTAATTACTTGATTAAATAACCTTAATCATTTGTTTAAAAGAAAACTCTTTATTAATTTAATGAATCTTATTTACAAATTAATTTACCTTAATTAATTTAACTCAAATCCTAATTTATTGATTAAATAAATTAATCAAGTATTCACTTGAACTAATTTAATGAGTGCATATCATTTTATCTTCACTAATTCAAATTTAAAACATTTTCTAACTAATGTTTTAATTATCATCACAAAGCAAATTTAAACAATTTTAACTATTAAAACTTCTTTGATTTTAGAACTAGGATTCAAATTATCTTTAATTTAGATTTAAATTTAGATTTAAACTTCTAGTTTCAACTTGCTTAAATTTTTCATTTAAAATTTCAACTCCATTTCAAATTTCTTTAATATATATTGAATTGCTTTTAAGTTATTAAAACAATTTAAATTTAAAACTTATTTATGTTTAAACTAAACTCTACCTTCAACTTGAATTTATATTAACATTTCAATTTGAACTCAGCTTTAAAAATCTTGGTTTAAAATTTAAATCAGGTTTTAAAATTTGCAAACCAAAACAGTTTCAGGTTTGAAGCCTGGAACATGAATTTGACCCGAGCCCAGACTCGATTTGCTTCGAGTCACTTACTCGATTTACTCGAGTACCACTTCGGGTAAAAACCCACTAGAACGCTGCTTCTACACCAACAACATCACCAGGCTAGACTTCTGACTCGTGCACGTGCACATCATCGCTGGCGATCTTCCGGCCCCATCACGTTGTCGAACACGTCATCGATCAACTCCCGATTGTATTCCAACCACTTGAACCATCCCACCACCTTGAAATAAAAATTCGAGCAAAAATTCAAAACTTGGAACCGCTTGAACCCATCGCCCCCGAACCTGTCAACACGTCGCGTCCCCCTCCTCTGACCACCGGAGCACCAGCACCATCAGCCACCACTTCGCCATCGACCCCTCTTCCAATTCCCACAAGCACGTCAAACTCGATCATCTATAAATGCCGAAGTGACCAATTTTCTCCAACCCAGTAAAACTAGGTTTTCAAACTTCAACGACCTCCCATCGCCAGCACCAACCTCTAGGCGACCCTCTCCTATTTTTCTCTGATGCCCCGTAGGCTCCTCCACCACCTCGAACGACCGCGACACCCCCAGATCAATACGTCGCCGGAAATTGGTCGAAGTATACTTTTTGTTCATTTTCAAATTACCCCTAAACCCCACCTCTAAAAATTATAAATTTTGCATTAAAAATCATATTAAAGTGTGATGATTCCACTCATATACCTGAATTGTAAAATGAACAGGTTTGAATTTTTACAGGGACTTGAGTTTCCTGCTTTAATTTTATTTCCAGAGTCATACACAAATGGTTTTAACTTAAATAAATTTTTAAACCCTAGTTCATGATCAAACAAACATCTTTCATTTATATTCCATGATCTAACAGCGAGTAGATAAGGAGATAGAGATTTATGTTATAAATCTGGGTTTTGAAAAATAAATAAAAATAAAGCAGAGGCAATACAACAATCACAGGCACACATACATCAACATATATACAGGAGATTTGCAACAACACACTTTCTAGATAACCTCTTGCAACCATCTCAAATGTTTTAAAAAGGAAGTTACTCACTTTGGTTTTCAAAAAAATGAACAGGGCACAGAGCACATCTTCTTTGATCTCTGGTTGCTTGATTTGTTTATTTTTTTATTTTTTTCCAGAAACTTTGCTTTGAAGTCCCAGGTTGATTGTTGTTGATCAAGTGCTGAGTTTATATTGTCTTCATATTTGCTTAGCTTTTGATTTCCAGTTTGGAGAAAATATTCACAAGTACTTTGTATATATAGATGTAAAGTTGAATTTTACTTTGTTTTAAATTTTCACTTGCCTGCATGCTTATCTACAGGTTTTATTCCTATTTGTATAACCCTGGTTTGCCTTTTTCTTTATGTACATATTATAAAGTTATAGGCATGGCTGCATCCTTTTCCTTGTGTTGCATTAATTACCTAGTACTTTAGTTTTCATTTTATCATATTTATATTTGTTTTATAGGCTGAGATGATCCGTGTTTCGGTGGCTAAAAATATTGCATTGATTGCCTTGGTCCTTTGATCTTTTGCCATGCTTCAGTCCATACTTATCTTATACTATTCTTTTTAGTACATATGTCTACTTTTATTTTGTATGTACTTTTTCTTATTTTCTTAAGTACTTTGTTTATACTATGTACACTTGTTCCCATGCTTGCCTGCATATTGTCTCGGCTGAAATGATGGTATGCACATTTGTTTTCCTCAAGCCTATCCTTATCTTACTGGCAACATGATATTATTTTGTTTTGTCTTCTATTTTATAATGAAAAATAAATTCCTATAAATGTTGTGTTGTTATGCTTTTTTTTCTTCTGGTGTAATCACTTTACTTTGTTTCTTCCTTGCATTATATTTGAATTGCATACTTATATATTTTACATAATTTTATAAATATGTGGTTTCTACTTTGTATGTTATTTCTTTTGTTTTCTTTTATAAGTGTTCATATGTGAATGTATTTTATTTCCATAGTTTATATTTTATTTCTTTTGTTTCATAATTTTACATTGTGTCTTGTTATTTGTTTTATTAATGTGCATTGATTTTATAACATAATGTTAATTGTTTGTTACTTTTATAATTTATCTTATAATTATATTTGTTTGAAATATTTGTTTAACATCAACACAACTTCATTCTACTGTTTTATAATTTTTCAAATACTCGATTATTAAAATTTTACTAACAGTTTGTATAAATTACTAAATATTTTAACAATTTTTGTCCAAAAATGAAATTAATTATTAAATAAAATCAATTCCAAAATTGGGGTCGTTACACATATTTTGATAATGTACTTCAAATCTATTTTGGATAGCGTGTCATACCATACCATAGAGTTAATACTCTTAATGGTTTAACTAAATAACCATGGACAATTTAATCTTGACATTGACAAGAAATTCACGGTTTCTCTTTAGTGTACAAAAATACTCATTAGACGTTCTAATGTAATACATTCATTAGGTTCGGCTTGTTTCATTTCATCCATTATAATCAGTATACCATTGAATCATATCCAAATTCATTTTATACCAATAATTTCTTAAAGAAATTTCTTCGCTGTGAAGTTGGCATTTCTTGAAACAATAGTTGTTTCTTATAGCAATTGAAGGGGCATTTATAACCATTTTATAAATTGTCTTATATAGAACTGACTTGCATTAGTTCATAATATATTTGTGTTCACAATATAATGACTTTCTTTCCCAAAATTTTCTTGGGACGATTCATACAAGACAATATAAATGACTATCGTTTTCAAAATTCTCTTGGGATGATGCATACAAGAGATCTTATGTATAATTGTTACATGCATGACTCGGTATTCCCTAGCCTACGATACGTAGGGGTTTCTTACAAATTCTTACCTTATATGGTTTTGTAAACTATTCTTTAAATGATATTAATTTTAAATTTTGTGCACTACTCTTAAGTACATACCTTTAAAAAGAATTTTAACTCATCTTTAATTATCATTAATCATGCTTTGTCCAACAAAGTTTGATTATTCCTTATCAATGCATCATTATGTATTATAGGAATGAGTGACCTTAGAGACTAAATCTTTATTCATACGAGGTACAAACGAAGCTCTTTACAACATACTCACTCATTTAATCAAATTGAATCATTTCCGAAGCATGTTATATTATTTACGTTTGTTTTATATCCTATGAGCATATCATACACATACACGTGTACCAAACCCATATATCCTTGTCTGTGATGACTCATCGGTGAATATAAAAAAGTACCTGGTATAGTTTTAGCATTAATAGACTAATGATTGCATACATCTATATGTATCAATTCAAAGAGTTCATCAACTCCTATGCTGCTTCCACTAAATGGGTGCATTGCTCTTAACTGTTTCAAATATAATTAACATGTAATATGATTTATAATCATGTAATAAAAATTATTTCTCAAAACAAGAGCTTAGTCTATAATTCCAAAAAAAAATTAAATAATTTTGGATACTTCATGTAACAACCCACCTCAGAATGGGCTAAGTTTTTGATCTATAAAATGCCTATCAAACCTTAGACCCATTCCAAAGCTGGTTGTTGGTTGTAAACTTAATACAAAGGATAATACACAGAACTATCTACCTACACAACTAGAATCTCACAATGGAAGGATAGGATATAATATCAAAATAGTACCCATTTTATTTAAACTTCAAATGTCAGAAACATATGAAGTAATACCATATAACATCGCCAAATATTCATATTATATTATTTAAAATTAGGTAAAAATATCAATGGGTGCATCAGAAACATAAAATAATATAGATAGCTAAATAACTACTACAAGTCTACGACACTACTACCATCTTTGAAAATCCACATCATCGTATCTAACTTGTGTTGTACTGAGAATGGAATTAGAATAATACTGTTTTGTAAATAAAAATCTCAAGCCTTTCTAAAAGAGTACTTGGATAGTATAATTTAAATAAGAATACATCTTACGTATTCTAACTATATTGTAAGTCTTCCAACTATAAGCCCTGTCGCTTTTCCAGTCTAATTCAAAATCCATTACTCTTTCAAACCAATAACTCGTATCTATCATCAATAATGTCATAATAATGTAAGAGACGGCACCCAAGCTACTTAACACCTTTTAATGAGAACTAGGCATATTCTGACCATTTAATACCTCATTTTAGGTAGGTCCCCGACATTTACTATCAATCCCAAAGTGGACTTCTCTCCGGTACTATCTAGCTGACATTGCATGGAATCCCTTCAGGCCACTTAATACTTAAAATCTAAAGCATAACCTTCTCAACATATACCCTACTGTGCCTAATCGCTAACCCCGACCATTTAATACTTCCTATATAGGGAAGAGGCAGACCCTCAATCAGCCATTTAATACCTTTAACCCCAAAGAAGGTCCTTCATATTATGACTCATAACCTAAATTGTGACGTCTTACATTAATCCGATTATTCATAGGTACTGGTAGAGGATTAACTGGGTAGGTTTTCTATAGAATTTGGGACTAACCTTTCAACCGCTATGGGTAATTTTTATAGGCGATGCCTCACATCAGCCTTAAAGTCACACTATTGTAGTCAGATTAGCTGGACAGACTTTTGGGTGCTTTTGACTAACCTCACATTCCTATAACTTAGTTATAATTTACAACACTCTCTTAACATATCATCACACATCTCACCGCATTCCACGTCAAAACCTTATAAGAAAGCTCTCATTTCGCCATTATAATTAACTTCTTTCCTAAAGGGGATTTGATGATAATTAATAGCTTATTAACTATGTAATTAATAAGTTATAATTATACGTTATTTATGCTAACATATATATTTGAAGCATGTAGAGATTTGCACCCTAAACTAACATTTAAATTTCAAAACTTCAAAATTTATACAAGTCCAATTGCACATCAACAAATATACTATATATCCAATATCCATAATTCAATCAACATACCCGTATACAAGAAAGTCTATAGTTAACTTATTTTATATTAAAACACTACAATAAATATTAATAAAAACTTACGATTCAAATACTTTTACGCATTGTTCAACTTTTTTGTATAAAACTGAAAAAGAAAATTACTATTTAAATTACGAAAATAGGCAATGCAAATTACAAATAAAAGAATCCATACCTTATACACCGTTTTTCTAATTTATTCTTTTCAAAACCCTTAATCTAATCCAATAAAGGTAAGAAGTAGAATAGAATGTAAAACATTAAAATTGTAATACCCACACAATTCCATTATTTTAATATAGAATGTTCGAGATTCTAACTTAAGAATTGACATTTCACTTCAGGGCAATTTTAGGGTTTTAGTGTGATGTTTTCGCAAAAACATTCTCCAAATGCATGTATTAAATCCATGTTATACTATACAATTACTAAACTAAGAAAGACAAAGATTTCCACTCATAAAAATTCCTTAGCTCTTCCTTTTTGGATTTGTTTACGTCCATTTCAACCACTTACAGATCTCTCATTTTTGAAATATACAACATGACAATTGTATATGAATTGGATTCAAAAATATAAGGATTGGATGATAAAAGGATATAAATTGAATAATAAACATCTAAAATTTCTTATCTGAGACTCTAGTGAGTTTCCTAAATCTTTGAAGAAAGAGGCTGATGGATCTTCGCATGGTTTCTAAATAATTATTGAATAAAAGTGAGAGGGCCAGACTCTTATTTATAGTGGTTAGCAAGCACCAGAACCGCCGGATTTAAGTTGGTATAAAATGATAAAATCTGGACCACTCAAAATGAAAAAACCATAATTGCCACCAATGTTCATCGGTCGACCGACCATCCCCAAGTGATCAACCGCTAGCGGTCCACCGGCATAGAGAAGTAGTCAACTGGTATCGTTTATTTTGGAAATATTATTTTATTGCTATTAGTAAATTTATTTGATTCCTTAATTACTTTTAAATGTTAACATTTATTTTAACGTTTACTTAGCCCTCACATCTAATTATTGTTACATTTTGAATTTCAAATTTTAGCATTAATTATGTGCTTGAATTTAAATTTCATTTTAACTATTTTGAATCCAAAAAGTTTAAATGTCAAAACTTTTCTGTCTGAGCTCTGTTTATAAAACTTTACATATGGAAATTGATCAGAAAATCGCAACGAATGAAAGGGCCCAACTTTCGTAGTCAGATTCCAACGTTTACAAAATTTTCATTTTTAACCTTATTATAATTTATTAATTAATCCTTTTCTATTTAGTTAATTTCTTATTAATTTTTACGAGAAGTTACAGTAACAACACAAAATTTTGAAAATTTCAAACGGAAATATTTAATTTATTTAAATACTTGGATTTGATTTAAATTTAATTAATAATAAGAAAATCAATTAGTAATAAAATGGCTTGATTTTTATTATAGTATTTTTAATTTTGTTTATTCGGTTTTTCTATAATTTTTAAATTGGAAAATATTTTAATTATTATTTGATCGTTTTTAAACAAACAATGGTATTTTTGGATTTTTTATAGAATATTTTAACCATTATATATTATTATTGTTTTGGGATCGTATTGCATTTTCGTGCATGATCATTTTTTTTTCATTCGCAGTTTATACGCAAACAAAATATTGTGTGGCAACGTACCAAAAATTGAATAATAGCCAAACCTAAGACAATTCAACACTCTAACCCATTCTTTTTCCCTTTCTATTTTCACTATAAAACTTATATTAAATGAAAAATCAAATCTTTCACTTATAAAATTCAAAACCCAAAATTTACTCATCAAAAAAGGTAAAGCTTAGATCTTAAAAACTGTAGAGCCTAGATCTACATTTCTAGGGGCGTTTGGTTGGATGTGGAATTTTTTAGGGTATAAAAGCTCATCTCTATGTTGAGAATTAATAATGTGTATCGAGACAATGATAGTTTTATAACTTTTCTGATTTCATTGTTAATTGAGGATATTACTGTTCAAAATCGAAAAGCGATGGTAAGTATATTTGGTCTAGTTTTTATACAATTCTTTTACTTACACCAAAAGTGTTTGGGTTATTTGTTACTAATGTTTTTAAATGACATTTTTTTAACCCGATTAAGTATGATATTGAAAATGAAATCTTTCTTAAGTTTTAAGGATATACTTGCACTATAGAAATAAGTATATGAGTATATTTTCTGAGTATTGAAAATGTGGTGTTTTGTGAATATACTTATACCGTTGATATAGAATATGAGATATTTTTTTCTAAATTTTGAAGGTAAAATGTTTTGTGAGTATACTTATTTGAAAGAGGTGTACAATGGTAGGTGCTACCTCGGTGCCTTGTCATTGATGGAATCCATTCTCCAATAAGTGTATTCAGACTTAGTTGTATACCTATTATGTTGGAATTCGATTAATGTAACAATTTTGGCTATGATTCAATATTTATTTTATACCATAGACATTATTATAATATCAAAAGATTTCCTATGAAATGGTTTGGTTATCATAAGATAAAAACTCATCTGTGTTTATCTGTGGCATGGACTTACGAGATACCTCTTTTTAAAGTTTTTATAACACTAAAATCCCTTCAGGGTGCATTTCTCATGCTAGTTTACCAGACTGATCCGGGCGTTATTTTCTTATAGTGCTCAGGTCAAACGAGCATATTTTCAGATCTATTTATGAATGCTTTAGAGCTTTAGGAGATGAGCTAGAGGCCTCCAAGACATACTCACATATATTTTATTTTCTACTGCATTTGTTGGTTGTGTTTATTAGCAATTATGAGGATAGCATGTCATAACTATGCATGTTGATGATAGATTAGTGTCCTCTGATTTGATGTATTCATATTACAGTTTTCTTTTATAGACTTGTTCTATACGTATACTTGTAATGATTTGAGATTCGATTCCTTTTTTTATTTCTTTTCCTCCAACAGTCTGTCTTTTCGACACTTGGACGTTCGATACGTGAATACCATGGATGTATTAGTGTCGACTTTTAAGGGTCGAAGAGCGGGTGATTACAAGTGGTATCAGAGCTTAGGTCGGGCGAACTCCTAGGCTTCGGTGGGTTTGACTCATTAGAGATAGTATTAGTAATAACTTAAATTGAATAATAAGCCAAACCTAAGACAATTCAACACTCTAACTCATTCTTTTTCCCTTTCTATTTTCACTTTAAAACTTACATTAAATGAGAAATCAAATCTTTCACTTATAAAATTCAAAACCCAAAATTTACTCATCAAAAAAGGTAAAGCTTAGATCTTAAAAACCGTAGAGCCTAGATCTACATTTCTAGGGGCGTTTGGTTGGGTGTGGCATTTTTTAGGGTATAAAAGCTCATCCCTGTCTTGAGAATTAAGAATGTGTATCGAGACAATGATAGTTTTATAACTTGTCTAATTTCATTGTTAATTGTGGATATTACTATTCAAAATCGAAAAGCGGTGGTAAGTATATTTGGTTTAGTTTCTATATAATTCTTTTACTTACACCAAAAGTGTTTGGGTTATTTGTTACTAATGTTTTTAAATGACATGTTTTTAACCCGATTAAGTATGGTATTGAAAATGAAATCTTTCTTAAGTTTTAAGGATATACTTGTACTATAGAGATAAGTATATGAGTATATTTATTGAGTATTGAAAATGTGGTGTTTTGTGAATATACTTATACCGTTGATATAGAATATGAGATAGTTTTTTCTAAATTTTGAAGGTAAAATGTTTTGTGAGTATACTTATTTGAAAGAGGTGTACAATGATAGGTGCTACCTCGATGCCTTGTCATTGATGGAATCCATTCTCCAATAAGTGTATTCAGACTTAGTTGTATACCTATTATGTTGGAATTTAATTAATATAACAATTTTGGCTATGATTCAGTATTTATTTTATACCATAGACATTATTATAATATTAAAAGATTTCCTATGAAATGGTTTGGTTATCGTAAGATAAAAACCCATCTGTGTTTATCTGTAGCATGGACTTACGAGATACCTCTTTTTAAAGTTTTTATAACACTAAAATCCCTTCAGGGTGCATTTCTCATGCTAGTTTACCAGACTGATCCGGGCGTTATTTTCTTGTAGTGCTCAGGTCAAACGAGCATATTTTCAGATCTAGTTATGAATGCTTTAGAGCTTTTGAAGATGAGGTAGAGGCCTCCAAGACATACTCATATATATTTTATTTTCTACTGCATTTGTTGGTTGTGTTTATCGGCAATTATGAGGATAGGATGTCATAACTATGCATGCTGATGATAGATTAGTGTCCTCTGATTTGATATATTCATATTACGGTTTTCTTTTATAGACTTGTTCTATACGTATACTTGTAATGATTTGAGATTCGATTCCTTTTCTTATTTCTTTTCCCCCAACAGTCTGTCTTTTCGACACTTGGACGTTCAATACGTGAATACCATGGATGTATTAGTGTCAACTTTTAAAGGTCGAAGAGCGGGTGATCACAAGTGGTATCAGAGCTTAGGTCGGGCAAACACCTAGGCTTCGGCGGGGTAGACTCATTAGAGATAGTATTATAACTTAAAATGAGTTTGAGTGATTATATATATAGGTGTGTATTTAATAGTGATATAAAATGTTTTATATCATGTTAATTTATTGGTTGAGTGATTTATGAATTCTGATCGATATAGAAGAAACAACTGTATCGATAGCGGTTTCTAAACTCTTAAACAAGGCAAAATGACATAGTACTGTTTTGGATTGGGTAAATATAATAATTTTACCTAGATTTATTTGATATGTAAAAGAATAATTTCCATAAAATTGATATAGATATTTATGATATGTTTATTTGTTAGGAAATGATAATATCCAGTAATTATAATTTTTTGTTTGATTAGTCATGCTCTTCTAGTTTTGGAGCAGTGATAATTGTTTGTTGATTGATTGTTTGTGCTCAGCGTCTGTATGGGCATAACTCACTTCAGACGTATTTGAAGAGATTAAAATGAAGAATTTAAATGTAAACAGAGCCTAATCTAACAAACACGCCAAAATCAGCAAACAGAAATGTAAAAAGACAGAGATTTATAGTGGCTCGGCGTTGTAGCCTACGTCCACTCTGGAAGATTTGCTATTTTATTAGTGTTTACTAACTGATTACAATAGATAATAACTCCAACACTCAAGTTACATTGGATCTACGGAAGCATAACGCGAAATGGCATCAAAAGTCCCTTTTCCGAAGGCATAGGGCTGCTACTTATAGGTGTAGTTTGAAAATATCTGGCTTAGATATCGAAATACCACTTTTTCCATGTGGTTGGGCCCACTTGATCGATCCAAGGTCATTTGGGATTAATCCCTGATCGATCACTATCTTGTTCGTATCGATCAAAACGACATCCATTTGAGCTGAAATCGATAAGAGATAATGTTGAGGTGGTAAGTATGCTCCTCTGAAAATTTGGTAGCATTTGGACTTGTGGATTTTGATTGATCATCGATCCAAGTTTGACATTGTATGTGGCTAGAATGTGCGTATCGATTGGTTCGTACCGATAATGTTTCATATCGATCCTATGCGTAATCAGTTGTTCGATGTTGAAGTGGTGCGATGGTTCAGGAGAGATATATATTTCATGCCGAGTGACCATTTCCTCTTTCTGACCATGTTTCTTCGTATCGGCCTAATGTAACTTCATTCATATTGATGCTTTTACATGCTGCTTCGTATCGATGTAACATGACTCTTTTCGTATCGATCATTGCATGTGTTCTTCATATCGATCGTTTGGTGGTATGTTTCGTATCGATCGTTGGCTGATCGATACGAACCGTGTATATGGAAAGATTGATAACAAGTGTGCATGAATGGGACCAATACGAAATGTCGACAGTCGATGGACACAAAGGAGAATGGGCATGATAGATATGAAGAAGAGTGGCCCTTGATGGATACGAACCGTGTCCTTCTCTCTTGGTTTTGATCGATCCATAACTTGAGCATGCGAAGTCCGATTGACCTGAAATTTAGAACGTTGCCTTTCATAGCTTTACATATCATGTCATGTTAATTGTAGCTTGATCTGAAATAAAACCAAATTTACTAGTATCCATAGTGAACCTGTGTACAACCAATCTTCGGGATGGATTATCCTTGGTTTCTAGTCAAGTTCTTGGTGTCACGGCCTTGTCAAAAGGTGGGATAACATTTTCCCCCCAAAGTACGTCTTGTGTGAACATGACGTGCTTTGAAAAGTTACAATCTCCATTCTGAAGAGTCCTATCTGATTCGCTGAATAGTTGTTGTCTTTTCATCGAAAGATGCAACCTTTGATCGATTTCTAATTATATAAATGCCGAAGTGTTGTCTACCAATGATCATGTATTATTATTTTGTAAAAGAGTGCCAAGTGTTAGCGATTTGTCGTTCACTATTTTGATTGTCATCAGGTGAGCATTCAACTGCTGTCAATTTTGAAAATTGAATGTTAGTCCGTCATACATGCATGTATATTAACTTGACTCCTGTTCACGTTTGCATGTTCAAGGGTCGTTGTCAGGGTTTTTATTTTTTTATTGAGTTTAATGTCGATCCTCTCGTGGATCGATGTGAAACTCGAGCTATAACAACGCTTGATGGTTGTTTTAAGTGCTTCCTTCGTCTCGATCCTCTCCTGGATCGATTTGAGAAGTTGGGATATGAGTTTTGTATCGCTGGCTTTCGATACGAAGTAGATGGTCTAATGAGATGATCCGTATCGATGAATGTGAGTTCATGTAGTCTTTAAATGTATGGATATGAAGTTATCATTTTGAATCGATGGAAAATGAATGATCTAAACATGACTTGGCAGTGGCATTCGGATCGTTGACATATGAGGTCGATTGCTGATGGATACGAACAGCTATACTCCAGATCGATATGAATTGGTGGTTACGAACTAATTTCTTCCTATCGATGGAAGTTGTGGCCGTTTCAGGTCGGTTTGCACATTGATCTTTGTATCGATCCAGACTTGACCGCTCCAATCGGTACTTGGCTATTGGTAGACGAATCGTCTCTTTCCTGTATGTGAACCATATAATACGGTTTGGACTTAGAAAAATTTCACTTGCTTCTCACTTTACTCTGGCCTTCGTATCGATATAACTCAAGAACAAGAACTGTCTTCGTATTTAAATCTAAAACCCATTAACCTCTCAAACCAATCCTTTAATCGATGTAATTAGTTGAAATAATCCATCTTAGAACGATGAGATTCAAGTTCTAGTGCCAATTCGTTCACATTCGTGGCTGATTCAGGTGGTGTCGAGGCCTGAGTTAGGGCATAGAAAGGTCAAGGAAGGAAAGAATGGTGTTTATGCCATTTGGAGAAGAAGGAGGGTAGATGGATACGAAGGATCATTCGTTTCGATCATGGATGAGGAATAGTGACTAACATCGCTCTGAAAACAATAGAAGCTCGTATCGATACTGGGTGTAAACCAGCCCTAATTAATATACTGGCTTGAAGCTCACTTGAGAATAATGCAAATTTATATCGAGGGATGAGCGGCTTCGTATCAATTGGAGATGGTGGGAGTTCGTACCGATCCGGAGCAATCAATACGAAAACCTGACTGTTTGATCGATATAAGGTATTGGTTCTGTCGATATGAAGACGCAGCTCGTGATCGATACGAGATGAAGGGCTTGGGATCGATATGAACTAACCTTCTAGTGATCGATTCAAAGTTCTTTCTTTCACTATCAATACGAATGGGGCTTCTGGCGATCGATCCAAGTTTTGATTCTGATCGATAGAAATCTTTTGTATATTCAAACATTTGACTCCAACGAGCTTCTACCTTGCATGATTGGGCTTAGCAAGTTTCACTGCATATTTGACTACCCTTCGAAGCTCGTTGATGGAACTGTAACTTGACAAATTTTAAAAAACGCAGACATATCTTTCTCCGAAGTTAGATTGGCACGGTTGTGACAATCAGCGATGACGGTCACTCTGGTTGAATCTCGAAGTCTTGTCGTTTTAACGCCTTTCGAATTTGTAGAAATCCTAAGTATTATGTAGCACTACATTGCACAACACATTCATGCACTTCACACTGGGGGGAACACGTGTTTATTACCATCTAATGATAAATTTTACAGAGTTCAACAGCGACGGAACCTGGAAGTTCTGAGCCGCAGGATGTCTAGGGTCCTTCTCTTCCAGTAATCGAAATGCCAGCCATTGCAGCTGAAGCAATAAGTCCCACTCCGAATGATATGCTGGGTGCTGCTTTTATTATGAACCCACAAGATTCTATCCATTCAAAAATTTCTGACGACGTGTTAGACAGGATTTGCCTTAGGCATGGGCTATCTATGGAAGATGTCATTCCCATAATCCCCCAGAAGGGTATACTTCTTACAACAGGTTCATATGCGTTATAGGAATGCTGCCTCCTTTTAATCAGTTCATTTGAGAAGTACTGCTCTTCTTGATGATCGCTTCATCCTAGTTGCACCCAAACAGGTATGCATTGCTCAACAGTCTGTTTATTATCTTCATGGAGCGCCTCTTCCAACGTCCAACCTTGGAAGAGATAAGATATCTATTCAACATAAAAAGTCGCGGGGACAACCCTTCTTTCACTTTTCTAGAAGTAGATAAAAATTTCTCGGTAGTGCGGGAGCTTAGAGCAAGCAAAGCTACTATTAGACCGAATGGTTCTTCGTTCGGTGTCCCCCAGAATTCGCCAGACGGTAGCTAGTCAGACGTAAGTGCTCCAACCTCTTTGTTGATTAACAGGACAATATTAGTTAGTGCCTTGTTTAACACTTTGCTTCTCCTACAACTTCGATTCCACAACTCAAAGAGGATCAATTTAAAGAAATAGTAAGGGTTCTTCAAGCCCTGCCGACCGCGCATAGAGAAATCGACGAAGCCCTCGCAGATGAAAATTTGATTACCGTAGGGCTGATAGATAGAGACCAGAGCATCAGATCGGCGTGAATTCTCAGAATGGCCCCT
This sequence comes from Allium cepa, assembly GCA_030765085.1. NCBI lineage: Eukaryota > Viridiplantae > Streptophyta > Magnoliopsida > Asparagales > Amaryllidaceae > Allium > Allium cepa. Next base: position 218,373,300 of record CM060929.1, read on the forward strand.
GTGAGGCATAGAGGGAGAAAAGCTCCTGGTGTCTTGATTATAGAATGGGGGTGGTGATTGGAATGTGCCCACTGGAGACGAGCCTGCAGCCGGGCCCTTGAAAAGTCTTCATTCGTTAGAGCTGAAAAGAAGAGGCAAGGTTATTACCCACAAAGCCACGAGATGCAAAACCGTCGTGCTATCTCCATCCGTTATAACTGGTGTAAGCGTGGATACTTCTCCTCCACGAATGGAGCGTTCATTTGAGGGACTGGCAGACATTGCCATTTCGGATGACCTATCTTTACATCAAGATATTGGACTAGAGGGGCTTCAAAGTGCTTAAGATATAGGGAAGCCAACTCCTTCAAGCACGGCTGCCACAACCGGTTGGTTGAGGGGTTTGCACATGTGCACACACACTTCACGGCTCCATAGAACCTTTATCATATGTTTCTCAATCTCTAGAGATATCTAACTCCATTTCTCTTTTCATTTTGCAGATACGATAACGAAGCGGGGATCTATGCTTGGTAGTCTTCGTTCTACGACCACTCTTGTAGCTTATATTTCGAATCTCTTAGGCGCGATTTTGAAAGAGACTACGATCGCAACCGCTCCAGCCAAGAATGGGAGCGTTATGAAAGAGAAAGGGATAGGGAGAGGCATATCAAAGTAGGCGCCGTTCCCGATCATGTTCTCCATTACTTAGAGGTCCTTCGCAACCCTCTAGCTTCAGAAAACAAAGTGCTAAAACTTCACGTCATGTAGTGCCTCACCAAACTTCGAGGCCTAGCAAGCAACAATGCAGATATGATGTAGAAACTCCCGTTGTCACCACATCAAATGCTATAGAGCCCATTGGAGAAGGGGCCATCAGAATAGCTAAGTTAAAGATGGATTTTCTGAACGTTTGCTTCATGGCTTCCATTTTCCCCCAAAATTAAAGCGAATCCTTAAGAGTAGACGGTACATGATTATGTATATGATGTTTATAATCAGTACCAAGAATGGGTGAAGATGGCAGAGAAAGCTTCAGTGGTAGCCTTTGATCGAGCGAAAACAATCGAGAGACTAGAGAAAGATCTTGCCCAAAAGGACCATATAGTGCAAGTGCTTACCAACGAAAATGAAACTTTAATGAACTCGGAAACATATTTCAATAAGAGAGTCGATGAGATGAATAATTCTATAGAAAAGATGTGGCAGGAGCACTTGGCTTGTTGAAGAGATGGACCATAGGACCACCACTGTCATGGAGGAAAGGGATGTTGTGCTCAAAGAACTTGAGGAGTTAAAGGCAAAGTTTACTGAGGCCATCAAAGAAAAAGACGATGCTAATAAAGCTGCCCAAGAAGCATATGAGTAGACAATGGCTCTTAGGAGCGAAAGGGATGTGGCAGTCTTAAAGGCACAGGAAGCTGAAGCTAGAATTAAAACTAAGGTAAAAGCGACGAAGGCTAGGATGGAAAGTGTTATTGAGGATCTCCAAGTCACATATAATGTCAATGTCTTAAAACACCACAACCTGGGCTGGCTCGAAGACTGCCTATACAATGCATGACGCCGCCAAGTAGAGGGCGAGAAGGCGGACCTTGGCACTTCAGCTATCGACGAATTCGAGCTTGAAAACCAAATATTAATTGAAGATGTGTCGAAATCTCTTCACGAAGCCAACATCACCTTTGAAAAGGGAATACTATTTACCAAGTTCCTGGATGCCTGAGAGGGGTCTAGAGTCGGGCATCGCGAAGGAAGCTTTGAAATGCCTGGAGCGACCCAACCTGAGCTTACTTCTGCAATTGATCCTCCAACTGTCCCAGCGTACGATCCTGATAGGCTGCACATATCTCTGGTACTTGAACATGTTTCTAAAGGCACATCAGCTCGGCATGTGTGCCAATCTGATGAAGGTACTCTAAACATTTTTTTCGTTCACCCGAGTGTAGGAGCACTGTCAGAAGATGTCACTAATATCTTCTCTTATCTTCATTCAATAATAGATGTTGCACCAACGGAACCTCCTGCAACCCAAGAATTGCATCATGAGCTGGAGGCTATTATGATGGAGGCAACAACCACAATAGCTGCTACATCAACCAAGGAGGTGCATGAGACCAGTTTCGTTCTTGATGAACAAATGATGGAAGCACTCCTCGAACGCCAAAGCGACCCAATCGTTGATTTGCCTTTCAATATATGTGAAGATGTGTTTACGGCTATCTCCTTAGGCCCGACTAGCAGTTTTCCAGTGGGCACTCAAGTAAATCGGGATGAGGCTATAATGGCAAAGATTAACGCTGAAATGGAACGAGCCATGTAAACTAGTAGCATTGGAGGTGGTATGGTAGGTCCCGTGCCTCCTTCATCTTCCTACATTAAAAGTGCCACCATTCCTTCGACTCCGCATTCAAAAAGTATCCTAATCCCTGTGAGTTCGGAGGAAGGGACCACTATAATTCCACCGGTCGAGGACCAACCAGCAAAAGGAGGCCAGGAAGGCAAAGGCTTGAAGAGGCATCCGAGCGGCAGTTCTAGCGGGTCAACACCGAGGAAGAAGAAGAAGGAGTAGACGTGTCCTTCTATTCCTTCTTTTGGTAGATAGATAGTATAGGATTTTATTTTGCGTTTTTGCAGGCCGTGTATAGATGCGGGTTTGGCCTCGCTTATAGGAATTCTTGCAATAAGTTTTTGTACTTGTCTTTTTTCCAAAGAATAGTGGAAATAAAATTTCCTTTTGTCTTCAGCATAACTCTATGTTTATTTGTTTAAGTGTTTTAGTGCTTGAATTTACATCAAATGTACTTGTGAGGCTTTAGTCTTTGGGTCGGACTTGAGTTCGATGGTTAAGTCCTCAAGCCATGGCTTCGGGTCATAACCAAATGTTAAGTCGAGTCCCAGCGTTGCACTATCTCGATTAGTGGCTTGTACTTGAGTTATGCCTCCAGTTTTGGGGAGAATTGAAGTAGCTGGTTGGCAGTCGTTTTCCGCTTTCAATAAGTTTAACTTAACTTAGTCGGAACAAATAAAAGCAAAATGAGTTTGAGTGATCGGATCACGCTCGCTCGTTTGTTGGTAATTGCATCCTCATCCTGGGATTGAACTTATATGTTGGTGGTCAGTTACGCCTGCTTAATGTTTAAAGTTATATCCGCACTTCAGGGACTTAAATTATTTTAAGAGCAGTCAATCACACCCGTTTAATACTCAAAATTACATCCGCACTCTAGGCACTTAATTTGATTTGTGGGTTCTCAGTCACACCAATCTTATGTTTATACTCGAATGCATGCTCTGGGGACTGAGTTAGCCAATGGGTGGTGGGTCACACCCATTTTGTGTTTATACTCCGACCACGCTCAGGGGACCAGTGTTAATTGGGGGATGGTCGATCACATCAGTTTCAATGTTTATCCTCCAGTTCGCAATCCAAGAATCTGGAGTTAGTTGATAGATGGTCAATCACATCTATTTAAGTATTATGATATCGTTCACACTTTGAGAATAAGGAGCTAATCATGGTTGTGGACGGTCTGATTGCATCCACCCTGAGTAGGCAGCAAAGTCATAGATGAACGGGTCCATCCTCCTCGAATTTGTAAAAATAGAGATGAGGTCATGGACGAACGGGTTTGTCCTCCTCGGGTTTAAATTGAACATAGGCGAAGTTGTGGGCGGACGGATCCACCCTTCTCGAGCCTATATTTTGGATTTGACATCTGTACTCTAGTTCGCACTCTGGGAACTGGAGCTCATTGGAAGATTATCGTGTATCAATCCTTTTTGGTTTTAATGTGGTTGCTTGCCCTCAAGCTTGGGGTTTCACTTAGCGAATGACCGGTCGAATCACAGTCACTCCATGTTTGAATAAGTTCCACCGTAAGATGGAACTTAGCTCTTTATGCATCATCGTGCTCTCATGACACATTTCAAGCATCGCCACTCTGGCTTGACGAGTTTGCATTTTATTGCTGAAATGAGAAAGTACGACAAAGTCAGTTGCCTTACTACAAATTATAATTTTGAAATGCATAAACAAATTTCAAATGAAAAGCAGATTAAATGAATAAATAAAGCCAATTAGGAGTAGTTGCAATGGAGATTCTCGCTATTCCAAGCTTTCAGCAAAGTGAGACCATCAATAGTTGATAATTTGAATATGTCGTCTCTAAGTCTTCATTCAATAACATACGGTCCTTCTCATGTTGGTTTCATATGTGAAGGGACCGGATAGATTCTCTTGAGTACGAGATTGCTAAGTTCAATGGTTCTGGGTCGAATCTTAGCATTGTATAATCGGGCGAATCAACTCCGGTGTGTGGCTGCCCTCAAATCAGCCTTTTCACGCTAATCCAAAGATTTGCAAGTAATATGGTGTTCGTCTTTGGTTCATTATATGCCACACCATGAGAAGGTACTTCTAATTCAACTGGAATGACGGCTTCAGAACCGTAGGAAAGTGAAAATGGAGTGCGGCAGGTTGTGGACTTGTGGATAGTTTGATATGCCCAAAGGCCATAGTAAGTTCATCGACCTATCTGCCTCCAGCCTTCTCCAGTCATTTTTTCAGAATGGACTTGATAACTTTGTTAACAGCTTTGACTTGTCCATTTGCTTGAGGGTGAGAAACAGCCGATAATTTCTTCTGGATGTGGAAATGTTGACAGAAATCATTGACAGATGATGCTGCATACAACAAAGTTGATCACTTTCTTCGTCGTGATGGTTGCAAGAGGCTTGGCTTTCGCCCATTTTGTAAAGTAGTCAACTGCAATGATGGCATACTTCGCACCATCTTTAGCCAGTGATAATGATCCTATTATATCGATGCCCCATATAGCGAACGGCCGCTGACCATCTGAGTGATTTTGGTAGTTGGGGCTCTTGGAACCCAAGCAAGTTTCTAGCATCTATCATATTTTTTAGCATAGTCTGATGCGTCTTGTTTCACAGTCGACCAATAATATCTATATCGAAGTATCTTCTTAGTAAGAGCTTGCCTCCCAGTGTGATCTCCATATTATCCCTCGTGCACATCATGTAACACTCGTTTGATCTCGTCGTGGGCGATACATCGGAGTAAAGGAAGAGAGCATCCCCTCCTATACATGAATCCATTATGGATAATGAATCGTGAGAAGTAGTTAGGTTCACATTAGCAGTGGTCGTTTGATGCACCATCAATGTATAGCTTCCATATGTACTTGGGAGAATCACTAGTTTCGGGCAAATCCTCCAGTATAGTGAATTCAGCTATAAAGTTCGAAAGAACTTGTCCTTGTTAGGTTCGTCTTGGTGTATAAGAGATATTAGATTAACTCAATTCAATGTTCCACTTGAGTAACCTACCAGACGTCTCAAGTCGCGTAAGGACCTGTCGTAACGGCTAGTATATGTAGGTTGTGATACGATGAGCCTGGAAATAAGGACAGAACTTGCTTGAGGAAATGACGAGGCAATAAGCCAGCTTTTCCAATTTCGAGTAGTCTCTCGCCACCCCTGTCAGTCACTTTTTGATATAATAGACCAGTCATTGGATCCGATCTTCTTCCTGAATCAGTGTTGCACTAATCACATTTGCTGAAACCGCCCGGTAGATATATAGTCTTTCATGATCAACCGGCTTTGACAGAATAGGTACCGTTGCTAGATGTTGAACTAGTGCTTGGAATGCGCCTTCATACTCCTTAGTCCATTCGAAATTCCACTTTCCTTTCCTAATCAGATTGAAGAAGGGAATGCACTTATCTGTGGATTTGGAGATGAATCTGCTTAAGGCTGCCACCTTCCCGTTGAGGCTTTGTACTTGCTTTATGGTTCTAAGAGTCTCGAGATTCCGAATCGCCAAGATTTTCTCTAGATTGGCTTTGATTCCTCGAGCATTGACAATGAATCGAAGGAACATTCCGGATGCGACCCTGAAGTGACACTTCAACAGGTTGGGCTTTATTCAATACTGTCGGAGGATGTTGAACATTGTTTCCAAGTCTTTGACTTGATTGATGGACAGTCGTGGCTTTACAAGCATATAGTCCACGTACACTTCCATGATTTTCTCGATCTAGTTAGCGAACATTCGGTTCACAAGCCTTTGGTAAGTTTCCCCAGCATTCTTGAGTCCGAAGGACATCACTTTATAGCAATAGAGTTCCAGACCGGTGACAAAGCTGGTATGCTCCTAATTAGGTAGGTGCATCAGTATTTGATTGTAGCTGGAATATGCGTCCATAAAAGATAAGAGCTTGTGTCCGGCCATTGAATCTACAAGCTAATCAATTTTGGAAAGTTGAAAACTACCTTTTGGGCAGGCTTTATTCAAATCTGAGTAGTCCACACAAGTTCTCCATTTTCTGTTGGATTTCCTGACAAAAACTGGGTTGGATACCCACTCCGGGTATAATGCATCACGAATAAACCCATTCGACTTGAGTTTACTTCTTTCTTCAGGATGGCAGATCTCTCTGGATCCATATGCCATCTTTTCTGTTTGACCGAGACATGCCACGGGTCAATATCCAATGCATAGCTCACGATGTCCGATGAGATCCTACACATATCAGAGTGAGTCTAGGAAAACACATCGAGGTTGCCTGAAAAAATTCAACCAATTCCTCCCTTATCTAGTGGATAAGTTGAGATCCAACCTTTTATCATTCTGAAGTCATCATTATCATCGATCGGAACATCGATCGCCACTCTGCCGGGGAAGCCTAACTGTCTTTGACTTCCTCTTTATTTTCATTATCTAGTGGATCAAGATTTTTTTGGAACTTGTTATGGAACTCGGGCCTAGGCTCAGGCGTCGGCTGTCAATTCTCAGAAAAATGGATGCAGGGAGATTCCTCTACTTCCTTGCCCTTCTCTTTGCACCGTGCCTCCCGCGGCTCAGCAATATAGCAGGCGCGCCTAGCCGCCTGATCCCCATTAACTACTCCATCCCCGTTATCTATGGGGAATCTTATAGTTAAACACCATGTGGCAATGGCTGTCCTGAATTCAGCGAGGGCCGGTCTGCCCAAGAAAGTAATATATGGAGAATTAATGTCGAACACAATAAACTGTAGCATTCGAACTCTTCGGCGATCTCCGATTCCCAGCTCGGCTAGAAACTCCACCATCCCATCGGGTATCGCTGCACTTCCATTAAAGCCATGTATGCGAGATTGACATGGCTTGAGATCCTTCGCCTCCATTCTCATTTGATCATAGGCCCGTTTAAAAGGAATATTCACATAGCTTCCACAATCTACCAAGATCCTCTTCATCCAAGCGAGGCCTATCTGAGCTAAAATGACCAGCGGTTCGATAGTGGGGGCTTCGACTCTATCAGCATCTCTGTTCCAAAAAACGATATCATCTGTCATCGTTTTCTTTTGTTTTGCCGGAGTCCCGTCATCAACATTAATGCAACACTCAAAGTCCGCATGCCTAATCGAACTGGCATACGACTCCATTTCCTTCCTGCTCCAATCAGCTGGATGAGGACCACCACTAACTGTATTTATCACCAATCTCCAGCCTATCACGGGTTCCTCTGGTCTAGCCTGGTTTTGACTTTGATTTGGGTTCGACGGGCACACACCACCAAACGGTAGCGTCCTCACAAACTGTTCCAACTTCCTCTCTCTGATTAACTTCTCAATGATGTCTAGTAAATGACGACACTCATTAGTATTGTGGCTATGGAAATTGTGGAATCTGCAGAACTTTGCAGTTTGAATCTGCTTCTCAGATGACTGTTTCCAAGATGGTTTCTTATACTAGCCAGTATTACAAGTCTAAAAATAAACATTCTCCAGGGATGTATTCAAAGGGGTATATCGGTCAAACATGGGAGTTTTGGGTCTCGGTCCACGATTTTGGTCTCGCTTCTTACCCTGATCTCCATTGCCTTTCCGTTGGCTCTATTTTTCTATAAATTCAACTGCATTTTACCAAAATTGTCACCGATCTATTTCAAAACAACATTTCTTTGAATGCCTTCGACGTTGGGACCTGCATCGTCCTGCTTCCTAGATCGTCTAGTGTCTTCTCTCCTCAGAAACTAGGTTGCCTTAGCATTGAAACGATCCAACGACGCGGAGGGTTTCCCCGCCAACCAACTACGAAACTCAAAATTGAGATCGATTTCTTTAGTTAATGCTATTAATATAGAATTGTCATTTGGGTTACTGACCTTGGCACAACATGGAACCTTTCCAGATAATGTCTAAGTGTCTTACCTGGAGCTTGGGTGATGCTGGATAAGGTGTTGACATCCTTTGGCCTTGTGACATGCATACAGAATTGATCGACTAATTTCACAGCCAACTGATCAAAACTAGAAATAGATCTGGGGGTAAACGAGTAAACCACATTATTGCAATACCTCCCAACAATATAAGAAAACTTTTGCACTTAACCGCATCGTCAGTTGTGCGATATTCATGAGCCATTTGTTCTTTAATATGTGCTGATTCGAGTCTGAACTTCCTTCACACACAGGAAGGGTAGGCATCCTAAATTGACGAGGTGGCTTAGCATAAAGGATGTCATTCGTGAATGGAGTATGACTTTGGGAGATTCCCCAATCGTCATTACTAAGGCCTTGACTTTCACGGATCATTTGGTGGATCATGGTTGGAATGTCAGCTGTGTGGACATTCGAGGCCAAGGCGTGGTTGGGTTCCACGTTGCGGGAATGGTTCGGGCACGGTGACGGTCCGTTCCTTGCCTCCTTCCCTCCCGGTCTTCAGGAACACAGGGTTCTGGAGCATGTACATGTTGACGAACGTCGGATCTGCTCGGTTTTGAATCTCAGCATCCAATTCTATGGCGAAGGCGGCTGCATAACTATCGACAGTGTGATAAGGAAGCGCCACTCCTGGGGAGGAGGGCCCAGGTCGGTGTCTTGTGGAAGGACCAGCCTCGGCTTGTCCGAGGTTCAGAGCGTGTTGATGCCCGGAGGCTTACACATAGTTTCCATCCAGCCATTGGCTTGTTTGTCAATGATTATAATCACAGGAAGCCAAGCTTTTGGTGGATGAATAGAAAGCACGATCCCTTCTAGATCACCTTCGTCTTTCCTCATTCAGTCGGTTTGCGAGCTCCGTGTTGGCATGGATCTGCTGGGTGAGCTGTTGAAGGCTCTTGATTAGCTTTTGCTTTAGAATCTGGAACACCTCCTTAGTCATAGAGCCTTGTTGGTTTGGAGCTCTGTAAGATACTTGACCCATTATGTTCAGCTGCGTGGGTTTCTGTCTATCCCTTCCTTTTGGATCTGCAGCAGTTGAAGCGGTCTAAGTAGTAACCATATCAAGTGATGTAGCTCTTTCCCAGATCTGGTGGAATCTGGACAGAATGGAAGGAACTACTAGATATCAGATCTGGATCTCCTCCTTATATTTATGCAATCCAATGATAGCAATAGATCCAAACGAGTAGGAGAAGAACTGGGTTCTCTCAATGAAAGCACCAAAGTGTTTGTATCAAAATTGGGCACAACATTTTTTGAACGTATTTGAAGAGATTAAAATGATAAATTTAAATGCAAACAGAGGCTAATCTAACAAACACGCCAAAATCAACAAACAGAAATGTAAAAAGACGGAGATTTATAATGGTTCGACGTTGAAGCCTACGTCCACTTTGGAAAATTACATGTTTTATTGATGTTTATTAACTGATTACAATAGAGGATAATGTTAGTCCTTAAGATGATGGTTTTGATGACAACAACCTTAGGACTTGTTATAAAATATAAATACTAACATTATAGTTTAAATACATATGTGTGTGTGTGTGTGTGTATATGCAGGATATAAACATGCAGGTACCAAAAATGAAGACTGTACAATATAAAGAATCAAGAATGAAGATATCAAAATTGAAGACTCATGAGTATCAAGATAACAAGAGTTCAAGATTTCAAGAGTACAAGATAAGTATTGAGTCTAGAATTATGTTAAAACTTCTTGAAAGTACTTACATCTTTATTCGAAATTTATTTATGGAATGGAATCCACTTCAAGCCTATTAAAGGGATAGAACCCGAGTGGGATGGAACCCATGACAATATCTAGTGGAACATATATTGTGGTCCCATTTTGGTATCCACTAATTTTATGAAAATGCTTTTCAAAAATGTATCTCTTATTTTAAGTGTTTTCAAAACCTTCTTTTCGAAAAGACGTCTCTCTTGTTAGAAATATTTTAGCCTCAAAATTATCTTTATCATTTTTAATATTTTGATTTCAAAATTGTCCTTGATTTTAAACTATCTCTTGTTTTAATATTTAACTTTTATATATTTATATACTCAGATTTTAAATCACTTTATAGATTAAGATTATATATATTAAAAATTACTTTCTAAACTCTTTTATATGTTTAAACTATATTCAAATATATTTACAAAAGTTTAGAAATTATTTTGACAAATTATAGAAACCAATTTTAATAAGAAAAATCAAAACAACAATTTTTGCCTTGAGCATGTCGACATACCCCTACCCCCCATGTCGACATGGTGCCCGTTAAATTCAAAATTCAAATTTTCAAAAGAAGTGTCTATTCGTCATATCCTTTCACAAATAGATATGGTTGTTGATCTTCAATAAATACCAGTAGTTCTAAACGAATTTTTAACCAGATTTTCAATTATTTTCTCTCCTCTTCATCTTCCTCATTTATTTTGAAGAATCTAAAACTATACTCTGTCGAAATACCAAGTGAATCAAACTTGATTATCTCTTGTTTGATTCTCTGCCACTCTCTTTACAAGATCTCAGTGCTATTTAGAGTTATAAGATCATTTGTAAATCAAACCGTTGAGTAAAAGGTGCGGTTGAGCCTTGAAATCAATTGGGTGTGTGTGACGCCTCACCTCCATACCCACGCTAGCCAAGAACACTACGATGTAGTGCTGTCAACTAGCACGGAGAATAAGGCCGTTGAGGAGCGACCATCCATGTAACCTCTTTGTGCGAGCACCGTTATGTCAGATAGTATAGCATGCATTTCATTTAAGGAGGAAGTCTGACATACCGATACAAACTCAAAGCTATCACACGGTGGCTATAAATAATCTTCGGAAACAAACATAGAAATAAGCATAACACAATCAGTCATAGACATCCATATCACAAAGGCGGAAGAAGATATGGATACATAACTAACACATGAAAGTGTACATCAGAGTAGTGGTCAAAAAGATCCACAATAATACAAAAGAATAGCAACACGTGCTATACAAAAGAATACAACTATGAGTCTATATCTCAAGTGTATACAACAAAAACTGCTAATCTAAATAGTTAGCCAAAAGTCAGAGTATCAAACCCCGGGGAGAAGTCAAGCAGAAGCACCTGTAATATCTCGGTCTGACCCGAGTATTATTTAAGAAAATAATAAACGGATCAGTCTAGCTATAAATATCAGATGACATGGTATAAAATAAAAGATATGGCATAACATAAAATATCCGTACTGACATACTACTATAAGTATGAAAATGATGATCAACAGAAGATCAATTAATAAGAGATAAATCAATATCACAAGAATCTTCTCAAAGATCCAAAGAGGGCATCATACCCTAAACTTGTACTCATAACAAGTCAATGACATAAATTCCAGAAATCGACACAGGAAATCCAGAAATCATAGAAAAAGGGAAAGAGGCCTATCACATGAAGGTCCGAAGACCATGGGGAGCTACCCCATATGGATGAGTCGGAATCACCCAGATGAGGTCTAGACTAACCAAAAAGCAAAAAGGTATGTGTGAATGGAATCACACAAATGGTGTCTAGCCTGACCTCGCAACAAAAAGGTATGTGTGAGTGGAATCACACAAATGGTGTCTAGGCTAACCAAAAAGCAAAAAGGTATGTGTGAATGGAATCACACAAATGGTGTCTAGCCTAACCAGGAAGCAAACAAAGAGACATCGCACAATTGCTAGCCTAAATCACAAAATGATCGTCATGATCAACGAGAAGTGTCAATTACACTAAGCTAGTAAAAATAAAAGTTTAGCTTCATGTCCCATAACCAGTTGCTTAACTCAAATATTTATGAATGAACTGTAGATCTTCACTAGAAAATTGTCACAAAAAGGTTCAATCGAACAAGTCCAAGAGTTAACCGACGAAGCAAACGCAAGCGTTTCATACCACTTGTTTTACTAAGCCGTTTAATTCAATTTCTCATACGAGTGAGGTAAAGGTTTGTATATACTAGTAGATTGGAAAATGGTTTAAGAAAAGAGCTTTGTTATTGGAAATAGAGTTGAAAGAGTTTTGTTGAAAGAGTTTTGATATTTACTACTAGTATTGAAACCTTAATATTTTAAAGTGACAAATCACAGAAGTGATTGTAGAAACAATCAATCATAAAAATTCACATACGAAGACGTGAATAAAATCCAAAGAAATCGATAAAGAATCCATCGAAATAGATATTCAAAAATCCATAAAATCGACCGAGAAGCCAAGATAGTTTGTCTTGAAGATTGGTCAACTCAGCATCGCAACAAAGCAAGTCCTATTGAATGTTTTTCAGATAAGATCCCCTACGGAGGGGGGTACGGGGGGGTGGCAACCCCCCAAGGTGGGGGTGCGGGGGCAACGCCCCTGCTACGGGGTTCGACCTACCCGGTCAGGTCGCGGGGGTCCAGGGTGCAGCGCCCCGTCCAAAGACGGTACGACCTAGTGATTAAAGGGGCACGATCTAGTGGTCCAGCGACCTAAAGGGTAATGGTCATGTGGCTAAAAATGGATTCGCGACCTAACACTCAAACGACCTAAAGAAAATAAGAGGCCGAGCGACCTATAAGAAGCAGCGACTTAAATAGAATCGAGGTCCAACGACCTACGGGTTAGGTCATGCGAGTTAAGGAGGTCAACGACCTAACAGAGACACACGACCTAATAAAGGAATGCGACCTAAAGGCACGCGACCTAGCGACCTAAGCAGGAAACGCGACCTATGAGGGACAAGCGACTTAAGTGGGTCAACGACCTACGGAATATAGGTCACGCGACCTAACGGTTTACAAGGTCTTGCGACCTAACTGGAAACGTGGTCTAGTGACCTAGTGGTTTAAAGAAGATGGGTCACGCGACCTAAGGAGATAAGGCCTAGCGACCTACGAGCTAAAGGTTCAACGACCTAACAGGATGTAGGTCCAACGACCTAACAGGTAAGAGGATCATACGACCTAAAATGCCATAGGACCTAACGACCTAAGGTCATACGACCTAGTGAGCTAAAGCCATACGACCTAACGACCTAAGGTCATACGACCTAACGACCTAAGGCCATACGACCTAGCGACCTAAAGCCATACGACCTAACTCCGAAGACGTTAGAAATGGCCAGAACGACCTACGACCTAAGGTCCATACGACCTACGACCTAAGGTCCATTCGACCTAATGCCCAACGACCTAGCGACCTAAAACCAAACGACCTACAACCTAATTCCGAGTGCCGAGCGACCTAACGTTGTAGGCCATTTTAAGGTCGAAAACGAGCTATTTTGAGGCCGAGACTTTTCCACGCGAACGACCTAAGTGCAGTTTTTCACCAAAAACACTAAAATTTGGGGGTTTTTGCCAATCCAATCCAAACCAAATCCAAATGTACATGCAAACATGATAGGGATTCATTCCCAACAGTCCAAGATAGTTATAGGCTAGATTTGTGAGATAAAAATCTCACATTTTCACTAAAATGGATGAAGATGAAGCTTGAAATGCTATGAAAGGATCAACCACTAGCTTGAATCAATGTCTTCACTTGAGTCTTGGAGTTGATGTTGGATTAGCAATGAAGACTTAGCTTTTGGAGTTTTAATTTCTCTTTCCACTCACCATTAATGCAAAAGCTTGAGTTGGTAGGAATTTATGAAGAGTGAAGAGAAGGAGGGGGTTGGGCTTGAGTTATAATGGCTAAGCTAACCCAAAGTCCAAAGCGGGAAAAGTTAGTGAAATTCCACTAACTCCAAACCTATCAATGTTTATACTTAAAAAGTTGTAAACGACATTTCGAACTCAACGGAAGTGGTCTCGAGTCCTAATTTAACCATTTGCAAAAAGTAGCTTTTCGGACCAAAATCCGATTAACGATAAAATATTTAAATATAAAATCGACAAATATGCGGGTTGTTACAGTGTGACCGTTGACCTGGAAATCGATTTGGTGATCTTGTGGCATGGTTAAATCAAGAGAGTTTTTCCTAGACTCGAATACAGGAAGGTGTACCTCGTTGCCTTGAAACCGAGGGTGTAATCTGGTAGATTATTTTGAAAAGAAATCCGTACAGTTGTGTGGGACTGGATGCAGGGTAACTCCGAACCAGTATAAAATCCTGGTATATTCTTTCCTTTACTGGTTTTATACAGTATTTGCATTGTGTCTGATTCTATGATTATATCAGTGTTTGTGAATTGCATTTGTTGGCGAGTAAATTACATATGATTCAAAAAGATTTAGAAAATCCATATAACACTATTCACCATCCTCTAGTGTTATTCCAACCTTAAGATCTGTAATCCGCATTTCTAACATTTGGTATCAGAGCATTGGTTTTCAAAATTTCATAATCTGATTTAAAAAAAAAATTAAGATGGCCTTTTTTGATAAAATTATTAACACTTTTTTCGAATGAATATGCCACAGAATCATCATGATATTGTTGTTTAAAATTATATTCAGTTATTTTGAAAAGTTACTTGATTCTTTAAAAAGTTATGTTATTTTGCAGGGGAAGAGTTATGCCCAATGACTGTTGGTTAAAAGATACCAGATAATCATTCATCGATCAAGAAGAACAAATGGATATATAATGGCAATCGACAATGAAATGGGTACCAGATCAATACAAAAATTTTGATTCTCATCTACAACTTGATTTTATACCGTGCCTCTCTCTATCTGCTTTGCAATGCCACTGGTTTAGTGCAAATCCGTCAAGAAATGACAAAGTTATGGTCAAATGAAGTTTTGGCCAAAAAAGAGAAAAAGAAAGATAAACCATCAATGGTATTCTTCACATTTCATCCAGGGATTTGAGTATTTTGTTCCTACTCATTTTCTAGATTGTAGTTCTTGTTCTCACGGTCATTTTGATGGGTGGATCATCAAATTCCGATCAAAAGTACATGAGATATGACAGTTTGACATTGGCTATCCAAAACTGAAAACTGTGTACGAGATTTTTTGCATTTCTCTTACTGTTCGGCCAATTGCACCATAATACTATCCAAATTCATCACCAAACTATTACTGGATCGTAGCCCTTGCCTTCCTCTTCGATTTTCCACTGGTTTCATTGAATTTTGTTAATAAACGAAGGAGATATGCCTTTTAGAAGTTTGATAGTAAATAGAAAAACAGAAAGAAGAAGAAGAGAAACTTTTATGAAAAGTGGTGACTCTTGGGTCTATTTATAATGGTTGAAGTGTCCATTCATTCAAAATTCGAATTCAAAGTTTTGGCGCTAAGTTGATCAATCTTCTAAATCATATGTATCTTACTACGATGATCAGAAAAACAAGCTCGTCGCAATGGAGTAGATCTCGTCATCAAATTCTGAAAGATATAAATATGTGGTTCACGAAAATGGAAGAACAACAAAGTTAGAAAGATGGAGGAGTACAAAAAGTGGTATGCCTTACTATTATTTTATCTTTATTGTTGCATTTAGTTAGATAGAGAAATTTATCTCTTTTATAAGTTTTGATATTTTGGTCCATATATCGACACACCATAGTATACATAGCGATATACCGGTCTAATTTTTTTTTTAAATCGATTTAAACGTGTTTCCTTTCAAATAAAATCTCATTACTAATTAATTACAACTATACTAAGTACAAAAGCATACCATCATTCGTGATTCCAACTTTTCTAATGTTATTTTTTCTTCTCGTACTCTATTTCTTTTAAGATACTAATTTTATATTTTTAAGAAATTAATAGAAAGAATTTAGAATGTTAGAATAAAGGTCTATCTATAGATTTCTTCAATTAATAATATTGTGCCACATTACATGACAGTTGTCTGACATACATGCAAAATAACACATGTCATTACACTTTTTCTTTAATAAAAGCATTTTTACATGTATAATGCAAAGTGTCTTTACACATGTTTTCTCATTATTTTTTTATGTTTTTTAAGTCATTAATCATATTAAATACTATAAAAAAATTGGGTAAAAAAAATCAATTATTTACATGTCAATATCTACTCGTAAAATTAGTGCAAAATCATGTTAAAATCAGGCCCAGAACAATAGATGGTATATCTGAAATGTTGTCTTTTCTTCTAGAACGTTTCTTAAATGTTGCAGATTCATTTTTATAGCTTCTCTGCGCTTTGAAACACTGTACTGTTTTGAAACTTTTCACAGCATTTGGTAAATGCTGCAGTTTCTGTTTATAATGTTTTGAATATATTTTGCTGCAAAAACTTTTGCAGCATTCTGTAAATGCTGTCTTTTCTATTTGAAACTTGAAACTGTGTAAAAATAATATTTAAATTAAGCATTTTTCTCTATTCTTTTTAGAAGTTATTTTTTAACTTATATTAGAATATTTTAAAATTAATGTTTAGATATTTAAAATTTTAAATGAAAGAGGCCTTAATATGACACATGTTTATTTTAGTTTTTCAATCTTTGTTATTTTATTAAATATTTCATTATGATATTTTTTTAAATTTAAAAGGTGTTTAAACATGTTTCTAAATTTCAATAGTAAGTTAATATAAATAGGTTTTAACTAGTAAGTTAAGTATTTTATAAACATGGAAGTTTGGATTCTTAAAAAAACAATAAATTTATTAAAAAAATTATTTTAAAGAAATTAAATAAGGAGGGTGTTAATTTTTATAAAAACCATATTTGATCATATATACAGTTTAAATCCATATTTCCTAGTGATTTGATTTTGATATTGAGTTTGACTGCTACCTTTCATGATTATGTTGTAGTTTTAATACCATTTATTACCTTTAAACTCTTGTCTTTACTACTCTTTCAATCTCATTCATTAGTTTCCTTAACCTATGTCTAGTAATTGGTGTGTACTACCTTCGTTTGGTTGAAGTGATTTATAATAAATAGTTTGACATATGTATACATACATACATACATATATGTATGTCAATTAGATATTACTTATAACTCATGTTTATCTTATAATCTGAATATCTCTTACCGTGGTCTATATATCATCATATCATTCTGGATATTTTTTTTCTCACTTCATTATCATTTTATTGCATACTACATATCATTGTGCATCCTATTTCAAATCACATCTCATTTCATATTACATCATAAATAACAATGCATGAAATATCATAATCATTTGCATCACATGTTGCACTTCATTCTGCATATCATCTTATGCTACATAGCACATGTCATACATTTCATACTGCATTACAAAATACATATTGCATACATGTATACATAACGAGTGTATTTTATTTAGGGGGAGTTTATAGTATTGTCTTATAGTATAGGATTGTTAGTTTTTGATCTGTTTGGTATGTTTTGATTGACTTGTTTGACTTGATTGACTTGTTTGACTTGATTGATTTGTTTGACCTAATTGATTTTTTTTGATTTGTTTGACATGAATAGATTTGATGCGTGTGTTGATTGGATTGTCTGAGATATACTTACACATATTTATGTTTGAATAATTATAATATAACTTTGTTAATGTCTTTCACATTCCATTTACTATACTTTGTTCTAATATTAGTTTAAGGGGGAGTTTTATAGTTATATTAGTTTAGGATAAGTTTTTGTTGACGACAAAGGGGGAGAAATATAAAATTGAGTAGTTAGAGTAGTTAGGCTTAGATTAAGAGGGAGTTATTAGATTATGGGGGAGTTATTGTGAAGGTGAAGTATATTTTATAAACATAGGTTGTCATCATCAAAAAAGGGAAGATTTTTAATCCTTGAGATAATGGTTTCGATGAAAACAACCTTAGGACTTGTTATAAAATATAAATACTAACATTATAGTTTAGATACATATGTTGTGTGTGTGTATGTATGTGTGTGTGTGTATGCAGGATATAAAATGCAGGTACCAAGAATGAAGACTGTACAGTATAGAGAATCAAGAATGAAGATATCAAGATTGAAGACTTATGAGTATCAAGATATCAAGAGTTCAAGATTTCAAGAGTACAAGATAAGTGTTGTGTCTATAATTATGTTAAAACTTCTTGAAAGCACTTACATCTTTATTCGAAATTTAATCGTGGAATGAAATCCACTTCGAGCCGGTGAAAGAGGTGGAACCCTAGTGGGTTGGAAACCACGACAATATCTAGTGGAACATATAGTACTCCTATTTTGATATCCATTAATTTTATGAAAATGCTTTTCAAAAATATATCTCTTATTTTAAATGTTTTCAAAACCTTCTTTTCAAAAAGACATCTCTCTTGTTTGAAAATTTTAGGCTCAAAATTATCTTTACCATTTTAATATTTTGATTTCAAAATCGTCCTTGATTTTAAACTATCTCTTGTTTTAATATTTAGCTTTTAAATATTTATATACTCAAATTTTAGATCACTTTATAGATTAAGATTATATATATATATATTAAAAATTACTTTCTAAACTCTTTTATATGTTTAAAGTATATTCAAATATATTTACAAAAGTTTAGAAATTGTTTTGAAAATTTATAGAAACCAATTTTAATAAGAAAAATCAAAACATCAATTTTGCCTTGAGCAGGTCGACATACCCCTACCGTCCATGTCGACACGGTGCCCACTAAATTCAAAATTCAAATTTTCAAAGGAAGTGTCTATTCGTTGTAACCTTTCACAAATAGATATGGCTGTTGATCTTCTATAAATACCAATAGTTCTAAATGAATTTTTAACTAGATTTTCAATTATTTTCTCTCCTCTTCATGTTCCTCATTTATTCTAAAGAATCCAAAACTATACTCTGCCGAAATACCAAGTGAATCAAACTTGATTATCTCTTGTTTGGTTCTCTGCCACTCTCTCTATAAGATCTCGGTGCTATTCAGAGCTATAGGATCATTTGTAAATCAAACTGTTGAGTAAAAGGTGCGGTTGAGCCTTGAAATCAATTGGGTGTGATCGTTGCCTCGGAAATCGATTAGGTGAACTTGTGGCCTGGTTAAATCAAGAGAGTTTACCCCCGGACTCGAATACAGGAGGGTGTACCTCGTAGCCTTGAAACTGAGGGTGTAGCTTGGGAGATTGTTTTGACAAGAAATCCATACAATTGTGCGAGACTGGATGTAGTGTAACTCCGTACTAGTATAAAATTCTGTTGTGTTGTTTCCTTTACTTCTTTTATTTAGTATTTGCATCTGTGTCTGATTCTATGATTATATTTGTGTTTTCGAATTGCATTTGTTGGTGAGTAATTACATAAGATTCAAAAAGATTTAGAAAATCCGCATAACACTATTCACCCCCTCTAGTGTTATTCCAGCCTTAAGATCCATAATCTGCATTTCTAAAAGATAACATAAACACTTAAGTTACAATGGATCTCCGATAGAGCAACGACGTAATGGCATCAAAAGTCCCTTTTCTGAAGCATAGGGCTACTATTTAAAGGTGTAGTATGAAAATATCTGGCTTAGATCTCGGAATACCTCTTCTCCCATGTGGGTGGGTTCACATGATCGATCCGAGGTCATTTGGGATCGAACACTACCTTGTTCATATCGATCAAAATGACATCCATATGAGCTGAGATTGACCAGGGACAATGTTGAGCTCGTAAGTAAGCTCCAATGAAAATCTGGTAGCATTTGGACTTGTGGGTTTTGAGTTATGATCGATCCAATTTTGACATTGTATGAGGATGGAATGTGTGTATCGATCGGTTCGTACCGATAATGCTATGCGTATCGGTAAGTTGTTCAATGGTGACGTGGAGCAATGGTTCAGGAGAGATCCACATTTCATGCCGAGTGACCATTTCCTCTTTTTGACCATGTTTCTTCGTATCGACCTAATGTAACTTCATTCGTATCGATGCTTTTAGATGCTGCTTCGTATCGATGTAACATGACTCTTTCCATATCGATCATTACATGTATTCTTCACATCGATCGTTTGGTGGTATGTTTTGTATCGATCGTTGGCCGGTCGATATGAACTGTATAGATGGGAAGATTGATACAAGTGTGCATGAATAGAACCAATACGAAATGTCGAAAGTTGATGGACACGAAGGAGAATGGGCATGATGGATACGAAGAAGAGTGGTCTTTGATGGATACTTACCAAGTTCTTCTCTCTTGGTTTTGATCGATCCATAACTTGAGCATACCAACTCCGATTGACCTGAAATTTGAAATGTTGGCTTTCATAGCTTTACCTGTCGTGTCATGTTATAGCTTGATCCGGAATCGAACCAAATTTCATAGTGTCCGTAGTGAATCTGTGTACAACCAATCTTTGGGACAAATTGTCATTGGTTTCTAATCAAATTCTTGGTGTCACTGCCTTGCCAAAAGGCGGGATAACACTCAGATAGTTTATGAGCATTTATTATTTCTGGTTAAATTATATATGAGCACCTTGTGAATTCAGTTTCACAGTTTGTTATAAAGATTCGATGATAATGTCGAGTTATATTTTAAATTTTAATAAAAGTTATTTATTATAGTATAAACAAAGATATACATTTGGGAAATGAAATTTGATAGGTACGGTTTATAAATAAGAAAAATAGGATTTAAACTGAAAATTTAAGAACTTAAATCCGGGTGTTTTAGAAATTTCTTTTCAAAATTTTAGGAAAAATGATAGTGGTATTGTTTGAAAGTATTTTTAACAAAAATATTTTAAAATGGATTTCAAATGAGGTAGAAAGCACTGAACTCACTTCTGTTGCTGGAAATAATTCTGGGATGACTACAACATCATTGATGTTTATTTTCGGATTTCTATGTGAGGAATTGCTACCACAGTAATTGGTTATAGAGTTGTTTGATAAAACAAATTTTGTTTTAAATTCCAAAAGTATGGTTTGGTTTGCCAAGATGATATGTATATTATTATTTCAAATAGAGTTGAAATAAAACGGGGTATTTACTTCTAAAGTTTTAGTTAAGTGATATTATAGACTCATGCATCCCATCCATTAGGATAGTTTGTTTTGTGCATCTTGTTTTGAGATGTTGTTTGGTAATTTTCATTCATTGAAACGAAAATAGAATGTTCGGTGATTTTGAACGGTCGAAACTTCCGAGTTGATTTAGAACTTGAAGTTAAGTATTTTTGTAGAAATATTAGAGAATAAGTACTTGTAACTTATAAATTTGAGAAGATATTAGGAAATAAATCAAGTTTTATGTTTGTAGAATATCCTAGTTAAGTAAAACCAATCTGAAATTTGCATATATACCCTTATGAGGGAGAAGAGTGTTATACAGGTATAAACTTAATTTTTAAAATGATTGATAAACATGAGTTATGCTTTAGAAGATGTTTGTGAACTTAAGTAATGTTTTTATAAAAGCGGTCATAAATGAATTCTAGTATTAAATAAGAAGTGATCTTTGAGAAGGTGAATGTGATTTAAAATGAGAAATAATTGGTATAGTTCAGAAACCAATGGAATAAATACGCAAGTTGTACGTAGGTCATTTTATTCGCATAACTAATTTGATCCAAATTCGAGTATATGATTTCGAGGTGATTTACACTGATCCTAATAAGGATTTTTCACTTGATTCTTGAAGGTGAACACTTGATATAGATTTTTGATAAGATTCTGAAGTTTTCTATTATAGTGTATGACTATAAAAGGAGAATGAAGGTTTCAAACCAAGAAACCTGATCGGAGTCCGCACTAGGGAAGTCAAGATAGTGATACTAGTTTGGAAATGAAATTTATGTGATCGAATGAGTGATTGGATATGATATTCATGTGGTTTAAATATATACATCGTATAAGCTTTATTAAATTGTATGCTGTTGACCTTAGAAAAATGCAAATTGTATGGTTGGATATAATTTGTAAGTAAATTACAAGTAGTCGCTTTTGGTTTCATGAGTGGAGTTTGATTGCTCGACTAATAGATATACATTTATATTGCTGTTAGTGATTTTATGCTTTAACTATAAAAGGCCACTTTTGTGCTTTTGTTTTCTTTTATTGATTTGGGCCGATGGTGGCGAGTTGTAGTTTTTCCAACCGAGCCTCGTGAAGGAGATGCTGCCAATAATTTTCATAACATTTGAGACTTTAAAACTTTAATAACACATTCATCTAATTGATTGAGAAATTTTAAAGGATTGGGGACATTTTTCTTTATTTAGGAATTCCAGGAACGAGTTTCTTTTAAGGGGAAAGAATGCAATGACCCAAAATTTTGAATGTTTCAAATTGAAATATTTAATTTATTTGAATAATCAGATTTGATTTAAATTTTAATGGTAATAAGGAAATTAATTAGTAATAAAATGACTTAATTTTTATTGTAGTATTCCTAATTTAATTTATTTAATATTTCCATAATTTTTAAAATGGAAAATATTTAAATTATTGTTTGACACGACAAACGATTGTATTTTTGGATCTTTATAGAACAAGCTAACTGTAACAACCCATTGACAAGGAGCAATCATTTAATAGTAAATTATGAGTTAATTAGGATTTAAATTGATTATTAGGGAACTATAAGAATGTTTTGGAAATTTGATAAGGGAAACTAATTACTAAATAATTTAAATAAAATGAATAATTAATTAAATTAAAGAAAATAATATTTTAAAATAAATAATTACATAATTTAGTAGTGGAAATAATTTAGTAAGGAAGCTTGCATACATACATACATACATACAAATATATACATATACATATACATATACATATACATATACATATAAGCCCAAACCCTAAAAACATGTACTTTAAGTTTTAAATTTCTAGAGGTTTCTAAATCCTGATACTTCTCCCCACTTTATAAATACAACCTATACGTTCAACATTGAGGAGAGGAAAAAATCCATCATTCTCCCCAAATCATATCTCTTTAAATATTCAAATAAAAATCAAAATAAATTCTACAAATCATAATGATTCTAGCTAAGGCTTCTTGATAGCTCTACACTCGCTGCAATCATGGAATCAATTTTTTGATCATCAGTTGAAAAGAGGAGTTATTCATAATAAGAAGAAAGAAGCAAGTGATTGAAATCAAAAAGAAGAAGAGTGTAGTTCTTCATATAGGTGAATACTCTTGTACTCATAAATATGTCAATCCCACTCACCACTAATATGAGTTGAATCAAATATCTATACATTGCTCTCCATTGTTATTTCTATCCAACTTCTCGTATCAAATAAAATCACATAGCTTACTTATAGGGAGAAAATAATATAGGATAATAAGTCTCAATAAAGTAGGAGGAGAAGGAAAGGGATAATGGATCGACTCAGCACCAATGCCTCACTCGCTACCTGAATGGTCCTTAAACCAACTCCGATCAGTCGAGTGGTGTTGGCAGACCACTGCACGATGGAGGAAGGTGAGTGCTAGTCTATTCATGTATTTGCGTGTCCTGAAGTGTAACCCAACGTATGCATGTGAGCAAGGTCAAACATGTGAAGGTGTGTGCATATGTGAGTTCTTCTATGTTCTATGTATTAATGAGTATATATGCATATGAAAGGTGGAAATATACACATATGTACTACTGTTAGTCTGAGAATGTTAGATAGTGTGTATGACTTTCTTGAAGAAAAAACTGAGAATTGGAGTGAAGTAGGATGGTGTCTATATGCATGGATTTGCCAGATTTGTGAAGGTGAAGGTGGGTAGCATGTGAGAGAGAAAATATTAGAACAGTATACATATATTTGCACTAATATATATATATATATATATATATATATATATATATATAGACACGCACACGAATAAAGTTCTATATGTTATTAACATTGGATTTAGATAAAGTCTAACACATTTATTATGTATGTAATACTTGAGTCAATATCAGACATTTCAGTTACAAGGACCATATGAATAGCTTGTGTTTTGTAGGCATAACGGAGACTTGATATATAGGAATGTTGTATATTATTAGCGTGATATAGACTCATTACATATTTGACACGGTTGTTAACTAGATTTTTAACCAAACATAATTCAAAGGGAACTGGAACATCTACAATAAGTCAAAATATGTCAAGGATCGACCAAGAAGATCGGAAGGAAAAGAAGAAAAAGACCAAAGAAGAAAAATGCCAAAACAAGCTAAAGTGATGGATCGCCAGCGATCCATAAAGCTTGCTAGTGGATCCTCTAATCCTCTTGCATCATGATTTAATATGTTCCCTAGAGACGCATGCCAAGTTTCATAGCATGTCAAACAATCTAGCTTCACATGATTCTAGCTGTTTGACCAAAATCAGCTAACTTAAAATGGACCTACAGAACTCATATGAAATCGAATTGATTTGAAATTTTGGGAGAACATTTAGAAAACATAGAAGGAGATTCAAAAAAAATTGAGCATTTGGAGTTGATTTTATGGATCGCTGGCGACCCATCTAGATTGGGTCCCACCACCTTAAATTTTTACGGTGGGCCCCCAACACACTCTAGAGTGTTCCTAAAAAGTTTCGTTCAATTTTATTAAGATTTGATCGAGTGATGGATGATTCTTTTAGACCATATGACCCATGAAGATGGATGATCAAACTAACTTCGAACGACTTGAAATTTGGAAAAGGAACTTAAGTAGAAGATAGGAATACAGCTAAACAAAGATCGCTCAAAAATATGCTAAGTGGATGGATAGCTAGCGATCCATCCCTTATGGATAGCTAGCGATCCATCAAGATAGGTCGGATCACCCTTGAAATTTCCGAGCTCCTTTGTAGCACTAAGTAAAGGCTTCTCGTAAAAAATATATGCTAAGTTCATGGATAGATAGCGTTCCATCAACTATGGATAGCTAGCGATCCATAGAAATGACTCGGATTGATTTGATATTTTCGATGATGACTTGGCATAGCAACCAGACTCTTCTATACTTGGACTTCTAGCTCAACACTCACTACATTCCTCTATAAATACCCACCTACCTACAACTAGAGATGGATCATTTTTCTGGAGAGAGCTTCCATTACTATACCAGAATTCCTTCACTTCTTCAGCTTCCTTGTTCCTTACAACAATCATTAAAGGGTTACTGCGGTTCTCCAGTCAACCCTTATACCCGTGACTTATTTTAATCATTGTAACGTAGATCCAAGGACTAACTAGTTGATATTCAGATAGATTCAACTAGTATAATCATAATAAAGATTGGATGTAGGCTATAGTCAGCGGAACCACTATAAAAATTACCTGTCTCTTTTCTTACTTCTGCTTTTTGTTTCTTGTTTATCTGAGATTTGTGCTGCTGATTATTTGCACTATTGCTTTCACGCTTGATCCGCGGTGTTGATCCATTTTTTTATTTAACAACAGTGTTCATTGATTATACATTATATATATTATTTGATATTTTTTGTAATCTAAATGTCACCTTTGTATTCTATACTATATCTGGACGTTGTGACTGGCTTTATGTACTCTGTTATTTACTATATATTATGTATTGTTTTGTCCTAGAGGCACATGTGTTTTTTGTTTTGTACTAATACTGTGTATGAAAGATTTATTAATTATTTGATGTTTAATACGTACCAATGTTAGTCCTAGAAAATATTCACTTGTGTGCCTTGTATAATCCCATTCTCCATATTATCTGATAGCATTACCAATTAATACTCTTGGATAATATGGGGGGTGGGGTGTCACAATATGGTATCAAAGCAAGGTTCAGAATGATATATTGTATATAAGGAACACGAGTCATCGGCTTAGATGAGATAGAGGGTCCATGTCCCTATGGGTATTTATAAGGTCTGATTCCCTATATTTTCATGTGAATATTTCAATTTGAACTTTTCCAAAAAAATTCTTTTTTCATTGATTTCTGATCGAAGACTCATGCATTTTGACTTATTTAAGTCTTTATATATATTATATATATATACACACATGTATGTATGTATGTATGTATGTATGTATGTATGCATGCATGCACGCATGCACGCATTCGAATATTCTAAACTTATTTCGAATATATTTTGGCTGGTATGATTTCGATTTTGACTTTTGTTAGACTTGTTCCAATTTGATGCTTCAGCTGGATTTTTGCTTTTTTGCTATGATTTGTATGCTGGGTGATGTTCCTAGCTTTTCATGAATATACATACATACATACATCTATATATGTAAGTGTGGGATTGTGTGTGTGTGAACATATGAAGTTTTTCCTTGTGCTTTGAATGATCGATGAAGTTTGATTATGTTGTCTACTTGTCCGATGTTGAAGCTTGATTACTAGTTATAGTATGATACGTGATGATGCTTGTATCAACTGATACTTTTGAGTTTTTTAACCCAGTGATATTTGATGCTTTAAGTAGGTATTTCACTTTGCCTTTTGATGATTTTTTTGTATGATCTCTAGTATAGTTAACCCTTGGACACTGAAGACATGTGCAGTGATTCTACCAATCATGATAGTGCACCGTAGTACCTTTGTATGACCAAGCACATCTTTGTTTAAGTCAATCATTTCCTCTATTTTCTTGAAACATTTTCGTCTTACTGCCTAGTCAGTTGTTCCCTTATGAGTATAGCTCTTTGACCTGGTTGTATACCATATGTGTGTTTACATTTGTATTACTATTTGCATTTGAAACATATGTGCATGTCTTCCCTGGATTTACCCGTGCACTATGTATTTGTTGTTTTAGGCTTTTGAACGTTTTCTTATTCTTGTGCATTCTACCGGCCATCGTGTGCATATACTTATGCTTCAGCCTGGTCTTGCATGTTTTACTTACTCTGAGTTTGGTATGCCTTGTACTTACATATGTTGATCTGTAAAGTCTATCAATTACCGGTCCATGTCCAGTCTTCTACCTAGCCTTGCTCTACCATGTGCTCAAGCCTGTTAATCTTGTACTTGCACTTGCATTTGCATAAGATTTGTTTTCCGTATGCACTTATTTTGCTGATGCAATTGTTAATGTTGTTGTCATTCCATTCTTTTGTTGCCTTGTACTTGTGCAATTCTGGCCATTGTAGCTGTACATCCTACTTTTATTTTGTACATGTGCTTGTTGGTCTTGTACATGTCTTGTTGCCAATTGAAATTTTTATGAAATGAAACTTTCTTTGTTCTTGATAAACTGATACAATAAATATTGCAGCAATCAAATATAACTGTTTAATATTTATATAGTAACAAGGCTATTATAGTGGGCTGCTATTAAGGCCCATCAGTCTGAGCCGTTGGATATATTGAGTTGAGCATCCTACCTTATATCATATTACTCTTTCCTCATAAAGTCAATACACAGAGACATTCGTTATTCTTATTTCCCCCTTCAAACCTAGCAAAGCTAGGGTTTGTGATCTTCAATCTTCAACCGTCGACATTACAAATCTTTAAAATTAAGGCTTTTTATCTTGCACAGTTGTAGCTTTGCTAGGATTTTGCAAGATCCGTGAGCTCTTTCAAGGATTACCGAGAGTAGATTTGAGGGTTGTGCTTCGCTATGGATAAATCGAGACAATTGTTTTTTAAAGAGTGAGCTTCTACAAAATCTTTGCTTTGCAATGGTTTTGTATAGGACTTCACGTCTCTAAACGATATTATTTTGGAATTTTGCAATCGAGCTTGATGGCTTCGGCATGCTTTTCTGAAATTTGCGATGGTTCAGTAAAATTCTTGCTTTGCAGCTGTTTTGTAATGGGTTTGGCATCTTTGTTTTATATCAGATCAGTGACTTTGATGTTGGGCTTGATGTCTTCAGCATGTAGCTCGTCTCAGTTTAGTATCAGATCTGTGACTTTGATGTTGGGCTTGATGTCTTCAACGTGTAGCTCTTGCCTTAGTCTGATGAAGCTCAGCTTTGATAATGGTTTTGTTAGGATATTTGCTTTCTGATAAGATGAAGATATATGATTTACACTCAATTTTTCTTTCATAACCTGTTCTCTCACAAAGTAGAGATCCAACTCCATATGTTTAGTTCTTGAGTGTAGGATTGGATTTGCTACAAGCAGTTTTGTACTTAGATTATCACACCATGTTGTATCTTTACTAATAGATTCAACCTTTAATTCACTTAAGAGTGATTCAATCTACATTATTTCTGCTGTAGCACTTACAACACTCCATATTATGCTTTAGTAATTGACCTTGACACAGTAGATTGTTTTTTGAGCACTAAGAAATTGGGTTTTTACCCCAAAATTTGCAAAATCCAGTAGTTGATCTTCGATCATCATGGTAAATAGCCCGATCTGCATCAGCATAACCATTAATGTTCAATGTTTTTCATGATTCTAGAACCAATCCGTGATTTATCGTTCCTTTAAGATATCTTAGAATTCTTTCAACTACTTTCCAATACACATCAAATGCCCTGTGCATAAACTGACTTTATTTACACTGAATGTAATCTCTGGTCTGGTTATAGTGACATACTAAAGTTCCCCAACTATACTTCTGTATTGTTTGTCATTGGTTATTGGATCACCTTTGTTTTTTGATAAATGTAGATTACTTGTCATTGGTGTAGATAGAGAATTTGCTTGATCCATTTTAGCCTTAGCCAGTAATTCAGAAATGTATTTGCTTTGACTTAAATGTAGTGCAACAGATGATGCTTTCTTTACTTCTTTCCCCGAAAATAGTGCAGATCTCCCAAGTCTTTGACAGAGAATTCTTTGTTCAGATGTAGTGTAAGAATGTCTATTTCTTTTTCACTGCTTCCTGTATTAATAAAGTCATCAACATATATTAGAACATAAGTAGCAGCATCATTGGTAAACTTGGTGAATAGTGAGATATCTGATTTTGTTGAGTTATAATCAAGTTTAGCCAAAGTTGATTTTAACTTGTCAAACCACAATTTTGGAGCTTGCTTAAGTCCATATATTTCCTTATTTAATTTGCAAACAAGTTTTTCACTTCCTTTTGATCTGAAACCTTGAGGCTGATCCATGTAAACCTCTTCCTACAATATACCATTCAGGAATGCATTATTTATATCTAATTGCTTAATGGTCCAATTTCTTTGCAAAGCAATAGTTAAAATTATTCTAATAGATGGGGGTTTCACAATTGGTGAGAAAGTCTCATTAAAATCAAAACCATGTTGTTGTGAATATCCTTTAGCAACTAATCCTGCCTTGTATTTAGAAATTGAACCATCGGTATTTTTTTAATCTATATGTCCACTTGCAACCAACAATATTTTTGTTGGCTGGTAGAGGAACAAGTGTCCATGTCGTGTTTCTCATAAGTGCATCATATTCTTCCCATATAGCAGTCATCCATTTTTCATCCTGGATAGCTTGATAATATGTGCTTGGCTCTTTAGTGTCCAAGTTTGCATTATATGCCACTTTTTGCTCTTGTTATCATATAGTGTCAAGCTCTTGCAGATTGTTGATTTTTATCACTTACTGTGGTTTCCTATTGAGTATTGGTTGATAATGGATCATCCAATGCTTGATTAGAACTTGATTGAGCACTGTTGTCTTGTTGTGAGACATAGTTTGATCTTTCTGATAGTCTGTTTGACTCATGGCTGGAACCTAAGTTGGACTAGAGGGCTGTGGGTTGAAATCACCTTGAATTGACATTGGTGAGTACTGATCATTTTCACTTCCATGTCTTGCTTCACCTTGAGCCGGTACAACTTCATCCAGTTGAGCAGGTATTGGTGGTAAGGAGTACTTAGGATTGTATACTTCTTATGTGGTCTTAATTTATGGCTTACTAAAAGGAAACACTTGCTCGTTGAATACTACATGCCTTGATATATAGATTCTTCATTGTTGTCTAAACACTTGTACCCTTTCAGATTTGCTACATAACCAAGAAAGGTACATGATGATGATTTGAAATTCAACTTGTTAGTGTTATAAGATCTTAAATAAGGAAAACATAGACATCCAAATACTTTCAGACCTTGATAATCAGGCTTCATTTTGTATAATATTTCTAATGGACTACTAAACTTGAGTACTTTTGCGGGTAGCCTGTTTATTAAGTATACAGAAGTTGCAAATGCATTTGGCTAAAATTTTAGTAGCATTGATGCATGTGCTAATAAAGTAATACCTACCTCAATAATACGTCTATGTTTTCTTTCTACGGGTCCATTTTGTTCTCATGTATATGGACATTTAATTCTTTGAATAATTTCTTTCTTTTGCAAGTACTCCTTTAGTGGCATAAATTCTGACCCACCATCAGTTTGATTAATCATTAGTTGACAGTCTGTTTGTCTTTCTACATTGACTATGAACTGTAGAACTGTATTGTGAGTTTCGGAATTTGTTTTCAAAAAATATATCCATACATACCTGCTATATGCATCAACAAATGAGATACAATATTTATATCCATAATTTGATGTAATTGGGGTTGGTCCCCATAAATCTACAACAACTAATTCAAGTGGTTTACTATACACAGTATTTAAATTTGAAAACGGAAGCTTATGGCTTTTTCCCATGGGCAATAAGTGCAAATGTATGGTATGGAAACATTGTCAATAGAGATATTATTATCATTTAAAACTTGTTTTACAATTTTTACACTTGAATGTCCCAATTTACAATGCCAAATATCAAATTTCTTACAGTTTTCTTTCTGTTTGATTTCAGAAACATTACACTCCGTATTTGTAGGATTTCTCAAATTAGAAACATTGAATTTATAAAGTTCCCTAACTTCTCCACCCTGTAAAAGAATTTCTTTAGTTAGAATATCTCCAAATAAATGGTGTTTTGGATAAAATTCAAAGTAAACATCATTATCTCTTGGAAATTGAGATACACTTATTAAATTTTTTCTAATTAGAGGGACTCTTAATAAATTATTGAGATAAAATTGTCTTTTGCCCTTAATACATGCATATCCAGTGCGTGTAATGGTGATAGGCTTACCATTTCCCATATGTAAAGAGTGCATACCTTTGTACTTTTTATTGTCAAGATTTAGATTGCTAAGATTATTAGTCACGTGATTTATTTCCCCTGAATCTAGATACTAGATTTTGTCTTGGATTTCCTCCATTTTTGTTGATTCTGCATTCAGGACATCTGAGTGATTTTTTCCATCTTGTTGTGTGCTAATCATATTAACATTTGGAGTGTAATTTCTTGAGTTGTTGTTGCTTTACTGTGATGGTATATAACTCGCGTCAAACCTAAAGTAGCACTTGTTGGCACTGTGTCCAAATTTTGCACAAATTTGGCATCTAAGTCTATTGTTGCTGTTGTTATTACTCCACTTTTCTCTTCCTCTGCTTCTAATTGCATGCCTTCTCTTAGGTAGTTGTATGTTTGGTTTCTGCCATGAATATTTCTTTCTTGATTCTTGTTTTTGCTATTGCTAACAGGTTGGCAAAGAAGTCTGAAATTGCAGGTTTCTTTAGCTCTATTCATGCTTCATGAGCAAGAAGAAAAGATTGAACATGTTGAATGGATGATGTGGTTTCTTTTGATGATGTCACATTGATAATTAACTCATATTCATCATCAAGACCTCCTAATGTACATAAAACTTGCTCTGTGTTGCTGATCTTATGGCCAACAGAGACAAGCTGATCACAGATGGTCTTGATCTTGGTCAAGTAATCTCTCATAGATAAGTTTTCCTTCCTAAAAATTTGTAGTTGTCTTTTATAGTACATTATTTTGGCTGCAAATTGTGTATTGAAAACATGTTCAATTGCTGACCATATTTCATGTGCACTTTTGCATCCAACTAGTTGTGGTAGTATATTCGCACTTACTGATGACAAAAGCCAGGAGCTAATTAAACTGTCTTGCCTTACATGAGTTATGTATTCTTGATTGCTGACAAGTCTTCCTTCTTGGTTTGTGATATATTTAGGTGGTATAGCAAGGGTTCCAAGAACATGATCTTCAAGCCCATATCCTCTAATTGCAGTTTCAATTTGAAATTTCCAAAGAAGATAATTTAAGTCATCTAGTTGTATATTCATCAACTGGTTTTGAGGCTTTATGATGGCCTTAATCAGATCTTGAGTGTTGTTTTGAACTGTAGCAGAATTGCTTGAGTTGAGTTTGCTGAAGTGTTATTCGAACTATCTTGATTCCTTTCAGCCATGGTGTAGAGATGATATCACAGAGAGGTCAGCGGGTACGAGATTATAAGAAGAAGAAGAAAAAAGTTATGTAGACAGAGATTCTCTAGGTGATGATGATTTCTCTGACAGAGGATTTCTTAGTGAGGCATAACTTCAGATTTGATGCAGAATGAGAAGAACCGATCACTTTCTTGATCAAGATTCGGTAAAAAAAGGAATAACTGCATATGTAGTGAAATAGATGATAAGAATCTTTGATTTCTCAAATGATTCTGAATGCAGCCTAATCTCAGATGATACTCATTCTGATGAGATTATTGGAAAGGTGTTTTATTACTGTTAAGCAATTTGTTCACTTTGATACCAAATTGAAATTTTGATGAAATGAAACTTTCTTTATTCTTGACAAACTGATACAAAAAATATTACAGTAATCATATATAATTGTTTAATATTTATATATTAACAAGGCTGTTATAGTGGGCTGCTGTTAAGGCTCATCAGTTTGAACCGTTGGATATATTGGGTTGAGCATCCTACCTTATATCATATTACTTTCCTTATACAGTCAATACACTGAGTCATTCGTTATTCTTATTTTTGCCTAGTTGTGTACTCTGTTTTTGCCTTATATATGCTCATGTACAATTGTACCTGTATTTGTCTTTGTATCTCTGAAATGACTCTGTTGCATTGCCTAAAATAGTCAAAACGCAGCACAACTTGAGTAGAATGATTAATATATTCATGTGACCAACTTACTGTATGTATTATTGAAGGATTTGGAAGTTTTTAACACAAGTTCTGCATTTGGATCTAACTGATGTTGACTATCCACTTTTGTTTTGTTGAAGCACACAATAACCGAACTCAGGCTGATAAGAAGTGTATGTTCAATGACATTTCTCTATAATATATTCTTTAAAAGATTATAAATATCCATACCACATCCTTGTTTTCATAATTAACTAACTTGATTGTATATTGACCGAGTTGGCCTGATTATTACTTATTGTGTGGCAAATAGGGTGAATGTGTGGTATTATAACTATGTTGATGAGCAAGTAGGTATACATGATACTGTCGGTGTGTGTTATATATTTATATGTTCATTTTTTCAAGCCATGCGTGTATATCATATGCTGTTAAGTATGAAAACCAGTATATATAAAATATACAAGTCAAGTTATAATGGAAAGCAAGCAATTAGTACAAAATTTATAAATATTATGCGAATTGTTTTAATGGTTGTTTGATTAACATTTAAATACAATTAATAATGGAGTCATTAGCTTTGTTATAGGTTCCTCCTAAGGAAATTGTGAGGACGCAATTTTATTAAGGGAGTCTAGGACAACTCGTTTTCAAGAAGCAATCAATTAATATTAAATAATGTGTTAATTGGGATTTAAATTGATTATTAGAGAATTATGGGAATGTTTTAGAAATTTGATAAGGGTATAGATTATAATAATATAGTCTTGAAACTAATTACTAAATAATTTAAATAAAATGATTAACTAATTAAATTAATAAAATAAAAGAAAATAATTTTGTAAAATAAATAATTACATAATTTAGAAGTGAAGTAATTTAGTAAGTGGGCTTGAATACATACATACATATATTATATATATACATACATATTATATATATATATAAATATATGTATATGTATATGTATATGTATATGTATATGTATATATTTCATGAAGTAAATAGAAAGAAACAAAAGAAAATGAATAAATAAAACTCAAAACCCAACCTACTCATCAAGCCCAAACCCTAAAAACATGTATCTTAAGTTTTGTATTTCCAGAGGTTTCTAACTCCTGATGTTTCTCCCCACTTTATAAATACAACCTGTACATTCAACATTAAGGAGGGGAGAAAATCCATCAATACCCCCGAATCCTATCTCTATAAACATTCAAATAAAAATCAAATAATTTCTACAAATCATAATGATTCAAACTAAGGCTTCTTGATGGCTCTACATCCGTTGCAATCATGAAATCAATTGTTTCATCATCAATTGAAAAGAGGAGTTTTTTTTAGAGTAAGATGAAAGAAGCAAGAGGTTGAAACGTTGAAGAAAAAGAGTGCATTTCTCCATACAGGTGAGTACTTTTATACTCATAGCCATGGTTCGAGATTCCAGCCAGTATGTCGAAATCCCGACGATTCCGCTCCGGTTCGACCATTTCAGTGCGGTTCCACGTTGACCCGGCCAACATTCACCATTAAACCTGTTTTCGAGCATAAAGAGCAAAAAAAATCAACCTAAAATTACCTATGAACCGTAGTAGCATCAATATCCAAGTAATGGAAAGTAAGGGATCAAATATTAATCAAAATGAAAAAGATATAATAATCGATCTAAAATTCAATGCAATTTTGTTGGGCTTAGATGAAAGAGAACAAATTAGGGGGTTTTAGGAGCAACGTTCTTTTTTCAGACTTGGAGACGGTTCGAGAGGAATGCAAGTACGACTATTTCTAATTGGACCAATTGGGGTTTTAAAAAATATTAGTAGAATTTTGAAAAATATGAGCAAGCTTAGGTTTCTAATTGACATAGATTGTTAAATTATAAATATAGTCAAGTACAGACTCAATTTCAATTATAATTGTTAAATTGTACTTAAGATATACAAATTTTGAAGTATTTAAGTATTTATTTCTACTAGTATTTCCAACTAAGAGCAATAAAATACGAAAAGGAAATAAAACAGAATTTTTGAAATTTCCAAACCGGAGCCAATATTTTTAAATTTTGATATTAACAGACCAGAATTAAAAACTAAAATTTCAAACCTTGCTCATAACTATGTCAGTCCCGCTCACTACTAATATGAGTAAAATCAATTATATGTATATTTCTCTCCTTTCTTATTTCTATCCATCTTCTCGTATCAAATATAATCACATAGCTTGCTTACAGGGAGAAAAGAATATAAGATAAGAATTGTTGATAAAGTAGGAGGCGAAGGAAAGGGAAAATGGATCGAAACTCATCACCAATGCCTTACTCGCTGCCTGAATGGTCCTTAAATCTATTCCGACCAATTGACCGGTCTTGGATGAACAGTGTACCTGTGAAGGAAGATGAGTGCCAGTTTGTTCATATGTTTGAGCGTCCAGAAGTGTAACCCGGCTTATGCACGTGAGCAAGGTCGAACATGTGAAGGTGTGTGCATATGTGAGTTCTTACATGTTCTATGTATTAATGAGTATATATGCATATGAGGAACGGTAGTAACACATATGTATTATCGTTACTCTAAGAATGTGTTGTAGCGTGTATGTCTTTCTTGTAGACAAAAATGAGAATAGGAGTGAAGTAGGATGGTGACCGAGTCTATGTGCGTGGGTTTACCAGATTTGGGAAGATTAAGGTGAGTATTCCATGAGAGAGAAAATGTTGGAACATCATACATATATTCACACTGAAATCTATATATACACACATCTCTACTACTAACAAAGAAAATTCGTTGAACTAATTTACTCGGTGTCTTTTTGAAATTCGAAAAATGCCCTTGCTTTCCGCTTACATATTTGCGCTCAAACAAAATATCAACGTATACAATAACACAAACAGCCGTGTGCGAAGCATGGGCCAATACTAGTACACTTAAACAAAGTACTATATGTTATTAACATTGGATTAAGATATATAGTCTGACCGGTTTATTATTTATGTAATACTTGATTCAGTTTGTGTCATTTCAAGTACAAGGACAATATGAACAACTTATGTTTTGTGAGCATAACGAAGACTTGATATATAGGAATGTTGTATATTATTAGTGTGATACAGACTGATTATATAATTGACACAGTGTTGTATATTGATTATACATTATATATATTATTTGAGATTTTTTTTGTACTCTAACTGTCACCGTTGTATTTTTATACTCTATCCGGGCGTTGTGACCGACTCGGTGTACTCTGTTATTTACTATATATTATGCATTGTTCTGTCTTAGAGGCACACATATTTATTACTTTGTACCGATACTGTGATGTATAGATGTATTAATTGTTCAATGTTTTAATAGTACCAGTGTCATCGAAGAAAATATCCACATGTTTACCCCATATAGTCTCTTTCACTATATTTTCTGACATTATTACCTAGTAACACTCTTGGATAGTATGAGTATAGAGGTGGGGTGTCACACTAACCAATGTTATTATTATTGTTTTGGGATCGTATCACATTTTTGTGCACGATCATATTTTTGTTTTGCCATTCGTGGTTCATATGCGAAAGAAATGTTGTGTGGCGACACACCGAAGATTGAAAAATGGACCAAACCTAAGACAATTCAACACTCTAACTCGTTCTTTCTCTCTTTCTATTTTCACTTTCAAACTTACAGTAAACGAAAAATCAAATCTTCTACTTATAAATTCAAAACCTAAAAATCTACTAACCAAAAAATGTAAAGCTTACGTGTTTCGAAAACCGTAGCCTAGATCTACATTTCTAAGTGTGCTTGATTGGGTGAGACATTATTTGGGTGGTTCAACAGTTTAGTCATGAGTACGGAGGCAGCTAGTGTTTAGGTTTATGCTTGATCTAGTCGATGTTAGGTGAAGCAGTGGGTAGTTTGGTGTTTGTCAGAGAGAGAAGTTTCATTTTGCAAACTTCGGTGTAGCTCAGTGGAGCCTAAGGTGGTGTGACCTATATGGTTGACGTGGTGATGGTTTCCTATCACTTTTGGGTAGGAGGGTCGAGTGTGATTTGGGTGTGTGGAATAGGAAGCTTTGGTGATGTGGAGTTGAATGGTGGTATCAGTTAGTTATTTAGTGGGATGCGGAGGGAGAGAGTGGCGATGGAATTTAGCCTTGGTGGGTTTGTAGGGAAGCTACAGGCAGGTGTTTGAATATTTGAGGAAGAAAGATTAGAGGATTTAGTTTGGATAATTATTTGCAGTAAAGTTAATTAGTTAAAATAATCATATTTAATTAAATCTCAAACTTATTAAATCAATAACTCTCTCATATGAGGTCTAATCGAGATGCGATCTTTTATGTCGCGCTCATAATGACAATTTCTTTGCCTTGGAACTAGTTTCAATGAATTTGGAGCAACTGAAATTTTGTCTAAAATCGAATGTCAACTGGAACGCCTAAGCGTCCGCTGGAACTTCAGTGATTTAAACTCACCTTTTTTTATAATCAGTATGATATATAGTTGATAAAATTTACATTTTTGTGTTTGATGACTTATTGATATGGTTTGGTTAATATCCGCTTTTAAAAAGTGAATGACATTTAAAATGAAAATACAAGGGAATTTTATAGAGAAATCCAAAATTTTCATCGTTGTGAATTTTAAAATTAGTTATTCATGTTATGTAGATTGTTAAATGCTAAAATTTGATAGTTTGGCCATATTGGATGTGACACCACATATGTTAAAAGTTGAACATTTTTAGTGAAAAAGGTAGTAATAGCATTGGTTAAGTGCCATAGTAAATATTGGCCTCGTTATAGTATTTTAAAAAAATATTATTAACTACTATTTTGATATGGAAGTGGTTTCGATTTGGAGAAATGATTTTTAATCTGACCTTTTCGGACTTCTTTATTTTATTTCAGCTTCTTTTATTATTCTTGGTTATATGTGTGTGTGTGTGTGTGTTTTTTTTAAAATTATTTTGGAAACTATTTATCCTTGTAGAAGGTCGTTCGAATAATTAATGCTTATTTTAAAAGAAATATAAGGGGTAATATCTTTTATATTAAAAGTGATATTTTTTTTAAAAAGAAGATAGAAATATTCTAGGTTAAATATTTAGGGAACTTTTTATATAAAATTATAACACTCCTAATTTAATTCTAACATCATTCAGGGTATTTAATTAGATATATTAAGTAGAATAATGTAAATTGTTTAGGGAGAATGAGTTTTGAAAATTATAAGGTTGAGCCATTACTAATGAACTAAGTAAGGATTGTTTAAAAACATAATCTAAGAAAAGAATATATGAGGGGGGTAGTATAGGAATAGATCTACCTCTTATTCCATAAATCCTCTTCTCTTATCATTATTTTACTTACTTAAAAACAGTCAAAAAGAAAGGAGATAGAGGCCAACCATTAAACAAGAAGATAAGAAAAGGAAAGTAGAGATAATCAAAGGAAAGACTTATGGATTCCTTAATCCCTTCTTTTTCCTTTTCAAGGACGAAAAGTTTTGAGTGGGGGAGAATGCAACGATCCGTACTTTTCGATAATTAAAATTAGTTAATTTAATAAGATTTTATAATTTAATGTTGGAATAAATTAAAATTTATGATTTAATTAATGAGAATAATAACTAGAATGAAATTTAATAAGGTTAATTTAAGGCAATTGATAATTATATTAACGCAATTTCAATAAATTGAAATAATTGTAAACATAAAATTTGTTATAGATTGTAAATAAGGAAATAATTTAAATATTATATTAATTGGTGAAATAATACGTAATTATTGTAATTGAGTAAAATTAGTGTTGGGTAAATAGTTAGAACATTTTTTCGTAGATAATAAACCATAAATGTGATTAAATTAAATAAAAAGCCACCATTGTGATATGTTACCTATTTATTTTAGCCATTGAATTAAATTGAAAATCAATTAAAATTAAATGTAATTAAATATTACGTTAATGTAAATTATGATGAAATTGGAGAATACTAATGTAATAAGATTTAAACCAATGTCAACTAATATTTAACATTAGATTGTTATGTAATTTGTTTTAAAATTATTGTAATTGTCTAAGTAATCAAAATTGATGAAAATTGTTGGGTATTAAATTTGAAATTTAAAATTGATTTAATCAACTTAATAATAATTTATTTAATTAACGTGAAATAGCCATTTCGACAATTGTCTCGGATTTCTACGAAACTAGTTTCATAGGATCCGTAACAGTGAATTATTCTAAGGTTTCAAGTTTTATAGCGATCGGACTTGTCGTTTGATCATACGGGCTCGAAACGCATAAAAATCAATTTAATTGAAATCAATTTGAAATAAGCTGATTTTGAAAACTAACTTCTTCATACAATGGAATTAGGACTTCAAAACTATCCCATCGAATTTAAAAATATTGAAAACATCTATCTTGATATATTGGATGATCCACTTTCGTTTCAGAAGCGAAACGGGCTTTTCGGGTCGCTATTGTCATTCGTACCAATTTGATATGTTCATTCTTTCTTATCGGATCTTGTCTATATAAATAGTTTTTCCTGACCCTAGCATTCTTTCTATTTCTTACTACAGTACGTATAAATCTGTCTACTCAATCATCAGCTTCTTCCTCCCTCTAATGGATACAGATACAAACCCTAATTCCAATTTTAAAATTCAAATCGAAAATCAAGCTCCTTCAAACCTTGACATATTATATATTGTTTTGAAGCTCGATGAGCGTAATACACTAGTGTAATTCGTTTTTGCAATCGAATCACCATTGGTCCAAAATCCATGATTTAGTTTCGGTCATCCATTTGCTAGGATTTTGATCCAATGGTGGATATCCATGCGATCGACGATCGCGAGGTGGCGTTGGGAAGGTGGTGTCGAGCAGGCTACGTTCATTCATCTTAGATGTGATCGAAGTGGGCTAGAAAATTCATAATAGTTCATGGCGACAGTTATCACCTCAGGGAGGCGGACGTGGTCACTCTAGGATCAAAGGAAGCGGCATGCTGAGGTGGGGCCTGCGGCGTTGGTCGATCAAGTTGGAATGTCACAAGTCAGTGGCGAATTGTGATGGAAGGTGGCAGCTGAAGCCTACCTTTGTGCGCGACATCGAGTTAGGTATATGGTTTCATGCGTGAGAAATCTTGCTGATGTGGTAACGATTTTGATATTGATTTGTTTACTCTGTTTATTTGATTATATGAATCGTCTAACTTATTATGTTAATAACTTTTCATACGTGCTCGGAATTGTACGCTATTTGTTTCGTTGGAATCGTATCAAAATTTCGGACATTATGGAACTGGTTCGGACAAATTCTGAGACTATTGAATTTTGAGCCTTATTTTGGATTTCAATCGATTTGAAATCAAAGATGAGTGTTTTAACCCACTCACAACTACTAAATTATCTTATGATAGTTAAATTGAATTTATAATGTGATTAGAAATTGATTAGATGATGTTAGGTATATTTAATTTGTCATTCCGGTCAAATATGCTATTATTGAATTTAATTGCTATTTAATTTAATATTGAATATAAATTGTCAACCATATACTTGTTATTGATAATCAGTTAATTGTTATTATTGATTGGTTGGTTTGAATGATAATTGTGAAGGATGTTTGATTTTTGATATTGGATAATCGAATGTTATATTTTTATATTGTTATATAACTGCAAGTACCCTATGGGTTGAAATGATACATACCCGAATGATCTATAGATTTGGGAAAATTGTTGTGGGTCGAAATGACGGACTCGAGTGATTTTATGGATTTTATTCTAAATTTGGGATTGCGGGTTGAAATGATATATACCCCTAATTTTAAATACTTGCATATTGAAATGATAAATATCCGTATCACTTGACCATTGAGTAGAGAATTATACATGGACACCGGATTGGTTAAATTAAATAATAAATTTTGAGTTGAATTAGATGTTTTAAAGAAAATTTGATTTATATAAACTGAATTATTTTTGAAAATCCGAGTTTTACATGTTGAAATTGGAATTGGTTTAGATTGAAATTTTAAAGTTAGTTTTGAAGTATAAATAAAATTTATCGAAAAGTTACTGAAATATTTGAATATTTATACTTCGAAATCTGCTAAATTTGAAATAGTTTGAATTTATAGTTCGAACATGGATTTGGAATCGATCTTGATTAAATGGTTTAAAGATATGTTGAAATCAAAGAAATAATACAGTTTGATATTAGTTTCAAATTTATTATGTTAATACAAACTTTTTAAATACATTATTCTCAAATCCTGACTACTAATATTTTCAAACCTTTAAACTAATTTTAATCAATTTTACCTATTTAAATCCAATTTAATGAATTTTAACATATTTTAAACTAATTAAACCCATTTTAATCTAATTTTGATCTATTTAATCTATTTTAAATTTATTTAATTCATTTTAAATCTTTTTAAACTATTTTAAATCTATTTAAAACTATTTTAAATCTGTCTAATCTATTTTGAACTATTTTAAAGTAATTTAACTATTTTAAATTTATTTTTAACTATGCTAAACTATTTATAACTATATAAACTATTTTCTAAATTTTCTGATTATGTAAAGTGAAAGTGTTTATATGTAAATCCTTGATTCTAAAGTGAATGTGGTTAAACGATGTTATAACATAAGTTGGGATTTGAACTGATACTTGCTAGTGAAATGACATATTTGAGTAAATATGATGATTTTGAAATGAGGACTTAATCAATCCATCTTATCGATATGATTTCGAAAGTAAATATGATTTTGAAGGTGAATATTTTGAATTGAATATGATATTTGGATATCAATTATGAAATGGTTTTGGAAATTTAAAAGAATCATACGATGCGAAATAAGCATTTGGTTGTTAAAGAGACTGGTATAAGATATTGTCATACTCTCTGCCAATACCGAA
This sequence comes from Allium cepa, assembly GCA_030765085.1. Classification (NCBI taxonomy): domain Eukaryota; kingdom Viridiplantae; phylum Streptophyta; class Magnoliopsida; order Asparagales; family Amaryllidaceae; genus Allium; species Allium cepa. The sequence continues at coordinate 218,415,162 of CM060929.1, forward strand.
AACCACATTAACAACTGTGTACGTGGTGGAGATTCCAGAATGAAGTAGGATGGTTTAGCGAACGATTCTGTATGAGGTATTTACGTATCCCTGACTCCCATGAGTTAGCTTGATATGGCTAAAACATGAGCTATATCGGGCCAAGTGAGGTCGCACCTCCAATCACGCACATTTCTTTGATTCCACATTATGACTTTGTGATTAATTTGGTGGCCACCACTAGATTTTGATTATGAGAGTGTGTTCCGAGGTGGGCGGTAGTAGCCGCTATGCATTATCACCAGTCCGGGAGTACAAATGGTAGAATCCTACCCAGGCATCGCCTCGCGTACCTTGTCACATGTCTTATCGCGCCTTCTACGAGTTTGGTTTGTGTCGTACCTATGGAGTTCTCCCTGACAGCCCACCAGTTTACGGTGGAGTTTACAGTACTGTATAGACTACTACATTATATAAAATATGTTAAGGGGGATGTGGGTAACGCCTTAACGCTATTTTAACTCTTTACTTTACTATAGACATATTATAATAGTGTATTGCACTACGTAGTAGATAGTTTAGCGGATCCTTAGGAGATGGTAATCCCGAACATCTCTTAAGTAATTGCACTTACTTTAGACAGTAGATAGGAGATGTCAAACCCTATAGACATTTTTGACGCCGTTACACTCATATTTATTTACAGTTGATTTAACTTACATAAGATCTTTTAGTTCTGACTCAAACGTTTAGTCTTTTCGATTCGCTCGGGTCAGCATGAGCTTTTCAGTACACCGAAGACTGCTTTTTGGAGGACGAAGACGAAGAATTTATACTATTATTATTTATTTTATTTATTCCACTGCATCATGTTGTTCTGTTGCATTTTATTTATTTCTACTGTATGTACTCTGATCTGTATTGTAAAATTGTAATCAAGTGTTATTTGTAATAGCTTCATGAACAGTTATTTAATTATTATATTTTGTCATTCCGCTGTAAGATTCTGTGTTTGTTTTTATTCCTTTCTCTTCTTTTTCTTATTTACCCCATAACAATCCTCCCTTTTGAATGGTTGATTCTGTCGTGTGTGGCTTATTGTCGATTTAAACCGCCCAAAAGGGTAGGTACTTACATTTGGTATCGATGCCAGGTTTAATAATACCCTAAAATGAGTCTGTGAGTGTGTATGTATGAGAGGGCCTATTTGTTAGTGTTATAAAAGGTTTTGTATTGTGTTAATTTGTTCTATTTAGTATTTATAAGTTTCAGTCGTTACATAGAACGCTATGGCATTGATAGGGATTTCTAAACACTTAATAGAGCAGACCAACACAATATTGGTTTGAAATATGGGTAAATGAAATAATTTTGCCTAGTATTATATTTTGTATATAAAAGAATAATTTTAAAAGCAATATAATTGGATGTGATATAATTGTTTGTTAGGAAGTGAAATTCCATGAATAGCTGGTTATGAAATAAGATTTACAAATAAAATGAATATAAATTGAAATTTGAGAACTTAAGTTCCAGGATTTTGAATTTTTTTTAAAAGATTTTAAAATATAATATTAGTTTTATTTGGAAGTATTTTCTGATATAAATATTTCAATATGATTTGAAAGAAATGCTTAAAGGAATTTTAAAAGGAAATAAGTTCTGTACTCCCATCTCCGTCGTTGGAAAATAATTTCGGTGATGCGTGCATGCTTCATCGATGTTCATTTTCAAGTTTTAAAGTGGGGAAACCATTATTGTAGTTTACTACGCATTTTTTTGATAAGTAAATCTTAATTTTAATTTCCAAATAAGATTTGATATATGAAAGATATGATTATATATATATATATATATATATATATATATTATTTTAAAATAATTGAAAAGGAACCCAGTATTTAGTTCTTAAGTTTTTTGCAAATTGAAAATTTCAATTATTATAATGAAATGAAATCTTGACTATTTAAATAATTATAAACTTATAATATGTGTAATTAGAAACTAGATGCTAAGTGATTAATGAAAATATAAGAAATTGAAATTTTGTAAACTGTAATCAAAAGGATATGAAAAATAAGAAATCATAACTACTGAACATTTTATTTACTAAATGAATAAGATAAGAGAAACTTATGTGACAATCAATTACATTCTGAAAGACATATATATATATATATATATATATATATATATATATATATATATATATAACTTACCAAAATGTTATAAGTTGAAATGTTAAATAAGAATATGTAATAGAGTATTATACAAATAAGACTTAAGTAATGAAAGTGTTCAATGGAACTACTGCTATAAATAAGAATTCTGATGTTAATATGATAAACTTAAGTTAATAAATTGAAATGCTACTGAAGAAATTTAATAGAAAGGTGGATACTATAAACTTAAGTGATTTGTGAAGCCAATTATAATTAAAGTAAATATTAAAAGTGAATACTATATATGAAAGAAATAAAAGTGAAAAAGAAGAAAAATGAAAATCTAAGTATGAGTTGCTTCACCATTAAATATTGAAGTTAAAAAGGAAATCAAAATAAATAATAATTGTGAAGTAAACTGAAATAAAATGTATGTAATCCTTCAATAATGAATTCATTGATTATTTTAAACAATTGAATGGAAATAACTTATGTAAGCAATGAATGTAAAGTAATGAAAAGAAATATGGCATTGTATGAAAAATGAGAAATGAAATTCTTATAAGTAATCAATGTAAATTAAAGGAAATAATCATTGTAGAATGAAAAGAAAAATGAACAATAAATACCATGAAAGGAGATTAATGAGAATAAACTTAACGATATTTGGAATTATCGTTTGTTTTGGTATGGGATGGTTCAGAAAGGATACTTCTAACTGTATAAAGATGTATAAATAATCTATTAAGTTTTGTGTAAGACTGTTGAGTGTATGGTATACTTAGTAGTTTATTTATCATTTTATATGATTAAAAGTTTCTAAACCTGAACAAATTATTTGTTTTAGTTGTTTTGGATGGATGGCTGATTACTTTGATTTCATATGATGATTGTATGCTTTTATTGGCAAGTGATTGTTGTTATGTTGTGTTGGTTTCTTTATTATTGATTGAAACAACTAAATATTTCTCTTTTACATAATTCTAACTCTTTTGGATTGATAAGTGAAGTACAGGTTTATGAAAGCAATAGTTACTGCTTTTGGTTTCATAAATAAGCGTTGTTTTCCCGACAAATAGGCACGTTATCAGATTACGGTTTTCTAGCGGTATTATATTGTTTTTCCATGTGGTTAGGGATATTTTATTTTGAAATTTATGATATATATTGTTATTGATAATATTATTTCTCCCAAACCTCTGCATACAAAGGAGACTCTACGCAAATTTTCTATGAATTATGGACTTAGAAAATTTTTATGAAATGTTTTTCAAACTGTTATTAACTTGAATATAAAAGGGTTTAATTGTTTATAGATTTGTATTCTACTTAAATAATTAAATTATGTAAATTAATTGTTATAAATTTAATATTTTGAATATGATATACTAGTTCCTTAATCCCTTCTTTTCCCTTTTTGAGGATGAAAAGTTTTGAGTGGGAGGGAGTGCAACGACCCATAATTTTCGATGATTAAAAATAGTTAATTTAATAAGATTTTGTAGTTTAATGTTGGAAGAAATTAAAATTTGTGATTTAATTAATGAGAATAATAACTAGAATGAAATTCAATAAGGTTACTTTAAGGCAATTGATAATTATCTTAACGCAAGTTCAATAAATTGAAATAATTGCAAAAATAAATTTGTTATAGATTGTAAATAAGGAAATAATTTAAATGTTATATTAATTGGTGAAATAATACGTAGTTTTTGTAATTGGGTAAAATTAGTGTTGTGTAAATAGTTATAACATTTTTTCGTAGATAATAAACCATAAATGTGATTAAATTAAGTAAAAAGTGACCATTGTGATATGTTACCCATTTATTTCAGCCGTTGAATTAAATTGGAAACCAATTGAAATTAAATGTAATTAAATGTTACGTTAATGTAAATTAAGATGAAATTGAGCATATTAATATAATAAGATATAAACCAATGTTAACTATGCCCATAGAGTAATGATTGATTGAATAAAAAGATTGAAATCAAATTAAATCAATTCATTGGAATTAATTATAATTAATTAAAATTAATTGTATTTAATTACAGTTTAAATTGAACACTATAATTAGTGTAATATATAACACTGGATTGATATGTAAATTTGTTTTAAAATTATTGCAATTGTCTAAGTAATCAAAAATGTTGAAAATTGTTAGTTATTAAATTTGGAATTAAAAGCGATTTAATCAATTTAATAATAATTTATTTAATTAACTGAAAATAGCCATTTTGGCAGCTATCTCAGATTTCGATGAAACCAGTTTCATCGGATCCGTAACAGTGAATTATTGCAAGATTTCAAATTTCATAGCGATTGGACTTGTCGTTTGGTCGTACAGGCTCGAAACGCATAGAAATCAATTTAATTGAAATCAATTTGAAATAAGCTGATTTTAAAAACTAACTTCTTCATACGATGGAACTAGGTTTTGAAACCTGTTCCATCGAATTTAAAAATATTGAAAACATCTAATTTGATATATTAGATGACCCACTTTTGTTTCGGAAGCGAAACAGGCTTTTCGGCTTGTTATTGCCATTTGTACCAATTTGATATGTTCATTCTTTCTTATCGAGCCTTGTCTGTAGAAAATGATTTTCCTAACCCTAGTAGCCTTACCATTTCTTATTACAGTACGTACAAATCTATCTATTCAATCATCAGTTTCTTCCTCCTTCTAATGGCTGCAGATACAAACCCTATATCCAATTTCAAAATCCAAATCGAAAATCAAACTCCTTTAAACCATGGCATATTATATACCATTTCGAAGTTATCGACGAGCATAATTGTAACGTCCCGCCTTTTCGCACGTTTTAAATCGACACACGTGCCAATTCAAACCATACGAAAGGGCGGATTGTTATGCGGTAAATAAGAAAATCAAGAAAGAAATAAAAAGAAAACAGAATCTCACAGCGGAAGGATAAAATTTACTAATCAAATATACAGTTTATAAATCTGTTTACAAAACCATTTATATAATATATATCAGAGTTACACATACCAATAACATTGCAGCGGAACAGTGTGTAGTGCACTAGTATAAATAATAATAATATAAATCTTCGTCTTCGTCCTCCAGAGCTAAATCTTCAAATCCTGAAACGCTCGGACTGACCCGAGCGAATTGAAAAGACAAAACACTCGAGTCAGAACTAAAAGATCTTATGTAAGTTAAATCAACAGAAATAAATATAAGTGTAGTAACTTAAGAGATGCTCGGGATTTACATCTCCTAAGGATCCGTTAAACTATTCACTATGTAGTATATTTCGCTATTATAATAATGTCTAATTGTAAAATAAACTTACTTTTAAATATCGTTAAGGCTTTACATTTTCCACCTTAACACATAATATATTCCCATAGTCAATACAGTACCGTAATCTCCCCCGTACTGGGCGTCGTCAGAGGGCACTCGACAGGTATGGTACAAAACCAAAATCGTATAAGGCGCGCTAGGGTAGGTGACACGGCACAACTAGGCAATGCCAGGGTAGATATACCAATTACGCTTCCGGGTCGGTGGTAATGCGTAGCGCGCAGCTACCGCCCACCTCGAACAAACTCCCCCAAATCAAAGAAATCAAAAGTGAAGGTGGCCACCGAATCAATCCAAAGTCAGAGTATAGTATCGAAGGGAAGTGTCCGATCAAAGGTGCTACCTTATTAACCCATCAATCGCTCCTGTATTAGCCACCTTATGCCAACTCGCGGGAGTTGGGTCCACGCATTTAACTTACAGGAAATGCCGCCACCAACCTACTTCATTTTGGAATCTCCACCGCGTACACGGTTGTTAAAGTGGTTTTCGGAGTTGGCAGAGAGTATGACAACTTCCGATCCCGGTCTCTTCAACAACCAAACATTATTATAACACCACGGTCTTTAAAATAGTTTATACTTTAAAACCAGAATATAATTATCCATTGCGAAACCCATAAATACGACATCAATTCCATTTCCAAAACAACTCATTTTGATATTATTTTTATAAAAACCAAAATCAATAATATCATTTTTATTTCACATAATTCTTTTCCAGAATCATACTGCTTTAAAATTTATAATACGTGGAAACCAAACATTTGGATTATAACTTTCAAAACATAATACTTCGAAATTCATAGCTTTAAAACCATAACTTCTAAAACTTGAATGGTTTGGATATTCAAACAGTATATAGAATAAAATAGTTTGAATTCAAAATTTCTTTATAAAATAATTTCCGCGACTTCACAACTTTATTCATTTAAAATTTTAGGTCTAAACCCCATAAATTTAGATTCACTTCTGTTTCAATAAACACTTCGATTTCAATATATTCAACTTTGAGTGTTTAACTATTTCAGAACTAAGGTTGGAAATTCTATTCAACAATTTATTGTCCTATTATTTAGTTTTGAAATATTCACAAAATAAATCCATAAAATAAAACTCAAGTTTCTAACAATTAAATATTTCCTTCAATTTCATTATACTAGAAATATTCATTAAATTTATCTTAAATAAAAATCCAGTTATAAATATCATACCTTTAAAATTTCCAAGCTTAAATAAGTTTTACATCAACTTATGGAGAGAAACTTTTTTATAAGTTCCATCAAATAAATTTCCAATTTACCTCCCAATCTTAACTGATTTAAATCATTAAAACTCTATATATACTTATGATATCTTCAACATGTACGTAACCATTTAACATAAATAATCAAACTCCATTGTTCAACTTATTTATTTTTATTTAAGCGATTTATACATAACTTAAATTCAAAAATTTAACTATATATGTATATATAAAATATATTTATATAATATCCAAATTTAATATTTATTAAACCGTATCATATCCAAATCATAAAATCATTTCAAAAATAATTTTATATATATACCGCGGTGCCTGTATAAAATTTTCTATCTTATAGTCAAGTGATACAGATATTTATCATTTCAATCCGCAATTTAAAAATAAAAATTGCGGTTGTATATCATTTTAAACCGCAATCTCGAATGAAATGAAAATGCATAATAACTTGCAGTTTATACAATATAAAATATAGCATCCATTCATCCAAATATCAATCATCAACCATTTATTACAAACATCATCCAATTTAAATAAATATCAATATAGAGCATACAAAATATAACAGGTAATAAATAACAGGTATTAACTAACATTTTATATTCGATAATAAATTTAATAACTGTTTAACTAGCAGTTTATATGCAAATAAATAAATTTTAACTGTCAATTTATATGCAATAATAAAATTAATTAACAGTTGAATTAAATAAATACGATTTAACTGAGATGATGAATAAAACATGCCAAACAGCCATAAATAAATTTCTACTCATATCTTAAGTCAATTTAACAAACATAAGAAAATTTAGAAGTTGCGAGCGAGCTAAAACACTCACCTTTTGAATTTAAATTGAACTTAAATCCAATTTAAACCCAAAAATTTGACCATCTCCAAATTCGCCCAAACTAGCGTCAAAGTGTCCGGGATCTCAATACGAACCTAGCGGAGAAAACCGCGCGTGAAACGGAGTTCGTATGTATGAGTTATGATTATTAGAACTAATTTAAATCGAGATTTACAAAAATAAATTAAACAAAAATAAGATACCGTGCCACATCCACTCTTCCCACGTGAAAAACGCGTATGCTTCTTCTTGATTGCTAGCTTTGTTCCATAATTTTTCTTTTATTTCGATTTACTTTAATTTTCCTCCTTATTATATGAATGTATGTATTTTTAAAAGGTTTGAAAAAAAAAGATTTGAAAAAGAAGAATTGAAAAAGCAAATGATAAAAAAAAGAACTGAAAATGGAAGAGAAGATCTAGATTTGAAAAGAAAGAAGAAAGTTTGAAATAGAAGAAAATTTGAAGAAGAAGAATATTTGAAGAGGAAGGAAAAATTAAAATGAGAGATAATAAGGAGATTTGAAGAAAAAAAAGGAAAAAGAAGAAGAAGATTAGAATGGAGGTCGTGGTTTCATTTGCGTCATATCTTATTTATAAGGTTAGAGTTAGGTTTAGGGTCAAAGAGATTTGAAAAGAGAGACCGATATTAATTAGAAATAAATGAAATGACGTTTCAGAAAATGAAGTTGGAAAATGAATGGAAAGAAATAAAGTAAATATGAACAAACTTTTAGAATTCAAATTTCAAAACAATCGTTTACTTAATAAATTTTGTTAACCCTAAACATACCGAAATTAACTTCTTTTAAAGATTTAATTAACACACAATAAATGGAAATAAATTCTCCACCCAAATTTGTGTCTTAAATTAAAAGAATGTGCAGCATTAAGAAATCTTCATTTCTTCCTCTTTGTGATTAGATTGGAAATTAAACAACATGTTAACGTTTCGATTGAATGTTTTACAAGGAATGCATTAACATACATTCCAAAATATGATAGCGTAAACAAGGTAATATAAATAGGTGTATAATATATATGTACGTCTTTATCGCCGCTTATAGTTTACATTCATAAATAAAAGGTATGAAAATAATCCACATAAGGAGGCGATGAATGTAAGAGTAAATTAGAAAAGTGAAGATGGAAAGGTAAGTTATGTTGCAATAAAATCTAATAAAGTCTAATTGGAAAGGAAATAGTCAAGTGTAAATCTATTTTACCCCCTTTATCATCTCCTATTAATATTTAATTTAACAACGTATGAGATTTCAATATAAACTAGCATTAAATTTTGATCTAAAACATAAGTTTGAATTTAGGTATAAACATATATGTAGTAAACTAGCATTAAATTTTGTTTAACACAAAACGTGCATTTTTTTGTTAAGTCTATTAGTTGCAATCACCGTTTCTTTCCTTTTAATTGAAACATTTGAACTACATTAATTGCAATCACATACAAAGTTAAATTTTAAAACAGACAACTAAAATGCATGAAAAAAAATAGAAAAATTGTTTATACACAAGAGTAATAAATAACTTACTGAAATATATTATTTTCCTATTTTTGTAATCAATCTGTAAGCTAAAACACAGTTCAAATAAACATATATTTCTTTTTTTAAAATCAATCATTCTATTCTATATTTTAATGAAATTAGACCTACATTCATAAATGAAACATTCATTTATTTGATGTAAATGTTCTTTTTATTAAATCAAACTTTCCTTATTTTCACTAAACATAAGCTGCTTTTAATTACACCTGTTAATTTACAATTAGTATTCTCTCTCCTATTAATTAGAAATTTTCAATTACATTCATTTCAGTTGATTAAGTTTCAAAATGGACTAAATGAATGTAATGAGAATTAAACAATTTTTCCTATCTAATAGTAACTTAAACATATACACATTATTGGATACAAATAGTAATTACACATTTCTCACTAAATAATAGTTAATCATCTCAACAATCAATCTTTCAGCTAATAAACATATGTTTACTCCTTTACTAAACTTATTCATTTTTATTCTTTTTGATTTACACTCATACTATTAAATCAACAATACCTCATGAAATTATTAACATAGGTTTCTATCTTTTTATTTCATAAATCATTGCCTTGTAAATAAAGTTTACATTTCTATACCTTTTATTATGTTGACACTACAATTATTGTCTTATTCCATATTAATGTAAAATTTATTTACGTTCAGTTGCAATATATCCATTTATCATAATATAAACTACAATAAATTGATCAACATGATTTCCATTTTTATTCAAATCAATAGTCATATTATGATTAAAATTTTCATTGGTTACATCCTATTGAATTAACATTCTTCGATTACCAATTTAATCTACATTAATTGCACAAATTAAGTAAAACAAATTTTATGAACTAAATAAATATGTAACTTATAACCATTGTTACCCTTAACTTTTAATTACATTTAAAAGTTCATTAGTTATAACAAATGTTCAAATCATTTATATAATTCTAATTTCATCTTTTATTTGTGTTAACTATTTTATTTCCATTATGCTGAGATTTAGTCACTTATACACACTTAATATTCCAATTCGTTTGTTTATATTGGTTTCAATTTTTTATTTTTATTTTTTTATTTATTAAATCAATTGCCATTTAGGCATATAATTAACGTTTCTATTGATTTTACATTCAAAAATTTTCAGTTATTATCTTAACTTACATAAGGTAATGTCTATATTTAATTTCTATTGATTAAATACATTGGTAACGAACAATAGTTGTCACCATTATACATTTTATAACATTTGTAAATTTATTCTTTACCTTTTACATCCCACTATAATCAATGCACACATTAATACAACACATATTATAATCCCTTATACAATACTGATCTTATTCAATTACCCTTAACTATCTATTTTATACAATAATTAAATGTTTAGATTTGTTACTTGTTAATTTTTTTTTTAACCAAGCATAGCATGTTTAAATACAATCAATTGGAATTTCATTAAGATTGTTGATAATTAACTTGTATTAACATTGTTTCACTTTAATTTAGTTATTATTCCATTATTAAATTACAACATTTTATTTCTTTCAATAATAACTCATAAAATATTATTAAATTAACAAAATTTAAACATCGAAAATTTATGGGTCGTTACACTCTCCCCCACTCAAAACTTTTCTTCCCCGAAAAGGAAAAGAAGGGAAAAGAAGAATTAAATAAACAATACGTCTTATTCAAAATATTAACTTTATAGACAAATAATTTACAAATTTCATTACTTTAAATAAAATATACCCATTCTATACCCATTAAATCTTTTATACTTAAATAAATAAAGTTTGAAAATCGTTTTCAAAAAAATTTCTAAGTCCAAAATTTACGAAAAATTTCGGCAGAGTCTCCTTTGTACGGAGAGGCTCGGGAGAAAATATAATATCAATATAACAAATATTTTCAAAATAATATATATCCCAACACGGGAAACAATATAATAGCGCTATAAACTGTAATCCGAAAACGTACCTATTTTTCAGGCAATTCATGCTTAATTATGAAACCAAAAGCAATAGCAATTTGCTTCCATAACCTGTATTTCACTTATATAATTTAAAAGATTAGCAATTATATAAAATGAAATATTTAAAGCTATTTCAAATAATCAACAAACAAATCAATCAACCATCACTTGCAACAAGCATACAACCATCATAAAAAAATCAACACGCATCAATCATTCATTCATATCAAACAAAACAAATAGTTATTTGGGCTCAAAACTTTAAATTGTACGGAAAGAAAAACAAACTACTAAGGATACCCTTCACTCAACAGTCTTAGGTGAAACTAAATAGATTATTCAGACCTTCCAAACAGATTTTAAAGTATCCTTGCTCAAACTACCATAATCCAAACGAACAACAATCTCAACCAATATATTAAGTTTATTCTTATTAATTCCATTCATACTTTTGTTGTTTGATTTCTTTTTCATTCCTATAATGGTTTCTTTTTATTTTACATTTTATTTCTTACAGTTTTCATTTATCCATATATGCAAATTTCTTTTATTTGCATTACATTCATTTATTTATTGCTTAATTTCACTTATTTACAGTATTCATCTTTCTACTTATTTTTAAAATAAATAACTTCATCATTTACTTAAGTCTATAATTACTTACTTACAACATTTATCTCTATCATATTTTATTATAGTAAGATCTTCATTATAACTTAAGTCTATACAATAACAACATCAATCCTTATTTATTAAAGAATTTTATTGAATACTCCATTGCTTCAAATTTATTACTTGTATAATATTCTGTTTAAATTTCTTATAACATTTTAACTTTTTATAGATGGTAAGTTATATATATGTTTTTAAGAAATGAAAATGAAACTTATACAAGATTTACCTCATTTTTTAATTTAAATTAAATGTTCAATAATTACATCTTTGGTTTATAAATTACAATTTCAACTTTCTTTAAATTTTATTTCTAACTTAGCATTTATCTCTTATTTCAATTAAAGGTTCCAATTTATAAATTAGTTACAATCCATTTCCTAGAAAAAATTAAAACTATTAATTAACGGAAACTGAAGAACTAAATACCGGGTTAAATTTCAAATCATTTTAAAATAATAGATAAATATATACTTACAACTTATCTATATCCAAGTATATTTAAAGAAATTTAAAATTCACTTTTGTTTATCAAAATAAATCTGTAGTAAAACTAATACAATGGCCTTCCCACTTCGAAACTCAAAAATGAATGTCGATGATGCGTGCACTCATCACCGAAATTATTTTCCAACAACAGAGAGGGGAGTACAACTTTTTTCTTTCCAGAATTTTTTTAAAACCATACTTTCAAATTATATTGAAATATTTATATCAAAAAATATTTCTAAATACTATTATTATATTTCAAAGTCCTTTGAAAGCAATTTTTCAAAATCCCGGACTTAAGTTCTAAAATTTCCAAATTTTCATTGATTTTATTTTCAATCTTATTTTACCTATTATTTATAAATTTTATTCCTAACAACCAATATATTGCAACCAAATATAATCTTTATAAAAATTTATTTTATATATATAGAAATTATAATATGCAAAATTATTTCATTCACCTATATTAAAAACAAATATTGTGTCGGTCTGTCCTATTAAGTGTTTAAAAATCCCTATTGATGTCATAGCGTCTCATGCATCAACCAGAATTTATAAATACAAAACGGAACAGATTAACACAATACTAAAACCTTTTTATAACACTAACAAATACGCTCTCTCATATATATACACTCAGCGACTCCCATAGGGTATTACTACCCTATTAGTAAAGAGTCAAACCCCACAGAGCTAAGGTTTATCGCTAAACCAAAGCTCTGATACCACACGTAACGTCCCGCCTTTTCGCACGCTTTAAATCGACACACGTGCCAATTCAAACCATACGAAACAGCGGATTGTTATGGGGTAAATAAGAAAAACAAGAAAGAAATAAAAAGAAAACAGAATCTCAAAGCGGAAGGATAAAATATAATAATCAAATATACAGTTTATAAATCTGTTTACAAAACCATTTATATAATACATATCAGAGTTACACATACCAATAACAATGCAACGGAACAGTGTGTAGTGCACTAGTATAAATAATAATAATATAAATCTTCGTCTTCGTCCTCCAGAGCTAAATCTTCAAATCCTGAAACGCTCGGACTGACCCGAGCGAATTGAAAAGACAAAACACTCGAGTCAGAACTAAAAGATCTTATGTAAGTTAAATCAACAGAAATAAATATGAGTGTAGTAACTTAAGAGATGCTCGGGATTTACATCTCCTAAGGATCCGTTAAACTATTTACTATGTAGTATATTTCGCTATTATAATAATGTCTAATTGTAAAATAAACATACTTTTAAATAGCGTTAAGGCTTTACATTTTCCACCTTAACACATAATATATTCGTATAGTCTATACAGTACCGTAATCTCCCCCGTACTGGGCGTCGTCAGAGGGCACTCCATAGGCATGGTACAAAACCAAAATCGTATAAGGCGCGCTAGGGTAGGTGACACGGCACAACTAGGCAATGCTAGGGTAGATATACCAATTACGCTTCTGTGTCGGTGGTAACGCGTAGCGCGCAGCTACCGCCCACCTCGAACAAACTCCCCCAAATCAAAGAAATCAAAAGTGAAGGTGGCCACCGAATCAATCCAAAGTCAGAGTATAGTATCGAAGGGAAGTGTCCGATCAAAGGTGCTACCTTATTAACCCATCAATCGCTCCTGTTTTAGCCACCTTATGCCAACTCGCGGGAGTTGGGTCCACGCATTTACCTTACAGGAAATGCCGCCACCAACCTACTTTATTCTGGAATCTCCACCGCGTACACGGTTGTTAAAGTGGTTTTCGGAGTTGGCAGAGAGTATGACAACTTCCGATCCTGGTCTCTTCAACAACCGAACGTTATTATAACACCGCGGTCTTTAAAATAATTTATACTTTAAAACCAGAATATAATTATCCATTGCGTAACCCATAAATACGACATCAATTCCATTTCCAAAACAACTCATTTTGATATTATTTTTATAAAAACCCAAATCAATAATATCATTTTTATTTCACATAATTCTTTTCCAGTATCATACTGCTTTAAAATTTATAATACGTGGAAACCAAACATTTGAATTATAACTTTCAAAACATAATACTTCGAAAATTATAGCTTTAAAACCATAACTTCTAAAACTTGAATGGTTTGGATATTTAAACAGTACAGAATAAAATAGTCCGAATTCAAAATTTCTTTATAAAATAATTTCCACGACTTCACAACTTTATTCATTTAAAATTTTAGGTCTAAACCCCATAAATTTAGATTCACTTTATTTTCAATAAACACTTCGATTTCAATATATTCAACTTTGAGTGTTTAACTATTTCAGAACTAAGGTTGGAAATTCTATTCAACAATTTATTGTCCTATTATTTAGTTTTGAAATATTCACAAAATAAATCCATAAAATAAAACTCAAGTTGCTAACAATTAAATATTTCCTTCAATTTCCTTATACTAGAAATATTCATTAAATTTATCGTAAATAAAAATCCAGTTATAAATATAATACATTTAAAATTTCCAAGCTTAAATAAGTTTTACATCAACTTATGGAGAGATTTTTTTTATAAGTTCCATCAAATAAATTTCCAATTTACCTCCCAATCTTAACTGATTTAAATCATTAAAACTCTATATATACTTACGATATCTTAAACATGTACTTAACCATTTAACATAAATAATCAAACTCCATTGTTCAACTTATTTATTTTTATTTAACCGATTTATACATAGCTTAAATTCAAAAATTTAACTATATATGTACATATAAAATATATTTATATAATATCCAAATTTAATATTTATTAAACCGTATCATATCCAAACCATAAAATCATTTCAAAAATAATTTTATATATATACCGCGGTGCCTGTATAAAATTTTCTATCCTATAGTCAAGTGATACGGATATTTATCATTTCAATCCGCAATTTAAAAATAAAAATTGCAGTTGTATATCATTTCAAACCGCAATCCTGAATGAAATGAAAATGCATAATAACTTTCAGTTTATACAATATAAAATGTAGCATCCATTCATCCAAATATCAATCATCAACCATTTATTACAAACATCATCCAATTTAAACAAACGTCAATATAGAGCATATAAAATATAACAGGTGATAAATAACAGGTATTAACTAACAGTTTATACTCGATAATAAATTTAATAACTGTTTAACTAGCAGTTTATATGCAAATAAATAAATTTTAACTGTCAATTTATATGCAATAATAAAATTAATTGACAGTTGAATTAAATAAATACGATTTAACTGAGATGATGAATAAAACATGCCAAACAGCCATAAATAAATTTCTACTCATATCTTAAGTCAATTTAACAAACATAAGAAATTTTAGAAGTTGCGAGTGGGTTAAAACACTCACCTTTTGGATTTAAATTGAATTTAAATCCAATTTAAACCCAAAAATTTGACATTCTCCAAATTCGCCCAAACCAGCGACAAAGTCTCCGGGATCTCAATACGAACCTAGCGGAGAAAACCGCACGTGAAACAGAGTTCGTATGTATGAGTTATGATTATTAGAACTAATTTAAATCGAGATTTACAAAAATAAATTAAACAAAAATAAAATACCGTGCCACATCCACTCTTCCCACGTGAAAAACGCGTATGCTTCTTCTTGATTGCTAGCTTTGTTCCATAATTTTTCTTTTATTTTGATTTACTTTAATTTTTCTCCTTATTATATGAATGTATGTATTTTAAAAAGGTTTGGAAAAAAAAAGATTTGAAAAAGAAGAATTGAAAAAGAAAATAATTAAAATAAGAACTGAAAATGGAAGAGAAGATCTAGATTTGAAAAGAAAGATGAAAGTTTGAAATAGAAGAAAATTTGAAGAAGAAGAATATTTGAAGAGGAAGGAAAAATTAAAATGAGAGATAATAAGGAGATTTGAAGAAGAAAAAAGAAAAGGAAAAAGAAGATTAGAATGGAGGCTGTGGTTTCATTTGCGTCATATCTTATTTATAAGGTTAGAGTTAGGTTTAGGGTCAAAGAGATTTGAAAAGAGAGACCGGTATTTATTTAGAAATAAATGAAATGACGTTTCAGAAAATGAAGTTGGAAAATGAATGGAAAGAAATAAAGTAAATATGAACAAACTTTTAGAATCCAAATTTCAAAACAATCGTTTACTTAATAAATTTTGTTAACCATAAACATACTGAAATTAACATCTTTTAAAGATTTAATTAACACACAATAAATGAAAATAAATTCTCCACCCAAATTTGTGTCATAAATTAAAAGAATATGCAGCATTAAGAAATCTTCATTTCTCCCTCTTTGTGATTAGATTGGAAATTAAACAACATGTTAACATTTCGATTGAATGTTTTACAAGGAATGCATTAACATAAATTCCAAAATATGATAGCGTAAACAAGGTAATATAAACAGGTGTATAATATATAAGTACGTCTTTATCGCCGCTTATAGTTTACATTCATAAATAAAAGGTATGAAAATAATCCACATAAGGAGGCGATGAATGTAGGAGTAAATTAGAAAAGTGAAGATGGAAATGTAAGTTATGTTGCAATAAGATCTAATAAAGTCTAATTGGAAAGGAAATAATCAAGTGTAAATCTATTTTACCCCCTTTATCATCTCCTATTAATATTTAATTTAACAACGTATAAGATTAATATAAACTAGCATTAAATTTTGACCTAAAACATAAGTTTGAATTTAGGTATAAACATATATGTAGTAAACTAGCATTAAATTTTGTTTAACACAAAACATGCATTTTTTTGTTAAGTCTATTAATTGCAATCATCGTTTCTTTCCTTTTAATTGAAACATTTGAACTACATTAATTGCAATCACTTACAAAGTTAAATTTTAAAACAGACAACTAAAATGCATGAAAAAAAATAGAAAAATTGTTTATACACAAGAGTAATAAATAACTTACTGAAATATATTATTTTCCTATTTTTGTAATCAATCTGTAAGCTAAAACACAGTTCAAATAAACATATATTTCTTTTTTTAAAACCAATCATTCTATTCTATATTTTAATGAAATTAGACCTACATTCATAAATGAAACATTCATTTATTTGATGTAAATGTTCTTTTTATTAAATCAAACTTTCCTTATTTTCACAAAACATAAGCTGCTTTTAGTTACACCTGTTATATTACAATTAGTATTCTATCACCTATTAATTAGAAATTTTCAATTACATTCATTTCAGTTGATTAAGTTTCAAAATGGACTAAATGAATGTAATGAGAATTAAAAAAAAATTCCTATCTAATAGTAACTTAAACATTAAACATATTCACATTATTGGATACAAAAAGTAATTACACATTACTCACTAAATAATAGTTACTCATCTCTACAATCAATCTTTCAGCTAATTAACATATGTTTACTCCTTTACTAAACTTATTCATTTTTATTCTTTTTGATTTACACTCCTACTATTAAATCAACAATACCTTATGAAATTATTAACATAAGTTTCTATCTTTTTATTTCATAAATCATTGCCTTGTAAATAAAGTTTACATTTCTATACCTTTTATTATGTTGACACTACAATTATTGTCTTATTCCATATTAATGTAAAATTTATTTACGTTCAGTTGCAATATATCCATTTATCATAATATAAACTACAATAAATTGATCAACATGATTTCCATTTTTATTCAAATCAATAGTCATATTATGACTAAAATTTTCATTGGTTACATCCTATTGAATTAACATTCTTCGATTACCAATTTAATCTACATTAATTGCACAAATTAAGTAAAACAAATTTTATGAACTAAATAAATATGTAACTTATAACCATTGTTACCCTTAACTTTTAATTACATTTAAAAGTTCATTAATTACAACAAATGTTCAAATCATTTATATAATTCTAATTTCATCTTTTATTTGTGTCAACTATTTTATTTCCATTATGCTGAGATTTAGTCATTTATACACACTTAATATTTCAATTCATTTGTTTATATTGGTTTCAATTTTTTATTTTGTTTTTTTATTTATTAAATCAATTGCCATTTAGGCATATAATTAACATTTCTATTGATTTTACATTCAAAAATTTTCAGTTATTATCTTAATTTACATAAGGTAATGTCTATATTTAATTGCTATTGATTAAATACATTGGTAACGAACAATGTATGTCACCGTTATACATTTTATAATATCTGTAAATTTATTCTTTACCTTTTACATCCCACTATAATCAATGCACACATTAATACAACACATATTATAATCCCTTATGCAATATTGATCTTATTCAATTACCCTTAACTATCTATTTTATACAATAATTAAATGTTTAGATTTGTTACTTATTAAATTTTTTTTAACCAAGCATAGCATGTTTAAATACAATGAATTGGAATTTCATTAAGATTGTTGATAATTAACTTGTATTAACATTGTTTCACTTTAATTTAGTTATTATTCCACTATTAAATTACAACATTTTATTTCTTTCAATAATAACTCATAAAATATTATTAAATTAACAAAATTTAAACATCGAAAATTTGTGGGTTGTTACAGTAATTCACTGGTGCAATTTGTTTTTGCAATCGAATCACCATTTTTCCAAGAATCCATGATTTAGTTTCGGCCATCCATTTGCTAGGGTTTCAAACCAACGGTGGACGTCCATTCGATCGATGATCGGGAGGTGGTGTTGGGAAGGTGGTGTCGAGCAGGCCACGGATCTAAGGTTCATTCATCTTAGATGCGATCGAAGTGGCCTAGAAAATTCATAACGAGTCATGGTGGCGGCTGACACCTCAGGGAAGTGGTCGTTTTGGGGTCATGGGGAGCGGCGTGCTGAGGTGGGCCTGTGGCGTTGGTCGATCAAGTTGGAACGACACAAGTCGGTGGCAAATTGTGATGGAAGGTGGCGGTTGCAACCTACTTTCATGCGTGCATCGAGTTAGGTATAGGGTTTCATGCGTGAGAAATCTTGCTGACACGGTAATGATTTAGATTTTTACTTATTTATTCTTTTTATTTAATTATATGAATCGTCTAACTTCTTATGTTAATAACTTTTCCATACATGCTCGGATTTGCGTGCAGTTTGTTTCTTTGGGATCGTATCAAAATTTCGGACATTATGGAACTAATTTGGAGGAATTCTAAGCCCCTTGAATTTTGAGCCTTATTTTGGATTTCAAATCGATTTGGAATCAAAGATGAGTATTTTAACCCACTCACAACTAATAAATTATCTTACGATAGTTAAATTGAATTTATGATGTGATTAGAAATTGATTGGTTGATGTTAGATATATTTAAATTGTCATTCCAGTTAAATATGGCTTTTATTGAATTTAATTGCTATTTAATTTGGTATTGAATATAAAGTGTCAATCATATACCACTCATTGATAATCAGTAAATTGTTATTATCGATTGGTTGATTTGAATGATAATTATGATGGATGTTTGATTGTTGATATTGGATGACTGGATGTTATATTTTTATATTGTTATAACACTGCAAGTTACCTATAGGTTGAAATGAAACATACCCAACGATCTATAGATTAGGGAAAATCGTTATGGGTTAAAATGATTAACTCGAGTGATTTTATGGATTTTATTTTAAATTCGGGATTGCAGATTGAAATGGTATATACCCCTAAATTTAAATATCTATGGACTGAAATGATAAATATCTGCATCACTTGACCATAGGGTACAGAATTATATATGGACACCAAATTGGTTAAATTGAAAAATTTTAAATCTTTAAATTTTGAGTTGAGTTAGATGATATTTTGAAGAAAATTTGATTTATATAAACTGAATTATTTTTTAAAATCCGAGTTTTACATGTTGAAATTGAAATTGGTTTAGACTGGAATTTTTAAAGTTAGATTTGAAGTATAAATAAAATTTATCGAAATTGAGTTACTGAAATATTTGAATATTTAAACTTTGAAATCTCTAAATTTGAAATAGTTTGAATCTATAGTTCGAACATGGATTTGGAATTGATCTTGATTAAATGGTTTAAAGATGTGTTGAAATGAAAGAAATAGTACAACTTGATATTAATTTCAAATATATTATTTTAATATAAGCTATTTAAATATATTATTCTTAAATCCAGATTACTAAGATTTTCAAACTATTAAACTAATTTTAATATATTTTATCTATTTAAATCCAATTTAATCAATTTTAACCTATTTTAAACTAATTAATCCATTTTAATCTAATTTAAATTTATTTATCCTATTTTAAATTTATTTAAATCATTTTAAATCTATTTAAACTATGTTAAATCTATTCAAAACTATTTTAAATCTATGTAAAACTATTCTAAATCTATCTAAAACTATTTTAGAGTACTTTAACTATTTGAAATTTATTTTTAACCATGCTAAACTATTTAAAGTATTTATAACTATCTAAACTATTTTCTAAATTTTCAGACCGTGTAAAGTGAAAGTGTTTATTTGTAAATCTTTGATTCTAAAGCGAATATGGTTAAATGATGTTATAACATAAATTGGGATTTGAACTGATATTTGCAAGTGAAATGACATTTTGTGTAAATATGATGATTTCGAGATGAGCATTTAATTAACCCATCTTGTCGATATGATTTCGAAAGTGAATATGATTTTGAAAGTGAATATGATTTTTGAAACTGATATGTTTGAATTGAATATGATATTTTGAAATCAATGTTGAAATGGTTTTGGAAATTTAAAAGAACCGTCCGATGTGAAATAAGCGTTTGGTTGCTAGAAAGACCGGGATCAGATATTTTCATACTCTCTGCCAATACCGAAAACCACTTTAACAACTGTGTACATGGTGGAGATTCCAGAATGAAGTAGGATGGTTTGGTGAACGTTTTTGTATGAGGTATTTACGTAGCCCTGACTCGCGTGAGTCGGCTTGATGTGGCTAAAACAGGAGCAATACTGGGCCAAGTGAGGTCGCACCTCCGATCGGGCACATTTCTTCGATTCCATATTATGACTTTGTGATTGATTTGGTGGCCACCGCTCGATTTTGATTATGAGAGTGTGTTCCGAGGTAGTAGTTGCTATGTGTTACTACCAGTCCGGGGGTACAAATGGTAGAATCCTACCCTTGCATTGCTTGCGTGCCATGTCACATGTCTTATCGCGTCTTCTACGAGTTTGGTTTATGTCGTACCTATGGAGTGCTCTCTGATAGCCCACTAGTTTATGATGGAGTTTACAATACTGTATAGACTACAACATTATATAAAATATGTTAAGGGGGATATGGGTAATGCCTTAACGCTATTTTAATACTTTTACTGTAGACATATTGTAATAGCTTATTGTACTGCATAGCAGATAGTTTAATAGATTCTTAGGAGATGGTAATCCCAAGGATCTTTTAAGTTATTCTGGTACAAGCCGAAGCAGCTGCAGGAGTAACTGGAGAAAATGCTGCTAACCTAGGAGGAGAAAATCTCGTGGCACCTGTTAGCAATAACTACGCTAAACCGAGTCGAGATTATACAAGTCTTGGTAGGAAGACCTTTCTTGGGACTGAAGATGCTATTGAAGTAGAGAATAGGTTGTTGCACTGCAAAAGAATTTTCATTGATTTGGGCTTGAATGACGAGCACAAAAGAAGGTTGCCATCGAGATAGTTGCAAGGTTCTGCATTATTCTAGTGAAAGGGGTGACCCTAGGGGTACCAGAGGAGGAGTTGACTTGGGCAGAATTTCAAAGGGGATTTAAAGAAAGATATTTATCCGATGTAGCCAAGTCAGCCTACTAAGAAAGTTCATGGAATTGAAGCAAGGGGAAATGCCAGTCTTGGAGTACTTTGCAAAGTTTGATGAACTGTCCAGATATAGGTATGCCATTATTGATACCGTTATCAAGAGGAATGAGAATTTTATCCGGAGTTGAGGCCGGAGATTGTTAGGGAAACTATGCCACATCTTAGGGATCCATCGAATGTAGTGGTGGAAATGACTATTAGGAACGAGGATTGATTTCTACTTTTAGGAAGGAGAAAAAAGTTGGAACCAAAAGTTCTTAGAATAATAAGGGGAATTCTTTAAGGGAAAATGAGCTCAAAAGGGTGGAACTGCTAAGAAAGGGAAGGAACATATCATTTGTTATAAGGGTGATAAGAAGGGCATTTGCTAATCAGTGTAAAATTGGGTGGTGGCAACATGGTTGGGGGCAAGAAGAATGTGAAGTGCTCTAACTTTGACCAGGTGGGGCATTATAAGAACAAATGTCCAGAAGCGGCCAAGGCTAATAAAGGAAAGTTGTTTGCTTTGGATCCATCTACATTATGACCGACTGTTGTTGAGAAAGGGAAGTTTGTGATGGAATGTACGCTTTTGATTCATAGCATACCAGTTAGAGAATTATTTGATACTGGAGCATTATGGGTTGTGGAATCATGGGTCTTAAGGCTGATTAAACACTAGAGGGGGTGAATAGTGTTTTATGATTTATGTGAATCATTTTAAAATTCTTTCAAGATTATTATTACACAATGTAGAATCAAAAATCATAGATGCAAACATTGATAAATATAAATGCAGTAAAGTAAATAGTGGAGTAGCGGAGAATTGGAGAGATCACACAAAGAATTTTATACTGGTTAGGAGATACCCTACATCCAGTCTCGTACAATTGTTTGTACATATATTTTTTGAATGCCAAACTTGCCATCGCCCAGAAGGCAAACCTAATACAATCTCGATTTTGGGGCTATAAGCACACCCTCTAGATTTTTCGAGATCTAGGTACACTCACTGCATTTGGATGGGACACAAGCACACTCATTTGGATTTTCGGGAAGCCTAGCATATCCAATTGATTTGAATCGGGACACAATCATGCCCAATCAACTATAACTAGAGTTTGATGGTTTTTCCAAAGACAGTGTTTGGTCTTTGGATACAATTGATCCTAAACCCTCTTAGATAGGACTTTGATCTTTGATTGAGAGAGAGATGTTTGAAATCAAATAGAAAATAGTAGAGAATCGATACAATAAAGACTGAATTGATTCTGGTATGAATTGGAGAAAATTTGAATATATTTTCAATAGAAATTTTGACAAAGTAAGAGGAGAGAAGATAATAAGAAAGTTGTTAAAAATTCGTTTGAAAACCCCCAATATATAGAAAATAAACAGACGTGTCCATTCATGAAGAGTTATAACGAGTAGATACTTTATTTCAAATTCGAATTTCAAAATATCGACATGTAAGCCAACATCCATTATATGGATATGTTGATATATCCCTCTGAATGTTGAAAAACTCTTTTGCTTAATATGTTTTGAAAATCTTATGCTTTGTAAAATATTTTGATACTTTGTAAAATAGTTTAAACATAGTTTATAAGCATTAAAAACTTTAAAAAACTTTTATAAAATATTTTCAAATATATTAAAAATATATTTTGATTTAAAGAATAAAAGAAAGAGAGATAGTTATCAAAGATTACCACCAGGGACTTTAACAATAATCTATGACTTTATATATTATACTATAGTCTTGAAATCTTCATATCTTGATCTTTATACTTATGAGTCTTCATGTCCATTTCTTAAGTCTCTATATTGTACAATGTCCAATTTAATATCTGCATAATATTCTGCACTATATATTATATACTATACATAAAATATAAAATGATATATCATTCAAAATCAATTATCTAACTTAAATATGAATTATAGGATGAAATATATTATAAATAGTACTATACTATATTAAACGTGAAGGCGTACAAGACTCTTTCGGCGGAAATCTTTTCTCGGCGTAATGAAAAAACTATTTTTTTGCAACCTAGTCTAATTTATTTCTATCTAAATATAGAAGTGCCATATAAATCGAATTTCATAGAGCATAACACCATATTACTTACTTTTTTAGTACTTTATTACAAATTACAAGATCTCGTTCATTAAAATTAATAAGATACTAATGTGTATAATTTTTATTTATGTAAACAAAACTATACATAAATTAAACAAATCCACACACCCCAATCAAATCACAAAAAATCCAAAATAAAAACTAAATGTATATAGCACCAAATCCAATCCTAACAAACCAAACTAACACGAATTTAAATCTAAGGTTTTCTAAATATAGGGGACTTATGGATGGGATAGAAGGGCTAGTGAAGTCAAAAGTTCCCTTTTTGTTCGACAAGATTTCCATCTTGATCGAAGAGAATTTCTCCAAGTCATTTGACTACATTATTATCTTCATCCTCTTCCTTTTATTCCTTTTTTCTTCCTCTTCTTCCTCTTCCTCATTATTCATCAGATTGTGAATGACAAGGATAGGAGTGTCCTCTTCAATTACTATTGGATTTGTTGGATTATCCAATAGATAATTCTGAAGATTTCACAGAATTCGGCTTTGTTTCTCTTATTCTTTCAAGTGAAGAAGTTGTCCACTTCTATTTCAGTAAGCGTATATAGTACATGCTTCATATCATCCTCTATTTTGGTTACTTTGGCCATGGTGATGTTCTGGATTTGGCTTTGCATGGGAGTTGGGAAGGAAAAGGCTGGATTATCTTCTCCTGGGCGTTTGGAATTGAAGGAGGCAATGGGTTTATTTATTCAGAAATTAGAGAAGGAAGAAGACAGAAAAATGAGTCTAATTTCGAAAATTGATGGTTATATAATTGTAGTTCGAATTTTGAATTTAGGAAGAAAATCTATTTTTTGATTTACCAGTATATGTCGACATATGTAGTTCAATTTTGAAAATTTTATTTTCCTTTTAAATTTCTACTTTTTATTATATTATATCTATGTCTCAGAGAACGAATATACTCCTAACTCTCTTCTAAGCTTAATAAAAGATGCTTGATGTGATGGTTTTATTTAAATATTGGCTATTTGATTTTCAGTATTTATAAATTCGAATGAAATTACTTATTTATGTTATCTCTTAGAATATTATGTTTTATATCAATATGTTTGGTTTTAGCATGATGTGTTGGACTTTAAGATAGATTTATTGCACCTGTGTTAGCATGATATATTGATGAGTTATTAAAATTTAAACCAAAATCTTTTAAGTTTGTTGCATATAGATAACTTATGAACAAACTAGTGCGACTGAGATATATTCTGCTTCTATTGTGGATAGAGATACAGATTTTTTCTTTTTGCTAAACCAGAAAATAAGAGAATATCCTAAAAGTGACAGGTTCCGCTTATATATATATATATATATATATATATATATATATCATGATTTATCTATGTGTTTAAAGTTTTACACGCCGCATCATTGATGCTGCTAGTATTCCCGGAGTTTTTAAATGACGCCGCTTGTTTAACCCATCTGTTTTTATGCCTGACTTGCTTTTACGAGATACCTTTATTTTTTGAAAGGTTTTATAACATAAATCCATTTGGAGTGTGTTTTTTACCTTGGTTTACCAGCCTGAACTGGGTGTTATTTTCTTGTAATACTCAGGTCAGACTGAGCATATTTTCGGATCTAGTTAGGATGCGCTGTAGCTTTATGAGATAAGGTGGAGGCCTCCAAGATGCACTTACGTATATTTTATTTTTGCTGCATTTGTTTGTTGTATTTATCAGCAATTGTGAGGACATGTTGTCATAATTTTCCAGGCCGATGATAGATTAATGTACCCTAATTTGATGTATGCATATTACAGTTTTCTTTTGTAAAGGCCTTATATTTCTTATATATTACCTGTCATGATGTGAGATTCTATTCTATCGGTTCTTTTTATCCCCTAACAATCTGCCTTTCTGGCACTTGGATGTTCGGCACGTGAATACCATGGATGTGTTGGCATCGACTTTTGAGGGTCGAAAAGGTTAGTCGTTATAGTTACGTTTAGTATTTTCAATGCATCACCTTTGTTGTTTAAACAAATACCACGTTATAGTTTTATTTCATAATGAATATTCATAATATCCACATTGAAATATAACTATCTCTATTTTTTAGTCGATATTGAAAAATAGTCATTATTTCATAAATAATGTTCTGTATGCTTTACGAAAATAATTTTCATAATGTAATGAAATCAATAAGTGCTATATGACATAATCATACTATTTTCTCCATTACCATAATAGCGCGTTAAATTTGGAGGTCCGTTATCCACTTGTAGGTTATTTATTTCATGAACTGTAACAGTTTACAGTAGAGAGTTCATTGATCAATTATCTTGAACTTAAAGAAATAAATCTCATAGAAAACAATTTTCTATATAAAATTCATTTCGAAATAAAAATCCTATTTCTTATTCTAATGTTAAGTATCGATTTTATTATTATTACAATTCTTGTTCCTAATACTTCTTTATGAAGCAAAAGTGATTATTCACTGTCTCTATCTCATCTGTACCTTAAATTATATCTACTCTTGTACACTCGGTTTTCTTTCTAAATGGTCAAACCATTCAAAAGAATACCCTCACTACAATATCATAACGAACTCTTTCACTTGATTATTCTTAAATTTAAGGACATCAAATATATCGCCCTTTACATAAACAAATCAAACCAACATTTCAACGATTGAGTTATTAGATCTATATTGTAGTTTTGGTCATGTGTTACATTTACCACGATACGATCTTTATTGTAACCAATTAAATACATAATCTCGTACTAAGGTATATTTTCTTTTTCCGGATGAACTAATTTCATAAAAATATCTTATACTACAAACTACGACCATTCACCATATATCGCTTATATATGATAGTATATGGATCAAATATCCATAATCCTATACTGTTTTTGAGTTCGAAACTCATAGAATGTAATATATGATCTCGGCCAAACAAACATGTAAGCGACAAAATCACGAACGTATTTAGTATTTGTGGAAACATGCGCTTGCTTGGGTGTTGAAACGTCAACGGGCAATAAGCATTTATTTTTAAGTATACCTTATATTTCTATTTTTCAATTTCAAACTAGTTCATTTGTATATCTTAATATATAAATTTTTTATCAATCATTATGAATGCACAAATTTATCAATGTAGATTAATATAATATTATATAGCATATGTTCTTACAGTATTAAAAATGTTAAATGCTATCATTTCATTTTTCTAATAAGGCTTCCACTAGTCTTTTATGTTTCACTAACCCTAAGTAAAACATAGAAGCCTTTCGACTTCACTGGTGGGTGCGGAGACTCGTATGCCTTAGGAATATGACCTTGAGGAAAGATCAACAAATCGTAGGCTCATATATAATGGATAACTTCTTATCGATTGTATCATATACAAATCATAACCCGTGGTTCCTTTTCATAATCCTTCCTTTACCTAAAGGAAAGTATAACAAGTAAAGTGCACAACAACAAAATACCCATTTCGCAACTGGCAATGCCAGTTGTAATAGGCCTATTGCAACAGACAACCACCAATCTTAGTATGCGAAGTCGTAACAGTGTTTGTTCATTTTGCAACTATTTTTGCCCATTGCAACAAGGTTTTTTACAGCTGTTTTTTCCGTTGCAATAGATTCTTTTACAACTCTTTTTTCCAGTTGCAATTGAGTCTTTTACAAATATTATTCAAAGAATCAAAAAGGTCATATTTTTAAAACTATTTTAGATGTTATAATAATGTAAGTGCATATATTTTTCATCGAATCATCAAGAAAACAAGGAGATTAAACAATTTATCTAATATAATGAGTAAAACATTGTATATACCAGTTATATTTTTTTTCACACATATTTCCAACCATTCCTATATAAAATTGCGTCCTTACACATATGTACAACTAGCAAATGATGTCTATAACCAATTCTCTAACGCATAAGGATACTACTTTTTCATTGATACAATGATACACTACCATTGTATTCAGATCTAAGAAAAACACAAACCAATAAACTTATGCACCAAAAACTCATCTACTGCCCATCTCTTTGATCATCATCATGAAACACATAACTATCTATGAAGTTATTAGATGTGATTTGGATTTATTCATCAATTTAACACAGCAGTCTTAGCTCCCCTGCTCACATTATGCATTTATTCAACTTTCCAGAATAACTTACAACCGTCCTTGTGTAGCCCAACATACTATGCGCACTCGCCTTTTGGTACATTCACCTTCATGCTTATAGCGCATGATGTCGGTGCCTCGATGCATCCACATTTTTTGGACATATTCATAGTTGTACTCCCTCTTTTGCACCTAAACCCTACTGCCAGGCTACCTGTTAACGATGAATTAATTCACTGCTAGACCATGTGCCATATGATATGACTGCAATCAAAGAGTTCTTGACAAGCTCGGTATAAAGCTGCTTCTTCTTTGTCCTAATTATTATCTAAAAACAGAAAATAACTAGGCTATTATAATTCTCTAATTATCATTTGTAGTGGTGAGACTCTTCATTCGGACCTCTCATTTTGAGACGGCCTAAGTATAATGCACGTACTTTGAGGTAAGCTCAACAAATACGTAAAGTTATCTTATCTTATCTATTCAATATATTAATAGTACTACATAACATTCATGGCATGAGGAACGAGTACGCAAATAATCTATTAAATATATAAATGATAGAAGACAACTTTATATTAAAGATTCATAATCTTCAATATATTATATCAAGTGATATAGACTTATGGAATAATGTATTTCTTTTATACACCCTTATGAGTCAACTGTCAAACACATTAGAAATCACGGTTACGTACATTTATGCGTATATTTATTCCTTAAGTCTAGTTAAGGTTTCTCAATGTTCGACCATAATTTATACCTTCATATTATATAAGTTTTATTATTATACAACTTTTATATTTCATATTACTTAAATAATAATCATATGTATATAATACATTAATTAAATTTTATTTAATTAATCTTCATTAATTAACATTTTAATTAATTTATGTTAATTTAATATGGCATTTATATTTAATAATTATTATATACTATAACCTTTATAGTACAACATATATATCATATATATGTGTATATTATTTAATTGATTAACCTTTTAATTAATTTATTTTATTAAACAATTTTAATTAAATTTACATTGATTTAAAAGTTCTATACATAAATTTATACTTATGTTAATTTAACATTTTAAAACAACATAACATATATCATAATATATAATACACGTATATATTTATTAATAATCAACTTATTTAATTAATATATTTAATTGATCTTATTAATAATTTTATAAATTTAAAAATTAATTTAATATTAATTTAGATATTTTTAAATTTTCATTATATTTTAACATTTATAATATATATAAATTATATTTTAAATATAACTTTTAAATTTTAGAAATCTTATATTTTAAGTTTTTAAAACAATTTGAAAATTTATATTATAACATTTATAATATTTTCTTATTTTAAATTTAACTTTTAAATTTTTTAACTTTTATTTTAGTTTTAAAACAATTTTGAAATCAGCCAAAGGCACAATTCAAATTGGACATTCTCTATTAAGGATAAACTTTTGGAGTTACCATATTATTTTGAGCATGGCTAGTTGTCAGGTAGAGCAGAGTACTTGATTGCCCAAACCCAACCTTAGGCACTATTTTTTAGAACCTCTACTATATGGGTAGGGTTTAATTAGTTAACCTTGACATTATTAATTTAGACCTTATAGGCTATTGGGCTCTGATACCTTTGTTGGAACTAGGCCAACTTGCAACGGAAGTTGTGGGTGAATTTCAAAAAAATTCCCCTATTGGATCTATGCTGGGCCTATGAATTCTAATTAATTCAAAATATTTCTAATTATCGTTCAATTAAAATTTTCTATTTATTTAAATTTATAAATATTATGGTTTTATTTAATTTATATATAGATACATACGTACATACATACATACATACATACATATATCTGTGTGTGTCATAAAAATATATGTGTATGTGTGTGCATGTGTAATATATCAACCCATTCAAGATATAACATGCCCGTGTATTGATGTTGGAATTTGCATCACATCGGACATGTTAGCTCATCCA
Source organism: Allium cepa (assembly GCA_030765085.1). NCBI lineage: Eukaryota > Viridiplantae > Streptophyta > Magnoliopsida > Asparagales > Amaryllidaceae > Allium > Allium cepa. The sequence goes on from CM060929.1 coordinate 218,445,486, forward strand.
ATATGCAAGTATATATTATTTAAATATTTATATGTATATAAAATATTTTTTTATATAAATATTACATGTGTATATATATATTAAGTTTGTTTAAATAATTTTGTATAAATGTATAATACACATACACTCACATTTGTGTATGTGTGTATATAAAATCTTATAATAAAATATTAATATTATATGTATTCATATTATTAAATATATTTATTTAAATATAAATAAATCATTTAAAATATTAAAATAGTAATTATTTTTTAAACTATGAATAATATATGTTCATATATATAATAAAGTATTTTTTAATATATGTATACTTAAATATATTTATAATATACAGTTATATATATTAATCAATAATATTATTTAAGAGAAAAAAATTATTAAATCCTAATTCATGTGCATGGATAAAAAATAATTATATATATATATATTTAAAATTCATTTTAATTAAATATTCATTTGAAAACTAATAAAATAATAATAATTAATTAATTTTGGAACTTTATTTCAAATTTCAAATTTCCAGTAAATCCTGAATGATATTTTGTGATTTGAATTTTTTTCCTTATTTTTCTTGGTTTAAATTAATTTTATATTAATTTATTTAATTTCGGCTGTTTTATACAATTAATTTTTAAAAATAGAAAGATAATTTTTTATATTTTTTCATTTTTTGCCGGGAACTTATCCGATGCTAATATAATTTTTAAAATTTAAATAATAATTTTCATAACATATTTAAATAAAAATACATTATTTATGTAGTAAATTGATTTAAATAATATTAAATAATAATAAAATATGTAAACAAATTATTTTTTGCTGTTGAAAATTAGTTTTACTATAATACATTACATATAAATTATATGACTGATTTTAACCATAATATGATGTTATAACAAATTATAAACCATAATACATCGATAAGAACATTACTACAAATTTCAATAGTTAAAATTCGTAATAGGTTCACCATTTGACGTAGTCAAATTGGTTCGGATTTGAATCACAAAATTATCGCCAAATATGACTTTATGTTTTGGTGTATATGTTTTGAAGAGGAAAGATCTAACTATAGATTTAGACTAGACCGTTTGCATATGACAACTGAAATGTCATGGAGTCAGTAGGAGCGATATTGAGTTTGAAGGTTTTTCGGATTCGATCCGAGAATGTATATGAAAGTATCATTCAAAAAAGCGTCAAAATTGAATGAATATTTCTGATAGAAACATAAATGGTTTGATTATTATTGAAAATGCAAAGAAAGCGTGTGTTTATAAGAAAGAACATTAAAAAGTACATAGATATTTATAAACCATAAGTAAAAAACATCGCCGATTGTTAACGATGTACTTATGTTAAAATCAGCTTTAGTTGTTTTAATATTTGACATTGGATTTGTAAATGATGTCTTTGATAGTAAGTATAAAAGATATTAGGAATGCCCTAAACGACATGTAACGACAACTTATTAAAATGTTTAATACTAAACACGTAAGATGGATTCCTTATGCATTAACAATTGAAATTATCATACATGTTATGTTGTTTATGATACCGTAATTTGTTTATGTATTTGATACATGAAGCAAATATCAAATCCAAATTGATACCACTAAATGGTTATTTGAGGTGTTCTTGTGTACTTATGAAATACTAGAGAATTGTTTAAAAAAATAACAAACTCCTTATGAAAGAGTGTTCGAACTCAAATTTTATACGTGACATTGAGTATAATATGTCCATAACAAATTTAACTTAAAAATCTTTAAGTTGAAAATGTTTCAAATGAAAGACTACTGGCGATTCAATGAAAAGGTTTAAGTACACCATCTTAAATAGCGTCGTAATAAAAGTAATGTATATAAATATAAATACACAAATGTATAACCGAGCCAATGTTGTCCAAATGTTGAGAATATCATAACATTGTTATATTATAAATATATCATGACATAGTTCATAAACTTAGAGCTTACAGGAAGTCGAGAGACATACTCCGAATCGTCCCACATGGTAAAGTAGTTTATAAGCATCGAAGAGAGTCGATTGATATAGTAGATAATGGAAACATAATAGCATACTCGTTCACTGAGGGACCGACACAATTGGTCTTGAGAAAACCAATTGGAAAAGTTAGAATAAGATTCCATAATTGACCCTAAGTACAAGTGGAAGTTTAATGGAGTTAGAGGTATGCCCTAGAGTTAGTTATGTAACTTGATACATATATCGTGATTGATTTACATAGTTCTCTCGAATTGAGACTACTGTCGATCTTCAATATGAAAGCTCTATTTTGATTATAATCAAATCACTGCATTACATCCATCGAGTGGAAGTACTAGAATTATAGTCAAATCATGGCATGACATCTATCGAGTGACTATAGTTGGTTGAGTGGAAATACTGGAAGCGAAGCACTATTCAAAAGAGGATTCATCTCCTCTGTTACATGATGTTAGTATCACGGTCAACTGAAGTCTACTCAAAGTCTCCGGGCAGATCATTTCGATTAATAATAATTGTTATTGTTGAACCATAGACTTTGTGTTTAGACTATAAAGTTGAATGTGGATGATATTGGAATTGTGACCATTACCAAAGTCCAAAAGTCCAAAGTGATATAGTTTTGACGAATAGACTAGTGTAAATAAAAGTCATAACTGGGTAACGTTTAACAAAGTAAAATTGGATTTCACCGAAACTAAGTAAGTGATAAATTTAGCAAAAATGTTACGCACCTGGTAAATGACGTGTGAATGTTAATATTTGAATAGCTCGATATTAATTACTGACCGAATTTACACATGACGAGTCACACAACCGAAGTGATGAATTCTCTTATGACCATACGATTTAATTAATTTATAATTTTTATAAGTTAATTAAATTAATTAAAAATTGTGATATATTAATTGTAAATATTGATTATTATTTGATGAATAAATATTATTAGATTTATTTATGATAGTTATAAATATATCAATCAATATACGATATCGATAAGCGATTAAATTGAATTTAATTATATAATATTTTATTTGGACTCTAAATGGGTTTAAAAGCCCATAAAGGGGGATGGAAATTTGGCGACAATGAGGGGCTAATGTGGCCATAAGATGATGCAACATAGACCTTTATATAGAGGGCTAAGATGGAAGAGAATCGGTAAGGGATGATGTAGAATTTTGATCCTAAAATATCTTTTAATTTTTCTTTATATAAGCCTCTCTATCCTTAACTTTTGAGGACTTTTGGAATCTTCCAATAAGATGTATTACGTTTGAATTCCTCTCTTCCATCTCTTTAATTTCTCAAGTGCAAATCAAGTCAAATCAATTTCTATCTGATGCTGGTGGTCAACGGTTTAAGGACTAGCACTCTGTCGAATCAAAAATAGTTTCAAAGATGGGAGTTTTACTTTTCAAAGTGTACTTCAAGGCTTTGGAATTAAGATACGATTTTCTAAGATCATAATTAATGATTTTCAGTATAATGTTTTTATCATATATGCATATATAAATTATGTTGTTAGTTAGATGACGATTTTGATATGCAAGCAATGTTGTCACAAAATATTTTTGATAATATGTATGTATCTATTTATGTTTAATTTTTTTATATCATATACGTCAGGTCAGTACAGCCATACGTAAATATAATATAATTTTATATTTTAAATATATATATATATATATATATATATTATTTAGTTACATGCATATAGTTTACAATTAGTTATAACATCTTATTAAAGTTAATTATATAATTATATATATATAATGTATTATAGTAAAGTTAATTTTCACCAGTAAAATTATTTTATATATATTTTATTAATATTAATTAATATTTAAATCAATTTATTTCATAAATAAATTATATTAATTCGAATATGTTGTGATTTTTTTTTTAAATTTTATAAAATTATATTAGCATCAGATAATCTCTCGGCTAAAAATAAAAACATTTTCTCTATTTTTAAAATAATTGTTTAAAATGACCAAAATTAAATAAATTAATATAAAATTAACTTAAACCGAGAAAAACATGGAAAATTATTTCAAACTTTAAAATATCATTTAGGATTTAGGGGAAATTTATTTTAAATAAAGTTTAGAAATTAACAAAATATATTTGTTAATTTTCAAATGAATTTAATTAAACTGGATTTAAATTAAAAAATATATAATATATTTTAAATAATTTTATTAATTAATATATATAATTATAAATTATAAATTATTATTATGTGTGTGTGTACATATATATAAATTACTATTTATATATATATGTATGTGTACATATATTGTTCACGGTTTAAGAAAATAATTATTTTAGTATTTTAAATAATTTTTTATATTTAAATAAATATATTTTAATAATATGTATATATATAATATTAATATTTTATTTTTGAGATCATATATATATATATATATATGAAAATATATGTGTGTGTGTGTGTATAATACAATTATATAAAATTATTTAAACAAACTTAACATATATACACACAAATACACAGATATATATTTATAACATTTATATAAAATAATATTTTATATACATACATATAGTTGGATAACATATACTAGCATATTGGATAAGCTAGCGTGTCCGTTGCGATGTAAATCCCAACGTCTACACATAGGTATGTTATACCTTATATGGTTGATATGTTACACATGCACATACATATACATATATATGTGTATATCACATACACAGACTCCCCCAATATATAAATTAAATAAAACTATATAATCTGTAAATTTAAATAAAATAAGAGACTTTATTTAAATATTTATAAATGTTCTAAATAAATTAGACTTCGTAGATCCAATAAAGATCCTATAAGGGAATTTTTTTGGAATTCACCCGTAACTTCCGCAGTGAGCTGGCTCAGTTCCAACAATCTGTTCCTTAATCATTCTAAAGTCCAATATCATTGAATTTTCACTTGTGAAAAATCATGGATATACCTTTCCTTTTTGTTTATGCTTATAAATGTATAATCTTTAAACATATGATGTTGTTTAGTGGTGTTTGTTCAATGGTGCTTTTGACTGTTCACTCTCACATTAAAATGTTTAATGCTTTGTGCCAAGACTAATCTTGTGCAATGATGAGCAAGATTATGTGGGCCTAAAATGATTAAATATATATATATATATATATATATATATAACAAGGTTTAGCACTTTATTTTCTATGCTTTCGAATGACAAACTCCTTCAAATAACAAAGGCACATGAAGTTGTTATAGAAAACACAAACATGCTGATTTATTTTTCCATTTATTTATAAATTTTTATTTTTATAATACTCTTTTTGACGGATAATTTTTGAAACATTATGATTTTAAATGTAATGATTTAATTAGTACATATATTTTATATTGATTTTTGAACAAATATTTAAATGTTATGACTTTTTAGTTTCATTATTTCTTTTAATACTATAATTTACACTTCATATAGCAATACTTTGATAAAATAAATAACAATATATGACTTTAATAGTTTTTATTGTTTCCACTACATGGAGTTTTGTTTTAAATACAAACAACTTTTAGTAATTTTACTTATTTTCATAAAATTTTCAGTGTTTACACTTGAAGATCAAATAATCCTTCCAGATCAACTTCAAAGTTTACATTTGCAAAAAAATAATCTGAAATTATATTACCAATAAATTGCTCACATTTTTTAACAAGCAGATTATTTATAGTGACATTTTAAAATTAAATGTCGTAAAGTAAATTTATTAAAAATGAACACGACAAAGTATTTTAAAATTTCTCCATATTGTAGAAGAATTATATTTCAAATATCACAAATATTCTGCCTCACTCAAAATGTTTGATTTTATTAAACTAGCTCACCCAAATGACGTGATATTATTATATATATAAGTCTCTTTTAGACTATATTAGCAAATTTACAAAATTTAAAACCTAAGCAGGACTTTCAATTCAGAGTGGTCATTTGAGAATTGTTTAATACTATTAAATTTTTTAATTTGAACTGAAATCCTTGAATGCATTTGGAACTTTTGAAATCCGATCGTACGAATTTAATAATATTGTTTGAAAAACTTAAACATGTCATATCATATCATATCATATCATTTGGACTTGGTTGGTCTTAAATAATATAATCAAAATATATTTGGTTCATTTAAAGCCAAATGACTTAGATCGAGACGAACACAAACATTTGTTAAAAAATAAAATTTTTGAAATCACATTCAGCACAACATGGATTGAATATTTAAATATCATACATAATTGTTTTACTTTTCATTTCTATGATATTTTCTAGTTAAATTCTAGTTTAAAATATCGTCCAAAATAATTTGCTTTTTAGAGGAAAAATTGTATCTGCGCCAATGGTTTAAGCAAATTGGTTTCGTCATCTTCATACACCATAACTTCATACTTCTTGTGTAGGCACGTCCACACACTCCTTATATCATGTAACATCAAGCCATTGGAACAAAATAATCAAGATGATGTGTAAATTATTAATAAAAGTCAACATAAACATCAATTACAACAGGAAGATGCCAAAATTATCAGTAATTTTATTATAAAATATTGCATATATACATGCAAATAATGAATCAGTCTTCAGTAAGTCACAACCAATGGCAAAAATGAACTTACAACAGTTAGAATCAAAGCCATTTGCTTCACAAATCAAAGATCTTTGACTATATAAACCATTTATAAAGCATTAATGAATTATGCCCGATGAAGCCTTTTGCAACTACGAAAAATAGGGAGATCAGAGTACTTGAATCCAGGAGGCGGCCTGGGAAGATTGCGACACAAGTAATCAACCTCTGCAGCGGATATTGCGATCTTGCTGACTTCTTCCAGAGTAAGAGGAGGAGATGGAACCGACGCCCTTTCATTATCGGAATCGCAATCGAAGTTGAGACGAACAGGTCTGAATGGGCTGGTCTGCCCAGAAAATCCAGATGGAATCGAAGCATGAATTGGCGAAAAGGAGGGCTGTAGAAAGCTTGATCTGGTTTTGGAGTTGTACGCCCTTTGTCTCTTGACCAATTTCAGCTTCGGAACGAATTCCACTTCTATTTTGGATAACCATAGTAACCTCTTGATCGAGAAATCAGCGTTCGCCATGGATTGGATATTAGGGTTTCAGAGGATTTGGGGGTTGATCGAGATATGGCGGCAAAGCAAAGTGAATAGAAGGCAAGTGATAAAAGTTTTGCTTGGATGTGGGTAGCTTAAATAGAAAGCGTGCAGCTAACGTTATTTTTATTTATGGTAAATATTTGAATAAAGAACAGCTCATGCTCACTATACCAACGTTTGGGCTTTTTTTTCCGTTAAAACCATTTTTTTCTGTCTAGTCACAAATTGCACCCGCTTTAAAATATATTACAAATACAAATCACCTGTGCAAATTTTTCCATGTAGAAAAATATATTTAATTGCTACAATTTTTTTTTTAAAACAAAATTATATGAACGCAATTTCAGAATAATGTCTAATTAATATTTCCAATGCAACCATTGAAGAAGAAGAAAAAGATACACGATGAGAAGGTCTAAAACATGACAAAACAGTAGACAATGAGAACAAACACTTTAGAGAGCGTTATCTTCATCATTACACATTACAAAATACTTCCGCTTGAGCGGCATATAAAGTGGTAAAATCGTATTATGTTTATATTACTAGGGAAACTAATTTCGAAATTCAATCAATAATGCCCATAAAAGAAAGATCCAACGATATATTAGTGAAATTCACATTAGACTTACATATTTGAAGCAAACTATGTCGCATATAATATGTATTTTATTATAGGTCCATAATATGATAAGTCCAACTATTTCATATCATATGCATTTTACTATATGCCGATAATAATGTTAGACGTCCAACTAATTTATATACACTGTATTTTAGAGAAATGTGAAATTTTTAAATAATAAAGCAAAATAAGTTGTTAGCACGTCAAAAAATAACGTACAATATAGATATAATAAGCTAGGACAAAAGAAGCATGAACAAAAGATAGAGGTATATTAGCTTGAACAAAATACAATGCCTTAAAGATGAAAACAATAATATATTCGTAAAAGATATGCATATACTAAACAAGTGGAAGATTATCTTGAAAATTTAACTAAAGCAAATGTCCTCAAAAGAAAGTAGAACATGTTAATAGCACATAAGGACTGATGATCTATAAATTAATATTATAGAAGCAGAGGGAAAAGCAGAAATATGAGAATTAATAAGGTAGTCCCAAATGATGTACCTATAGAGGAGTATAAATCGGTAGGAAGTAAAGTAATAAATGACTTAGTATTTGGTCAATTCTTGGTCAAACACCCTGTAACAACCCCACTTTTTAGCAATAATTAATTATTGGTAACATTAGTAATTCATTTAATTAAATAAGAATTTGAAATTTGTTCGATAAATTAGTTTTGAAATTATTTTATAATGGAATTCAAATTATGAGAATAACATTTTATTGCGTGATGTAATCAAAATAAAATATAAGTTTGGAAAGGAAATGATTTGTTAATAAAATTTGTATTTATTTAGATCAAACAGAATTTTATTAAGAGTAAAAAGCCAATATATATATATATATATATATATATATATATATATATATTAGTTTGCTATACAATTTCTAGGCCTAAGCATTTATAGCCAAGCCCAACTTTAATTTCTAGAACTTTCTTTCTTCACTAATATAATCACGTATCCTATTCTATGAGAATCATCTTCCCTGAGAAGTAATACAATAAAAAATCCACCTTATTTCTAAATTCGATAACAAATCTAATCAAATGTCATAAATTATCAAATCAAAGCATATGTATCTCCATGCTCTCAAATAGGTTCTATGAGCAGTAAATTGTATTTCGCCATATTGTTGGAGAGATATCCGTGACCAGGAATGAAGATTGTAGAAGACGTGAGTTTTTCAGGTGAGTGTATATACTTACAAAATCAATGTTCTAATCTATGAATAAAGAAATTCACATTGTTTTGAATTAATTTCTTGACTGTTTTCTTTGCATGCTACTTAAATTGTTGATTAATGATGGTAAAGAGGTTTGTAAGGGGTAGTAGTAGTCATCCCTAGAATGAATTTGTCGTAGGTGATGCTCTGTCCTTGCTATGTGTGTTCCATGCTTATGTGTGTGTCAACGGCTGTGTATATATGCGGGGTTGCGTATAGATATCTAGGAATATGTATGTGTATGTGTGTCTATATATCGTGTTGTGTTATGTTTTTTGTATAGGGGATGTGTGTTGCATACATAGGGCTGAGATTGTTTATGTTGGGGCTGCATATGTAGGAGTATATGGCCAAGTCTATATCATGTTTGAGTACGTGAGGTCATGTTTACCTGTTCCTATATATGTGTATAAATATATATACGTGGAGTATGTCAAGTTATATACGTGGTGAAAGCAAATGGTATAACCGTTTATATAATTTGAATAACTATTATATACTTTACTTATACCTTTACTACACCTGTAATTCAAGTTGTATTCAAATATTGGAACTTTTGTTTGAGAATTCAAAGGTCTGTGTAATGAGGTGTATACAAGTTTGGGATAGTTAGTGTGTACATGTATGGATCGCTGTGTGGTTTTGGAGTGGGGAAATATGCCGCATGTGTGTGTATGTATATGTATGTATGTGTGTGTCTACATATGTATGTATGTATATGTATGTAAGTGTGTAAGCATGCTCTAATGAGTTAAAGTACTATCTCCAAATTGCATGCTTATATATATATATATATATATATATATATATATATATGATCTATGAGTGTGTGTATAGGTGACCGTGCTTGAACATGGAATGGGTGCGGCTGTGTAGTATGGAGTGTAGGTTTTGTTTGTTATTGCTTATATCAATGGTATTTGTTCTAGTGTTGTGGTGCATTTATTTATTATGATTATGACTCTATTTGCTTATCTTGCTTTGATGTATGCTTGTGTGTATTGGTCCTTACATTTGGTACTTAAACTTCTTTTAAAATATAATACATCTACATGTTTGGTTCAATATAAATAAACCTAAACAAATTTATGATGAATATACCATAAATTTTCCTATGCATATATATATATATATATATATATATATATATATATATATATACACAGGCCTATAAATTAAATATAAATCAAATGAAAATGAATTTTCCGGTACGTTTTGCATACAAGTTATTGCGTGTGTGTACTCCTAAGTTTATATATAAATAGAATTGCTGTCGTTTATAAGTTGTATGTGTTACATGGGCCTTTCTAGATGAACATGTACTTGTTTTCAGGACTTATACTGATGCTGCTTCTGTTTCATTTGACCAGAACAAATTTTTATTATTATCTCTGGTTTTTGCCTTATATATATATATATATATATATATATATATATATATATATATATATATATATGAGTACCTTTATGTCTATGCACCAGATGAGTTTGTACGAAACTATATGTGGAGATTAACAATAGGTTATTTAGTTTAATTTTGAATATATATGTGTATGTGTATTTATAATTTATTTTCAATGCTCATAGTTTTATTATAATATAGATATATAATCCAAACAGCTTGCTATTGAATAATCTATAAAAAAAAATTAAAATAGCATTCTGTTATAGAAATTATATATTTTTATTGTTTCATTTTTTAGTACCGATTCGCTTATACTTATTTGAATAATCTTTTTTTTATTATTAACCTTTGATATCTGATTTCTTATACTCTTTATATTGAATTCAATCATATGAATGATTCACCGTTGAGTTGGATTTTTCTGGTAATTTATTATGATACAGTGATGAAACCCTTGTTATGATTTCTTGGATTTATTCTGTGTGACGAGAAAGATGAATAAACGGATTAGTGTTACTGTTTGGTATGGAACTTTCGGTAACACTTTTGCGATTATTCTTTGGACTCATTATATAGTATATTATAGGAGCAAGTGTGATGTGCGAGCACTGAATAAATGGACTAGTAACACTCGGCGGTATGTGATGTCGATGTGTTATTTATTCAGTTATTCTTTGCTTGTGGATGACACTCATACGGAGATATGTAGTGTGTGGGTGACTCTCTGCAGTGAGCATATATGGAGGCTACTAGTTAGCCACATGGATTATGTACGTTATATGTCTATTTATCTTTGTCCATCTCCCTTTATGTTTCAAGAGTGAATATCCACCCTGACGGCCTGATCGAGGAGGTCACGCCCTTGATTCATGGCACCGTTATTGCATTATATTTGATGCGCATCACGAGATTGGTAGTTGGTTGCCCCTTGTGTCGCATAGGCCAGCAGTTAGTTGCCATATATGCGCACACGTCGGTAGTCGTGGCTGAAGTGGCTACGCATTGTCAAACCTATTGTGGATCATTGTCATGATTCCGAGAGGGAGAGGTAATGGTAACCGATGACTATAGAAGTTGTGTCATATGGACCACGTGTTATTCCTAGAGCAAGAAGACGTGTTGTCAGTCTTCCATCTGGTTCCGGTATATGTGGTGTATGGGTGCATGTATATGAGTAGTAGACAGAAATATAATATGTATAGATGAGAATATACTTGAGACTGTATCCAAAGATGATCAACCCCGTATCCTTATCAAGCAGATGGGCTATATTTTACAGCCAGATAGCCTACTTCTTATTGATTAAATTTGTATATTGTTACGATCTAGCCTATATATTCGTTATTGATTTCAGAGTTTTGACGATGATATCTTATAACATGAGATTGAGAGATAATTGGGCATTGCTTCTTGTTAGCCCAATATACTTAGTGATATCTCATCTATTATTATTTTCAAGATTTAGATGATTGTTTTGGATATGTATGATTCACCCATTTGTGTTTATTAAGTGATTTCTAATTTAATGTGTTTTAAATGGGTGATGATATCTTTATATTGATTTGAGATATTTAGGTAATTTAATGCCTTGAGGATTATTCTGTATATGTATATTTTGATATGCCATCTGATGTTTAAATATTTTTATTAGAGATATCATATAATTCTTCCTTGTTTATACTATATCATCTTATTTATAATCCATGATTGGACATGGTCTAACCCGGGTGTTATTTTATAATACTCATGTTAGTCCGAGTCATTTCAGGTATAGGGACGATATGCCTAGCTTGTATTTCATTAGGCTTAGAAGAGTTCTATATTAGGATTATTATATGATATTTGTGGGACATTGTTTCATTATATGTATATGTATATGTATATGTTTTTGACATATGAATTGTATTATATAACATTAATGTATTTATGTTATATGTTATCGCTGTGATTAACTCTGTGCTCTTTGTAATTCACCATATATTATGTATCGTTCTGTCCTAGAGGCACATGTGTTTATTGCTTTCTGCCGATAATGTGTACTTATGACCGAGTTATATATTAGATGTTTTAATACATACCAGTGTTAGTCCAAGGCAATAGTCACATGTGCACCCCATATGGTCTCGTTCTCCATATTATCTGACCGTATTACTTATACTCTTGGATAATATGGGTATAGAGATGGGGTGTTACAATATGGTGTCAGAGCGAGTTTCAGAACAATATATATTGCATTTATAAGACACGAGTCATTGTCCTAGATGAGACTTAGGGTCCCTAGACCTGGGAGGCATGAGAAATTTTTATAGTAAGAAATAGTATATTATGTATGTACAGGATGGTTACTGGGGTAATCATCGGAGGACATATTTATGACTTTATAAATATATGTGTTAAATTATACGATTAATTTTTCTTTTAAGTTTGAAGTATAAAGTGGTTGGAGTAGGAAGGACGAAAGGAGCAACTCCAACAAATAGCTTTTGTATTTATAATTTGGAATGGTTTGTTATTGCATTTTAATCTGTTGTTTATGATATTAAATGGAGTTTTGAATTGTTTAATCAAAATGCACAGTGGAATTATTTTTTTCGCTGAGTACCCTTATTGAGTCTCTTGTGTTTTTTGATAATTTGAATTTGATGATGTTGAATTTTATTTAGAATTTGTGTACATTTATTTAAGTTGTGAAGTGAATTTAAGTATTGATCTTTATTTATTATAAATATTTTAAAGTTATTGAATGTTTGATAGAAATAAATATTCATAATATATATTAATGTTGAATTATTATTATTAAATGATTTTGGAAAATGTACATATATATTGTATAGTATAATATTAAAAGAAAATTTGAAAATAAACTGGTAAAGTTTTGTTGAAACTATTATATCAAATCATTCATGGAAATGAAATTTGTAGATACTTTTGAATTAAAAATTGCGTTAACTTGTCCATTGAGTGTGTTAAGAATTTTGATCGATGCGGGCGCACACGTATTCGATGGAAATTCTTAAACACTTGAACGAGACATGTGAACACGATGATTTATATTGATATAAATAAATTATAGAAGGTTAAAGTATTTTGGAAATAGAGTTGAGTATTTTAAATGAGAAATCAAGAAATGTTTTAATTAGAAATCATTTGGAAGTAAAATTGTATTAATGTTCGTATAGTGGTTTAAGAATTCTAGTCGATACGTCTAATCAACGTTATCGATAGGCATTCTTAAACATTAGTACGAGACATTAGAACAAAATATTTAGAAATATATTTATAATTTTAATGATATGTTGGTATAGTTAGAAATGTTAAGAATCTTATTGAGTTTGGAGTTTTGAATAAAAGAAAGGGCATAATGTAAACATTATTGATTTTAGATTATGGAAAAGTTTAAATTCATTAATGAATGTAAGTAATATTATTATGTATAATTGAATGAGTTTTAATTAAATTTTTGAGACACTAAAACAGAATGCAATAAATGATTTAAAAGTGTATTTATGAGAGTAATGAAGTTGAGAATTAATAATAATAATAATAATAATAATAATAATAATAATATATTAAAGGACATTTTAGTAAATATAAAATTGAGATTTCGGCTGAAAGTTTATTAATAAATTTTTGGGGTTTTTAGAATCAGTTGGGAAATTTGAATTTGATTATGGTTGAATCAAATAAAATGAAATTTTGAAAACAATTTATTATTATTTAGTGTTTAAAAATGGATTGTTTAAATATAGTATTTCAAAAATTTGAAAGGAAACTTTTACTTTTATTGAATATTTGTTATAATTGGATTGTTATAGATTTTCCCTTATGAGAAATTGCGAGAACACAATTTAGTTAAGGGGGAAGTCCGTAGCAACCCCATTTTTTAGTAATAACTAATAAATGGTAATATTAGTAATTCATTTAATTAAACAAGAATCTGGAATTTGTTCGACGAATTAGTTTTGAAATTATTCTATAATGGAATTCAAATTGTAGGAATAATATTTTATAGAGGTGATGTAATCGAAATAAAATATAAGTTTGGAAGGGAAATGATTTTTTTTATAAAACTTGTATGTATTTAGATCAAATAAAATTTTATTAAGAGTAAAAAACCAATATATATATATATATTAGTTTTCTTTACAATTTCTTAGCCTAAGCATTTATACCTAATGTAATAACCTGCATATTTTACGATTGTATATTTAAATATTTTATTTATGTAGATCATCGTTAGTCGGACAAAAGTCTGAAGTGCAACTTTTTATAAACAGTCGAATTAGGACTCGAGACCAATTTTCCATTGAGTCCAAAATGGCGTCTGCGACCTTTTTGAGTATAAATATCGATATGTTTGGAGTTGACTAGACTTTTGCTATTTTTCTATGGGGCTTTGGGTTTGGGTTTCTGTAACGGCCCTGAATTTCCGACCCAGTTTAAAATTTTAAATCCATTATTTTAAAATAAAAATTCGAAATTTATATACGATCTCAATTAACGTCCAAACTTCGTTTATAAGATGCGTCTAGTGAGTTATGGGTATAGGAAAAGTTTTGTCGCAAAATATTGCAATAAATTTCGTTCGCGTTTTTACCGAATATCAGTTCATTTTAAACTACGAAAAAATTATCTTTCGAATCCAAATATTTTTACACGGTAATGTTGTAAAAATTTATCTGATCAAGACATCTCAATTTGTTTCGTCAAATACCGTCATCGCCTATTCCATTTAAATTGTTTTGATAAACAAACAATTTAATCGGCGTAAATTATCGTATCGAAATTATCTGTGTACCGTTGGAAGCGTCTCATCGCGTTGATCAAAATGGTATATTCGTTCGTGCAAATCGAAGTCCGACGTAAACGTCGCGTAAATTTAACCGTTCCAGATGGATCGGTTAAACCATATTCAGCCTAAATAAATTCACAGCCCGTATCCATTTAAAATTTGAAAAAGAAAATACAGCTGATTGGTGAATTAAATTGGGTAGTTGGCAGCTGAGAAATTGAGCATGGGAAGTTGTAAATTTGGGAAACAGGCAAAGCGTTTCATATTTCAAAGCAAACATTACTGACGTTCTTAGCTGATTATAGAGATTAAAACGAAAACAAACGTGCCATTTCACTGCTTACTCCTCTATAGCTTCAGGTACGAACAAAATTCATTTCATCTTCTCTTTCTACTAACTTCCCATGCTTTCTTCTTCTTTTCCACTTTATTCACTAAAAAAAAGATAATAACCGAGCATACCCATACCCCTCTACCATTTCACACCGCATGTTGTCTTCACCACCTCCCTTCGACCGTCCTTCAACTCGCCGCCTAGACACGCCGCCGTCACGCAAACCCCAGTCACAACCGACCGCGCCATCGCTTCCCTCTTTCCCTTGCTTCGCCGTCGCCCTGCCACTACCATTGCCTCCAATTTCCAGTCACCCCTCCTCCGCACGCACGCGCATCCATGCTCTCCGCAACCAAAGAGCGCCTCCTCAGCCACCACTTCCCGAAACGCACCATTCCCTCAGCCACCACGCGCTAGCGTACCACCCTCCTCTCCATTGTCCACGCAACCCAAACCTTTGTTTCGCCATCCATCTATTCGGCTTCTTGTTTCCTCCGCCTCCTGAACTTCGCCACCCCTTGCGCATCGACCAGGCACCGTCGCCACCATCCTGTCCCCTGCCTCGCCGCGCCAGTACCCAACCCTGACCTCGTGTGTGTGTGATGATGCGCTGTGCATATTGTGTGCATGCATACGTGGAGCCGAGTGAGTGCAGCGATACGCGAATGCATATATGCGTGGGAGCTTGCATTTAGAAGATGAAACAGTCTCGGTTTCGTTTGTTTTTTTTGAAGAAAAAAGAAAGGGAGATTTGTTCGTGTGTAAGAAAATGAAATGCAGGCTAGTATTTTGAAGTCTCGGCTTTGTGAAAAAAAGAAAAAAAATGGAAAATGGATGAAATGCATATGCATGTGATGCAGTATGCATTGGTGAAGGAGATAGTGTTCTGTGCAACAGTCTTTGGAAAAATAAACTAATGAATGAAGAGATAGTGTACTGTTGCTTTGTGCAATAGTAGCAGTATACCGTCGCTTCCAATTGTTGCTAAAAAGAATATTTATGCAACATCTATTTTGTTACTGATATAGTAACCGTTTCTCTTCTCTATTTTATGCAGAAGCAACCGGTTGAGTTCCTTTTGCAGCAGCATCGATTTCTCAGCTTTCGTTCTTTTCTTCGTCATTGGTAAACGCATCTATATAATTTTATAAATTATATATGAACGTTCAATTGAATTAATATCGTCTTTCTTTTTTCGATAATTGTAGTATTCCATTTGTTCGTGTTGTACCAATTTTATTCGTGCTTCTTCGTGCATTCTCTAACCACGAACGGTGAATTAATTTTCATGACTTATATTCTTATACAAGTTTGGTTGATAAATGATTGATTGTTTGATGTTGAAATTGGACGTTTGATTGTTAATGTAGTAAGTGATAAATAATTTGAAATTGAAATTGACATAGGATAGTTATATTTGATATATATTGAATTTGATTAGATGACATTCAAAAAATTTGGCCCCTTTTAAAGGTTAAATTAATTGACACGTAGAATTTGGTTAATTTCACCTTGAACCATTTAAATGTATGTTATTTAAATTGATGTAGTATGAAATTGAATAATAGATATCAAGCGAAGAACCGTATAGATATTAGTGTAATAATCTTTAATCTACATGAAATGATAGTGTAGATTCTAGAAATAATTATATTAATTTGCATAAACAACAAATGTAAATTAGTACGATTATTTCGAGATTATTTAAATAAATTATTGGATTGATATTGATGTTTGCTATTGCTTGTTTATTTACTTTGACACCATCCCAATTATCACACTGCAAATTCCCTTTACTATGCTTTGATTTTTGAATTGAAATGGAATCGGGTTGAAATGATAAATACCCAAATGAACTTGACTTAGGATAGAGAATTAAATAAAGCCCGATTGGTCAATAATTTGATTTAAAAATAAAATAAAGATTTCATTTGAATAAATAATAAGATTTTGAAATGAAGTTGGAATTTGAATTTTAATGAAAGGAAAATGTTAGTATTTAATAATCTGAACAAAACATTAACATAGTTATTGATAAAAGAACGTTGTTTAAAATTAATTATTTTATAATTAAATTTGTAATTATTTAATAATTAAATTTGGAATTATTTAATAATTAAATTTGAAATTATTTAGTAACTAAGTTTTGAAATTATTTAATAATCAAGTTTTGAAATTATTTAATAATTAAATAAGATTGGATTATTTAATAATTAAATAAAATTGAATTCTTTAATAAGCAAAATTGAACTTCTTGAATAAGTGAAATTAAGTTTCTTTATTAATTGAGTTTTGAATTTGTAACCAAGTAAATAAATAAGTGATTTATTTAAATTAATGTACGACTTGAAATTTAAAGAATTTGATTTGACGAATTTAATTTAATTTAATTTGTAAGTTTTGATATAATGGAGTTGAACTTAAATAATTGATTTAATAAATTGGAAATTAGATAGAAAATGTTTTGAATGATAAATTAACTTAACGAATATTGAATGAAATCGATCAATGAATTTAAATTGATTTGAATGATAAATTAAATATATCTAAATGATTACGGAATGAAACTTATATACGAATTTAAATCAATATTTGAATTATTTTAAATAAAAATTGAAATTGAATTATAGAGTTTTGAAATGGTAAATTTAGAAGTTATGAAACGTAAATTGTGGAAATTGTTTTAGAAAGACAAATGAAATGTTGGTTTACAAATTCTAATTGAAATTGAATTTGATTTGATTTTGAAATATATTAAACGACCAATCAGTGTAATAATTACGAAAGTTATTAAAGAGACCGGAATCGGTTAGGGACATACTCACTGTCTAAACCGAAACCACTATAATAACTATACGTGGAATGTGATCCAGAATGAAGTGGTTGGAATGACGTACGTGATGATTGAACAAAGAGAATGATAATGGATAGCCTTGACACAAGTGTCAAATTGGAAATGACTAAAACGGGAGCCGTGTCGGGTCAAATGGGGTTAGTTACCTTGAGCGAACACATTTCTTCGTAAACTACTCATTATTTGTTATTGATTGGTGCGCACCCTTGAATTTGGAGTGTTGTTTCGCGGTATTGCGATCGTAGCGGCGATGCGTTCTCACCAGTCCGAATCAGGCAAATGGTAGTTTCACTACCTTGGGTATTGCCTCATGTGTCTTGTCATACTTGTATCCCTATATACGCGACCACTATGAATTTGTTTCGTATTATACCTATGGAGTACTCCCTGATATCCCACTAGTTTACGGTGGAGTTTACAGTGTTGTGTAGACTATAATGCTATATAAATGTGTTAAGGGGAACAATGGTAATGCCTTAACATTATTTTGATATTTACTTTACTGTTAGACATTATCTACTTATCGTATATTACTATGTATAGATAGTTTAACGGATCCTGAAAGATGTTATTCCATTCATCTTTGATTTATTGTTATTTCAATTTGAACCATATTATCTGTATAAGAATATATGTCCTGATTCGAGTGTTTGTTTATGCTTTTGCTCAGATCAGACTGAGGATTTCTGTTGCTGCGCTACTTGGAAGCTGAAGACCTGAAGACTATCATTATCTTTATCTTATCAATATTGCTCTTTCATATTTGGATATTATCAGACATCTGTGTTGTTCTATTTCAGTTTTACTTGAGACATTGTTGTATTTTCTCAGTAGCCTCAGAACTACTATTATGACTATGTTGTAATTCCGCTGCACTATTCTGTTATGTTATTTCTATGATTCTGTGATGATTCTCATTTATATACATATACTTCATTGATGATTCGTGTTTTGTACTATTCAAGTTGACCTATGGATTATTGTCAAATTTAAATGGTACAAATATACGGGTTGTTACAGTTGGTATCAGAGCTTTGGTTCCTGAAAACCTTAGCCTGTGGAGTTTTAAAGCTCATTAGAGATAGGGTAACCATACCCTAGAATGAGTAGATTCATTTTAGAATCCATATCCTTTGATTCCATCCTTCTTATTGAATTCATTTGATTAGAAATTCCTTAAGATCTATGAATCTCTATCTTTGATTCTAAATCACTTTTGGTATTCCAGGATGACTACCAGAAGGAATGCTAGAGGCGGGGGTAGAGGAAATGCTCCCGAGCCACGTGCCCCAGCTCCTGCAGTCAAGTCTTCCACTCTAAGCAAGGAATACACCCAGCTCGGCAGAGTCAAATTCTCTGGTTCCGAGAGCATCATTGAAGCCCAACAGTGGCTGAAAAGTATGGAAAGGATCTTCACTGGCCTTGAGATTACTGACGCGCAGAAGCGTAAATTGGCCGCTTGGCAGCTTTAGGATGCAGCACAGGATTGGCGGGAGTCAGTCACCTCTCGTACTGACGAAGAGACTATCACCTGGGCTCAGTTTAGGTAGTAATCTAACTGAAATTGCATCCAAATATAAATTCCTTCTATCTTGCCAAATTTTTACTCATCTTTATATCACTTGTAAATAGGGATTCCTTTACGGCTCAGTGGATGCCAGCAGCCGGAAAGGCCCATCTTTATCGATCATTTATGGACCTCAAGCAGGGCAATATGACCTTCTACGAATATGAAAGAAAGTTCAACGAATTCTCCAAGTTCGGACCTGGCTTGATTGATACTCCACTGCTGAAGAATGAAAAATTCATCCATGGAGCACGCCCAGAGTATTACGAACTCCTCACAGCTCATGTCCATGGCACTTTCACCGAGATGATGGATTTTGCTCTTAGGTATGAGGGAAAGCCAAAAGGAACATCAGTCACCAAGGCTCCAGTTACTCAGCCATCCTCTAGTGAGACTGGGAAGAGGAAGCCAAATTTTGCGCAACAGAAGAAGAACTGGTAGAAGAAATTCGGGCTTGGCTATTCTCAGAAGAAGCCCATTGACATATCCTCTATCACTTGCTTCAACTGCAATCAGAAAGGTCATTATGCCAGTAGTTGCAAATCCCCAAAGGGTACGACTATTCCGCCACCGGCCAGATGGCCAAGAGAGATGTTTGTCACATTTTCTTAGAGCCAACACATTTTAAGAAGGACCGCCCTACCCAGAAGAGGGGCACTCCATCTGGAGTTTTTGCTTTTTCCACACCTACCCCGGAAGTTCAGGATGACCAAGGTACATTTACATAGTACTTTTATGTTGCATACCTTACCTGTTAGAGTTCTATTTGACACTGGAGCAACACATAGTTTCATATATATTGATTTATGTAACAAGCTTGGATTGGAACCTATACTTGCATCTACCTTCTTATGTGCATAAACCCTATTGGAGGACCCGCTAACCTCAAGAGGGTGTGCAAATATGTCATGCTTATGTATGCCATGCATCGTTTCACTTGGGATTTCTTTGTACTTGGATTCGAGGCATTCAATATCCTATTAGGTATTGATTAGCTACGAAAGTTCGAAGCCGTTATCTCTTGCAAAGCTCGAACCGTCTCTCTAATTGATGACAAGAGTATACCATTAGTTATTAAAGGTAAATCGCCTCAAGATTGTGCTGGGAGTTTTATATTCTCTCTTGAATCTCATCCAAATGATCTAAGCTCTACTCCAGTTGTTCAACTCTTTTCTAATGTGTTTGGAGAAGTCAATTCTCTACCACCTCCTCGGGAAATCTAATTCTGCATCGACCTTATACCTGGTGCTCGATCAGTAGTTCTCCTTCCCAGGAGAATGGCTTCGAAAGAGAAGGCAGAATTGAATGTTCAGATTGAAGATTTATTTGCTAAAGGCTTGATTCGGAGAAGTCATCCAGAATGGGGTGCTGCAGTTGTATTCGTCATAAAGTCTGATAGTTCTCTCAGAATGTGTGTGGACTATAGAGAGCTAAACAAGCTCATACACAAGAACGGATATCCAATGCCCTGCATTAACGATCTATTCGACCAGATCCATGAGCGAAAGTTTTCTCTCAACTCGATCTGGCTACCGGCTTTCACCAACTTAGAATTGCTGAAGAGAGTATTCCTAAAACAGCATTCCGCACTGAAAATGGTTTCTTTGAATGGCTGGTTATGTCGTTTGGTCTTACTAATGCTCCAACTTATTTCGTCGACTTGATGAATAGAGTTTTTCGGGATGTTCTTAACAAGTTTGTTCTTGTTTTCATCGATGATATTCTCGTCTTCTCTAAAGATGAGAAAGAGCATAGGTCACATTTGGGTTTTGTTCTTGAAACTCTTTACAGACATCAGCTTAAAGCCAAGTTTTCAAAATGCCACTTTGGAGAGATCAAGTTCGATTTCTTGGCCATATTGTCTCGGAGAATGGGATTTCGGTCATTCCAACTAAGATCGCCGTAATCAATATAATTTCCATCCTTACTTGTCAATTTTATCTAAACATCTTATCACCGTCTAAACTCGAATCCCTTGAATTTGCAGGATTGGGAGACTCTCAAAACTCCTACAGACATTCGTAGCTTCTTGGGCTTGGCCGGCAATTATCGCAGGTTTATAGAAAACTTTGCTCATATTGTCGCATCACTTACCGCACTGACCAAAAAGAATGTAAAATTTATTTGGAGTGAAAATTGCGAACCAGCTTTCAATGAAATGAAGCGAAGGTTGACTTCTGTCCCAGTTCTTACAGTTATTGACGGTAGCGAAGGATTAACCATCTATACTGATGCCTGCCGTGATGGATTAGGAGCAGTTTTAATGTAGCAAGGAAAGGTAATTGCCTATGCTGGTCGACAGTTAAAGACCCATGAAGTAAATTATGTAACACACGATTTAGAGCTTCTTGCGGTTATATTTGCTCTTAAGCAATGGAGGCACTATTTATTAGGAACCAAATTTGAATTATTCACAGACTACAAGTCATTGAGATATATTTTCTCACAAAAGGATTTGAACCAGAGACAAGTCCAATGGCTCGAATTCTTAGCTGCATATGATCTTGATATTAACTACACTCCATGGAAAGCAAACACTGTAGCCGATGTGTTGAGCAGAAACCAAGCAATGGCATGTTGTAATCTTGTTGAAGGAATGTTATTCCAGCTCGTCGTCTCCCCGCTCTTATGAATCGCATCATAGCAAACAATATGAAGACACCTTGCTCTATCATATTAAAGAAATAGTTCTCGGTAGAGTCGGAAATGCTAATAGTAAGATGGGTGCACAAGTTGATAGTAATGGAGTCTTGAGAATTGACAATCGTATTTGTGTTCCTAATGTTGATGGTCTAAGACAGGAAGTGCTGAGAGAAAACCATCAATCTTCGCTTTCATTTCATCCTGGAGTCACAAAGATGTATCAAAATATGAAGAAGTTATATTGGTGGAGTGGGATGAAGCGGGATATTTCTACCAATGTTAGTAGATGCACAACTTGCCAATAAGTTAAAGCTGGTCACAGAAAGACGGCATGTTTACTTCAACCTCTAGACATTCCAGGTTGGAAGTGGGAGTAGATTTCTATGGACTTTATTGATGGGCTACCAAGGACTAGAAGGGGTAACGAAAGCATTTGGGTGATTGTCGATAGACTGATGAAGTCCGCTCATTTTATTCCAGTTAAGACGACTCGTACAGCTTCGAGTTTGGCCAAGATATACATGAGAGAAGCTATTAATCTTCATGGTGTACCATCTAGTATTGTATGCGATAGAGATCCTATTTTCACTAGTAAATTCTGAAAGGCATTTTAGGATACTTTGGGCACCAAACTAAAACTAAATCTGAGCATAGCATATCATCCTCAGACAGATGGCCAAACTGAGAGGGTGAATTAGATTTTGGAAGACCTTTTCCGAGCTTGTAATATAGACTTTGGTGGATCCTGGAAAGATCACCTTCATTTGGTTGAATTCACTTATAATAATAGTTATAAGGTAAAGAAATCGAATTTTAAATTTGAATAAGTATATTTGAATTGAAAATAATTATCTTTAATAAAATCAGCCAAGCATTGGTATGGCACCGTTCGAAGCCTTATATGGACGGCCGTGCAAATCACCAGCTTGTTGGATTGAGTCTGGAGATCGATTAGTGCTTGTCCCAGAAATAATTATGGAAGCTTCCGAGAAAGTTGAAGAAATCAGGAAGAAGATAAAGACGACGCAGGATAGACAGAAGAGCTACGCTGACAGAAGAAGGAGAGATCTCGAATTCAGTGTAGGAGACGAAGTATTTCTGAAAGTGTCACCTTTGAAGAATGTTATTCAATTTGGAAGGAAAGGAAAGCTTGCTCCCAGATTTGTTGGTCCGTTTGAGATTACGGAAACGGTTGGAACCTTAGCCTATAGAATTGCATTACTAGAAAAGTGCACCGGTAGGCACAATATGTTCCATGTCTCACATCTCCGCAAAGTTATGCGCGATCCATCTATGACCATTCCCACTGCTTAGTTGGAAGAGTTAGTTATTGAGCCTGACTTGACTATTGAGCGAAATCCACTTCGGATAGTCGATCGTGAGACGAAGCAACTTAGAAGGAAGTCAGCCAATCTCGTCAAAGTCCAATGGAGTGTAGACGAGCGAGATTGCACATGGAAAACTGAGGATAGCATTCGGGATTCAAACCCTGAATTACTATTTTCAGGTATAATTCAATTTTCTTAAAATCTACCTTGACTTTTTTGCTTGTTTCTTTCCTACTTCTCCCGTCTCTTTCCTTTTTTAGGACGAAAAGTTTTGAGTGGGGAAGATTGTAACGACCCTGAATTTCCGACCCAATTTAAAATTTTAAATCTATTATTTTAAAATAAAAATTTGAAATTTATATACGATCTCAATTAACATCCAAACTTCATTTATAAGATGCGTTTAGTGACTTATGGATATAGGAAAAGTTTCGTCGCGAAATATTGCAATAAATTTCGTTCGCGTTTTTACCGAATATCAGTTCATTTTATACTGCGAATAATTTATCTTTCGAACCAAATATTTTTACACAGTAATGTTGTAAAAATTTATCTGATCAAGACGTCGCAATTCGTTTTGTCAAATACCGTCTCGCCTGCTCCATTTAAATTATTTTGATAAATGAACAATTTAATCGGCGTAAATTTCGGGTTTGGATATAACTATCATATCAAAATTATCTGTGTACCGTTGGAAACGCCTCTTCGCGTTGATCAAAACGGTATATTCATTCGTGCAAATAGAATTCCGATGTAAACGTCGCGTAAATTTAGCTATTCCAGATGGACTGGTTATACTTTATTCACCCTAAATAAATTCACAGCCCATACCCATTCAAAATTTGAAAAAGAAAATACAGCTGATTGGTGAATTAAATTGGGTAGTTGGCAGCTGAGAAATTGAGCATGGGAAGTTGTAAATTTGGGAAACAGGCAAAGCATTTCATATTTCAAAGCAAACATTACAGATGTTCTCAGCTCAATATAAAGATTAAAATGAAAACAAATGTGCAATATCACTGCCTACTCCTCTATAGCTTCAGGTACGAACAAAATTCATTTCATCTTCTCTTTCTACTTACTTCCCATTCTTTCTTCTTCTTTTCCACTTTATTCACTAAAAAATAAAATAACCGAGCATACCCATACCCCTCTACCATTTCACTCCGCACATTGCCTTCACCACCTCCCTCCGACCGTCCTTCAACTCGCCGCCTAGACGCGCCGCCGTCGTGCAAACCCCAATCACAACTGACCGCGCCATCGCTTCCCTCTTTCCCTTGCTTCGCCGTCGCCATGCCACTGCCATCGCCTCCAATGTCTAGTCACCCCTCCTCCGCGCGCACGCGCATCCATGCTCTCTGTAACCGAAGCGCGCCTCCTATGCTACCACTTCCCGAAATGCACCATTCCCTTAGCCACCACGTGCTGGCTTACCACCCTCCTCTCCATTGTCCACGCTACCCGAACCTTTGTTTCGCCGTCCATCTATTCGGCTTCTTATTTCCTCCGCCTACTGAACTTCGCCACCCCTTGCGCATCGACCAGGCACCGTCGCCACCACCCTATCCCCTGCCTCGTTGCGCCAGTACCCAACCCTGACCTCGCGTGTGTGTGATGCGCTGTGCATATTGTGTGCATGCATACGTGGAGCCGAGTGAGTGTAGTGATACGCGAATGCGTATATGCGTGGGAGCTTGCATTTAGAAGATGAAACAGTCTCGATTTCGTTTGTTTTTTTTTGAAGAAAAAAGAAAGGGTGATTTGTTCGTGCATAAGAAAATGAAATGCAGGCTTATACTTTGAAGTCTCGGCTTTGTGAAAAAGAAAAAAAGAAAAAAAAGAAAAATGGATGAAATGCGCATGCATGTGATGTAGTATGCATCGGTGAAGGAGATAGTGTTCTGTGCAACAGTCTTTGGAAAAATAAAATAATGAATGAAGAGATAGTGTCATGTTGCTTTGTGCAATAGTAGCAGTATACTATCGCTTTCAATTGTTGATAAAAAGAATATTTATGCAACATCTATTTTGTTACTGGAATGTAGTAACCGTTTCTCTTCTCTGTTGTATGCAGAAGCAACCGTTTGAGTCCCTTTTGCAGCAGCATTGATTTCTCAGCTTTCGTTCTTTTCTTTGTCATTGGTAAGCGCATCTATATAATTTTATAAATTATATATGAACGTTCAGTTGAATTAATATCAGCTTTATTTTATCGATATTGCAGTGTTCCATTTGTTTGTGTTGTACCAATCTATTCGTGCTTCTTCGTGCTTCGTCGTGCATTCTCTAACCACGAAACGTGAATTAATTTTTACGACTTATATTCTTATACTAGTTTGGTTGATAAATGATTGATTGTTTGATGTTGACATTAGAGGTTTAATTACTAATGTAGTAAGTGATAAATAATTTGAAATTGAAATCGACGTAGGATAGTTAGATTTGATATATGTTGAATTTGATTAGATGACATTTGAAAATTTTAACCCCTTTTAAAGGTTAAATTAATTGACACGTAGAAATTTGGTTAATTTCACCTTGAACCATTTAAATGTATGTTATTTAAATTGATGTAGTATGAAATTGAATAATAGATATCAAGCGAAGATCCGTATAGATATTAGTGTAATAATCTTTAATCTATATGAAATGATAGTATAGATTCTAGAAATAATTATATTAATTTGCATAAACAACAAATGTAAATAATACGATTATTTTGGGATTATTTAAATAAATTATTGGATCGATATTGATGTTTGCTATTGCTTGTTTATTTACTTTGACACCATCCCAGTTATCACACTGCAAGTTCCCTTTGCTATGCTTTGATGTTTGAATTGAAATGGAATCGGGTTGAAATGATAAATACCCAAATGAACTTGACTTAGGATAGAGAATTAAATAAAACCCGATTGGTCAATAATTTGATTTAAAAATAAAATAAAGATTTTATTTGAATAAATAATAAGATTTTGAAATGAAGTTGGAATTTTAATTTTAATGAAAGGAAAATGTTAATATTTAATAATCTGAACAAAACATTAACATAGTTGTTGATAAAAGAACGTTGTTCAAAATTAATTATTTAATAATTAAATTTGGAATATTTAATAATTAAATTTGGAATTATTTAATAATTAAATTTGGAATTATTTAATAATTAAATTTGAAATTATTTAATAATTAAGTTTTGAATTTATTTAATAATCAAGTTTTGAAATTATTTAATAATTAAATAAGATTGGATTATTTAATAATTAAATAAAATTGAATTCTTTAATAAGTAAAATTGAACTTCTTGAATAAGTGAAATTAAGTTTCTTTATTAATTGAGTTTTGAATTTGTAACCAAGTAAATAAATAAGTGAAATTGAATTTCTTTAACAAGAAATAAAATGTGATTTATTGAAATTAATGTAAGACTTGAAATTTAAAGAATTTGATTTGACGAATTTAATTTAATTTGTAAGTTTTAATATAATGGAGTTGAACTTAAGTAATTGATTTAATAAATTGGAAATTAGATAGAAAATGTTTTGAATGATAAATTAACTTAACGAATATTGAATAAAATCGATCAATGAATTTAAATTGATTTGAATGTTAAATTAAATATATTTAAATGATTACAGAATGAAACTTATATACGAATTTAAATTAATATTTGAATTGTTTTAAATAAAAATTGAAATTGAATTATAGAGTTTTGAAATGGTAAATTTGGAAGTTATGAAACGTAAATTATGGAAATTATTTTAGAAAGACAAATGAAATGTTTTTTTTTTTTTTTTTTTTTTTTTTGGAGAAGACAGCGGGGTTGACTGGACCCCTACCAGATTTTTATAAATAAGAAAAAAGAAGATAACAAACACACACACACAACAGAAGAAGGAAAACAAAATTGGAAGAGAAGAACAACAGAAAGCAAAGACCTACAAAAAAAAGGAACCACCACAGAACAAAACCCCACAAATGCAAGACATAAACCCAAGCACAAGAAAAAGCATCAGGCTATCCCCACAAGTCATTTTGATGTGGGGAGAAACAATGACCAGAATCACGTAACCCACACTTTATCTCGTTCATCAATTTAATCCAAAAGCTCGAAGCTGACAATGCCACATTTTTGAAGCAACGCGTATTCCTCTCCAACCATACATTGCGTATATAAACTTTTAGCACGTAGAACACTATATCCCATCTACTAGGTCGCCACCTAGTTGCTTTACGAAGGACATTCCAGTCAGCAGAGGAGATACCTTGAATATCAACGACTCCAGCTTTATTCATGACAGACATCCACATGTTAACAAGAAAGCTGCATTCAAAAAGAATGTGATCAACCGATTCAGGTGATGCATTGCAAAAGACACAGAGGTCATCCACGTTCATGCCTAGAGCAATAAGCTTATCCCTTGTCTTCATAGCTTTGTTAATAGCTCTCCAAAGAAACACATTATCAGAGGAAGTCGAATACGCAGTCCAAACAACTTTGACCCAAATGCAAGCAGGCAACTCGTCTACGTTAGCAATGTGATTGTAAACTAATCTGATGCTATGCGGTTTCCCACACCAGGAAAGAGCATGTTCATTTTCTATAATTACTTTGCGGTTAGCCAAGCTTCTCCACAGGGTGTTAACAGAATGATTACTAGTATTCGGAGCACACAACTTCTCATCAGTTATATAATTAATTGCCTTTGCATTAGTACCAATACCGGATTGCTGCAAATCTTGAGCAGTCAACAGATTGGCTAAGATGCAACCATTTTTAACCCAAGGATCCTTCCAAAAGCTCACATTACTGTTAAGGGTTAAACTGAATTTAAGAATGGGAAGTAAAAGTGGCCTTATGCACATAATTTTCCGCCAAATCCAGCTACTACCCTGAGCAACCTCCATAGACCAGAAGTCATTTTCCTTTATATGATATCTCCATGTCCACCTCACCCATTGACTGTCCTTCTTCACTAATATGGCATTAACATGAGTGCTAATAGCAGCAATATTCCACTGTTTGATGTTAATGATACCAAGGCCACCTCTTCTTATCGGCTTTTCCAAGATTGAATATGAAACAGGTATTATTTTCCTATTGTGAATGGATCCAGTCCATAGGAATCTCATCATTGCAGCTCTGATCATGTGGAGAAGCTTGGATGGAAGAATGTAACTTCTTGCCCAATAAACAGTCATAGAAAAACAAACAGCTTTAATCAACACAAGACGCCCAGCGAAGGATAGAAGTTTAGTTGTCCAATACGACAACCGTCTTGTGATTCTCTCAAAAAGAGGAAGGCAAGCAGATTTGGAGATTCTCGACGTACACAAAGGAAGACCCAGATAAGTCATGCTATTAGACATTGGTTGCAAACCAGAAAGATCCTCAATTCTGTTCCTCTCATTGCTGCATAAACCAGCAATCAGAATATGGGATTTGGAAGTGTTCAGTTTGAGGCCAGTGGCTCTGTGGAACCTGTTCAATATATCGTGGATATGCTGAATGGACTGTTCAGACGGCTTCGTGAAGATCATTATATCATCGGCAAAAAATAGGGATGAAATGCAAAGGTACTGACATTTCGGATGGTATGCAACACTTTTGTCTTCATACTTGGAGGAAAGCATGCAGGTGAGAGCCTCCATAACAATGATAAACAAATAAGAAGAAATTGGGTCCCCTTGCCTCACACCTTGCTTCCCTCTGAAGTACCCATTAGATAACCCATTATAACTCAGAGAGTACGTAGGAGTGGAAATGCACACATACACCCAGGCGACGAACACCTTAGGAAATCGCATTACTGACATTATTCGAACAATAGAAGACCATTGCAAACTATCATAGGCTTTACTTAAGTCAAGCTTCATCATAGCACGTGGAGAAATCTGGCTTCTGCCATAGCCATTAATTAACTCATGAGCTAACAAAACATTGTCTAATATGTTTCTACCAGGAATGAAGGCAGCTTGATTGGGGGAAATTATTGTTGGCAGAACTTGAACAAGCCTAGCAGCAAGGATTTTAGATATGCATTTATAAACTATGTTGCAGCAAGAAATCGGTCTGAAGGAAGCAGCATTAATTGTGGGCTTAACCTTAGGTATAAGAACGAGGTTAGTTTCATTAACTTCCCTCAACATTTTAAATTTCTCAAAAAAGTTATGAACAGCTGCCAAAAAGTCATTTTGCACTATTTCCCAGCTATGCTTGAAAAAAACAGTGTTGAAACCATCTGGCCCTCCGCAGGAGGTCGATTTTAAGGAAAATAAAGCTTTTTTAATTTCATTATCAGTTACTTTGTCAACAAGCATGACCTTCATATCATTTTGTAACTTGGGTAGGGGAATATTATTGAGATCATCAAGATGAGGATTAAAGCTAGATCCGTTACCAAGCTGGTAAGTAAAGGAATGAAGGAGATAACTGTCTATCTCTCCAGCAGTTGTAAGAAGATTTCCTTCCTCATCCCAGAGAGTGGAGATATAGCTTCTAGCACGCTTGTCTTTGATTGAAGCATGGAAAAATTTAGTGTTTCTATCCCCTTCAGCAACCCACTTCTGATGTAACTGCTGCTTCCTCATACTAGCCTCAGTTTTAAGCGCTTCATTGAGCTGAAGAAAGAGATTGGATTCATTATTAGCAAGGATACAGTTGGTGGGATCTTCATTAAGCATATCTTGAGCAAGCTTCAGCTGAATTTTGATGTTATTGATTTGTTGAGTACCATCTCCATACTTTTTATGTGCCCATTGCTGTAGAGCTAACCTAGTTGCTTTCAACTTCCTGCATAGAACAAACATCGGGTTGCCATACACATTAATAGACCAAGATGATGATATAATATTATTATACTCAGGGTCAGAAACCCAAGCATTATAAAATTTAAAAGCTCTTTTTCCTCCATTAGCCATACAAGAAAGGGTAAGGATGATGGGGGAATGGTCAGACAAGATTGGGTGAGGCATGAAAGTCGAGAGGGAAGGCCAACTAGAGATAGCAGCAGCGTTACAAAAGGTATGGTCAATATTGGAGAAAGTACGAGCACCAGAACGGCTTCTGTTATTCCAAGAAAAGGGAACACCATTTCTAACAACAGGTTGTAGGTCAGCATCAGATATAGAAATGTTTAATGGGGCAATATCCCTAGGCAACAGTGGCAGACCACCAACCTTATCAGTTAGGTTCAAACAGCAGTTGAAGTCCCCTAGAACAATCCAAGGATGGGTGTTTTGTCGAAGTGAAGGGAGAATGTTGAGAAGAGGTTGCCTAGAGGCAACAGCATTGTGAGCATAGATAAAGGTTATATAGAAGGAAAGCTGGGAAGGCAGGAAGATAACATGGAAGTGCATCATTTGCATGGTGGAAAGAATGAGATTGAGGGAGAAAAAAGAAGGATCATGAACAACAAGGATTCGACCATAAGAGGCTTCATTCAAGTTGTGGTTGTATTCCCATAATGGGTTAATGTAGTTAGCTGCTCTGATGGATAAAGGAAGAGACAGCTTGGTTTCCAGGATGGCAAACATTTTGATATTATGGTCGTGAATGATTGTTTTAACATGGTCAAGCTTCTCAGAGTTATGGGCACCCCTTATATTCCAAGCAGCAATTTTGTTCAACATGAATAACTATAGAGAGAGATGGGACACACCTGCCCTACTCCTTGTTGAAGGAGGATCAATTCTTGCTGATTTGAACTTAGCAGGGAGAGAGGGGGACTTTGTGGGTCTGGGGAGATCAGAGGGTGGATCAGCAGGGGGAGAGATCCATCCTGGTAGAGATCCGACGAAAGTGTAAGGGGAGGCAGTCGATGCAGGCAGAGATGGCAAAAGTTTAGATGCAGAGAGAGGGAAAAGAGATAGGATGGAAGATTCAATGGTTTGCATGAATTCATGCTCATGACACTGCAAGGATTTTGCAGAGGCAGACACCTTTGCATGTGATACGTTGCTGCTTTTGCATGGTTGTACAGTAGAACTACAATACACCAAAACATTATCTTCAATACAAGTGGGAATGTTTTTCTTGTTTCCATTCACTCGAGATATGTCAGTTTTCTGTTTTAACTGGTCCGACTTTGCATTTAATGGCAATAAATCCGGTGAAATAAACTCACCTAACACATTTATACCATCCATATTTCCCTTAGAGTTCTCACCCACTTCAGGATAGCGCAAAGAGTTAAAAGGGTTATGGCACAAAATTGCTTCGGGTATATCATCAATTTGCACGGAATCTGCGCGAAGTAATTCTGGATCCTCAGTCGCCACAACTTCAGTATTATCCATTATATCATCTGGCTTGTCCTCCACAGCAATATTACCAATCACTGGAAGAGCAGTGGTAATTACCTTTCCATTTTCTTTATCGTCTACACACCTTTTATCATTGTCACTGGTCCTAACCTTCCTTTGTGGTACCCTTCTCCATCCACTCCTCCTTCCAAATTTCTCCTTATCTTCAACCTTAGAATTTTCCTTCTTGTTCTGTTTATCATTCATAATATCACCAGAATGTTCAAGCTTGGATGCTTCCTCATTCGTTCCACTAGATTTTCCCTGAATCATACAGTTCTGCATGTCATGACCAAATTCCTTACAAAAACTACAAATCTTTGGTTTCCACAAGTAATCAACCTTAACTAATTGAGTAGTTCCATCCAACAACTTAACTGCAAATGTCTCAGGTAACTCAAACATAGCAGTAACCTCAACCATACACTTGGCATACCCAATCCTCTCTAACTTTTCAGTTGCTTCATCCATACAGAGAAATTTTCCTAGTCTGGTTGCTAACCAATTAATGCCTAAATGTGACCAACAATAAAGGGGGATGTTGGACAACTTTATCCATACTGGAACAGTTTTAATGGTACTTACACTATTTCCAATGGTGGGATCCCATTCTTTAACTATAAACAATTTGTTCCTCATAATTATAGGATCTGACTGGATGATCTTCCTTCTATCCTCATCAGAGGATAGATTGAAGAGGAACAAATTACCATCAGACTTGACTTGAATAGAGCCTTTGAGTTTCCACACCCTCTTAAGATGATTCAAGACAACAAGGTAGGGCAGAGGTCTATCAAGGAAGAAACCGACAAGGTACTGCCCCCATACCTCATTACCAGCTTGAATGACCTCTGATGGAGGAACAATGGCTTCCCCATCATAAACTAAAGGAAAATTCACTGGAGAGAATTTACCAGCATTGCGAGGCCTAGATTTGAAAAGAGAACACCAGGGTAAAGTTTGAGACGATGAAGTTGTCAACGAAGGGGAAGCAGAAAAGGATGAACGAGATGAACCTGAGACAAGAGATGGGGTTGGAAGGATAGGACGGGGTTCAACAGGACAAGATTGATTGACTGGACGTGGAGGAAAAGGAGGGGGGTCAGGCGGTCGAAAGTAGAAAGACGGGACAGAAGAGTTGCACGGACGGTACGAAGGGATGGAGGTGGAAGAGAGAAGCGGGAAAGAAGGAGAAAAAGGACGAGGGGGAGAGGCCATGGAGGACGGGGAAAACTTTTAACTGTTTACCTATATATATATTATGGTTTACAAATTCTAATTGAAATTGAATTTCGACCAATCGGTGTAATAATTATGAAAGTTATTAAAGGGACCGAAATCGGTTAGGGACATACTCACTGTCTAAACCGAAAACCACTTTAATAACTATACGCAGAATGTGATCCAGAATGAAGTGGTTGGAATGACGTACGTGATGATTGAAGAAAGAGAACGATAATGGATAGCCTTGGCACTTGTGTCAAATTGGAAATGACTAAAACGGGAGCCGTGTCGGGTCAAATGGGGTTAGTTACCTTGAGCGAACACATTTCTTCGTAAACTACTCATTATTTGTTATTGATTGGTGCGCACCCTTGAATTTGGAGTATTGTTTCGCGGTGTTGCGATCGTTGCGGCGATGCGTTCTCACCAGTCCGGATCGGACAAATGGTAGTTTCACTACCTTGGGTATTGCCTCATGTGCCTTGTCATACTTGTATCCCTATATACGTGACCACTACAAATTTGTTTCGTATTATACCTATGGAGTACTCCCTGATATCCCACTAGTTTACGGTGGAGTTTACAGTGCTGTATAGACTATAATGCTATATAAATGTGTTAAGGGGAACAATGGTAACGCCTTAACATTATTTTGATATTTACTTTACTGTTAGACATTATCTACTTATCGTACATTACTATGTATAGATAGTTTAATGGATCCTGAAAGATTTTATTCCATTCATCTTTGAGTTATTGTTATTTCAATTTGAACCAAATTATCTGTATAAGAATATATGTCCTGATTCGAGTGTTTGTTTATGCTTATGCTCGAATCAGGCTGAGGATTTCTATTGCTGTGCTACTTGGAAGCTGAAGACCTGAAGACTATCATTATCTTTATCTTATCAGTATTTCTCTTTCCTATTTGGATATTACCAGACATCTACGTTGTTCTATTTCAGTTTTACTTGAGACATTGTTGTATTTTCTTAGTAGCCTCATGAACTACTATTATGACTATATTGTAATTCCGATGCACTATTCTGTTATGTTATTTCTGTGATTCTGTGATGATTCTCATTTATATACATATACTCCGTTGATGATTCGTGTTTTGTACTATTCAAGTTGACATATGGTTTATTGTCAAATTTAAATGGTACAAATATACGGGTTATTACTGTTTCGGCCCATTAACCCAACATAATACCCTAGCTCCACCCCCTCTTCTCGTCATTCATTTTCATTTCATAACACTTTCAAGCTAAAGTAAAAATGGGGGAAAGAACGGGAAATCAAAATTCCCAAGCCCTAGTTCTCTTAGGAAATTCAAGTTCTAGCTCTAAAATCAAAGAGAAGCTTAGGTAAGCATCCTCTTCATCTTCTCCATCTCATTCTCTCTTCAATTTCCAGGAATTCCTATAAACTAACCTAGGAAAAAATTCACCTTTAATAATAGATTGAAGATTCTAGAGGTGTATTAAAGAGGAAAAGGTCTTGCTTTGTTTTAAAGTTTCTCATTCGTTGTTTTTGAGTTTAAAGGTGAGTTCTTGAACTCACGTCTACATCTATAGCTTTCATTGTTGTTAGGTATGCATTACTAACATCTACTTCATCTTTAATTGCTTCTGATTTGAATTGGTTTGGCGAATTTTCCAATTTTGGTATTTTGAAGTCAAAATCTTTAAAGATCCTATCTTGGATGTTCCAACATGTTATTTGTGGCATATCGAAGAGCCTATAGGGCTGGGTTGTCGATTGGCATAAATCCCTAACCTCCGTCGCCCGTCCGATTATTTCCGAATCAATTTGGCCATTATTGGCCTAGGAAAACTATTGTCCAGAACAGGCAACCAGACACCTGGTTAGAAGGTCCAGGCGTCTGGTTAGGGCAGCAGAAAAAAATATGACAGAAAAGAAAAAAAGGGCAGAGACAAAATCCAGACTTCTGATTAGTGGTTCAGACGTCTGGTTAGTGTTCAGATGTCTGGTTAGTGTTCGGATGTCTGGTTAGTTGTTCAGATGTCTTGAAGGTTTCTGAAGTATTTCTAGAACCCATATCCAAACGTCTGATTGAAAACCCAAATGTCTAGAACTGTCAATTTTGCCTATTTTGGCTGTTTTTAAGTGGATTTCCAATTTTAATCGATTTTTGTTGATCTGATTAGTTGTTATCATTTATTTTCAACTTTGATGACTTCTTCTCGGGATTTTTAGGAATATCCATTTGACGGATTTAATATTGATTTCTATGGATTTGATTCACATTTTCGTATGTGAATTTTTGGTGATTGATTGTTTCTACAATCATTCTGTGATTTGTCACTTTTAAATACAAAGGTTTCTATACTAGTAGTAAATACTCAAAATCTTTCACAAAAATGATTTCAACATTACTTTTAATACAAAGCTCGTCTTTAAAACCGTTTTCCAATCTATTAGTATATACAAACCCTTACCTTATTTGTATGAGAAATCTAATCAAATGACTTAGCAAAACAAATGTTACGAAACACTTCCATTTACATGGTCGGTTAATTTTTAGACTTGTTCGATTGAAATCTTGTGAAAATTTTCGAGTGGAAATCTACAATTTGTTCGTAAATACTTAAGCTAGGCCAGTGGTTATGGGACATGTAGCTAAGCTCATTAATTTACTGGCCTAGTGTAATTCACACTTTTTATTAATCAAAGGTGATTATTTTATGGTTTAGACTAGCGATATGTGGTGTCTCCTTGTCCACGTGGGGGACTGTACCTCGTTTTATTGAGCTCCGTCTCATTTCTTTTATAGGCTAACGACTTATGGGTTCTTTGGAGTTTTGACTCATTTTTTATGGGCTAACGATCCATGTTCTTTTATGGAGTTCGGTTCATCGGACGTACTGTTGTTGTACTACATCGTTGTTCCGGCTAATCAGGTTCATCGGGCGTATCGATATTGTACTATGTCATTATTTAGAATTATTCGAGTTTTAGGTTCCTCGGGCGTACCTTTATTGTACAATGTCGTTGCACCGGCTCTATGGTTAGCGACCATGGGATAGCGATCCGTTTGTGATACACGTGTTGATGAGTTTTTATGCTCTCGGTTTTGATAGGCCTCCCCTTTGTGATTTTTGGATTTCTAATTGACGATTTCTAGAATTTGTGTTTCACCAATTTTTATGATCTATATTGATAAGCTTTATCAATGTTTGTGGTTTGATGAATAAGCTAAAGAATATGATGTTCTCTTTGGTGTTTTGAGATTCTTGAGATATAATATGATTTTTGTTGTTATTTAATGTATACTTGTCATAGTATGGCATTATTGTTATCATACATTCATATATCTTGTCCTATCTCATTTTATATTATATTTATACCTAGACTGATCCGTTTATTATTTTCTTCTTAAATAATACTCGGGTCAGACCGATGTATTTCGGGTGCTTCTACTTGACTTCTTATCAGGGTCCGTCATTTGACTTTTGGCTAACTACTTAGCTTAGTAGTTTTTGTTTTATGTATTTGAGATAGAGACTCCTTAATGTATATGTATTCTTTTGTCTAGCACTTGTGCCCATTCTTTTGTGATATAGTGGATCTTACATGACCACTACTTTGATGTACAATTTTATGTGTTATATTCATATCTGAATTTCCACCTTAGTGATATGAATATCTGTGACTGATTTATGTTATGCTTATTTTATATTTGTTTTCGAAGATCACATAGCCACTATGTAGTAGTTTTGGGTTTGTAATTGATGTGTCAGATTTCATGTTGAAATGAAATGCATGTAATACTATCTGACATATCAGCACTTGTACAAAGCAATTACACAGATGGTCGCTCCTCAACAGCCTTATTCTTCGTGCTAATCGATGGAATTACCCCGTAGTGTCCTTGGCTAGTGTAAGTATAAAGGTGGAGTGTCACAGCTTGGTATCAGAGCCAAACTTCGGAACAATATACAATATTATAACAAGGATCATTGTCCTAAGTTTCTCTTTGAAATCGCGCCTTAGGATTTAATTTGAGTCATTGGACCCGTTCTATCCTATTTTCTTTATGATGCCTTGTATTATCAATCATGATTGTTTGATATTCATTCTGAGAATAACCTTTTTCTTCTCTTTCTTTCTTTCTTAAAGAAGAGAAATGGTTAGACCAGGCCGTCCCAGCGTCGGTCAATCTAGTGCTACTCCTCAGGATGGAGTATTCATATCTGCCCAACAGCTTTTAGATCTTGTAAAGAATGCCCCAGAAGCCGGATCCATTCCAGAGCCTACTCATCCTATATCTAGGTTTGCACGCTTATGTAGTAATTATGCCAATTTGTGTGGAAAGCCATTCAAGGTTCCAAAAGCGTTATAGAAGTCCAAGCTTGGCTTAGATCATGCGATTGCATCTTTTCTCATATGAATCTTGTTGACCTCCACCGAGTCCTAGTGGCTTCTAGCATGCTCCAAGAAAAAGCATTAGATTGATATGAGCTTTTGATTTCAGAAATTATTGAAGCGGATCTTGCTTGGGAACAATTCCGAAAAAGATTCAAATTGAAGTTTGTGCTGGAGGCTGAAAAGGTAACTTTTGCTCAACGCTTTATTGACGTTGTTCAAGGTGATTCCGTAACAGACTATGTCGCATCCTTTGAATCTCTCTCCAAATATGGGGTCGAGTATATTAATACCCAATTGAAGAAAAATCAGAGGTTTGTCTATGAGTTGAATAAGAACCTCAAAAAGCCTTTACTTCTGAAACTAGAAGTTTCTTTTGATTAGCTTGTTGATATCGCTCTTCGACTTGAAGAGGCCGATAAAGAAAGGGATGTTGAAGTTGTGGGTGCCAAATAGAACTTCAACATCAACAAGAAGAGGCCTATTAAGTTCAAGCCTAATCCCAACAAGAAAGGGAAACAAGCAACTTCGATAGAAAAGACTCCTACCGCTAGTCGTGGGCATTGCTATAATTGTGGTTCTAAGGTCCATTATGCAAATCGGTGTTCAAAACCCCTTTTTGATCATTATTGCAAAAGTTCAAGTCATTTTTATTTTCAAGTCCCAAACTTCCAAGCAAGAAAAGTGGTTTTGTGATTGGCTGATGGATCTAGAGTTTATGTGGAAAGTGGAAGTTATTAAGATGAAGGGGGATGGGATGAAGGAGCATGCTTGAGGGTTCGATTGTCTTTGAAGTGCTTTGCGTTGTTAACAAGACATAAAAAGTTGAAGAAGTTGCTCATGAGGTTGGTATTATATACTGATTACGTGAGGGATGCATAATATTCATTCCAATTTGTTTTAACGTGTTGAAACTAAATGTGCATCTGTGCTGATCATTGCAGATGCCAGAGATGTTCAAGAAAAGAACGAAATTTATATTCCATATAAAATTCTTCCATTAGATGAAGCAGGAGCTTCATGACCCATAATGCAGCTTAAGGAGGTATTGTCGCTACTCCTTCACATAATTGTAAATTTTCATGTTGTCCAACTCCAATATTATGTGATACTTCATAAATTATGATATTAAACAGGTAAAAGCTATCATGGCTGCTTTGAGAAACACCCAAGGTTTGAGTTGGCCATCTTCTTTTGAACAATTTCAAAGGCAGAGGATTGAATACTTGGACATTCTCGACTAGTTAAGGACCATATTTGGGTTTTACGTTTGAAATACTGACATGCATTTTTTTAGTATGTGGGAGCCGGCGGTATGTTTGTGAGGATGAAAGAGGGAGGTCATGGCAATTGGTATGATAGTGGAAGTGGGTGATTGCGAAGTTGGTTTTGGTGAGACTAGAGGTGGGTATGTCAAGTGTAGGTAGATTTTCGAGCCATGGGTGGTTCGTGTGGTGTTTCATGTTGTTTTTATCTAGTGGTGGTTGGCCTATTTTCTCACCTAAATGATTAGTTATGGCCTATAAGGGGAGGTTAAGTAGAAGGTTTGCTGGTTTAGTGTTGTTTATCAATTTATGTGTGTAATTTGATAAAGAACATTATGTAATAATTTGGCAAAGTGTAACCAACATCTGAACTTGTTGTTGAGGTATCAGGTTGATAGTGGTTGGTGCTGTGATTTGGGAGGTGCTGATAGTGTTGTAGTGGTGGGGAGGAAGTGGTTGATTTTGTATAGCGGACGATGGTGATTTAGCAAAGGAGTTGTAGGGTATTTGATGTTGTTTTTGGTTGCACTGGGTGATTGATTGCTGGTATTGAGTAACACAGGTTGGTGCATGGGTTGCCTTAAGATTGGCTTGTATATCTTTCAGGCGATAGAGATAATATGTTTAAGGTTGAGGCAATTTAATCAGATTGTATTTTTTGGTCAATTATGATTTAAAAAGATATATGACTATGTTTTTTTGTATATATTGCATTAAAGTCTCAAACAAAAGATTTCAACTCTATTTTGGTTTTGGTATTTGATATTCGTTGGCTATGTAAATAAATTTTAGAAGCCGTTGTTGTCATTTCCACAACATTAGTTACCAGATGTAAAAAGCTTAATTGCAACCGTCAAACACATTTGTAATAGAATTTATGACAACGGTTAAATGCAACTATGTGACATCGTTGTTAAAAGTTCCTAATCTATTACAACTTCTAATAATATGATGGTAGCTTCTCCGTTGTAATATATCTTTAACAGTTTACACCATTGTAATATGGTGAATATGTTGTGGTAGTCCCTTCTTTCTCAGCCATCCATTTTGGTCAAGATAAAAATCCTTCAAATCATCTATCTCAGCTCTACCTTCGAGTCTTCTGATTCGTTCAGCTAATAATGGATCATCTCTCTGTTTATAAGTAATCCTTTCGATCATTACCAGTTGAACTTATAAACAAGACAACATAGCAGTTTGTCGACTAGCCATCGACCTTAACTACATGCTACAAGTAGTCAATGCTTCTAAATCTTTCCATTCCGCTAACATTGCAAAAACCGCATTTTGATGTTTTATGCTAAGTGCATCAGCTACCCTGTTTCCTTTCCTTAGCATATACTCAATATCAAAATCATAAGCTGCTATGAACTCCAACCACCTCTGCTGTCTCATATTCAACTCCTTTTGATAGAATAAATATTTCAAAGACTTGTGATCCGTAAACAACTCGAATCTTTCTCCCAAAAGATAGTGTCTATGTACATTCAAAGCAAAGATTACAGCTGCCAACTCCAAACCATGAGTCGGATACCAAACTTCATGTTGCCCGAGCTGTCCAGAAGTATAGGCAATCACTTTACCTCTCTGCATCAACACAGCTCCTAATGCTATTCCACATGCATCTGTATACACCACCAAATCCCGATTACCATCTAGTACAACTAATTTGGGAGCATTGGTTAATAAATGTTTTAGCTTCAAGAATGCGTCCTCACATTTATCAGTCCAAACAAACTTCATGTACTTCCTTATTAGTTTATTCATTGATGCTGCTATATGGGAGAAATCCTTGATGAATCTTTGGTAATAGCTAACTAATCCAAGGAAACTCTTTATCTCGATCACCGTCCCGAGTCCCTTCCAATTATTAACAGCCTCAGTCTTAGCTGGATCTACCAACAATCCTTCTTTTTGAAAATAAATGACCAAGGAACTTCACCTCTTTCTTTCAAAAATGACATTTTGGAAATTTTGCTTTTAATTGATGTTGTATCAACGTCTCAAGCACTATTCTAAGGTGAGTCCTATGATCTTGCTCATTCCAAGAATATATCAAGATGTCATTACAAATACTAACGCAAATCCATCCAATTGCTCTTAGAAGATTCTGTTCACGAAGTCCATAAAGAAAGCAGGCGCATTTTTTAATCCAAATGGCATTACTAACCACTCGTACGAACCTATCTTGTTCGAAACGTAATCAAAGGAATACTATCCTCTACCATCCTTAGTTGATGGAACCCTATCACTGGATCTAGTTGGAAAATACTTTCGCTCCACTAACCCGATCAAATAAATAACCTATTCTTAGTAAAGTATATCCATTCTTTATTGTTACTTCATTCTGCTTAGGATAATCGATACATAATCTCAACGACCTGTCTAGTTTTTTCACAAACATAACGGCCGCACCTCAAGGTGAACTACTTAGTTTAATGAAACTCTTTCCTTCTAAGTCCACTAGATGCACCTTTAACTCCTTCACCTTGGTAGGTGCCATTTTTCTAGACGGTCTACTTACGGGTTCAGCTCTAGTTACAAGATCTATTTGAAACTCAATAGCTTGTTTTGGCGGTAGTCCTGTCATTCTATCAAAGACATCTGCAAACTCTCTAATGATAAAAATAACTCGATTCAACTCACCTTCCACCTCCATTGCACCTAATAAAGCACAAACATCAAAATTTGAGTTCTCTACTGAGAATATAATTCGATCACTACTATTAGGGGTCTTAATGATATTTTCTATCTTGGCAAAATATCCAAGCATCATATTTGCTTAACCAATCCATATCCAATATGATTCCAAAGCCCGCAAAATCAAACACATGTAAACTGCAGGTAAACATATGACCTAACACATCAAACTCTAAATAGTAACATCTCATCCTAAGAGTTGCATACCTCCTATCGGATTCACAACCCATAAGGAAATAACAAGGTATGATGGTTCTAAACTAGGCTTATCTACCAAACAATGAGAGATAAAAGAATGTGATGCACAATTTCAAACAATATTCTAATGGATACACTATAAATCAAAAGCATGCCCCCTATCACAGTCTTTCCTTCCTCCTCTACTGTTATATTCGAGGCAGACAGTTTCAAAGAAAATACTTTTCCTTTACCAACCCAAGCTATTTCTCTGCACTAATTATTGAAATGCCTTATCCAGTCGTAGTTGAATCACTTGATGTTCTTTCCAATGACCTTCTTTCCCTGATCGACTTGACACTCATGGGAAAAATATTCTTTCTTCTCACACTTGAAGCATACAATATCAGCTTTTCCCTTCTTGGCAGCTCCACCCTTCCAAGCTCCCTTTTTCTACAAGAACTGTCTTTTCTAACTTTGGCTACCTGAAGCCTCTACCGGCTTGTTATTACTAAACAACACAAGCATCTCTTCGTTTCTCAATGTCATCCCACTACTACATCACAAGGGCCTCTAAGGAGCGGTAATGCTGCACTGGCAAGCTCTGGTTTCAATCCTCTAATGAACTTTTTATTCCTCATGATTACTGTATCCATAGTGGCATATCCATATCTGGACAGCTCCTCAAATCTGGTTGCATAATCAAGTACTGTCATATCACCTTATTCCAACTCAACAAACTTTCTAGCAAACTTGACTTGGCTCTTTCAGACATGAATCTCTCTTTAAACCTCCTCCTGAACTATGCCCAAGTCAAATTATCTACGGTTACACTATTCCACTAGTACAATGCAGCTCCTTGTAGTTGCTTGGATGCCAATCTCCTCTTATGCTCATCGTTTAGACCTAAATCAACAAAAATCCATTCACAACAAAATAGCCAATTCTCAACTTTGATATCGTCATCCATTACAATGAATGGCTTTCTCCCGAGTCTTTCATAATCCCAACTCAGCACAACATAGTTGTTAACAACCAAAACTTCAATATTTGCTCCTCCGGCATTACCACCAACTAATCCAGCTACAATTCGAGCTTGCATCATGTTGACAAATAACTAGTACATAGCTCCTATATCCACCGATGGTGTTCTAGCACTCACGTTATAAGCAGTTTATTGATCTGAATTCCTCCTATTATTACACT
This sequence comes from Allium cepa, assembly GCA_030765085.1. Taxonomy (NCBI): domain Eukaryota; kingdom Viridiplantae; phylum Streptophyta; class Magnoliopsida; order Asparagales; family Amaryllidaceae; genus Allium; species Allium cepa. Next base: position 218,488,703 of record CM060929.1, read on the forward strand.
TGATATTGCCATTGATTGTGATGCTTCCTACACCAAGATTTACTCTTTTATTTCCTACCCCTATATCTTACTTTTCTTAAATCTGCATTTGAACCTTAGTAAGATGCAAAAGAAGGGCCAAAGAGAGAGAGAGAGAAGAATAGAGATAAGATACATACATATATGTAAAAATACAAATATGTTACTATAGTGTTATCACATACCCTAATCTCATTCCTTAATTCATTAGAATTATACTTTCAAAAACTCTTTTAAAGTTCAAAATTCTTTTGGTTTAACATAAACCTCTGGCCTGATACCAAATTGTAACATCTCTCATTCTGAGGTCTGAAAATAAATGTTATCGATGTTATAGTAATCAATAGTATTATTCTCCGGTGGAGATCAACTAATAATATCGTTGATACAAAAAGCATGAATATGATTTATTTTTTCAAAACTCAGATTTCATTAATTAATTTCCATATTCATTACATAATCCTAAAACATTGCGTAAGTTCAGATAAAATATAATATTACAAGATACAGCAAAAGCAATATATAAAGATGCCCTCTTGGTTGGTCAGAGTTTACTACTAGACATATTTAACTTCTGCCGTTACATCTATTCAACCAAAATGATAACACATTGGACATAAATAAACACCTATATAGCTAGCTCTGCCTCCTACGTGTCTTCGAAAGCTCTATTTGTCGACCTAAAACTTGGAAACCTTGCTCTCGATCTACTCAAATGAGCACCCGAGGTTAAAAGAAAAAAACAAAAAACTTCGGATCAGACAAAAGATCCGGTGGGAATAATAATGTGCCATCTCGATACTAAATATCTAGTGAGACTGTAATGACCCGTAAATTTATCACTTTGATAAATTTTATTTATTTTTAAAATATTCAAATATATTATTTTTTAACACAGATGTGTTGTTATGAACAATAAATAAAGACGATGATCTTATTTTGAATAAGTATTACAAAAATATATACTTTAGAAAAATATTGATAAAATGAACCACAACCATTTTATCGATAAATGGCTCTCCTCGCGCAGGTAGCTGGATACATACACTTATTTATCCATATAAACAAGATTATGAAATAAAAATATTTATTTTGTTTTTGGGAATAGAAAGTGTTTATGACATCATCAATAATGGCATCATATTTGATAATTAATTTATGAATTTAAATTAAGATTTGACTATTTAATAATTATTATAGTTATTCAATTAATTGTTTTTAAATGATAATAATTCATTTTAATTGGTTATGAGGTGATATTAAATCATTTAAAATAATTTTATAAAGATATATATTTGATTTGAAAATATAAGAAATTTCGTACCGCTTTATCAATATAACAACACTTTTTGTAAACAATTGTTTAATATTGATTTATATGGTTTCATAATTCAAAATTGAACATTTAAATTAGTAGAAAAAGATATGAAATTAGCTTCCAAATTTCATTTATGGTTTAACGAATTAAAGTTGTTCAAAGTAGTTGCAACGTTCTTTGTTCTCTTGTGCACATACATATACATGAACATACATGTCACACGCACACACATACATATAAATACACATACATATATACATGTATACACAGGATAGAAATACCATGATATTAGAAAACAAATATCATGATATTTTCATTTATCTTCACCCTTATGGCCTTTAAAGTCAATGCACATGGCATGAAGTAATGGAGGCACATGAGGGAGGGGGATTAATGTGTATGATGATGGGAAAGGTAGGGTATGGGTTGGGGGTAGAAAAGAAAACACACATTTAGATATTTTTCACAAAATTTTGCCTATAAATACAAGGCCTTAGCTCTCTCATTTCATTCATCCATGCACTTCTTCTTCCTCTTCTTCTTAAAGCTTCAAGAGCTCTTCTTTAATAGCTTCCATGCCTTGAAAAAATATTAGCAAAGCTGTGGTAAAATACTCTAAAATAAAGTAAAATATACACATATGTATATACATCGTCAATCCACTTCGAAACCAAGTGCAAACACCTCCTTTCTTCCTTCACAACCCATTGTCACCACCCTCACAACCCATGGTCACCACCCTCCATCACCAAGGCCAAGAACTCCACCTCTTTCCAAGCTTAAGCTAAGCTTTCCCAAGGTCTCAGGCTCAATTCCATAAGCTTCGATTCAATTGTAATGAGGCTATAGTCTGTTTTCTTACGTTTAATAACCAATAAAGGTGAGAAACTCTCTCTCTATATATATATATGACAATGATGATGTGATATGATTATTATGGATGTTTACTATGCATTGATAATCAAGTATGGATGTTGATTATATGTTTATTTTAATGTTGAAATGATTTACATTTAATACACGTCGAATATCACAAAGGAAATCACTTTCCTTTAATAAATAAAATGGTGTATATGAGATTGTTAAACCTCTTTAAAATGGTTTTAAAAAATTTATAAATGTTTTATAAACACTTAAAATCTAATTTGGTGAAGTTTTTACAAGTTATGAAAATTGAGTCAAAAATAGGTGTGCTGCATAACGGCATCTCGCGATTTCGCACAGCAGAAAGTTAAATCCATTTATACGAAGAAATCAAAGTCAGAATTTTTTTGTAATAAGAATTTTCCAAACTCTCATAATCATAGTTTCCAAACAAAAGAAAATGATTGAGATTTCCTTAAGTAGATTTTGAAATATGAGCAAAAAAAAAGTTTTCAAAATAGTCGCGCTTGGCAATTTGGAAACCAAAGCGAAAAAATATTTAAAATGATATTTTTAATTTTTTTAAAATATGAAATAAATTTATAATTATTTTAAAATGTTTTAGATGAGATTTGAGTTATAAAAATGGACTTCTAAATGACTAAAAAGTTATTTTGATCAAATAAGCTTAAAAGCACTATTCGCGGCACTTTTAAAACTTTTGAAATATGCCTTTAAACTTAAGTATTCTTTCCTAAATCTTTTAGTGTTTTCAAACAAATAATTAAGTATTTGAAAGATGATTTAAACATTTCATAATTTTTTTTAAAAAGCGCTTAAATAAATGAATTAAGGAAAAACTTTTACAATTAAGTGAATTAATATTGGCTCTCAAAGCCATCGAGTAGATTGAATTTTTCTATTTCTGAGATCCGGATTTGAGGTGCTTAAACTCAGGAGATGTTCAGGAGCAACCAGTGGCTTGGCTCACCTAGCCTTTTTCTCGAGCGAGGAATAGATAGGGTCGACAAGTCAGAAATGAGACAAGTGTAAAAGTTTAATTTTTTACAATTAATTTAATAAGTTTAATTTTTTACAATTAATTTAATACAACTTGGATTGTATAGAAATGATCTTCTTATAATTGGTATTAAAGTTCAAGGAGGGAACTCGTACTATCCGTGTGAATTTATAAGGTGATTTCACCGCTATTCGATAAATAGTAAAGGTTGAATACAGAAATTGTTGTTGAGTAGAATTAGTATAATTTCAATCAGTCCTTTTTACTCAAAAAGTTTTGCAATATAATTTATAAGATTTGATTTAGATTTAATATAATTTCTAAGAATATGTTTCACTCGAATGCTAACTAATTTGGATCTACCATCTTAGGTAACATGGTTTCAACCTATTAAAAAGATATGTTTTGAAATAAGAAATCTTTTGTCAATATTTAAATAAATGGTTTTTAATTAATTTAATTCATATATTTAGAATTATTTGTTTTGGGTTTACAGCAAACGTTGTCTTAAATAACATTGTTTTTAACCCGTTTTAAAAGTTATGATTCAAAAATCTTTGTTAGCATTTAAATATATTATTTGGAAATATTTTCTTAAGTAAATGACGAAATGGTTTGGAATTATTCCAAGGTTTAAGATGGTTTTAATTAACAAAGATTTGATAAAGGAGGTTTAACGGCTGAAAAGAAATGTTTTACACACACACACACACATATAAAAGATATTTTGATAAAGAAAAAAGTAATCAATCAAATAATAACCACCTACTTACTTAAACATCTTTTTATCAATGACTGGTTTGAATGAACTAGGGTCGGATTTGGGGCGATCCCTATCCGAAAACCGTTTTAAACCAATTTACGAGTACGGAAGTGAAGATATGTTGAAGATAATGAAGCTGAATGCGGGGATCTTCATAAAGAAAGGATTGCTTGTGGATAATTTTGGAGTAGCTCCCAAGATAAATAAATAGCGGTTGTCCCTACATTCTAGGATCTTCGTATGCAAAGACCACTCACTAATAATCCTAAGAGTAACTCTCGATAGGATGTGGTAGGACATTGCCTTCAATTTGTCCTATTCCTGGACAACTTGTATAAATGAATGTCTAACATTGTATTTCTGAGATCATCGTGCATTGATCTCTACAAACGTACATCTGTTTGGTAGTGTGGGAGGTAACTCTCTTATACTTAACACCCTTCTCTAAGATGTACGAGCACCGAGGTTGTACTTTTATGGAAATCAATAGTGTGTTATTGGAAATGACAGTGTGGCATTTTAAGTGAAAATGTTCTAAGAAAGGTAAACATTACCTCGAGCCTCGCACCTGGAGAATTTTGAAATAGGGGTTACTTTAGGGCTAAGTGTTTGCTACCATTAGGGTATGATATCACCTTTCTAGATTTATTTTGCACCTGCTATGACATCGGATAAAAAAAAGTGGTGTATGGTATGTGAGATCTCAAATAGGTCGGGAATGGCCGAGGCGATTCACATTCGGTGATATCTGCCACTATATGGGTCAGCGGGTAGGATGGTCTTAACTTGTAGAGGTTTTGAAGATGTCGATCCTTGGTGCATCCTACTAGAGATGTATTATATGGGAGGAAGTCCATTACCTTGCTATTTACTTGGAAATCCAAATCTCCAATAAGTTCCTTCGGACTTGGTTGTAAATCTATTATGAAAGTCTATAGTATGGTGGATCGATTATACAAATGAAAAGTATATGACTAATTTAAACTATAGTGTAACAATAGTAAAGTATGTAAATAAGAATAATCACGCCAGGGATTTTATACTAGTTCGGACCTCCCGTCCTACGTCCAGTCCCAAAGTTCCTCTTCGGAATTTTCTTTCACCAAATAACGCTCACTTCACCCGGAGGAACAGGTTTACAATAGCAGAGTTTCTTTGTCGAGAACATGTTCTCTATCAAATGGATTTTGACTATATAGTACAATTGAACTTCCTATATCTCTTGAATGATTGAATACAATAGTATTCAAGAGGGTATAGAAGTGTATGATCTCAGATTTGCAGATTAGGTAGAAAGTATATGATTAGAATAAGAGATGATCAAGATAGAGGGTCGAGTGAATTAGTTAAGTTCTTTGATCTTTCTTGATTATCGTTTATACAGTTATAGAAGGTTGCTTCTAGTAGTTACATCTATTCCCTTTCAGTCTAGGGTCATCATTGTTCACTGGTGAAGAGTTGTGGAGGAGAGATGGAGTTGTGTCTCTTCGGAGATGATAGTTGTAATTTGAATTATCTGCCCCGAGCCCAGTTTCAGACGTCTGAATGGTGTTCTTAGACGTTTAAGAACCTATTATTATATTTTTTTCATCTTTTACATTCAGACGTCTGAAGTTTTGCATTCAGACGTCTGAACTTGTTAGTGATGGTCTTCTGGGTTTATTCTTGAGTGTATTTCCCTTCGATCTTCATGCAACTTTGTAGATGAATCTCTTCAGTGCTTTAGTCATCGTCTTGTCACAGTAGTGGTTTGTCTTACTTTGAATTAGTATAGTTGTATGATATATATATATATATATATATATATATATATATATGATTTCCATTGCATAGTTGTCATCATCGAAATCGTAAACTAAGGGTTCTAACATTCTCCCCCTTTTTGATGATGACAACTATATAATGTACTTAGATAAAAATTACAGAAAGGTTCTCCCCCTAAATATAATCTCTCCTTATAAATGTGCATATTTATTTTTCTCCCCTTCATCATTGTCAAAAATAATCGAAGAATTATAAAATAATGCAGAACCAAGTATGATGTACATACATAAGTATATCACTAAAAAAGTTATGTTTACATCATTAAGCACATCAAAAAGAGGAACATTGATAGTGTTTTACCAGAAGTTTGATAAGGGAGTTAAGTACAACAAAATATTTACCTTATGAAGTCAAGATAGCTCATCACGAAAGGAGTCTAGTTTCCCTTTCTCCTTATCACTGGTTTTTGGCAATGTGTGAGGAGATTGAGAAGGTGTAGACCAGTCAGAAGAAGGTTGACGGACTTGTTAAAGTGCATGATTAAGTTTGGAAACTACTGAAACAAGAGAGTCTTCAACTTTTGAAAGCCTTGTAGACAACGTGTGATCAAGCTTCGCTATTTGTTTACCAAGGATAATTTGATTTCTCGATAGGAGCAATTGGTTTTGTAAGGTTAAGTGAGCAATATTCTCATTAGCATGAGGCTGAGTTCGTGCTTCCAAAATCTCCATATCGGAGTGATATTAAAACGAGGAAGGAGAAGGTGGAGATGGTTGCCTTGGTAGTCCAACATCACTTTCTTGTTGTTATTGTTGTCGAGGAGGAGGAGGTCGATCTTGTGCATTTTTCCATTCTAGAAAAGTTATAAAAGATGGTGGTTCCTCCGACAAATGAATAAGATTGAAAAATTTTGTTCCACTATATTTGATAGGTAAGTCCTCAAAAGCAAAAACGTAGGATGTGATGTTTAGTGCTTTCAGAATTCGCATAATATAAGCCGGGTAAATGATTGTTCTGTCAAGATCTATTCCAAAAACCTTTTAGTTCGTCGAAAATGAACCGAGCCCAATTGATCTTAGTTCGACTAAAGAGTGCAGATAGTGCTTTGTGTTCAAGATCAGTAATTTGTTCTTAGCTATCTAATCGAGGGATAATGGTATTTATAAGCATTCGGGTAAGCCGCCTAGCACGTGGTCTAAAGAATTTGGATGAAAATTAAGGCATTCTATTTTCCCATAATTGATGAATGATAGTACCACGGGGCTTGAATCACATGTCCTCTATGTCAGATAAATTATGACCCGTATAATAGCGCTCTAAGAATCGTCTAATTATAACAGCGGTTAAATTGATTGTTGTCCCATAGACACTCGTCCATAACCAATCTTCATCATTCTTAGTAGTCCATACCGATGAACTATCCAGATTAGCGTAAAAAAGATATATCGCTAGTTGATCGATAGAGATATCGTTGGCATTAAAAGAAATAAGGGTTTTCAATTCACCTTGCTCACATATGTCGTCCATATCATATGAAGGAAAGTTGATTAGGCTGTAGAAAGGTCCTAGATGCATTTTCTTAATCTTCAGGTCGTCAAACCGTCGCATATTTGTTGGATTCTGAAATAACCAATTGTCGATTTGTGTACCTATCACCATCAATGGTTGAGAGGAAGATCCTTCTCCATGCTTCCTTTTCTTGATTCCTGTAACAACCCATAAAATTCTATTAAATTTTATTTATTTTATTAACGTATTTGATTGAATTTTGGAGAAATTTTAAATAATGAAATTTGAAAATAAAAATTTATATTTGGAATACGTATATTTGAATATAGTAGATGGTAAATTTTCATCTGATTTTTATAAAAGTTTATTTTATTATGTAATTCTATTAAATTCAAGTCAGTTAATAATTGTTGAAAATAAAATATTTTTCAAACCAGAATATTTTTACATAGAAAATTTCTAAATCCCCCTCTGAGTAAGGTGTCAATTTTCTTTTTTCAAAATTCGGACTTCTATAGCTCCGTCGATCTTATTTTTCTACGTTTTCGCTGCATTTTCTGCTGCGAAAAAAACTCGAATTTTTATACTTCAATCGTACCACTGAGATTTATATACCATTTTGATCGTCTCGTCATGCTGATCTCTGCGGTATATTCACCTCTGTGTTTCGATGTCCGACATGTGGCAAAAAACATGAAAAACGGTCAGACCGGCTCGGTACTCGTCCGAGTCCATTTGTTCTTTGTGACCGTTCAAATTTCCTGCCGAACAAAATGAATTGCCACTACTCATGAATATTTTGAAAAGTGCAATGTATGGCTTTTATAATCCCAACTTCTCAACAAATTTTGCTGTTTCGTGTAAAGTTGCTGGTTCATCTCCTTACTCCTATTCTTCTATTCCTTTTTCTGTTTCAAGTGGTTCAATTTATAGACACATTTCTTTTATATAACTAAAGTCCTATATATAAGCTTGGAAAATATCTGCAAACAACCGAAGCCTTCAATCCAAAAATTACAATCACCATCACCTCCCGCTCTTCAGCCGCCTTCGCCAATCCACCCAGGCCAAGCACCGCCTCGACCTTTGCCTTCTTTCCCACTTACCGAGCACCGTTCCTTTTCGACCTTATCTCCAAAACGCTAGGCCAATGCCGTTCATTTCAACCACCCGTGTCACACACGCCTCCACATCGTCGATGTTCAGCCACTCCTCCATGTTCCACCCCACGTCAGTGCTCCGCCGACCTCATCGACCAAGTAGCCGCCACGCCTTCCCACACGAACCAAACCTTCTGCTCTTCTATCATTAGCAGCCGCCGCCTCACCGTTGAACGGAGCCTCACCACCGTTTACCTGTGACATCCTCCCCTCTTCACCATAGCCGTTGCTTTCCCGACCTCGCCTTCCCTAGATCTGGCACCCTCACGCAAAACCCATCCACCATGCAGCCATCAACCCATGCCAATACCGCACCCCAAAACTCCTCTCCGCCTCCTCGATCACGCCAGTGTCTTGCCTCAACCCCTCTCGGCCATGCCGCAATACTCCCCTGACCTCTGCCTTTTTCGCATCCCCTTTTTTATGAGGTATGCACGTATTTTTTTTATTAATATGAGTATATATTAGTCTATATGCATTGTTTATAAGTATGTATATATTTATATGGTTTTCTTCTTTTGTGTTCCCAGATCTAGGCTATGTTAGTATACGGTAATACATATGGGTGATATAATATATATTTTACTAATAAATTAGTTTATATAAATATATATGTGTGTATCCAGTTTGAATATACAACATTTTACATATATATGTTTTCTTAATTAAGTTTATATCATCTTTTTTATATATATTCGAAGTTGGTGATATATGTGAACACGTTACAGCAACTTTTGTTAAACTAGTATATAATATAGATAATACATAAGAGGTCTACAGTTGGATTCCATGGTGTTGAAGTTTTCTTATTTATAGAATTATATAAATATACTAGTTTATAAAAGTTATAAAATATCATTATATATATATATATATATATTTGTATTTTAATATAGCGTGTGTTCTGATTTTTTTGTAGAGTATATAATGATGCATATGTTGCTACAATATGCTATATTATAGGCGTACTGTATATATACAATATTTTGGATGAATATTTACATATCATACTATTTACAGTTTTTGGTATATGTTTATATTATATATATACACATTTAAGTAGATTGTGTATCTATGTTTATATTGATCCTTATATATAATATATAAGTAAGTTTTATAAAATACGTTCATTTCATTATACGTGTTTTGAATTCTGGTATAATATATTATATTAGCATCACTTGGCTGTATATATATATATATATATTTGAATGCTTTAATTTACAAGCACATTGATTTAAAGTTCTGATTTTTTTTCAAGTCATGTTGTATGTAATATTATAAATGAAGATATACGTTACGGTTTGAAAGATTACAATATAATTTTGGGTATATATATTATATATATAGTTATATTGATCTTTTTTTGATTTTAAAATATAGTATATAACCAGTTCTCACCGATTTCCCATTTATCGGTTTTGTCCATCGTGCTTTGCCTTTGTCTCACCGTTGTCTGAAATGTATCGCAGTAGCATTTTGGCTTTTCTTCATATGCGTGTCCGTATCCAGATCCATGTTGGTGTCGTGTTCTTTTCCCGTTGTTCTCTAGCCTCTAAAGGTGAGCAATCACTCACAATTAATGTTTTTGTATTTATTAAATTTGATTTCAATTGAAACGACAATTGAAATATACTACCGATAGTTATTTACATTGATTTATATGCTATTATCTGTAATTGTTCACCTATGGGATATGACGCCATATCCTATTGTTTATATTATATTGTTATTGATGATATATGTCCGTTATATTATTGTTTCATCTGTTATCACCCTGAAAGTTCCCTGTTAGTATAAAATTCACTATGGGTTGAAATGATACATACCCGAACGGACTTTAGAATAGGAGAAAATCGTTATGGGTTGAAATGGTAAACCCAAGCGATTTTCATTTAAATTGAATTTGGGATTACGGGTTGAAATGATATCCACCCGTATATATTTAACATATGGATTGAAATGATAAATATCTGTATTACTTGATCATAGGATAGGAAATTACATATAGACACCGTTGGTCCATGAATAAATATTTTTAAATAATTTCTATGGTTTTGGAAAGAAATATATGGTTTTAATAAATATTGCATCTTAAGACATTATATATAAATGGAAATTTTATATATAGATTTAATAATAATATTTAATTTAATTAAGATTGATTTAGTACATATAATATGTTAAGTATTTATGTAAATCTATATTTCAAAATAGATTGTTGCAATAATTCAAATCAGTTAAGGTTGAGAAGATAAATTTGGATTTGGCTGTAATGGTACTAAATTAAAAATTTAATTAGGTAAATCGATTTGAAACTATTGAATGTGAAATTTAAAGATATGATTTTATAACTGGATGTTTGATTTAAGTGATTTAATGAATATTTCACGTTTAAAATAAATTAAGGGAAATATTTCAATAAATGTAAGTTAAGGTCACTTAAATGATACTGAATTTAATGAGAGAATATTTCAAGACCAAATAATAATGAGGTTAGATCGAGATCTATAGGAGACGATTAAATTTAACTTTGTAATGTGGAATATTAAAGCTTTGAAATATACTGGGATGTAAATGGTAAATTTGTGATTCAGATCTGTAATGGAATGAATTGGTTATTTAGAAAAATGAATTTAATGGAAACTGATAAATTGAGATTGAATTTAATTTGAATAAGAAAGTCGGGTTGATTTTGAAGCGATTTGTGAAATTACTAATCTTTACTTTATAAATTACTTATAATACACACACACACACACACACTATTTTGGGAAACAGATATGTTTGAAATGAAAATGATGTTTTAGTTAGTTTGAAATGACCACATTGTTATGATGTATATTTCTACATTGTAGATAGTTCCATGGATCCTTAGAGGATGGTTATACCAACATCCTTTAAGTTACTTGTATTTCAGTTGTTATTTCACTCGAATTGGATTTATTGATATAAGAATGTTAATCCTGACTCGAGCGTTTTGTGTTTTTCTTTACGCTCGGGTCAGACCGAGTGATACAGCATTTGAGACGCGCCTTTGGAGTTTGGAGCTTCGTTTGGAGATCCAACTATCGATTCAGCTTTCAGCTTTCCAGTTGATTTGTTCAGAGAGGTCATTTGTTTGTACTGGAGACTTCACTGTATTTGAGATATTCTGCTAAATTTTATTTTTCTAACTCTGATGTTTATGTAGTAGCTTCATGAACTACCATTTATCTATTCCGTTGCATTATTATTTGTGTCCGTGATTCTGTGATTGATTTATTTACTGTATATGCTGAGTTTTGCCAAATATAAATTAACAAACTGATATTTTGAGCAATTCAAGTCCGACGTATGTGGATAAGAATGGTTGAAAATATCGGGTTGTTACAATTCCCATCTTTTTAGTTCGTGGTGGAGTTAATTTGAAGAGAAATTCGATTTTAGAGATTTTGAGAGAGATAATTTTTAACTTGGAAATGAATTGAAGTGATGAAATAGTGGTTGATCGATTAGGTACAGGGTTTAAAAAAACTTTCGTTTCCCGTTCCAAACGTCTGAAAAAGTAGATCAGATGCCGGGAGCTGTCTAAATTAGAACCAGAGAGTAAAATCAGATGTCTGAAATCAAGATTCAGACGTCTGGAAAGTTTTAACATGAGATAGAGAGTGGTTTTAGACGTCTGGGCTTGAATGAAGACGTCTGGGAACATATAAGTTGTTCCAGATTCTTAGTTCAGATGTCTGGAATCTATTTCAGACGTCTGAAAACTCCTGAGTGGCTTTTTCTTGAGAGTTTGGTGAAAAAACTTTATTTCGTGAATAGAATATAAAAAAAATATGTATATATAATCGTCTCCAAATGTCATAGTTTATTTTTCTTGGTTCCATTCCCGACGATTCCATGAATTCGGTTCGTAAATGGGATCACCATAATTGATTGGGGACCCGGAAGAAGGTTTGGGTGATGAAGTTGAATGTTCGTTTTTGGTAGTTTCAACAAAGCGTGGAGATTCTTTATGTAAACACTTCTTCGTTGGAGAATGCCCATATATAGCATATAGAGCCTTTTCCAGGAAGTTCAAATGTTTGATTATTCCTTCCTGTTTATAATACATTTCCCTTTGAACATCCATCATTGCGAATTTATAATGTGATATTTCATTAAGTTTCTCATGGATCATCGACGATTTTTCTTGTTTGGCTTTCTTCAATAGAGGTGATAATCCCCATCGACTTTTTGATAAGTTAGGAGAAGGTAGGAAACGACGAGGTAAAGGAGTATGAAGAGAAGGAGTGGATACGTTTGAGGATGACGATCCAGAGTTATACGAAGTTATTTCCTGAGATGACATTTTGATTATGATATTTGTTATGTTAAAAAACTTCAGAAACTTCGTTTTTATAGCAATTTGAATATAAAAATAGATAGTTTTTTTCATAATGAAAAATTCTTGTCTAAATTTTTAAAGGTTTTTAACAAACTAATAAACTTGTGGATATAAGAAATTTTTATTAGTTTAAAAGTTCATTAATTGAACAAATGCCTAAATCTCATCGTAATTTACAAAAGTTTGTTCGTTTAATGGTTTTGTAAAGATATCGGCTATTTGATTTTCAGTGTTAACATATTCTAGAGTTATAGTTCCTTTTTCGATATTATCTCTTAAGAAATGATGTCTTATATCTATATGTTTAGTTCTAGAGTGATTTACCGGATTTTTAGATAGATTGATTGCGCTAGTGTTACCACAATAAATTGGGTATTTTTGAATTATTTTTCCTAAATCTTTTAAGGTTTGTTGCATGTAAATTACTTGTGCACATGCTAATGCCGCTGAAATATATGAGACTTCACAAGTGGATAGAGAAACACAATTTTGTTATTTACTAAATCATGAGATGAGGGATTGTCCGATGAAATGACATGTTCCACGAGTACTTTTTCTATCTATTTTGCATCCTCCAAGATCCGCATCGCTATATGATACAAGTTCGAAGGAAGATCCTTTTGGATAGAATAGTCCATAGTTTTTCGTGTTAGATAAATATCTCAAAATACGTTTAACTGTTCTTTGATGGCATTCTTTTGGTTTTGCTTGAAAACGTGCGCAAAGACAAACAGTCATCATTACATCGGGTCGACTTGCGGTTAAGTATAATAACGAACCAATCATACTCTTATATAGTTTTTCTTCAAAATCTCTTCCATTTTCATCTTTATCAAGATGAACTGTAGTACTCATAGGAGTAAGTTTATTAGATGTTTTATCCATACCAAAACATTTTAATAGTTCATTGCAATATTTTTCTTGATGTATAAAGATACCATTTCTAGTTGCTTTATTTATAATCCTAAAAAGAAATTTAATTCTCCTATGTGTGACATTTCAAATTCTTTTTTCATTACATTAGAAAATTGTACACATAAAATTTTGTTAGTTGATCCAAATATGATATCATCGGCATAAATTTGAATAACAAAAATATCATTAATTTCTCTTTTAATAAATAAAGTCGTGTCAGTTTTACCAATTTGAAATCCGGATGAGATTAAATGAGTTTTAAGCCTATCGTACCATGCTCTAGGGGTTTGTTTTAACCCATATGATGCTTTATTTAATTTAAAAACATGATTCAGAAACTTTTCATGTTCAAATAATGGCGGTTGTTCAACGTAAACATTTTCTTTGATAAAACCATTCAAAAATGCACTTTTGACATCCATTTGATATAATTTAAAATTGTTATGACAAGCAAAAGCGACTGGAGTTCATATAGCTTCTAATCTAGCTATAGGTACAAAAGTTTCATCATAATCGATTCCTTCTTCTTGATTATACCCATGTGCTACTAAAAGTGCTTTATTTTGAACTATATTTCCGGTTTCATAGGCTTTATTTTTAAATACTTATTTAGTTCCAATGATAGATTGATCTTCCGGTCTTGGAACTTGTTCTCAAACATTATTTCATTCAAACTGATTTAATTCTTCTTGCATAGCTAAAATCCAAAAATCATCTTTAGAAGCTTCTTTATAGTTCTTTGGCTCAAAATTTGAAACGAATGCAATATGACTTATTTGATTAAGTTGATTTGAAGTTACTCTAGAATTTAAATCTCGAGTAACGTTATCTATAGGATGATTCTTTAAAATCCTAGGAGGTGAAACTAGAGTATTATTTTGATCAATAGCTTCATTGTTATTGTGAGGTGTGTTAGAAGAATCATTTGGATGTATTTCTTCTTCATCATTAATTTGTGTAGCTACAAAATTTTCATTAAAAGAAACATGTAAACTTTCTTCTATAATATTTGTCCTTCTATTATAAATTCTATATGCTTTGCTATGATCCGAATAGCCAACAAATATTCCTTCATCGGCCTTAGGATCAAACTTTCCTAGATTGTCTTTAGTATTTAATATGAAACACTTTGATCCAAATGTTCTAAAATATGATACTTTAGATTTCTTACCAAAAAATATTTCATAAGGAGTGTTTTTTGTCATTGGTCGTAGTATCACTCTATTCAAAACATAACAAGCCGTGGCAATAGCTTCGGCCCAAAAATGTTTTGGTAGATTACTATTGTTTAATATTATTCTTGCACATTCTTGTAATGTTCGATTTCTCCGTTCAGCTACATCATTTTGTTGTGGTGTACGTGGAATTGAAAAATTATGATTAATTCCCTTTTTATTGCAAAAATTGTAAAAAGTTCATTTTCGAATTCTCCTCCGTGATCACTGCGAATATTTTTAATTTTCAAATTCATTTGATTTTTAATTCCTTTTGCAAAAAAATTAAACATACCAAAAGTGTCACTTTATGTCTTAAAAACAAAGTCCATATATATCTTGAAAAATCATCAACAACTACATAAACATACTTATTATGATTTATTGATCTTACTTGAGTAGGACCAAATAAATCTAAATGCGACAATTCTATTGGTTGTTTTGTTGAAATATTATTTTTAGATTTAAAAGAACTCCTTTTTAATTCTCCAATTTGACATACATCACAAGTTGTATATTTTATTATTTACTTTTAGTAAACCTCTAACTAGTTCGTGTTTTGATAATTTATCTATAAGTTCAAAATTCATGTGACAAAATCGTTTATGTCATAGCCATGGATCATCAAGTTTAGCGGTCGAGCATAAATCGGAATTTTGTTTTAAATCATATTCAAAATATAAATATTTTTATTTCGAAATCCTTTAAATAATAAATTATTATTATTATCAAATATTGCATTGATTTTTCTTGAAATTTATTTGAAAACCTTTACCACATAATTGACTAATGCTAAGTAAATTATGTTTTAAGTTTTCTACTAACGAAACATTAGAAATAATAGAAGAGTTAGAAATACCGATGTTTATGGCTTCTCCAATTCCGATGACATATCCTTTTGGGTTGTCTCCAATGGTTACAGTGCCTCCATCAATAAATTTTATATTTGAGAGCATCTTAGCATTCCCGGTCATGTGTTTTGAGTAGCCACTATCGAGTATCTATTTCTCCTTGCTTTTATTTTTGGGTAACTATAAAACAAAAATTATTCATTTGGTACTGACTTCTTTTATTACGGTCCTAAATGTGAGAAGGGGAGGGTAGTCATACAAAAGTGAGTTTGGTTCCTTTAAAAACATAATTATTATTAATTATTATTAAATAATACACTTGATAAAAAACTATCAATATGTTTTTGTCTAATTAACTTATTATTAGACTTTCGTATTCAAATTTTTATATTTTTAGATTTTACATCTTTACTTAACTTTGGTGTCTTTTTGAAACTTTGATACAAGATACTTTGCTTTATAGTATTGCCTTTTTTCTTTTGTGAATTCTTTTCAGATCCTAATCCATTTCGATTACCAGAAGGTTTTGAAATTTAAATTAAATTATCAAGATCTAGTTTTCCTTTGTTAAACTTTGAAACATTGTTAGTATTTTTTTTAATTTATCCTTTAATTCACAAATTTTGATTTTTCAAATTTCTATACTACATTTTAGTTCAATATTTTCCTTAATCAAATTATTATTCTCAAGTTTTAACCTATCTATTTCACTAAGTTGTGCATCATATTCGATAGACTTTTTACACCTTTCTTGTGAAACCACCAATTCTTCTTCTAAAATAACTTTTTCATCCTTCAATAATCCAATTTCTAGTTCTAATCGATTTATTTTGGCTAGGTGTTATTTATTCATTTTTTTGATTTGTCTAAACTTAACATCAAGTTCCATACTTAATTATAATAGTTCATTATAGCTAAGTTCAGAACATACCTCATCAGTGTTAGCCATAAAACATACATTAGCTTGTTCTCCATCGCTATCACTATCAGAAGATGATGATGAATCGGAATCGTCCCAAGTGACTTTAAAAGCTCTTTTCTTCTTAAATTTCTCAAATTTGTTCTTTTTCTCATTATTGAGTTTAGGAAAATCCTTCTTCATGTGTCTGTATTGATCACATTCATAGCACTTGATTTGAGATAGATTTGTTGTATTGGACTTCCCTTCTTTTTGGAATTTGGTCATCTTTCTAAATTTCTTGACTTTGTTGTAATTATTAGCAATGAAAACTATCTCTTCTTCATCCACATCCGAGTCATCATTCTTTGCTTGAAATGCTATGTTCTGCATTTCATCTATTTTTTCTTTTCTTGCCTGTAAGTTAGCTTCATAGGACATTAAATTTCCTATCAACTCTTCAACCTTGAGAGTAGAAAGATCATTAGCTTCTTCAATAGCTATACCTTCCTTTCCCAATTCGATGTTAAATAGTTGAGTGTTCGAGAAACTAAATCAAAATCAGTAAACTTAACTCCTAATGCCATAAGATCATGTTGAATAGTTTGAAATCTAGAATATATGTCAACAATAGTTTCATTTTGCTTCATTTTGAATGAGGAGAATTGGTTTTGCAAAATTGAAATATTAATTTGCTTGACCTTTGTTGTACCTTCATGTGTAATTTGTAAGGTACGCCAAATGTCAAACGCGGTGGTACATAACATGACACGTGAAAATTCATTTTTATCTAGAGAGCAAAATAAAACATTCATAGTTTTAGCATTGTTTGAGGCTAATGTATTTTGTGCATCGGTCCATGTGCTCATAGCAGTGTTAGGTGCTTCATATTTGTTTTGTGTAGCAGACCATATTTCTAGACCATTGGCTTCCATAAAAGTATGCATACGAGTTGACCAATATGCATAGTTGGAGCCATTAAATAATGGGGGACGTGCGGTAAATTGACCTTCTTGAAAAATACTTGCCATATTAGTGATTCAAAAACTTGTTACAGTACTTTTGATCAAACCAAGCTCTGATACCAATTGAAAGTCTATAGCATGGTGGATCGATTATACAAATGACAAGTATATGACTAATTTAAACTATAGTGTAACAATAGTAAAGTATGTAAATAAGAGTAATCACACCAGGGATTTTATACTGGTTCGGACCTCCCGTCCTAAGTCCAGTCCCGAAGCTCCTCTTCAGAATTCCTTTCACCAAATAACCCTCACTTCACCCGAAGGAACATGTTTACAATAGCAGAGTTTCTTTGTCAAGAACGTGTTCTCTTTTACATAGATTTTGACTATATAGTACAATTGAACTACCTATATCTCTTGAATGATTGAATACAATATTAATCGAGAGAGTATGGAAGTGTATGATCTCATATGTGCAGATTAGATGGTAAGTGGATGATTAGAACAAGAGATGATCAAGATAGAGAGTCGAGTGAGTTAGTTAAGTTCTTTTATCCTTCTTGATTCTCGTTTATATAATTATAGAAGGCTGCTTCTAGTAGTTACCTCTCTTCCCTTTCAGTCTAGAGTCGTCATTGTTC
This sequence comes from Allium cepa, assembly GCA_030765085.1. Taxonomy (NCBI): domain Eukaryota; kingdom Viridiplantae; phylum Streptophyta; class Magnoliopsida; order Asparagales; family Amaryllidaceae; genus Allium; species Allium cepa. The sequence continues at coordinate 218,506,979 of CM060929.1, forward strand.
ACTGGTGAATAGTTGTGGAGGAGAGATGGAGTTGTGTCTCTTCGGAGATGACCGTTGTAATTTGAATTATCTACCCCGAGCCCAGTTTCAGATGTCTAAATGACGTTCTTAGACGTTTGAGAATCTATTGTTATTTTTGTTCATCTTCGATGTTCAGACGTCCGAAGTTCTACATTCAGACTTCTGAACCTGTTAAGTGATGTTCTTCTAGGTTTTTTTTGAGTGTATCTCTCTTCGATCTTCGTGCAACTTTGTAGATGAATCTCTTCAGTGCTTTAGTCATCGTCTTGTCACAATAGTGGTTTGTCTTGCTTTGAATTAGTATAGTTGTATGATATATATATGATTTCCATTGTATAGTTGTCATCGTCTAAATCATGAACTAAGGGTTCTAACATATTATGCCATCAAATTTAACCAATGTAATAATTTTCAATATTTGAAAGGTTTTAAAAGAATGTCATTAAAAATAATATCATTGGATTTTACATAGAAAGATTTGGTTATCATAAGGTAAAAACCCATTCCATGTTTATGTGCAGCGTGGTCTTAAAAGATACCCTTTGTTTTCAATTGCTCGTATTTTGAGTTTCTTACACCAGTCCCATGACTGACCTGGAGTTTAATTTTTACCCTTAAACTCTGGATGACCCATATTTCCGGTTGTCTAGTATTCAAGTTTAGTTTGGAGCATCTTGGAAGAGTTTGGAGCATGGAGTTAGAAGATTGTTGTCCATTTCCACCACACTTATATACTATTGTATTCCGCAATTGTAAGGACAGAGATTTATAACTGTCCATGTTAAGTTAAGCTCTGATTAATGTATTTTTAATTTTCCGCTGTAATGATTATATGTTTAAATAATATACGCTACTCCATTCATATAAGATTCTATTTTTTACTCTATTCCTATCTTTATTTTCCTTTTCCACAAACTATCCGCTTTTTTGTTCTATCTAGGATTGACATGTGTGCTCTATTATCAGCTTAAAATGTACAGAATTGTGGGTCGTTACAATTGGTATCAAAGCTAAGGTTGAGCGAACACCTGAGCACGATTTGGATGTGTCACATCGAAAATAGGGTTAGTAATACCCTAGGATGAGTAACTCATTAGAGATAGGGTAAGCGACACCATTGAATGACTTGAAAGCGTTATATATGAGCGCATATTTGTTAATGCTAAAAATGATCTTGTTTTGATAAATTTGGGTAAATGATATAATTTTACCTAAAATGATATTTTATATATAAAGAAATAACTTTCGAAAATGTATAGTTATTTGCAATCAAGTGAGTAATAATATTCAATTATTATTATCGAACGATTGATCGTTTGACTTAAAAAACACGAACACCTAGTGAAATTAAGTTTCACGATTTGACTATATGGTGTTTGGTAATGTTATCAGTTTAAAGTTAAGAAATTTATTTAAGATAAATAAATTTATGAGCTTAAAAAATGTAAAAATAAGATGAGCCTAAGAAATGAATGTATGAATCAAGTTTTATAAATAAAGGAATTGAAAAGAGAAATCTTATGATGACTAGTTCGAGTGGCTCAGAAGTAACTAAAAATGGGCACGTGATATGTTCGGATGGAAAACGCTTCTCTTAAGTAATACTCTTCTGGTTAAGGGGATATATGATACTATTGGTAGTACCTAGTTCCTTGGTATCAATTTGAAGTTACTCGATCTATAAAAAAAAAATTTTAAGTTAAAAGATAATGCATATCATTAATTGATAAATTAATTAGTAATTATAAACATCTTTATAAAAGTACTAAACCAAAGATAATTTGGATCACTAATTGATAAAATAAAACAGAATTTTCGATGATTTTGGATAGTCGGAAATTTTCAAATCACATCTAGCTCAGAAGTAAGAAATTTTGAAAATATAGAAGATGAAAAATTGTGATATGTTTTGAGTAAATAAAATTATATAAGTATAATTTATAAATATGAATTATAAATTAAAAGGATTTAAAAGCTGAGAATCTAAGAGCTTAAATCCTGCTGATTTTGAATATTGTTCTTCAAAATTGAGAAAATAATAATAATAATAATATTTTGAAGTATTTTTGAATAAAAATATAGATATAAGTTTTATAACTTATGAATTGAGATGATAGTAAATTACAATAAGTTTTAAAATTTGTCAAACACCCTGATGTAAGTAAAGCCAATATGAATTAAAGATTTGTATATGTACTCTTAAGATATGATGGAGTATTATAGAAATATAAACTTAAGTCGAGAACTATTTATACACTTAAGTAATGTTGTAAGAGATAATTCAATAATGGTTTAGTATGAAGTGAATGGTTATGAAACTAAATGTATCAATTAAACTAAAGTTGTGTTTTATAAGTGTTTAAGAAATAGTTCTAAGAAAAGGATCATAAACTGATGGTCGTTTAGTATGGTTAAGAAAACCAATTGGAATAAATATATAAGTTATACACAGATCATTTTATTCGCGTAACTATTTGACCTACGATTCAAGTACAGAACTTTGAGGTATTTACATCGGTTCGAAAAAGGATTTTTCATTCGATTCTTGACGGTGAACATTGGTAAGAGTTTGTGGTTGGACACTTAGGTTTTCTATCATAGTTGAGTGCAATGCAAAAACAAACTGAAGTTCTGGTCGGAGAGCCTGATCGGAGTCCGCATTAGAGGATCGGAGGATCAATACTAGTTTGGAAGTAAAGCTGCAAATTCAAATAATAGATTGAATCAAATATTACATACAGATGATTTATATACATCGTATGGGAGTAAGTTCAAAAATAAATATTTCAGGCAAACACCTTTGAGTTTTGCATAGGTACGAAATTCTTTTAACGAGGATAATCTATAACGACCAGCAAATTTATCACTTCGATAAATTTTATTTATTTTTAACATATTTAGATATATAATTTTTTAGCATAGGTTATGTTTTCTTGAAAAATAAATAATGATGGTAATCTTATTTTGAATAATTATTTATAAAAATACGTGCTTTGGAAAAATATCAATAAAATGACCAAAAACCATTGTATCAATAAATGGCTCTATAATTATCACAAGTCACGCATGGAGCCGGATACGTACACTTATTTATCCATATAAGTAGGATTATGAAATTAAATTATTTATACTATTTTTTATTTTATTTTTTGGAAAAAAAGTTTTTATGACATAATCAATAATGACATCATATTTAATAACTAATTTATGAATTTAAATTGATATTTAATGACTTAATTATTATTATTATTGTTCAAATAATTTTTAAATGATAATAATTCATTTTAATTACTTATAAAGTGATAATAAATCATTTTTAATAATTTTATGAAGATATATATTTGATTTGAAAATATAAGAAATTATTTTGTATCGCTTTGTCGATATAACATCACTTTTTGTAAACAATTGTTTAATATTAATTTATATGGATTTATAATTCAAAAGAGATCATTTTAATTGTTAAAAATGATAAGAAATTAGCTTTCAAATTTTCTTTACATTTATATATAAATTAATTCATAAGTGAAAATATGACCAGGAATCGACTTCCTTATTTTCAACGGTTTAACGAACGAAAGTTATTTAATTTCATTGCAATGTTGTTTGTTCTCTTATGTACATGCATTTACATGCACATACATGTCACAAGCACACAGATACATATAAATAAACATAGAGATAGACATGTATACATAAGATAAAAATATCATAATATTATGAAACAAATTTCTTGATTTTTTCGTTTATCTTCACCATTATGGCCATTAAAGTCAATGCACGTGGCATAAAGTAATGGAGGCACATAGGGGAGGGGGATTAACATGTATGAAGATGGAAAAGGTGGGGGTGTGGGTTGAGGCTAGAAAAGGAAATGCACATTTTGATATACATTTTATAGATTTGTGCCTAGATATGCAATGCCTTAGCTCTCTCATTTCATTTATCCACACTTCTTTTTCCTATTCTTCTTAAAGATCTAAGAGCTCTTCCTTGATGGCTTCCATGCCTTGAAAAAATATTAGCGAAGCTAAGGCAAAATATTCCAAAATAAAGTAAAATATATACACATGTATATGGCATGTCAATCCACTTCAAAACCAAGTGCAATCACCTCCTTCCTTACTTCACAACCCACAACCACCAACCTCCATCACCAAGTCCAAGCACTCCACCTCTTTCCAAGCTTAGGCCAAGCTTTCCCAAGGTCCCTGGCTTAATTCCATAAGCTCCGGTGCGATCATAGCGAAGCAATAATCTGTTTTGATTAAATAAGCTTAAAAGCAGTAGTCGCAGCACTTTTAATTACTTCTGAAATATGGCTTTAAACTTAAATATTCTTTCCTAATCTTTTATAAATGTTTTCAAATAAATAAATAATTATTTTAAAGATGATTTAAAGGTTTTATAATTTTTTTTAAAAAGAGCTTAAATAAATGATTTAAAGAAAAGCTGTTATAATTAAGTGATTTAATTTCGGTCTAAAAGCCGATGAGTAGATTGGATTTTTCTATTCATAAGATCCTGATGTGAGGTGCTTAAACTAAGGAGATGTTTAGGAGCAAACAGTGCCCTGGCTCACTTGGACATTTTTCTGGGCGAGGAATAGATAAGGTCGATAAGTTAGGAACGAGAAAAGTATAAAAGATTTTAATCTTTTTAATTAATTTTATACAACTTGGATTGTAGAGAAATAATCTTCTTATACTTGGTATTAAAGTCCAAGAAGGAAACCTGTACTATCCATGTGAAATTAAAGGTGATTTCACCGCTATTTAACAGATCGTAAAAGTTGAATACGAAAACTGATATTCAGTAGAATTAGTACAATTTTTATCAACCCTTTTTACTCAAAAAGATTTTTCTATATGATTTATGAGAAATGATTTTGATTTATTATAATTTCTATGAATCGTTTAACTTGAATACTAACTAGTTTGGATCTACCATCTTAGATAAATTGGTTTCAACATATCAAAAAGATACGTGTTTGAAATAAGAAATCTTTTGTCAAGATTTAAAAAAATGATTTGGAACTAATTTAGTTCCTATACTTAAAATTAATTGTTTTGGATTACAGTAAAAGATGTTTTAAATGACATTTTTTTGACACATTTTAAAAGTTATGATTCGAAAATCTTTGTCAATATTTAAATAAATGGTTTGGAAATATTTTACTAAGTAAAGGACAGAATGATCTGGAATTATGCCAAGGTTTAAAAAGGTTTTAGTTAAACAAAGATTTGATAAAGGAGGTTTCACGATTCCATATATACCAGAAAGAAATGTTTTAAAGATATATATCTCTAGAGGATATTTTTCGTAAAGAGTAAAGTAGTCAATCAAATGATAAGCACCCGTTTACTTAAACATCTTCTTATCGATGAATGGTTCGAAGGAGCCGGGATTGGATTTGCAGTGATCCCTATTCGAAAACCACTTTAAACCAATTTACAAGTTTGAAAGTTGTTTGCGCCAAAAATGGTCACAAACACCCAATTGTCAAAGAAAGCTCCCATTTACAATCATAGATCGTAGATAGCAAATGTGTAGAGAATATAAATATGAAGAACACTTAGAAAATTAAATGGAATACAGTAAAGACACAAGGTTTGTAGTGGTTCGGCTATCTCCGACCTACGTCCAATTTGAAGAGTTGCTGTTTTATTCATCATCACTTCCTGGTTACATGAGCACAGTTGATAATAATTGAGTTGCAATGGAGTTTGGTAGAATTATGGTGTAAAAGAATCATAAGGTCCCTTTTCTGAAGCTCTTGGACTGCTATTTATAGGTGTAGGCTGCAAATATCCCGCCCAGATCTCGGAGGACTCCTTCTCTCACATAGGTGGGCCCACGCGGTCGATCCCGAGCATTTTCGGCTCGATCCATGATCGATAGGAATGGAATTCGTATCGATCAAGATCTTGCCCAATTGAGTCAAGATCGAGCATGGACATTCTTGGGGTTGTACGCAAGCTCCTATGAAAATTTGGCCACATTTGGACTTATAAATTGTGAGATATGATCAATGGAAGTTTGGATTTCCAATGTGTTGTCCAATTCGTATCGGTTCATTTAAATCGATTCATTCGCATCACTCCCTGGCACGTGCTTGCTAGGTGATGCGGCGCTATCTTTTAGGATCGATCCACTTTTTATGCCGAGTGACCGAGTCTTCCTCTCGAACACGGTCTCGTTCATATCGACTTGATGCACTCCATTCTTCATATCAATTCTGGGATGCTTATTTCGTATCTATCGAAAAGGGATGACATTCGTATCGATCAATTATGTGTTCTTCATATCGATCAACGACTGATCGATATGAAGTACGTGAATGGGTGGATCGATACGAAGTTCATGGAATGATCGACACAAAGTGACAATTTCCCATGGATACGAATTAGCTGGTGATGATGGATGCGATGAGCTCGGATTGATATGAAGTGAGGCATGCTTATTGGATACGAACAGTGTTAGTTTTTCTTGATCGATTAAAAAGAAACTGATACGAAGAAGGTGATCTGATGGATACGAATTGCCTAATTTGCGTCGATCGTATATTGAGCATATGAACTCTGTTTGACTTGAAATTTGAAACGTAGCCTTTCCTAGCCTTGTTTGTTATTCCCAATCGATCTCGTCTCGATTCGAACTTGGTTAATTTCGACGGTATCGATCATAGCCTCGTTTCCAACTGATCTCCGATCCTGATATCCATCCTTTCCAGCCAATTTATTGATATCCCAGCCTTGAACAAAAGGCGGGATAACAAAAGTGAAGATATGTTGAAGACATTAAAGTTGAAGGCGGGGATATTCATAATGAAAGGATTTCTTGTTGATAATTTGAAATAGCTTTCGAGATAAATAAAAAGCAGCGATCCCTTCGTTCTAGGATAAGGACTACTCGTTAATAATCCTGGGAGTAATTCCCTACTGGGTGCGTAGGAAATTGCCTTCGGTTTATCCTGTTCCTGCACAACTTACATAGATGAACGTCTGACATTGCATTTCAAAGAGCAGCGTGCATTGATCTCTACAAACGTACATCTATTTGGTGGTGTAGGAGGTAACTCTCTTATGCTTAACACTCTTTTCTAAGATGTACGAGCTTAGAGGTTGTACTTTATGGAAATGGCGATATGGAATTTTAAGTGAAAATGTTCTAAGAAGGAAAAACATTACCTCAAGCCTCACACCTAAGGAATTGTGAAACGGGGGTTGATTTAGGGCTAAGTGGTTCGCTACCATTAAGGTATGATATCACCTTTCTAGATTTATATTGCACTCGCTATGACGCCAGGTAAAATATGTGGTGTATAGTATGTGAGATCTCGGATAGGTCAGGATTAATCGGGGCGATATCATATTCGGTGTTATCCACCACCATATGGGTCTACGGGTAGGTCGCTCTTAATTCACAGAAGTTTCGAAGATGTCGATCCTCATTGCATCCCTCTAGAGATGTATTATATGGAAGGTGGTTCCTTGCCTCGCTATTCACTTGGAAATCCAAATCTCCAATAAGTGCCTTCGAACTTCATTGTAAACCTATTATGCCATCAAATTTAACTAATGTAACAATTTCGGCTATCTGAATATATTTATTTGAAAGGTCTTCAAAGAATGTCATTGAAAATAATATCGTTCGATTTTATGTTAAATGATTTGGTTATCATAAGGTAAAAGCCTGTTCCATGTTTATGTGTGATGAGGTCTTATGAGATACCCTTTATTTTAAATACTCGTGTGTTGAGTTTCTCACACAAGTTCTATGACCGACCCAGAGTTTACTTTCTTCCCCTTAAATCTAGGTGCCCTATTTTTCCCGGTAGCCTGGTAGTCAAGTTTAGTTTGAAGCATCTTGAAAGAACACGGAGCATGGAGTCAGAAGATTTTTCTGAAGATCGTTATCCATTTTCATTATACTTATGTACTATTATATTCTGCATTTGTAAGGACGGAGATTTATAATCGTCCATGTTAAGGTTAAGTTAAACTCTGATAAATGTATTTAATGTTTTCTACTATAAGGATTATATGTTGAAACAATATATGTTATTCCATTTATGTAAGATTCTCTTTTCTACTATGTTCCTATCTGTATTTTCTTTTTCCCTAACTAACCGCTTTTTCATTCAAACTAGGTTGGATATGTGTGGTTTATTGTCAACTTAAAATGTACAAAATTATGGATCGTTATTAAGACCACGTCATTGAGCGCAATGGGTTTTCTCCTTGCTAGTATCCTCTGATAATATGTCTATTAGAATCATGTTCCTACAATCGCAATGGTTATATAAACACAAGATAATTAAATGCATGCATGCTACATAGGTAATCCCGACTAATCCTCTAAACGAAATGTGTGGTTTATTGTGTACTTAAAATGTACGAAATTGTGGGTCGTTATAAAGACCACGCCATTAAGTGGAATGGGTTTTATCCTTACTAGTATCCTTTGATGATATGTCTATTAGAATCATGTTCCTGCAATGCAATGGTTGCATAAACACAAGATAATTAAATGCATGCATGCAACATAGATAATCCTAACTGATCGAGCATAATTAACGGACTATCTATCTCTACTTCATAGTTTCTCAAGGTTACTACAAACTCATAAGGTTGACTTGGGCCTACCAGATATACCAAAATTCTCTAACTCGCAGTTAGAAAGAAACTGGATCGTCCGTCCAAACACAATCATCTTAGTATTAACCTGAATGTCATTTAGTATTATAGTTTTGCAAGGCTCACTATGAATCTAATGGTTTTGTTGGCCAACCAAAAACGTATCTAAGTTATAGATTCCTTTCGGTGCGTAACCTAGTTTTAGTTTTACTTTTAATAAATCCTTACGCATTAGAATTATGACTAATATCAACTAGGGGTTAACAGTTGAAGTATACGGTGCTACCCCACACTAGTCTCATTACTTGGTTTTCTATTCTCTACTTGTCACGACCCGAAATCCAATGTTCGAAAGTTGACATCAAATACCTCACTTGTATTCGACTGCCGAAGATTCAAACCGAACTCCAGTCGGATGGAGCTTATAACAACATTAGATGAATATAAAACAGTGGAAACAAAATGAATATCATGCATTACATCACAGATACAACATCCTCATAATATCCATTACAATATCAGAGTATCATAATACATATATCATAACTCTAAATAGAACATCATAATAGAACAACAAGTGATCATATGCCAAAAAGTCTTCAAAGGAATGAAGCGATAGTGAACTTCCAAAGCTAAGCACCTTGAGATCCAAAAACTTCCAAAATATCTCCAAAAAAAAACCTCCAAAAACCGATAGCCTCCAAACCAAAAAGACTCCAAATACAGCTAACACCAAAACACGGAAAACCTGCTACTAGGCTGCCTGTGTGGAAATGATGGGCACCCAGAGTTTAGAAAAGAAACAATAAACCCTGGTATGAGTAAACAAAGATCGTTGCTTTTAAATAAAACAGTTTTTTAAAAGAAAACCGTTCATGCTTTTGAAAAATGAAACTACCATAAGGCCCCCCGGCACACACACAATGCAATCGCACACTTGGGGGAGATTTCCCCTTATGATAGTCAAATATGCTTAATACGAGAGAAGTTCTTTGATATTATTACTAGTGGATAGTGTGAAAACATTTCGAAAATATAATATTAATGTTAGCCAGCATAGGTACCATTATACTATGCCTACTATAGCTGCCATGTTAAATAGCAGGTTCTACAACTAAAACCGTACTGGGTTGGTATTGGGAATTGGATTTCCAACAAATGGTCAGGCTAAGGAACTTCCTATGTCACATGGGTACGCCTCTGGAGGGACGTCCCGAGAACTTAACCAGTTCTCTGCCAACACAAGGCCGGGTTACCTCTGTAACTAGGTAACCACTACATGACTATGCCATTCCCCGGTATTTTGTGACCTTTATCCGAGGGCCCTCAATCACAAAGCAACAACCACGCAATAAAGGAGATTGCAGCAACCACATAGGTAAAGTATCTGGGCTCCATACCATGATACCACCTTTTTCTAGAAGGAAATGACATACCCTAAAGGGTGCGACCCTCATAACCTTGCCGCGTCTTTCCTGTTTCGACCATTTCCGGGGTGTGAGGTCTGATGAGGTCTCATCCACAAAGCTACGCTTTACACGAAAGCCATGCTTTGATCACAAATGATCAACAAATGATCATCAACACACAGCAGCACTTAGCATGCCACACTACCAAATAGAGAGTATGTCGCTGATAACCTTCATCTACATAACCTTTGAGCTCGTACGTCTCAGAGAAGGGTGTTAAGCTAAGGGAATAAATTCTCCACCACCAATCAGATATGTATCTGAAAGAAATCTGCTTATATCTCAAAATGTAGTGTCAGACACACAACCATACAAGTCTCTTCCAGGTTCGAACAGAACGGAAGGCACTTCATCCAATAAAGGAAGAGCCCCTTGCAAATCCGGGTATCCACAATCCCGATCGGACTTCGCATCACATGTGGAGGTCTCTATACTGGAGCAACTCAGTGCAGAGACAATCGATAGGTTACCCTATCGTTTTCGAAGACACCTTGTCTTCATCATCGTCTTCAAATGTTATTCATTTCGTCGAATCATTATTCGAAATGGGTTATATGACAGAAAGGTCCTCTCCCGGCTAATCCGAATAGTGAACGCTTAATTTTAAAACACGTGGGTGTATCAATTACAAGTATTCACATTCAGGGTTCGATGTGGATTTCGGATAACTAACCGAAATCCGACTCCCTGTCGCATCGAAGTTTAAAAGGGGTTTACATATACATATAGGAGCAAATCACAAATCACAGTTCAGCATAAAGCAATTCACAGTATCACAACATAATTATCAATCCAGTACACAACATTTGATGATAGTCAATCATCTTCAATTAAGGTGAATGTGATTTAAGTGAATTAACCCTATAATTTTCTTTATTAATTATTTTAAATCAATGTTTAATTTTTACTTAACTATGAATTAATTAAATCTTAATTAACTTTATTACTTAATTATCCTTAATTAATTATCTTAATTTTTTCATTCTTAATTGTTAACTAATTTAATTTTAATTACTTTTATTAATTAACTATGCTTTAATTAATTAATTATTAATTGTAAAGTAATTACAAATCATTAATTGTTTAATCATTATTTAATCATTATAAATAAATTTGGTTTTAAGTTAATACTTGAATATTTGATTTGCTTCTCAATTTTTTATTAAGTTAAATGTAAAACAATTTTATTTTACAAATGTAAATATGAAATACCTTTTGAACTTCATAAATTTCAAATAATTGTTTCAATACCATTTACCTCACGTTCCACTTAACAAACTATCATCTTTTTATAAAGAATGCTTTAAAACTTTAATTAACTTAGATCGTTAAAGTTTTCAAACCAGAAACCCTATTATCCGAGAAACGCTTCGGGTTTTACCCGAGAAAACTTCTGTTTGCTTCGAGTTTTCTCAAAAACTTACCCGTATGCTCAAAATTTTCAAAACTTGAATTTTTTTCTAAGTAAATTTCCTTTTACCCTGCGCCCCAACATTCTACTCGAGTTAAAACTCGAGTTACCACACGATTCCCTCGATGTTCGCTTTGAGTTACCCCTTTCTTCTTCCCAAACCATCAGAACTGATACAACGACCACCACGTGCACGTGCAACATGGAAGCCGCCACCTCCGGCCTCCTAGATCAAAACCGGCAGACCACCCTCGATCCCCTCTTGCGACCCAAACACAAAGAAACTCCGATTAAACACGAAACCGAAATCGAATTATCTCGATCCAAATTAACACAGCAGCCATCACCAGAAAATGGCCTCGCCCCACCTCCTCTGGCCATCAGAGGTCACCAGATCTTAACCAAGGCTTGATCAATGAACGTCGCCGCGATTGGCACTGGTGTCACGAAGTCTGATCATCTAACGGCGACGCTGCACCATTTTTTCAAACGCGAGCAGAAATGGGTTTTTAACCCTAATTCGATCTCGAATTAAAAATTTAATGATTTATAAATTCCACTCGTATTTTTCTGATGATCTCAAACATTCAATCTAACTTTTACGACGAACTCGAGGTCCACAAACGCTTAGATCATCAGAAATCGACAAAAATTCATTTTTCTGATCAACCCCAATATATCAGTAAAAATGTAATGAAAAATTTAAATTTTACTTTCTAAAATCATCATTTCCAATGGTGATTCAAATAGTATTACTGAAATTAAAATTCCTGAGGTTTGAATTTTTGCATAATTTAAGTTGTGACTGTGTTTCACATTTTCCAGAAAAAGGAACTATATAACTTTGTTTTAATTTATTGCTGAAACATAGTGCATATTTAAACAACATTCTAATTTGTTTAGACTTTAATTTCAGAGGAGAATAGAGAGAGATCAAGAATTTATCATGGTTTTACTCTGTAAACCAGAGGTTTAGAGGAACAAGGAAGAAATTCTGAACATAACATTCCCAGGCAAAAGAAAACACGAGCACATCAATTAATTCACATGCAAGGGCTTTTCAACATCCATTCTGACATTCATACAACAACAAATGATTGAATAGATCAGAGGTTTACTCACTTTTTTTTCTAAAGATAGAAAGCTTCTAACAGTTTTCAAAATAAAGATGAAGCATGGATTTCCTACTTTAAATCTTGAATTTAGATCTGCAACTTGCAAGTACAGATCTTTGATTACTCTTTGTTGTATTTATTCATTTCACCAATAACAACAATTTTAAATTTACTTACAGTTTGGATTTTTTTAAATACAACAGAGAAAGCCTTTTTTTCCTCCTGCTACTTGAAGTCCAGAAATAGGTTTAGTCCTTGATCTTGATTTCTTCCTGCAACTGAATAATACCATTTTTAAATTCTTTCCTTTATTACTATTTAACAACTTCAAATTAAAAATTTTAAAAGAATTTTGCTTGCCTTAGATTACTTCAGAGAATCTAGCTCAGCTTTTTAGCCAAAACTGAAGCTCTGTGTTTATACTAATCTACAGTATAAATTTGTTTATTAAAACTTGATTTAAAAATCATAAATTCATTAAACTATAAAGTATAGAGTTTTATCTGAGAGATGGAAACATAAACTACAGCTTGATGTTTTAAGAAGATCTTCAGATTTTAATTTTTACTTTTGAATTGAAGAAAAAAGGTTGGTAGTTCTTCTGATTTTTTTTTCTCTTTGGGTGTTGGAGTTTGAAATGCTCAAATCTTTGTTACTGTACTTTCAGAGATTTGGGAGGCTAACTAATTTGAAAATAGAAGCTGAAAAGTTTTCCATGATTTTTAAATCCTATTATTTTATTCAATCAATTATATTGAATGCCATTTGTAGAAAATAGTCATGAGATCTAACACTTTTAAATTTTACTCCATCTCCATTATGTATGTTTAACATTTGTAATTCCACAAAGACAAAAAAAATTTTAAATAAATTTTATATCATATTTACTTTATAAATAAATATGCCCCTTATTCATTAGCATATACATATTTACAATGTTAAAAGAAGAATTGTTTTGACCATTCTTTACATTATATAAATTTACGCCTTTATGATTTTAAAAGCCAATTTTTTTATAAAACATTTATTTTAAACTTAAATTCAAATTTCAATTCAAACTTGAAATAAAAATCCATTTATGTCTACTTATATACTCATATCCATACTTATGCAATTTAAATTCAAATTCAATGTTTACATTCAAAACTACTCATATGTGCATTATATATATACATAAAATTTTAAACTCAAATGACTTTTTGAAACATTCATTATTTTAAAATTTTAAACTCAAAAGAAATTGGAATTTATTCATATATGATTATCACCTATTTTATTTGTTTGAGATTTTTCAACTTGTTTTCAAATTAAATTTCAAAAGTTTAAAATATATTATTAATTTTAATTGATAAAAATTTTTTTGGGATGTTACAGATATCCCCCTTTTAAGAAAATTTCGTCCTCGAAATTTGAAAGAGAGAAAAACAAACAAAGAATATACAAATTCATAAAGAGTAAATGAATGGCTTACCAGCCTAAGCCGAGATATCCACTCTGCAATTGGGATATGATTTCTGCATATTATCTTCGGTTTCCCAAGTGCAGTCCTTTGGATCGCCACTCCACTGTACTTTAACTAGCTTCACAACTTCGTTTCTCAATTGCTTCTCATCTCGATCTACTACCTTTATCGGTTCTCTTTTGACTGTTTAATTGGGAGGATGTCGAGATCATGTTGAGCAGCTTCTTCAATAATACTATCCGGATCATGTACATACTTCCGAAGGTTAGAAATGTGGAACACATCATGCACGGCAGATAACCAGCTAGGCAATTGCACTCGATATGCTAAAGAATCGATCCTCTCCAGAATAGGAAAAGGACCAATATACCGTGGTGCCAACTCCCCTGTCTTCCCAAACCTTAATACACCTCGCATTGGAGATAGTTTAAGAAAGACAGAATCTCCAATCTGGAATTCAAAACCCCTTCTTCTGTGATCATAATAACTCTTTTGACGACTTTGAGCCATCCTCAATTTCTTCCGTACAGAATCAACTTTTTCTGTGGCTTCTTTAATCATATCCGGTCCAAGAACGAGTCTATCACCTGCCTCAATCCAGCATGCCGATGATCGACACGGACAACCATATAAAGCCTCAAAAGGAGCCATCTCTATACTGTCCTGATAGCTATTGTTATATGAGAACTCGACCAGATGAAAATGGTCCTCCCAAGAACCACCAAAATCAAGTATACAAGCATGCAATAGGTCTTCTAAGATTCGGTTAATCCTCTTAGTCTGCCCATCAGACTGTGGGTGATAAGCAGTGCTGAAATTCAATTCTGTTCCCAATGCGTCTTGAAGCGCCTCCCAAAATCTACTAGTGAAGATCGGATCACGATCACTCACAATGCTGCTAGGAATGCCGTGGAGACGGACAATTTCTTTCACATATAACTCTGCTAAACTTGCTGTCGTGCGAGTAGATTTTACTGGCAAGAAGTGAGCTGTCTTAGTCAAACGGTCCACAATGACCCAGATTGCTTCATTGCCTTTCCGAGTACGAGGCAAACCGTCTATGAAATCCATCGATACTTGGTCCCATTTCCACTTGGGTATCTCTAAAGGCTGAAGTAAACCCGCTATTTTCTTTTGGTCGCTTTTGATTTATTAGCAAGTGGCACAGCGACTCACATATATAGATATGTCCCTTTTCATCATCTTCTACCAGAAAGTTCTTTTGATATCACGATACATTTTATTGACTCCTGGATGGATGCAAAGTTTAGACTTGTGGCATTAATCTAAAACTTCACGTTTCAGATCAAGGATGTCTGAGACACAAATCCTTCTTTTCAATCTTATAATCCCATTATCATCAATTGCAAAACTAGAATCTTCACCGCGAACGAATTCTCCCATACATTACCCAAAGAAACTTGTCCTCTTTTTGCTTGTTGGCTATTTTCTCAAGAAGAATAGGAGCAATGACAAGGTAAGCAAGAATAGCATGCTTTCTACTCAAGGCGTCAGCAACTACATTAGCCTTTCCGGGCGTATATAGAATGTCTAGGTCATAAGATGCCAAAAATTCCAACCAACGTTGTTGCCGCAGATTCAGATCTTTCTGGGTGAAGAGATATTTCAAAGATTTGTGGTCGATGAATAATTCGAATTTTACACCTAAAAATAAAGAGAGTTCAATAAGTATATTTGTTAAGTTAAGTTAAATTCGTAGATTGTTAAGAAAACTGAAAAAATTCTTACCTAGAAGATAATGTCGCCATATTTTCAAAGCGAAGATAACTGCTAAAAGCTCCAAATCATGAGTTGGATAATTTCTTTCATGAGGACGTAATTGTCTACTCGTGTAGGCAATTACCTTTCCGTTCTGCATTAATACTGCACCCAAACCTTCACCACAAGCATCGGTATAAACAGATAAACCCTGGTCCCGTTGATAATAGCGAGAACAGGAGCGGTGGTTAATCTCTTCTTCAACTCCTGAAAAGCTTCGTCACATTTTGGAGTCCGATTGAATTTTACATTCTTCATTGTTAGCTTAGCGAACGGACTAGCTGTCTTCGAAAAGTCCTGAACAAACTTTCGATAATAACCTGCTAAACCCAAAAAGCTATGAACTTCTTTTGGTATAGTAGGTTTCCTCCAATCAAGAATAGCGGAAATTTTGTTAGGATCAACAGAAATCCCTTCTTCATTAAAAATATGACCTACAAATTTGACTTCTTTGACCCAGAAATGGCATTTGAATTTTTTTGCGAATAGAATATTCCTCCTCAATATCTCCAAAATGATTCTAAGATGCTTGGCATGCTCATCTTCGGTCTTGTAATAGAACAAAATATCATCAATAAACACAAGCATAAATTTATTCAATACCTCCCAGAACACACGAGACATAAGATCTACAAAGTATGCTGGAGCATTGGTTATCCCGAAAGGCATGACTAACCATTCGTAGAACTTATTAGGACCATTGAAAGCGGTAAAATGAACACAATCCTCGGCGATTCATAGTTGATGAAACCCCTGGGCTAGATCCATCTTCGAAAAGAAATGAGCGACGTGCAATTGATCAAATAGATCATCAATTCTAGGTAGTGGAAATTTATTCTTGAGAGTCATCTTATTGAGTTCGCGGTAATCCACATACAATCTCAAAGATCCGTCCAACTTAGCAACAAACACCATGGATAAACCCCATTCAGAAATACTGGGCCGAATCAATCCTTTATTTAGTAAATCATTGGTTTGCTGAACTAATTCAACCCTTTCCCTGGGTGCCATCCTGCGACTCACGTCAACGACAGGACGAGCATTGGGTACTTGGTTGATTCTGAATTCTATTTATCGACGTGAAGGTAAAGATTTCACTTCTTCAAACACATCTGGAAAATCTCTAACAATGGGTATGGATTCCAGACTGGGTTCGGGATAACCCAAATTATACATCAACCCTTCTCTTTTAGGACTAGGATCCTCACAAGAAATCTCGATGAAATCTCCAAATTTGGTTTTAATCGAAATCAATCGATTATTGCAATCCAATTTGGCGTCATATTTTGCTAGCCAATCCATTTCGAGTAAGACTTCAAACTCATAAAAATCAAGGACAAAGAGACCAATAGGGAATTGGTAACAAGAGTATGAGATAGGAACGTCTCTACATTGAAGACAAAGATTCACGGGGCCTCCAACTGGATTCTTTACGCATATAGGCTCATCAACAAAATCAGGTTCAAAATTCAATTCATGAATAGCTTGCTGAGAGATAAAACTGTGTGTAGCACCTGTGTCAAACAGAACTCTAGCAATGCTATCATAAATAGTGATATTACCTTCCAGAACCCCTTTCCCCTTTTCTACTTTGGAAGATGCGGGTTTGTCTTTGACGGTGCACACCTTGGCTGTCTGAGCTTGCTTCATGACTGGGCAGTCTTTAACTTCGTGTCCCAATTTCTAACAATAATAGCATTTCCTGGGCTTTACTTGAACGGATTGATTGACTTGTCTCTTAGGCTTCGTACATCTGCTAGAATAATGGCCCTTTTCCAAGCAATTAAAGCAAGTGACATTCTCTGCTGTGCTTCCGTGATTGCTATTCTTTTTCTCCTTACCCTACCATGGTTTCTTGCCTCCAAATTTCCTCTTCTTCCAATTTTGATTGCTCGAATTTACTTTCTCCACGGGGGCTTCTTGCATGTCAAGTGTAGCATATCTGTATCCCATATCAACCAAATATGAAAAGGATTCTTTGACGTGGCCAGTCATCCTTTCGTGGAACTTCTTATTCATCCCACGAATGAACCTTTCATTCTTCTTTAAAGGTGTGTTCACTAATTCTGGACCGAAACGGGACAATTCATTGAATTTGTTTAGATACTCCTCGAATGACAAACTCCACTGCTTCAAGTCCATAAATTCCTGGTACATTCGAGAAATCCCAGCTGATGGCATATAGCGCTTCTCAAATACTTCTTTGAATCTCTCCTAAGTAAACTCGTCTTCTGGCTCATCAACAGTTATTGTCTCCCACCATGCTAAGGCTTCTTCTTGAAGTTACCAAGAAGCTATGAGACGCATATGATCATCTTGCAGCTTTAGCCCTTTAAAGATTCTTTCACGTGATCTGATCCATGCCTGGGCCACAACAGTCGACTCCTTGCCGGTGAATGGCTTACCACCAAGCCTTGAGAAACTTTTGTATAAATTAGCCAGATTCGGCTGATGCTGTGTAGATAAAGCTGCTTCTACTGTTGGGGGAACTTGGCCAGGTGTTGTGGCATTTCCTCACCCCCCAGCTCTTCCTCTTCGTCCGCTCATCCTTACTATCTGTAATTAGTAAGAAAATTGATTTAGATATTCAGACGAGATATCTTAAGGAATATCAGAAGTTAAAGAAATAGACTAAGAAAATTTAGGGTTTCGGTCTCAGTTATACTCATTCTAGGGTATATTTCACCCTATCTCTAATGAACCATCTAATGTGTTATACTCCGTAGCTAAAGTTCTTACCCAACCTTTAGCTCTGATACCACATGTCACGATCTGAAATCCAATGTTCGAAAGTTGACATCAAATACCTCACTTGTATTCGACTGCCGAATATTCAAACATCGAACTCCAGTCCGAGGGAGCTTATAACAACATTAGATGAATATAAAACAGCGGAAACAAAATGAATATCATGCATTACATCACTGATACAACATCCTCATAATATCCATTACAACATCAGAGTATCATAATACATATATCATAACTCCAAATAGAACATCATAATAGAACAACAAGTGATCATATGCCAAAAAGTCTTCAAAGGAATGAAGAGATAGTGAACTTCCAAAACTAAGCATCTTGAGATCCAAAAGCTCCCAAAATATCTTCAAAACAAAAGCCTCCACAAACCGATAGCCTCCAAACCAAAACGGCTCCAAATATAGCTTACACCAAAACATAGAAAACCTGCTAGAAAAGAAACAATAAACTCCGGGTCAGTCATGGGACTGGTATGAGTAAACAAAGATAGTTTCTTTTAAATAAAATAGCTTTTTAAAAGAAAACCATTCATTGTTTTGGAAAATAAAACTACCATAAGGCCTCCCGGCACACACACAATACAATTGCACACTTGGGGGAGATTTCCCCTTATGATAGTCAAATATGCTTAAAAAGAGAGAAGTTCTTTGATATTATTACTAGTGCGTAGTGTGAAAACATTTCGAAAATATAATATTAATCTTAGCCAGCATAGGTATCGTTATACTATGCCTACTATAGCTGCCATGTTAAATGGCAGGTTCAACAACTAAAACCGTACTGGGTTGGTATTGGGAATAGGATTTCCAACAAATGGTCAGGCTAAGGAACTTCCTATGCCACGTGGGTACGCCTCTGGAGGGACATCTCGAGAACTTAAATAGTTCTCTGCCAACACAAGGCCGGGTTACCTATGTAACTAGGTAACTACTACGCGACTATGTCATTCCCCGGTCGTTTGCGACCTTTATCCGAGGGCCCTCTATCACAAAGCAACAACCACACAGTAAATGAGATTGCAGCAACCACATAGGTAAAGTATCTGGGCTCCATACCATGATACCACCTTTTCCATAAGGAAATGACTTACCCTAAAGGGTGCGACCCTCATAACCTTGCCGCGTCTTTCCTGTTTTACCATTTCCAAGGTGTGAGGTCCGATGATGTCTCGTCTACAAAGCTAAGCTTTACACGAAAGCCATGCTTTGATCACAAATGATCAACAACACACAGCAGCACATAGCATGCCACACTACCAAATTGGGAGTATACCGCTGATAACCTTCATCTACATAACCTCTGAGCTCGTATGTCTTAGAGAATGGTGTTAAGCTAAGGGAATAAATTCCCAGTCACCAATCAGATATGTATTTGAAAGAAATCTGCTTATATCTCAAAGTGAAGTGTCAGACACACAATCATACAAGTATGTTTCGGGTTCGAACAGAACCGAAGGCACTTCGTCCAATAAAGAAAGAATCCCTTGCAAATCCGGGTTTCCACAATCCCGATCGGACTTCCCATTACATGTGGAGATCTCTATACCGGAGCAAATCAGTGCAGAGACAATCGATAGGTTAAGCTATCATTTTCGAAGACACCCGGTCTTCATCACCGTCTTCAAATGCTATTCATTTCGTCGAATCACTATTCGGAATGGGTTATATGACACAAAGGTCCTCTCCCGGCTAATCCGAATAGTGAACGCTTAATTTTAAAACACGTGGGTATATCAATTATAAGGATTCACATTCAGGGTTCGATGTGGATTTCGGATAACTAACCGAAATCTGACTCTATGTCGCATCGAAGTTTAAAAGGGGTTTTCATATACATATAGGAACAAATCACAAATCACAGTTCAGCATAAAGCAATTCACAGTATCACAACAGAATTATCAATCCAGTACACAACATTTGATGATAGTCAATCATCTTCAATTTAGGTGAATGTGATTTAAGTGAATTAACCCTATAATTATCTTTATTAATTATTTTAAATCGACGTTTAATTTTTACTTAACTATGAATTAATTAAATCTTAATTAAATTTATTACTTAATTATCCATAATTGATTATCTTAATTTTTTCATTCTTAATTGTTAACTAATTTAATTTTAATTACTTTTATTAATTAACTATACTTTAATTAATTAATTATTAATTGTAAATTAATTACAAATCATTAATTGTTTAATCATTATTTAATCATTATAAATAAATTTGGTTTTAAGTTAATACTTGAATATTTGATTTGCTTCTCAATTTTTTATTAAGTTAAATGTAAAATAATTTTATTTTACAAATATAAATTTGAAATACCTTTAGAACTTCATAAATTTCAAATAATTGTTTCAATACCATTTACCACACATTCCACTTAACAAACTATCATCTTTTTATAAAGAATGCTTTAAAAATTTAATTAACTTAGATCGTTAAAGTTTTTAAACCAGAAACCCTATTACCCGAGAAACGCCTCGGGTTTTACCCGAGAAAACTTCTGTTTGCTTCGGGTTTTCTTAAAAATTTACCCGTATGCTCAAATTTTTCAAAACTTGAATTTTTTTCTAAGTAAATTTCCTTTTACCCTGCGCTCCAACATTCTACTCGAGTTACCACACGATTCCCCTAATGTTCGCATCGAGCTACCCCTTTCTTCTTCCCAAACCATCAGAACCGATACAACGACCACCACGTGCACGTGCACCATGGAAGCCGCCACCTTCGGCCTCCAAGACCACCACCGGCAGACCACGCTCGATCCCCTCTTGCTACCTAAACACGAAGAAACTCCGATTAAACACGAAAATGAAATCGAATTATCTCGATCTAAATTAACACAGCAGCCATCACCAGAAAATGGCCTCGCCCCACCTCCTCTGGCTATCAGAGGTCACCAGATCTTGACCAAGGCTTCATCAATGAACGTCGTCGCGATCGGCACTGGTGTCACGAAGTATGATCATCTAACAGCGACGCAGCACCATTTTTTCAAACGCGAGCATAAATGGGTTTTTAACCCTAATTCGATCTCGAATTAAGAATTTAAAGATTTATAAATTCCACTCGTATTTTTCTGGTGATCTCAAACACCCAATCTAACTGTGACGACGAACTCGAGGTCCACAAACGATCATCAGAAATCGACAAAAATTCATTTTTCTGATCAACCCCAATATATCAGTAAAAACTTAATGAAAAATTTAAATTTTACTTTCTAAAATCATCATTTCCAGTGGTGATTCAAATAGTATTACTGAAATTAAATTTCTGAGGTTCGAATTTCTACATAATTTAAGTTGTGACTGTGTTTCACATTTTCCAGAAAAAGGAACTATATAACTTTTCTTTGATTTATTGCTGAAACATAGTGCATATTTAAACAACATTCTAATTTGTTTAGACTTTAATTTCAGAGGAGAATAGAGAGAGATCTTGAATTTATCATGGTTTTACTCTGAAAACCAGAGGTTTAGAGGAACAGGGAAGAAATTCTGAACATAACATTCCCAGGAAAAGAAAACACGAGCACACCAATTAATTCACATGCAAGGGCTTTTCAACATTCATTCTAAATTCATACAACAACAAATGATTGAATAGATCATAGGTTTACTCACTTTTTTTCTTCTGAAGACAGAAAGCTTCTGACAGTTTTCAAAATAAGGATGAAGCCTGGATTTCCTACTTTAAATCTTGAAGTTTAGATCTGCAACTTGCAAGTACAGATCTTTGATTACTCTTTGTTGTATTTATTCATTTCACCAATAACAACAATTTTAAATTTACTTACAGTTTGGATTTTTTTAAACACAACAGAGAAAGCCTTTTTTCCCTGCTACTTGAGGTCCAGAAATAGGTTTAGTCTTTGATCTTGATTTCTTCCTACAACTGATTAATACCATTATTTAAATTCTTTGCTTTATTATTGTTTAGCAATTTCAAATTAAAATTTTTAAAAGAATTTTACTTGCCTTAGATTACTTCAGAGAATCCATCTCTGCATTTTTAGCTAAAACTGAAGCTCTGTGTTTATACTAATCTGCAGTATAAATTTGTTTATTAAAACCTGATTTAAAAATCATAAATTCATTAACCTATAAAGTATAGAGTTTTACCTGAGAGATGGAAACATAAACTACATCTTGATGTTTTAAGAAGATCTTTAGATTTTAATTTTTACTTTTGAATTGAAGAAAAAAGGTTGGCAGTTCTTTTGATTTTCTTTTTTTTCTCTTTGGGCGTTGGAGTTTGAAATGCTCAAATCTTTGTTACTGTACTTTCAGAGATTTGGAAGGCTAAATAATTTAAAATGGAAGCTGAAAAGTTTTCTATGATTTTTAAATCCTATTGTTTTACTCGGTTAATTATATTGAATGCCATTTGTAGAAAATATTCATGAGATCTAAACACTTATAAATTTTACTCCATCTCCCTTATGTATGTTTAACATTTGCAATTTCACAAAGACAAAAGAATTTTCAAATAAATTTCATATCATATTTACTTTATAAATAATTATAGCCCTGACCTCCACCACCCCCTTCCTCTGACCATCTCCCATCCTACTACCTCTCCATTTCAGGCCAAGCCAATCCAAGGTGAAGACCACCACAAAATCCACCAAAAAACCATCACAAACTATCACTTATGGCCTAGAATTGTCATCTCTTCCTTCTACCACCATTAGCCGCCACTACATCCACCACCACCACCTCTGACCTGACCTCCACCCTCTGCCACATCACTCACCACCCTCTGGAAATCAGGCCATGACCATAGAGCATGAGGCCGAGCTCAATAGGAGCCAAGATGTGATGATATTTGCTTTGTTTTGCAAAGTGTTGCACCTATATCTTCATCTCCTTTAAACCCATGTAGGACGACCACTTTGCACCTAGACCAGACCTTAATCCATGTCATAGCTGAGCTTAATCCATCCATAACTGATCCATGTGAAGTTGAGAACAAGTGCAAAGCATTTGACTTTGTTCTGGACATTGATTTCTAGTGCTGTTCAAGTGTTACATTGTTTTGTAACTTATAGGTTGTATTGTTTGTTTAAATATTTGAATAAGGAAATTATCTTTGGCTCTCTAAATATCAAATCTTGTCGTGCCATCGTGCTTTTGAAGATCTTAGCTTGGGTCATTTGTATCGCAATCTCCAGCTCAAACAAGTGAGTTATTCTCACCAGACAATATGTACATATATAACTAGTAAATTGACCCCTTTTGAATATGTAAAATGCATTATCATGTTACACCTGCTATATTATGATTTTATGATTTTTACCCATGCTTAAACACATTTTATAACATCTGTTACTGTTATATTATGTTATTCTGCTATTTTTATCAGTTTATCACACTGCAAGTTCCCTTTAGATTAGAATCACTATGGGTTGAAATGATACATACCCGAACGGACTTTAGAATAGGGGAAAATCGTTATGGGCTGAAATGATAGGCCTGAACGATTTTCAACTTATTTTATTTACTTGGGACTGCGGGTTTGAAATGATAAAACCCGGATTTTTCTTTGTAAATTACGGGTTGAAATGCTATATTACCCGTATCACTTTACCTAGCGTAGAAAATTATATACAGGCCTGTAGTTAAAATTTGTTTTCTAAAAAATTTAAAATATTTTAGAATTATTATAATATTTTGATTTAAAATTAAATTAAAATATAATTTGTAAAGTATTATTGATTTTCTAGAAATCTATAAGTTAAATAAATTATGGAAAAGTTAGAAAATCCGAACGTAAGTTATTTTGGAAATTTTGCTTTAATTTTTAATGGAATTTAAATTAACTTTGAAAAAATATGATAAATTTATGATATTTTGAATTTTAATTAATTTAAAATGATTTTTATAACATATTAACGATTTTTGAATAAAGTTAAAATGTTAATGAGTGAATATTGAGTTGAATTTGGAAATATAACTTAAATTGGAATTTATGAATTTGGTTTAAAAGTGAAATTTTAAGTTAAGATAAGTAAAATGGAATTAAGTTATATTTGAAATTTTAAACTTAAGTTTTAAGTTGAAATTTAGTGTAATGAATTTAAATTTGAATGTTGAAATTTAATAAGTGAATTATTAATAAATATTGATTTTTGGTAGGAAACTTAACTCTATAAAATCATGAATTTAAGGAAAATTAAATGATGCTTATAAATGTGAAAATGTATGATTTTATAAGTTAAAAATGATTTAAATAAAAATATAAGTGTTTAGGAAATTCTATTGAATATTTGAAGTTAATTAACAACATTTTTAATACTGTCTTTTGTTAAATTTAATTGTTTTTTTGAATGTAACTTTCTGTAGCATTTTCTATATGCTGCGAACCTTGAATTTTCATTGTTTTAATAAATTTAAGTGCATAAATGAACATTGAAAAGTTCAAACTTTTGGCATTTAATAATTTAATTATTAAATGAAATAACTTCATTTTTATGATATAATAATGAAGTAAATTGCTTTGAAATATAACTATTTGATATATTAAAATGATTGAAATGTGGTTTCGAAAGATATGATATTTTGATATATTAAAATGATTGAAATGTGGTTTCGAAAAGATATGATATTTTGATATATTAAAATGATTTGAAACGAAGTTTTGAAAGATATGATATTTTGATATTAAATGATTTGAAAAATGGAGTTTTGAAAGATATGATATTTTGATATTAAAATGATTTGAAAAGAAGTTCTGAAAGATATGATATTTTGGAAATAAAGCTTTGAAGGTTTATGATATTTTGATATATTAAAATGATTTGAAAGGAAGTTTTGAAAGGATGTGATAATTTAATATATTGAAATGGTTAGAAATGACTTGATACTTATTTTGATAAATATTTGAATTGAAAGATATGGTATGATGATATATTGAAATGGTTTGGAAATAATTTAATCTTTATTTTGATAAAGATTTGGGTTGAAATGATATTTTATTTTGAAGTATAAAATATTTTTTTTAAAAGTTGTAACTACGGTTTATAATAACGATTGGTTGTTAAAGAGACCGGGATCGGATATTGTCCTATAGCTGGCCAATACCGAAAACCACTTTAACAACTGTGTACGCGGTAGAGATTCCAGAATGAAGTAGGATGGTGGCGACGTTCTCGAGGTGTATTATGTGGACCCAACTCCCGTGAGTTGACATATATGACTAAAACAGGAGCTATACCGGGCTACACAAAGGGTCGCACCCTTTCATCGAGCATGCTCCATCGGAAACCATTCTATTACTTTTGTGATTCGATACGTGGCGCCACTTCAATTCGGGGGTATTGCTCGAGGTGGGCGGAAGCTGCTGGCTTGTCATCACCACCGGTCCGGGAGTGCAATCGGTGTATCCACCCTGGCATTGCCTCGCGTGCCGTGTCATATCCTTATATCGAGCCCACTACGATTTTGGTTTTTAAAGATCCGACCGCGTTAAGGTTCACCATCCCCTCAACGCTATTTTCTATATGATTATACTTTACTGATTAGACACTACTGTATATAGCGTATATTACTACATGATAAATAGTTTAACGGATCCTTAGAGGATGGGCAGTTCCAAGCATTTTCTAAGTTACTTGTATCTTCACTACAGTTCACTTGAGTTGGTTTACATTGTATAAGTATGTATGTCCTGACTCGAGTGTTTGTATTTTTATTTATGCTCGGGTCAGCCTGAGTTATTCACAGATTTGGATTTCCACTTTCTGGAGATTGGAATCGCTGGAGATTATCTACTTGTCAGGTTTTATCTTTTCAGCCTGTTGGTCCTTTCCAGCTATTGTATTAGTAGATTTCTATGTATTGAGACTTCTCTTGTACTTTATTTCTTCTGTTGTATCTTATGTAACTCTGATATATTTATATAATAGCTTCATGAAGTACTATCTCTTTTACTTCCGATGCATTATTATTACTATGTGTCTGTAATCTGTGATTTTTATTTACTATATATTCTGAGGTTTGCCAAATTTTTATTTACAACACGGTATTTTGAGTAATTCAATTCCGACATGAGTGTCTACCTATACACTTATAATGGATGCGAATTGTTGAAAATATCGGGTCGTTACAGTTGGTATCAGAGCTTTGGTAACTCTAGGCAAAACTCAGCATATGGAGTGAATGTGTTTACAGAATCACTTTCATTCGAGTTTGAATCTCTTCCTTTTTGACTCGATTCCTTTGAATTTTGGAACATTCCCTACGGTTCCAAAATCCATTCGTGTCCTTCACTATTCATCTTCTTTTGGTTCTTGAGTATCCCATAACTCCACTTCAAAATGATCTTTATCATGAGTTGGTAGTCCCGCCAATCTCAAAAAAAAAATGAATTGTAAAAAGGTGAAACTCCTTTACAATTAGCATCCATTCACCAGAGATTTATATCTATCATTGGTTTAGATGCTAATATCTTTTGTTATCCCAAACTCTATCTATAGAGATTGAATGTAGATTTACCCTAGAAAATCCACATCGATCTTATTCTTTAAGTCACGGTTGACCCGGTTAAGATTGCCCGTGATTTACTTAAGCTTATCCACCTCCCTACTCTGTTATTTAATCATCTTGTCTTTTGTTTCCAATCTATTCTTCCAAATATTTTGAATTGTACTTGTATATCTATGTTTCGTTTTATATATTGTGTTGTTTGTTGTTGATGTTGATTTGGGTTTCCGATCGATTCGTCTGATCAACGCTATCGATAGGATTTCTAAAACACTTTGACAGAACAAACTGACACAGTATTATTTTAAAATTTGGTTAATGAAATAAATTTTGATATATAAGTAAATTTATGAAACTTAATAAACTGATTTAAATTGATTATTTTAGGTGATAATACTTGATTTGGGAACTGAAATGAATTTAAAACAAGAAATTTGAGAATTTAATTTCCGATGGTTTCAAACCTTGTGTTTAAAGTTTTAAAGGGTTATATTATTTAAAGTATTTTCGAATAGAAAATTGTTTTCAAAGAACTTGAAAGTTTAAAAATTAGTGCTCTTCTCTTTGTCACTGGAAAATAACTTCGGTGATGACTGCAGCATCATCGACATTCATTTTTGAGTTTTGAAGTGAAGAGACCGCTCTGTAGTCTTGCTACAGCTTTGTTTTGGAAATCAATTTGATTTGAATTTCTAAAATATGACTTGATCTATGATATATATAGACATACGATTTAAATTTGATTTGATAAACTATGTACATACCTTTAGTTATCTCTAAATGGTTTGAAGAAATCGGAAATTTAATTCTTAAATTTTATTTTTAAGAATAATTTCAATTATAAAAAGAAAATAAAATTTTTGGATGAATATTCAAGCATGAAATGATTTAATTGTATAATACAATTGCATTCAATGTAACTTACCTTAATTTTTCAAATGTTAACAATGTAATTGGATAATATACAATATAAGAAGTTTTTTTAATGAAATTTGAGTGGTTATAATAAATGTTATACGCTTAAATTTTAATTATAAAATGATTAACGGAGGTAAATATTATAAAGGGTAGTTGAATAACTTACAATAAAATAATGTTAAAAGAACTAAGAATAAAAGAAAGCAGTTATAATAAGTGTAAGCATATTTAACATAAGTGATAAATATATTGAGAGGAATAAATTTAATTTTAGTTAGGAATAAAGAAGAATTAAATTTATTAAGTACATTGTGAGTGTAATAAATGATTATTTTTCAAACCCATGGTTTTAAAAAATTGTTAATTTAAGATGATTGGATAATAAGATAATGAAATTTGGGATAGTTAAGATTTATTTAACTTGTGTAAAGATTTATTCTCTATTTAAGTTGAAATTTCCATGCTTTCAAATTTATTGCCTTATTTTGTTTTGCAAACTATCTTTTTGTCGTCCTTATTATTCTTATCTTCCAATAGACTGGTATAGACATCTTTCTATAATTTTTCCGTTTAGAAATCTTTCTATAATCTTTGATAATCTGCATCTTGTTAAACTTACCTATAACAACAGTTATCAGGTATAATTTTCAATCTTCTTGTCATCTTATCTTAATCCTATTTCACTCTATCTTTTTCTGCGCTTTTCCGTACCTCATCCCTTTTCGAGGACGAAAAGTTTTGAGCGGGGGAGAGTGTAACAACCCTAGCTTTTGTATATTATTTAAATTGGACTTTCTTTTATTTTTAAATTATTTTAAATTTGTTTTATTTCAAACATTTCATTTTTAAATATAAATGATGATTATTAAGTGATTTATAGTTCAAACAAGTATAATTTGAATATTTTACCGTAAAGTGAATTTCTGGTCAAGCTGTTCAAACTGTGACTTTTAAACTTCAAATTTAAATTATTTAAAATCCTAAAATTTTATCTTTTATTATGAAAATAGATGTAATAACTTGAATACTTCTTTTTGTTTCGTTGAAAACAGAGTTAAACTGTAAAAGTTATGTACATTTCAATTTTGAGTGTAATTTGATTTATTTAACAAATTTTGTCTATTTTACATTATATAAATCTTATTTTCTTTGTAATATTTTATTTTAATATGTTATTGTATGTATATTTTTGTATTATAATAATTTTAAAATGAAGTAAACAATTTTCCAAAACCAATGGTGATTTATTTGTAATTTTTGGACACTGTTTTGGATTTTTAAGAAATTTCTATAAATCTTTTCCTATTTTCTTAAAATTCAATTTTTCTTTTCTTATGTTTTAATGGGTTATTTTAAGTATATTTTGTCTTTTAATATTTTTTTAAAGTGATGTTATAATTTTTCCAAAGTTTACTGTGTTGATTTTTTTTTAAAAGGCTGTTTTCTTATTTTCTGCTATTTTCTTTATTAAAATTATATTTAAATTTTTTTTTTAATTTTATGAATGTACTTTTATTTTATATTATTATTTATGTTTAAAAATATATTACATGCTCATATGAATTTTCTAAAATTTATTTCATGTAATTTCAAATTTTCTAGACTAGTTTACTATTTTAGCCATTTTCCTTAATTTAACTTTATATAATTAATAAATATTATATATATTTTTATATTTTGATAAATTTTCGAAATTTTATCTGTGATTACTATTATTTCCAGAAATGTCAAGTTATATAAACAAAATTAAGGAAATTTGAAAGGTTTTAATAGCTTTGAAACGTAAAGTCGTTTCACCTCCTAAGTCGTTTCTTTTACCATTTCCTCATTTACTCTTTGACCGTTTTTTTTATTTTTCTACTGAATAGCCGTGTATTTTCCTTCCTATTCACGTGAGAAACTTCTCGCTTTCCATCATCAAACTCACGGCTAGAAGTATTGAAGGTAATGGCTTCCATTTCATCTTCTTCTTCCTTTGTTTTTCTACTTTTCTATTTGAATTTTCTACTTTTCTTCCTTTCCGATTTCTTCAAACCATTTAGAGATAAACAAATGTATGTACATAACTTATCGAATCAAATTTTTAAATCATATATCTATATTATATATTATAAATCAAGTCATATTTTATAAAATTCAAACCAAATTAAATTCCCAAAACAAAGCTGTAGCAAGACTACAGAACAGTCTCTTCACTTCAAAACTCGAAAATGAACGTCGATGATGTTGCAGTCATCACCGAAGTTATTTTCCAGCGACAAAGAGAAGAGCAATAATTTTAACCTTAAATTTCTTTGGAAACAAATTTCTATTAAAAAATACTTTAAATAATATAACCTTTTAAAACTTTAAACACAAGGTTTGAAACCATCGAAAATTAAATTCTCAAATTTCTTGTTCAAAATTCATTTCAATTCCCAAATCAATTTATAAACAGCTATCTATAAATTCATTTATAGAACAATAAATGATAAATTAAGTATTATCATTTCAAATAATCAATTTTAAATCAATTTATTAAGTTCAATAAATTTACTTATATATCAAAATTTTATTTCACTAACCAAATTCTAAAATAATATTGTGTCAGTTTGTTCTGTCAAAGTGTTTTAGAAATCTTATCGATAGCGTTGATCAGACGAATCGATCGGAAACCCCAATCAACGTCAACAACTCAAACAACACAATATATAAAACAAAACATAGATATACAAGTACAATTCAAAATGTTTGGAAGAATAGATTGGAAACAAAAGACAAGATGATTAAATAACAGAGTAGGGAGGTGGATAAGCTTAAATAAATCGTGGGCAACCTTAACTGGTCTACCGTGACTTAATAATAAGATCGATGTGGATTTTTAGGGTAAATCTACATTCGATCTCAAGAATTAAAGTTTGGAATAACAAAAGTTATTAGCATCAAAACCATGGATAGATATAAATCTCTGGTGAATCGATGCTAATTGTAAAGGAGTTTCACCCTTTTACAATTAAATTTTTGAGATTGGCGGGACTGCCAACTCACTAAAAAGATCATTTGAAGCGGAGTTATGGAATACTCCAGGGTCAAAAAGAAGATGAATAGTGAGGGATACAAATGGATCTTGGAACCGTATGGAATGTTTCAAAATTCAAAGGAATTGAGTCAAAAGGAAGAGATTCAAACTCGAATGAAAGTGGTTTTGTAAATACATTCACTCCATATGCCGAGTTTTGCCTAGAGCTACCAAAGCTCTGATACCAACTGTAACGACCAGGTATTTTCAACCATTCGCATCCACTATAAGTGTATACGTAGACACTCATGCCGGAATTGAATTGCTCAAAATACCACGTTGTAAATAAAAATTTGGCAAATCTCAGAATATACAGTAAATAATAATCACAGATCACAGATACGGAGTAATAATAATGCAACGGAAGTAAAAGAGATAGTAGTTCATGAAGCTACTATATAAATATATCAGAGTTACATAAGATACAATAGAATAAATAAAGTACAAAGGAAATCTCACTACATAGAAGTCTACTAATACAAGAGCTGAACGGAACAATAGACTGCAAAAGATAAACTTGACAAGCAGATAATCTCCAGCGATTTCAATCTCCAGAAAGTGGAAATCCAAATCTGTGAATAACTCAGGCTGACCCGAGCGTAAATAAAAATACAAACACTCGAGTCAGGACATACATACTTATACAATGTAAACCAATTCAAGTGAACTGTAGTAAAGGTACAAGTAACTTAGAAGATGCTTGGGACCGCCCATCCTCTAAGGATCCGTTAAACTATTTACTATATAGTATATATGCGCTATATACAGTAGTGTCTAATCAGTAAAGTATAATCATATAGAAAATAGCGTTAAGGGGATGGTGAACCTTAATGCGGTCGAATCTTTAAAAACCAAAATCGTAGTGGGGTCGATATAAGGAGATGACACGGCACGCGAGGCAATGCCAGGGTGGATACACCATTTGCACTCCCGGACCGGTGGTGACGGCAAGCCAGCAGCTTCCGCCCACCTCGAACAATACCCCCGAATCAAAGTGGCGCCACGTATCGAATCACAAAAGTAATAGAATGGTTTCCGATGGAGCATGCTCGATGAAAGGGTGCAACCCTTTGTGTAGCCCGGTATTGCTCCTATTTTAGTCATTTATGCCAACTCACAGGAGTTGGGTCCACGTAATATACCTCGAGAACGTCGCCACCATCCTACTGCAATCTGGAATCTCCACCGCATACACAGTTGTTAAAGTGGTTTTCGGTATTGGCCGGCTATAAGACAATATCCGATGCCGGTCTCTTTAACAACCAATCGTTATTATAACCCGTAGTTATTACTTTAAAAAAATATATACTTCAAAATAAAATATCATTTCAACCCAAATCTTTATCAAAATAAAGATTAAATTATTTCCAAACCATTTCAATATATCATCATACCATATCTTTCGATTCAAATATTTATCAAAATAAATATCAAGTCATTTCTAACCATTTCAATATATTAAATTATCATATCTTCAAAACTTCCTTTCAAATCAATTTAGTATATCAAAATATCATAACCTTTTAAAGCTTCGTTCAAAATATCTTATCTTTCAGCACTTCCTTTCAAATTATTTTAATATCAAAATGTCATATCTTTCAAAACTCCATTTCAAATCATTTTAATATATCAAAATATCATATCTTTTCAAACCACATTTCAATCATTTAATATATCATAATATCAAAACCACATTCATTTCAAATCATTATTCATTTTATTCAATTTAAAATACCATTTCAATTCACATTTCAAAACAGTTTATATTCAAAAAAAATCATTTTTAATCATTAAAATGAAGTTATTATGTTCAATAATTAACTTATTAAATTTCCAAAATTTTCAACTTCCAAAGTTCATTTATTCACTTAAGTTTATCAAAACAGTGAAAATTCACTTTTCGTGGCATTTAGAAAACGCTACGGAAAGATACATTCAAAACAGTTCAATTTAACAAAAGACAACATTTTAAAATGTTGTAATAGGGTTTACTTAAATTTATTTAGTTAAATTCAAAAATTATAGCACTTACAAAAATTTCTATAATAGCTTTTAATTCAGTTTAGCTTTTTAGTTCATTATCATCAACTACAGCATTTACAAATGTTGCAATATCGTTTACATTGTAATTAATAGCATTTCAAAAATGCAATCAATTAACTTCAAATATTCAATATAATTTCTCAACCAATTATATTTTTTTATATAAAACATTTTTAACTCATAAAATCATACATTTTCACATTTATAAACATCATTTAATTTTCCTCAAGCTCATGATTTTATAAAGTTAAATTTCCATTCAAAAATCAAGATTTAATAATAATGCACTTATTAAATTGCAACGTTCAATTTTAAATTCCTTGCATTAAATTTCAACTTAATATTAAGTTCAAATTCTCAAATATAACTTAGTTTTATTTTTATTTTCTTAACTAAAAGTTCACTTTTAAGTCAATTTCATAAATTTCCAATTTTAGTTATATTTCAAAATTTCAACTTAAAGTATTCATTCATTTCACATTTCAACTTTATTAAAAATCATTAATATGATATAAAATCACTTTGAATTCATTTAAATTCAAATTATCATAATTTCATATTCAATTCAACTTTCAATTGTAATTAAATCAAATTTTCCAAAATAACTTACGTTCAAAATTTTCTAACTTTTCATTAATTCATTTTACTTACAATTATTCAGAAAATCAATAATATTTTACAAAAATCCTTTTTAATTAGATTTAAATCAAAATCTTTTAATATTTACATTTCTAAAATAATTTTAAAATTTTTAGAAAACATATATTAACTACGGGTCTGTATATAATTTTCTACACTAGCAAAAGTGATACGGGTAATATATCATTTCAACCCGTAATTTACAAAGAAAATCCGGGTTTTATCATTTCAAACCCACAGTCCCAAGTAAATGAAATAAATTGAAAATCATTCAGGCCTATCATTTCAGCCCATAACAATTTTCCCTTATTCTAAAGTCCGTTCGGGTATGTATCATTTCAACCCATAGTGATTTCTAATTTACAGGGAACTTGCAGTGTGATAAACTGATAAAATATACAGAATAGCATGAAATAATAGTAACATATGATATAACAGGTGTGAACATCATATGATAATAATATAAGCAGTTATAACATGTTAATATAGTTCTAGAGATTCACAGGGTGCCAATTTACTACTTATACATAATGTCTAGTGAGAAATACTCACTTTTTTTGCTGGAGATATCAATTAGAATGACACAACGGATCCAGAAGGCACGACCTTTGATTTGAGTGGAGAGAAATAGCCAAGATATCATCTTATAAACAACCCCAAAACAATACAATATAACTTATGAATATTCAACCAAAATATATTGAAATAAATTGAAATTGAAAGGCAACAAAGACAAGATAACTTGACATTGCTACAACCATTCAAAAGCTCGACTAAGGGGTTCGTTTTCTCAGCCATGATGATGATATGAGTGTGGGAGAGACAAGGCTAATAGCCTTGCAAACATTCAAACAAAACAAACAAATAACATAAGTTTTCAAACCCAAATTCAATAAAACAATGTTAGAATTAAATGCATAATACAAAGCCAAAGTTTTTGCACTTGCTTTCTACCGCCTATGCTTCAGCTATAGATCTGAAATACATGTCTAAGGAGTGGGTTAGGATCAGGTCTTGGGCTCATATGGGTCGGCCATAGCTTGGAAGTAATGGTGCAAAGGTGGATGGACATAGGTGCAACAATACAACAACTACAAGGCAAATTCATCACTTCTATGCTATAAATGGGTTCGGCCATAGGCTCTAGGGGCATGGCCAGTGGGTCCAGGTGGTGGTGGGTGATGTGGAAAAGAGTGGAGGTCAGGTCAGAGGTGGTGGTGGTGGAAGTGGCGGTTAATGGTTGTAGAAGGTGGTGCTAGCAAACTAGGCTCGATTTATGTAAATAGGTGATGGGTTTGTGCATTTTTGGTGTTGTCTCTTGCTAAGGTGGGTTCGGCCTGGTCATGGTGATGGACTAGAGGGGTGGTTGATCAGAGAAGGAGGAGGTGGAGGTCAGCCTAGATCTGGTTGAGGAGGAGTGGAGTCATGAAGTAGAGAACAAGTTGCAAAATCACATAGAAAAACTAGAAAACAAGAGAAGAGAAGAAGATTTTACCAAATTTTTGCGAGATGGAGGCCATGATTTTTTTTTTTAGGATTGAGAAGCTTTGGTAATTAGTGAAAATGAAGAAAAGAAGTCAGCTTAAGATAGTATAAGGAACGGCCAAAATAATTGATGCATTGATTGAAAAAGAAACGGTAAAAGAAACGGTGAAACGACTTTACGTTTCTTAGCTTTTAAAACCTTCCATACTTCTTTTTCTTTTAAATCAAGTAAAACAAAATAAACTTCAGAAAGTACATCTAAAAACCGAAGAAAAGTGAAATAAAATAAAAATATATAATTAAATTTAAAGAAAATATAAAAAGAATTAAGGAAATTGCTTAAAAATTGAAAATAGGGTTCAAAAATTACAATTAAAACATCAATGGCTTTGGGAAAAATATCTACTTCATTTTAAAAATATTCTAAAGCAAAATTTTGAAATAAAATAATTTATTTATCATTTATAAAATAAAATAAATAATTAAATTGGAGAAAAATGGAAAAGAACTAAAGAAAATGTTTAAAAATTGAAAACAGGGCATGGAAATTACAAGAAAAATACAACTAGCTCTAGAAAAATTCCTACCTCACTTCAAAAATATTAAAAGACAAAAACATATATAAAATAACATATCAATACATATTACAATAAAATATGACAAAGAAAAATAAAATTTACACTATTTAAAATAACAAAATTGCAGAATAAACAAATTACACTCAATATTGAAATATACATAACTTTCACAATTTACATCCGTTACCAACGAAACAAAAAGCAGTGTTCTTAAAATTTTATGTACTTTCATAATAAAAGATAAAATTTAAATTTTCAAACTTTTAAAAATTTAAATTAAAAGTCAAAGTTTGACTATTTTGACCAAAAATTCACTTTTTGGAAAATATTCTTTTTAGTCATGCTTTGGAATGATAATTCATATCAAAACTAAAGTTTATCATTCAAAATAAATAAAATAAGTTTTTAAATCAAAAATTTAATTAAAATAATTAAAATATACAAAAAAAAATCACAAAATACAGGGTTGTTACACCTGGGCTAGATCCACATTCGAAAAGTAATGAGCGTCGTGCAATTGATCAAATAGATCCTCAATTCTGGGTAAAGAAAATTTATTCTTGAGATTCAGCTTATTGAGATCACGGTAATCCACACGCAATCTCAAAAATCCGTCCGATTTAGCAAAAAACACAACGAATGAACCCCATTCAGAAACACTGGGCCGAATCAATCCTTTATTTAGTAAATCATTGCTTTGCTGAACTAATTCAAACCTTTCCCTGGGTGCCATCCTGCGACTCACGTGAACGACAGGACGAGCATTGGGTACTAGGTCGATTCTGAATTCTATTTCTCGGTGTGGAGGTAAAGATTTCACTTCTTCAAACACATCTGGAAAATCTCTAACAATGGGTATGGACTCCAGACTTGGTTCGGAATAACCCAAATTATACATCAACCCTTCTCTTTTAGAACTAGGGTCCTCACAAGAAATCTCGATGAAATCTCCAAATTTGGTTTTAATCGAAATCAATCGATTATTGCAATCCAATTTGGCTTCATATTTTGCTAGCCAATCCATTCCGAGTAAGACTTCAAACTCGTAAAAATCAAGGACAAAGAGACCAATAGGGAATTGGTAACAAGAATATGAGATAGGAACGTCTCTACATCGAAGACAAAGATTCGCGAGGCCTTCAACTGGATTCTTTACGCATATGGCTCATCAACAAAATCAGGTTCAATATTCAATTCACTAATAGCTTGTTGAGAGATAAAACTGTTTGTAGCGCCTGTGTCAAACGGAACTCTAACAATGCTATCATAAGTAGTGAGATTAACTTCCAGAACACCTTCCCCCGTTTCTTCTTTAGAAGATGCGGGTTTGTCTTTGACGGTGTACACCTTGGCTGTCTGAGCTTGCTTCATGACTGGGCAGTCTTTAACTTCGTGTACCAATTTCTGACAATAATAACATTTCCTGAGCTTTGCTTGAACGGATTGATTGACTTGTCTCTTAGGCTTCGTACATCTGCTAGAATAATGGCTGTTTTCCTAGCAATTAAACAAGTGACATTCTCTGCTGTGCTTCCCTGATTGCTCTTCTTTTTCTCCTTACTCTGCCATGATCTCTTGCCTCCAAATTTCCTCTTCTTCCAATTTTGATTGCTCGAATTTCCTTTCTCCACCGGGGCTTCTTGCATGTCAAGTGTAGCATATCTGTAACCCATATCAACCAAATCTGAAAAGGATTCTTTGACGTGGCCAATCGTCCTTTCGTGAAACTTCTTATTCCTCCCACGAATGAACCTTTCATTATTCTTTAAAGGTATGTTCACCAATTCAGGACCGAAACGAGACAATTCATTGAATCTGTTTAGATACTCCTCGAATGACAAACTCCCCTTCTTCAAGTCCATAAATTCCTGGTACATTCGATAAATCCCAGCTCATGGCATATAATGCTTCTCCTATACTTCTTTGAATCTCTCCCAAGTAAATTCGTCTTCTGGTTCATCAACAGTGACTGTCTACCACCGTGCTAAGGCTTCTTCTTGAAGTTACCAAGAAGCTATGAGACGCAACTGATCATCTTGCAGCTTTATCCCTTTAAAGATTTTTTCACTTGATTTGATCCATGCCTGGGCCTCAACAATTGACTCCTTGCCGGTGAACGGCTTACCACCAAGCCTTGAGAAACTCTTGTATAAATCAGCCAGATTCGGCTGATGCTGAGTAGATAAAGCTGCTTCTGCTGTTGGGGGAACTTGGCTAGGTGGTATGGCATTTCCTCGCCCCCCCCCCCCCCGCCAGCTCTTCCTCTTCGTCCGCTCATCCTTACTATCTGTAATTAGTAAGAAAATTGATTTAGATATTCAGATGAGATATCTTAAGGAACATCAGCAGTTAAAGGAAATAGACTAAGAAAATTTAGGGTTTCGGTCTCGATTATACTCATTTTAGGATATACTTCACCCTATCTCTAATGAGCCATCTAATGTGTTATACTCCGTAGCTAAAGTTCTTACTCAACCTTTAGCTCTGATACCACATGTCACGACCCGAAATCCAATGTTCGAAAGTTGACATCAAATAGCTCACTTGTATTCGGCTGTTGAAGATTCAAACATTAAACACCAGTCAGATGGAGCTTATAACAACATTAGATGGATATAAAACAGCGAAAACAAAATGAATATCATGCATTACATCACAGATACAACATCCTCATAATATCCATTACAACAATCAGAGTATCATAATACATATATCATAACTCCAAATAGAACATCACAATAGAAGCAGCGGATTAACCAAAGATGGAGAAAGAAGCTCATACTCAACTTCCAATTTTTAAAGAGGCACAAAGCTCTCAACAAATTTTTTTATTCAAAATCAACCACCTTTTTACAATGACGACACACCCGTATTTATAGAAGATTACAACACCACACATATGCGACTTAACCTTCACGCGACTCATGACCTATCAACAGTACAAGTTACAAAAATTCATGACTTAACAACACCACAC
This sequence comes from Allium cepa, assembly GCA_030765085.1. Taxonomy (NCBI): domain Eukaryota; kingdom Viridiplantae; phylum Streptophyta; class Magnoliopsida; order Asparagales; family Amaryllidaceae; genus Allium; species Allium cepa. The sequence goes on from CM060929.1 coordinate 218,545,820, forward strand.
GACCAACGACTTAACCAGTTACAATATCAAGCGACTTAACAAGTTACAATATCACGCGACTTAAGGACTTAGCTACTCAAGGTAATGCGGCATCATGCGACCTAAGGTATGAGCGACTTAAAGAAGAATGCGGCCTGAGCGACTTAAGGAGATGCATAGCTTCAGGAATTTGCGACATAAGATCTTGCGACCTAACCATGGAACGACATAAGAATTGAGCGACTTAACATATACAAGCGGCCTAACTCTTTAGGTCGTAGCTCGTTAGGTCGTGGCACGCTGACGACCTAAAGAAATGTGGTAGTAGTGCTTTGGCGCGACTCGCTAGGTCGCTTCTCCGGTTGGTTGAACGACTTAACTCGCTAGTTCGCGGCCGACTTAAGGCCAGACATTCGTCCACTGGTTGACTCGCTAATTCAATAGGTCGCGGCCAACCTATGGCATGCGACTTATGTACATGGTGCGCTGCATCATCCTCCCCTGGTTGAAAAGAATTCGACCCCGAATTCACATTCTCCTCTTCTTCGACACATTATCCCCATGATATGGAATCAAGTGTTTGAAGTTAAAAAAGTCTGCAGTATGGATATGATCCGACAATCTCAACTGATAAGCATTCTTATTGATCTACTTCAAGATTTCTACTGGACCAATCTTTCGAGCTTTCAATTTGTTGTAAGTTCCAACTGGGAAACGATCTTTCGTCAATACTGCGTAAACAAAATCACCCTCTTTGAAGTCCACAATCCTTCGCTTCTTATTTGCCAATTGCTTATACTTCTCATTTGACTTAAGCAATCGTTCATGAACAATCCTGTGACACTCCTGCAACTCATTCACGAAATTACAAGCTTGTTTAACAACCCCTTTCTGACGTGGAACTGTCGACAAATGCAACGGTCCCTTCAGAATGGCTGAATATACTACTTTGAAATGGACTGAATTCAGTACTTCGATTAACAGCATGATTATGTGCGAATTCTGCCTGACACAAGTTCACATCCCAGCTCTTCAAATTATCCTTCACAAGACATCTCAACAAGTTTCCCAAAGATCTGTTTACCACTTCTGTTTGCCCATCCGTTTGTGGATGATAGGCGCTACTAAAATTCAGCTTAGTCCTAACCATCTTCCATGGAATCAACCAAAAATGACTTAGAAATAGAGTATCCCGGTCAGAAACAATGGTCTCAGGTAGCACATGTAGTCGATAAACCTCTTTAAAGAACAATTGAGCAATACAGACTGCATCGGCGGTCTTTTTACAAGCTATAAAATGTGCCATCTTCGAAAATCTATCCACCACAACATATATAGAATCACTCCCTCATTGAGTTTTAGGCAAACCCAAAACAAAATCCATGCTAACATCAACCCATGGTCTAGTAGGCACGGGCAATGGTATATACAATCCTGCATTCGTAGCTGTCCCTTTGGAAACTTGACATATTTTACATCTCTGCACAAATCTTTCAACTTCTTTCCTCATGGAAGGCCAAAAATATGATTGAGAAATCAACTGCAAGGTACGATCTCTTCCCACATGACCTTCTTCATGCAATTCCTTCACAATCTTCATTCGCAAACTGCATTCTGGTATACACAACTGATTTCCTTTGAATAGAAAACCATCTATCAACACATACTCATTCGTCTTCCCTTTCTCGACTTCATCTACAATCTTAGCAAAGTAAGGATCCTCAACAAACAATTCTGGAAATACATCAAACCCCGTCACTTCAACTCTCATCGTAGTCAACAAATGATTTCTTCTACTCAATACGTCTGCCACACGATTTGTAACTCCCGACTTATGCTTTACAACAAATGTAAACTATTGCAAGTATGCGATCCATGAAGCATGTTTGGCTGCAATCTTATCCTGTCCCTGCAAATGTTGCAATGCTTCATGGTCAGTATACAACACAAACTCTTTATAAAACAAGTAGTGTCTCCAATGCTTTATGGCTTGGACAATAGCATAGAACTCCAAGTCATAGGTACTGTGTCTTGTCTTGGCTCCAGAAAGTTTCTCGCTAAAATAAGCAACTGGACGACCTCTTTGACTTAACACTCCACCAATTGCAACTTTAGACGCATCAGTATTCAGCTCAAAGAGTAACTGAAAGTCCGGCTATCTAAGAATCGGTATTGTAGTCAAAAATGTCTTGATCTGTTGGAAAACAGAATCAGCCTCTTCAGTCCACACAAATTGCTTTCCTTTCATACAATCTGTCACTGGTGCCATCACGCTACTAAAAGATGGAATAAACCTTCGGTAGAATGATGCTAACCCATGGAAACTTCTCACTTCAGTTACAGTCCTGGGTTGTGGCCAATCCTTGATTGCTTCAACTTTACCTTGATCCACTTGGATACCTTCCTTGGACAACACATGTCCCAAGAACAAAATACTGTGTGTCATGAACATGCACTTCTTTGTTGCCGCGTAAAATTGCTCCTAACGAAGTATCATCAACACTTCCCGCAAGTGTTGTAGATGTTCTTCTGTGCTTCCACTGTATATCAATATATCATCAAAGTATACCACTACGAACTTTCCAATAAATGGTCGAAAGATCCGATTCATCACTCGCATAAAAGTACTAGGTGCATTCGAAAGACCAAATGGCATGACCAGCCATTCATACAACCCCCCCGTGTCCTGAAGGCTATCTTCCTTCATCCCCTGGTCGAATTCGAATCGGATGAAACCCACTCCTCATATCAATCTTTGAAAAGATAGCAGCTTCGCTCAACTGATCTAACAAATCGTCCAATCTTGGCATCGGAAATCTGTACCTCACTGTAATCTTGTTTAGTGCTCGACTATCTGTACACATTCTCCAAGTTCCATCCTTCTTTGGCACTAACAAGGCTGGTACGGCACAAGGACTTAAACTTTCTTGTACGTGCCCTTGTTCAAGTAACTCCTCCACCTGCCTTCTCAACTCTACGTTCTCCTTTGGACTCATTCTATAATGTGGTCTATGTGGTAACACAGCTCACGGAACAAGATCAATCTGGTGTTGTATGTCTCTCAACGGTGGTAATTCTTTTGGTAATTCTTTAGGAAATACATCTTCAAGTTCCTTTAACACTGGCTTAACTTCCTCAGGAATTTCAACAGTTTCACTACTTTCACGTCCAATCAACAGAGATACTTCAGACCCATCCTCTACTTCTTTGACAAACTCCTTCAAAGATAACAGAGTCTTTAGTTCCTCGATTTTCTCCAACTTGCTTTCACTTTGTTGTCGCTTTTTAGGAACTAAAGTGATTCTAGTACCATTGAACATGAAACTATAGCAGTTAGTCCTACCATCGTGTTGCACGGCTCTATCAAATTGTCACGGTCTTCCCAACAACAAATGACATACATCCATATCCACCACGTCACACCAAATTTCATCCTTATACTTCTTTCTGATGGAAAAAGTTATACAAGCTCTTCGACTAACCTTCACTTCCCCACCTTTCCTCAGCCAAGCCAATTTGTAGGGTTTGGGATGCTTCTCTGTCTTTAACGCTAATTCCTTTACAGCTTCTGTAGAGATGATGTTATCACAACTTCCTGCATCGATAACAAACTTACAAACCTTTCCCAAAATAATGCACGTCGACTGAAAAATATTACTCCTCAACCAGCTAGTCTCCTCTTCCTGCTTTGGCGTCAAGCAAGATCTCCTCATCATTAAAGAATATCCCTCGTCTCCCATCAGTAATTCTTCTTCCTCCTCAACTTGTGGCGAATTGGAACATTCTATTTCTGCATCCTCATCCTCAAGCTCAGCAACCATCGCTCGCTTCTTAGGCCTCAGGCATTCATTGCTCTTATGACTAAACTCCTGACAGTTATAACACTTGAAATTGTTGTTGACCTTAGTCTTAGCAGCTTCATTGACAACCAGTTTACTAACAGCCTTGGAAACATTAGTATTGCTACTAGCCCCTTTCACCTGACTGATCGAACTTGTAAACGCACCACCTCCTCTTCTACCTTGCTTCTCTCAAGCTAGAGCCTTCTGGTGTGCTTCAGCAACGGATCTCGGATCAAACATATATCCTGAATTTGCATTCTCAATCCTCCAACAAATCTAGATGTCAACTGTTTCTCCGTTTCCATGATATTGTTTCTAGCAATCAGTTGATAAAACTCATTTGCATAATCATTTACCGATTTTGTTCCTTGTCTCAAATTCTGTAAATGCTGATACATAAGAGACTGATAATTATAAGGCAAGAAAGTAGCCTTCATCAACTTCTTCATCTTTTCCCATGAAACAATCTTCGATTTTCCCATTCTTTCCCGTGTAAGTTTAGTTTGTTGCCACCATGCCATAGCTCTACCCCTTAATCGTGTAGCAACCAACTTAACTCTCCGATGCTCGGTACTTCCTTGAAGTCAAAAATTTCTTCAACATTTGATAACCAATCCAGAAATTCTTCCGGTACCATTCCCCCTCTGAATTCTGGAATCTCTGTTTTCATCCCTGACTCCCATCGACGATCATCTTCGAAATCTCTATTTCGATTTCGTCCTTGGCCATGGTTTCGACAAAAACTACTATCACCATCACTAGTTTCCTCCAAATCTGACGTATGTCAATGTGGATTCTAACCATCAACATTTTTGCTACCATGCAGTCTCTTTCTCCCAAAACTGATAGTTCTCTTCTTCCTCGATTCGATAGTGGTGACATTCTTCTCCTCTCGGAATTTGATAGCAAAATTCTATGTCCATCTAGATTTGAACCTGGCGATGCTCTTTGTCGAGTTTGACTTATATCCATCATGAGCCTTTCCAATCTACCAATTCCCTCATCAAACTTCTCATTGAATTTATCACTAATTCATTGCTCCATTTGTTCAGCATCTTATCTTCGATACACATCTTCAGCATTTTGAACTCGATTAGCATGTCTCGGAGGCATGATCTTCAAACAATCTCTTTTTCCGATCTAACTTTGATATGGTTCGACTTAACTCTGACTTAGCTCGGCTCGGCCTAACTTGGTTTTGCACTTAGCTCGGATCTGATCTGCACTTAGCTTCAACTCAGCTCTGCAAGCTCTTCAAGCTTTGATACCAAATTGACGCAGCGGATTAACAAACTTGACATGCTATTAATGTTTGATACAAATCGATGCAAATTCCTTCCTCACGAAATGATTCGTGTCAAATAAACAAAGATAAATGCCCAAATCCGTTGATCTCTCGAGATACCGGATTCTAGCAATTTTCAACACGTTGATCGCGCACGATGCCGCGTTAGAAGATCTACGATTCTTCGACGTTGATCTCGCACACGAGATTTCGTGAATCGGCTTCAAATTCCTTGATTCGAGCGCACTCGAATAACCGAAGATGGAGAAAGGAGCTCACACTCAACTTCCAATTTTTAAAGAGGCACAAAGCTCTCAACAAAATTTTTATTCAAAATCAACCACCTTTTTACAATGACGACACACCCGTATAGAAGATTACAACACCACACATATGCGACTTTACCTTCACGCGACTCACGACTCACGACCTATCAACAGTACAAGTTACAAAAATTCATGACTTAACAACACCACACGACCTACGACTTAACCAGTTACAATATCAAGCGACTTAACAAGTTACAATATCACGCGACTTAAGGACTTAGCTACTCAAGGTAATGCGGCATCATGCGACCTAAGGTATGAGCGACTTAAAGAAGAATGCGGCCTGAGCGACTTAAGGAGATGCATAGCTTCAGGAATTTGCGACATAAGATCTTGCGACCTAACCATGGAGCGACATAAGAATGGAGCGACTTAACATATACAAGCGGCCTAACTCTTTAGGTCGTAGCTCGTTAGGTCGTGGCACGCTGACGACCTAAAGAAATGTGGTAGTAGTGTTTTGGCGCGACTTGCTAGGTCGCTTCTTCGGTTGGTTGAACGACTTAACTCGCTAGGTCGCGGCCGACTTAAGGCCAGGCATTCGTCCCCTGGTTGACTCGCTAATTCGATAGGTCGTGGCCGACCTATAGCATGCGACTTACGTACATGGTGCGCTGCTTCAATATGCCAAAAAGTCTTCAAAGGAATGAAGCGATGGTGAACTTCGAAAACTAAGCACCTTGAGATCCAAAAGCTTCCAAAACATCTCCAAAACAAAAGCCTCCAAAAACCGATAGCCTCCAAACCCAAATGACTCCAAATACAGTTAACACCAAAACACGGAAAACCTGCTACTAGGCAGCCCATGTGGAAATGATGGGCACCTAGAGTTTAGAAAAGAAACAATAAACTTGGGGTCAGTCATGGGACTGGTATGAGTAAACAAAGATAGTTGCTTTTAAATAAAACAGCTTTTTAAAAGAAAACCGTTCATGCTTTAGGAAAATGAAACAGCCATAAGGCCTCCCGGCACACACACAATGCAATCGCACACTTGGGGGAGGTTTTCCCTTATGATAGTCTAATATGCTTAATACGAGAGAAGTTCTTTGATATTATTACTAGTGCATAGTGTGAAAACATTTCGAAAATATGATATTAATCTTAGCCAGCATAGGTTCCATTATACTATGCCTACTATAGCTGTCATGTTAAATGGCATGTTCTACAACTAAAACCGTACTGGGTTCGTATTGAGAATTGGATTTCCAACAAATGGTCAGGTTGAGGAACTTCCTATGCCACATGGGCGCGCCTCTGGAGGGACGCCCCGAGAACTTAACCAGTTCTCTGCCAACACAAGGCCGGGGTACCTCTGTCACAAGGTAACTACCACACGACTATGTCATTCCCCGTTCGTTTGTGACCATTATCCGAGGGCCCTCTATCACAAAGCAACAACCACACAGTAAATGAAATTGCAGCAACCAAATAGGTAAAGTATCTGGGCTCCATACCATGATACCACCTTTTTCCAGAAGGAAATGATATACCCTAAAGGGCGAGACCCTCTAACCTTGCCGCATCTTTCCTATTTCGACCATTTCCGGGGTGTGAGGTCCGATGAGGTCTCATCCACAAAGCTACGCTTTACACGAAAGCTATGCTTTGATCACAAATGATCAACAAATGATCATCAACACACAGCAGCACTTAGCATGCCACACAACCAAATTGGGAGTATATCGCTGATAACCTTCATCTACATAACCTCTGAGCTCGTACGTCTCAGAGAATGGTGTTAAGCTAAGGGAATAAATTCCCCGCCACCAATCACATATGTATTTGAAAGAAATCTTCTTATATCTCAAAGTGTAGTGTCAGACACAACCATACAAGTCTGCTCCGGGTTCGAACAGAACCGAACGCACTTCGTCCAATAAAGGAAGAAGCCCTTGCAAATCCAGGTTTCCACAATCCCGATCGGACTTTCCATCACATGCGGAGATCTCTATACTGGAGCAACTCCGTGGAGAGACAATCGATAGGTTACCCTATCGTTTTCAAAGACACATGGTCTTCATCACCGTCTTCAAATGCTATTCATTTCGTCGAATCACTATTCGGAAAGGGTTATATGACACAAAGGTCCTCTTTCGGCTAATCCGAATAGTGAACGCTTACTTTCAAAACACATGGGTGTATCAATTACAAGGATTCACATTCAGGGTTCGATGTGGGTTTCGGATAACTAACTAAAATCCAACTCCCTGTCGCATCGAAGTTTAAAAGGGGTTTTCATATACATATAGGAACAAATCACAAATCACAAATCACAGTTCAGCACAAAGCAATTCACAGTATCACTACAGAATTATCAATCCAGTACACAACATTTGATGATAGCCGATCATCTTCAGTTAAGATGAATGTGATTTAAGTGAATTAACCCTATAATTATCTTTATTAATTATTTTAAATCAATGTTTAATTTTTACTTAACTATGAATTAGTTAAATCTTAATTAACTTTATTACTTAATTATCCTTAATTAATTATCTCAATTTATTCATTCTTAATTGTTAACTAATTTAATTTTAATTACTTTTATTAATTAACTATACTTTAATTAATTAATTATTAATTGTAAAGTAATTACAAATCATTAATTGTTTAATCATTATAAATAAATTTGGTTTTAAGTTAATACTTGAATATTTGATTTACTTCTCAATTTTTTGATTAAGTTAAATGTAAAACAATTTTCTTTTAAAAATATAAATTTGAAACACCTTTTGAACTTCATAAATTTCAAATAATTGTTTCAATACCATTTACCTCACATTCCACTTAACAAACTATCATCTTTTTATAAAGAATGCTTTAAAAATTTAATTAACTTAGATCATTAAAGTTTTTAAACCAGAAACCCTATTACCCGAGACACGCTTCGGGTTTTACCCAAGAAAAGTTCTGTTTGCTTCGGGCTTTCTTCAAAAACTTACCCGTATGCTCAAAAATTTCAAAACTTGAATTTTTTTTCTAAGTAAATTTCCTTTTACCCTGCGCCCCAACATTCTACTCGAGTTAAAACTCGAGTTACCACACGATTCCCCCGATGTTCGCTTCTAGTTACCCCTTTCTTCTTCACAAACCATCAGAACTGATACAACGACCACCACGTGCATGTGCACTGTGGAAGCCGCCACCTCCGGCCTCCAAGATCACCACCGGCAGACCACCCTCGATCCCCTCTTGCTACCCAAACACGAAGAAACTCCGATTAAACATGAAAATGAAATCGAGTTATCTCGATCCAAATTAACACAGCGGCCATCACCAGAAAATGGCCTCGCCCCTCTAGCCATCAGAGGTCACCAGATCTTGACCAAGGCTTCATCAATGAACGTCGTTGCGATTGGCACTAGTGTCACAAAGTCCGATCATCTAACGGCGGCGCAGCACCATTTTTTCAAACACGCGCAAAAATGGGATTTTAACCCTAATTTGATCTCGAATTAAAAATTTAAAGATTTATAAATTCCACTCGTATTTTTATGGTGATCTCAAACATTCAATCTAACTGTAACGACGAAGTCGAGGCCCACAAATGCCTAGATCATCATAAATCGACAAAAATTCATTTTTTTGATCAACCCCAATATCTCGGTAAAAACTTAATGAAAATTTTAATTTTTACTTTCTAAAATCATCATTTCCAGTGGTGATTCAAATAGTATTACTGAAATCAAAATTCCTGATGTCTGAATTTCTACATAATTTAAGTTGTGACTGTGTTTCACATTTTCCAAAAAAGGAACTATATAACTTTGCTTTGATTTATTACTGAAACATAGTGCATATTTAAACAACATTCTAATTTGTTTAGACTTTAATTTCAGAGGAGAATAGAGAGAGATCTTGAATTTATCATGGTTTTACTCTGTAAACCAGAGGTTTAGAGGAACAGGGAAGAAATTCTGAACATAACATTCCCAGGCAAAAGAAAACACGAGCATGCAAATTTATTCACATGCAAGGGTTTTTCAACATCCATTTAGGCATTCATACAACAACAAATGATTGAATAGATCAGAGGTTTACTCACTTTTTTTCTGAAGACAGAAAGCTTCTGATAGTTTTCAAAGCAAGGATGAAGCCTGGATTTCCTACTTTAAATCTTGAAGTTTAGATCTGCAACTAGCAAGTACAGATCTTTGATTACTCTTTGTTGTATTTATTGAGTTCACCAATAACAACAATTTTAAATTTACTTACAGTTTGGATTTTTTTAAATACAACAGAGAAAGCCTTTTTTTCCTGCTACTTGAAGTCCAAAAATAGGTTTAGTCTTTGATCTTGATTTCTTCCTACAACTGATTAATACCATTATTTAAATTCTTTGCTTTATTACTATTTAACAACTTCAAATTAAAAAATTTAAAAGAATTTCTTGCCTTAGATTACTTCAAAGAATCCAGCTCTGCCTTTTTAGCCAAAATTGAAGCTTTGTGTTTATACTAGTCTGCAGTATATTTTTTTATATTAAAACTTGATTTAAAAATCATAAATTCATTAAACTATAAAGTATAGAGTTTTACCTGAGAGATGGAAACATAAACTACAGCTTGATGTTTTAAGAAGATCTTCATATTTTAATTTTTACTTTTGAATTGAAGAAAAAAGGTTGGCAGTTCTTCTGATTTTCTTTTTTTTCTCTTTGGGTGTTAGAGTTTGAAATGCTCAAATCTTTGTTACAGTACTTTCAGAGATTTGGGAGGCTAAATAATTTGAAAATGGAAGCTGAAAAGTTTTCTATGATTTTTAAATCCTATTATTTTATTCAGTCAATTATATTGATGCCATTTGTAGAAAATAATCATGAGATATAAACACTTGTAAATTTTACTCCATCTCCCTTATGTATGTTTAACATTTGTGATTTCACAAAGACAAAAGAATTTTTAAATAAATTTTATATCATATTTACTTTATAAATAAATATACCCCTTATTCATTAGCATATACATATATACAATGTTAAAAAAAGAATTGTTTTAACCAATCTTTACATTATATAAATTTACATCTTAATGGTTTTAAAAGCCAAATATTTTTTTAAAACATTTATTTTAAATTAAATTCAAATTAGGATTAAAACTTGAAATAAAAATCCATTTATGTCTATTTATATACTCATATCCATACTTATGCAATTTAAATTCAAATTCAATGTTTACATTCAAAACTACCCATATGCGCATTGTGTGTGTGTGTATATATACACACAAAATTTTAAAATCAAATGACTTTTTAAAACATTCATTATTTCAAAATTTTAAGCTCAAAAGAAATTGGAATTTATTCATATATGATTATCACTTATTTTATTTTGTTTGAGATTTTTCAATTTATTTTCAAATTAAATTTCAAAAGTTTAAAATATATTATTAATTTTAATTCATAATTTTTTTTGGGATGTTACACTAATCCTTGAGTAAATTTATCCTATCACAGTTTTTCTAAAGGTGATAAGAACAGTAATCCTTCTAGTAAAATCCTGGACTAATTACCCTTTCTATTTTCTTGAGAACATACATTTTTATAATTGATTTAACCCTTGAAATCATATTAAAAAGAAGGAAAATATACCTCTATACATTATCCAAAATATCATGCCAAGATATATGTGTGTGCGCGCGCGCGCATGCGCACTTTTATAATATAACATTGTTGAACTTTGAAATCATTCAGAGATTGTTGTAGCTCAAAATCTTAGGCTATGAAGTCATATATAACAATCCAAGTGCGGCATTGATATAGCTGTTGTGGGTTATCGCATCTCTCTATGTCACTATTATGTTAAAGCACCTGATTTAACAAAGCATAAGACCATAAGGCCATAAGGCCAATATCATTTATGTTACATAACATTAATATATAGGTTGTCAAATATAAGCGTCGTAATCTTTGGTCTACATTGTATAAAGCTTTAAAATTTTGAAATATGGGAATGCTGACATTGATGACCTTTGGCATCAATATCATTGAGTCATTAATAACGTTCATATAAGTATAGAAAATAGACATCATTGCCATTTATACCGATATTAAAAGTAAGGCTTATTGCTGCATTGCTGCCTAAAGTAATAATGCCATAATTATATATATGCGGTATCATGCCCTTTAATATCAATATCGAAGATGTGGCGTTACACCTTATAAAATTGATGTTGGTATAAAAACATGCGGCATAGGATGCGACATAGAAAACATGCGACATCATGATAGCTTGGGCATAGATGGTATAACATCCTGGTATTTTCAACCATTCGCATCCGCACATGTCGAACTTGAATTGCTTAAAATATCATATTATTAATTTATATTGGCAAAACTCAACATATATAGTAAATAAATAAATCATAGAATCACAGACACAGTGATGTAACAATAAGCAGTGGAAACAAAAGAATAGTAGTTCATGAAGCTACTATATATATAATAGAGTTAAACAAGATACAAAAGAAGTCTAATATAGATAGAAGTCTCAATACAATAATCAAATACAAATCTGAATACATCACTGGAGTCAACTGAATAACTGAAAGCTGAATAGATAGATGGATCTTCAAGCGAAGCTCCAACTCCAAAGATGAGTCTCAAATGCTGTATCACTCAGTCTGACCCGAGCGTAAAGTAAAACACAAAGCACTCGAGTCAGGATTAACCTTCTTATATCAATAAATCCAACTCAAGTGAAATATCAACTGAAATACAAGTAACTCAAAGGATGTTTGGGATAATCATCCTCTAAGGATCCGTTAAACTATATACTATGTAGTAATATACGCTATTATAATTGTTAGTCCTTGAGATGATGGTTTTGATGACAGCAACCTTAGAATAAGATTACAAAATATAAATACTAACATTATAGTTTAGATATATACGCATATGTAGGATTTAACCATGCAAGTACCTAGAATGAAGACGGTACAGTATAGAGATTCAAGACTGAAGATCAAGATTGAAGACTCATGAGTATCAAGATTATCAAGAGTTCAAGATTTCAAGTAATTTTATTAGGAAATTTTGTTAAAACTTCTAAAAAAGCACTTGCATCTTAAAATCCAATTTATTCATGGAATGCAATCCACTTCAAGCCTATTAAAGGGATGGAACCCTAAGTAGAATGGAACCAACAAAAAATATAGTGGAACATTGTTTTGTTCCACTAGCTTTTGTTCAAAATGATTTACAAAAATTATCTTATTTTCAAAATGATTTCAAAATCTTCCTTTTAAAAAGATCAAAAACATCTATCCTGGTTTTAAATATTTTTTAGCCTAAAAAATAATCTTTATTTTCAAAATCAAATTATCTTTGGTTATAAAACTATCTTTTAATTATAATATATTCATTTAACTTTTATTATTTATACTTAGATTTAAATAAAATTATAGTAAAATTTTATATATATCAAAATATTGTTCTTTATATTTACTTATGTATTTTAACTATAGCTAAGTATATTTATAAAGTTTAAAATAGTTTTAATGTAATATAGAAGTTATTTTCAAAGAAAAACAAATCATCGAAAATTCCTTTGGCATGTCGACATCCTCAAGTACCCCATGTCCACATGGTAGTAGTTTATTTCAAAAATTTGAATTTCAAAGGAAGTGTCTATTCGTCATATCCTTTCACGAATGGACATGGCTGTTGTTCTACTATAAATAGGGGTGGTTTTGAATGAATTTTCAATCATATTTTTCTGGTTTTCACTCCTATTCTTCTTTCACATTTCTTTATAAACATTATTACCATTATCCTGCCGAAATCAACATTGAATCTAACTAGATCATTTCTGGTTTGATTCTCTATCACTATCTCAACAAGATCTTGGTGCTATTTAGAGTTATATACTTCTTTGTAATCAATTTAGCGAGAAAAGGTGTGATTGTAGCCTTGGAAATCAATCAAGTAAAGGTGTGATTGTAGCATTGGAAATCAGTCAAGTAAAGTTGTGATTGTAGCCTTGGCAATCAATTAGGTGAACTTGTTACCCTTGATCAAGTATCTCTACCCAGAGGATTGTGAATCTGGAGTAGTGTACCTCGTGACCTTGAATTGAGGGTGTAATTGTACAATTGTTTTTGAAAGGAAATCTGTATTTGTGTGGATGTAGGGTAACTCCGAACCAGTACAAAATCCGGTGTGTTCTTTCCTTTACTGCTTTTACTTTATTTCTGCATCTGTGTTTGATTTTGTGATCATATATGTGTCTGAATATTGCATACATTTGTGTTCAAATTAATATAAACTCAAAAAGATTTAGTAATTCCTTTAACACTATTCACCCCCTAGTGTTAATCCTAGCCTTAAGATCCGTATTCCGCATTTTTCACATTTGGCATCAGAGCAAGGTTTTCAAAGTTTCATAATCTGATTTTTGAAAAAGTTTTTAAAATGACTTTGTTTAAAAAAAATTGTTTATACTAGTTTAGAAATATTTAGATCATCATTGTCTCATGAGTGCATATAATCAATATTCAAATTCAGGTTGTCTACTAAGATTGTTTGATGTGCAGGAAACATGTTTTATGGGGGTTGAGGAATCAATCCACAACGGATAGATTGTTCAGATCAAAAAGAATAAATGGATACTTGATTGTGGATGTTCTAGACACATGACTGGTAATCCATATATGCTGAATGATATAATATACAAAGGCGGAGGACTGGTTAATTTCGGAGACAACTCAAAAGGAATGATATAATATACAAAGTAAAGTCGGTAACTCTGAAACTCCTATTATTACTAATGTTTTGCTAGTTAAATATCTAAAACATAATCTGCTAAGTATTAGTCAACTTTGCGGTAAAGGATATAAAATTAAATTTGAGAAAGATAAATTCACATCGAAGATAATAGTTCAACCATAATATTTGAGGGAATTAGGAAAAAGAATATTTATATTCTTAACATGAAAGTTTCAAATGATAACCTATGTCTTTTGCCAAATACAAGTGACCCTTGGATTTGGCATAAGAGATTAGGGCATTTGAATTTCAAACTCTTATCTAGATTGTCAAAAGATGATCTAGTATGAGGTCTCACTAAAATGAATTTTAAAGTAGATAGTCTATGCGATGCATGTCAGTTAGGAAAATGTGATATCCCGGAAATTTGGGGCAATATCAATTTAATAGTCTACATTAAAAATTAAATTGATTTGATAATATTTGTTAATAATATTAAAATTTATTTAATCAACTTCTTTTAAAAAAAATATTTAACCGATAATTTATCTTTTAAAAGCTAATTTAAATTGTTTCTATTTATAATGTATATATGTATAGATTGGTATATATTATAAATAGATCGGTTTTGTTTTTAAATTTAATAGATAAAATTATATTTTTTAATTCTATTATTTTTGATAATTTGGAAACTTAATATTGTATAAATAATAATATGATCTTTAAAATACTCAAGATAAAGTTTAATTTGTTTAAAATGATTTTAGCCTAGAGTTTAAATTTAAATAAAAAGGATTGTTTTGTTCTTTTTACTTCAACTTTATAAAATAAGTAATTTGTTTATGTAGTGATTTCAATTATGAATCATTTTAAAATTAGTAATGAGTGATTTTTAAACAATAACAATAATGCAATATTTTTATAAATAGATTTTAATATAAAAGAAATTGTTAGTTTAAATTCATTTATATATATATATATATATAAGTATTTTGTAAAGCTATGGTTTGTAAATTTAAAATGAAGTAAACTTTATAAATATTTAACTTAAGAATAAATCAAGTGTATAGGGTTAACATAATTACATAAGTTAAAAATTCACAACAAATATTGAAATGAAGTACTCAAAGCAAAGTAAAAATAAACAAAGCAAGATAAAAATAAATGCAGCCTGTAAAGGAAATATACAAGGCAAGAATATAAACTTGTAAAATAGAAAGCAAAGCTAAAAAAAAGGGAAACATGTAATCATGTCTATACAATAATTATGTTGGAAATTAAACAAAATAAAATGCAAAGGAAATATTAAACAAAGGCAAGAGTAGAAAAGAAGACAAGTATGAAACATAAGATAAAAATGTTAGTAGCTTATAGAATAAGATTCAGATAAGTAGAAACATCAAGTATGAAAACAAAATAATAAAAATACAAACATTTGCAAGTTGTTTGTAAGAGAGATGAACAAAGCAAAGTAAAGAAAATTACATTGGCAGGTTAGAGCAGAGGAGTGCATAGCTAAAATAAAAATAAAAATAAAAATATCTATACATAACGATGAGTAGTTGTAGACATTAAGTACAATATCTAAACATATGCAGGCATTAGAAAATATTGTCAACCTGTAACCTAATGCAAAACAAAATATCTTTGTACAAAGGATAAGATTAGTGTAAACATATAGTACATTTGCATTTAATGCTTTCATTTCTTAGCACATACCAAAGTCTTTTCGAATTTGTGTTATCATTAACTCATCCCCATTTATAAAAAAAAATATCTCTGATCAAAGAAAGATCCAAACCCAGGTATCACCTTCACTTGTGAATTTCTTTATATACATCTTCTTATTTCTATTTGTTCACTAAACATAACAAAATTGAAACAAGGCATTAAGTAGCAAACATTTCCATTTATATCAACTGAAACATTACAACTGAAGAAAGCAAGAACATCATTTTCCAGTTTCTAAAGTTCAACCTGTTTCAGTCAAAAGAAGGCTCTGTTCTGCCAATTTCTGTGAGTAACATTTTTTTTAAATTTATTTAAGTTTTACAATCTGATGCATGTAGATATTTGGATGCTTAAGTATAGGGTCTGAATATTGATTAAGGTTTGAATATTTATTAATCATTTTACTTTGGTGTTGAGTGATGGAAATTTTATACAGTTCAAAACTGCAAATTCAGACTGCTTCCTTTTAAAACTTGCTCTGTTCTTTTCAAAACTGTGGTGAGCAATATCCTTTGATTGAACTAAATTAGTTGCCTGTGTATAACTAGAAAAAATGTTTATGTTGAAAATTGCTGATATGTTTATATGTGAAAGTGTGGATGCATATATCCTGTACAAATTTTGGAGATGCCTCTGATTGTTTCCCCAGGTCAAAATGTGTAAACAAATGCTTATTTTTGTTCAAATCACATCCAGAATTGTAAATACAAACCAAGATGGTTTGTTTGTACAGGAATTTAACTTTAAGAATTTTGTTTAAGCTAAATCAACCTATCAATGTCACTGGAAAACCAAAATGTTTGAGCAAACTTTAGACAAATTAAAGTCTATACTTTTTAATTTACGAATTCAATAATATATACTGAATTCAGATACTTAAATATGAATTTTAAAACAAAATTTATAATTTTTAGAATGGGCACTTAAGAGTAGTTCTGGAATGAATATAAAATGCAAACTTGGGGGTTTCTGGTGATCTAAGGGGATTGGGAGGTCGGGTCTGTGGCTGGTGATAGGGGAGTGACCGGAGATGTTGGGAAAAATGACCGGAGGCTCTATCAATCATTGTGGCGATGGTGGTTTTCGATTTCACTGAGGAAACCTAATTTTTGAACTGGGTTGAAGTGCGGACCTGTTTGTTTCCCTTGGTGCATCGAGTTAAACAGGGAGTTGGGGATGGGTAGAGGGGTGAAAGTCAAAGCCGTTGCCGGTGGTGGTGGTCCTCTGGAGGTCGGAGGAGGAGGGGCGAAGTGTTGACAGGTTTCGAGAGGGGAATATGTTGGTGGTTCCAGGTTTGAGAGTGTGGGCTTGTTTTTGTCACGAGCAAGTGGTGTAGCTTTGGACGGTCGGGATCGTATCTAGTGATACTCGGCGGCGTGTTGGAGCGCACGTGAGTGGCCGGCGTTGGTTGAGGCCACGGTGCACGTGCACCGTGCCGTTGAAGGCTGGGTAGTTGTTGCTGTGTACAGGTTTGGTTAGGGAAGAACTCGAGTAAATCGAGTATGTGACACGTAGTAAGGCAAGGGGAAAACCCGAAGTAAATGAAAAGGGGATTTGTGTTGTATTGTTTCAAATTTGGTAAAAACTGGAAACAGAGTTCTGTTTTAAAATTTAAATGAATCCTAAAATAAATAATAAATTTGAACATGTTAAAAACCAGTTTTAGGTTCTAATTCAAGTTTACTTTTGAATTCAAATTTAAATTAAAATAAAGTTTAAAACAAATAAAATATGGGTTTCCTGTCAGGTTTACAACCTGACAGTTTTAGATTTTAAATTTAATTTAAAATCTGAATCAAACATAAATTGTGTTTGAAAATTTTAAAGTTCAAAATATAGATCCAAGTGAACTTTTGAATATAAGTTTTTAGAAACAAATTTGGATTTTAAATCAAAAATTAAAAATCAAGTTTTTTCCCAAAGCAAGTCAAAACCAAGTTTAAAATTTAAGTTAAACCAATGACATCAAAATCTGAAAATATAAATCAGTGTTAAAATCTAAATGTATAAATCAAGGATAAATTCAAATAGTCCGTTTTAAAAAGAATTTGTCTCCAATTAAATATTTGAATTGGGTTTTTACAAGTTCTTTTGAATGGATGCTAAATAAATTGTTTAACTTGAAAATTGCAAGTTAAAATATAAATGTATTTTGGGAATTTAAATTTAAATTAAGATTCAATTAATTTAATTTAAAAGATTTTCTTATACAAGTTCATATATGAAAATAATAAGTGTTATTTACATTTATTTAAAGGATTTTAAATTGAATTTAAATTATAGTCATTTTGAATCTTAAATTCAAATGATATTTGAATTTAAATTTAAAATGTAATGTTGATAAAGTCATAAATAAAAATAAACTAAGAAGTAAATTAAAAGAGATGATATTAGTTAATAAAGATAATTAACTAAAGATTACTAATTAATTAATGTGATTAATTTTGATAATTAATCAAATTAATTAGAAAATCTATTGTAAACGGTTAAGTGTGATTACTTGATAAAAATAATTAAGGGATTAATTACTTATTGTAATTAGTTCTGATAAAATGATTAATTTAAGTTAATTAATTTAGTTTAATTAATTTAAGAAAATCATTTGATAAATTGATAAGTGTAATTACTTTGTGTATTCAATGGAGCATAATTACGTAAGGAAATAATTAATGTTAATTACTGGATGTAATTAGTGAAAGATGATGTGTTAATAAAGTAATTTGGATAATTACTTTTATAATTAATCTTGGGATTAATTAGTGGAGATAATTAATTATGGAAATAATTAGATTTGATTGGATAATTACTTTGTGTGTTCAATGGAGCATAATTAAGGGTGGTTAATTACTGGTTGATATTAATCAAAGGTGATTAATAATTATGTTAAATTAACAGATTAATCATTAAATGAAATTTATTTAAATAAAGTAATTTACTAGAAATCATTAATTAATATAATTAATGATGTAAATTAAGAATTGGTTAAATAAGAAATAATTAATAATATGGTGATTAATTAAGAACCAATGTAATCAATTAAATAAAGTAATTAAATGTTAAATAATTTAGAATAATTAATTTGTAAAATTAATCAAAGACTAATTACTTATTGTAATCAGAAAATGATTAATCAAAGGTGATTAATCAAGGTGAATATTAGAGGATGAATAATTAATTTGATTTATAATTAATTAATGGTTGTATAAGCAGGATTTGTAGATGAAGTAATTAATTTAATTTATTTTAAATAATTAGATATACAAGTAGTTAATTTAATTCATTTAAATTAATTACAAATGGTATGATTATAAATCATTGCTTATGGATGTATGATATTGATATCTCATTTGATGATGTTGAATTTAGATATGACATGAATAATATCTATGTGATATGGATGTATGGTTTAGGTATGATAATATTTAATTATCTGTTTGGATGATAATATTAATTATCTGATTACGATGATGATGTGATTAACTATTGTGATGTTATGAATATTCCATTTGTGTGTATGTTGATTATGTTGAATTAATCTGTTAAGACTAAATAGACAACTTGGTCTTAAAAGACACGTCTTGGAATTCGATGAGACCGGGATCGGGTTTCCACATTTGGAACATCCGAAAACCACATCGATTCCAAATTAACGATAGGTCGTGAATCTGAAGTAAAGATGGAGATTCAGAATGCAAGGGTTATCGTCGTTAACTCTGAGGGTGATTCCAAAATGAGTGTAACGAGATAATGCCTTCGGTTTCGTTCGAACCCGGAACGAACTTGTATGGATTGAATGCTTTCAACACATCGTCAGGCGGACGATGAGCATTCTAAGAATTATGTTCTCTAAAGGTAATCGTAACCTCAAGTCTCATCAACCGGGAATGGCTAAAACAGGGGAGGTGCAGCAAGGTTAGGTGGGTCATGCCCAAGCAGGACAAGGATATTCCCCTGTCCAGATGTCCCTTATTTTCGGCTGTGTGGGTGGTTGATCGTGACAACTGCCGGGGTTTATCTTGTTCGGGACTGTTCAGTAAGGAATGGTTCCGGCCTTGTGTTGCAGGGGGTCGGGAGTGATCCTCGGTACATTGATCTAGGCCACGTACTGTGACGGGCGGTACCCCAGTAGCCCTGCCATTGTATGGAATCCACAATCCAATAAGTGCCAACGGTTTTGATTGTATTACCCACTTTTGTGGCTAGTAGCTGGAATTTAATGAATGTAACAATTTCGGCTATTTTCTATTTACTTGAAAACCCTAGACGTATTATAATATCACAGAATTTCCTATCAAATGTTTTGGTTAGCGTAAGGTAAAAACTTACCCATGTTTATTTGTGGGGAGTCTTACGTGATACCTTTTGTTTTCAAAAGATTTTCAAAGTTAAGCAATTTTTAACCTGTTACTCATACCAGACCCATGTCTGACCCGAATTTTATATTTTATTTTTCATAAACTCTCGGGTATCCAAATTTTTACGGGTAGCCAAGGGATTCAGGTTAGCTTTGACGAATTCTGGAGGAGCAATGGAGCAGGGGGCTTCAGCGTTGTAGATGTATATATATAGTTCCGCTGTGTTGGTATCTCTGAGTCGTATTGATTGAGTTGATTGTGTTATGTTATATTAACTAGACAGGTGTTTATAACTGTCTAGTACGTGATGTATTGTCTGTATAACTCTGAGTGATGTTGTATATTATGTAAATATTTATGTGATTATTATATTTTATTCGTTCCGCTGTGAGATTCTGATGTTGTCGTTCTTTCTTCTCTATCTTTTCTATTTTCTCATCCCTTTCTTTCTTAAAGACGATACGTCTTCCTGGGCGTAGGAAGTCGGGTCGTTACAGTGGTATCAGAGCGCTAGGATGAGTGAATACCTAGGCTCTTAAGTGATTTCTTTCCTGAGAGAGCGTATTTGTAATTTTGATATATATATATATATATATATATATATATATTTATTGCTACCTATTGTTGGGTTACCTGTTCGGGTTTTCCAATGAGCTATAAGGGTAGATAGGGTAGTGGTGTATGTGACACAACTACCAATGGTTGGAATTTGAATGATTGAGGTTGGAAGTGTAATTGTCAAGGCTGTAGACCTGATACCGTCTCGAGTAAGCTTTGGGTGGTGTAAGGATTTCATCGATCTCTGAAGGAAACCTATTAAGGTTCGGAGTTCATCTATGAAGTGTAGTTTGGTTAAGCTAGAGTTTGGATCTATCGGGTGGACAGAAGCCAGACATGAGATCTTGATATATCAAGGTGTAGTAGCTGTGTGATGAGACACAGTGACTATGGATGTCTCCGAAGATGTTTCTTTGGGACAAGTTAAGGAAGTATATCTGTTCGATGTTGCCGCTGTGTTCAGCTGGGTGTTTCTGTTTTCTTTGAGGTCCGAGTTTTTCGAAGAGCTTTGGATTAAGTAGTCTTTGGTTTCTAGGTCAGCAGTGGAGTTTAGAAGCTGCATAGTAGTTCCATTTCTTTGATGGATTGGCCACATAAGTGTAAGTTGTTCTGATTTGTAAAGAGAAAGCAGTATCTTTGGGATTAGGCTGGATTGATCGCAAAAGTGACTTGCGATAGTTTGAGTGTTCTCTTATGTTTCAGAAATTTTTTCTAGATGCCTTCAAGGAGTCAAAGTTTTGCTAATATCTGAAGATTGAGTTTGATATCGACTGGATTTTCAGAAGTGGTACCGATGGACCAGCTTAGTGATTGGATGATTATTTGAGTTTAGTGAAGTAGCTCGGATTTTGGAGAAACTTCTGAGTTTAATTCTTGGGATATGTAAACTTTATTATTGGAATGTGTTGTCCAGTCTGTGTTCGACTTCAGCATTTTCATCTGTTTAATCAGAGTTGCGCAGTGGAAGCATGAAGGCAGCTGTTTTAGTTTGGAAGCAATTGGATGATGCAGTGTCTGGATGGGAGAGTTCTATAGGAAATTTTTCAGGATCTGAGGCCAGATTGGAGTGCACCTGTTTAATTTCTTCTGGATAAGAGACGGAGGAATTTGGATTCTGAAATGGGAGATTTAATTTTGGATAAGTGTTTGGTCTTCAGGATTGAATTGTCAGTTTGGATAACTGGAATTTGTTGTGTTTCACGTATCTCTGAAGGAGTACGTGTAAAATCTATCTCTGGTTATAGAATCAGCAGTTCAGGGAGTTGTAGTTGTTGATTCAGACTTGCCTGAAGTCTGATATTCCGCCTTGTTTTGTAGATCTAGATGAGTGGAAGCTCTGTAGCTTAATAGTATTGATTGTTGGGATTCTATAGGGCGAGTAACCCGGTATTTATACTTGGAAAACTCTAAAAAATTCTATCCGGAATTTTGTCTGGATAGTTAGATTTGTTTGTTTGGATGAATTGGTTGCTATGGTGGTTAGCATATGATTAATATATGTTTGTGTTGTAAAATAAATCTTTAATTAGATTATTAAATTACCTTTGTTTTAAATTTCGGGGACGAAATTCTTTTAAGAGGGGAAGAATGTGATATCCCGGAAATTTGGGGCAATATCAATTTAATAATCTACATTAAAAATTAAATTGATTTGATAATATTTGTTAATAATATTAAAATTTATTTAATCATCTTCTTTTAAAAAAATATTTAACTGATAATTTATCTTTTAAAAGCTAATTTAAATTGTTTCTATTTATAATGTATATATGTATAGATTGGTATATATTATAAATAGATCGGTTTTGTTTTTAAATTTAATAGATAAAATTATATTTTTTAATTCTATTATTTTTGATAATTTGGAAATTTAATATTGTATAAATAATAATATGATCTTTAAAATCCTCAAGATAAAGTTTAATTTGTTTAAAATGATTTTAGCCTAGAGTTTAAATTTAAATAAAAAGGATTGTTTTGTTCTTTTTACTTCAACTTTATAAAATAAGTAATTTGTTTATGTAGTGATTTCAATTATGAATCATTTTAAAATTCGTAATGGGTGATTTTTAAACAATAACAATAATGCAATATTTTTATAAATAGATTTTAATATAAAAGAAATTTTTAGTTTAAATTCATTCATATATATATATATAAGTATTTTGTAAAGCTATGGTTTGTAAATTTAAAATGAAGTAAACTTTATAAATATTTAACTTAAGAATAAATCAAGTGTATAGGGTTAACATAATTACATAAGTTAAAAATTCACAATAAATATTGAAATGAAGTACTCAAAGCAAAGTAAAAATAAACAAAGCAAGATAAATATAAATGCAGCCTGTAAAGGAAATATACAAGGGAAGAATATAAACTTGTAAAATAGAAAGCAAAGCTAAAAAAAGGGAAACATGTAATCATGTCTATACAATAATTATGTTGGAAATTAAACAAAATAAAATACAAAGGAAATATTAAACAAAGGCAAGAGTAGAAAAGAAGACAAGTATGAAACATAAGATAAAAATGTTAGTAGCTTATAGAATAAGATTCAGATAAGTAGAAACATCAAGTATGAAAACAAAATAATAAAAATACAAACATTTGCAAGTTGTTTGTAAGAGAGATGGACAAAGCAAAGTAAAGAAAATTACATTTGCAGGTTAGAGCAGAGGAGTGCATAGCTAAAAAAAATATAAATAAAAATATCTATACATAACGATGAGTAGTTGTAGACATTAAGTACAATATCTAAACATATGCAGGCATTAGAAAATATTGTCAACCTGTAACCTAATGCAAAACAAAATATCTTTGTACAAAGGATAAGATTAGTGTAAACATATAGTACATTTGCATTTAATGCTTTCATTTCTTAGCACATACCAAAGTCTTTTCGAATTTGTGTTATCATTAACTCATCCCCATTTATAAAAAAAAAAAAATCTCTGATCAAAGAAAGATCCAAACCCAGGTATCACCTTCACTTGTGAATTTCTTTATATACATCTTCTTATTTCTATTTGTTCACTAAACATAACAAAATTGAAACAAGGCATTAAGTAGCAAACATTTCCATTTATATCAACTGAAACATTACAAATGAAGAAAGCAAGAACATCATTTTCCAGTTTCTAAAGTTCAACCTGTTTCAGTCAAAAGAAGGCTCTGTTCTGCCAATTTCTGTGAGTAACATTTTTTTTAAATTTATTTAAGTTTTACAATCTGATGCATGTAGATATTTGGATGCTTAAGTATAGGGTCTGAATATTGATTAAGGTTTGAATATTTATTAATCATTTTACTTTGGTGTTGAGTGATGGAAATTTTATACAGTTCAAAACTGCAAATTCAGACTGCTTCCTTTTAAAACTTGCTCTGTTCTTTTCAAAACTGTGGTGAGCAATATCCTTTGATTGAACTAAATTAGTTGCCTGTGTATAACTAGAAAAAATGTTTATGTTGAAAATTGCTGATATGTTTATATGTGAAAGTGTGGATGCATATATCCTGTACAAATTTTGGAGATGCCTCTGATTGTTTCCCCAGGTCAAAATGTGTAAACAAATGCTTATTTTTGTTCAAATCACATCCAGAATTGTAAATACAAACCAAGATGGTTTGTTTGTACAGGAATTTAACTTTAAGAATTTTGTTTAAGCTAAATCAACCTATCAATGTCACTGGAAAACCAAAATGTTTGAGCAAACTTTAGACAAATTAAAATCTATACTTTTTAATTTACGAATTCAATAATATATATTGAATTCAGATACTTAAATATGAATTTTAAAACAAAATTTATAATTTTTAGAATGGGCACTTAAGAGTAGTTCTGGAATGAATATAAAATGCAAACTTGGGGGTTTTTGGTGATCAAGGGGATTGGGAGGTCGGGTCTGTGGCTGGTGATAGGGGATGACCGGAGATGTTGGGAAAAATGACCGGAGGCTCTATCAATCATTGTGGCGATGGTGGTTTTCGATTTCACCGAGGAAACCTAATTTTTGAACTGGGTTGAAGTGCGGACCTGTTTGTTTCCCTTGGTGCATCGAGTTAAACAGGGAGTTGGGGATGGGTAGAGGGGTGAAAGTCAAAGCCGTTGCCGGTGGTGGTGGTCCTCTGGAGGTCGGAGGAGGAGGGGCGAAGTGTTGACAGGTTTCGAGAGGGGAATATGTTCGTGGTTCCAGGTTTGAGAGTGTGGGCTTGTTTTTGTCACGAGCAAGTGGTGTAGCTATGGGCGGTCGGGATCGTATCTAGTGATACTCGGCGGCGTGTTGGAGCGCAGGTGAGTGGCCGGCGTTGGTTGAGGCCACGGTGCACGTGCACCGTGCCGTTGAAGGCTGGGTAGTTGTTGCTGTGTACAGGTTTGGTTAGGGAAGAACTCGAGTAAATCGAGTATGTGACTCGAAGTAAGGCAAGGGGAAAATCCGAAGTAAATGAAAAGGGGATTTGTGTTGTATTATTTAAGGTTTGGTAAAAACTGGAAACAGAGTTCTGTTTTAAAATTTAAATGAAACCTAAAATAAATAATAAATTTGAACATGTTAAAAACCAGTTTTAGGTTCGAATTCAAGTTTACTTTTGAATTCAAATTTAAATTAAAATAAAGTTTAAAACAAATAAAATATGGGTTTCCTGTCAGGTTTACAACCTGACAGTTTCAGATTTTAAATTTAATTTAAAATCTGAATCAAACTCAAATTGTGTTTGAAAATTTTAAAGTTCAAAATATAGATCCAAGTGAACTTTTGAATATAAGTTTTTAGAAACAAATTTGGATTTTAAATCAAAAATTAAAAATCAAGTTTTTTCCCAAAGCAAGTTAAAACCAAGTTTAAAATTTAAGTTAAACTAATGACATCAAAATCTGAAAATATAAATCAGTGTTAAAATCTAAATGTACAAATCAAGGATAAATTCAAATAGTCCGTTTTAAAAAGAATTTGTCTGCAATTAAATATTTGAATTGGGTTTTTACAAGTTCTTTTGAATGGGTGCTAAATAAATTGTTTAACTTGAAAATTGCAAGTTAAAATATAAATGTATTTTGGGAATTTAAATTTAAATTAAGATTCAATTAATTTAATTTAAAAGATTTTCTTATACAAGTTCATATATGAAAATAATAAGTGTTATTTACATTTATTTAAAGGATTTTAAATTGAATTTAAATTATAGTCATTTTGAATCTTAAATTCAAATGATATTTGAATTTAAATTTAAAATCTAATGTTGATAAAGTCATAAATAAAAATAAACTAAGAAGTAAATTAAAAGAGATGATATTAGTTAATAAAGATAATTAACTAAAGATTACTAATTAATTAATGTGATTAATTTTGATAATTAATCAAATTAATTAGAAAATCTATTATAAACGGTTAAGTGTGATTACTTGATAAAAGTAATTAAGGGATTAATTACTTATTGTAATTAATTCTGATAAAATAATTAATTTAAGTTAATTAATTTAGTTTAATTAATTTAAGAAAATCATTTGATAAATTGATAAGTGTAATTACTTTGTGTATTCAATGGAGCATAATTACGTAAGGAAATAATTAATGTTAATTACTGGATGTAATTAGTGAAAGATGATGTGTTAATAAAGTAATTTGGATAATTACTTTTATAATTAATCTTGGGATTAATTAGTGGAGATAATTAATTATGGAAATAATTAGATTTGATTGGATAATTACTTTGTGTGTTCAATGGAGCATAATTAAGGGTGGTTAATTACTGGTTGATATTAATCAAAGGTGATTAATAATTATGTTAAATTAACAGATTAATCATTAAATGAAATTAATTTAAATAAAGTAATATACTAGAAATCATTAATTAATATAATTAATGATGTAAACTAAGAATTGGTTAAATAAGAAATAATTAATAATATGGTGATTAATTAAGAACCAATGTAATCAATTAAATAAAGTAATTAAATGTTAAATAATTTAGAATAATTAATTTGTAAAATTAATCAAAGACTAAATTGTAATCAGAAAATGATTAACCAAAGGTGATTAATCAAGGTGAATATTAGAGGATGAATAATTAATTTGATTTATAATTAATTAATGGTTGTATAAGCAGGATTTATAGATGAAGTAATTAATTTAATTTATTTTAAATTAATTAGATATACAAGTAGTTAATTTAATTCATTTAAATTAATTACAAATGGTATGATTATAAATCATTGCTTATGGATGTATGATATTGATATCTCATTTGATGATGTTGAATTTAGATATGACATGAATAATATCTATGTGATATGGATGTATGGTTTAGGTATGATAATATTTAATTATCTGTTTGGATGATAATATTAATTATCTGATTACGATGATGATGTGATTAACTATTGTGATGTTATGAATATTCCATTTGTGTGTATGTTGATTATGTTGAATTAATATGTTAAGACTAAATAGACAACTTGGCCTTAAAAGACACGTTTTGGAATTCGATGAGACCGGGATCGGGTTTCCACATTTGGAACATCCGAAAACCACATCGATTCCAAATTAACGATAGGTCGTGAATCTGAAGTAAAGATGGAGTTTCAGAATGCAAGGGTTATCGTCGTTAACTCTGATGTGATTCCAAAATGAGTGTAACGAGATAATGCCTTCGGTTTCGTTCGAACCCGGAACGAACTTGTATGGATTGAATGCTTTCAACACATCGTCAGGCGGACGATGAGCATTCTAAGAATTATGTTCTCTAAAGGTAATCGTAACCTCAAGCCTCATCAACCGGGAATGGCTAAAACAGGGGAGGTGCAGCAAGGTTAGGTGGGTCATGCCCAAGCAGGACAAGGATATTCCCCTGTCTAGATGTCGCTTATTTTCGGCTGTGTGGGCGGTTGATCGTGACAACTGCCGGGGTTTATCTTGTTCGGGACTGTTCAGTAAGGAATGGTTCCGGCCTTGTGTTGCAGGGGGTCGGGAGTGATCCTCGGTACGTTGATCTAGGCCACGTACTGTGACGGGAGGTACCCCAGTAGCCCTGCCATTGTATGGAATCCACAATCCAATAAGTGCCAACGGTTTTGATTGTATTACCCACTTTTGTGGCTAGTAGCTGGAATTTAATGAATGTAACAATTTCGGCTATTTTCTATTTACTTGAAAACCCTAGACCTATTATAATATCACAGAATTTCCTATCAAATGTTTTGGTTAGCGTAAGGTAAAAACTTACCCATGTTTATTTGTGGGGAGTCTTACGTGATACCTTTTGTTTTCAAAAGATTTTCAAAGTTAAGCAATTTTTAACCTGTTACTCATACCAGACCCATGTCTGACCCAAAGTTTATATTTTGTTTTTCATAAACTCTCGGGTGCCCAAATTTTTACGGGTAGCCAAGGGATTCAGGTTAGCTTTGATGAATTCTGGAGGAGCAATGGAGTAGGGGGCTTCCGCATTGTAGATGTATATATATAGTTCCGCTGTGTTGGTATCTCTGAGTCGTATTGATTGAGTTGATTGTGTTATGTTATACTAACTAGACAGGTGTTTATAACTGTCTAGTACGTGATGTATTGTCTGTATAACTCTGAGTGATGTTGTATATTATGTAAATATTTGTGTGATTATTATATTTTATTCGTTCCGCTGTGAGATTCTGATGTTGTTGTTCTTTCTTCTCTATCTTTTCTATTTTCTCATCCCTTTCTTTCTTAAAGACGATACGTCTTCCTGGGCGTAGGAAGTCGGGTCGTTACAGAAAACTTAGAAAAAGTTCCTTTAAATTAAAAGATATGATTTCAACTTCAAAACCTCTTGAATTACTTCACCTTGATTTATTTGGTCCATCTCAAATTCTGTCAATAAATCATAGTACATATATTTTTGTAATTGTAGATGATTATTCTAGATTTGCTTGGATAATATTTTTGAAACATAAAAGTGATACTTTTGAATGTTTTAAGAATTTAACAAAAAGGATTTAAAATCAAATTTCTCTAAAAATTATAACCATTCGTAGTGATCACGGTGGTGAATTTGAAAATGAAAAGTTTGAGAAATTCTGTAATAAAAAGGGAATAACTCACAATTTTTCATTTCCAAGAACTCCACAACAAAACGGGGTAGTAGATCGTAAAAAAACGGACGATTCAAGAGTGTGCGACTATGCTTTTAGATAGTAAATTACCAAAATATTTTTGGGCAGAAGCAGTTGCTACCGCCTGTATATTTTAAATAAAATTTTAATTAGACCTTTAACTGATAAGACACCTTATGAACTTCTTCACAAAAAGAAACCTAAGGTGTATTATTTTAGAATTTTTGGAAGTAAATGTTTTATTTTAAATACAAAAGATAACTTAGATAAATTGATCCTAAATCCAACACAGGTATCTTTATCGGATATTCTAATAGAAGTAAAGCATACAGAGTGTTTAATTCAAAAACTAACACCATCGAAGAAACAATGCATATTTCATTCGATGAAAATCTCAAAATTTTTGAAGATACAAATGATGAAGAGGATTTAATCACTCAAAGTCAAGAGTCAACTGAAACTAATAATGAAATTAATCATCCTAATAAAAGGACTAAACTTTTAAAAGATCATCCTATAAAAAATATACTAGGAGATATGCAATCTGTTGTTAAAACTAGAAATCAACTAAGTAAAATGAGCAATGTGGCCTTTATATCAACTATTGAACCCAAAAATCCAAAAGAAGCATCAATTGATGATTCATGAATTTTGGCTATGCAAGAAGAACTAAATCAATTTATTAGAAATGATGTTTGGGAACTTGTTCCTAGACCTGAAAATAAAACTATAATTGGAACTAAATGGTTTTATAAAAATAAAATGAATGAACTATGAGAGGTTGTTAGAAATAAAGTCCGGTTAGTCGCTCAAGGTTATTGTCAAGAAGAAGGAATATATTTTGATGAACCTTTGCTCCCGTAGCAAGATTAGAAGCCATTAGGATTCTACTTGCTTTCGCAAATCATAATAATTTCAAATTATATCAAATGGATGTTAAAAGTGCATTTTTAAATGGATTTGTAAAAGAGGAAGTATATGTTGAACAACCACCACTTTTTGAAAATGAAAAATTAACAAATCATGTTTACAAACTTAAGAAAGCTCTATATGGTCTAAAACAAGCTCCTAGAGCCTGGTAAGATAGACTAAGATCTTACTTATTACAATCAAATTTTGAAATTGGTAAATTAGGTAATACTCATTTTATTAAAAGAAATAAAAATGATATTCAACTAGCACAAGTCTACGTAGATGATATCATTTTTGGATCAAGTAATTTTGAAATGAATAAAGAATTTTCTAAAATAATGACAAAAGAGTTTGAGATGAGTCATATGGGTGAATTAAACTTCTTTCTTGGATTACAAATAAAACAATTAGATAATGGTATCTTTATTAGTCAAGAAAAATATGCTAAAGACCTAGTTAGTAAATTTGTTTTGTCTACTGCAAGTGGAAAACCCACTCCCATGGCAACCAATGAGTACCTAAGTAAAGAAGATCTCTCAAAAGACGAAGATCAAAAAGTATATAGAGGAATGATTGGATCACTACTCTATATCACTGCTAGTAGACCTGGTATCATGCATAGTGTTTGTCTCTGTGCAAGATATCAATTCCAACCTAAAGAGACCCACTTAAAAGCCATAAAACTTATCATAAGATATGTTAAGCACACCTCTGATTATAGCTTATTTTACCCTAAAAATGATTCTTTTTACTTAATATCTTACTGTGATGCTGATTATGCTGGTTGTAAATCAGACCGAAAAAGTACAAGTGGAACTTGTCACTTTTTGGGGCATTCCCTGATTTCCTGGTTTAGTAAAAAGCAAAACACGGTTTCTTTATCAACAACCGAAGCAGGGTATATTTCTGCTGCTTTAGCCTATTCTTTAGTAATATATATGCAACAAACTTTAAAAGATTTTGGTTTAAATATCTCAAAATCACCACTTTATTGTGACAATACTAGTGCAATAAATTTATCCAAAAATACTATTCATCATGCTTGAACTAAACATATTGATATCATACACCATTTTCTTAGAGATAATATAAGTAAGGAAGTAATTACTCCGGCTATATCAATTCTGAGAATCAAATTGCTGATATTTTAACAGAACCATTAAATGAATCTATATTTACTAAATTAAGAGGAGAGTTAGGTATTTGTTCAATAACTGAAATATAAAATATAAATAACAAAGTATAATTAAAAATTAAATCAAAATAAGTCAAATAGTAAAAATTTCAAGCACCATGTCGACATCCCCCCTATACCCATGTCGACATATAACGATTTTTTTATTTTTGAAAATTTTCCCATAAAAATTCAAATAAGTGGTTATATATTCTTCTTATTTTCGAAATTTTTATCATTCTTTCTGTTTCCTTTCTGTTCTAACTTTTGAAATCAATAAAACTATGGCCTCCTCTTCCAAATCAAACAAAAATTCAACCTTTTCGTTCCCTTCTCCTTCTTCTAGACCTTTTTCAACGAACTACGCTTGCAAGAGTAATGAAAATGGAGGATTCTTTGAAGGATGCACTGCAACTAATGGATGAAATTCAAGTGGTGCAACTTAGAATGGCCAAAGAACAAGAACGACAAGGCAAAATCCTTAGAAATTTGCAAAAATTTCTAATGGACAATCATGCTAATCCGATCTTGATTGATGAAGAGTCTTCAGGAGATCAAGTGAAAGAGGACAGCGAGAAAAAAGAAGAAGAAGAAGAATTCATGAAAGAAGAGCACGCTGAAGATGACGACAAAGTCGTTTGCGTTGGCCAAGTGTGCTTTGATAAAGATGGAAATCTTGTTGAACAACGTGGAAATTTCTGTTTCCACTATCTAAATTGCTCAGTTCATAGATCTCCCATTTTCAAATACACGCATTAGTTTCTTTTCTTTCTTATTGTTGTATGTTTTTATCTACGTTATCTACGCAAATGTACATATAACAATATAATTAATAAATGATTGTGTTCTTATATTTTATCACTATTATAAGTATTATCGTATATAGATTCTTAGTTAAGATAGTTAGTAATTTAGGACTAAGAATTAGTTTTAGAATTAAGTGATG
This sequence comes from Allium cepa, assembly GCA_030765085.1. Taxonomy (NCBI): domain Eukaryota; kingdom Viridiplantae; phylum Streptophyta; class Magnoliopsida; order Asparagales; family Amaryllidaceae; genus Allium; species Allium cepa. The sequence continues at coordinate 218,577,723 of CM060929.1, forward strand.
ATTATTTATGATAACACTATCATTATAATCACATGTCATAGAGTATTAGATTAAAGAGGAGTTATATAGTTTCGAGTTAGTTTTTGTTGATGATAAAGGGGGAGAAGTATAAAATATGATAGTTAGGCATAGATTAAGGGGGATTCATTAGTTTTAGGGGGAGTTATTAGTATAGAAGTAATATTTTATAAACAAAGGTTGACATCATCAAAAAGGAGGAGATTGTTAGTCTTTGAGATGATGGTTTTGATGACAACAACCTTAGAATAAGATTATAAAATATAAATACTAACATTATAGTTTAGGTATATATGTATATGCAGGATTTAATCATGCATGTATCAAGAATGAAGAATGTACAATATAGAGATTCAAGACTGAAGATCAAGATTGAAGACTCATGAGTACCAATATTATCAAGAGCACAAGATTTCAAGTAATTTATTAGGAAATTTTGTTAAAACTCCTAGAAAAGCACTGGCATCTTAAAATCCAATTTATTCGTGGAATGGAATCCACTTCGAGCCTGTTAAAGGGATGGAACCCTAAGTAGGATGGAACCTACGAAAAATCTAGTGGAACATTGTTTTGTATCCACTAACTTTTATTCAAAATGATTTCAAAATCTTCCTTTTAAAAAGATCAAAAACATCTATCCTGGTTTTAAATATTTTTTAGCCTAAAATATAATCTTTATTTTCAAAATCAAATTATCTTTGGTTTTTAAACTATCTTTTAATTATAATATATTCATGTAACGTTTATTATTTATACTTACATTAAAATATAAAATTATAGTAAAATTTTATATATATCAAAATATTGTCCTCTATATTTACTTATGTATTTTAACTATAGTTAAGTATATTTATAAAGTTTAAAATAGTTTTAATATAAGATAGAAGTTATTTTCAAAGAAAAACAAATCATCAAAAATTCCTTTGGCATGTCGACATCCTCAAGTACCCCATGTCGACATGGTAGCAGTTTATTTCAAAAATTTAAATTTCAAAGGAAGTGTCTATTCGTCGTATCCTTTTACAAATGGACATGGTTGTTGTTCTACTATAAATAGGGATGGTTTTGAACGAATTTTCAATCATATTTTTATGGTTTTCACTCCTCTTCTTTTTCCACATTTCTTTATACACATTCTTACCATTACTCTGCCGAAATCAACATTGAATCTAACTAGATCATTTTTGGTTTGATTCTCTATCACTATCTCAACAAGATCTCAGTGCTATTCAGAGTTGTAGACTTCTTTGTAATCAATTTAGCGAGAAAAGCTATGATTGTAGCCTTGGAAATCAATCAAGTAAAGGTGTGATTGTAGCATTGGAAATCAATCAAGTAAAGGTGTGATTGTAGCCTTGGAAATCAATTGGGTGAACTTGTTGCCCTTGAAATCAAGTATCTCTATCCAAAGGATTGTGAATATGGAGTGGTGTACCTCGTGGCCTTGAAATCGAGGGTGTAATTGTACAATTTCTTTTGAAAGGAAATCCGCAATTGTGTGCGGGACTGGATGCAGGGTAATTCCGAACCGGTATAAAATTCGGTGTGTTCTTTTCTTTACTTCTTTTACTTTATTTCTGCATCTGTGTTTGATTCTGTGACCATATCTGTGTCTGAATATTGCGTACATTTGTGTTCGAATTAATATAAACTCAAAAAGATTTAGTAATTCCTTTAAACACTATTCACCCGCCCTCTAGTGTTAATCCTAGCCTTAAGATCCATATTCTGCATTTTTCACAATAATAATGTCTAAAGTAAACTATTAAAATAGCGTTAAGGCGTTATCCATATCCCACTCAACACATTTTATAGTACCAATAGTCTATACAGTACCGTAATACCTCCAGATCAGGAGGCTGCCAGAGGATACTCCATAGGTACGACACAAATCAAACACGTAGAAGGCACGCTACATTTGGTGACACGACACAACTAGGAAATGTCAGGGTAGATATACCAATTATGCATCCGGGCTGGTGGTAATGCATAGCAGTTACTATTGCCAACCTCGGAACACACTCCCAAATCAAAATCAAGGGTGGCCACCAAATCAATCACAAAGTCAAAATATAATATCGAAGGAATGTGCCCGATCGGAGGAATGACCTCACTTGGCCCGAGAATCGCTCCTATTTTAGCTACCTTATGTCAACTCACGTGAGTCAGGCACACATATATACCTCAATAGAACGTCGCCACCGTCCTACTTCATTCTAGAATCTCCACCGTGTACACGGTTGTTAAAGTGGTTTTCGGTATTGCTACACAGTATGACAATATCTGATCCCGGACTCTTTAACAACCAATCATTATTATAACACCGCGGTCATTTCAAAGTAGTTTATACTTCAAAACCAAAATATCATTGTCATTTCAAAACCATATCAATACGATATCATTTCCATTTCAAAACCAAATACGATATCATTTCCATTTTAAATATATCCATTTCCAAAATCATAGCACTTTCAAAGTTATAACACTTTCGAAACCTAACACTTGAAATTATAAAACTTTCAACACATAATACTTTGAAATGCATAACTTTGAAAATATAACTTCCACCACTTAAACAGTTTAGATATATTAAAATATTATATATAATAAAATAGTTTATAAAGTAAAATAGTTTATATAAAAGAGTTATAAGTCTAAATAGTTTATATTAAAATAATTAGTATATTAAAATAGTTTATATTAAAAATAGTTTATAATGATTTATATTAAAATAATTTATAAAGTAAAATATAAAATAGTTTTAACAGAATTTAAAATACTTCATATAATAAAATAGTTTCCTCAAATTTCACAAATCGATTCCAAATCAACTCGAATTCCAAAAATTCAAATCAAATCTCAAATCATCAATTTCAATTTATTACAGTTTCTCAATAAACCATTTCAAATTATATCGATTTCAAATAAAGATTTTTAACCACAAAATAAACCATTTCAATTTCAATGTTTTCAAAGCTTTAAATATTCAAACATTTCAAAACTAGATTTGATAATTCCATATATATATATATATATATATATATATCAAATTCACTTTACTATTATTTATTTTGAAATATTCACTTGATCGTTGAAATAGCATTTAAATAAAACTTCAAATTTCAAATTTAAATAATACTAAATATACCATTTCAATTCATGTAAATTTGAAATATTCATTTAAGTCACTTTTAATGAAAAATCAAGTTATAAAATCATATCTTTAAAATCCCAAATTAAATAAATTTCAAATCAAACTTATTTGAGTATAATTCTTAAATAAATTCAATTTCAAAACCTAGAAAATTATTCAAAAAATATATACATATATTGACCAACAGTGTCTGTATATAATTTTCTATCTTATGGTCAAGTAATACGGATATTTATCATTTCAATCCGCAATTTAAATATATACGGGTGTATATCATTTCAACCTGCAATCCCAAATTCAATTCAATGAAAATCGCTTGGGTTTATCATTTTAACCCATAACGATTTTCTCCTATTCTACAGATCGTTCAGGTATGTAACATTTCAACCCATAGGAAACTCTATACTAATAAATATGGATCTTGCAAAGTGATATTAATATAACATGCATATATCATCAATACAAATAATAGATAATAGTGTCAGATGTCACAGGTGAACAAATACAGATAATAACATATATATATAGCAATGTAAATAACAAACAACAACATATTTCAATTGTCGTTTTAATTGAAATCAAATTTAATAAATATAAGAACGTAAATTGTGAGTGATTGCTCACTTTTCGAGGCTAGAGGAGATTTGACAAATGAAACGAGTTATGACTCCAAGCACGAATTCCGAAGCAAAGTAAGATTTGTACAGATTCGACGGATAGAGCTGATAAATAGGAATCGATGAGAACAAGATATAATACATATATTTAAATTTTCTATAATCAACATTCAACTTAAATACCAATCAAAATAAAATCTATATTTACACATATATTATATCCACATATATCTTTCTCTAATAATTAATATAAAATTTTAAACTCATATTAATAATATATATATATATATATATTTCTAAAGAGAAGATCCAAATATCAATATTTATTATAAAATTAACATAACCAATTTAATTTAAAATATATATATATATATATATGTATGTATGTATATATATAACCTATATAAATATGTAAACCAATGTTATATCCATATCCAGACAAAACATACTACATAAACTTTTTACATGAAACCACTTATACATTTTCTTCCAAACTATATACATATTCAAAAACCAAACTCATATCCTTTAAACACTTCAAAATTCACTGTAAACATATAGTTGTCGAAAACATATACATATTTAACTGGAATATAGACTGACCTGACATGTATAATTATAGTTAACATACTATAACTTATTTTATAAACATGACTTTGATACATATATATATACACTAATAGATAATATATATGGGATTGTCTATTTAGACACAAAATGTGCACACAATGGTGCCACAATTAATTTTCACCATTAGATTGCCCCCTGATTTCCACCTTTCATATAAGGACAAAAATATCTAACAGCTAAGATGCTTTGTGTCCCCAATTTGTGTCTAATTTTGTATCTAAATTGCCGCCCCCTATATATATATATTATAACTGACAACACATGTACCTGCTTTATAATATAAATTATATAGAAACACCTATATACAGGCTTTTTAACAAATCCAACTTATATATATACTAACTGTAACAACATCATATAAACTCATATATATACCACTATATATACATATATATAAACTCATGTTCTTATTATATTTTAAAATCAGTATAACTAATATATACATAAACTCTTGTATAGACTTACGTACATAGTATACTAAAAATATAAACGAAACTTTTGTATATATTAGCGACTATGCAAACCATGAACAAGAAAAAAGTATATGCACGGGTGAAACAGAATTGTATGGAAACTAAATATAGGTAGATTATACATATCCAATAAAATCTCAATGCAATTTAACAAATTTATGAACATATATAAATATCTAGAAACTAACATATATACCCATATATATTGTAACCCTTATATACATTTATATAAACTAATATAAAAATTTACATAGTTGAACAGGATACACTATATAATATAATACATAGACTTACATATTACCACTGTCATACAAAATTAAATAGTAGTTTAAAGACTTACCCTATATAACAGCTGCGAGAGAAATGATAGCAGAGACTTTTAACGTATCTATATATGAAAGCTCAACTTGACGCAATAAAATACATAACTTATATAATCATATAAACTTTTATAAACTACAGTTGTTTAAAATCAAGCATATATAATATAATATAACTTAATATAAAGGCCAGATGATATATATATACACACAACAGATTGTACATAGTTTATAAGTAATATAATTTGTAAAGCTTCATACATATAAATATCTATATATATGCAATTTAGAAATCAATACTTAATACTAGTATTATATGAAATATGTCAAGTCAGAGCAAAGCTTCAACAATAATATATGCTGTAAACCCATATCCAAACTGAAATCTATACATTTATAACCCAAAAAGATCCTACTTTATTATGAATTAATATATATACCTTATATAATTCATAGCACAAAAGAGGCTGGGCTTGGCTTGCTGCCAAGTAGGGAGGACATGGCAGCGGCAAACGAGATTCGGTTGGGGAGTGACTATGCTCGGCCATGTAGAAGAGCAGAGGTGAATCAGTGAGGGCGGAGGAACTTGGACGGGCTATCGGCTTGAAGAGGTTAAGAGGAGGGGGCATGGTTGGATAGTAAAGTTTTAAGAGAGGGTGGAGGGAAGACATGGCTTTAGGCAATAGAAATTTGGGTAGGAGATGAAAGAAAATGGCAGTGGTTTCAATTCAGAATGCAGAATGTACAATGTATATTGTTATTAAAATTTTCTTTTGAACTGATGAAATATGAAAGATCAAAGTTTAAATCTGAAAATAGTGAAAGCCAATAGCCACATTCAGAGAATTATAAATGATAAATGGTTTCACGGCAGATAAACCAATGGTCATAAGAAGTTTAAAAGCTAAAATTTTAGAACCGATACGGTTGACCGATTCACGTTTTCCACTGTTACCGGATTTCAAAACACAGAATTGAATATACCGCAGAGATCAGCATGACGAGACGATCAAAACGGTATACAGATATCATTGGCACAACCTGTGCAGTTAATGCCCCGCTATTACCCCACTATAACCCTGCTATATCTTATAGCGGATTTCTACCGCTACGATTTTTCCATGCAGCCCCAAAATATAGTCTTTCCGCTTTAAGCCCTGCTATTTCCGCTATATCCCGTTATTTCCGCTATATTCCGCTATTTCCGCTATTTCCGCTATATCTTCTTTAATAAAATGAATTGAAAATTTGCATTTATACATTATAAAAATTATGAAACTAATTTATTTGATTTAATTTTTAACATATTTTCAGAAATGAAAATACTCTAATATTCTACTAAATTTAATTATGTTATATATAACAGTTTTACGTTTATTTAAAGTATATTCACACATGTTTTTATTTAAAACTATTTATGTATTAATTATAATTCAATTGAATGATAATTTTTCATTTAATTACCATTTATATATTTGTAAAAACATTAAGCACGAGTTTTACATGCTATTTTAGAGTCATCCGCTATATCCGGCTATATCCTTATTGTATCACCGCTTTGACTTTTTGCACCTTCACCGCTTTGAATCTGCCGAGCGCACAGGGCAAGACCATCCGATCAAAAGTCGATAATCGGTACCGAAAATGCTGCTAAAACGCTGGAAATAAAATAAACGGAGAAATAACAGTTCACATTTGACGAAACGATATATAACGTCTCACTCAGAAGATGATTTACAAATTTATTATATAAAATATTCATGTTCGAAAAATATTTTGGTATCATCAAATATTGACTGATTTAAATTGAAATAGAATTACACAATAAAATACACTTCCATATTTTCTGATGAAAAGTGTAAGATATATTCTCGTTTTATTTCTGTGCAGACTTTATGAATGAGATTTAAACCACTTGGTATATGTCGTGAAGCAAGTTAAATAAGGAAATTTTATGGGAACACTTAACCAGCGATAGACCATAGGTAAAACTGGAAGTTAACGAGGAAATTAGATTAGTAGCCTAAAGTGGATAGATGTTTCAATCTTAAAAATTTGGATTTTGGAAAACATAAGGGATTTAGCTCAGAAAATACCACCATGCAAGGAAAAGAGGAAATGTATAGGAATGAGTATGGAATTTTCTATTGATCAAGAATTAAGAAGAAGGTGGCAGAAATTTTCCGTTAGAAGCAGTGGAACTACAACACTCCAACACAGCTTTATGGAGTTGCACTTTACATCGTTAGTAATAGGGACCCTTGGTTTACTAGCAAATTCGGAGGGGTTTGTTAGTAGCTTTAGGAACTTCGTTGAATTGGAGCACCACTTACCGACTAAAGACCGATAGACAAACTAAAGGAATGGATGGAAACTTGAAGGATTTATTGAGAGCTTGCATCTTGAACTTTGGAGGACTTTAGGAGTAGCGCTTGCCTTTAGTAGAATTCGCGTAGGATTATAGTCATCAATGGACAATTAGTATGGCACCCTTGAAGCATTTTTTTAGTGAGGCCACGCAAATTGTCGAATTGTGGGTGGAAAACCACCGACAAATTCTACTCAAACCAGATTTGTATTGCGAGACTTTGAAAAATAGAATTGATTAGGTGGCGTACGATTTGGATAGCAGGAAAGTAGGCGCCAGATTTATTGGGTCTTTTTCCAATATGGGGAAAAAAAGAAAACTTATATGTTGGCTGGAGTGCATGACGCTTTTGCATTTGAAGAAATACCTTCATAGCTTAGCAATTATTGTAGAGCCTAATCAATTGAGGGATTATAAGACGGAGCCAATAACATCTGATGCCACTGCGTGCATCGTAGAACATGGAAATCAGAGGCTCCGCAGCAAAGAACTAGATTGTTTCGAGTATAATGGTAAGAAAATCAAATGGAAAGCATAAGCACTCTTTGTCCTAAACCTTTCTCTAGAAAATTTTCCCTTCAAAATTAGGATTTCGGTTGCGTCGTGATTGCTAAATTGGATGGTAGGAGATGATTGCTACATTTTTCCACAACCACTTTACAATTATACAAAAAAAATATGCATGTTTAGGTTATTTGCATATATACTTTCATGACATGATTACAAACGCTAGGATTGAGCTCATTTTAGTATATCTGCAATACATAATCACATTGCACTAATGATTGAGTAGATGGTTGTGTAGATAACTTGGTTATATAACATGAATGTTATTGCACATTACGCTATTTGTCCCTTGAAAGATTTCGAGACGAAATCTTTTTTAAGTGGGAAAGAATGTAACACCCCATAAAACGAACATAAATAAATGGAGTAAATTAAATTAGATGTGATATGGTAAAAAATGAAAATTTTATAAAAGTTAGAATTTGACCACGAAAGTTACACCGTTGCGTTCAAGGCAAAATTCTGATTAATTTTCATATATAATATGCTGAAAACGAAACTCGAACGAAAAATTTATGAGCGTTTGAAGTTTTCAAATTTGAAGTAATTTGAATAGGATTCAAATAAATAATTAACTCTCTAATTTGAAATTTGAAATTAATTGTCATTAGACTTAGGGATTAGGCAACGTTAAAAATTAGCAATTAATGTTAAAAGTTAATTAAAGTGTGAAATCAATAAATAATCAAGCGACGGTAAAATAAAATAAATACCTTCCTAAAACAAGGGAAGAAGTCGACCCAGCGCTTCAAGGGTCAACCGTAGGGATCGAACTTGAAGAATGGGGTCAACCACTTCCTTTTTGTGGATCCTATTTTGATGAGTTGTACGTCCGGATTTATCCATTTTTTATATATTCTCATTCAACGGTTCAGATGCGTTTCTAGCCACTATAAATTAGACCCTAGACCTTTCACTTTTATCCACGAAATATTTTGGAAACAATAGCGAAACTATGTTATTGTTATCTCTCCAAAGTAGATTCAGAAACTTCGTAGAGAATTCAAGTAAAAATCTAATTCATTTTCTATTCATTTCTTCTTCCTCCAACCAATTCTTATTCTATTCTCCTCCAACTATTCTGAATCTAAGAAGTATATATACCTCTTCCCTATTGTGTGTGTATATATCAAAAAGAGAGATTGTGAGGCATGTAAATCCAAGGAAGGCGAAGCTAAGGCTATTCTGTGAGTTTGAAACCTTAGTATTTCTTTTTAGTGACTGTTTAGTGTATTTCCTTTTGAATTTGAATATGCCTTAGAGATTTTGGGATTTCAAAAATATGATAGATAAAATCCTCAAAATTTCGTTTTATATTGATATGTCAATTCTATTTTAAGATTCTCAATTATTTACATCAATTTGTTGGAATTTGTTTCGTTTATGCAATTTTTGATAATTTCATATCGATTTCACTTCTCCTTCTTCTTTGGGTCAAATTGTGATTTTTCAATAAAACAAGGGGTTCAGATTACGAATTCTATTCGTAGTTTACACAACTTATTTTTATTTATTTCTTTGTAAAAGAGGAGTAGAATATAATATGGGGTTTAAATTGCAATTCTTATTGTTTAGATATTCCACTGAATTTGTGTAATAAATTAAGCTTCTATTTTATTTACAAGTATGTTATAGCAGTTTTGGTTATGAATATTTATTCCCTGTTTTGGATATTACAATCCCATGAAATCCTGAAAATTTAAAGAAAAAGGACTTGTAATAATATTTGGTTAATGAATTTACATTTAACACTAGCTTAAAGCGTAAAATCCGTACATTTAGAACTCATTAGGCACGAATATTTATCTCTATTTGCGTAATTAACATATAATTATTGCGTATATGACGTAATTAATTAAGCATTTTTTCATTTATTTCCTCCATTAGGAAGGTAATTTATTGCTATGTGAACATAAGAGGAAACTCTTATATAGCCTAATTATTATTTTAAGACGTAATAAGAAAGATTCCTTATAAGGACTTATTTGCGAAGCGGTGAGATGTGTGTAGTAATAGATGTATGGCAAAGTAATACTAATTCGGTTTTGTGTAAGAGTAAAGCCTACTTCAGCAAGTGTAGTAGTTACAAAAAGGAAGTTTTAGACACATTAATTGCAAATTGATGAAGGAAGCCTTGCTATTAAATATTTAGGTCTTTCTTTATCAGTTAATCAAATTAAGTACAATGACTGCTCTATGTTAATAGAAAAAATTCAGGAAAGAATGTAGACATGGTCTAGTAAACTACTTTCTATAGCAGGGAGAATGGAGCTTATTAGAACAGTGATATATGCTATTATTTTATATTGGCTTCAAACATATCGTATACCACCAGTATCTATTAAGACATTAGAAAGTAGATGTGCTGAATTCCTTTGTAGAGGAGGTTCTCATAAAACAATTATGGCAATTTATTAGTGCAGATTCTATGTAGGCCAAATGAATGAAGTGCAAATATTTCAAAAAATGTAATTTTTGGAATATCATGCTTAAGAATAATCAGTTTAATGCTTGGAGACAAATTTTAAAGTGCAGAGATATTGGCAAATCATTATTGGAATGGAATTTTAAACATGGTAATGAAACAAGCTTATGGTTTGATCTCTGTGTAACGTTCCGCCTTTTCGCACGCTTTAAATCGACGATAAACCACAGACGTCAGACTTAAAACATACGGAAGGGCGGATTGTTATGGGGTAAATAAGAAAACAGAGAAGAAAAAACAAAACAGAATCTCACAGCGGGAGGATAAAATATAATAATCAATATACAGTTCATAAAACTGTTTACAAAACATTTGATTCTTCTTTATACAATAAATATCAGAGTTCACACACCAATAAATATCAATGCGGCGGAATACAGTGTGTGGTGGAAGCATATAATATGTAATAATAATAATGATAATGATGAAATCTTCGTCTCCGTCCTCCAGAAATAAAGTGTTCGATCCTGAAAAACTCAAACTGACCCGAGCGAATTGAAAAGACAAGACACTCGAGTCAGAACTAAAAGATCTTATGAGAGTTAAATCAACAGAAGTAAATATGAGTGCAGTAACTTAAGAGATGCTCGGGATTCACATCCCCTGAGGATCCGTTAAACTATTTACTATGTAGTATATTTCGCTATTATAATAGTGTCTAATTGTAAAATAAACTTACTTTTAAATAGCGTTAAGAGTTACCTAATCTCCCACTTAACACAATAATAGTCTCAGTAGTCCATCCAATATCATAGTCCCTCCTGATCAGGAAGCCACCAGAGGATACCACACGGGCTACGGAAGAAAACCAAATTCGTACAAGGCGCAATAGGGTAGGTGACACGGCACAACTAGGGAATGCCAGGGTAGATATACCAATTACGTTTCCGGGTTGGTGGTAACGCGTAGCCGCAGTTACTGCCAACCTCGAGCCACACCCCCAAAAATGAAAAAATAAAAGTGGCAACCGAATCAATCCAAAAGTCAAAGTATAACATCGAAGGGATGTGTCCGATCAAAGGTGCTACCTCAATTAACCCGTCGATTGCTCCTGTTTTAACCACCTTATGCCAACTCACGGAAGTTGGGTCCACGTATTTACCTCAAAAGAAACGCCGCCACCATCCTACTTCATTCTGAAATCTTCACCGCGTACACGGTTGTTAAAGTGGTTTTCGAAGTTGGCAGAGAGTATGAAAACTTCCGATCCCGGTCTCTTCAACAACCAAACGTTATTATAACACCGCGGTCCTTTAAAAATAGTTATACTTTAAAACCAGAATATAATTATCCATTTCAAAACCATATAAATACGATATCATTTTCGTTTTAAAAACCCAAATCATTTTGATATCATTTTTATACCAAAATATCTCTTTTCCAAAAATCATAGCATTTTCAAATCTATATACCATGAAACCCATAGCTTTGAAACAAAATTTCTAATACTTAAATGGTTCAAATATTAAACTACTTTATATAATAAAATATCTTTTTAAATTTCACAAATATATTCCAAATATAGGTTTAAATTCCCAAATAAACCATTTAATTTCCATATATTTCAAAGTTTTAAATATTCCATCATTTCAAAACTGAATTTTTAATTCATATATATATTCCAAATTCACTTTACTATCATTTAGTTTTGAAATACTTACTTAATAAATCCAGTATCCTTTATATAAAATTTTCAAATTCAATAATTGAATATTCCTCAATTTATTTAGACTAGATTTATCCACTTAAATCATCTTAAACCCGAATTTAGTTATAACACCGTATTCTTTTTAAATTTAAATTTCAATAAGATATTAATTAAATAAAATCTCAAATCAATTTCAAAACCATCTTCTCAACTTTGATTTATAAAAATCAATATAAACTCTATATTATAATATAATTTAAGTAAATACTTATTCATAATATATTTAATAAAATCAACTTTATTATTGCTTACTTCATACTTTAAACAATTTTATACATAGCTTAAAACCAAGAATTTAACTATATATAAAATAACCTTTATCAAATATCCGAAATCAATACCTCATAAAACCATATATATATATATATATATATATATATATATATATATATATATATATATATATATATATATATCTTTAAAAAACCATAGAAAAATTATTTCAAAAATAATTTTATATATATACCGCGGTGCCTGTACATAATTTTCTATCCTATGGTCAAGTGATACGGATATTTATCATTTCAGTCCGCAATTTAAAAATAAAAATGCGGTTTTATATCATTTCAAACCGCAATCCCGAATCAAAATCAATGCATAACAACTTGCAGATTATGATGACATAAATAAAACATCCATTCATCCATCATAAAATCATACATACATCACACTCATCATACAAAACAAACAATAGCATCAATATAGGACGGATAATAAACAACAGGTATTAAATAGCAGTTTATATTCAATAATAAATTATATAACTGTTTAACTGGCAGTTTATATGCTATGAATAATTAATAACAATTTAACTGACAGTTTAAATGCAATGAATAAATTAAATAAAAATTTAATTTAAATAATGAAATTAACTGAGATGATGATTAAAATATGCCAAACAACCATAAATAAATTTTAAATCACATCATATATCAATTTAACAAACATAAGAAATTTTAAAAGTTGTGAGTGAGTTAAAACACTCACCTTTTGAATTTAAATTGTATTTAAATCCAATTTAAATCCAAAATTGAACAGTCTCCAAATCCGTCCAAACCAGCGCCAAAATGTCCGAAATTTTATTACGATCCTAACAAAAAAACTCGCGCGTGAAACGGAGTTCGCATGTGAAAGTTGTTCAAGTTAAATCGTTTGAAAACAAAAATTAAATTAAAACAAAACTAAACTTACCTAAGTAACATATATGCCGCGTCATCAAGAAAACATCTTCCTCTAGGCACGCACGCGAGAAGCAGAAACACGACCGAACGCGACCTACAGCAAAAAAAAAACCCTAACCGCTACACTCACGAGCCGCCGCCACAGCTGCGCTCCCCTCCGTCGACGTCGGCCATCACCAACCTTCGCCGCTGCATGCCTACCCTCCGATCCAATCCCCACTACTTCGATCGCAACAAAATCTCCAACCGCCACATGAAATTCAAAACCCTAGCCGAAATTACAGCACGATCTAACCATTGAAACAACGAATCACCTATGCCGATGAACTCCCCTCCGTCTCCTCTTCAAAACCCAGAAACGGTTCGTCGATCCGTCGAGTTTGATTTCGACGTGATGAACGGCCGAGACTTCTTCGATTTTTACCGGTCAAACGACAATCCAAAACGAAAAACGAATTTCACCAGAAGATTACACACTTCGAGAGCTTCAACATATATTTTTTCTGAATTTTTCTGAGGTGTTTGATTTTTTAACTTTGAATTGAGTTTGCAATTGGATCTGAAAATATAGAATTTTATCTGCGATTGAGGAAGAGGAGGAATAGAATGAACTTATGTACAGACAAATGAGAATTTGGGAGGCTCGGGTTTATAGCAGTATATTTATAGAGAAAGTTGAAATAGAATAAATGGATCGGGTTGAATACGCATTAACGACAAAGTGGCCCAAAAAGCCCGTTCTGACTCCGGAACGAAATTGGGTAAACCCATATATCAAAATAGGTGTTTAAAATATTTTAAACGCAATGGAAAAGGTTTCAGGTTCAAATTGCATCGTATGAAGAAGTTATGCTAAAATGAATATTTTTTCAAATTGATTTCAATTTCAAAAATTTCAAGGCGTTTCGAGTCCGTATGATCAAACGACAAGTCCGATCGCTACGAAACTTGAAACCTACAAAAATTCACCGTTATGGATCCGAGGAAACTGGTTTCGTCGAAATCCGAGTCAGGGCCAAAATGGCTATTTTTCCATTAATTAATAAATTAATAATTAATTCATTAAATCAAATTTTCAATTTTATTTCGATAGTTGACAAATTTCAACATTTTTAACTTCTTAATCATTTACAATGATTTAAACAAACTTAAATGTCAAATTAGAGTTGATTAATTCATCAATTCCAACGTTAACCTCACTTTTAAAAATTAATTTCATTAAATTCATAAATTATAAATAAAATCCCCAAATTTCCATTTGGTTAAATAAATTAATTATTATTCCATTCATTCCTGTCAAATAGATGGATTAAATATTGGATTCAAACTATTACATAAATTTCTCATATTATCCTTTTTTTTCAAATAACATATTATTTAACTATTTCAATTTCATTTAATTGCCATTAAATCCAATTATTGAATTTTTCATTTCACTTAAATAAATAATTTTTTTATTCCCGATCCTTATAACTCATAAATTGTCCAATATGAATAACCTTACCATTACTTACAAATATTACCTTAATTAACATTAACGTAATATTAAATTATAATTACGGTAGCAAATTTCAAAAAATTAAATTTACAAGCTACATATCGTTAACGTTAACCTTCAGTCACATTAATAGGATTTTATTGCTTACAAAACAATGTTAACATTTATTTTCATAATGCTAATTTCATTCACTCTATCCGTTACTACATTTATATCCATTAAAATAATATTTAATTACCTTTATTCGAAATAACCGTTTATCACCAATATACTCTTTATAATACTTGTATGGTTATTCTCCATAAACAATTACCATCCATCCTATTATTCACCCGTTATTTATAATTAAAATCTCAATTAAATTTATTTATCTTGATTTCATTCTTTTATTACACCATTTATTACTTTACAAAATAAAATAACATTTAAACTCATCAATGTAATACCAAATTTCATTTTAAATCCAATTGATTTCCAAATCAAAGTTTATACATATTTCAAACAACTATTATAATTACTCCCAGAACATTGGTTTTATTAAATGACCATTTATAAATATTTAATTCCCTTAAATTACATTCAGTTACTATTGACAATGTGTTCTTTCATAAATCAATTCAATACTTATTTATATTTTTCCACATTCAATTATATCCAGGTATAATACTTACACTATTTCATTTATTGCAGTTTTATTAAATCTATCCAAATTTTAGCCTTAATAACCATTGTTATACTTCATCCTAGTTATTATTCATTATTCCTTCACGAATTTTATTCGTTTCAATATTATTCCATTTATTGCAATAGATCCAATTAATTAAAATTTAATATCAATAAATTGTTTTAAATTTAATTTCAACCAACTACTATAATTTCATACATAATATTGAGTTCATTCAATCACCACTAATTATACATTTTTACTAGTTAATTCAATATTCCCCATTGGGTTTCTTATATTAAACTTTAAACAAGTATGCCAATTTACATTATTTCATAAATCTACATCCAATTACTACCTTTAAGTAAGTTTACGTTTCTATTGATTTCCATTCACACTTCCGTTATTTTATATTACAACCATTAAAGTAACGTTTATCAACAACCCAAACATTATGAAAACTTATCAACCTGCATCATCCTTATTACATTAATTTACGTTTTATCCCATTATAAATTAATGCGCACATTAATTTATTCATATTTACATCCACCTCCGTATATAAATTTTGTAACCAAGTTATAACATTTACATTTTTTCTTATTTTAATTAATTACCAAATATTCCTATTTACACTTAATTATAACTTTGCAATCTTAACAAATCCATAAATTGTCAATTGCCTAATATATGCATTAATTACTATTAAATGTTCTCCATAAATTTATTTACTTGGTTTCAAACTTTTTTATTCGTCAATTAATGCCCTATAACCAAACTTACGTTTCTATTCAGTTTACATTATTTCCAAATAATTGCAATAAAAATTTTAAATTGTTAATTTTAATTTCAATTGCTACATCTAATTTCATTTGTTCCAATATAAATTATAAGATTTTTTTCTTCTTTCTAAATTTAATTCAAAATCTTATTAATTTAACTCATTTTAATCATCGAATTTTACGGGTCGTTACACTCTATTTTCAACGTGAATCATTTATAAACAGAGTGGGATGAGATAATCTAGTTATTTGTGGAGGAGCAAATGCAACAATATCAATTATTATTAAGGATAATCAATGGCAGCCATAAGTACATCTAATTACAAATCCTCATAAGCAAAGTATATGTAAATTTTCTATAGATATTAATGCATATATTGATTATTGGAACTGGTTAGCTAGCAGCAAAGGGAAGTTCTCTTTTAAAAAAACATGGGAAACTATTACAAATAAATAGCCTACTGTAAAATGGTATAAATGCATATGGAACAAGGTAAATAATCCTAAGATGACATTCTATACTTATTTCGCTATAAACAACAAATTGCTAACTAGGGATAGAATTTGCAAATGTGGAAATATTGATAATTTACTTTGTTTCTTATGTAATTTAGAAAATGAATGTACTAATCACTGGTTTTTTAGTGCAGTTATGCATAATACATATGGAACCACATTCAATCTACTCTACGCATTAAAGACAGTGGCTGTGTGGATCTCAAGCAAGCTACTCAGCAAATTATTAACAATTTCAGATCAAAATCACTTGAGAGATATCTAGCTCATATTATGCTAACTACTGCAGCATATCATATATGAAAAGAAATGAATGATCATACTCATAATAAAGCTAGCTTAACTAAAGAGCAACGATTACTACTTATTGAAACTGACAGCAAAGTTATTCTTCACAAATCAAAAAAAAAAAAAAGATCAAACCAGATTCGCCTACTTATCTGAATACTGGACTAGGGAAACAGACAGCAAGTATATTGAGAACTTTTATGCCACCCAAAAGATAATCAGATAAATAAGTTCATCAGAACAAGCATGGCATAGAGCTACTAGAGAACTCCAGCAAATTGCATAATAATTCCAGATTTGTAGGTGATAATAGATTTGTAGATCACCAAGAGCGAAATAACAGTCAAGCTTTTGAACATGGTAGAGAATTGACAGTTCCGAATCGCGATAATTTAAGATCTGTTAGTTATTCAACTTTTCTAAATAACGATTGTTCCTTTGGACATATTGAAGGGATGTAGAGAAGATTTAACGAGTGTCTTTTATATTGTGAAAGAGGAGAAGCAAGCGGTATGAAGTAGAAAGGCGAAAACTTGAAGAAGCGGAAATTTTCTTTCCCATTAAAGAGTTTTCGAGAATTTTGATGTGAGTTGTTTGTAAATAAGGTCGGCTAAAGTATTGTAACCCTAGATACGAGGGTTAGGGTTCTTATCGGGTGGAAATATGTTATCTACCTGGTAATCTTTTGGGCTTTATTAATTAAACTTTTGGTGAATAATTTCTTCAATTGATATTATATTTAACGTGTGATTTGTTGGTTAGTGTTGACATTCAATTATTATTATTTTCCTGAAGATAAAAACATGGAGTGAAGAAGCCTAAAGAGTAAGTAGCATTTCAAAAGCTCTCACATATAGTTTTGATAATTATTTAAGTAAAGACTAGCAGGATAAAGGTGGTAAACAATGAAGAAGGTGAAACAACTAAGAAAAATAAGTGATTAGTATGTTTTTTTGGAAAAACCACGCATAAGTTTATGATAATATGTAAGTAAATAAATCAAAAACAGCAAGCGCAAGAAAAATCATTAACATCTTGCACCAATTGAAGGGTATAAAATTCTCAAATAACAAAAAGAATATTTTACTGTAGGATCAAATCTAATTGTATTTTTAATTTGATTAGACTGTCAGAAAAGTACTGTAGGTCTGCTACTAATGGCTTACAAACTAACAGCCTTCAAAAAAAATTAACTGGCATCAACAACAAATAAAATTCTATTACAACATATGCTAACATGTATTTGAGCCTAAGACGTTATAACCTTGGAATTTGGGTTTGTTGAACCTTACGACAAGTTGTTTCAGCAAAAGTCACCGATTCACGTTATATTAGTTGCCCAACGCGTCATGAATTTAAAAGTAGTTTGGGTATAAAAAAAGGACCATGGTAAACATTCATAGCAAAGGAAAAAACAGTATTGAACGAAGGTAAAAGTTTTAACTTAAAAGTTATGCAAACACAAATTATGATCTGCCTTTCATATTCTCTAAATCTAATATTCAAAACGTAAATTGAACTTAGAGCCTGGTGCTTTTCAAACATGTAAGCATGAAACTAAAAACAAGAATCATGAATAATAAAAGTTTAACATGCCCATTATGATTTGATAATCTATTCAGCTTTAAGCTACACCCTTCTTATATAGGCAAATCTTTGGGAAATTTTGAGTATTTAATTCCTTATTTTGATTTAGAGATGCAATGTGGATAGGCGGACAACAATCTTTTATTCAGATTGTCTCGAGTAGGTACATTTGTATTCACATATACAATCACTACATAAACAAATCATATAAGGACTCTAAATATCAAATTCTGCCTTTTGTAATGTAAAAACAGAAGTTAAAGTTGGCCTGTTAACTGATACCTGAAAAATATGCTATTAATTTAAATCACAGTTTTAGTCCTGTGGTACAATGTTTTGGTTTGAAATAAAACCTGAGTTGTATGCATGTACATCTCAGGATATATATTTTTCATAAACAAATCGGAGCATTGAATATATACAGAGCACAAATGTAATATTGCTCAGTTCAATTTATTTAGCATAAAATGTTATGGTATAAATATTAGTGGAACTAACCTTCACTTTGTTGTCATCAAATGGAGCAGCAGGTGCAGTTGCTGTAGTAATTGCACGTACACATGAAGCTACAGAAAGTTTAACATCCTTGGCTGGATGTTTTATAATTATGTGCTTCATGGTAGGTTCAAGACTTTCTATGCTGGCATGGATGGCGACTGATCAATTTTTCACAGTGGAGGTTTAGGGTAAGAGAATGCAAGAGAAAGAAAAGGTCTTTTAAGTACTATATTATAAAATAATAGCTGATCAAAACAAACTATCTTACCTAGTATTGCAATGCTTGAAGCCTTGAATGAAGCAATGCCAAAACTGAAGGTTTTAAAGGTGTCGTTTATTTCATTTGCACTCATATGGTGTCATTTAAGTGCTCCCATATAGTAGGAAGTCATTCAAGCCTGCAATTATCTTCTATTTAGTAACAAAAACAAAAATGGTAGGAAGTCATTCAAGCTTGCTTGCTTTCAAATAAGAAAAGAAACAAACAACTAATGAATTGCTTTGCTTTCTTAACGTTTGAAACAAACTGATCAAAACAACAGTGACCTTTCGGTTGAACCATATTTGTCTATTTTCATCATAGTGAGCAAATTAGCTAGAACTACTATAGAAGCCTTCCCACTATTGAAAAATACAAAATTCATCAGCGGCGTCCATATCCAACAAATAAAGAAATATCCAAGATCTACAAATAGTAATTCTTATGCGTCTTTTAGCATATATAAAATGATAGACATCTACTTTTTATGAAGGTAATAATTTATATTGGTGCACATACTAATGAATACTCATTGCTCAAAGTTGCTTTTTAGCATCATATTTTTATTTCTTGTATATTTATAAACAACGGTGCTAAAATGATTTTATACTGAAACAAAAATATCTGTTTATGCTTTTAAATTAATTAACCGTGAGCAAATAAACAAAAATCCAATATATACCCAGTAGACACGGATGTGGACATTCAAAAATGGTTTCGAATACGGATGCAACACTATATGTATTTGTATAAAACCGTTCACTAATACACACATTTGAGATATTGTGCGTTCAAACTTCAAATGACCAATTTCCCAATTTGGTTGACCTTATAGTTCAATGTTCAAACATATTTTAGCATTTAAGCATGAGCAGGTATTCAACACAAAGGTGCTAGACTAATCAGATATGGTGCATAATTATAATCTCAGTTTGGGTCTGATTCTTTTTTATTCAAATTAGAGAAATTATACCTAATTATTGGTCTTGATAGTGGTATCTGCTTCTGATATATTAAGATACATGCATAAAATTAAGATAATTGGACAAACGTGTGAGCATTATAGATTATTCTAGTGGATTATCACTTATCATACAAATGCGTGACCATATGCAAGAAACATTTAAAGTTATGTATTCAGTCAATTTGGAACCATCAATGACATTTTGTTAAAAGACACATACCATGAATAATTGATGAACATTGGTCGTTTTGTTTTCTCAGTAGCACCAACTAATTCATGTGAGTTAATAGAGTTTCTACATGAATTATGCATCCATCAATCGTATAACAACAGCACATTTGCACAATTAGCTTAATTAAAAGCAAAAACAGAGAAGTAAAAAGTGGTATCAGTAAGCAAGCCTTGGTTTTAACCTAGATTTGTACTTATATCTATCGTCAACAATAACTGCTTTCCGTGATTGTGCTGTACAAGTTAAACGAATATGTAGCACATTTGGTACAAACTAAAATCCTTCTCTTATCTAGTAAAAACCAATATTTATGGAATAAACATAATCAAATGAATGGTAGACAAAAATTATACACATTGCACACAGTAAAATTTACGTTCTCACCATTTTGCAATAGCATGATATTAAGAACGAACGGAATAAGAAGAATGTAAGTATCAGTTATCAGGTTAATTGATTATAATGCATTTAGAATGCATCAGTAGATTTAAATAACAATAAAATCTTATGGAGAAGTTAATATATCATTGATTTAAGAAAGCCTCAAAAAAAAGGATAATTCAATGTCAGTAATAGAAAGGTCTCACATCCAAATTGTAAATCACCTTCTTCAGTTTCCTACTAACTGAGATTGCTACTAAAGCAAAATGTCTCTGGTTTGATGGGAATTTATAAGTAACCCTGCATTTTCAGCCAGTAGCCAGAAACTAGGATCAGCGATAGCAAAACTACATGTCTAATATAGTTTTTTATTTTGTTTTATGTCTAATAAGTGACAGCCCAGTGTTCACTTTGTGTAACACAACATTAAAAAATGAGAGATGATTTCAAAGTAGTTTTAAAAGAAGGCATTTTTGGGTTTAAATAAATTTGTTTTCTTGACTGATAACCAAACAGTAATAAAGTTTTATTTCACTCCAAATTTTAACAGAATTACCTTTAGAAGATTAAGGTACCTTTTCCTGCTTAAAACAGACTTTGAAACATTGATATATGCTGACGCAGTACCTTCTATTTGGCCAAAGCAATATATGATTCAGAACATCAAGATTGTATGCATTGTGCCTCATCCTTGTAGCGTTCTAAGAACAAACTAACCAAAAATTAACGAAGACATAAAAAGGTATCCAAACTTCATACAGTAAATTCATCTTAAATAACGGAATATATAAGCGAAATTAAACCTTAAAGTGTGACAGATTACCTTCCTTAGCTCCATCAGTATTTAGCTGCCCCTTTCGAGCATTAACTTCTAACTATAATAGCTGTTCAGAACCCATACATACTCAGCAAGATCATTACGGCAATTGTTCATCAAATTCAACTTAATTGCAAATTTGTACATGATTGAAATGAAATTTGGGCTGAGGTTTAGTACCTCTAATAAAGACTGTTTATGCAGTGAAAAAAAAAAAAAGTAAAGAAATCTTTAAAATTTTTAATAAACAGTAATCACCAAGTCGTTGTAGTATAGTGGTGAGTATTCCCGCCTGTCACGCGGGTGACCCGGGTTCGATCCCCGGCAACGGCAAATTCTGCTTTTTTTGCCGACAGCTGCAAATTCATTTGAATCCATTGAAGATCAATTTCTTTAACTTAGAAAGTTGCTGCATTTATTGATATCTGAAGAACAATCTCCCATTGTTCGTATATGTATCAAATCTCAACTATATTTGTATAAAATTAAAAAATTTAATGTTTATGCTGATGAAATTAGGTTCGGCTAACGTTAATAATAAAGGGATCCAGCAAGTTGAGAGTAGATGGAGTAGATGCTAACTTAAATACAACTGCTTGGGTTGCAAAATATTTACAACATCGAAAGTTGAAAAGAGAAAATACGTTTGAAATACATAGTTCAAATAATGATCTATTGTTTAAACAGTTTATAATTAAGACCTATTTTTTAATTTATTCTTTTGTGTTGAAAAGATTGTTTACATTAGATCATTGTGGAGATGGTAATTAACTTATTGATTGGTCATAATTGTAGGAAAAGAGGCAACGCACTTGAATGCATCTTATCGGAGGAAAATGAACATTCGGTTGGTTCGATTAGTTTGAAGTAAAAGATGTTAGACTGAATTTGAACCGAAAAAATTCAAAACTAAATCAAACTAAACCTAATTAAATTCAATTAATTCGACCGGTAACAGATTAAACCGAACTAGAAAGATATATTATGATTCAAATGATTGATTCACTCGAAGGAAGACAGTAGATTTTATTTGGTATTTTTTATGTTTGTAACAAAATTGGACCTATTTTTAATAGATATACTTTATATTTTATCAATCAATCGATTATTTAAAGTATTATAATACCATAAATTGGAGAATACAATAAAAATCGGTTAAATCGATAGCCAAAAAAAATATATTTTACAAACCGAATTAGTTTCAAAGCCAAACCAAATTGACAAAAATAAACCAATTCGGTCGGTTAATTGGGTAGTAACCGAATATTGTTCATCCCTATAAGCACATGAAGATGCAATAATTGATAGTGAAGAGAAAGTAAACAGTAGTAGTTCCCACGATGATAGATCAAAGGATGGTATGAGGAAGGAAAACGAGTCCAGCGAAGAAGGTTCTGATGATGATGGTTCAGATGATGGATCGAGTTCGAATAACTCAAAGGCCGAAGAGATGTCAGCGAAGAACTTACCAAATGTGAATCCTTCTACTTCAACTGCGTTCATTGCTTTACCATCCATTAATGCTTATTGTACACTTAAAAGTTTTGAAACTCATATCGCACATAGTATTAGGAACAAGAAAGAGGTAGTTAAACACTTTGTAATGTTATTGCTTCTGTATATTAATTATAATAGCGTTATAATTTGTGAAAATTTTCATTACAGGAGATCGGGCCACTCAAATGTATTGCACATTGGACAAAGCTAAATGAGTGGAAGTTGGATGATTTGCCAAGTCAAGTTATTGAAATAGTAAAGAATTTAGGTTTGTACGATTTGGCTAGATATACATACAAACTTGTAGATTATGTTAATATTTCAGCTTTCATCGAGGGATGGCATCTAGAGACTAATTCTTTTCATATGCCATTCAGAGAGTGGACAATTACATTAGATGATGTTGCTCAGATCATGAAAGTTTCGGTTGTTGGTCATTCTATTTATAGGGAAGAAGATGAACGGAATATGATTAATCTTTTAGTAGAGTATCTCGGAGTTACAAACAAGTTGCAAGGGAAGAATTAAAAGATTCATGCTCGGCGAAGCTTATTTTATCGTTGGATATATTCGATGAAATATCAAAGAAAGAATAAATGAACGAGAATGGTTATGAAATCATTGCCCGTGCATACCTACTATATTTGGTGGGATGTGCTTTGTTTTGTGATAAATCTGGTACGAATGTGTCAGTTAACTATTTAAAATGTTTGTCAGATGTTCATAGTTTGAGTGAGCAAGCTTGGAGAATGGAATTATTAGCGTTTTTGTATCGTTAACTTGGTTTGGCTTCACGGTGAGACGTTAGATAGATGGCTGGTTATTTGACATTATTGATGGTACATGTATTATCTATATATATATATATATATATATATATATACATATATATATAATTTTTTTGGTTTCTTATTTAGATATTGTTATAGCTCAAAGAAGTTATTTTTTAGGCATAGATTTATGACCACTTCCATATGATTCCTAACATCGTTCCTTACAAAAAATATGATCACACTATACTCACAGTGTGTAAGTGGGAACCTAAGAATCGGTCTGGTGATACAACATCTGCTATAATTAACTTAGAGAACAACTAGACGATTTAACTGCTCAAGTTGAAAGTTTTAATTTATTGTAGGATCTTCATAAAAATTTGGTGAAATTTAATATCTTACATTGTTTTTCAATTTGTAAATATGTCAGGATCCTTATCATAATATTAGATCTCATTATCATTTACCCAAAATCGCATTCTACAATGGTGTTATATTGTGTTTTGACATTGCTGAACCATATTATATACGATAATTTGAAATTTGTCAGCGAATTTCAAAAAATCCTGTGCAGCCTAGAAAATGTCATAGAGAATTAACTGCTATTGAATATCGGGTTGAGTATGATAATGGGTTTTGGTGGTCAGAAAATTGGCACAATCATTTTCTTTCTATGAAATCACAATCCCCAGCTGTAGTGGACCCTTAGGATTGTACTGCCAAATACGTAGCATAGCATCTTGATGTTTCATATCCGATTGTTCAAAATCTTGAAATGCGGCAAAGCACTAGTAGAAAAGTTGATGTTGGTTACAAATTGGTAGAATTTGACAACTTTATGCAATATATTGTACTATTCTTTACTTGAATGTCAGTTAATCCGATTCGTTTATAAATTGATAGAAAATGCTGCGTGTAAAGCAATTGACCCATTGAAGAAAATTTTAACTGATCATCGTCCCATAGATGTCACGAGTTTGTTGAATGCACAATGACAAGCGGTGGACGTTTTGGAAGAAATCTTAAATGAACCGGATAAAAGGGAGAAACGTAAGAAGGGGAAAATGATTCGAGAAGATGAAGATTGCTATGAAGTTGGAATGTATTTTTGCGGCCTTTTTTATTTTCATAAATATGTGAAACATTATGGCATTTTGTTAGTGATATCTACTTTGGTGTGGTGTATAAAATTTATGGTGATTTGTATATTGTGTGAAACATTATGGTATTTTGTTAGTGATATCTACTTCAGTTGTTTATTACTTTGTGTATTATTTTGGTTTTTTATTGCTTATGTGCTCATATGGTTAGTGATATCTATTTATATGTATTTCTTTTGTGTATTTGATTCTCATATGGTTACTTAGTTGTTGTATGTGCTCATATGGATAGTATATCTATTTTAGTGTATTGCTGTTGTATGTTTGATGCTCATATGGTTACTTAGTTGTTGTATGTGCTTATTTGGTTAGTGATATCTATTTTTGTGTATTACTATTGTATATTTTATGCTCATATTTAGTTGTTGTATGTGCTCATATGGTTAGTGATATCTATTATTTTGTGTTGCTTTTGTATATTTGATGCTTATTTGGTGGTACAAGAAAGAAAGCGGGCAACTGTTTAAGGATGAGAAATTGTGGGACTGATGCTGAATTTGAAATTTTCTAGTATAATTGGTATAATTTTTTGTAAATTTAAATTCATTTATGTCACTAAGAGATGCATATACAAATTGTATTTTGTATGGCATTTTCATCGTAGTTGTATTTGCAACATCAACATTTGTATGGCATTTGTATTTGCCAGTAAGAGATGCTTATTTTGTATGGCTTATACAGTTTGTATTTTGTATGGCATTTATATGTGCAAAATCATGTAGTAGCATGGCCTTACGTGAATAAGCATTATTGCTTACAATTGCAATTCATTTTCATCAATAAACATGCACATCCTTACGTGAATAATCATATTTAGTTGTAAGTGGAAATTTTTATCGTAGTGTGTATCTGAACAATATTAAAGGAAATTTCACTAACATACACCAGCAACAGTCATATCTTCTAATATATTTTTCTCATCACCGATCAACTATGTCACATAAGAGTGCCCTTCTAATGAACCAGGAAGTTCATGATTGTGTGTATCATTATGTACATGTACCTTCCAATTGACATCATCTAGATATACACTTTTGAGCAAGACAAGGCAATTGCATTTTTGCCGCACTTAGTATATGCCATTTAACATTTTTATCAATTTTTTTTTTGAAATGTGACTTTGGTAGACTCCTCCTCGTTCGCAACCCAATTACACAGTAGGTTTCTTCCCAGTGCCCAGTTTATCAGATTTGACGATAACAATGACCGTATTCAATTTTTTTCCTTGAATTTTGCATCATCGCACCAATACATTTCCAAAATCAAACACCTAAAATTACAAACAAAAAGTGCTGATTTATTTGATACACACGATAAATGATCTTACGTTTATATAAAAAATTACCTGATTGGTTTTAAAATGCTCTATCACATCAATATGAATTACTTCGGAATGATTTGAGTAATTGTCATCCGTATTTGATTCATTTTCATATTCCATTGCTTTCTCAACGGTTTTAAAATGCTCTACCACATCAATATGAATTACTTCGGAATGATTTGAGTAATTGTCATCCGTATTTGATTCATTTTCATATTCCATTGCTTTCTCAACGTTCATGCTTTCTCATTGCCCAAGTAAAAATCCTAACAACCAATTATACTCACAAAAATGTCAATTATACACACAAGCACATACATATATAATTTAACTAAAGGATCAAAAATACATCAGACGGTTCGATCTCTACATCATCAGTCTTCACATCATCGACCTCTTTATAGCCAACAAAATCAGACGTCTACTAAATTCTTTAAATGAAAGGTATATATTCAAATACTTAACTACCAATACATGCCTTATTTAAATATTAGAGCTTTTTTCTTCCTTTTCATTATTTGAATTCATCATACACAATGTCACTTATCAATCAAGTGAGAAAATCGATAAGAAGACGTCAATTATCATTTTGAAACATCACAGAAAGAATGAACAAACCATGAAAAATAAGCATTGGAAAATAACATTAAAAACATACAAAATTAATTTAAACCAAATCACCTCTTATCTTTCCTTAGGATATTTACTAATCACTAAATCGTCTTCTTAGAAAAGTTCTCTCCCTTCATTTGTTGGCAATCCAGAAAATTTAATCGCTTTGATAAGGTTATTTTCAACTATGGAGAATTGGGTATTAGGTTTAGGCTATAATGTGATGAAGAACCTGGAAGTTGGATATTAAGGCTTAGATTTAGATGTTTTGAAGAAGGAGAAGAAAACACGGGCTAAGTTTTAGGCTTGAATGCGATGAAGAAGAAGAAAAGACGCATGTTTTTTAAGAGAAAGAACGCGATATACGTTCAGTGAATAATGACTAAGTGGAGAGACAAAGACGGTATTAGGAAGCACATCAATTAATTAAAGCTGTCTAATTTTTTTATGGTATTAGCAAGCATTTTTTAGGTTCTTTTAGCAACACACTATAGTGAATCATGTTGTCCAAACTGAATGTACTGAATTTTTAATAGGAGATGTAAAATCTATGTAACTGTGCATAATTTTTCATAATTAAAAGAAAAAATATTACATTTAAAACACACTAGTGAGAAGAGAGCAAAATTTGATGTAGTTTTTCAATTATTTCAACAAATACTATTAATAAGGACCATATTTTATGGTACATGTTAAATAATTAGGTGGCATCCAAATTATAATCAATTTACGCTAGGGTTGAAGATGCTTTAAGTTTGCATCATTTATTTAATTATATGATTGCTTAAAATTTTTAGCTTAGTATATGTACTTTGTTTTATATACCATTAGAAAATAAATTCTTTGTGAAATTGAAAATAATCATAAATGTACATAGTCTGGGTATCATTTGTTGTATACATTTGTGAAAATATATTTTTATATCAACCTAATGTAAAATAAATAAAAGATTTAAAGATGATCCATATAAATAATTATAGTTATTAAAAGTTATAATACACGTCACTTGCAATTTTAGTTGAAGTTGGTCCATTTACTTTGTGTGTTTTTGTTAATTATGTAGTTACTTGTAAAAAAATTCAAGATTATTAATTGTGATGCATTATTAAATTTTGCAAATCATTATGTTTTTATGTAGTTTAGTAACTTTTTTATATACAGCATTATGTGTGTCTTGGTTTAGAAGATGGTTATGGTAGTTTGATTAAGGAACCTCTTGAGGATATTTTATGGATACCAATACCTATTTTAAAAATCTTATTCTTGTTTTCCATGAA
Source organism: Allium cepa (assembly GCA_030765085.1). NCBI lineage: Eukaryota > Viridiplantae > Streptophyta > Magnoliopsida > Asparagales > Amaryllidaceae > Allium > Allium cepa. The sequence goes on from CM060929.1 coordinate 218,606,370, forward strand.
AATCAATAGGTTATTTTTGCAAATACTTATAAATTTATCATATAGATTAATAAATTCTTCTCCTGTTATCATATTAATCTCAAAAAACTATAACTTTATATCTATCTTTTGTTGTTTTATTTTTATTAACTATTTAACGATGTCTTTCATGTTCATTGATGATAATAACCTAATCCCTTTCTATAGATAAAGAAAACTGTCTTGTTGAGTAGATTTCTAACTCACCATCAAATGATGGTTAGAAATAGAGCGTAGAAAAGGTAATTCACTAAAAAAAATTAAAATTTAAAAATATGGAATAGTTAAGGGAGCACTGTGTAATATATGTCAATTAAATAAAACATGATGCAGGGTTGGTCAACCTTAAAGAGATATTTGTCCAATATAGCCGATTTTCTTATTATTTAGGGCTTTCGGTTACAAGAGGAATTTTAATGTCTAACCGTTGTTTAAGTGCAAGGGAATCTCTATTTATAGTAATAGATATCTTGCTTTAAAGGGTTGAGATTAACGCCTTTGTCGTTATGTTTCTTGAGACAGTTGAAGCAACCAATGGTCCAAATGGGCGCATCATAGATTCCACATGGACGGAGTGGTCCAGAAGCATGCCAACTGACGAGCCGTATTTTGGTGTGCTTATGTTAGAATGGCAACATGACACACGGAGTAGCTATCATACAAAATGGCTTTAGCCAAGTAGGCATTAAAGTGAAAAGAGTGGTTGTGCCACAATAATGCTTTTGTTAGGTGAGTAGTACTGTTATTGTGCTTTGTAAGAGGATCGGTACTAGGTCATTCCTCCTTTTGTAGGGGAGGTCAGGAGCTTTTGTCCAAAGTTTTTCCACTTGCAATTGACTAAAGCAGATAGAGAAACTAGTTGGCAGGAATTCATGGTGAACTCATAGAGGTACGCTTAGTGGCTAACGGCAGTCAAGAGCTTACGGGAGTTGACGTTGTCTTGTTGTGACTTCGCTACTTATCTGAGGAGATATATGGAGGATGATTGGAAGATGTTTCCCATGAGGCTTAAGGCTCTTTATTGTTCTTGAAAAATAGCAAAAAAGGTTCCAAGAAAGGATAATGGGGTAAGCAGGCATTATGGGTCGAGGGGTAGTAGGTGGACATGCTATTAAGATGAAGGAGATAGCGATCGATGTGTGATGTGCAAGCTTTATTGCTGGGCTTTGGACTTTATGGGTCTGTTTATAATTATATGGGAAACACGAGCAACAAATCTATTGTGAGTCTTTAGTTCATGGAGTAGAGAAGATGAAATCTAGATACCTTAAGGAACATACAACAACACGGAAAGTGAGGGATGCGACCAATCACAAATTTCTTATAGGGAAGAAAGATCGTAAGTAGCGTAGCACAAAAGCATGTAGCAAAGATTTGCAAAGGTATCCCTATGCTAAGGCATAGGATAGTGAGTGTTTGGAGTCTATTATGAAAGGAAAAACAATAATTAATTTAAATATACCCATAAATATCCTTTATCCAGCTTCACACCTCAAGTAAGCCCTCATTATAATCATAAGGAGAAGTTCACCATAATGAGGCTTACAAACTCAAAATATTTACAGATGCATAGGGAGTTGTTATCTTTACTTAGTTTATTATTAAGGAAAAAATCTATTGAAAAAAGGATCCCAAATCAAAAATCTACTTACTTAGGTCCAACATAACTACAAGTGGTTACCGGCTCTTTGCCTGGGTCCTATGTAACAACCCAGCTTTTTGACCCTTGGGTTCAACACCTGAACCGACGTCAACAACCCTTGAATGGAAAAGACAAGTCATTAGTGTAAGATTATATATATGTATATGTATATATATATATATACATATATAACAGATAGGGTTCTAACTAACAACTTTTAAAGTCTCGTAGCGGAAGGAAATAAAATATAATGTTATAACCATAATAATCATTTCACATCACCATGCATGTCTAACTGTCAAATACATATGCCCGTACGACATACGTCAAACCCAAGACCATACACATAGTCAAATCTAGGTTACAGCACTTATTACATCATATACAATATACATAAATGAATCCTTGTCTCTAATACCATCTCGTCTCCAAACTCCATTAAACTAGATATATAAATAAAAGCTAAGAGCAGGCTAGACATAAGTCTGGTGAGTAAGCATTACTTTACTCTACATATAATGCAAAATAATACTATAGCATGCATCCTGCAAGTCATGTCATGTCTAGTCATCATATATGTTTAGTGGTACAACATCGTCTTTATATGGACGCACTTCCATGGATCGGCCACATGTCCTATAGGGTCGGTTGTTGTTCATCGTCAAGTAAATCGCATATAGGACTCGCTTCCCTGAATAGTCCGAAGTCTACATGGCGCTTTGTTGTCATCGTACTGACTGGATTCACACCCTGATACGCCCATATCCTAATGATCGCTTAACATCTACCTCTACATTGGTCCGTCGAAGCCTTCAGAGGAGCAACGCGATACTTGTATTACTTATTCATGTCATAGGTCTATATCTTTATCTATATTTGTATCTGTGTCTATATCTATATCCGTATCCACATTTACATCCATATTCGTATCCTGAGTTGCCTACTTGCATCATGGGCTCATTCAGATTCACGTCCACCATCGTTTCGCATTTCCATATCATAATAACATGCATATCCATTTCAAATAACAACCAATTAACACATACATTCACTTAATTCATAACGTCATCATTTGCCTCATCCATAGCCTTCTATCACCTTTAAAAAACAATGGGAACTTGATCTGAATCGATAATTTTTGTTTTATATGGGCTCTTACGGGTCCAGATTCAGGTTGGCCTGGTATTAGGCTACCAGTGGACTAGTGTACATGGTTTTCATGGATTTATGGAAACTGCCAAGCCGTGGATTTGGCTTCTCAACCCTATCGTTTCGCCTCCAATCGCCTCTACTTTGCCTCTAGTCTTCTGAGAACATTCCTAGTACCTAGCCCTACATTTTTAAGTCTAGTTTATCATTTATTTCATCATTTTGGACTTATATTCATCAAATTGCCATAATTTGGTGTAAACCTGGTTCTAATTTACTATTTATAACTAATTCCCTCCCAATCCTCATTTTAATCCCATTTTAAGTATATATAAGTGTTTATCTACTCTAATATAGCCATTATAACATAATTATAGCATCAAACTTGCATTATACGAAGAGAAAAGTACAAATCACTCATAGAAATGTTTTCTGCTACCTAGATCTTCGTTGTCTGACCTGTTGTGCCTCCTTGCTTTATAATTCTACCTCCAAGTTAATGCAGATGCGTAGTCCTCTCTAATAGCTATGCAATGTCGTTGATTTCATGAAATTTTGTTGAGTTTCGAGGAAGTTACGATGATTTTATTTTAGTTTGTTACAAGGAAGAAGGAGAAGGAGAAGGAGAGGAGTAGTCGTTTTTTTTAAAAAGTAAAAGTACATGAGTTTGTGTGAATGGAAGGAGGGAAACGATCGTTCATTCAAAAATGCAAATTTTAAACTCTAAGTCTTGGCGGTCGATAAACCCGATACCGTTTCGATCATAATTTCTCCATGCAGACTCCAAATGAGGCGAACCAAAATACTGCACGAATTAAAAACACAAGATGCTCGCAATGGTGCATGTTCCATTGCCAAAATTATTAAGTTGGAAAATGACCATTTTGCCCTTCTTATTTTAGATTTATTTTATCAACACATTAAATTCAATTGTTTTCGCATTATCAATTTATTAATGTTTAATTAAAATATTTACCAACTTTCCAAGGTTATTACCCTCCCCTTAAATTAATTTCATCCCTGAAATTCCTAAGAAAAGGAAAATGTAATATAACGTTCGCTCATTCGCCATGCACATATTAAAAAGTAACAATCATAACATCCAATTTATGCAAACAATGTATGTATATAAATGATATAAATAGCATGTAGATATGAATAATACCATGTACTTGTAGTTTCTACCTTTATAATGCATAAAGAAAATGCCTCGAGCCAATGTCCGAGTACCAGGCGCTACGTCGCTGAAGTAACCCATGCCATACTCCCAGGAAAAGCTCGAACGACCAGCCAATGTAACCTATATAAATGTAGCAAGATGGCATATAAGCCATGGATGCACACCATAATATAAGCATGTATATATTTTATATATGAATGAAAATTCAACGATATAAAATATAAGAACCAAATTATCAAAAGCATTAAAATCCTAATCGTAGAATAACGTAACTAAGGAAATCAAACCAAAATAAGGAAATGTAGCAGTAAAGAGTTAAGGATAAGTAGCCCTCATCTTATCTTCAGGATTCCATGTACTCTCTGCTAGATCATTCCCCCATTCCACTCCAACTAATTTCTCTATTTTGCTCCTAAGTCATTTCACCCCTTGCTCTACAATACAGACTAGACCATGGGATGAACATAACTCAGACTCCAACCCTGTCTCCTCCAATTGGCTAGATGAACTATAGTCGTAAGATTGTGTACACATTTTTTGCAAATGTGACACATGAAATACATCGTAAAATCTCACCATCTTCTTCGGAAGCTCCACTCTATACGTCAAATTTCCTATCCACTCTAGCACCGGAAATGAGCCGATAAATCTAGATACTAACTTCCTCGAATTTCCAAATATTACCACCCTCTTCAATGGATAAACTTTAACAAAAACTAAATCTCCCACTTTGAATTCCAATCTTCCTTCTCCTATCGACGTATGACTTCTATCAATCTTGTGCAGCTTTCATTGTCTTCCTTATAAGCTCTACCTTATCCATGATGTCTCTACTCATATCTAGACCCAAAGTGATTTATTTATAGACTCTCAGCAACATAAAGGTGATTTACACGGCCTTTCATACCGTGCTTCGAACGTTGTCATGCCTATACTAACTTGGTAGCTATTATTATAACCAAACTCCAAAGATGTAGATGATCCTCTCAAGATCCTTTAGAATCCAATATATAAGCCATTAACAAGTCCTCCAAAACCTTATTTACTCTCTCCGTCTGTCCATCGGTCTCCGGATGATGCTTTAACGCCCTATCTCTACACCCATACTAAGAAAGAATATTACGTAGTAATATTGTCTGATAATACGAAGAATAAGGTTGGATAAAAGAGACCAACCGTGATTATTCCCTTGGGTAAACCCCGATATGTTTTTTTCATGAATCATGTATGATGCATACGGTATCGGCAGAAAGTAATAAACGTGACGGCTAATAAGAGCAGAAAAATATGTAATATATCAAAGAAAGCACATAATCATAGAATACGGTGGAATATTAAATATAGACATGAAGGTACATACATAAATGAGTCTACAAAACAGAATGCTAAGCTTGCTTAATACAAATATAGATATAGACACCAATATGTCTCAAAAATATACATGTCATAGTAAGTCAACAACTCATACAAGTATACAACATGCACAAAGGTCTAAGACCTAAATACATACACATGGATATATATATATATATATATATATATATATATAACCATCTTCATCAATCATGCTAAAATTCAACTCAGTCCCTAATGCCTCCTAAAGGCTCCTTCATAATTCATTTGTGAAAAATGGATCACAATCGCTTGAACTATTGTTGGTCATGTTTCTTGTTATTGAGAAATAGAAGAAGCCATGCTAACTCAATGGACATTATCAATAGAAGGAATTCACTAAAGTTGCCAATGAAAAGAAGCTTTACTAAAAGAGGCATTCTCATTACATGGAACAATTGTAGTGCTTTTCATATAAAAGCAAATGAAAAGGGAACTCAGTCTTGGTTTCCCAAGGGAAATATTTTCCCTATCATTATTGTTGGTGTTGTCTGAAATTAAGTGAAAGTGCACTTTTTGAGGAGAAACTGCATGAGCATTCTGAGATCAAACTCATGGTATGCATCATGGTGTAAAACCTTCCTATCGATTTGAACTCCTAAGGAAGATTCAGCATTGATCCATCGGGCTTTCTCTCATCATGGAAAATTCCCCACTACTGCCTCTTGTCGGAGTCTGGGATGGTCTTGGTATCCCAGTGTGGTTGATCATCCTCTCAGACTAGATAAATGACTATTCTCGACCAACGAAACCTTGCCCCAAGCTCCTCAATCATCGGGCGACTCACTTCCCCTAGGCTTAATTAATCAGTAACTATTGCTTCTTCTTTGAGAAAAGAAGTCCATGACCCATGGGCCTTCTACCTCCACAGGACATTTCTCCACCAGGCTTTCACCCATTGCAATAAATTCCCCACTACTGCCTCCTTATCGGAAATCCATGTAATCAGACCAATTAGGAAGGAATAAAATGATTTATGATTTTACATTAAAAAACGCTTATCAAATTTTTAATTGAAATAATTTACTTTAACGAAAACAACACCAAATAGAATATTCAAACCAACAAGTTAGTCAATTTGTTATCAATCAAAGTAGTTTCAAAAAACATGAAATGTATGTGTGTATACTTAATTAAAAGGTTTTCAATCAAAATAGTTTTGATTAAGAAATTTTTTGTCAATCAAAATAAGTGAAAGTTAACAAAAATTGGTTGAAAAACCATGTAAGTTATATGTATATGTATGTATGTGTGTGTGTCTACTTAATCAAAATTTACAAAACATAATTGTTTTTCTTGAATAATAATGGTAAAACAACATTAAACCAAATCAGATAATTTAGGCATATGTAAATCCATTGTAATGATTCAGATCTAAACTGCATATAAACAATAATAGTCAAATGAGACGAAGATACTAAAATATATGTCAACATAAAGATTATACAACCAATTATGGTGTAGAAAATGGATCTGAATTAAATAAGCATGATGATGATTAATAAATTAGACGTGAAAAAATTAGATCTAATATATATTACAGTTAAACAAAAGTAAATCATAATCAATTATATAATTATATGAAGTGCTAATTGTAGATAGTATCTAGCTATTGCCCAAGAGAATAACATGAATATTGAATCTTTATCGCTTCATTTGAAACCATATTCAATGCTTCCAAAGTCGCAACCCAATTGAGAAAGCTACACGTTGTTCCTTTTGATTTTGAATCGAATATCTATAGTATTTGTTACTTGAATTTTGAGAAGGGAGAGAGGTATTTTCGGCCATGGCCAGATGGGAGAGGTGGAGGCACAAACCCTAGAAAGAAATTATGGGGGAAAATGTGGTAAGAGATGTTTAAATTGTATAGAAAAGAAGGAGGTCAAAGATAGAAACGTATCTTTCTTTTACTTAGCCATTTACACATCTTTTGGAATAAAACTCCTAATTAATCTCCATCATGGTCGACCATACATGTTTTCCTATTGGGCCTCAAATCACTTCAAGCCAGACTAGATTTTTTACATTTAAATCGAATTTAAACGTATATTGATATCGTATATAGACAATTGTATATATAACTTATATATATACACTATTTTTAATACCGATCAACAAAATTCAAGATAATTATAATTAATATTTCATAAATGTTAATTACTTTAATTAATTATAACATTTATAATTTAGTTAAATAGGGTTATAAATGGATAATTCAAAATTACGGTTGTATTGACTCTTTAGGTGCAAATTCGGTTAGTGATTAATATCGCACAATTCAAATATTAATGCTCAAATGTCACCTTAGCTAGTGGTATGACATTTTGGCCAAATTTATTGTTTATATAGCTTTGGTAAAAATCAAATTTTATATATTTAAGCATTACATTATAGTGACAATTATTTACACCAATTCTGCTCATCAAAACTATATCGCATTAGGAATTATAAAATTTAGCAATGGTCAAAATTCCAATATCATCAACTGATCAACATTTAACTTTATAATATAAACACAAAAGTCATTGCTTCAAAAATAACAGTTATTATTAAATGAAATACTATGGATAGAGACTTTAACTTAAGTTGACCCCGTGATACTGACCTCATACAACTAGGGAGACGAATATTTTATTAAATAGTATTTCACTTCCAGTGCTTCCACTTGACCAACTATAATCATTCGATGGACGTTGTGCCATGATTTAACTATAATTAGAATGAATTTTCCACACTGAAGCTCGATGGTCTTCTCGAGTCGATGGAGTTGTATAATATTGTCACATCACTATTTGACCTTAGTTATATTAACCAATAGAAAACTATCAAGTGAGTAATTCTATGGTCATCCAATAATTATTAGTACGTAACCACATGGTGCCTCCGACAGTTATGAGTAATACACTACCCAACATTTGGAGAGCATTACGTATTCTAGTCTTAAAAGATATATCGATACCCAGTATCGATACATCTTTACTAGGAATGTTTAAAATGGTATATTTACCATAATATGATAAATTACTCATGGTCACATTACATTGTAACCACTATCACAAGAACATATCATTTATGGATTTTCAATTAAATATGCATACGTTGAATAATCAATTATTTATAACACATTATAATAAGTATATAAAAAAGAAAAACATCTTTTATTTTAAACAAGATTGGTTATTAAGTCAGATTTATGTAACATGTTACATAATTTCCCCTAGGGCATATGCCCCTAACTCTAATGAAATCGAATTCTCTACTGAATAGCATTTCACTCCCAATGCTTCAATTTAGACTCAACTATAGTCGTTCATTGGTTACCATGCCACAATTTAAGTGTTGGAATGGGGCTAGACTACAAGGGAGTGGTCGGAGAAATTTCAAAAAATATTTTTACCTTTTTGGATCATTATAAGGCCTATATACTCTAAGTTTATTTAAAAAATTTCTAAATTTTATTTTAAATAAAATCAATTTTTTATTTATTTACAAATAATATTTTATTTTTTATATTTTTGTATGTCATAATATATATGTGTATCATATGCATATATATGTGTACGTGCACGTGCGCCATAACAAAGTTTATATAGGTTGACATGCCAGCGTGTAAATGTTGGAATTTACACCGTAATGGACATGTTTGCCCATCTCGTATACAAATATGTTGTCTAAGTGTGTGTGTATGAATAATACACACACACGCGCGCGCGTGTGTGTGTGTGTCATAAAACAATACTTATAAAATAATATTTAGTAATGCACTTGAATAAATATGTATATATATACACAAAATATAATTATGTTTCCAATATTAAAATACAATATAAATTTATATAAACTTATAAAATTATTACATACATAGTTCAAAAGCTGAATTTTTTGAAATAAAATTATATGTATATGTAATACATATATATATACACACACGCTTACAAAACATTACAATATATATAATAACAATTAATATTTCAATATATTGCCCTCACCCTAGAAGTTAAAAAAAATTCAGTTTTAAACCATTAATTAATTTTTTTTAACAGATGGAGAAAACTTAAAATAAACTAATTCAAAATCAAAACGATGATATATTTTTGTATAAAAATCTGTACTTTTATTTTATACTATTTATAAAGTTATACATATGTTTATTAGTCGCATAAACAAATTTTATGTTAAATAAAAGGTATATAAAATATATGTGGTTTAAGTAAAAAAATTATTTGTTTTTAAATTCGAGAGCATTTTTATGTTAATAAAAAATTTATTTTTATTTTAAGCATAGAACATGTATTAGGTAGTATTATATTTTGTATACTAATTTTTAATTAAAATAGAAATTGTTTATATATATATAATATAATTTTCAGTTTTTTTATTACCGGGTCGCGAGTAATATGATGTAGTTTGTTATTATTATACATACACATGTATATCCAACTATCCAAATGTTATAACATATGGGTACATGGATTTATCATAATTGCTAATTAACATATATACAATGTAATAAATAAATTTATCACTAGTAAATAAAAAATATACCTTCCATCAAAGCCTTATGCGTACACATAAAAATAAAGAACGAAACTTTTTGAATCCAATTCCAAGTCAAAAAATTATTAGCTCCCAAACAGCTTTACTACCAAGGTCAAATCAAGCTATTAATTTGATGTTTTGTGTTTGGATTTTTGGGGATTTGAAGGGGTATGGTCGGCCTCTATTTATTGTAGTAGAAGAACCAAAATGTCTATAAATAGGTGAATATTACTGGGAATAAATAGAGGAGAGATAAGAGAGTAAACTAAGGATCAAGGTCCTTATTTCTCTCTTACCAGTTCTTTCCTTTTGAATTCAAAATTCCTCCTCCCAAAGTCATCATATGGCTAGCCTCGTCTAAGCTCTTCATGGCTAACTATCTAAGCCCCTTTGGGCCTCAAAACAATTTCAAGCATGAATAATATTTTTTGCATTTAAATGCATATCGATATCTATATCTATTAGTGTTTATATAATTATTACATGCACACTATTTAATATTGTTCAACACGCATCAAATAAAATTTTATAATTAATATTTCATAAGTATTAATTAATTTATAACAATTACAAATTAATTAAATCATGTGGTAATAGAAATATTCAATGTTTCGGTTTTATGACTCTTTGGTGTAAATTTGGTCAGCAATTAATATCGAACAATTCGTAATTGAGCATCCACGCGTCACTTAGCGGGTGGTGTAACATTATGATCAAATTTATCGCCTACTTGGCATTGGTAAAATCCAATTTTACTTTATTAAACGTTAACCGGTTATGACAATTATTTACACCAACTCTCTTTATCAAAACTACGTTACTTAAGATTTATGGAATTTGATGATGGTCAAAATTCTAATATCGTCCATTTTCAACTTTATAGTTCAACGATTAAGTCCTTTGTTCGATAACAACAATTATTATTAACCGAACTACTCAAGCCAAAGACTTTGACTTTAAGTTGACTTTAGTTAACAACGAACTGTTAGAATTGGACCAGCCCATTGTGGAAGTTGTGAATTTAAAAAAAATCCCTTATTGGATCTATATTGGGCCTATGAAGTCTAATTCGTCTAGAACATTCCTAAATATTATTTAAATAAAATCTTTATTTATTTATAATTATAGTTTTATTTAATTTTTGAATTGATATATATATATAATCTATGTATGTGTGTCATACACACACTGTGTGTGTATGACACACACAGTGTGTGTATGATGTGTGTGTTTGTATCTATGTGTATGTGTGTGTGTGCGCACAACATATCAACCCATGCAAGGTATAACATTCCCATGCATAGTTGTTGGGATTTGCAATGCGACCGACACGTTAGTTCATCCAATATGCAGGTATATGTTGTCCAAATATGTATATATATAAACTATTATTTTATATGAATATTATATATATGTTAAGTTTGTTTAAATAATTTTATGTAAATGTATAATATATTTAAATATATATTTGTATGTAATCTTATAAATAATATATTATTATTATATATACACATACTATTAAAATATATTTATTTAAATATATATATAAGTTGATTTAAATATTAAAATAGTAATTTATTTTAACCATAAATAATATATGTATACATACATACATACATATATACCTATATGTATAATAATAAAGTTTTAATATATTATATATGCATGTATATTTATAATATATGATCATATATATTAATTAATGATATTATTCAAGATAATTTTTTTATTAAATCCAGGTCATACGCATAGCTTAAAAATAATTTTATATATAAATATTTTTTAATTTAAAATTCATTTTAACTAAATATTCATTTGAAAATTAATAAAATATTAATAAAGTAGAAATTTCAAAACTTTATTTCAAATTTTAAATTTTTAGTAAATCCTAAATGATAGCTTATGGTTTGAATTTTTTTCCATATTTTTCTCGGTTTAAATTAGTTTTATGTTAATTTTTTAATTTTGGACATTTTATATAATTAACTTTTAAAAATAGAAATCATTTTTCGACCAGAGCTTATCTAGTGTTGATATAATTTTATAAAATTTAAACAATAATTTTCATAACATATTCAAATTAATATAATTTATTTATAAAGTACATCGATTTAAATAATATTAAATAATAATAAAAAATAAGAAATATATTTTTTATTGCAGAAAATTAATTTTGTATGATACATTATATATAAAATTATATGACTAATTTTAGCCATAGTACGATGTTATAACTAATTAAAAACTTTATATGTGTAATTAAATATTATATATTGATACTTAAAATATATAATTATATTATTTTACATATGGCTGTGCTAACCTAACATATATGATATGAAAACTCTTTTTTAATATAAATATACACACACACACATATAACCAAAACTGTTTTGTGACAACATTGCTTGCATATCAGAATCGTCATCTAACTAATAATATAACACATGCATATATGATAAAAACATTATACAGAAAATCATTAACTATAATCTTATAAAATCATACATGAATTCCAAAGCCTTGGAGTGCACCTTGAAAATTAAATTCTCCCTTTGAAATTCTTTTCGATTCAGTGGAGTGTTAGACTTTGGACCATTGACCCTCAATTATCGATAGTGATTGGATATGACTGGATTTGGGTTTATAGTGATAGAAGCGCAAGAGTACATTTTCAACTAGAAAGTATGGAAAGAGGAGGTAGCAAAAGATCATATCTAATTAGGGTTAGGGATGTTTATATAGTGTATAGAAAGGAGAGAAAACTAGATCTAATCTCATAACCTTTCTCCTTCAATCTAAGCCATCCAAAATTAAACCCCCTCTACAAAAATTGAGCCGCCTACACATATGTTTGCTACATAAAATAACAAGCCCTATGATGGGCCCTAAACCCATTAAACCCATATAAAATATTATGCAATGAAATCCAATTTAATCTCTTATCCATATCGTATATCGATTGATATATTTATAAATGTTATAAATATATTTGGTACATTTATTTCTCAAATTTTATAATAATATTTCATAAATATTAATTAATTTATAACAATTAAAAATTAATTTAATCATTTGGTCAGAGATGAATTCATTGTTTCGGTTGTATGACTCGTTATGTGTAAATTTGGCTAGCGTTTAATATCGAACTATTCGAATATTATCATTCACGCGTCACTTAGCAAGTGGAGTGACATTTTGGCCAAATTTGTCGCTTAGACGGTATTGGTAAAAACCAATTTCACTTTGTTAGGCATTATCCGGTTGTGACTTTTATTTCCACAATTCTCTTCGTCAAAACTATATAACTTTGGACTCATGGAATTTGATAACGGTCAAAATTCCAATATCACCATATTTAACTCTATAGTCCAAACACAAAGTCCTCGGTCCAATAATAATAATTACTATTAACTGAAATGATCCGGCCAAAGACTTTGACTTTGAGTTGATCGTGGTACTAACCCCACATAACTGGTGAGACAGATCCTCTCTTAAATTTTGTTTCACTCTAATACTTGTACTGCAACTATAGTCACTCGATGCACAATGTGCCATGATTTGACTATAATCAAAGCGGAGCTTTTATATTGAAGATTGATTGTATTATCAAGTCAAGAGAACTAAGTAAATCAGTCACATCAATATTTTCTATTTGACCTTAGTTATATTAACCAACAGAAAACAATTGAGTGATTCGTTCCATAATTATCCAATAACTATTAGTACGCAACCCCTTGGTCCTCCCAACATTCACGAGTAATACACTACCCAACATTTGGAGAGCGTTACGTACTCTAGTCTCAACGGATACACTGATATCCAGTCTCGATGCAGCTTCATTAGGAAGATTTAAAATGGTGTATTTATTTAATTATGATAAATTACTCACGGTTACAACACTTTGTAACTACTATCACAAAATATGCCATTTGTGGATTTACTATTAAATATATTTTTAATAATTTAATATAACACATTATATCAAGTATATAATAGGAAGAAAACACATTTATTTCTAACAAGATTGGTTGTCGAGTTAGATTTATGTAACAAATTACATAATTTCCTATATGGCATACCCTTAACTCGATAAATCTCTCATTTGCAATCGGGATCAATTATGGAATCCTATTTCAACTTTTCCAGTTGGTTTCCTCTAAACCATTGAGTCAGTGCCTTAGTGAATGGGTATGCTATTATGTTTAATTATCTAATCTATTAGTCAACTCTCTTCGACCCCAATAAACTACCTTTATCATTTGGGATAATTCAAAGTATGTCTTTGAATTTAAGTGAGCTCTAGGTTCTGTTACGAACTATATCATGAAATTGTTATCGTATAACAATGTTATGGGATTCTCAATATTTAAAATCACCCGAAGCCCAGTTATAAATTTGTGCATTTATATTTAATACATTGTGGTTATTGCGACGCTATTCAAGGTGATGTACTTAGTCTTTTCATTGACTCAAACCTAATATTTCGTTTGGAACATTTCCAATTTAAATATTCTTAGCTTGACTTTATTATTGACATATAATACTTAATATCACTTACGAAAATTTGAGCCTGAATGCTCCATAAGTGTGACGACCCACACTTCGGAGAGTTTATATTGACAATAATCCACACATGTCTAACTTAAATAATATGGAATATAGATAATCAATGGGTTTAATTAAGAAAAATAACAAAAGAAGAAGAAAACAAATACAGAATCTCGCAGCGGAACGATAAAATATAATAATCAAATAAACAGCTCATGAAATTGCTTACTATACATTAGATTATAGTTTATACAAAATTTATCAGAGTTATACGTATACATCAGAATAAAATATAATGCAGCAGACAACATGATGCAGGAATAATAATAGTAATAATATACCGAATCTTTGTCTTCATCCTCCAGAATAAATCTTCGATAAGCTGAAAAACTCAGGACTAACCCGAGCGTAATGAAAAGAGAAAACACTGAGTCGGGACTAAAATATCCTTATGTAAGTCCAATTGATATCGTATATAACATGAGTGTAACGGCGTTAGAGATGTTTATGGGATTTCACATCTCCTATCCAGTGTATAACGTGCGTGCAATAACTCAAGAGATGTTACGGGATTTTCCATCTTTTAAGGATCCGTCAAAATATTTATATGTAGAAGAATACGTTTTATATATTATGTGTAGTCAATAAAATAAATATTTTTCTTATTAAGGCTTTACACGTTTTTAAGCATTGTCATACGATTTGCATATAAAAACACCAGTTAAACGGTCGGTGGATAGGAATGTGCCGTAATAGAACAACACTAAACCAAAATCGTATGGGTCTCATATAGGGATAAAAATATGATAAGACATGTGAGGCAATGCCCAAGGTAGGATACTACCAGTTCGGGTCATAGGGATGGTGGTAATGCATCATAGCCATGACCGCCCACCGCGTCCATGCATCCTGTATCGAGTAAAAGGGAGGCTATCCTAATTAAGGCACACCAATCGAAACCAACAACAAGTGTAATAATATGGACCAACTCCACGAAAATCGAAGAACGGATGTCACTCATGGTAATTAGCCACTTGGCCCTGTCAAGCCGTCATGTTTTAGTCATTTCAAATTGACACAAGTGTCGGGGTCTATCCATCATCATTCTCTTTCTTCAAATCCAACAATCGTCGCCAATCCAACCTCTTCGTTCCAGAGTCTCCTCCGTGTACACAGTTGTTAAAAGTGATTCCGATATCGATAGGGAGTATGCTCATACCCGGCCCCGGTCTCTTTAACAACCAAACATCGTTATACACACTAGTTGGTACTTTTACATTTCGAAAACAATTCACATTTGATATCAAAATATCATCTTCGCTTTAAAATCAAACTCGTTTCTAAATCATCATTTACTCAAAATATACAATTTCAGTTCAAAATTATATTCGCCTTAATATCTTGATTTCGATTCCAAAGTTGTTTTGAATTTCAATTTTGGGTTATAACTTCATTTAACCCAATTCGTATTTAAATCCATGATTTAAAAATAACGCTCTACCCTTAACCAGTTTGAATTTTATTGATAAATATTTTGAATAGTTTTAAAATAATTTACATAATAAAATAGTTAAAAATAGTTTAAATAGTTAAAAAGGTTAATAATAGTTTGAATGGTTAAAATAGTTAAAAATAGTTTAGATGTTAAAATGGTTTATATAGTAAGATAATTTGGAAAACCAAAATAATTTGAATATTCAAAGAATATAGATTTGAAAAAGTTTATACTAAGATAATTTACTTGAAAATAGTTTCAAAGTCAAACCGATCAAATTTCCCTTCTCAATTCGAATTAATTTCGATTCCAGTTTGTATTCAAATCAATTTCAATTTTGACCCCAATTCAAAATAATTCAATTCCAATTTTAATTAATTTCAATTCAATTCTCATATTTTTAAATCATTTTGATTTATATAAATTCGAGTTCGATTTTCAAAATATCGATTTAAGTCGCTTAAATTAAATTTAACTTCAAAATTAAATTTAAAGTCCAATTTTCAAATATAATTAAATTCCAAGCTCAATTTCCAAATATCGCTTTATATCACTTTTACTTAGTAATATTCAAAGTTCATATAAAAGTTCAATCTTTTAAAAACAAATCAATTTATGAAATTCACTCCTATTTCGATTTTAACTCCAAAATCTCAACTTTAATTATTAAACAATTTCTTTTAATTAATTTTTTTTCAACCTTTCAAATTCAAATTCGTGATTAATTCGATTTCTATAAATTGATTTTTATTTCTGTTAAATAAAAACCATTTAAGTAATTTCAAATCAAGGATTTTAAAATCATTTAATTTAACTAATCCGATGTCCATATATAATTTTTTATCATATGGCCAAGTGATCAGTTATTTCAATTTAATTCGGGGATAGACATATATCATTTCAATCAAAATCACAATGTCATATGTATATATCATTTCAACCTATTTCTTAATTTATTTGAAATAATTCAATTTACAGTTTATATACCATAATAAATATACAGGGTGATAACATGATATATCAAAATAAATTAACATCCAAACATCAACCAATTTACATCCATCATAATCATCCATACAAAAGACAATATAATTCATAATAGCTTCATAGTTATTAATATTGATTGATTTACTGGCAATTCAATTTCAAATTTAACTATCGATTTTAATTTATAACGGTTATTCAAATGACAATCAAATTTATCAAACAACGACCAATAAATTTATATCACTTCATAAATTCAAATTAACTAGCATAAAAATATTCTAGTACATAGCGTTATAAAACACTCAGTTTTTATTTGAAACTAAAAATATTTCAGCTTCAAGTAAATTCAATTTTGACTTCATGCTGCAAACGACTTCGATACGATCGAAATGTGATTCGTTTCACTCGAACGGACCTCTTATTAGAAAATTTCAAATTAATTAAGATTCGATCATAATTAAATTTAATTATAAAATTAAGTTAACAAATAAAAGAAAATGGAAGACAAACCTTCCTCTCGAGCCGAAGCTTCCTAGGCATGCTACATCCTACTCACATATCTAAGTCGCGGCTTCACGTTTCATTTTTCACGCTTGTATGTCGCGACGCTACTCGACGAACGCCGACCTAATAGCGATGGCCGCCGACCATATGTGCGGCATCCGCCGCTGCTAACTGCCCTACAAGAACGCAAAGATCAAAGCCCAGAAAAAACTGCCGTCAACCTCTAGTAATCCAAAAACGAGCTGCTACAAATCCCCTCCCTATCGATCTTCTCATTCGCGAAGTCCTTTATCCCAGGTTGCCGTCACATGCTTTTCCCCTAGCCGATACGACTTGCGTTTGATTTTTTTTCTTTTTTCTCGGCCTGCGATTTTTAATTTGGAAAAAGAGATGGGGAAAAGACATACAACTATTGAATTTGAAAAGAGAGGGGAGGGGTAGCATACGTGGAAAATATAAGGGCGGGTATGATGTGAACGAGTGGATAAGGATGGGTATATAATATAATATTCGAAAATATCTAACCAAAAGCCCATGAAATTTCGAACTTCAAATGATTCTTACCGTCTGGTGTTCACAATTTTTCTACCTTCATTTCGAACATAATGGAATATGTTTCGAGGTCCAATTCGATTGTATGTGGAAGATAGCTTTTCGAATCGAATTAAAATATTAAATTTTCTATATTAACTTCAATGCATTTTTGTTCCGTACGACCAAACGTTAACTCCAAATGCTATGAAATTTCAAATCCTACAATGATTCATTACTACAGATCCGATGAAACTGGTTTCATCGAAATCCAAGACAGTGGCCAAAAACAGTTATTTTTACTCGTCAATTAAAACTAGAAATTTCCAAATTTTAAATTAATCACTTAAACTCAATTTTTAAGTGTTGACAATCTTCATTCATATTTAAATAACATCTAAACCAACTTTTGATATCACGTTCATTCATATTTAATTTATCTGGCTATTTATAAAATTTTCAAGATTTAGTATAATAGTTTAATTGTCCAATATTCAATAATTTCAATATTAGCTTCCAAATGAATTTTAGTTATCAACCAATTACTATATTTACATCTAACAAGTTCAAAATTTATTATTCAATTCACCTATTTATTATAAATATATTACATACGTAAAATTTATTGCCAATCTTCGGAGTTTATTATTTTAAATTTGTATTCAAGTTCATACGCAATAACTACATTAATAATTCATTAAATTTTTTTAACCATTTTTATTCAATAATTCCATTGAATTTAATAATTTAAAATAGCTAAAAATGTGGGTCGTTATATTCTCCCCTACTCAAAACTTTTCATCATTGAAAAGAGGTTAAATAAAGAATTTAACATACCATACATTTCTAAAATTACTCAACTTATAAAACATAAAATCTACTAGAAAACCTTTAATATGCTTCTGCTACGCCACTCTGATTGGCTTATGAGAATTACAATTTGCTTAAGAAAAAAAGTTATAAAAATTTTCAAACCTCAAAATTTTTCAAACACTCGAATTTACGGAAAATTTCGGCTTCGTCTCATTTGCACAGCTTGATCGGAAAATTTCTACAATTCAACATATAACACAAAATATACCGATTATATATCAAATATAAATCTCGTCTCAATGATGAGCCATCCCGAAGGGAAAATATAAAAGCGTTGTATTTAATCTGAGATATGCACCTTATTATTTTTAATACGAGCGAGTTCACTCGTATTAAGCAAGTAAAAGCATATAAAACCCGCATATACGTACAAATGGTCTTCATATGTACCTATCTCAACTCAATTTGGAATGTTAGTCACTTATAATAAGATGTAGGACATGTATAAGTTCAATAATGTATAAAACATGCATTCGGAATCCAAATCTCAAGCATAAGCACAATTACGCAACCATACAACCATCATATGCACTCAAAACAATTAAAACAATGATTTACAACTAAACAAATCATCCCACAACCCATATTTGTTCAATTTAATTCATAACTATCATAATTTACATTTTCAATGTCAATGTTTAATTCATACATTATCATTCTCATTAACGTTCATCAGGTTTGTTTCAATTTATTAGCATTTGATTGATTTACTTTTAATTTATTCACATCTATTTTATTTGCATTCAATTTATTCAAACCGAAGACCGGTTTTCCCGAAAAGGTCGATGCGGTTTCAATTATTGCACCTTTTGTTTAACACATTTCATATAAATTCATTTATGGACCATTTTATAACTCATTTCATTCAATCTCATTTAATCTAAATTGCATTTCATTACACTTGGTACATTTTCTTTTATACCGGTCTATTGCAACCATTTTATAAAATGCACTTCATATTTATTTTTCATAGCTTAAGTTCATATAATTCTTCGACTCAATTTGTTAGTTCATTTCATTAATTCACATCACTAAATTGTTACTTAAGTGAATTTTATTTTTGATAACTCATATTTGTATTAATAATTTTACTTAGGTAAGCTTTATTTTATAAAATAATTAGCTTCATTAGTCTATTATTAACTTACTTAAGCAAATTTTACTCTAGAGCTCAAATTCATATTAATAATTTTCTTTTTATCCCAATTTTTTTATTAAACTTCTCTTAAGTTAATTTTCATCTTTCAATTCATTTCATTAACTTATTCCATATTCCATTAGTTAGGATTCAATTTTTATTGAAACTCATTCCATTAGCATTTAATTTATTTACATGCAATTAAATTTAATTCAATTAATCATATTGGTTTTTTCTGTCTGGTGTATGAACGCACATAAATATTTAGAAATCTCGAAGTCCCTAAAGTGCAGACTGGAGTACTTTGAGTCTCCAGGTGCGGACTAGAGTATAAACGACTTAAAAATCTCCAAGTCCCCATAGTGCAGACTGGAGTACACTGAGTCCCCAGAATGCGGACTAGAGTATAAACGAATTAAAAATCTCCAAGTCCCCATAGTGCGGACTGGAGTACTTTGAGTCCCCAAAGTGCTAGACAGGAGTATAAACGACTAAAAAATCTCCCAAGTCCCCAGAGTGCAGACTGAAGTGTTCTGAGTCCCCAGAGTGCGGACTAGAGTATAAGCGACTTAAAAAATCTCCAAGTCCCCAGAGTGCGAAATTGAGTACTCTGAGTCCCCAGAGTGCGGACTAGAGTATAAACGACTTAAAATCTCCAAGTCCCCAGAGTGAAGACTAGAGTACTTTGAGTCCCCAGAGTGTGAAATAGAGTATAAACGATTTAAAAATCTCCAAGTCTCCAGAGTGCGTACTGGAGTACTCTGAGTCCCTAGAGTTTGGACTAGAGTATAAATGACTTAAAATTCTCCAAGTCCCTAGAGTGCGGATTGGAGTACTCCGAGTCCCCAGAATGCGGACTAGAGTATAAACGACTTAAAAATCTCCAAGTTCCCATAGTGCAGATTGGAGTACTCTGAGTCCCTAGAATGTGTACTAGAGTATAAATGACTTAAAAATCTCCAAGTCCCCAAAGTGCGGACTAGAGTACTCCGAGTCCCCAGAGTGCGGACTGGAGTATAAACGACTCAAAAATCTTTAAGTCCCTAGAGTGCGGACTAAAAGTATTCTAAGTACCCGAAGCGTGGAATAGAGGATCTGCGATTCCAAAAAATTTCGAGTCATATGGAGGTGAACTAAGGCTTATGTAACTTACAAGATTTTGGATTTCGACTACAAGTTATACAGTAAGTTGAACAACTAAAATCATCGAAAGCAAAGCAACAAAGTTTTATTCATTAATCTAGAATAAAGTTCCACTATAACTTCTCCTAAACACGGCGCAAAAAGTCTATCTACAAGGGCTATGAAAATAAATAGAAATAATTACATGATCCAGGCCTATTTGAGTTGAAAGAGGCATGATAACTGCCTTTTCAACTTCTTTTCCTTCCTCGGTTATTTTGAAGACTCCTCCGCTACGCGTTTTCTCTTGGACGCCTTGCTTGCTAGGGAAGGGGTGCCTGGGGAAAGGAGAGGAACTTCTAGCGGAGAAGTCCTACCGGGGAGAATAAACTTCAAAGGCCTGTTCAGTGGGTCATCAAGTTCAACCACTTGGGGCTCAGCCTCAATTTCAGTTTTCTTCTTTCCCTCCTCGATGATTTGTTCCTCCATGCTTAGTTTTGAAGTGTGTTCGAAGGAACCTGTAATTTCAACTTCATCATATTCTTCGACGGATGATGGATTTTTAGATTTGTCTTCGTTAAGCGCCTCGATCACTTGAGTGTCAGGTCCAGGAGTCTCTCCCGTTTTCTCCTCCTTCTCCATAGCGACATTGCTCCTTGGAGTTGGCTTGAGATCAGAATGTCCTGGGCGAAATCATAGGAGTCAAGTGTTAGAATACATTTACTACTTG
The DNA here is from genome assembly GCA_030765085.1 of Allium cepa. Classification (NCBI taxonomy): domain Eukaryota; kingdom Viridiplantae; phylum Streptophyta; class Magnoliopsida; order Asparagales; family Amaryllidaceae; genus Allium; species Allium cepa. The sequence continues at coordinate 218,628,224 of CM060929.1, forward strand.
CCAAAAACGATGGCCCTTTGAATTCTAGAAAGAAAAGTTATGTACCAAATTCTGGCTGACTCTCAACTGTTCGAGGAGTTTCACCCTCTAGAATAGAGATAGAGTGTGAATATCAAGTCTGCGATCCTCTGGGTCATAACCGATATGTTACTCGAAGGGATCAAGTGATGTGCGACCAGTCGGCTGAATAGGAGGGGGAACTGAGGACTCGGTCCCGGATGGACCGGCAGCGCCATTTTTCCCTTTGGCGAGGAATAGTCCCTTTCGTAGAGGGCCTTTGCCGTAGATAAGTTAGTACGCTCATTCTCGTAAAGCACTTCTTTCACAAGGGAATCCTCATCAGCCTCTTCTGTTCCTAACTCAACCTTTTTAATTTTTATTAAAGTGTCCCATGCTTCGGCCAAAGATTCGAGTTAACCCTCGCCAAGAAATGTTAGGTCATGATGCATGAGAACTCAAGCATTGGACTCGGCTATGAGTGGATCAAACATGCACTTAATTTCCTCCCTACCAGCCTCGGTAGCCGCCTCAAGGCGAGAATCTAATTCCGAGAGCGTCATTCTTTTGCGCTCCTCACGGACTTGTCCTTCAGCGCTTCAGCCTTAGAGAGGTCCTCATCGAGCTTTGTTTTTAGGAGTCGAGTAGCAACAATCTCGTCACAATATCGTTGTGACTCCTCTTGAGCGGCGGTCTTTTCTTCCTTTTCTTTGAAAAGTAGCTCCTCCAATTCTTTGACTCGTTGAGTGAGGACATCTTTCTTCTTTTGAACGGAGTCTTTCTCTAAGGCTAAGGTGACACAGCGCTGAACCGCTTCATCAAATTCTTTTTTGTGGGTAGCCTCCAGGCGATTGACTTCCTCAGCAGTACTTTAACATTCTTCTAAGCGGCCTCAAGCTGAGATTTATACGTGGAAAGATCTTCATCCTAGGCTTTAATGATGTCTTTATCATGGATGGCCTTAAGCTTCAGGCGATTGATTTCATGCTTGCGCTCCATAGAAACTTCAGGCACTTTTTTGACCAAGTGAACGAATGCGTCATCTTAGATATAGACATCGTTGTTGCAAGCAATGACACTTTGTTTAACATGCCCTGGAATAGGATGGATCTCAGGAAGGAATAACAATCCATCAAAGCATATTTTTGGGAATGTGGCTTTAAGCTCAGCTAGCCTCTCTGCTATCGATGGATTGTGTGCAGGGGCTGAAGAAGTTTGCTTAGCCGAAACCATGGACTTTTTGTGAGGCTCACGAGTTTACCTAGTGCTTGATGAACCAAATTTTTCTCATGATGAGCTTCATATTGAGATCCCCTTTGAGTCAATTTCTCCCTGTTTTGTTCTTGTTGAGAAGAAGGATCATTGGGGTATGAAGAATGGCTGTAAGTTTTCTTTTGAGATGACGACGAATCTCGAGGACGATAATCTTTATCGTTGTTGTCGTCTCTATCTCGGTGTTTATCGGACCCTGGGTCTCGGTTGGAATGATGGAAGATAGAGACCCCCAAAGGTGGTCGAATCCATGAGAGCGTCCCATATCACATGCATAGAAATTAAGTGAGGACAAGTTAGCAAGAATAACATGGTGGCTGAAGTTTAAGTGCAAGGTGAAGTGTAAGTGTAGTGTGTGTCCTAGTGTTTCCTCCCGATGGACTAGTTTCCTTAACTTTACTTAACGCAGTTTTTCCTCCTTGGTGGTGGGCTTAAGTGCCTTTATCTCCTCTCGTGAGCGAATGAAGTTTTAGGGCTTTTGGATTGTCGAAGCCGTAATTGAGCAAGTCATCGGGAATGGTAAGGTCTGATAAGCCTTTCAATGAAACCTCTAAGTGTTGTGGAGACGGATCTTTCTCCATTAGAGTAATTGTAACCTTCGGGGTTCTGTCCACTATCTTTTTCCTTAGTTTGTAAGCCAGTTTCTTTTTCCCCTTTAAGGGAGGAGGTGGTTCGTTAATGCCAGATGCCTCAACCACCGGTTCCGGAACAGGGATTATATTCTCACCTGACGCTTCTAGCACCTCGGTTTCTCTAATCTCACCCTCCTCGGATGTGTCGGGGGCACCACTTATAGGAGGCACTGAAGGTCTGGCCTGTTCTTTACCCTTCTTCGACACAGATCCGGTTGTAGCGGCACCAGATGGGAGATTTGTTCGACGACCTTCCTCCATTAGCCCAAACTTTGAAAGTGGCTCGTTGGAAATAACAAGTCCAATCTACTGGTTTTCCACAGGAGTAGCACGAATAGCCTCGACGGCCTCAGAATACCCAGCACCTTCGGGACGTGGGCTGATGCCTGCAAAAAGACTGAAGGAAGTTCAAAAAAATACACTTCACACCTCAGGTAAATAACGAGTTCGGAAATGGAGCTTACTTCCTTCCAACCATCTTCTCGCAAAGCCCGGGGGCAGCACACATAAAACCATTCCTGCTTATATCGGGTGAACTTACTCCATGCCCCCGTCAATATCTGACACTTGGAGTGAGACTCGAGGAATATGAAAGATGGGCTATCTGATCGTCTCTTAAAGCGATAGATGTAGCGGATGTCACCGGGAGTAGGGAGCCTAAATAAAACGCTCATAAAGAGAATACAAGTGCCATAGATGAACACATGACTATTGGGATGTTGCCGTAACAGGGCAATCCTGATATACTGTAGCACTTCGCAAAGAAAGGAGTAGAATGGTGGCACGCTACTGACCCAGCACATGAATTTGTTGCAAGCTATATATCCAGCTGGGGGCAGGTGAGGATGATCTCGTCCCGATGGAACTAATACTTCATCGAAAGGATTCCGTGAGTCGAACATAATCGACGAAGAGCGGTTTCATTGATATTTGAAGCTTAGGAGTCAATAGGATTATCTAGAATAGCAGCTTTGTCTATCACATCAGGAGTCGGGTCAACAGTTGTCGCCGATGGGTTTGGGATATCCTGTATAGGAGCTGTCAATGGATTTGAAGTTTCCACTACTTCCTGCTGAGAACTCGGCTTAGGTTTATCAGAAACTGTGGCGGAGCTCGACTTTCTAGACATCCTCAGCGAGCGTCGAATTTGGGTAAACACTTGTTTGAACTATACTTGAAAGACAATCGATATTAGATATAATGACAAAAGTATCCCCCCGTGTGGTGTGTGGACTAGTGCAATCAATCGAGCATAAGTATAAAAGAATTAAAGATTTAAAGGTTGAAGAAGTGAGATTGAGCATTAGATTGTCATCTTCGAAGACCGTCATCGCTGACCGTCTCCGAGAGCTTGCCCTATGATGGTTTGGGTCTTGAACTTGAACATTAGAACTATATATTGAAGGCTATTATTTGCTTTTATCAAGTTGAACTCAGGTTTATAGTTGTTGGAACTGGGGAGTTATCGGTCCAAATCAGTTCGATATGCTTCTATGCCTAAGCTGTTGTCATTGTTCATTATTCTGTGGTAAGGCGTGGAAGTATGTAGTTTTGGTATGTGCTGTGCTTAAGTGGAGACAGTCATAATTATTAATGTCAGCCCTAGGACCCGAAGCCGAATGACCCACTAGGCCAACACCATCGAATCACTCACTCTCCTCTCCAACACTCTCTTTCCACCGAACGACCTACGTGGGCTATACCGAGCCACACTTGCTCGTTACACCGAACCCACCTCGTGGTCTCTAACCGAGCCATAACACATCACTCAAGTGGTTAAACCACACCCCCTTCCTCACACCGAGCAATACCAGGCCATTATCCCGGGCTCCAGAACCATCCATACCGACCAACCCACCCACTTTCTATCTCTCTCTAACAACCAAACGGCCTCATTCGAACTGTGGCCGACCCACCTTCCTAATTCCCTACCGTCTTGTGGTCTCCCTCAACATCGAGGGACTCCCTTATCCAAAATACCGAACTACTCCACCGAACCAACTTCCTCGAACACTACCGAGCCTTTATCCTTAATTACTAAACGACCTCCTTGGACCTATACCGAACCCCGTTACATTACTTCTCTCCTTTACCTCTCTCATCCTAGTCCTCCTTCTTTCCTATGTCCCCGACTTCAAAGACAAAGCTATAGTCTTTCCTCCTTGTAACTTACCCTAACTCCACCTAGATCGAGCTAAATTCCTAGCCTAACTACTACTTGGTAACCCGCAAAGCTCCACATTTAAGGAAATAAATCGAGTGAAAAGCTCATACCTATATGTGGATAATTAAAGCTTACGAAAGTTGTTGGATTTGAGACGAGGTGCAATTGGGTTCGTTTGCGAATGAAGTTTCAAAATAGATTTCCTAGCTCGGAAAGGATGAAAGAACGGATGATGGATGTGGCTCAGAAGAATAATAGGTCAATGGACTTGTAATAAAAAAAGAAGAAGTAATAAAAAAACTATAATGATGGTTTTATATATGGGAGATGAAGGTGAACATGCCTTAACCGATGGGTTTGGTCAAAGTGCCTCAGTAATTTAGTGGATAAGCATGCCGAGAGATAGTGAGTAGAATGATTGAGTGGTTCGACACTCTTTAGTCGACTGAACCGTGATAAAATGGAATACAATAGAAAGTATAATAGTAATGGATAAGATAGTGAGTAAATGAAGATGATTTCAAGATAATGGTGCAACGAAAGGTTGAATTTCACTAGGTAAACGGGGAAGCATAGTTTGAGAAACCCAACGTGATTCGGCCTTCTAAAGGTTATATATACATACAGCTTTTGGAAAGTTTATACATGATTTAACAATACTGGTTGTTAGTTCAAAGCACGTCACGTTGATTCACACGACGTGCTTTGGGGGGCAAATGTTACCCGGTACTGTGGCCCGGCTACAGGGCGACGGTAGTAGAGCTAATGGTTGAACCTGGATGGGACTTAAGCTAAGGATGGGTTGGAAATTTAAGTGGCTAGTGTGATTTGGGTTTGTTTCATACTATACAAGTTGGTTCGCCATGTCTGATGTTAGTCGGCGTGGTTGTGAGGCACAAGCATGCAAGTTGGACCGACATTGGAATGTGGATGTGGTGGGTCGGTCAAGAGTGGCTCGGCTAGAGTAGTTCGACCATGGTAATTCGGCTGCTCACCGCTCGGCCTTGAAGGGAAGATCGACACTCGACCTTAAAGAGGGAGTCATCGTTCGACCAATTCGAGACTCGGTGTGTTTGGACAAGAGGTGGTTCGGCCAATACTGTTCGGCAACATCATTCGGCCAATACCGTTTGGCAACATTGTTCGGCCAACATCGTTCGGCAACTTCGTTTAGCACGAGCGTTCGGTATAGCTATTTCAGAGCAACATGGGGGATTTGACTTATTCGTGGAGATCAATATCAAAGTAAGGGGTTTGGTATTGTTCCATGCCAAGTTCCACCATGAGTTGCTCCAAGTCTTTTGAGGGCTTACTTCGAGTTATTTGATTATCGATCACCGATCAGACATGATGGGTCGGTATTTCTCGGTCGGCATTTGACATTCACCGTGTCTCGTTCGGCATGCCTGGCTCGGTGCGCAGAAGTCACCTACTATGGGCTGAAGTACCTTGTTCCTGGGCCCACGGAGGAAGTCCAGCCTATCTTCGTCTATAAATAGAGTGGCATGGGTGTAGTGAAAAGGGACCTTTTTTTGAGAATACTTGGGAGACTCTACCATTTTCAAGGCTCATCTCTTTTCTGTTAAAACTTGTATTCAAGTTGTTGGTGTACGGATTGTATCTGCATTCAATTATTTGAAGAAGTGATAAAGATTACGATCAAAGTGGACGTAAGCAGTTATGCTGAACCACTATAATTCTGGTGTTCTTGTTTCTTACCGTTATTATTGCATTCTACTGTGTTATTTCTTAGTTTTAATTTACTTTCTTCATTAACCTCTCTACACATTCCCACTCAAGGGTGTTAGTGACCAATTTTGGTGCTAACAGTTGCCATTTTGTTTTTCTAGCCCAAGATCAATCTTAATTTTTACCTTGGACATGTCAACCTTCCATCTCTCTACCATGGAAATAGGATTGATTGGGCCGTAGAGCTCGTGACATCTTTCCTTAGGGACCGCTGATTGTCATCCAATACCTCCAGGGCCACGATCTTCTATGAATCAGGACCAATAATGGAGGTGGAGGAAAAGATTGTAGCGACCAATCCCATGGCAAAAGTGGCAAACTCGATGGAGATAGTAACGGGACCCAAGCTTTAAGTGATTGGAGGTGAAGGAGTAGGAATCGATGGGTGACCTGTAAGTTCACAAACAGTGATGTAAATATTAGTGACGGTATCACATAAGAACTAAAACTTCTCGAACGCTGAAGAGACTAGAGAAATACCTCCACTGGTCGATGTTTCTTTAGCAGGAGATACGGTAATTTCACCCTCCTCTATTACTGACTGCGTGGGTTGGGAAACAGATATAGGAATATAAGGCTCGTCTGTGATCATGGCGATGGAAGCCGGAGTAATAGTAAGGGCGGCCTTAGAGCAAGCCCTTTTGGATGTTGGAATATTCACTACATGATCTTGGACTTTTGGAAATGATGATTATGCATAGCCCGATACACTTGGACCATAGGAAGCTTCAATGGTAGATTCAGCACCGACTATGTCCTGTGCAGCTAGCATTTCTTTTCCTCTTCCAGCTTTTTGATGTCGTCGGCATCAAGGTATTTGGCTTCCAATTGGTCCTCGGTGAGGCCTTTACTGGATGCAGTCACGCTACACATTATCTCTTCCCAAGCATTGGCTAGAGTGACGGAGTAAATACATCCTAACCACTTTAGGTTCTTGAATTCGATTACACTGGTGAAGAACTGCACCTACTCTTTTGACTTAATTTGCTCGCTTAATGTCTCGGCATGATCAACCCGAGCCTCCGGTTTCTTTGCATTTTCAATCAGTAAGGTGGATTCAAGCTTCTCAATTTTGGCTCGGAGTTTTTGGATATCAGCTTCCTTGGCCTGAAGTGCCTTGTGTTTTCTTAGAGGGCTTGGTTCTAGTCTCGGTCCGCTTCTTGAGTTGGACATTTTCTTCATTAGTGGTCTTGGACTTTCATCACAATCATAGCTTGATTGTGAGTTTGTATCATCTCATCAACCAATTTTTTTATAGTTCTTTATCGATTCCTGGGCTTAATCCTTTTCTTTTATACTCTGGCTACTTCCCTGTTCTATTCCTCTATAATTTTATAATAACTCACATTTTCTGACTCAAATGATTGGACTTCAATTTGGTGGATTCTATTGATGACAAAGTGGGCGAAGGCAAGTTTATTCTACTCATACCCCTGGTTTTTAGCTCCTGGATTCCTCCGACCCTATAGTTGGCCTACTCCCTTTGAATATATTTAAGGTCACAATCAAACGTGACCCCAATCAGACAAAGGTTTGGGAAGGCTTCTTACATTATGTTGGTGAGGGTGGAGGTAGATCTAGACGAATAGGGACCTCCTTGGATTGATATAGTATGGAAACAATGGTGGTCAGAGAGAGCGGTGATGGAAATTTTTGGAAAGAAAGTTATGGTTGAAACTGAGGTGGAGGGAAGTTAGAGGAAATACCCATACGATCGATTTCACCCTAGAGGGGGGGTGAACAAGGTGATGCTATTAATTATGAAAATTAATTGCGGAAGCTTATAAAATAATTTCAACACAGATCACAGAATAATAGCAGCACACGTAATAGCAGAATAATAAATGCAGAAATAGAACGACACAGAATTTACCCAGCTTCGGCAAAACCCTGCCTACGTGCTGCGTCCAAGGTTTCTACTAGAAATTAAGTAGTCACACGCTTACATACGTAAACTCGCGACACCCGTTACCGACTAACCTAACTCTACGCTCAAAACTCTTCCACAATTCAGCCACTGAGTTGCGAATTCTCAAACTACGCCACGTAGTTTGTCCCTTAGTCACACGACTATAATTTACAATGGTTTAAAAAGAAATTACAAATTAAAAAAAATTAAAATTTAAATCAACCCTAATTTTAAACTAATGCCTTATAATTTATAAACTTTAAAAACAAAAGAAAGGGTCGTCCCCTTTTGCTCTTTTATATTATTATGGCCCGTTCCCTTGTATTTGATAATGGCGGCTTGCGTTTCTTGTTCGTTCCTCTTCCTTCAAAAAAAAGGGCTTTCGTGCAAAATCGAAGAAGCCGACTATGAATGATCGATTGAATAGATGGTTTAGCATTTCTTTTCTGTCAATCGATGGTCTTTGTTAATTACTTCGACTGCTTCAAATTTGATCGAGTTCGAGATGGCTTCGGTATGTAATTTATTCCTTTTTGCTTTCCAGTTATGCTTGATTGAACTCGATGGGATTTAGCCGATGACGATTTGTGGGTTTATATATGGATTCGATCTCCTTTATTTGCGTTCGTCTGATATTTTCAATATTATGCTTCGGCCATTTGATTTCATTTGGATGCTTGAGATTGACCTGACTTATTCAATTCGTTCTTTTTGTTGCTTGATTATCACGGTGTTGATTTCTGACTTGGTTTGTTTACTTGGCTATCACGGCACCGTTGAATTTCGTGGCCACCACGGCTTGGTTTGCATTTGACTTCGGTCATAGTTGAATCTCTGTCAATTGTTGATTTCGGCCACTTTACTTGGTTGCTTCATCATGTATACACTTTGATAATCATGTTGTATTATTTTGTTGATGACCCACGGCTTTGACTTGATTTTGACGATGTTGATTTACTTTGGCTATACTGTTCATATTGAATTGGTCATTTCATATGGCTTTGAGTTGACTTTGCTTGATCATAGTCACTTTTTTACTTTGTTGTATGTCTTATTTCCTTGAGTTCGCACTGTATGTTTTAGTAGCTGAAATTTCATTCATCATATATGTACATACAGGGTTTGTCATTTGATGTAGTGGCCAGTTGTAGTTTAATTATTGGTCTTGCAGCTTTGTTCATCATTGTGTATTGGCTTTACTTGCGGCCTTGACTTTGTTATACTTTGATTTGTGTCCGCACTGCATACTGTCATACTCCCATGGTATTGTTGCAGACCACTTTTGAACCTTCCTGACTTTGCTCTGTTGACATTTCCTTTGATATTACTTTCAAGTTAATTGTCTTGTGCAGTTGCTCATTGGAGCTGCTGTGTAATTCAATGATATGCTTGAAACTGATCTTTGTTTCCTTCACTGTCGTTGTTGCATTCATGTGTACATTAGTCTGAAGCTTGTGTTCATCTTGGCTTGTAACTGTGTCAAGTTGTCGTTTCATTGAGTTTGGTCATTTATGTTTCTCCGTGTTGTAGTATATATGAGCTTGATTCATATGTATGTTGTGCATTTGTAATTGACTAGCTGTCTTGGAGTTTCATACCATATATGTGTGTTCATGAATGTTTGCATCGACTTGTTTTGGTACAACTGCCCTTGTGCACTGTTGTTTGGTGTCATGTTAAATTGAGAACTTTTGTGTTGTATTGAGTTTGCTGGTGCATATGTTTGAATCTGAAGTATCTGAGCTACTGTCATGTTTCACTGTGACCTTCATGTATTTTGTTTATAGCCAGTTGCCTCTGGTTTGAGTTTTGCTTTCACTTGAGACTGTATGTAGTTGTTTGGTCATTTTTTAGGCAGTTTGCATATATGGGCTGATATGTGTTTGTGTACATATTCACTTGGTGGCATTTGGTTGCATATCTGATACAGCGCATCATGCTTTAGGTCGTAGGTCGCGTGCCTTAAGTCGCCAGCGACCTAGCGGGTTACAGCCTAGCGAGTTAGCGAGTCAACCAGGGTTCGAATGCTTGGCCTTAAGTCGGCTGCGACCTAGCGAGTCATGCCATAGTGGGTTATACCAACAGCAAACTATGTCGTCTGAGTGACCTAGCGAGTTTTGCCGCAGTTCTTTATGCCGCTATCTTTCTTAAGTCGCTGATTGCTTTTGTCGCTCACCATGATAGGTCGTTGACCTTAAGTCGCTCATCACTTAAGTCGCTCATTTCATTTTAGGTCGCTTCTAAAGCTTAAGCCGCTGATTTCTTAGGTCGTGGGAAGCTGGGCTATCTGTTAGGTCATTATGTTCGTATGTTGTAGGTTGCTATGGCGCTGTGTTGTAATTTTCTTAAGTTGTTTGTTGTTAAGAAGTGGGTCGTTGTAACATTGTTATGTCGTGTATTGATAAGTTGCAGGAATGTTGTAACGTGTTGGGTCGTAGGTCACTGATGTTAGGTCGGCTGTGTGTTGTAAATTTCCTATAAATAGGGGTGTGATGTCATTGTAAAAAGGAGTTGATTTTTGAATAAAATTTGTTTGTGTGCTTTTTGCCACTTTTGTTGAAGTTGAGTGTGATCTCCTTCTTCTTCCATCTTTGGATATTCGAGTGCGCTCGAATCAACGAATTTGAAGCCGATTCACGGAATCTCGTGCGCGAGATCAACGTCGAAGAATCATAGATCTTCTAACGCGAAATCGTGCGCGATCAACGTGTTGAAGATAGCTAGAATCCGGTATCTCAAGAGATCAACGGATTTGGGCATTTATCGTACTACCAGGTTTACTTGACACGAATTCATTCATGAGGAAGAAAGTTTGCACCAATTTGTATCAAAATATTATTAGCACGTCAAGTTTTGTCATTTCCGCTGCGTCAGTTTGGTATCAGAGCTAAGTAAGATCAAGGGAGATAGAGCCGATCTGAGAGCCAAGTCAATCCATATCAATTCAAAGCCGTGTAGTTCAGATCTAAGTTGAAGCCGAGTTAAACCAAGTTAGGCCGAGCCGAGCTAAGTCAGAGTCAAGTCGAGTTAGAAGGAAAAGAGATTGTTTGAAGATCATGCCTCCGAGACGTGCTAATCGATTTCAAAATGTTGAAGATGTGTATCGAAGGCAAGAAGCTGAACAGATGGAGCAGCGTATCAATGAAAAGTTCGATGAAGGTATTGGAAAGTTAGAGAAGTTGATGAAAGATATGAATTAGAGTCAAAAGAGAACTTCACCAGTTTCGAACCATAGTGGAAACCGGGTTTCACCATCGGTTTCGGAAGAAAGGAGAATGTCACCCCAATCTTATCGAGATAGAAGAGAATCATCAGTTTCAATGGAAAGAGAACACCATGAGTATCGAGGTGAAGAGAGAAGAACCCCACGTGGATTTGAAGATGATCCATATCGTGATGTTGAAAGACATAATAGAAGGGACATGCGTAGTCGTGGAGATATAGATGGACGAGATCGATATCGACATACATATGATTTTGAGGAATATGGTGATAGAGGAAGTATTCATTACTGAGATCGAGACCAAGTGCGGAATCGATATCTTGATTCAGAAAATGATAGTAAATGGAAATCAGATATGCAGATGGAAATTCCAGAATTCAAAGGTGGTATGCAAGCAGAAGAATTTCTTGATTGGTTGTCAAATGTTGAAGAATTTTTGGAATTCAAAGAGGTGCCTGAGAATAGAAGAGTTTAGTTAGTTGCTACAAGACACGGGGAAGAGCTATGGCATGGTGGCAGCAAACTAAATTAACACAGGAGAGAATGAGAAAATCTAAAGTTGTTACTTGGGAGAAGATGAGAAAGATGATGAAGCGACTTTCTTGCCATACAATTATCAATCTCTTATGTATCAACGTTTACAGAACTTGAGACAAGGGACGAGCACGGTGAATGATTATGCAGATGAATTTTATCAATTGATTGCAAGGAATGATATCATGGAAACAGAGGAACAGCTAACGGCTAGATATATTAGAGGGTTACGAATGCAGATTCAAGACATGGTGAATATGTTTAATCCAATGTCTGTCGCTGAAGCACATCAGAAAGCCTTAGCTTGGGAGAAACAAGGGAGACGAGGAGGTGGTGTGTTTACAATTTCTAACAACCAGAATAAGGATGCTAGTAGCAATGCTAATGTTTCCAAGCAGTCAGTAAACCACTTGTCAAAGAAGCCACTAAACCAAAGGTCAACGATAGTATCAAGTGCTACAATTGTCAGAAGTTTAGCCACAAAAGTAACGAATGTACAAAGCTAAAGAAGAGAGCATTGGTTGCAGAAGAATGTGAGTATGAGAATGTGGAAGCTGAGATTGATTATTCTCAACCATCGAAGTTTGATGATGATGAAGAAGTTGTGTCAGGAGATGAAGGATGTAACCTGATGATGGGGAGGTCTTGTTTAACGCCAAAGCAAGAGAATGATTCTAGTTGGCTAAGGAGCAATATTTTTCAGTCTACATGTACTATTTTGGGAAAGGTTTTGTCGGTTTGTTATCGATGCGGGAAGCTGTGATAACATTATTTCTGAAGAAGCCGTTACAAAGTTAAGCTTGAAGATTGAAAAACACCCTAGACCTTACAAATTGGCATGGTTGAAGAAAGGTGGAGAAGTGAAAGTGGGAAGGCGAGATTTTGTTACATTTTCTATTGGGAAGAAATACAAAGATGATATATGGTGTGATGTTGTTGACATGGATGTTTGTCACTTACTATTGGGAAGACCATGGCAATATGATAGAGCTGTACAACATAATGGTCGCACCAACAGCTACAGTTTCATGTTTGAAGGTACTCAAATGACTTTGGTTCCTAAGAAGCGTGAGCAAAGTGAAAGCAAAGCAGAGAGAAGGTGGAATCAACTAGCCCATTATCTTCGAAAGAATTTGTTGAAGAAGTGAAGGATAGTCCTGAAATGTTTATGTTGATTGGGTATGAAGCAAGTGAAGATGTTGAAATTCCTGAGGATGTTAAACCGGTATTGGATGAGTTTGAAGATGTTTTTCCCCTAGAATTGCCCAAGGAACTATCGCCGCTAAGGGGCATAAAACATCAGATTGATCTAGTGCCAGGTGCTATTTTACCGCATAGGCCACATTATCGTATGAGTCCGAAGGAGCATGAAGAGTTGAGGAGACAGGTTGAGGAATTGCTTGAGCAAGGGCATGTTCGAGAAAGTCTCAGTCCTTGTGCTGTACCAGCTTTGTTAGTGCCAAAGAAAGATGGTTCGTGGAGAATGTGTACGGATAGCAGGGCACTCAACAAAATAACTGTCAGATACAAATTTCCTATTATGCCAAGACTTGATGATCTATTGGATCAACTTAGTGGGTCTGTAATCTTTTCGAAGATTGATCTCAAGAGTGGTTATCATCAGATTCGTATTAGACCAGGTGATGAATGGAAGACAACATTCAAGACTCGAGAAGGATTATAGGAATGGCTGGTTATGCCGTTTGGCCTATCGAATGTACCAAGTACATTTATGAGGGTGATGAATCAAATTTTCAGACCTTACAATGGGAAGTTTGTTGTTGTTTATTTTGATGATATCCTGATCTATAGTGCAAGCACAGAGGAGCATATTCAACATTTGCGGAAAGTGTTAATTATTCTTCGTCAAGAAAAGTTCTATGCAGCAACGAAGAAATGCCTGTTTATGACGTCAGGTGTTTTATTTTGGGATATGTCGTGTCCAAGGAGGTAATACAGGTGGAACAGAGTAAAGTTGCCGCAATCAGAAATTGGCCACAGCCCAAAACTATAACAGAAGTCGGAAGTTTTCATGGGTTAGCTTCATTTTATCGAAGATTTATACTGCACTTTAGTAGTGTGATGGCTCCTGTTACAGATTGTATGAAGGAAAAGAATTTTTCATGGACGGAAGAGGCAGGATTTGCTTTTGAGCAAATCAAGGAACTTTAACCTCAGCACCGATTCTAGTGTTGCTGGATTTTCAGTTACTATTTAAGTTACATACGGATGCATCGAAAGTTGGAATTGGAGGAGTGTTGAGTCAGAAGGGTCGTCCAATTGTCTATTTCGGTGAAAAACTTTCTGGAGCAAAGATGAGATACAATACTTATGATGTGGAATTTTATGCGATTGTGCAAGCTGTGAAGCATTGGAGACATTACTTGTTCCATAAAGAATTTGTTTTGTATACAGATCATGAAGCGTTGAAACATTTACAAGGGCAGGATAAAATTGCAGCTAGGCATGCATCGTGGATAGCTTATTTGCAGCAATTTACATTCGTCGTGAAGCATAAGTCTGGAGTAACTAATCGCGTCGCAGATGCATTGAGTCGGAGGAATACTTTACTGACAACTACGCGAGTAGAGGTGATGGGTTTTGACTTGCTTCCAGATTTTCTTACATTGGATTCTTATTTTTCCAAGATCTTAGACCAAGACAAACAGGGAAGCATGGATGGATATATGCTGGTTGATGGTTTTCTATTCAGAGGAAATCAGTTATGTATTCCAGAATGCAGTTCACGAATGAAGATTATCAAAGAATTGCATGAGGAAGGACATGTGGGCTGCGACCTTACTATGCAGTTGATCGCAAAGTCTTATTTTTGGCCGTCAATGAGAAAAGAAGTTGAAGTTTGTTCAGAGGTGCCATATTTGTCAAGTTTCAGAGGAAACCGCGACAAATGCAGGTTTATATTTGCTGTTGTCTATACCTGCTAAGCCATGGGTGGATGTTAGCATGGACTTTGTGTTAGGTTTGCCGAGAACGCAACGTGGCAATGATTCTATCTATGTGGTGATTGATCGATTTTCAAAGATGGTACATTTTATTGCATGTAAGAAGACGACAGATACAGTTAATGTTGCACAGTTATACTTCAGAGAGGTCTATCGTCTTCATGGGTTGCCTGAATCTATTATTTCAGATAGAGACACTCGTTTTCTGAGTCATTTTTGGATGAGTCTATGGAGAATGGTCGGGACAAAGCTGAAATTTAGTAGTGCTTATCACGCACAGACGGATGGACAGGCGGAGGTTATGAACAGATCCGTAGGTAATCTATTGCGATGCCTCATGGATGACAATTTGAAGAGTTGGGGTTCGAATTTATGTCAAGCTGAGTTTGCACACAACCATGCAGTTAATTGAAGCACTAGGTTCAGTCCATTCCAGATCGTCTATTCAACAATCCCTAAAGGACTGCTGGGTTTATCTACAGTACCACGGCAGAAAGGAGTGATCAAACGGGCTAGTGATTTGGTGAAGGAATTGCAAGAATGCCACAAGGTTGTGCAGGAACGATTGCTTAAGGCGAACAAGAAATATAAGCAATCCGCAGATACTAAACGACGACATGCTGACTTCAAGGAAGGAGATTTTGTGTATGCAGTGTTAACCATGGATCGATTTCCTGTTGGAACTTACAACAAGCTAGCTGCTAGAAGGATTGGTCCTTTGGAAATCGTGAAGAAGATCGATGAGAATGCATATCAGTTAAGATTGCCAGATCATATTCATACTGCTGACATTTTCAACATCAAATATTTGATTCCATATCATGAGCACAAGCTTATCGAGGAAGAGGAAAGTGTGAATTCAGGGTCGAATTCTTTTCAACCAGGGAAGGATGATGCTGCGCATCATGCTTTAGGTCGTAGGTCGCGTGCCTTAAGTCTCTCATTTCATTTTAGGTCGCTCCTGAAGCTTAAGCCGCTGATTTCTTAGGTCGCGGGAAGCTGGGCTATCTGTTAGGTCGTTATGTTCATGTGTTGTATGTTGCTATGGCGTTGTGTTGTAATTTTCTTAAGTTGTTTGTTGTTAAGACGTGGGTCATTGTAACATTGTTATGTCGTGTATTGATAAGTCGCAGGAATGTTGTAACGTGTTGGGTCATAGGTCGCTGATGTTAGGTCGGCTGTGTGTTGTAAATTTCCTATAAATAGGGGCGTGATGTCATTGTAAAAAGGAGTTGATTTTTGAATAAAATTTGTTTGTGTGCTTTTTGCCACTTTTGTTGAAGTTGAGTGTGATCTCCTTCTTCTTCCATCTTTGGATATTCGAGTGCGCTCGAATCAACGAATTTTAAGCCGATTCACGGAATCTCGTGCGTGAGATCAACGTCGAAGAATCGTAGATCTTCTAACGCGGAATCGTGTGCGATCAACGTGTTGAAGATAGCTAGAATCCGGTATCTCGAGAGATCAATGGATTTGGGCATTTATCGTACTACCAGGTTTACTTGACACGAATTCATTTCGTGAGGAAGAAAGTTTGCACCAATTTGTATCAAAATATTATTAGCATGTCAAGTTTTATCATTTCCGCTGCGTCAATATCCATCACTGCACCATTTAATTGTACTTGAATTTTATGCTCGACGGTTTTATGATGTTTTGTAGCGCACCTGAGTTGAATCCAGTTTGTAGCTCGAATTTGACATTGTGCTGAAAGTTGTGACATTATTTTATTGCACTTGAGTTAAATCCGGTATTTTGGATCTGACCTGTGCTCATCTGTCCCTGTAAATTTATCAAGTGTATATATCGATGTGCACGGCCTTGTGGCATATACAGTGATACACTGTGTATGTCACAAGCTGTTCGTGTATGATGAATTGAAAATTAAATGATGACGAACAACCCAAATAACTGAGGCAAATATTATTTTCAAAATTCATATTTTATTTTATACTGCAAAAATATTTCCTTTTCAATTTTACTACGCTGGATTCAGTTTGGAGTGAAGTTGAAGATAAAATACGAGTTGAGTGAATGAATGATATGTAGTGAGGTCAGATGTAAATTAGAAATTGTGATGTAGTCAAAGTTGTACTGTAATTGAAATTGAATATATAGTGAGAGCTTGAACTTTATACTATTCAAAGGTTGTAATAAATATTTTTTTAAATAAAAATTGTGTTTGAATTTGAATACTGTGCCATTTATTTTTATTCAGCAAATATTTATTTAATCTATGAGAAATAAAATAGTACATTAACAAATTCATTTACACGAATATATATATGTTTATTATCATCAAATAAAAATCATATAATCACATATTCAATAATCTCCCCCTTTTGATGATAACAAACATATATTTAAGATTTTGAATATGTTAAATGTATTTGATCATTGATATACTCTAATTGCTCCCCCTATTTAAATGCTTCCTCATTACACAAAGCTCCCCTTACAAATATGCATACAATTAAAAATATGCAAATGAGCCTAGATGCAAATGGAAAATATTTGACATTTACTTGATTTTATTTGACAAAATCTTAACTTTTCTCTTCCCCTTTTGTTATCAGCAAAAGAGTAATAGTGTTAGAGAAAATAGAGATAAAGTGATCGATATTAATCCAACATTAAAACTCAATTGATTATAAATATTAAATTTCAATAAAAAATCAAACAAAAATCATAAATACTTTGTTAGGCGCATAATCCACTTTTAGAATGATGCGATTGATGTCATCATATAAAACCATATAGTTGTGTCTATTTGTGGTATATTTATATCAGGAATTTGAATATCTACTAACCATGCATAACCGTTAGGACTTTTAAATGAGATTAGTAGTATTCCAATTTTATTTTTTAAAAATGAATTCAAGTATCTTCTAACCACGCATAACCGTGAGGACTTTTAAATGGGATTAGAATCAACTTGTTTATTTTAAAAATCAATTTTGATATGCGTTCCATACATGCATAACCGTAAGGACTTTTAAATGAGCATGGAAGCACGTAATAAATTCCAAGTAATTCACCCATGCATAACCGTGAGGACTTTTAAATGAGAGTGAATACTTTTATATATTATATATTAAAAGAAATATAAAATGAAAAACAAATGATTCTTGTTTAAAGCACCACATATCGACAAACTATATAGAATTTTGATCAGCGATGGTCGTTAGAAATATGATAGAAATAGAGATGATCATGGAATTTTTACCAACAAAAAGTTTTATAACTCTTGTTTAAATTTCTAAAGAAATTTACTAATTATACTGTCTCGAGTTATAATGTATGATTAATATTAACACTCATCACTTTTTCAATCACTGTTCATCTTTTCGATAATCATTAGGGAGTCAGATTAGTCAATGTAATCATTTAAAATCAAATTCAAAAATAATTATAAAATCAATTTTTCTAAAAATGACCAATCTGAAAACAAGGTCAAAAATGATTTTTTAGAAGGGGTTTTATAAGAAAATTTTCTGCTATTTGAAAATTATTTGAAATGAAAAATATGCTGATATTTTCTTTGAAAAACAATGCAGTTACTAAATGTCTCAGCAAATCACGTTTCACTAGTAATTTTTCTATCAACTAGGCTACCAGTGTAATCTGCATCTGAATTTCTTTTTCACTCAAAATTATCACTAATTGAATTTGATAGACCAGACCATGAAGTGTACAACAAAAAAATTCTCAAAATCATTGACATTCTCTTGAATTTGAATTGAAGCCGTGTAAATAATCTAAAAACGTGAATATATAGTTAGCCGTAAAATAACCAAATGTATTATGAACCAATAAAACACTATCATTGATCCAAACTAATATATATATGAAGTAGGTCAAAGATTTCAGAGATTTTTATAGTGTTTTTGGCATAAGAATATAATTGGCCAACAATTTTGAATAAGTCAGAATCATTATCATCAATTATTTCACTATCAATAACTGGCTGAATCAAATCAGATATGGTGCAGATTATCACATTAATATATCGTTCAAGATGAATATACCATTACCTCTTTTACCTTTACGATATATTATTTTTTTCGTTGTTGCCCACAGTGATTCTGTCACCTTTATACTAGGCTAAGGAACTTTGATTTGTCGCTCGGTGTGCCCTTGGAACAGCCAGAATCCAAGTGACACTATTGTTGTTCCTTAGCCTGCCACCACACCTACACGAGAAAAGATTTTTGTGACCTATTTGTTTTTATAGGTCCGTGGTTGTTAGTGGCAGAATATTTAGAAAAATAATTTTGTGGAGACCCAAAACTATTTATAATTGTTCCCTTCGGCACCCAAATTTGTTTAACTTTGAGATATTTTATATCTGTGCCATTTGGAACCCAAATCGGTATAGTTTTCACATGTTTGGGTCTATACCAACAATTATTTTGATTGTGTCCTAATTTTCTACAAATTGTGCACATTGAATTTTCTTGATTAATCTTACTTTCAACATTTTCAGATTGATTATATCCAAGTCCTTGTCTAACTGTATTAACAATTTGTTTCCCTAAGAGCATATTCAACGATTTTTCATTGTTGGAAAAATTTTCTAAAGTCGTTGACAATTGTTGGACTTGTGTTTTAAGAGATTCATTTTCGTTTAACAATTGTGTGCACTTTTTAATAAAATTCTCTCTCCCAGTATTTTCATTCTCTTTCAAAATCAGAATTTCATTTTCAAGTGATTTTATATTAATTTCTGATTTTTTAATTTCTTCTTCAAACGTTGGACACTTATCACACTTAGGGATCCTACTTTGATAGGTTTTAACTAATTGGTCAAGTTGCTCATCTAATTCTACCAAAGTGTCTTTTTGTGATTCAAGTTTGGCATACTTCTCCCTAAGTCGTTCAAAACAGCCATTTACTTCGTGGAAATATATAAGTAATTCTGAGTGAGTGAGTTTTGATACCTCGCTTGGATCGTCATCGTCGCTATCAGTTATATTTCCTTGAAGGCACATATCTACTTTCTCACTTTCACTGCTAGTGCTTTGCTTATCTTCATCACTTGTATTCCACGTGGCTGCAAAACTTCTCCTTTTTGATTTCTTTTCAAAGTCGCGTCGATTTTGAGGACAATTGGACTTGATGTGTCCGGGTTGGTTGCACTTATGATAGATGATCTTCCATTCTTCTGAGTAGTCTAGTGCTTTGCCTATTCTGCTTTTCAATTTTTGAATTTGAGCTGGATTTCTGTATTTGTAATTCCACCTTTTGAATTTCTTTATTAACAGCTCCAATTCTGCATCTCCATCAGCATCATCGTTATCATCATCACTTTTGGTTGTTCTTTTGAGAGCTATTGATTTCTTTTGAGTATCTCCTCCTTCACGCTCTTCCTTGAATTTCATTTCTAGCTCATAAGTGGTAAGATTTTCGATGAGTTCTTCAACTTTCATCTGTTTCAAATCTTTTGATTCTTGAATGGCAGTCACTTTTGTTTCAAATCTTTATGGAAGGACTCTGAGGATTTTTCGGACTATTTCCAATTCCGTGTATGATTTTCCGAGAGCTTTTGATTTGTATACGATATTGGAAAGTCATCCATACATCTTTTTGATATTTGCTTCCTTCTCCATTGTGAAGTTCTCGTATTTACTGCTTAGCATGGCAAGGCGAGATTCTTTGACTTGGGATGTTCCTTCGTGAGTCACTTCTAGTGTGTGCCATATTTCCTGCACAGTTAGACAATGTGAGACACGATTAAATTCAAATTGATCTAATGAACAGATAATAGAATTCATAGCTTTAGCATTAGAATTTTGTAATTTATCTTCTAGTTCTGTATATTGATCCTTTGGTTTCTCTATTTCTTGATTATCCACAGTTATAGTTGGTGTTCTATAACTTGTCTCAACAATATTCCAAGCGTCAATGGTTTTCAGAAAAATTTCCATCCTATTTTTCCAGTAAGCATATTCACCATTGAACATTGGTCGTCTAACTATGGATTGACCCTCAGCAAAAGCAGTATTAAAAGAAGCCATTTTCAAAATTCAAATTTTTAAAACAAAAAATTGGTTTTTGTAAAATTAAATTTTTAAAAACAAAAACGGCTTTTGCACCTAGCTCTGATACCACTTGTAGGATCGATTTCACCCTATAGGGGGGGATAGGGTGATGCTATTAATTATAAAAATTAATTGCAAAAGCTTATAAAATAATTTCAACACAGATCACAGAATAATAGCAGCACATATAATAGCAGAATAATAAATGCAGAAATAGAACGACACAGAATTTACCCAGCTTTGGCAAAACCCTGCCTACGTGCTGCCCCCAAGGTTTCTACTAGAAATTAAGTAGTTACACGCTTACACACGTAAACTCATGATACCCGCTACTGACTAACCTAACT
Source organism: Allium cepa (assembly GCA_030765085.1). Classification (NCBI taxonomy): domain Eukaryota; kingdom Viridiplantae; phylum Streptophyta; class Magnoliopsida; order Asparagales; family Amaryllidaceae; genus Allium; species Allium cepa. The sequence continues at coordinate 218,649,055 of CM060929.1, forward strand.
TTACGCTCAAAACCCTGCCACAACTCAGCCACTGAGTTGCGAATTCTCAAACTATGCCACGTAGTTTGTCCCCTAGTCACACGACTAGAATTTACAAAGGTTTAAAAGAAATTACAAATTAAAAAACAATTAAAATTTAAAACAACCCTAATTTTAAACTAATGCCTTATAATTTATAAACTTTAAAAACAAAAGAAAGGGCCGTCCCCTTTCGCTCTTTTATATTATTGTGGCCCGTTCCCTTGTATTTGATAATGGCGGCTTTCGTTTCTTGTTCGTTTCCCTTCCTTCAAAAATAAGGGCTTTCGTGCAAAATCGAAGAAGACAACTATGAATGATCGATTTAATAGATGGTTTAGCATTTCTTTTCTGTCAATCGCTGGTCTCTGTTAATTACTTCGACTACTTCGAATTTGATCGAGTTCGAGATGGCTTTGGTATGTAATTTATTCCTTTTTGCTTTTCTGTTATGCTTGATTGAACTCGATAGGATTTAGCCGATGACGATTTGTGGGTTTATATATGGATTCGATCTCCTTTATTTGCGTTCATATGATATTTTCAATATTATGCTTCGGCCATTAGATTTCGTTTGGATGCTTGAGATCGACCTGACTTATTCAATTCGTTCTTTTTGTTGCTTGATTATCAAGGTGTTGATTTCTGACTTCGTTTGTTTACTTGGCTATCACGTCACCGTTGAATTTCGTGGCCACCACGGCTTGGTTTGCATTTGACTTCGGTCATAGTTGAATCTCTGTCAATTGTTGATTTCGGCCACTTTACTTGGTTACTTCATCATGTATACACTTTGGTAATCATGTTGTATTATTTTGTTGATGACCCACGGCTTTGACTTGATTTTGACGATGTTAATTTACTTTGGCCATACTGTTGATATTGAACTGGTCATTTCATATGGCTTTGAGTTGACTTTGCTTGATCACAGTCACTTGTTTACTTTGTTGTATGTCTTATTTCCTTGAGTTCGCACTGTATGTTTTAGTAGCTGAAATTTCATTCATCATATATGTACATACAGGGTTTGTCATTTGATGTAGAGGCCAGTTGTAGTTTAATATTGGTCTTGCAGCTTTGTTCATCATTGTGTATTGGCTTTACTTGTGGCCTTGACTTTGTTATACTTTGATTTGTGTTCGCACTGCATACTGTCATACTCCCATGGTATTGTTGCAGACCACTTTTGAACCTTCTTGACTTTGCTCTATTGACATTTCCTTTGATATTACTTTCAAGTTAATTGTCTTGTGCAGTTGCTCATTGGAGCTACTGTGTGATTCAATGATATGCTTGAAACTGATCTTTGTTGCCTTCACTGTCGTTGTTGCATTCATGTGTACATTAGTCTGAAGCTTGTGTTCATCTTGGCTTGTAACTGTGTCAAGTTGCCGTTTCATTGAGTTTGGTCATTTATGTTGCTCTGTGTTGTAGTATATATGAGCTTGATTCATTTGTATGTTGTGCATTTGTAATTGATTAGCTGTCTTGGAGTTTCAGACCATATATGTGTGTTCATGAATGTTTGCATCGACTTGTTTTGGTACAAATGCCCTTGTGCACTGTTGTTTGGTGTCAAGTTGAATTGAGAACTTTTGTGTTGTATTGAGTTTGCTGGTGCATATGTTTGAATCTGAAGTATATGAGCTGTTGTCATGCTTCACTGTGACCTTCATGTATTTTGTTTATAGCCAGTTGCCTTTGGTTTGAGTTTTGCTTTCACTTGAGACTGTATGTAGCTGTCTGGCCATTTTTGAGGCAGTTTGCATGTATGGGCTGATATGTGTTTGTGTACATATTCACTTAGTGGCATTTGGTTGCATATCCATCACTGCACTGTCTGATTGTACTTGAATTTTATGCTCGATAGTTTTATGATGTTTTGTAGCGCACCTGAGTTGAATCCAGTTTGTAGCTCGGATTTGACCTTGTGTTGAAAGTTGTGACATTATTTTATTGCACTTGAGTTGAATCCGGTATTTTGGGTTTGACCTGTGCTCACCTGTCCCTGTAAATTTATCAAGTGTATATATCGATGCGCACGGCCTTGTGGCATATACAGTTATACACTGTGTACGTCACAAGCTGTTCGTGTATGATGAATTGAAAATTAAATGATGATGAACAACCCAAATAACTGAGGCAAATATTATTTTCAAAATTCATATTTTATTTTATATTGCAAAAATATTTCCTTTTCAATTTTACTGCGTCAATATTTATTTTTGCAGATTGCTCAGATGCTGGATTCAATTTGGAGTGAGCTGAAGATAAAATACGAGTTGAGTGAATGAGTGATATGTAGTGAGGTCAGATGTAAATTAGAAATTGTGATGTAATCAAAGTTGTACTGTAATTGAAATTGAATATATAGCGAGAGCTTGAACTTTGTACTATTCAAAGATTGTAATAAATATTAGTTTGAATAAAAATTCTGTTTGAATTCGAAAACTGTGTTATTTATTTTTATTCAGCAAATATTTATTTAATCTAAGAGAAATAAAATAGTACATTAACAAATACATTTACACGAATATATATATGTTTATTATCATCAAAAAAAAAATTATAATCGTATATTCAACAATACCGTGGTGGTCATGGAGTCTTTGCACCATTTCTTTTGGTCATAGGATTCTTTCCCCTTCGTATATCTTTTCTTTCTATCTTTTTCTACCCGGCGGCCTCCTTCTGCTCGACATTCTCTTTCTTTCCTCCATGCTTTCTCTTTATATAATACATTTTCTTCATTAGAGCTAGAGTGAGATGGGTATGATTCAGGAGTTAATCTCCTTGGTTTGGAAACACCAGAGTGAAGGTACCTAAAGCGGTCTCTTCCTATCTTGCATGAAGCAAAAGATAAGGAAACACATTAACATTGTAGCATGAGAATAAGGAAGCATGTAAAGTATGAGTGTTCGTGATGCTAGAAATGTGTGTAATGTTGGTATTGCCTTATGTACTCTACATGCCGTGTTCAGAAGGATGTAAGGAAGGAGTTTCGCCTCCCTCAACTAGGAGGCCCTCAGATGGGAAGTTGAATCCTGAAGGACAATCTTTAAGAAGATCTTCAATCGAGATTTCAAGATCACTTAGCGAGTCAAAGATATTTTCTAAGTAACTGACTAGAGGATTCTCCTTGATTATTGTAATTGTGCTTAGTTTAATAGATTGGTTGTAGGTCTTGATAGTTATTCACTTCGGGCATAATGAAGTGGGAATATCGGTCCCTTTTGGAGGCGTCTCTCCGTACGACTTGTCTCCCTTTTGATCGAAGTCCTCGTTGTTGTCGTCTTCTTCGTCACCTTCTCTATCTCCTTTTTTCTCTTCTCCTTCTTCTTCTCATGATTCTCTTCCTTATCCTCCCTCATGAATAGTTTCCATCTCCACTTCTCTTCCCATTCTACTTGTACATTGCGTAATATATTTGCATGTACTGTTCTTTTTACGGGTTCATCGATGCTCGCCATGCCTGGTGGGCCTTCAATGCCCCCTTGGATATCTTCACTGGAGTTGCAAATAGGGGAATAAGACTAGGTGGACACCTTGGACACTCTTGGTGGAACTTTGGCCGAAATAGCGAATCATTCAGGATGTAGGAGACCACATTGATGAAGATTCTCATTTGTCAAGAGGTAAGAGGTGGTGTAGAATCGAATGCTGACTCTTTTAAAGGCCTTTAGGGTCTCGGAGTGCACTTCACTTGTGTCTCGAGAAAGAATATCTGTGAAGAGAGCGGATAAGAAGTTAGACACTTGGAGGGTCAGAATCCAAGTACGAGGATAATGGAAAGGAAGAAATCTAACTTTCGGATGGCCAAATTCGAACAAAAACTACTCATTTTTGAAATATGATCGTTTGTTGTGAAGCGCCTCTATCACTTTGCATCGACACTGGCTTCTATGATCATGAAAGATGGTAACACACACCATTTTTTAAAGATTAGGAGTTGTATTATCTCCCCAAAAATTGGAGGTCGGTGGAATTGGTTCATGAGTAGGAAACATACAAGGATCTCAACAAGGCCCATCCATTAGGGTGGACTTGAGTAGCAGTAAGCCCAAGCTTTTGAACAGACACGTGAATGGATTGAAGAGCGGTACAGCATCACCTAGTCACTTGTACTTGTTGCAAGTTGTGTAGCCCTATGGAGGATTGTGTGCTCGTTGGTTAACTTCTAGGAGCAGGATGTCACTCTTCGGAATTTTGTGTTGAAAGCATATAGTTTGGAGAGACTTGGTAGTTAGGACTATCAGCATTTGTCTGAGAAGATTGTCTAGTACTCTTAAGCCAACCTGTTCATTAAGAGGAGGAGGTTGATTCTAGATTAGATCTGCTATTACCATTATCCTCTGTAGCTCAGCGGTGATTGAACGTTTGAATCCGACAACCGTGGATATCGAGGCTTGAACAGTGGTCGAGGCAGCCTCGGGAGGAGTTAGCAGCCTAGCGCTGGTGCTGGATCTAGGTGAATGGAGAGTCATTCTGAATTGGAAAATCGACAATGAATATGGTCAAGTATGTTTTATTTTGAAATTTTATTTTAGTGTTAACCTATTTCATCGACGCCTAGAATCCAACTAAAGTCGATGTGTCTTTATCAATCAGATTCTGAATGTCAACTGGGGTAATTGAAAGTGTCAATCTGTGTAGTGTTTGTCCTCTGTTCCATACCCGATGAACTAACCATTCTGTGTAGATAGCCCGCTAGTGCTCGAAAACAAGTTTCGCCTTACGATGGAACCGTGTGTCGGATCTTACTTCTTACCGTAGAATAATTGATAATAGAATCGTTGTCCATAGCGAAGCGAAGCATTCTTTTGTAGAAACACATAAATGAAGCAACTGGAAGTGTTGTATGATGGAATTGTTCGAACACCGAGTGCGTTCGACATGACCGTTCTTTGGAAAGAACCGTGGGTTATAGTGTAATAGATCTTAAGGCTTCTTTAAAACTAGAGGGGGGTAAATAGTGTTTTATAACTTTTATGAATCATTTTAACTTTGTTTCAAGATTTAAATCAAATCACAAATTATCAACACGGATCTACTAGTTAAGCAGTCACAGATGCAACCATAGAAAAATATAGAAGCAAAGTAAAGTAAGAGAGATGATAGTAAGAATTCTATATTTGTTTGGATTAACCAATCCTGCATCCAGTCTCGTAAAATAATGCACATGTTCCTTTTCAATCGCCTACTTTAACCAGGTAGTCGGCAAATAAGAATACAATCTCGATTTCAAGGCTACGAGACATACCTTCCTGTCTTATGAGTCTGGGGTATACTCTCTTGATTTTCTGGGCAACTAGATTACCCACTGGATTTAAATGGGCTACTAAGCACATCCACTTGATTTAAACGGGTAACAAGTACATCCTAATAAATAAGAGTAGAGTTGTTGATTCCAAATACAAATAGCTTTACTTGGGATACAAGATATTTTATATCCCTTATGATAGCTGTTTAATCTTTGAGTTTATAGAGAGAATGCTTCCAAAGTAGTAGATAATTTATAGAGAATCAATCTAGTAGGGTATGAATTTATTCCATGTAGTTTTGAAGAATGTAGTAAATAGATTTCAAGAAATATTTCAAGAGATAAGGAGTAAGAAAAAAGTAAGAAAATTTAGTTAGAAAATTCATTTACATTCCCCTTTATATAGTGAATGAACATATATATCCATTCGCAAAGAGGTGCATCCAAAAGACACTTCTTTTCAAATATTAAAAAACAACGAATGGTCGTTATGTCAACATATCTAGGAGGGGTATCTCGATATAACTTTATAAATTTTGGAATATGATTTTCTTTTTAAACATTTATATTTTTTGTAAAATAATTTAAACATAGTTTTAAATATTTTGAACATATAAATTTTTTAGAAAATATTTGTAAAAATATATTTTAAGTTTTAATAATTTATTTTGATTAAATATCAAAGATCAAAATTCTATGATAAAGATCAGAATTTGCTTTCAGGAACTTTAATAATTTATTCTACTAACTCATAACTAAACACTAAAGTCTTGAGCTCTTCAAATCTTTGTCTTTAAACTCACGAGTCTTGATCATCTCTGAATTTTGAACTTTATTCTTTATACTGACCAATCTTCAAGTTTTATCATTATGTACTTGTGTAATATTCTGCAATATACAATATATAACTTGGAAAAACATTAGTATCTGTATTTATATGGTTATTATCGTCAACATCAATATATGAGGTATTAACAATCTCCTCCTTTTTGATGATGACAACCATATAAATATTTATGTATATAAAATACAATATAACTCTCCTCGAGTTAAATAACTCTCCTCGAGTTAAATAACTCTCCTTTAGTTTATGCTTGTGTTATCTTTTATATTCTTCCCCCCTTGGCCATTAGCGAAAATGGGCGAAAAATAAACTCCCTCTATATGTGATATGCTAATGAATTATGGAGTCAAAATCAATATTTAAATTCAAAGCAATTTTTAAAGATTTAAACTATAAACATAATTGTGATTAGATTATATGTAAGACATATATTTATGGAAATACTAGTCCTTTAAATATGGTATAGGACATATAATCAAGACGTATCTTGAGTAATGGTTAAATTCTAAGTCATATACTAAATATTGAAGACAATAAATAAGACAAGACAAACTTTATTGACAAACCAAACTATTATACAATCAAAATAATCCTAAACAAACTCAGTCAAACCATATCCAAACTTAACTATATACATAAAAAAATAAACCAAATTAAACAAACTTCATACAAATCAATGTTTCTATTTGATTATTGGAGACTTATGGATATAACAATTGGGATAGTGTAGGAAAAAATTTCCTTCTTTTCCATAAGGTTTCCATTATAGTCAAAGAGAACTTCTCCTACACACTTAACCTCGTCGGCATCTATATCATCGTCTTCCTAGTCTTGCTCATTATTTATGGAGTTATGAATGACAAGATTGGGGATATCTTCCTCAATCACTATTGGATTAGCCCCGTTGTGAAAGAGATGCTTTTGAAGGTTTAGGAGAATTTTGCCTTATTTCTCTCGTTCTTTCAAGAGGCAAATTTGAACAGCTGCTATTTCAGAAAGCATGTTAATGACATGCTTCAGATCATCATCAATTTTGATGACTTTGGCTAAAGTGGTGTTTTGAAAGGGTCCTAAATGGGAAAAATTGAAGTTTATAGGGGTAGATTCCTCTCTTGGCCTTTTGGAGTTTGAAGGATCCATGAATATACTTTTTAATTTGAGTTAGAAAAAGACTGGGAAATGAGAGTAAATTTGAAATTTACTAGTTATATAAATAGAGTTCAAATTTTGAATTAAAGAGGAAAATGCAGTTTTCAAAAAACCGTCAAGTATGTCGACATATATAAAAAGCATATGTTAACATATGCACCTAAAATGTTTTTTATTTTCTTTTTATTTTTATCAATAAAATCTATTATATTTAGATTTCTTTGAAAGAACATATTCCTAGCTCTCTTCTTAGTTTACTGAAGGCAATTTGTACTAAAGGTTTTACTAAGATATCAGCTATTTGATTTTTAGTATTTACAAATTCGAGTCAATTAACTCATTTATTTAGATTGTCTCTTAGAAAATGATGTCATATGTCTATATGTTTGGTCCTAGCACGATCTGTTGGGTTCTTAGACAAATTATATTGGTGATTGTTTTAGATTTAAACAAAAATCTTTTAAAGTTTATTGCATATAGATAACTTATGAACATGCTAATGCAGTTGAGATATATTCTGCCTCTGTTGTGAATAGAGATACAGAATTTTATTTTTTACTAAATAAGAAAACAAGAGAGTGTCTTAAACGTGACAAATTCCACTTGTACTTTTTCGGTCTGATTTGCGTCCAGCATAGTCAGCATCACTGTATGTTATTAAGTTAAAAGAGTCTTCTTTTGGGTAGAAGAGTCCATAGTATAGTGTGTTGTTTGCATATCTTAGAATATGCTTTATGGCTTTTAGATGAGCTTCCTTAGGTTGAGATTGATATCTTCCATAGAGACATATATTATGCATCATATTAAGTCCACTAGCTATTATATAAAGCAAAGATCCTATCATACCTCCATATAGTTTTTGATCTACATCTTTTGAATTTTCTTCCTTATTTAGTTTTCCATTAGTTATCATGGGAGTTGGCTTACCACTTGTATTAGACATACCAAATTTCTTTACTATTTCCTTATCATACTTTTATTGACTTATAAATGCACCATTACTTAATTTTCTTATTTGTAATCCTAAAAAAAAGGTTAGTTCTCATATATGACTTATTTTAAATTCCTTAGTCATTATATTAGAAAATTCTTTACTTAACTGTTCATTTATTGATCCAAAAATAATATCATCTACACATATTTGCATAAGTTGAATATCATTATTATTTCTTTTAATAAATAGCGTACTATCTACTTTTCGTATTATGAAGTTAGATTGGATTAAATAAGATTTAAGTCTTTCATGTCATGCTCTAGGAGCTTGTTTTAATCCATATAAAGCTTTCTTTAATTTATAAACATGATTTAGAAGTTTTTCATCTTCGAAAAGTGGGGGTTATTCTACATAAACATCCACTTTAACAAAACCATTCAAAAATGCACTTCTGATATCCATTTAAAGTATTTAAAATTATTATGGTTCACAAAATCAAGTAAATTCTAATGGCCTCTAATTTAGCTACATGCGCAAAAGTCTCATCAAAATAAACACCGTCCTCCAGACTATAATTTTAAGCAACTAGCCGTGCTTAATTTCTACTGCCTTCTCCTTGTTCATTCATTTTATTTTTATAGACCTACTTGGTTCTAATCACAAATTAATTTTCAAGTTTTGGAACTAATTCCCAAACATATTTTTGGCAAACTAATTTAGTTCTTCTTGCATAGCAAGAATCCATGATTCATCAAATGATGTTTTCTTTGGATTTTTAAGTTCATTAGTTGAGGTAAATGCTACATTACTCATTTTATTTAATTGATTTCTTGTTTTTTTGCAAATATTTGCGGAGAACTATACAAATATTTGCATGTTTTCAAAAAAAAAATTACTTTGATCATAAAAACATGCTCAGATTTAATTTTCGACAAAAAACGAATTTTTTTTACTGAAATAAAAAATAACAGCGTAATGTAAAATAAGTTTTTAGGAAGAGTTTTCCATGTATTAAATCTGAAAATAAGGGGCAGAACTAAACTTCAGATTTGTATTTTTTCTAGTCAAAACTACTATAGTACTAAAAGTATGAGTATTTGAAGTTCATATGATTATGTAACGAATCATTTTAGCACCCTCCTATGTATAAACATACACATACATTTATGAATGTGTGCCTTCTAATCGAATTCTTTAGAATTTTTTCTTAAATTATTTAATATATCTTCAACATAATTATTTAAGCAAACGTAATGGAAATGGTTTGGGCTCCAAACCAGATTGGACCCGTGCATACTCATACATTTACCTTAAAATATCACCAACAGCCTTTGATTCAGACGTAATACGACGGGGGAGACTCAGTTGAATACTAAGAAAAATATTCGGTGGTCAATTCAGTATTCTGAATTGGCCACGTACGCCCAGTCCTGAACGTGTATTAAATAAACGTCCAGAATTGAACGTCTATTGTATGAGATTTAGCAAACAGTAGAAAACAAAATGAATGACCTGTGTTAGTACAAATTTAATTTATTAAATACCTAAAGTAAATAAGGTAAATAACATGTGTCAGTGCATATTCGATATATTAAATACGGTTGAAAGTATAAAAGAATTTCTTACACCTATGTATTGGCCTCTCTCCAATTTAAAGGGCTGAACGTTTCACCGTTCGAGATGCTCTTGTGAGCACCGTTTAAGGAGTTTTTACAGGTTGTTTAACCGTACAAATGGCATAGAGGAAATCTTCTGCACTTTAGTATCAGATTATTTTGTAATAATAGAAGAAACAGAGAGAGAATATTGGATATTTTGGCTTGTGCTGGCAGTGTATCGCTTTTGTTTCTTACGAATGTCCATCCTTCTTCCTTCTCGTAGCTTGATTTCCCGCAGCATTATCAGCTGTTGTAGAAGGATTTGGGTTTGGATTAGCAGAATTGGGACTGTGTCAGCAGCTCTGGATGCACAAGCCAATTTAGGGCTTCTAGAATTACCGGATACATACACTAGTAAGCATGTATTTAGCGACTGTTATTTTTAATGAATTATATGCAGACGGAAGTCATTTAGCAAAATTATCGGCTAATTCAACCGAAAAAGTACAAGTTAATTGACAAATTTGGATATAGCTGTACAAATTTAGCATTGAATACATTATGTTTCTTGTTAAGGTATGATGTTCGATTAATTTAGTATTGCACAAATCATGGTTTCCTAACGCGACAACGTCTAGGACTCCTCTTTTGTTTCCCAAAAAAAAGTTTTAGCCAGAAAAGGAAATAGTTTATCCAAACACCTAGCAAGAACTTTTAATTGCTACTTTTTATCCTAGTAAAGTTTCATCTGAAAAACGTAGTTGTTGGAATCTTAATGAATCACCACTTTCGAAAAATTCTGATATTTGAATGGAAATAGAGGTTCATCCATTTTTTTTAAGAGACGAGTGAATTTGATAATCTAATGTATAAACTTAAATTTTCCTTCTGATAAATTCTCCTGTTGCATGCAACGAAGCTAATGAAAAGTTTCTCTATGCATCTTGGAACTTTTTATTACTTTCACGAGTTTCATCTCTACGTGTTCTACGAGGTTCAAACTTTTAGATACCTCGTAGAAGAAAGGATGACCTTCACCTATGCTCTACTTGTACAAACGAAAAAGAAAACTAAATCTCCTTGGATCAAAACGACTGAAGAGAATTTAGACTCATATACAATAGTCAAAGACATGCTTGCTGGCTCAAAAAGGAAAACAGGAGTCGACATTACCAAACTTCAGATTAAAGAGATTGATCCTCCCACCCACCAAACAATTGATCCTAACATAACAACCATCACCTCCATCCATCTCTATCTGCACAACATCATAAACATATACCCAAGCCAACCAATTCATTTCCTTTTAGCCAACTGAAAAGTCTTCTTCAAGAAGAGATTAGCAACATCATCATTTCTATGGCACAAAACCCGTAAGATTGTATTAGGATCAGTTTTGTTCCACCTTCCTGTAGTTGGTGGCATAGGTATCTCCATCTCACCCCCCATCATCCTTCCAATGCCGCTTGCCTCACATGCTGCAATGGTAAATTCCTCTATCAGTCTTTCAGTAGGTAGCCCCATCAAGGCTATTATCCCTTCCACCACCTCCGCCTCTCTATCCACCACCTCCTCTGCCACAAGCCCTTCCCCACTCGTACAAAATGACCTCTTCAAACTCCTGAAATCTTCCAAAATGACATCATAGTCCGACCTTACAAAAGCCCTCTCGCTCCCTCCAGCTAGTAACACCATTAGAAAAGCTTCAAACGATGCCTTCATCACTTCCTTCACTGCTCCAGGTTGAGCCCGGTCTGTAAGTATAGAGACTAGCAACGTCAAGTTTTGTTTCAGTGTTCGTAAAGCTGGACGAATTCTTGTGCTTTCAATGTCGGTTATGTATAACCCATTGTAGAATGCATTTGAAGAGTCAAGGAAGATAAGACGGTAAGCAGCGACTTCAGAGACATGGAGCACTGCAGACTGGATGGTAGAGCGAGTGGCGTCGAAGTGGTGGGCAGGGGCGAGGCGACGGTTGGTGTTGGAAGTACGAAGGGAGGGAGTTCTGATGATATTGGAGCCATGGAGCTGGTTTTTGGAGAAGAAAGAGAGGGACTTGTCGAGAGAGTGTATGTGAGAATGAAGGTAGTAGAGGGTGTTTAGACGGATGTAGAGGCGTTGGGTTCCACGGCTTGTGGATGGTCGAGGGTGGTGGCTATCGGCTGACCCATTTTGGACAGTGGGTGAATCACTGCCTGCTGCCGTTGTCACTGGTTTTGACTTCTTCCATAGTTTCGTGAAACGTGAGTCTTGGTTGCATCTTGTGAGCGGCGGTAGTTGTGGTAAGTAGCTTTTCTTCGATCCTGTTATAGTAGTTGATGGTTAATTCCTGGTTATGAGCTTAAAGATTTAACTGTTAGAGCATTCGTAATCCAAACATGGTGTAAATGTCAGTAAAAATATATGGGTCAATAGGTATTTGATAGTGTAAACTCAGTGTGGTGGAGAACATTTAGACATGACATGATTTATTTATTTAGCTTTAGAAGACGAACTACTTCAACGAAAATTTTCTATGAAAAAACACTTTTGAGCATCTCCAACCCATGAACTTTTTTTTCTGTAATAATTAAATTACACATCATTAACATTTAATTCAATTTTTTTTTCTCCAATGGCAATGTTAATAATATTATGATGACTTGACTAACAAATTATTAGATAATGTCTAGTGCAATGCCTAGTTTTATGTGATGTCTAATTTTTAAAGAACACATCGTGAAATATCTCTTGATACATAGTATATAATTAACATCTCATCCTAGAAGATAACATCAATCAATTATATTTGGTTCACACTGTAAACTTCAATTTTGAAAACTAGACATTGCACTTGATGATGTAATATTATAATAAACATTGTTGTGGGAAATCAAATTCCCAGTGAAATTGTGAATTAATGATGTGTAATTCATTTAACATTACGGATGAAATGAAAGTGTTCTTACAATTGTTTAGTTTGAGTAGTTTCTGAAGGATTTAAGTGGTGTTCAATGACATGGTCTAGTGGAGGAAACATCCTGAGACCCATTCCAACCAAAGATATATTGTATCTTAATATCGTTGCACATAATTGTAGGAGGGAAATGATTCATGTTGAATATTGTAGATAAAAAAGGTAATGATTGGAGGAGTTTTATGCTTCAACTATTAAAGATGTTCAGGTGCAAGTGCAGGTGCAAGTCAATGTATAATATGTAGTTTCTTTCTCTCTTTTGCAATTAACAAACATGTATAGTGTTTTACCACAGGATGCAACAAAGGTTGTGTACTCATGAAAGATTGATTCCAGGCCCGCAGCAAGGTGCTGAACCATATCTTCTCTAGCGTTTACTGGTATTTCAAAGAATTCATCAACTGTAACTTTGGCTAACTTTATCAGATCAACGGCTGACTGTGCGTAAGGTTCGGATTTTGACCTTGGGATCCAACTCTGTATCAGGTTAGCATGCGTTAAGAGCAATAGAAGTTTTAAACATTTCCACTTAAAAATGTTCATGTAAGGGGGAAAAAAAGGCTTGATGATATTTAGGCTTTTAGCGTTATGTAAATATATATAATAATGTAAGTAGGATTTTCATCAGATATGTTATAATTCCACTTATGCATTACTGACTGCTTTCTTCTTCATCATGATACAATAGAAGTTAGAGCATCAGAAAACATTGGTTGGAAAATGTAATGTATATTCACCTCGGTCTCCTTTGCTCTAATAAGACATTCTTTTCCCATTCTCAATCTCTCTTCAGTCCAACTTTTCAACAATCCCATGGTTATAGAATCAACTTCATAAGGCATCATTTCTCTCATCAATCCTTTTCCACCATCATCAGAATCAATCGAATCTTCAGCTACCATTTGAAGCAACGCCTTCTCTAACTTACCTGCAGCTTGCAAAACTCTTACAACCTCATTGCTCAAAGTTGCAACTTTTGCCAAATACTGCTTCAGCACAACTCCAAAGCAGTTGTGTAGGGTTGAGACTGCAATAGCTGATGGAGTTGGATGCCATCTTCTTAGCACCGGACTAAATGTTTCCTTTTCAGCCTGGGCTAATGCCTCCGTATCTTCAGCCAGTTGCACCAAAGCAATATATGGGTCCTCGTCAACTTCAACTACCATGCTGTCTATTCTTCCACCTTGACTATGCCCTGTCTCCAATATCTTCATTAAAATCATAATATCTATGTCAGAATATGATTCAACTTTAGAAACCAGAGCTCTAGTTTTCTCTTTTTTCTTTTTGTTGGGAAAATTGGTGAGAAAAAAGTTTGATTAATGTGTATACCTAAGGGTTGAGTTCTAACCCATGATCTCTAGCAACTCATATTAGGTATTATTACACTGAACTAGTCATTGGTGTAAACTAGAGTTTTAGCTAGTCATATGAAAATGAGTTCAATTCCTCTCTCCTTATTTTAATAGCATGATGAGACAGTGGAAATGAGGACTGGGGAATTGATTGAGCATAGTACGCACCTTGGTGAAAGTATTTCTCATTGAAGACCTAATATACCCATCCATTCTGCTGATTAGTGTCCCACTGTCCCTTTCCATCAAACCCACACCACTCCCGACCATGGTCGATACATCCTCGTTAATTATCTTAGTAGTAGAAAGTGCAAGAGACAAAATATTCTCCATATTTCCAACTGTACCCCTGTCAAAACTTTCATGATAATCCATAAGCTTCTTCTCAGCCCAACCCTGAATAGAAGACAAAGTAGCCGATAACACTTTTACATAACACCCTTCGCGTTCCATCCTTTTTGCATCATTAGAAACTTCAACAAGCATGGCTAGTGTGGCCCTTAACAAGTCTGGTTCAATCTGACCGGTCACAATGTACTGATGAAAAAGCACCCAAGTAAAGCATACATTGTGAATCATTCTGTTTATGCCCAATAATCCCCATGTCTTCTTAATCAACTCCACCAACTCATCAACTTCATCCAGCACTACAGTTTCTTCTCTTAAGTCGAAAATAGATTGAAGGAGAGCAAGGTAAAGATGAATGTTAAGAGGATAGCCATCTGCCCAATGGCACACCTCGCTTGTCGAACCATTAGGGCTACGCCAAGCCAATGTATTCACCGAGTTACATAAAATACGCATGGTTTCAGAATATTTGCCTGTGTCGATAGGTTTTAACTCGCTCAACCTTAGCACTTCACGTAGGTCGAGCGTAGCAGAGTTGAGCTTGTCTGGTGCGACTGAAGAATGAAGGAGAAGTCCCGCTTCAAGTATTTTGAGTTGACGTCTTTGCCATTGGTGATACTCATGCACGTCATGGAATTCTGATACTTTTACATGGCGGAGGAGCTCCAATGGCAGGATGATCGTCTCTGCTTTCCTTCCTGTCTGCTTGTGAAAATCATTGATTAGAATAGAAATTAGATCGCATATTAGTACTCTAATAGCTTTGGAGTCATTGGATCGTAAATCTAACGACTTCAAAAACTCCGGTGCATTTTAGTTAAATCTGCAAAAATGAACCTGTGCTGCCAGTATGGATCCAGTTTTCAAAAGGCATGATTTAATGTCTTAAAAGGAATTGGAGTATTATTACTTTGATTTTAAACCAGCGTATGTGAGGGCAAAATGAAAGTATAATTAACGTTGCTAAAATGCATTGGATTTTTTAAAGTTAGTATATTTATGATCTAAAGTGACTCCAAAACTAATAAAGCATCTGAGCATATTTGGCAACTCCTTGAATAGTCAAAACTGCTTAAGTAACTTATTTCAATTTTGATGTTTGGAAACTTTTACTAAGTAGTCTATAAAAAAAGCTAATAAGTAGAAATTTGAGAAGCAATCATTTGTTGCTTATGGGTTATGAAACAATGTAATAGATAATTTTGACAGAAAATTTCTACTTATAAGTCAAATTACATTCAAACACTTGTACTTATAAATCAATATTTAAAACCATTTAAAATTTATCAAAACTCGGGTTTCAAAACGAGTTGTTGTCAAACGAGCTCCTAGTATTCTATAGTCCAAACAAAAAGGACCAAAAAAAAACACACAATCATATGCTCTTGTTCAAAATTAGAGTGTGAGTAGTTTAATAGTTTTGGAGTCGTTGGATCATTAATCTAGCGGTTTTAAAATTTTCGATATATTGTAGTAAGGTAAATTCTGCTAAAATACATCGGATTTCTTAGATGAGGTTCGTGGACGGAAAAAGGTACATACCTGGCCCACAAGACTTCTCATTAACGTCTTCCTCAAACGGTTATCGCTTTGCTCAGTGACTCTCATTTGTTGTCTCATAATCTCAGACGACGTCATGGGCCTCTTCACCCTTCCCGGTGAAGAAGGCACTTTCGTGGCGCCGGTCTGGTTCATCATCCTCATCATTGACATCCTCCGGGACTTGAGCCCTAGGGCTTTCTTGATCTTGCTATTGACCACCATCATCGTCCCTCCTCTCGGCCCAGGAGACCGGGGCGACCCAATCCCTCCCCTAGGCCCAGGGGACCGGGGCGACCCGGCCCCATCCTCCAAGTACGGGTACGTCAAAGACGAGGTGTTGGTACGGGCCGATCCTCCTCCTCCGAAACCCGGAGAGGAGCGGCACGACGTGAAGAAGATTTCGTAGGCGGTTTCGCGAAGGTCGGAGCGGTGTAGGTAGTCGATGCGCCCGAAGGGCCATTCAAACTCGGCCTCGGTTTCGGTGCTCGAGACATCGGACCGGGGCACTGGCGATATTGAGTTCGGACGGCCCATTGCTTCCCTCAAGCGGCTTTATGATATATAGTTAAACAAACATGACAAGAGGTGGGAGGGAGGGAGGAGATTTTCTGAGGTCTGTTTTTGTTGTATTCGTTTCAGAGAGGTTTTGCTTATTATAGGTGTTTATTTTTTGAGGTGAGGAGAGAGAGGTGGAGAGTTTTTTTTCTGCCTTAGTTTGGTTCATTTGGTGGGAACAGGGAGGAAATATACGTGTAATGTTTTGTATAGCTAGCAGGATATTCTCTGTAATTCTAAATTTATGGGTAGTTCTAAACAAATATTCCCAGAATTTTGCTGCACTTTATTTGGAGTGATGATATTGGCACGTATTTTTCATTGAAAATTACCCGGTATACAACAAGTTGTCCACTCTTCATTAACCGCCGATCATAATGAAACAGAAATGCAACTTGATTCTGATCCGAATCAGGTAGATTTTAGTAGAAATCATGGTGGGAATAGCATCACTCTTTATTTCAGTATTCCACAAGATGAAGTATTTCTGAATTATTAATTTCAAAAAAATATTGCTGAATTATTATTTTTCTTAGCTTCAATTACCAGTTTTTTTTGTTAGGGAATAGATTTATTTTATATTGGGAAATTGTTGGATTAATCAGCAATTTATCTGTCAGCAGTTTACTACAAGTTATTTTTATTCCCCCTTATTGTGTTTGTATTTTATCCTCCAGTACAATTGATAAGGTGAATATTAATTGTAAGATGTTATAAGTCGTTAACTGTAGTAGTGGTCGCCTCGTATTAATTGTTTAGCAAAGCATATGCTTTCTTGGTCTATAAGTAGGCATCATTACGTAAAGTGTAAATATAAGATGGTATCTTATTCTCTCGCTTACTGTCCATTTCATAGCATAGCAGCTTTTTTGCTCTTTGCTCTTTGCATGTATAACTAGCTTGTAACTTCTATGCAACTTCCATTTCTATATTAGAATGGGTCCGAATTAACTAGTTAGTAACTTTGTGTAACAGTCGGGGTTTTCAAACTTTGAAATTCGGCACTAATACATTCATTGTATTGCGTGCCGAGCAATCGAATGTTATAAAATCCGATTGTTGGAGGAGAAGAGAAAAAAACAAACAACACAGAATTTCACAGTGGAACGAATGATCTATAATATACGATAAATCTTTAAACGAAGAAAAAATGTAATATAAATACATCAATCAGAGTAAGTTAACATATTTCAGTCCGAACAGTTATAACAACATGTCCTCACAATTGCTGATAAATACAATAATGAATACAGCGGAAAAATAATCATGTACGTGAATACGTCTCTGGGTCTGCAACTCGACTCTTGAAGCTCCAAAGCATCCAAACTAAATTTGTATTATGCTTGGTCTGACTAGATCATTATAATAAAATAACATTCAAGTCAGTCTGAAAACCGGCGTGAGAAAACAGGCAAGTAGGATTCTTCCTACTCAATTATTAATTTATTTTAGTGAACAACGTATCACTTGTTGTAATGGAGCAAAATAAATGCTCCAGTAGCGCATTATTATATGAAACCGCCAGGCACACAAAACTCGTTAAACCCGGAATTTAAAAAAAAAAAGGAAAATCGACACCTGAGAGATTCGAACTCTCGCGGGGAGACCCCATGTACTTAGCAGGCACACGCCTTAACCACTCGGCCAAAGTGTCCTCATTGCTAGTTTTGGAAAACCAAAATTCACCACGATTTATTTGTTCAAAGAAGGACTCTTTACGAACCATAAATGCAGCGACGAAACATAGATTGAACTTACGGCATACTAATTTACAAGTATCCACATGATATATATATATATATATATATATATATATATATATATATATATATATATATAATCTTTCTTCTTGAATACAAATACAGGATCCAAGTATCTTAACCCAATTACGGTTGATGAAATCAGCGCCCCTTATTTGTATTACACGTATTGATGATTCCTACTCACAGTTCACAGCATCAATTTGCAGTCTCGCACGCAACCGTCACTTATAGTTTCTGCAAGGTAGATGAAAACTAAAGAACCTGAAGAACAAATAACTGACAAGAATAGACCAGCCCCAATTTTTATATGCCCGCAACCAGGCCCGGCCCACTCATAAAGTCCGATTGTCTCGGGCATCCTTTCATAAACCAGACAAAGTCGAAGCATGCCGATTGATTCATTTTATTAACCTAATTTTCAGGCTAATTAATAATTTATCTCAGGACTTCCATTTATTGTTCACAAGAGTTTGAGTTAATTAGCGCCTTCAATTTCAATTTATGTGTTCGCTTGGTTATGAATTGATTTGTAATTGTTTCTTCCGTGCAAATTATAACTCAATTCCCATCATATTGTTTGAACATTTGGATTAGTCGGTGCATCTTTAGATAAAATAACACCGAGGTCGAGCCTATCGATCTCTGTCAACATAGATCCGGTCTACTCTTTACTGTATAGTATCGAATATGATCACCCCTCTGCTAATGGACCCTGAAACATACAAATGAAAGTTAATATCGACTCTAGATAAGAATGATCATACACTACTTGGAAGGGCCCACTTAGCCATGCAACATCTTCCAAGTTTTAGTCATTCCCGATTGATGAGGCTATGTTTTACCTTTTAAATAGCACTTACCACTTGGAACGCTAATACCACCCTTCGGGCAACGACGCAATGTCAGCATTCATCCATACAAGTTCGTTATGGGACTGAACGAAACACTTGAGAGCTTTGTGTTAAATTTCCATCATCTTCAAGATGTCTTCACTTCGAAACGCTTAAGTTGGATCGAAGTGGTTTTCAGATAACATATTTGATCCTAGTTTTTTCGAAACAACATTTGATAATTTCCGGTAAACTCAACCCCGGTTCTTTAAGAAATAAACAGTCAAAGATAAGAGTGGAGATCACCTACTAACCATTAGTGGATGGATTTTCTTATATTCGTTCTACGAGAAAGAAATGAGATTTGTATTCATAGTACAACGTCATCGGAGATGATTGTGCCATATAACTCACGCATTTCACCTAGATATTTTCAAAGTTACATTTTGGATCCATATTTGATAGTCGGTTATTTAACTATTCACAAACACAAATCCAAATCAGGGATTTATTTCAAACGGGAAAACCAACATTGGCTAAGCACATAAGCGACCACTAGCCTTCTTGATTAATCTTTTCATTAATTAATATCACTTTGTAATAATTGTATCAAGATACTTATACAAAGATTCATTCACAAAACCTTATATTTCAATACTTGAAAAATATCCATATACCTATCTTAATGATATAAGTATATTCATAGAACGAAGGAAGATTTCCTTTTTACACAATCCTAAACCATTTATAAACTCCTTTATAATTTTCTAAAACCCATTTATAAACTATCTTATAAATCTCTAAAAACCATTTATAAAACTATTTTATAAATCTTTGAAATCGTTTATAAATTCTTTATAAAACCACTTATAAAATCCCATCTCCATTTTCAATTATAAACTCTTTATAAAGCCATAAAACTAATTATAAAACTCCTTTATTATATCTATGAACCAATTTCTAAAATTCTTTTATAAGTATCTAAAACAATTTATTAAACCATTTTCACCTTAAATAATCTTCCTTTTAGTTTGTAAACTATGTTATAAAACTTCTCTTATGAAATCAAATTTGTTTATAAAACTTTATTTGTAAATCTCGAAACATTTATAAATAAATTCTAATCATTTACTTCAAAACACTATTATATAATCATAATTTATAAATAATAAACATTATAAATGTTAATACTTATTAACTTCAAAACATCTTAATCTAATAATTCATAATTTCAAAACATTATTAAATAAACTATAATAATTAACCCTTACCATTATAATAATAATAATAATTTATTTTCAAAACATTATTAATAAATCCTTATTATTAATTTCAAACCATATTTTTTTTATAATTAACTTTTTTAAAATATTAATAAATAACTTTTAAAGAACATTAAATATAAATAAATAACTTCAAAATGGTATTAAATATAAATAAATAATTTTAGAACAATATTAAATATAAATAAATAATCGTTAAAATGGTATTAAATATAACTTTTAAAAACATTTCCACTAACTCAGAAAACGCCATAATAAGGTTGGGGTAAAATAGAAATTTAATTCTTTTTAAACAAAACATTTTAGAAACTCAAATTCAGATTTTAAAATCATCCGCTGTCTCAAAATTCAACTCCAACTTCACTGACAATTTATAGTATTTTCAAAATACTAATTCGAGGCCCATAACTAACGAACGTTTAACCAATATTGATATTGGTTTTCTATTACTACTGGGTTTCAGTTTTGGACATAAGTCAGGTTTCATATCCAATAATTCATATAACAGAAATTTTATTGGAAATAAATCAACAATAACGAGGAATCCCGTCGGATCCCTCCAACCTGTCTCCTTGCATTACAAACAATATAAAATTATATAATATAGATTATTCGCTACTAAACGGGCATATATGAAGGGTCATCCGCTCCAGGGACGGGAATAAATCCAAACCAACTATAAAATAGCTAATCACCCGTACATCCAATCAACAATTTTTATTAACTATATAATATTACTAGTTAACAAAAAGTGAGTTTAACTCGATGAAATTCTAGTTTTCGCCGAGGTGTTATTTAGCACGAAATTCAACTAGTTGCAATCTCTACCAAACAAATTTCATGACGAAGTATTCATCGATACGAGTCGAATGCGACTGATCGCGTTCGATTTGGACCTAAAATGAGCAAATTATTCAATATATAATTTCCTAGAATTAAATAACGAAATTAGTTAACAAATTACACTTAAAAACTTAATTACCCATATTAAAACAAACCCCCCTTAAACTCCTTCTTGATCGTTATTTCCACGCACGCTTAATCCCAATCTGACATCATTCGCCATCGCCTAGTCCATGCCTCCGACCATAGTGCTGATGCCAACGACAGCCCCAACCTCACGTAACCCCACGCCATCGTCCTCCAACCATAAATCGCCTCCATTTGCCTGAATTTCGCCAAGAACCAAACGACAATAAACCTCGAACTGCCAACGCCTACCACCACCATCCACTCTCGCAGCATCACTACCACGTCAACGCCGTCTCAATGAAATCAACGATGGTCCTTATCACCGCCTACAGCGCCACCCCATGCTCATAAAGTTCTAACTAGGATTCCGACCATCATACGACAATTCAAACGATATCCACCGGTGATAAGTTTGTGTTGCCGTCTTCTACACTTTCCTATTTGGATCGAGGCACGAAATTGCTCGCAATGGCTTCGATGAACATGATCCATAGGATTTGGTGAGTTCAATTTGAAAAAAAAGAAGCTTTTATTTATCTGGTTGCATGTGATTATATAAGGAGAAGCATGGTCGTGGGGGTATAGCCGGAGCACGTGGAGTATAGGATGAAGGTAGGGGTAGGGTATGGTGCACGTTATGGTGAATAAAGAAACCATAGATTATTTTATTATAAAATATTCAGCACAACACGCTCAAAAATTGTGAACCCCAAGAGAGGCGACCCGCTTGGCAATTTATGTATAATACCCTTATTCCGAACATAATGGAACTAGTATCAGGATCAATTCCATCATATATAGAAGTTAACTTTCAAAATTGGATTAAATTAATTTAAATCCTGAAATTAATTTCAATGTGTTTTGAGCTCGCACGACTACACCGTACGTTCGATCATCACGAAAGTCGACGGCGTGTAATAATTTGCTATTACGGACTCGATGCAACTGGATTCGTCAAAATTCGAGTCAATGCCCTAGAATGATATTTTCACTCGTCAATTTGAAACGAATTATTATTAAAACCAATAAAATCACTTTTGAATCTAATTTAAAAGTATACGCTAACCACTTATTATTTCAATTGAATTTACATAATCTACTGAAATCCACTTATTTAAATTAAATCCATGATTCCCTTATTTAAACAATTTTTGAATATAAAATTAACGATTCACATTTTTAAGTAAACTTCTATATTTGAAATTCAAGCTGTTTGGTTTATAAAACGAATATTTCAATATCTAAAATTAATTTGATATTTCAAATTCAAATGTCTGAAATTCCGGGTCGTTACATTCTTCCCTCTCGAAAAGATTTTCGTTCTCGAAATTACCAATAAGAAAAATGTTTCAAACTCATTTACTTTTCAAAACCATTTAGTTGAAACTCTTTATAAAATTTTCTAATTCTTTGATGGAAAATTTCGCCAGCTTTTCGTTTGCACGACTCGATTGGAACAACTACAAATTGTCACTATGGACCTAATACCAACCAAAAGAAAAACAAAAGCCAAGCGGCTGGTCATAAAATCATCAATCAATCAGAATAGGAGCATGTACCTTTTAGTCGGGCAACCAAAATTTTCTTATGAAATCAAAATCATCAAACTGGTCTCTTGCTTTAATGTACCTGCATCTGATTTACAAGTAATATCCAGCTACATAACTTCTAACCATATCATTTTGCATTTTTCCAACATCAACTTTTAATTTGTTAAAGCTTGTACGATGTACATATACCATCCATATGCAATATCAGCGTGATCGCTCACTCGATCGCACAATTTCACTTTTGAATTAGTATCGTTCAATCAACTTCTCTAATGCGGACTTCAATCCTGTTCCTTAATTAGAAACCGACATTCTCCTTGCATAGACATACACCATGGTAGAAAATTCTAGAATCAATCAAAAATATGTGTCAAGTGTTTACCGTGAAGAATCGAGTGAAAAATCCTTATTCGGACTGCTGTAATCTCAAAATCATGTATTCGAATTTGGATCAAATAGTTATGCGAATAAAATGATCTATGTAAACTTACGTATTTATTTCCATTAATTTCCAAATTTAGCTAATTCTTTTTATTCACCTCCTTTTATTCACATTCATTCTATTCACATTTATTTACTCACACTCATTTGTTCACATTCTTTTATTCACTTAGCATAGTTCCTTTAATGCTAATAGCACTTAGGAACCATTCCATAAACCTATTACTTAAGTTTAGTATAAACATTTTATACAATATCACTTATGTTTATTATCACTTCAAAACTTAAAGTTCATATTCACTACATAAAATCCTTTCATTAGTTCATTTCATTAATTCATTTTAAATCAAAATCAATTTACACCCATGGTTTTTAATCATTCCTGAATCCTGACCCATTTTATAAATTATCTTATTTACTTTACTCGAGTTAAATTTCTTTTCAGAAATTGTTTAACTTAACTTAAGTTAAATTTTATCTTATATCTCAATTGCAGATTTTCATTTCTTTTCTATACCTTTTCCAATTTATAAGTTACAAATAAACTTATTTTCATATAATTTCACAAAATATTTAGCTAAAAATTTTCAGAATTTAAACCCCGACTCTTATTTCAAATCGTTTTGAAACCGTAATACATACATTTCATTTGTATTTCAAATCCTAATTTTTGAAATCTAAAACAATCTTTGTTTGCCAAAACAAACTCTTATGGTGGCAATCTGTCACTCAAAAACTCGAAAATGAACATTGATGATGCAGCTGTCATCACCTAAATTATTTTCCAGCGACTAAAGTGAAGTGAGTTCGGTGCTACTATTTCTTTTTAAAATCCTTTTAACTCCTTTCATTTAAATATACTTCAAAATAATGCTATTATTATTTCTCAAAAACTTTGTAAAATAATTTCCAGAAACACTGGAATTTAGATTCTAAAATTCTCGGTTTAAATCCTTTTTAATTTGTAACCCTTATTTATAATCCCTTTCTTATATAACTCGTTCCAAAATTGTTTACCATTGTTTAGATTATAATAATAAACAACTTTTATTAAAGCACAAACAACGAACAATAAATGATAATATTCGAATATTATCATCTCTAACAACCAAACATACCATATATAATTATAGCCAATTCTGAAAAATTAATCATTTATATATAAAATATAATCTTGGTAAAATTATTTCATTTATCCAATTTAAAACAATATTGTGTCGATTAGCTTTGCTCAAGTGTTTAAGGATCCCTATCAATAACGTTAGCTACTCGTATTGACCAGAACCCATAAGCCACTCAACATATCGATTAACATAATATAAAACATTTTTACATCCTTAATAAATACACGCTCACACACACTCAAACTTCTTATAGAGTGCTACTGACCCTATCTCTGTTGAGTACCCCACCAATGCCAAGGTTCTCGCTTAACTTTGCGCTCTGATACCATATTGTAACAGCCAAGATTTTCTACCCTCGAAAATCGACACTAATACGTTCATTGCATTATGTGCCGAACAATCGAATGCCAGAAATTGATTTTTAGACGAAAAGAAAGGAGAAAGAAGGAAGAAGAAAGAAGAGAGAACGAAAACAAATAACACAGAATCTCACAGCAGAACGAATAATCTATAATAAATCTTTACACAAAGAAGAAATATAATATGCATACATCAATCAGAGTATGCTAACCTATTTTAGTCCAGATAGTTAAAACGATATGTCCTCACAATTGCTAATAAATACAACTATTAATACAACGAAAAAATAACCATGTACGTGAATACGTATCTAGAGCTCCAACTCGACTCTTGAAGCTCCAAGGAATCCAAACTAAATTTATAATATGCTCGGTCTGACATGAACATTATAATAAAATAACACCCAAGTCAGTCTGGAAAACCAGCGTGAGACAACACACTCAAATGGAATTTTAAAGTTATCAAAATAAAGGTATCTCATAGGCCATGCCCCACGTAAACGCGGATAGGTTTTTACCTTACGATAAGCAAAACTTTTTGTATAGAATATCCAGTGATATTATAGTAATGTCTAGGGGTCAAAGTAAAATATGAATTTAATTGAAATGTTTGTATCTCACGTTTAGCATAGTTGGGTACAACTAAGTCCTTACGGTGTTTATTGAAGAATGGATTCCATACAATGACTGGGCTACCGGGTACAACCCGTCATAGTGCATCTCCAGATAAAATAACACCGAGGTCGAACCTTTCGACCCCTACCAATACAGAAAAGGCCTACCCTTTACTGGATAGTACCAAATATGATCACCTCTCCGCTAATGGGCCCCGAAGCATACAAATGACAGATAATATCGACTCTAGGTAGGAATAATCATACCCTACTCGGGAACGACCCACTTAGCCCCGCTGCATCTCCACTGTTTTAATCATTTTCGGTTGATGAGGCTTGAGGCTACTTTTTACATTTTAAATAGCACTTCCCACTTGGAATGCTAACTCTGCCTTCCAAGCAACAATGCAATGCCAGCATTCATCCATACAAGTTTGTTCTGGGACTGGACGAAACACTTGAGAGCTCTGTGTTCAATTTCCATCATCTTCAGGATGTCTTCACTTTGAAATGATTAAGTTGGATCAAAGTGGTTCTCGGATAACATATTCGATCCCGGTCTCTTTGAGACAACATTCGATAATTTTCGATAAACTCAACCCCGGTTCTTTAGGAAATAAACAATCGAAGATAAGAGCGGAGATCGCTCCTAAACATTAGTGGACGGATTTCCTTATCATTTGTCCTACGAGAATGAAATGAGATTTATACGCACAATGCAGCATAATTGGAGATGACTGTGCCATATAACTCACGTGTTTTTCCTAGATATTTCCAAAGTTTTGTTTTGGATCCATATTTGATAGTCAGCTATTTAATTATCCACAAACACACATCCAAATCAGGGATTTATTTCTAATGGGAAAAGCAACATTGGTTAAGCACATAAGCGACCATTAGCCTCCTTGGGCAATCTTTTTATTAATTAATATCACTTTGTAATAATTGTATCAAGATACTTTTACAAAGATTCATTCACTGTAATGACCAGTAAATTTTAACTGTTTTAATAACATAATTAAATGAATTTTGTGAATTTTAAATTATTGAATTTGGAAACAAAAATTTAATATTTGAACTACGTCTAACCAAACATAGCAAATGGTAAATTTTCATCTGATAATATAGAAGTTTATTTTGTTGTGTAATTTTATTTCAATTTAAATCATATAATATTTGATGATAATAAAATGTTTTCCAAACCTGAATATTTTTCTATAGAAAATTTATAAATCATCTTCTGAGTGATACATCATATTTCGTTTCGCCAAGTTTGGGCAGCTATTGCTCCGTTTGTCTTATTTTCAACGAATTGGCAGCATTTTTCAGTACCGATTTTCGAATTTTGATCGGATGATTGTATGCTGATATCAATATACCATTTTGACCATCTTGTCGTGCTGATCTCCACTGTATACTCATTTGTGTGTTTCGCTGCCGGTGCGCGGTGGAATCCGCAAAACGCTTGCTTGTATCGGTGCCCTTTTTTACCTTTTGGCTTCTCTGTCCACTCAATCATATGTCGTGTAACTGTATAGTCATTTAGCAATTATAATTCTCGAATGTGACTATTGGTTTTCACTATTTTCAGAATAACCTTTCATCTATTTAATCGGATCTTTGAAATGAGAAAACAAATTTATTTCCAAATGCAACATTGTTTTACTGCCTGTTCATTTCTTTTCTTCTCCACGTCTTCACCTTCCCTCCACCCTACTTTTCCACCGCCCTCTCTCACTCTCGCATTCTAGATCCTCCACCTCGCCGAACTTCGGCCTCCCTCCTCCGCCGCTTGAAGCCTACCTATGTTCAACATCGCCACCATTCCTCCACGTCAACAACTTCAACCGAACACCTCATCGACTTGCCTTGAAACTTGGAACCACCCCGAGCTGCACCCTTCCTTGGCCGCATCCCCTTCGATTCTCACCTCCCTCGGGCTTGTCTTCTTTCCCGAACCCCCCTTCAAGCATTCGAGCAATGAAGCTTAGCAACCTATGTTGTTATACGTAAGGTGTATATATATGTTTATATATAGGATTTATTGAGTTATATATATTAGTTTATATAAGTTTTTAAATCTGTCAATATATATACATACATACACACACACACACACACACACACACACACACACACACATATATATATATATAGTGGAAATTAGCCACAGGGGCCTCTTTAGCAAGTGCAATTAGTTTCTAGGACACACAATTGAAATAATTACTTTTAAGTACAAAATGTAAAAAATTAGTTTCTAAGGCCTAAAAACCTATGAAATTATGTCCTTGAAAGTAATTGGACTGCTGACTTTGTCCTTAAAAGTAATTATTCTGCTGACTTTGGTGTTAAAATTAATTTATGTGAATGTGTGTCCTAGAAACTAATTGGACTACAAAGTGTTGTCCTTCTAGTGAAATACCCCATATATATATATATATATATATATATATATATATATATATATATATATTACTTCGACCGTACTATTTATTTATATAAGTTGTATAAAACCAAGTTGTTGTATACATAGGTCTATGTATTTTATTACAAGTTATTGTATACATATGTTATATTATAATTTATATAGGGTTATATAAAATCTATTCAATTACATATATGCTTTGTTGCTTTGCTTTGTCGTGAAATACGGTAAGGTATATTATTATGTTAGTTGAGTATATATTCATACATATGTTCATAAAAAATTTGTTTACAGCAAAATGTGTGTGTGTGTATTTATACATTAACTGCTTATGAGCATGGTTGTTTCAATTTGGTGTGTGTGTGTGTGTGTGTGTGTATATATATATATTGTGTAGTTATAAAATATTAGTTATAAAATATGTCGTTGATAAGTATGTGTTGATTTGTAAGTATAGTATATATTCTATTATATGTCGTGTGTACTGCATGTTAGTTTATATGAATTTTAAATTATGTCAGTATTCGTTTATTTTGTTTTGAGAAAACTATATAGGATCTGGGTGCATACTTATGTATATATAGAATATTTTATTGTTTTATAATATGTTAGTGTAGTATGTTAGCCTATGACCAAATATATATATAATCGGTCTGCATATATCTATGTTTATATATTAACGTGTATATGCATTGTTTACATACTCAAGTCTGCATATTTCATTTATAGTCTGATTTTTTTTTGTATAACCTGCATGTTTTATAGTCAGGATACAAAATATATTTACATTTGTTTAAAATATAGTCTGAATATCTGTCCATCTAATTGTATATAGATATACAAGTTTATATAAGTGTATATGACCTGTCTGAGTTTATAGATATATATTATAATAAAGTAAGTTACTTTGATTTTCATAAGACATATTGATTTAAATTATATATATTAGGTATATAATCTAAATATATGGGTTTCAATTTAATAATGATTTTGTATATACCTATAAATATTTTGATTTTAACAAACACACACAAACACACATATATATGTGTGTGTGTGTTTTTAAATTTAAGATTTGGTTTTGTATAAAGGAATTTATTTTAATATGAGTTAATATTAGACGGTAAATTTTTAATATGTTTGTGCTCATCGATTCCTATCTACCAGTTTGTCCGTCGAATTCGTGCCAATCTAGCTTTGCTTTAAAATTTGTGCTTGGATTTGTAACTCGTGTCATTCTGGTTCATCTCTAGCCTCGAAGGTGAGCAACACTCGCAATTAACATTCTTATATTTTTTTAAAATTTGATTTTAATTGAAACGACAATTGAAATATGCTGCTGTTAGTTATTTAAATTGCTAAATATATGATATTATCTGTATCTGTTCACCTGTGACATCTGACACCATGATCTGTTAGTTATTTTATCACTAATGATATATGCATGTTGCTGATTGTTATATTATTATCACATATGTTATCACTCTGCAAGTTCCCTGTTAGTATAGAATTCCTTAAGGGTTAAAATGATACATACCCGAACGACTTGTAGAATAGGAGAAAATCGTTACGGGTTGAACTGATAAACCCAAGCGATTTCCATTGACATTGAATTTGGGATTGCGGGTTGAAAAGATGTATTCCCATAAATATTTAAATTGCAGATTGAAATGATAAATATCCGTATCTCTTGACCCTACGATAGAAAATTATATACAGACACCATTGGCATATATATATATATATATATATATATATATTGAAATTGATTTTCCTAGGTTTTTAAAAGTAATATATGGTTTTGAAAAAATATTGATTTTAGATATTATATATATAAAAATTATTTTTATAAAGGTTTAAATTTAGATTTTTAGAATTTTATGTTTGAAAATTTTAAAAGTTATAATTAGTTTTGAAATTTTAAATTTTAAGATTTTACTTGTAATTTTACTATTTTAAAAATATATAAATTAAGTTTTAATATAAAATAAGTTTAATAATAAGATTTAATTTAATAAAGCTTGATTTAATTAATATATAATTTGTTTAGGTATTTTTTTTTTAAAAATATTTTATAATATAGAGTTTATAATAATTTTTAATAAATTAAGGTTGGAGAGAAAATGTGAAATCGGTTTGAAATTGTATTTATTTAAGAATTATACTCAAATAAGTTTGATTTGATATTTATTTAAATTTGAGATTTTAAAGATATGATTTTATAACCTGATTTTTGATTAAAGTGATTTAAATGAATATTTTCAAATTTACATAAATTGAAATGGTATATTTAGTTTATATAAATGTATATTGAAGTTTTATTTAAATGTTATTGGAATGATTAAGTAAATATTTCAAAACTAAATAATAGTATATTGAATTTGATATACGTATGAAATTTGTCGAATTTATTTTGTAAATGTTCGAATATTTAAAGCTTTGAAATATATTGATATTGAAGTGGTATATTTTGTGGTTCAAATATGTATTTGAAATCGATATAATTTGAAATGGTTTATGGAGAAACTGAATTGAATTTAAATTGATGAATTGAGAATGAATTAAATTGAATTTTGAAATTTGAATTGATTTGAATTGATTAGTGAACTTTGAGGATACTATTTTATTATATAAAGTATAATATATATATATATATATGTATTTTACTTTATAATTATTGTAATATATAATTATTTTAATATAAACTATTTTTAATATAAACTATTTTAAATAAAACTATTTTTAATATACTAATTACTTTAATATAAACTATTTAATTTATAACTATTTTATATACAAATTATTTTATTATATTCACTATTTTTTTATAACTATTTTAATATATATACTATTGTTAATATCTAAACTACTTAAGAGGAAAGTGTTATGGATTTCAAAGTATTATGATTTCAAAAGTTATATTTTCAAAGTGTTATGAATTTCAAAGTGTTATAATTTCGAAAGGGTTATAAATTTTGGAAAGTGCTATTATTTTGAAATGAAAATATTTTAAGGGAATAATGATATTAGATTTGATATGGTTTTGAAATGGATATGATATTTTGGTTTTTGAAGTATGATATTTTGAAATGACCACGGTGTTATAATAACGGTTGTGTAACACCCGAAATTTCTGAACCTGAAAATTCCAAATAGTTATGAAAAAGAAGAAAGGGATAGAAGAAGAAGAAGATCAGAAACATCAACATCTCACATTCGCAGCAGATAAAATATAATAATAAATGATAACAGTTTACAAAAGCATTATGTATCTGTCAATTACATTTTCATACATCAGAGTTACCCATATAGTCAAACACTGGACATATACAAATAACATGTCTTGGATAATCAGAAATATATAACAGCGGAAACACCCCATACGTTCCTGCCATCCAGCTCGCTTCATGAGCTTCAGAACGTCCTTACCTGAAAATCTGTAATACTCGTTCTGACCCGAGCATTACATCAAAGTAATACCCGGGTCAGGCTGAAAACCAGCGTGAGTAAACCCATCTAACATGGAATACAAAACATATAACTTATATAGAACCCATGGTAACTCGAATCAATTTACAAGTTCACAATATGTTATAGACATCACTTATTTCACACAAAGCTTCCTAAGTACCAAAGATTTAGATTTAAATAGTCCAATTTCTTTAAATCACTTCATTCCAGCCTATAGATTTCACATAACAATCGATAAAATTCGAAGTGATTTCAGGTATTTTCTAATACCCGACCCCGGTCTCTTCAAGTCACATTCAAGACATCCAATACCATTCAATCATCTATAAGCAAACTTGATCACTTCCAAATTAATTCAATTGATTCTAATTGAATTTCTAACCTCAATCACTTAGATTCCTTCATTTAACATTAATTAATTCAAATCAATTAATTAATCAACCCTTCATTATTCATCTTAATTAATACCCTGGATTAATTATCTTTCAATTACATTCAAGTAATTTTCTTTAATTAATTTCACAATATTAATTATTCTTAACCAAAATCAATAAGTAAACTTAATTACTTCATGAATTAATTAACTATACATTAACCCTTAATTACTTTAATTAATTTCTCACAAGTCACTTATTATTTATTAATCTTAATTAATCAACCTTTAGTTACATCATTAATTATATAAATTAATGATTTCCAATTATATTTTAATTTATCCTAATCTAATTTAATTACATTAATTAAACCACGATATTAAACATTCTCGATTAATCTCGACCTGTATTTAACTATCTTTTATTTACTTCATTAAATAAATTAATTACTCCTTAATTAATTATCTTACTTAATCTCTTGATTTCTTGCACAAAGTAATCATATTTTATTAATTACATTAAGTAATTACCTATCAAACCATCCAATGATTTTTCTAAATTAATTAAACTTTATTAATTAACTTAAACCTTAATTAATTAATTCAAACCCTTAATTACTAAGTTAATTAACCCAAATCATTAATTAATTTAATTAATTAATTATCCATTTTAATTACCCTACTGTTTTAATGAATCACAAATCATTAAGCCCTTATTAACTTTAAAATGGAAATATTTTTTTATTTATGATTTAAGTTTAAAACAAGTTAAAATCCCGAATACTTCGAGTCAAGTAACAATTAACTCGAGAACCAACCAAAACCAAAATCACTCGATCATCGATTCACAGTGCACATCAATCAAGTTAATCATGCAACCAAATACTTAAATTTAACCATTTAAATTTAGATAAAAATCCAAAGGAGTGAGATTTACCCACCTTTGCTTTTATTTGCAACCCACCTTAAAATTGCCTTGGTTTCCTCGATTTTTTTTGACCTTGTATAAATAATTAGGCAGTTTACTAATATTTGAAACAAGCGAACGGTAAATTTTCATTTATTAATTAAATTAATGATTTAATTTAAACTGGAAATTTTCCTCTTGAAACTACTTATACATTTATAAAAATAATTTGTAGATTTCAAAATCTAACTTTTATGAATTCTCTTATATTCAAAAATCGTATTTAATATATATATATATATATATATATATATATAAAATTGACTTTACATATACTTTACTGTAAATGAATTTATAAAAAAAATTCTGATTAAACACAGAGATGAATAAAATTATCAAAGCTATACCTTCTGCATCACAATCGGTCTCAACTCGTCCTTTTGCCATCGCATGCCTCGGCTTCCAACAGAACCGTCGCAGAAAGAGAAAAATCGCAAACCCAGCAATAACATCATCTACATGCGGTTGTGCGCTCTCTTCCTCTAGCCTCGCGACCGAAGCCAACGCCATTTCGAGCTCGAACCTGAGATCTCAACCCTAAATTCGCATCATCACATGCGAGCTTCCCTCTCGCGGTCGCCGAACAGCCCCAAACCTAGATCCACCCCCACTTCGACACTTGCTGCATAGCTCGCCCATCAGATCGTGGCTCAAAACCTCGAGCAGCTTGCTTCGTCTTCGGCCACGCGAGGCTTCCTATTTCAAATCGAGTGAGTTCGAATCGACTGCTCTGCTGAATTGGGTTACGACCATGATGATTTGCTTTTGAATCGAATAGAAATATGAAGTGTTATTATTTGATTTTATTCGAGTTAAGCCAAGAGAGCAAGATAGATTTGAACAGAATATTTGTTCGCCATTTTTTTTATGAGTTCGATTTCTGCTTTTCAGATTAGAGAGGGGACGGAGATAAATATCGATTTGGGAAAGCTTCTTGAGTACGCGTTTTTCTTAATAAAAATATTTTTGACCATTTGACCTTAAATTTTATTATATTATAAAACTTTCAGAACGTCTCGTTAATTACCATTTAAAATTTTGAACCCCTCTTAAGTAATGCCGCTAGGCGATTATAAGGCTTTACCCGTGTCCCAACACAATGGAACATATTTCGAAAGCTACTTCGATCATATGCGCGAGTTACGGAAGTAAACGATCAATTTTAAATTAAATCGATTAAAATAGTTTCTATGCGTTTCAAGCTGCCAGGGTCAAACGACAACTCCGATTGCTACGAAAATTGAAATCCGATAACAACTAACTATTACGGATCCAATGGAACTGGTTTCGTCGAATTCTAAGACTGTTCCTCGGAAGGCTATTCTTAAATATCGATTTAAATGATATATTATTAAAATCAAACAAATCACCTTTAAATTAAATTTCAACCATTCTATTATCTTCAGTGTCATCATTATAAATTTTACAAGCCTTCAAATTATTTTTAACAGGCTTAAACCTGAAGATTCAATAATTCACCCAATTTCAGTTCATTAAATCCAATAACTCAATTGCTGAATAATAATAATATTTTAATTCCAGTTGAAAATTAACTTTTAAATATTTAAAATCAATTAATTATTCCAATTTAAATTGTAAAAAAAATTCCGGGTCGTCACCTTCCTCTCCCCTTAAAAGAATTTTGTCCCCGAAATTACTAGTTAGGGAGAATGGTCCAATACCCGTTTACTTTTCTCCCAAAACCAACAGTTCAACATCCTACCATCTTTTATAAAAGACCCCTTATCATTCTTACTAACTTCCCAAACTCTCCCATAGTTTCCAAGCAATACCCTTTTTGTTCAATCATTCAAATTTCAATTTAAAACCAAATTTTGAATTATCAAAATTTTCTCAAAAATTTTCTAACTCTCTAAATTTTCGAATTTTTTTGGCAGAGTCTCCTTTGCGCAGCTAGCTCGGTACAACTACAAAAGGCCTCTACGGGCTCCTAAATTCCAAAAATAAAACAGAAAGTCAAGTGGCTAGATCAAAAACCCAATCCAATTTCATACAGAAATTTAAATACATACCTTTTAGTTGGGCAATTCAAATTATCTCCTGAAATCAAATCCAATTTTCTTTTCGCTTTATAATACCTGCATATCCTATTTAGCAATAATATCCAATCGTAACTTTTAAAATCATTTATATATTTCCTTACAGAAATTTTCACATCTACTTCTACTCAACTTAGTTTTCTCATTCCCATATGAATTCAATTTGTCTTCACTTTTGAGTATTGAATTTTATCTTTCGTTTATAACTGATTCATATTAGTTTCATCTACTGATTTACTTTAATTTCCAATTTGAAATCGTTTTGTCGTTAACAAAATTTTTTAAGAAATTTCTAACTCCCAAAATTTTCGAAATTTTTTGGCAGAGTCTCCTTTGTATGGAGGAGCTTTTGCAATTTGACAAGAGATATAAATATATATACGTCGATCCACACGTTCGAAAAAGCAAAAACAGTTCATATTTCCTATTTTTATTGCGTAGGCGTACCTTTATTTAGCATTTTTAAGCAAGCGGCTTATTATTTGAGCAATTAGCACAATCCAAATCCAGCCAAACGACCTTCAGGTACCTGTACTTACTCAATTTAAATATGTAAGTGCCATATATTGAAATTTTATTAGCATTTCACCTACTTTCAATAGGTAAACACATGCATTTCATAAGCAATAAGCACCAAACGCTTTCCATAAGCGATTTACATGACTTAAAGCTAATTCAATTGCTTCCAACCAATTCATATGCCATTTCATTCAATTTTAATGGTTTACAACTCAGTTGCTTACATTAAATTTTATTTTAAGAAAAACAAATTCATATTCACTTCATTTGATCTTAAAACCTATTTATTTAATCTATTTATTTATAGAATTTCTTTACCTTCGTTTACGTCAAACGATAACTATTTTTATGCAAATTCGGCGATACTCGCTTAATAGAGTATCCATTTTAGTTTATAACTACTTTAAATTAATTTCAACTCATTCTGTATTTAATTTCATTTCTATTTATTCCCCAACCATACATTTGCATTTCATTTCATCTCCGCATTGGTTTCATTTTAAAATTATTTCACTGAGCTTGACACATTCGATGCTTATATTAATATCCATTTTCCTAAAAATAAATTTAACCCAAACTTTTATTTAATAGTCTTCCATTCTAATAACCCAATTCCAACTAAAACTTTGATTTAATTTTTATTCAACCAGACTTCATCCATTTATTAATTAATTCCATTAACCCATTTTAAAATTTTAATTCCCTTACTTAATTCATTTTCGAATTTATTTTATTAATACAAAGTCATTCTCATTTTATTTTTACTTACCTGGGTTTTGTTTGCAATTCAAACCATGTCTATTATAATCCAATTCCATTTTATTTTAACAACATCCCAACGTATTTTAATTCATCATTAAATCCAAGTCGAATTCTATTTATAATTCGAGTTCATTTCCAAATCCTATCATCAACTTACAATCCATTTTATTTAACCGAGTTAAATTTTATTAATATACTCTATCAAATAATTTATTTAGCTAATTAGCTTACTTCCAACTTTTAAATCAATATTCGATTTTATTACAAAAAATCATTTCATTAAATTTTCCTGAATTCAATTTTTTTTCATAATTCCAGTTTGGATTTCCCTTTGTTTTCCAAAATTCCAACACTTTTATTTTAAAATTTTAGAAATGCTTTTAAATTCACATAATACTATTAAAATAGCTCTTTAAAAAAATATTTCTTGTAACTCGATGTCTCAACCAGTCCATCCTTGTTCTCATAGAAATTCAGTCATACGTTGATCAGGCGTAGGACTGAAAATCTATAAGTACTTGGTAAACCCGTTTTCAACATCCAGTGAAAATACTTGAAAAATAATTTTATTGAAAATATAGAAAACAGTTTTTGAAAATAGAGGAAATATCTTGGTGAGAATGCTCTGGAAATCATCACCCACATCCATGGTCGCAGTTACATCCTCGGTTACGTTGCCATCGCAGCAAAAGTCCATGTAACTGTAGGCACTCTGCGCCCCTCGATTACGCCATGGAACCCACAACAGATCGCAGTTACATTTCAGGGTAACGTTGCCATCGCAACAAAAGTCCATGTAACTGTAGGCATCAGCGCCCCTTGATTTTCGCTGTCAAAATGAAACTTCTCCACTCCTATATAGGTCGCAGTCTACTGATGTAAAATCAAACGTAGACTGTTGGCTCTCAACAGCACACACGACTTTCGCTATGTTACCATAGGTCACAGTCTACCGATATAAAATCAAACGTAGACCGTTGTCTCTCAGTGGCACATACGACTTTGCTATGGTATACACTACTCATAATCCTCAGGAACTAGTTTTGTCCGGACTCCTCACAGGATCAACTTTAGAACCCTCCTTGGGGCTCAAGGCAGCACCACCCGGTGGCACTCCTGAGAACTTCATTTCAAGGGAGCGCCTTTTTCCCTAGAGCTATCATCGAAATACTTTATACTATACACATATAGTATCTTTCAAATTATACACCTAGTATGATCTCATACAAAGCTCCTTTACAAAAAATCGATTATCCCAAAATCGATAAATCTCAAACTAGGCTTTCCAAATTTCAATATTGATTTTACCCAAAAATCAAAATCCTTTCTAAATCCAAAGGTTTCCAAAAATATTTTTCCAAAATCCTCATAAGATCCTTTATATATATATTCAGATATATATAATTTTAAATTTTTTGGATCATTTCAAACTTGTATAAAACTTCTTTTATACTTCAAACACTTTCAAAATCCTTTTCTTCTGGCAATAGATTCAACAAGGGGAGATTTATCTTATATAATAAAGATATATAACTTTGTTTATTCAAAATCAAATATTCAATTTTGATTACTCTTTCCAATATAAATTTCAGTCAAAGCTGTACGATGTACACTTATCATCCGTACGCTATACCAATTTGATCGCTTACTCGATCACACAATTTCACTTCCGAACTAGTATCGTCCGCCCGATTTCCTAGTGCGGACTCAGATCTGGTTTCTTGATCAGAAACCGTCATTCTCCTTGCATAGTTATATCTATGATAGAGAATATCCAGAACCAATCAACAATCCATATCCAGGTTCGCCGTCGAAAATCGAGTGAAAAATCCCAACTCGGATTGATACAACTATCTCGAAATTCTATGCTCGAACCTGGATCAAATCACTACGCGAATAAATAATATACGTACATCCTACGTAATTATCTTCATTGATTATTATCCAAATCAATTTCCTTTTTATTCATTCTCACTTCGATTTTATTCACTTATTCACATTTGCCTTAATTCTCATTTGGATTATATCTTCAATTCTTATCTCAGTTGGGTATTTAATCAATAACAGTTTGAACTCCAACCAGTTTATTTAGAAAATAGCTTGGAAATTTTAAAAATAGATATATAGTTGAAAAATAATTATTAGTTTGCAAAATAATTGTAAAATAGTTAACTATTTATAAAATAGTTGAGAAATAGTTATATAGTTTCAGAAATTTTAGATAGTTACAAAATAGTTGTAAAATTGCAATTAATCTGTCAAATAGTTGAAAAATAGTAACTAGTTTATAAAACAGTTGAAAAATTGTTAAATAGTTCCAAAGCAATTGTAGAATAAATATAAAATAATTTGGATTTGAAAAAGAAAGGCTATATATATTAAATAGCTTGGAAAAATAAGTTTATATTAAAACAATTTATATTGAAAATAGTCCAGAGTCAAAACTGTTCACTTCCCCAACAATTCAATTTAAATTTCCACTTCCATTTAATTGACACAATTCCAATTTGAAGAACTTCAATTCCCATCGAAATTTATTTAACCCCAATTCAAGTTAAATCAATCTTGATTTCTTTCCCAATCCAAATCAAATTCCATTTGGTTTTAATCCTGTTCAACTTTAATTATAATTTCAAATTATTCCAATCAATTTGGACTAATATCCATTGAACCCACTTCAATATCAATATCCTTTCAATTTAATCCGATTCAAATTTTCCATTTAAAATTTTAAACTTATCCATCTTCAATTACAAATCCAATTAATTTAAATCAAATTCAATTTTTGAACTAATTCAATTTCAACCTCAAATTTAAACCATCTCGAATTATATATATTCGAGTCAAATTTTCAAAGGTTGATTTAACTTTTTAAACCAAATTAACCTTTATTTAAAAATTTTAAACAATTTAATTTCTGAGTTCTAATTCTAGAATTTCATTTCAATTAATTTAATTTTAATTTGGTCGTATTTCTGTTACCACTTAATTTAATTCCAGTTCAAAATTTCAATTTGGTTGTATTATATTACTGCTTAATTTAATTTCAATGATTTAGCAACCAATCATCTTAATATTTATTAGAAAGAAATATTGCTTTATATATCAAAATATATTTTTATATAAAACCATTAAAAAAATTTATATAAGAAAATAACAAGTACCTCTCATGTGTGTGTGTGTGTATATATATATATATATATATATATATATATATTCAACTTACCCTAGAGTACTATGAACTCGATTTAAGGAGTAATCCCCACCAGAGCCAAGGTTCTCGCTTAACCTTTCAGCTCTGATACCAACTGTAACGACCCGAAATTTCCAAACCCGAAATTTCCAGATAGTTATGAAAAAGAAGAAAGGGATAGAAGAAGAAGAAGATCAGAAACATCAACGTCTCACATTCACAGCGGATAAAATATAATAATAAATCATAAC
The DNA here is from genome assembly GCA_030765085.1 of Allium cepa. Taxonomy (NCBI): domain Eukaryota; kingdom Viridiplantae; phylum Streptophyta; class Magnoliopsida; order Asparagales; family Amaryllidaceae; genus Allium; species Allium cepa. The sequence continues at coordinate 218,688,571 of CM060929.1, forward strand.
AGTTTACAAAAGCATTCTGTATTTGTCAATTACATTTTCATACATCGGAGTGGCCCATATACTCAAACACTGGACATATACAAATCAACATGTCTCAGATAATCAGAAATATATAACAGCGGAAATACCCCATACGTTTCTGCCATCCAGCTCGCCTCATGAGCTCCAGAACGTCCTTACCTGAAAATCTGTAATACTCGGTCTGACCCGAGCATTACATCAAAGTAACACCCGGGTCAGGCTGGAAACCAGCGTGAGTAAACCCATCTAACATGGAATACAAAGCATACAACTTATATAGAACCCGAGGTAACTCGAATCAATTTACAAGTTCACAATATGTTATATACATCACTTATTTCACACAAAGTTTCCTAAGTACCAAAGATATAGATTTAAATAGTCCAATTTCTTCAAATCACTTCATTCCAGCCTATAGATTTCACATATCAATTTATAAAGTTCGAAGTGGTTTCGGGTATTTTCTAATACCCGACCCCGGTCTCTTCGAGTCACATTCAAGACATCCAATACCATCCAATCATCTATAAGCAAACTTGATCACTTCCAAATTAATTCAATTGATTCTAATTGAATTTCTAACCTCAATCACTTAGATTCCTTCATTTAACATTTATTAATTCAAATCAATTAATTAATCAACCCTTCATTATTCATCTTAATTAATCACCCTGGATTAATTATCTTTCAATTACACTCAAGTAATTATCTTTAATTAATTTCACAATATTAATTATTCTTAACCAAAATCAATAAGTAAACTTAATTACTTCATGAATTAATTAACTATTTTAATTACATTAACCCTTAGTTACTTATATTAATTAATTTTAATCTTAATTAATCAACCTTTAATTGCATCATTAATTATATAAATTAATGATTTCCAATTATATTTTAATTTATCCTAATCTAATTTAATTACACTAATTAAACCACGATATTAATCATTCTCGATTAATCTCGACCTGTATTTAACTATCTTTTACTTACTTCATTAAATAAATTAATTACTCCTTAATTAATTATCTTATTTAATCTCTTGATTTCTTGCACAAAGTAATCATATTTTATTAATTACATTAGTAATTACCTATCAAACCATCCAATGATTATTCTAAATTAATTAAGCTTAATTAATTAACTTAAACCTTAATTAATTAATTCAAACCCTTAATTACAAAGTTAATTAACCCAAATCATTAATTAATTATCCATTTTAATTACCCTACTATTTTAATGAATCACAAATCATTAAGCCCTTATTAACTTTAAAATGGAAACATTTTCTTATTTATGATTTAAGTTTAAAACAAGTTAAAATCTCGAATACGTCGAGTCAAGCAACAATTAACTCGAGAACCAACCAAAACCAAAATCACTCGATCATCGATTCACAGTGCACATCAATCAATTTAATCATGCAACCAAATACTTAATTTAACCATTTATGTAACGACCCGAGATTTTGACCATACTATTATAATAAGTATTTAATCTAATTTAAATAAAATACAAGTTTTTCATTTTTAAATAAATAAGATTTTTGGACATTTATCAGTTATATATGTTTATATATGTGTTTGTAAAGGAAATTTTGATTTAAAAATTTAAAATAGATTCTTTCAAAAATATTTATAATAAAATCTTAAAGGTTACATATTATTAATATTTGATACAATACATATATAAATGTAGTCAATAATAATAATGTTTAAAATAAAACAATTCTGTCCATATTAAATATAAATATAAAATATATAGATGCAAATATAGGTTATAAGTCAAATATTTGAAGATTAAACCTTAAATAAAAATAAAACTAAGAAGTTATTCTAATAACAACTTATATGATTAAAATAAGTAAATCTTATAAATATTGAACATGGGTATAAAACAAATTTATGGTCATAAATATAAGTATATAAACACAAGAGACTATAATATTAGTATAAGTATAAAATAAACAAGTGAATGAAATACTTGATAGTTTAAGTTTAAAATAGAAGTAAATATATAAAATAAATTAATAGTTTTGTAACACATGAAATCAGACATAGTATAAGTAGTACCTTACAAATACATATGTGTTAGCTAGAAAAGATAATAAAACAAAAATATTTGTACAAAATAATCTATACACAACAACATATAATAAGTATGTAAACATATTTGAAGACCATTTCATTTAATGCCTTCATCTCAGCACCACAAACATTCATTCAGCCGAAATTTGTAATATCACCTCAAAATCACAGTAATTAAACCTAAAGATATTGTCTGATCAAAAACAAGTTGAGACTTGTACCAGTTATAACCTACTGTCCAAGCTATTTCTATTTATATATCATCCTATTTTAACTCGTTCACATAATTTAGCAAACTTAAGAAGCTAACCTGAGAAAAGAAAAAGAAAATATAAGCATCTGTAATTTCAAACTCAAGCAAATTCAATCAAGGCAGAGAAGGTTTTCAGGGATAATTAAACTCTAGCTCTTCATCCACAATAACTTGTTCTCTGTTTCAAAAGTATCTTATGTGAGTAAACATACTTTTTGAAATTTAAATCTTACTTGTTGGTTCATAAAAATATTATGATTGATATATATTGTTCTGTGATGTTGCTGTTTTACTGGAAGTTCTGTTATATGATGTTCTTTAATATTTTCAAATCTCGGAGCAAAGAATTGAAATAAAATTAATACTTCTTCGTATAAAGACATTTTAAAACATAGAAACTTAACTAATTATGTTTGTATAAACAAACATCAGGACTTGGAAAATTGTTTGAAGGGTGAAGAGCAACATAGTTACTGTAAGATCAATATTACAGCAAAAAGGAAATAAATTGTTAAATTCAAATAATTTAAATTGTTGTTTTGATTATATATCTGAAATGAACAAATAAAAATAAGTTTTTTAAAGCAAGAATGATAAGTTTTAGTTTAGAAATGAAAGAGCAGTTTACAGATGAAAAAAAAATTACATTTGTATAAATGCAGTTGTTTTAATGAATTTTAGACATTGAAATTGATGGTGAAGCTAGCTTGATGATCCACGAACACAGGAAAAATACTAGAAAAATTTTTGAATGCAAGAAATTTTGGGTTGAATCGAGTTTAGGGTTTTGGGTTCGAATATTTTGCGGTCTCCATAACATTGATTTCGTCGCCTTGGATTAACCGAGCTACACGAAATTTTAGGAGATGGTAGAGGAAGATGATGGCGAGGTGTGGCCGAAATCGCTTAGCCACTGGTGGTCTATGTTGGGTGGTCGTGGTGATTTTCTTTTGTTATGTTCGAGTGGATGTTCGAACAGGTGAGCATATTTTGATTTCGTATTTATCGTGTCGAATTGGGGTTTGATTTCATATGTGAGGCCGTTATGTGGCTTGCCGGAGGCGACATGGGTCGCCAAGACATTGGCGAACCACCGTGCACGTGCACGGTGGCGTGAGGAGTGTCAGCGTTTCGTGTGGTTGTCGTCTCGAGTAATTACTCGAGAAAGTAGTGGGGTTGCTTTGGGTTTTCACTGGGTACGTGAGTGGGTTTGTATACTGCTGTTTTAGTTTAACTTAAAAAAAAAAGAGAGAAAAAGTGGAAGAAGAAGAAGTACGAGTAGAAGAGAGGGACGCGGGAAAAAGCTAGGGGAAACTCGAGCCTTACTCGAGTAATTAACGTGCTTGCCTCGGGTCCATTTTAAGAGGTTAAGCCTAAAACCCGTTTAAGTTATTTTTGTTTAACAAAATTCAGTATTATTTAAGTTATTAAAGTTGACAAGATTCAAGCTAAAACTTGATTTAAATTTATTAAGAAAGGTTTCACAAAACGTAAGATGGTTAATTAATTTAAATTGGAAGTTAATTAAAAATGTAATTAATTTATAATGGTGATTAAATAAGTAGTTTAAGATTAAATAAATTTGTAATTAAGGATTTTTATCCATAATCTTGTGTTTAAATCAATTTGAACATAAGGATTTAATTAACTACTTAAAGTTAATTAATTAATAACTAGTGGTTAACTAACTAAGTAATTAATTAAGGATTAAACGACTAATTAATTGGTAATTAAGGATTAATTAAGTAACTAGTGATAATTCAATGGGTAAAAGTTTTATATATCAATAATTAAGATTATTAATTAATAATTAAGAATTAATTAATTAAGTGAGAAATCAAGTAGTAATTAATAAATTTAACAAGATGATTAATTAAGCAGAATAAAATTCTTAAGTAATTAACTAAGTTTAAATTAATCAAACTATTTTGATATGAATCGATGATTCTTGACACTGATATCTATGGGATGATATTCTGTGATACATTGTGATATATTCTGGATATACCTGTGATGACTGCATATGATTTATCTGTGATAAATGTTATGTGAATTCAGAGTATTGAATTTAAATTGTTTAAACTATTAGACAACTTGGCCTCTAAAATGGCGATTGGATTTCGATGAGACCGGGATCGGGTATCGATTTAATATTCCGAAAACCACATCTATCCAAATTAAACGATAGGTTGTGACATCTCAAGTGAAGGTCGAGATGGTGTTTCAGAATGTAAGGGTTATCGTCGTTAACTCTGAGGGTGATTCCAAAACGAGTGTAACGAGATAATGCCTTTGGTTTCGTTCGAACCCGGAACGAACTTGTATGGATTGAATGCTTTCAGTACATCGTCAGGCGAACGAAGAGCATTCTAAGAAATATGTTCTGTAAAGGTAATCGCAGCCTCAAGCCTCATCAACCGGGAATGGCTAAAACAGGAGATGTGCAGCAAGGTTAGGTGGGTCATGCCCAAGCAGGACAAGATATATCCCTGTCTAGATGTCCCTTTTTATTCGACTGTGTGGGCAATTGGATCTGCAACCAACTGCGGGGTTATCTTGTTCGGGACTGTTCAGTAAGGAATGGTTCCGGCCTTGTACTGCAGGGGAGTTAGGGTGGCTCCTCGGTACGGTGATCTAGGCCCCGTACTGTGACGGGCGGAACCCCAGTAGCCCTGCCATTGATGGAAATCCATTTCCCTACGAGACCCTATGGTTTTGATTTGTATTACCAACTTTTGTGGCTAGTAGCTGGAATTTAATGAATGTAACAATTTCGGCTATTTTCTATTTATTTGAAAACCCTAGACACTATTATAATATCACTGGATTTCCTATTAAATATTTTGGTTAGCGTAAGGTAAAAACTTACCCGTGTTTATGTGTGGGGAGTCTTATGTGATACCTTTATTTTCAAATGATTTTCAAAGTTAAACAATTTTAACCCGTTTACTCACACCAGACCCATGTCTGACCCGGAGTTTATATTTTGTTTTTCATAAACTCTTGGGTACTCAAATTTTTAGGAGTAGCCAAATGATAGGTTTTGGGATTGCTGAGTTATGAAGGAGCTTGGAGCAGGAGTTCCAGACGTATATATATATCTATCTAGTTCCGCTGTGCAGTTGATGTATGTTTTATTTTGGATGTATGTATTGTCAGATATGTATATGACTATCCTGTTGTATGATGTTGTATAACTCTGATATATGTAAAACTATGTAATGGTTATGTGATGTATTATATTTTGTTCCATTCCGCCGTGAGATTCTGACGTTGTTATTCTTTCTTTCTATCTTTTCTATTTCTATCCCTTTCTTTTCTTATTGATGATACGTCTTTTTGGGTTAGAAAGGCGGGCCGTCATAGTTGGTATCAGAGCACTGGTTGAGCGAATACCTAGGCTCTGGAGTAATATATATCTTGAGAGTGTGTATTTGTATTTTCATATAATTATATACCTATCTAAATTTGTTGAGTTACATGTCCAGGTGGCCAACATGAGTTCTAGAAGGAGAGGTAGAGGTAGGGCCAGTACCTCAACCGATAATGGACGAAGTCAAACTGCTAGTGAGGCTGTAAATCCAATACCGCCTCGGGTTAGTTTTTCCGCTTTATGAAAAGACTTCATCAACCTTGGAGGCCAACCATTTAAAGGTTCAGAATCGATAATTAAAGTTCAAGCTTGGCTACGCTCTTGTGAGCGCGTCTTTAAGAGTATGAAGTTGTCTGATGAACGGAAAAGGGAATTGGCATCGTGGCAATTGCAGGGAGGCACAGCAGCCTGGTGGGATGCAACGGTAGCAAATATTTCTGAGGAAGACATTTCATGGGAAAGATTTAAGGAGTTATTTGAAGAGAAGTTTATGCCTACGTAGGGAAAACTCATCTGTACCAGGATTTCCTGAATTTGAAGCAGGGAAGCATGTCTATAGCGGAGCATGAGACCAAATTCAATGAACTTTCATGCTATGGACCAGGGCTCATTGATACTCCCCTAAAAAAGAACGAAATGTTTGTGCAAGGATTGAGGCCAGAATTTCATGAAAAGATGACGGTGCTTTTGAAAGGATCTTTTGTCGATTTAATTGATATGGTTTTGAGATATGAGAATTTGATAAGCAAGAAATCAGTGGCACCAGTAGCAGCTTCGAGAGGGAATTTGGCTAACCCAAATAAAAGGAAGTTTAATCTACTTTGGAAAAGGCAAGGCAAAGGAAAGAAACCTGGAGGAAGCAACAATGGACCTCGCAAGTGTTATAATTGTCAGTAAATTGGGCATTTGGCTAATCAGTGTCCTCGGGGAAGATCTCGGCAACATCAGAGTGGTCCAGGATCAGCAATGGTTTAGAGATCGTTGTGTTTCAATTGTCGCCAGCCAGGTCACATGATCAAGAATTGTCCACTTTTGCAGAGGGCGCCTCAGAATAAGGTCTATGCTCTGAAGGCCGGTCCATCTTCTTCTTCTCAAGGCAAACAGGTATTGGAAGGTACCTTACTTTTAGATGGCAAATATATTAAACTTTTGTTTGATTCGGGTGCTTCTTTGAGTTTTATTTCCCTGAAACCAGTAGAAAAGTTCTTTCTCACCCCTAGTACTGTGGATCGTCCCACTCTTGTATCTAATCCTATAGGAGGGACAACCAAATTAGATATGATATGTAGGGACCTGAGGATTTCTTATCTGTCCCATAGTTTTTCTTGTGAATCTTATGTGTTATATTTTAAGGGGTTTGACCTTATTTTGGGAATGGATTGGCTCGATAAGTATAAAGTAGTTCTGAATTGCAATGAGAGAACAGTTTCGCTGGAAACTGATTTGGGTAGGATTGCCAGAGTGTCGTGTGATGATTCTGGATTTCACTTGAGTGGTCTTTTTCAAGGAGTTGAGACTTATCAAGAGAAGGTTGAAGATATCAATGTGGTTCAAGATTTTCCTAATGTATTTGAAGAAGTTAAGTGTCTGCCTCCACATCGAGAGATAGAGCTCCACATTGATTTGATTCCAGGAGCAGTGTCGGTGATTCAGCCCAGTAGGAGAATGCCTCTTGGGGAGAGAGAGGAGTTAATTAAGCAGACTCGGGATCTTTTGAAGAAGGGGTTGACTAGGCCCAGTTTTTCTTGTTGGGGCTCTGCTGCGGTGTTTGTCACCAAATCGGATAGATCGCTAAGATTCTGTGTTGATTATAGAGAATGGAACAAAGCGACCATTCGTAATAAATATCATCTTCCTCGTATTGATGATCTCTTTGACCAGTTGCATGGAGCATCTATCTTTTCTCAACTAGATTTAGCTTTAGGTTTCCATCAGTTGAGGGTAGCCGAGGACAGTATTCCCATGACTGCATTTAGAGGACCAAATTGTTTCTATGAGTGGTTGGTTATGCCTTTCGGGTTAACCAACGCTTCTGCCTACTTTGTTGACCTGATGAACCAAGTCTTTAGAGACATGTTGAATAAGTTCGTTCTGGTGTTCATTGATGATATCTTGGTCTACTCTAAGTCTGAAGAAGAGCATAGGCAGCATTTGAGAATTGTATTGGAGACTCTAAGGAAGCATGTTTTGAAGGCAAAGTTCTCCCAGTGCCATTTCTGGAAATCAGAAGTCAAATTTTTAGGGCACATTGTTTCTGGAGAACGTATTTCTGTAGATCCAGCGAAGGTTGAGGCTATTCTGGAATGGAAGCAACCAGGGACACCGACTGAGGTTTGCAGTTTTTTGGGTTTGGCTAGCTACTACAGAAAATTTATCAAGAATTATTCCAAGATTTCTTCACATCTGACTAAGTTGACAAGGAAAGGAGTTAAGTTCAAGTAGACACCCCAGTGTGATGAAGCTTTTCAGGAATTGAAGACAAGGCTAACCAGTGCACCAGTGCTTGCTATTCTGGATGGAAAGAGAAAATTTGAAGTTTATATTGATGCTTGTATTATTGGACTGGGAGCAGTTCTGATGCAGAATGGAAGGGTAATTGCGTATGCGAGTCGGCAATTGAAGCCACATGAAAGGAACTATGCTACGCACGATCTTGAACTGTTAGCCATTGTTTTTGATTTGAAGATCTGGAGACATTATCCTTTGGGAGAGAAATTTGAGTTATTCACAGATCACAAACCGTTGAAATATCTTTTCTCTCGAAAAGATCTTAATTTGACACAGCAGCGATGGGTCGAGTTTCTGGCATCCTATGATTTGGATATTCTGTATACCCCGGGAAAGGCGAATGTTGTAGCTGATGCTCTTAGCAGGAATGCAGTTCTGTCCCTTCTGGAAGTTGTTCCATTTCCTACTGAAAGGATTTCAAGCAAGCAAGAATCTGATAAAATGTTGAGAAGAATTATCAAAAGAGTTAGGAAGGGTCAGTGTCCCAGTTTTGAAATTGATGGCCAAGGAACAATGAGGATCAACGGGAGGATTTGTGTTCCAAATGATAGGGATCTGAAACAGGAGGTGTTGTCAGAAAGTCATCGTTCTAGATTGAATATTCACCCGGGAATCTCAAAGATTTATAAGGATATGAAGAGATTCTTTTGGTGGAAGGGCATGAAGGAAGATGTAGCTAGGTTCGTAAATGGTTGTGACATCTGCCAACAAGTTAAAGGGGATCAACAAAAGTTAGCCGGACTATTGCAGCCTTTGGAAGTTCCAGATTGGAAGTGGGAGATAATCTCGATGGACTTCATCGACGGTTTGCCTAGAACCAGGAAAGGAAATGAAGGAATATGGGTTATTGTTGATCGTTTAACTAAGAGCGCCCATTTTATACAGGTTAAGGCAACTCGTACTACAGCTTCTCTGGCTGAGATTTTCTTACGGGAGATAATCAGATTGCATGGGGTTCCCATCAGTATAGTAAGTGACCGTGATCCTATTTTCACTAGCAAATTCTGGGAGGCTCTGCAATCGGCTATGAGAACGAGTTTGAGATTAAGTACAGCCTATCATCCCCAGACAGACGGACGGAGAGGCTTAATCGTATTCTGGAAGATATGCTGCGAGCTTGTGTATTGGATTTTGGAGGATCGTGGGAAGACATCTTCACCTAGTGGAATTCTCTTATAATAATAGTTACCAAGCGAGTATTAAGATGGCCCCGTATGAAGCTCTGTATGGAAGACCGTGTAGATTCCCATCCTGTTGGATAGAATTAAAAGATCGTCTTGTGCTCGGACCCGATCTAATTCGAGAAGCTTCTGCAAAGGTTGATCTTATCAAGAAAAGGTTGAAAGCTGCTCAGGATCGTCAGAAGAAATACGCAGATAAAAGGCGAAGACCATTGGAATTTGAGATCGAAGATTTAGTTTTTGTCAAAGTTTCCCCGATCAAAGGTGCTATAAGATTCGGAAAGACAGGGAAACTTGCACCAAGATTTATTGGACCATTCCAAGTGCTGGAGAGAATTGGAGCTTTAGCTTAGAGAATTGAATTGCCAGAATGGATGTCTGGAATTCACAATGTATTTCATATATCCCATTTAAGGAAATTTGTTCATGACGCATCGCTGGTTGTAGAACCGGTAGTTCAGGAAGATTTAGAAGTAGAACCCAACTTGACTGTGGTTAGGAATCCTGTTCGGATTGTAGATCAAGACGAGAAGCAACTCAGGAACAAAGTGGTGAAACTTGTCAAGGTGCAGTGGAGCGAGGATCCCAGAGATTGTACCTGGGAAACTCTGGATAGTTTTAGGAAAGCTTATCCGGATTTGTGTCCGGATAGCTAGTGATGTTTGTTAGAATAGACTTTTTGATTGCATGGATGATATTTATGTTTGGGTTGTTAATATAAAAGCTTCTGAATTAACTTTTGTTTTAAATTTCGGGGATGAAATTCTTTTAAGGGGAAGGAATGTAACGACCCAGGATTTTGACCATATTATTATAATAAGTATTTAATCTAATTTAAATAAAATACAAGTTTTTCATTTTTAAATAAATAAGATTTTTGGACATTTATCAGTTATATATGTATATATATGTGTTTCTAAAGGAAATTTTGATTTAAAAATTTAAAATAGATTCTTTCAAAAATATTTATAATAAAATCTTAAAGGTTCCATATTATTAATATTTGATACCATACATATATAAATGTAGTCAATAATAATAATATTTAAAATAAAACAATTCTATCCACATTAAATATAAATATAAAATATATAGATGCAAATATAGGTTATAAGTCAAATATTTGAAGATTAAACCCTAAATAAAAATAAAACTAAGAAGTTATTCTAATAACAACTTATACGATTAAAATAAAATAAATCTTATAAATATTGAACGTAGGTATAAAACAAATTTATGGTTATAAATATAAGTATATAAACATAAGAGACTATAATATTAATACAAGTATAAAATAAACAAGTGAATAAAGTACTTGATAGTTTAAGTTTAAAATAGAAGTAAATATATAAAATAAATTGGTAGTTTTGTAACACATGAAATCAGACATAGTATAAGTAGTACCTACAAATATATATATGTGTTAGCCAGAAAAGATAATAAAACAAAAATATTTGTACAAAATAATCTATACACAATAACATATAATAAGTATGTAAACATATTTAAAGACCATTTCATTTAATGCCTTCATCTCAGCACCACAAGCATTCATTCAGCCGAAATTTGTAATATCACCTCAAAATCACAGTAATTAAACCTAAAGATATTGTCTGATCAAAAACAAGTTGAGACTTGTACCAGTTATAACCTACTGTTCAAGCTATTTCTATTTATATATCATCCTATTTTAACTCGTTCACATAATTTATCAAACTTAAGAAGCTAACCTGAGAAAAGAAAAAGAAAATATAAACATCTGTATTTTCAAACTCAAGCAAATTCAATCAAGGCAGAGAAGGTTTTCAGGGATAATTAAACTCCAGCTCTTCATCAACAACAATTTGTTCTCAGTTTCAACAGTATCATAGGTGAGTAAACATACTTTTTGAAATTTAAATCTTAATTATTAGTTCATAAAAATATTATGATTGATATATATTGTTCTGTGATGTTGCTGTTTTACTGAAAGTTCTGTTATATAATGTTCTTCAATATTTTCAAATCTTTGAGCAAAGAATTGAAAGAAAATTAATACTTCTTCGTACAAAAACATTTTAAAACATAGAAACTTAACTAATTATGTTTGTATAAACAAACATTAGGACTTGGAAAATTGTTTGAAGGATGATACAGCAACATAGTTACTGTAAGATCAATATTACACCAAAAAGGAAACAAATTGTTAAATTCGAATAATTTAAATTGTTGTTTTGATTATATATCTAAAATAAACACACAAAGATAAGATTTTTAAAGCAAGAATGATAATTTTTAGTTTAGAAATGAAAGAGCAGTTTACAGATGAACAAAAACTACGTTTGTACAAAATTCTGTTGTTTTAATGAATTTTAGATGTTGAAATTGATGGTGAAGCTAGCTGATGATCCATGAACACAGGCAAAATACTAGAAAAATTTTCGAATGCAAGAAATTTTGGGTTGAATCGAGTTTAGGGTTTTGGGTTCGAATATTTTATGGTCTGCATAAACATTGATTTCGTCGCCTTGGATTGACCAAGCTACACGAAATTTTTGGAGATGGTAGGGGTAGATGATGGCGAGGTTTGGCCGAAATCGCTTAGCCACTGGTGGTCGACGTTGGGTGGCCGTGGTGATTTTCTTTTGTTATGTTCGAGTGGCTGTTCGAACATGTGAGCATATTTTGATTTTGATTTATCGCATCGAATTGGGGATTGATTTCTTATGTGAGGCCGTTATGTGGCTTGCCGAAGGCGACATGGGTCACAAGGACGTCGGCGAACCATCGTACACATGCACGGTGGCGCAAGGAGTGTCAGCGTTTCGTGTGGTTGCCGTCTCGAGTAATTACTCGAGAAAGTAGTGGGGTTGCTTCGTGTTTTCACTGGGTACGTGAGTTGGTTTGTATACTGCTATTTTTAGTTTAACTTAAAAAAGAGAGAAAGAGTGGAAGAAGAAGAAGTACGAGTAGAAGAGAGGGACGCGCGAAAAAGTTAGGGGAAACTCGAGCCTTACTCAAGTAATTAACGTGCTTGCCTCGGGTCCATTTTAAGGGGTTAAGCCTAAAACCCGTTTAAGTTATTTTTGTTTAACAAAATTCTGTATTATTTAAGTTATTAAAGTTGACAAGATTCAAGCTAAAACTTGATTTAAATTTATTAAGAAAGGTTTCACAAAATATAAGATGGTTAATTAATTTAAATTGGAAGTTAATTAAGAATGTAATTAATTTATAATGGTGATTAAATAAGTAGTTCAAGATTAAATAAATTTGTAATTAAGGATTGTTATCCATAATCTTGTGTTTAAATCAATTTGAACATAAGGATTTAATTAACTACTTAAAGTTAATTAATAAATAAACAGTAGTTAAATAATTAAATAATTAATTAAGGATTAAACGACTAATTAATTGGTGATTAAGGATTAATTAAGTAATTAGTGATAATTCAATGGGTAATTAAGTTTTATAAATCAATAATTAAGATTATTAATTAATAATTAAGAATTAATTAATTAAGTGAGAAATTAAGTAGCAATTAGTGATTAATTAAGCAGGATAAAATTCTTAAGTAATTAAGATTAAATTAATTAAACTATTTTGATATGAATCGATGATTCTTGACTCTGATATCTATGGGATGATATTCTGTGATACATTGTGATATATTCTGGATATATCTGTGATGACTGCGTATGATTTATCTGTGATAAATGTTATGTGAATTCAGAGTATTGAATTTAAATTGTTTAAACTATTAAACAACTTGACCTCTAAAATGGCGATTGGATTTTGATGAGTCCGGGATCGGGTATCAATTTGATATTCCGAAAACCGCATCAATCCAAATTAAACGATAGGTCGTGACATCTCAAATGAAGGTCGAGATGGTGTTTCAGAATGCAAGGGTTATCATCATTAACTTTAAGGGTGATTTCAAAACGAGTGTAACGAGATAATGCCTTCGGTTTCGATCGAACCCGAAACGAACTTGTATGGATTGAATGCTTTCAGTACATCGTCAGGCGGACGATGAACATTCTAAGAGATATGTTCTGTAAAGATAATCGCAGCCTCAAGCCTCATCAACCGGGAATGGCTAAAACATGGGATGTGCAGCAAGGTTAGGTGGCTCATGCCCAAGCAGGACGAGATATATCCCTATCTAGATGTCCCTTTTTATTCGGCTGTGTAGTCAGTTGGATCTGCAGCCAACTGCATATATATCTTGTTCGGGACTGTTCAGTAAGGAATGGTACCGGCCTTGTATTGCAGGGGAGTTAGGGTGGCTCCTCGGTACGGTGATCTAGTCCCCGTACCGTGACGGGCGGTACCCCAGTAGCCCTGTCATTGATGGAAATCCATTTCCCTATGAGACCCTACGGTTTTGATTTGTATTACCCACTTTTGTGGCTAGTAGCTGGAATTTAATGAATGTAACAATTTCATATATTTTCTATTTACTTGAAAACCCTAGACACTATTATAATATCACTGGATTTCCTATAAAATGTTTTGGTTAGCGTAAGGTAAAAACTTACTCGTGTTTATGTGTGGGGAGTCTTACGTGATACCTTTATTTTCAAATGATTTTCAAAGTTAAACAATTTAAACCCGTTTACTCACACCAGACCCATGTCTGACCCAGAGTTTATATTTTGTTTTTCATAAACTCTTGGGTGCTCAAATTTTTACGAATAGCCAAGTGATGGGTTTTGGGGTTGCTGAGTTCTGAAGGAGCTTGGAGCAGGAGTTCCAGACGTATCTATATATATCTATCTAGTTCCGCTGTGCAGTTGACGTATGTTGTATTTTGGATTTATGTATTGTCAGATATGTATATGACTATCCTGTTGTATGATGTTGTATAACTCTGATATATGTAAAACTATGTAATGGTTATGTGATGTATTATATTTTGTTCTATTCCACTGTGAGATTCTGATGTTGTTATTCTTTCTTTCTATCTTTTCTATTCCTATCCCTTTCTTTTCTTATTGATGATGCGTCTTTCTGGGGTTAGAAAGGCGGTTCGTCACAATTTAAATTTAGATAAAAATCCAAAGGAGTGAGATTTACTCACCTTTTCTTTTATTTGCAATCCACCTCAAAATTGCCTTGGTTTCCTTGATTTTTTTTGATCTTGTATAAATAATTAGGTAGTTTATTAATATTTGAAACAAGCGAACGGTAAATTTCCATTTATTATTTAAATTAATGATTTAATTTTAAACTAGAAATTTTCCTCTTGAAACTACTTATACATTTATAAAAATAATTTATAGATTTCAAGATCTAACTTTTATAAATTCTCTTATATTCGTAAATCGTATGTGTGTATATATATATATATATATAATTGCCTTTACATATACTTTACTGTAAATGAATTTATAAAAAAAAATTCTGATTAAACACAGAGATGAATAAAATTATCAAAGCAATACCTTCTGCCTCGCAATCGGTCTCAACTCGTCCTTCCGCCATCGCATGCCTCGGCTTCCAACAGAATCGTCGCAGAAAGAGAAAAATCGCAAACCTAGCAATAACATCATCTACATGTGGTTGTGCGCTCCCTTCCTCTAGCCTCGTGACCGAATCCAACGCCATTTCGAGCTTGAACCAGAGATCTCAATCCTAAATTCACATCATCACACGTGAGCTTCCCTCTCACGGTCGCCGAACAAACCCAAACCTAGATCCGCCCCCGCTTCGACACTTGCTGCATAGCTCGCCCATCAGATCTTGGCTCAAAACCTCTAGCAGCTTGCTTCATCTTCGGCCACGCGATGCTTCTATTCCAAATCGAGTGAGTTCGAATCGATTGCTATGCTGAACTGGGTTACGACCATGGTGATTTGCTTTTGAATCGAATAGAAATATGAAGCGTTATTATTTGATTTTATTCGAGTTAAGCCAAGAGAGCAAGATAGGTTTAAACCGAATATTTGTTCGCCATTTTTTTTATGAGTTCGATTTCTGCTTTTCAGATTAGAGAGGGGACAGAGATAAATATCGATTTGGGGAAGCTTCTTGAGTATGCGTTTTTGTTAATAAAAATATATTTGACTATTTGACCTTAAATTTAATTATATTATAAAACTTTTAAAACCTCTCGTTAATTGCCATTTAAAATTTTGAACTCCTTTTAAGGAATGCCGCTAGGCGATTATAAGGTTTTACCCACGTCCCGAACACAATGGAACGTGTTTCGAAAGCTACTTCGATCACATGCGTGAGTTACGGAAGTAAACGATCAATTTTAAATTAAATCGATTAAAATAGTTTCTATGCATTTCGAGCTGCCAGGGTCAAACGACAACTCCGATTGCTACGAAAATTGAAATCCGATAATAACTAACTATTACGGATCCAATGGAACTGGTTTTGTCAAATTCTAAGACTGTTCCTCGGAAGGCTATTCTTAAATATCAATTTAAACGATGTATTATTAAAATTGAACAAATCACCTTTAAATTAAATTTCAACCATTCTATTATCTTCAGTGTCATCATTATAAATTTTACAAGCCTTCAAATTATTTTTAACAGGCTTAAACCCGAAGATTCAATAATTCACCCAATTTCACTTCATTAAATCCAATAACTCAATTGCTGAATTATAATAATATTTGAATTCAAGTTGAAAATTAACTTTTAAATATTTAAAATCAATTAATTATTCCAATTTAAATTGTAAAAAAAATCCAGGTCATCACAGGTTGGTTGTTAAAAACACCAGGATCGGCTATTGTCATACTCGCTGCAAATACCGAAAGCCACTTTAACAACTGTGTACGTGATGGAGATTCCAAAATGAAGTAGGTGGTTGATGATGTTCTATTTAAGGTATATACGTGGACCTGGCTCCCGTGAGTTAGCTTAAGGTGGCTAAAACAGGGGCAATCGACGGGCCAAGTGAGGTAGCTCCTCCGATCAGACACATTCCTTCGATTGTCATTCTATTACTTTCTGATTGGTTATGTGCGCACCTTTGATTTAGGAGCGTGGCTCGAGATGGGCGGCAGTTGCGGCTATGCGTTACCACCAGCCCGAAAGTGTAATTGGTATATCCACCCTGGCATTGCCTAGTTGTGCCGTGTCACCTACCTTATCTAGACCACTGCGAGTTTATTTTGTACCATACCTGCCATCTGACAATGCCCAGTACGGGTGAGATTACGGTACTATATAGACTATGGGAATATATAAAATGCGTTAAGGGGATATGGGTAACGCCTTAATGCTATTTTAATAGTTTACTTTACTATAGACATATTATAATAGCGTATTGTACTACATAGTAGATAGTTCCACGGATCCTTAGAGGATGGTTGTCCCAAACATCCTTTAAGTTACTTGTTGAGCTGGATTTATTGATATAAGAATATTAATTTTCACTTGAGTGTTTTGTGTTTTGCTTTATGCTCGGGTCAGACTGAGTGTCGCAGCATTTGAGACTCACCTTTGGAGTTGGAGCTTCGCTTGGAGATCTATCCATCTATTCAGCTTGCAGTTATTCAGTTGATTCTTATAATATATTCATATCTTGTATTTGACTATTGTATTGAGACATCTATGTATCCGAGACTCTGTTGTATCTTATTTTAACTTTGCTATATATACATACATAGATACATATATATATATAGTAGCTTTATGAACTACTATTCATCTGTTTCCACTGCTTATTATTGCAATACTCTGTGTCTATGATTCTGTGATTTATTTATTTGCTGTATATGCTGAGTTTTGCCAAATATAAATTAACAATCTGATATTTTGAGCAATTCAAGTCTGACATGTGTGGATGCGAATGGCACGAAATATCGGGATGTTACATGTGGTAGCAGAGCTCTGGTTTTAGGCAAAACTTAGCATATATGCTAGATTTAATTATAGAATTACCTTCATTCGAGTTTGAATCTATTCCTCTTTGACTTGAGTTTCCTTTGAATTTTGGAACGTTCCCCTAGGTTCCAAAATCCATTCTTTCCCCTCCCTATTCGTATTCCCTTGATTTTGGAGTATCTCATAACTCCACTCTTGTTGATCTCTATAATGAATCGGTGGTCCCGCCACTTTTAGAATGAATTGTAAAAGGTGAAAAACTCCTTTACAACAGCATTGATTCACCGAAGATTTCTGTATCCCCGGTTTAGATGCTATTATCTTTTGCTATGCCCAAATTCTATCTCTTGCGATCGGATGTCGGTTTGCCTCAGAATTCTGCATCAATCTTATTATTAAAGTCACGATTGACACGGTTATAGTCGCCCGCGACTAACATTAGTATATCCATCTTTTCTCTTCTGGAATTTAATTATCTTATCTCCCATTCAAGACCATCTTCTAGTCAGAATTCTCCTTGATTAGGATTCACTTAGATTTGGATCTCTATCCTTTCTTTGAAATCCATCATTGAATCATCGAATAAGGGAGTGTATTTGTATTAATAGTAAAAATGTTTTATATGTTGTGTCGTTTGAGTTGTTATGTTGATTTGGGGTTTTGATCGGTTCATCTGAACAACGCTATCGATAGGAATTCCAAAACACATGAATAGAGCAAACTAACACAATGTTATTTTCAAATTTGATAAAATTAATAATTTTGTATGATTTATTATATAAGTATAAATTTTTGGAATTAAATAGTTAAATGAATTAGTTGTTGAAAATGTTGACATTTGGTTTCCATTTATTGTTTTATAAATCATTTACTATTGTCACATTATAAATAAATGAAAATATAAACATGATTTATAAATTTATTTGGAATTGAAATAAATTTACACATGGATTTAAGAATTCAATTTTCGATACTTTAGGAAATTTGGTTTTAAATTTTAGGGTATATTAAGTATTTTCGAACATAAATTTGTTTCCAAAGAATTTTGAAATGTTTAAATCAGTACTCTTGTCTTTTGTCGCTGGAAAATAGTTTCGGTAATGACTGCAGCATCATCAACATTCATTTTTGAGTTTCAGAGTGAAGACACCATTTGTAGCTTTATTACACTTATGTTTTGGAAGATGAATTTGACTTGAGTTTCTTAAGTAAGATTTGATGTATTATATATATATATATATATATATATATATATATATATATATATATAAGTATATGATTATAGATTTGATTTGAAAAAATATATATTTATCTCAAAATGGTTTGTAGTCAATCGGAAATTAAAGTCTTAAATTTTCTTAAAGGATGATTTCAATTATAAATGAAGCCAAAATTTTGAATAAATATTTAAACTTGAAATAATTGAATTGGAAAAATTACTAGTATAATATTTAATTTCATTCCAATATAACTTACCTAAATTATTCAGAAGTTAAATATGTAATTGAATAGTATACAGTATAAATGATGGTAATGGGATTTTAAATAAAATTTGAATGGTCATAATGAATGATTTTATACAAAATCTATGATTATAGTAAATGTTAATTGAGATAAATTTAATAGATAAATATGAATTTAGGAATAGTTAAGATTGAATTACAAGAAATTTACTTAAGTAAAATCAAGTGGATCTAATAAATGAGATAAATAAAAAAATGAATTTTGTTGTGAAAGAAATTTTTGTTACAAATATTAATATGAACTGAAAAAAAAATCTACTTAATGAAATACCTTGAATTTAAAATCAATTATTGAATATTAATTAATTTAAATTGAAATTTATATGGTTTAAATTAATTTTTTGGATCTATTTTCTTTCTGGTTATTTCTATTCTCCTACCTCCTTCCTTTTCTAGGACGAAAAGTTTTGAGTGGGGGAGAATATAATGACCGTAAATTTTAACTATTTTAATAACATAATTAAATGAAATTTTAAATAATTTAATTTGAAAATTAAAATTTAATATTTGGAATACGTCTAATTAATCATAGAAAATGGTAAATTTTCATCTGATAATATGGAAGTTTATTTTGTTGTGTAATTTTATTTCAATTTAAATCAGTTAATATTTGATGATAATAAAAAAAATTCCAAACTTGAATATTTTTCTCTGTAAATCATCTTCTGAGTGATACATCATATTTTGTTTCGCCAAGTTTGGGCAGCCGTTGCTCCGTTTGTCTTATTTTCAACAAATTGGCAGCATTTTTTAGTACTGATTTTCGAATTTTGATCGGATGATCGTATCACTGATATCAGTATACCGGTTTGATCATCTCATCGTACTTTATACTCATTTGTGTGTTTCGGTTCCCGATACGTGGTGGAATCCGCAAGACACTTGGTCGTATCGGTGCCCGTTTTTAACCTTTTGGCTTCTCTGTCCATTCAATTATCTGTCGTGTAACAATATAGCCATTTAGCATTTATAATTCCCGAATGTGACTATTGGTTTTCACTATTTTCAAAATAACCTTTCATCTTTCTTATTTAATCGGATCTTTGAAATGAGAAAACAAATTTATTTCCAAATGCAACATTTTTTTAGTGCCGGTTTTCATTTCTTTTCTTCTCCGCGTCTTCTCCTTCCCTCCACCCTACCTTTTCCACCGCCCTCTCTCACTCTCGCATTCCAGATCCTCCACCTCAACGAACTTCGGCCTTCCTTCTCCGCCGCTTGAAGCCAACCTGCGTTCAACTTCGCCACCATTCCTCCACGTCAACAACTTCAACCAAACACCTTACAGACCCACCTTAAAACCCGTAACCACCCCGAGCTCCAACCTACCATGGCCGCATCCCCTCCGATTCTCACCTCCCTCGGCCTTGTCTTCTTTTTCGAACCCACCTTCAAGCATTCGAGCAATGAAGCACAACAACCTCTATTGTTACGCGTAAAGTATATATATGTTTATATAGAGGATTTATTGAGTTATATATATATATATATATTAGTTTATATAAGTTTTTAAATCTATCAGCTTATATATATATATATATATATATATTGCTTCGGCCGTACTATTTGTTTATACAAGTTGTATAAAACCAAGTTGTTGTATACATAGGTCTATGTATTTTATTACAAGTTATTTTATACATACATTATATTTTGATTTATTTGCGGTTATATAAAATCTGTCCGATTACATGTATGCTTTGTTGCTTTGCTTTGTCCTGAAATACAACAAGGTATATTATTATGTTAGTTGAGTATATATTCACACATATGTTTATAAAATTTTTATTTACAGCAGAATGTGTGTATATATACATTAACTGCTTATGAGCATGGTTGTTTCAATTTTTTTTTTGTGCGTGCGTGTGTGTATATTGTGTAGTTTTATAAAATATTTGTTATAAAATATGTCATTGATAAGTATTTGTTGATTTGTAAGTATAGTATATATTCTATTATATGTTGTGTGCACTGCATGTTAGTTTATATGAATTTTAAATTATGTTAGTATTCGTTTATTTTGTTTTGAGAAAACTATAAAGGATCTGAGTGTATACTTATGTATATATAGCATATGTTATTGTTATATAAAATGTTAATGTAGTATGTTAGCATATGGCCAAAAATATATATAATCGGTCTGCACATATCCATGTTTATATATTAACGTGTATATGCATTGTTTACATACTCAAGTCTGCATATTTCATTTGTAGTCCGGTTTTTTTTGTATAACCTGCATGTTGTTATAATCTGGACACAAAATATATGTACATTTGTCTAATGTATAGTCTGCGTATTTGATCATCTAATTGTTTATAGATATACAAGTTTATATAAGTGTATATGACTTGTTTGAGTTTATAGGTATATTGTAATAATGAAGTTATTTTGATTTTCATAAGAGATATTGATTTAAATTATACATATTAGTTATATACTCAAAATATATGGGTTTCAATTTAATAATGATTTTGTATATACCTATAAATATTTTTATTTTAATATATATATATATGTGTGTGTGTGTGTGTGTGTGTTTTAAATTTAATATTGGGTTTTGTATAAAGGAATTTATTTAATATGAGTTAATATTAGACTGTAAAATTTTAATATGTTTGTGCTCATCGATTTCTATCTACCATATTGTCCGTCGAATTCGTGCCAATCTATATTTTCTTTGGAATTCGTACTTGTATTTGTGACTCATCTCATTCTCGTTCATCTCTAGCATCGAATGCGAGTAATCACTCACGATTAACGTTCTTATATTTATTAAATTTGATTTCAATTGAAACAACGATTGAAATATGCTGCTGTTAGTTATTTAAATTGCTAAATATATGCTATTATCTGTATCTGTTCACCTGAGACATCTGACACCATGATCTGTTAGTTATTTTATCACTGATGATATATGCCTATTGTTGATTGTTATATTATTATCACATATGTTATCACTCTGCAAGTTCACATTTAGTATAGAATTCCCTATGGGTTAAAATGATATATACCCCGAACGATCTTCTAGAATATAAGAAAATCATTATTGGTTGAAATGATAAACCCGAGCAACTTCCATTGACTTTGAATTTGGGATTGCAGGTTGAAAAGATATATAACCGTAAATATTTAAATTGCAGATTCAAATGATAAATATCCGTATCACTTGACCCAAAGATAGAAAATTATATACAAACATCGTTGGTGTATATATATTGAAATTGATTTCCTAGTTTTAAAAAAAAATATGGTCTTAAATAAATATTGATTTTAGATATTATATATATAAAAGTTGTTTTTATAAAGGTTTAAATTTAGATTTTTAGAATTTTATTTTCGAAAATTTTAAAAGTTATAAGTTTGTTTTGAAATTTTAAATTTTAATATTTTACTCAGTATTTTACTATTTTAAAATTATATAAATTAAATTTTAATGTAAAATAAGTTTAATAATAAGATTTAATTCAATAAAGCTTGGTCTATTTAATGTATAATATGTTTAAGTATTTATTTAAAAAAATTATTTTAAAATATAGAGTTCACAATAATTTTTAATAAATTAAGGTTGGAAAGAAAATGTGAAATTGGTTTGGAATTGTATTTATTTAAGAATTATACTCAAATAAATTTGATTTGATATTTATTTAAATTTGAAATTTTAAAGATATGATTTTATAACCTGATATTTTGATTAAAGTGATTTAAATTAATATTTTCAAATTTACATAAATTGAAATGGGATATTTAGTTTACTTAAATGTGTAATTGAAGTTTTATTTAAATGTTATTGCAATGATTAAGTAAATGTTTCGGAACTAAATAATAGTAAAGTGAATTTGATATATGTATGAAATTTGCTGAATTTAGTTTTGTAAATATTTGAATATTTTAAGCTTTGAAATATATTGAAATTGAAGTGGTATATTTTGTGGTTTAAATCTGTATTTGAAATCGATATAATTTGAAACGATTTATGAAGAAACTGAAATTGATGAATTGAGAATGAATTAAATTGAATTTTGGTATTTGAATTGATTTCTGAACTTTGAGGAAATTATTTTATTATATAAAATATTTAAAAAATATACAAATATTTTAATTTATAATTATTTTAATATATAATTATTTTAATATAAACTATTTTTAATATAAACTATTTTTAGTACTAATTACATTAATATAAACTATTTAATTTATAACTATTTTATATACAAATTATTTTATTATATTAACTATTTTATTTATAACTATTTTAATACATATATATATATATATATTATTAATATCTAAACTGTCATTGTTATGGATTTCAAAGTATTATGATTTCAAAAGTTATATTTTCAACGTATTATGATTTCCATAGTGTTATTAATTTCAAAGTGTTATAATTTCGAAAGGATTATAAATTTTGGAAAGTGCTATGATTTTGAAGTGAAAATATTTTAAGGGAATAATGATATCAGATTTGAAATGGATATGATATTTCGGTTTTGAAATATGATAATTTGAAATGACCACGGTGTTATAATAACGGTTGGTGGTTAAAGAGATCGGGATCGGTTATTGTCATACTCTCTGCCCATACCGAAAACCACTTTAACAACTATGTATGCAGTGGAGATTCAGAATGAAGTAGGTGGTAGATGACGTTCTATTTGAGGTATATACGTGGACCTGACTCCCATGAGTTAGCTTAAGGTGGCTAAAACAGGAGAAATTGACGGGCCAAGTAAGGTAGCTCCTCCGAACGGACACATTCCTTCGATTGTCATTATATTACTTTGTTATTGATTTGGTGCGCACCTTTGATTTGAGAGTGTGGCTCAAGGTGCGCGGTAGTTGCGACTATGCGTTACCACCAGCCCGGAAGTGTAATTGGTATATCTACCCTGGCATTGCCTAATTGTGCCGTGTCACCTACCTTATCTAGACCACTACGAGTTTGTTTTGCACCATAACTGCCCTCTGACGACTCCCGATATTAGGAAGATTAAGGTACTGTATAGACTACGGGAATATATAAAATGTGTTAAGGGGGATATAGGTAACGTCTTAACGCTATTTTAATAGTTTACTTTAGTATACATGTATTATAATAGCGTATTGTACTACATAGTAGATAGTTCCACGGATCCTTAGAGGATGGTTATCCTAAACATCCTTTGAGTTATTTGTATTTCAGTTGATATTTCACTTGAGTTGGATTTATTGATATAAGAACGTTAATCCTGACTTGTGCGTTTTGTGTTTTGCTTTATGCTCGGGTCAGACTGAGTGTCACAACATTTGGGATTCACCTTTGGAGTTGGAGCTTCACTTGGAGATCCATCTATCTATCATCTTGCAGTTATTCGGTTGATTCCTGTGATATATTCAGATCTTGTTTTAACTATTGTATTGAGACATCCATGTATTCAAGACTTCTGTTGTATTTTGTTTTAACTCTTTTTTGTATATATTGTACTCCATGAACTACTATTCATCCATTTCCGCTGCTTATTATTGTAATACCCTGTGTCTGTGATTCTGTGATTTATTCATTCATTGCATATGCTGGGTTTCGCCAAATATAAATTAACAATATGATATTTTGAGCAATTCATGTCTGACATGTGTCGATGGCACGAAATATAGGGATGTTACATTCACAAACCCTTATATTTCAATACTTGAAAAATATCCATGTACTTATCTCAACGGTATAAGTATATTCACAGAATAGAGGAAGATTCCCTTTTTACACAATCCTAAACCATTTATAAAATCCTTTATAATTTTATGAAATACATTTATAAACTATCTTAAAAATCTCTAAAAACCATTTATAAAACTTTTTTATAAATCTTTGAAACCGTTTATAAACTCTTTATAAAACCCTTACAAAATCCCACCTCCATTTCAATTATAAACTCTTCATAAATCCATAAAACCAATTATGAAACTCCATTTATAGATCTAAAAAACCCATTTATAAATATCTAAAACCATTTATAAATCATTTTTCACTTTAACTAATCTTTCATTTAGTTTACAAACCATGTTACGAAACTTCTCTTATAAAATCAATTTTTTTTTATAAAACTCTATTTATAAATTTTGCAACATTTATAAATAAATTCTAATCATTTACTTCAAGACGCTATTATATAATCATAATTTGTAAATAATAAACATTATAAACGATTAATACTTACTAACTTCAAAACATCTTAATCTAATAATTTATAATTTCAAAACATTGTTAAATAAACGATAACAATAATTAACCTTTACCATTATAATAATAATAATGATAATTTATTTTTACAATGTTATTAATAAATCCTTAGTATTAATTTCAAGCAATATCTACTTTTTTATAATTAACTTTTTTTCAAAATATTAAAATATCGATAAATAACTTTTAAACAACATTAAATATTACTAAATAATTTTAAAACGATATAAAATATAAATAAATAATCTATAAGACGATATTAAATATAACTTTTAAAAACATTTCCACTAACTTAGAAAACGCCAAATAATTGGGTTGGGATAAAATAGAAATATAATTCTTTTTAAACAAAACATTTTCGAAACCCAAATTCGGATTTTAAAATCTTCTTCTGCCTCAAAATTCAACTCCAACTCTAATGACAATTTATAGTATTTTTAAAATACTAACTTGAGGCCAATAGCTAACCAATGCTTAACCAATATCGATATTGATTTTCTATTGCTACCATGTTTCAATTTTGAACATAGACAATGCCATAACCAATAATGTCCATAAATCATATTTCATATCCAATAATTCATCATATAATAGAAATTTTATTAGAAATAAATCAACAATAGCGAGGAATCTCGTTAGATCCGTTCAATCTGTCTCCGTACATCACAAACAATATAAAATTATATAATATATGTCATCCGCTACTAGAAGGGTATATATGAAAGGTCATCCGCTCAAGGGGAGGGAATAAATCCAAACTAACTAAATAAAATAGTAAATCATCCAAACATTCAATCAACAATTTTTACTGACAATATAACATTACTGGTTAATCAAAAAGGTGAGTTTAACTCTCTGAATTTCCAGTTGTCGCCGAGATGTTCTGATTTTCATCTATATCGAACAACGTTCGATTTTGCATGAAATTCAACTAGCTCCGATCGCCACCAAATCTTATTTCATGATGAAGTATTCATCGATATGATTCAAAAGTGACTGATCGCGTTTGCTTTGGACCTAAAATGAGAAAGTTATTCGATTTACAATTTCCTAGAATTAAATAATTAAATCAATTAACAAATTACTCTTATAAACTTAATTACCCATATTAAAATAACCTTCCCTAAAATTCTTCTTCTCATTCACTATTTTCGGGCATGCTTGATCCTAATCCGACATTGTTCGCCATCACCGCATCCACGCCTCCGACCACTATGCTAATGCCAGCAGCAGCCCCAACCTCACGTAACCTCACCTCTAAATCGCCTCGAATCGCCTGAATTTCGCCAATAACCAAACGACAATAAATCTCGAACTGGCACCACCTACCACCATCATCCACTGCCGCAACCTCACAGTAGCACTCCCTCGTCACTGTCGTCCTAATGACATTGGCCATGGCCCCTATCACCGCCTATAGTGCTAGCCCATGCTCATAAAGTTCGAACGCCGTTGAACTAGGATTCCAACTACCATACGACAATTCAGACGATATCCACTGGTTAGTAAGTTTGTCTTGCTGTCCTCTACACTTTCCTAGTTGGAGTCGAGGCACGAAATTGCTCGTAGTGGCTCCAATGAATACGAACCATAGGATTTGGTGAATTCAATTTGAAAAGAAAACGCTTTTATTTATCTGGTTGCAGCTGTGATTATATAGGGAATAAGTATGGTTATTAGGGTATGGCTAGAGCACATGCGGTATGGGCTGAAGGTAGGGGCAGGGTATGGTGCACGTTATGATGAACAAAGACATTATAGATTATTTTATTATAAAATATTCAGCTCAACGCACTCAAAAATTGCGAGCCCCTATTGAGGCGTGCCGTCAGACATTCTTTATGTAATACCCTTATTTCGAACATAATGGAACTAGTATCAGAACCTAATTCCATCATATGCAGATGTTAGATTTCAAAATCGAATTAAATTAATTTAAATCCTAATTCCATTTTTAGGGAGCTTTCCAAAATACCCTTTAGAAGTGCGGCCACCAAGTAACAATTAGCCACTAATTAATCCATCATTTGATGTGCATGAAGCTTGAAGCTTTAACCTCCACTTAGATGTCCATTAGCTCCTAATTGTACATTTAGGTAAGTGGGTGGGGTCCTCCATGATTTTGAACTTGAATTATTTCCTCTTTATTCCTTTGTATTTCCTTGTGCATGCATATATCATCATGAATCCCACTTCCATATGCATCAAAATATCCTATAAAAATCATAAAAACTGTCCAAGTAAAAATTCTTAAATTGACATATGCACAAAAATGACCATTTTGCTCCTGAATAAAGATGAAAAAAATGAATATTGGTTTTAACATGTTAAAATCCCCAAATATGATGTTTATTTCAATAAAAAGAGATAAAATATGGAATTAAATATATTCACATTTACGTGCACATCAGTCGTTCTGACCATACTACCCTGCTAATGCTCCTGCTATCTTTGTTTAATTTGTTGCTATATCCGGTCAGAATGGAGTATCACTTCCCATCCCGTTATGAGGACTGGTTTAGCATGCGTATGGGATGCAATTGAGGTTTATTCATGATTTGAGTTGTTCTTTTTGCTGTTACTGATGCGATAGAGGAAGAGCTTGACATTTGTTATTTGTTTGTAGGGTTGAGTCTGCTTTGAACGTAATTCGAATAACCCTATATATAGCCCCTTCGGAGTGCTTTTGGCTTTGTATGCGCTATCTAGGTGCCCTCGGTATGTTCCTGCACAGGCCTGTTCCTGTAGATGTTTAACAAAATGCGAGCTATAGAATTATTGTCAATTTAGATCATCGTGCATTAGTTCTGATGCCACAACTCGGTATTCTAGTTTGGCCTTTGATCCTAGATATTTTGCTTCATTTTCCTTATGTGTGCGGTAGTTGCTTTTTGCAACATTCCCTTTGCTGATAGGGCTTAGGTCTGGTTAGATGTCATGACCTTAAATCTATTTTCTACTCAACCCGTTGCTATGAGAGTAGCTTTCTCGACTTCGAGTACTTTCTGTTTCTTTTTGCTGTGATTCGTGGTAAAAATGGGTGTAAAAGACTCAAAGACCAAGCAAGCTCATCTACTCACTCTCTGATGAGGGGACTTACTATTCGTACAAGTCTATCCTCTTGCTCTTCGGTGACAGAACTTACCCCTTGCAGTTAGTGCCTCGTTCTCCGAATGGGACTACCACATATTGGTCATCATGTTCAAGTGGATCTTTCAGAAAAATCAAATATTCAAATTAAATCAAACGAACAAAAAAGACCTAATTATTCATATCAGACATCCAACACAGAGCGTGTCTAGAGACGGATCGAGATCTCATACATGTTTAAGTAGTCTGAGGTTATTTTTGTCTTATCTATTCATTTTGGACACCCAACTCAGAGCATGCCTAGACACCAATCGAGATCTTGTACATGTGTAAGCAGTTTAAGATTATTATTGTCTTAATTATTTAAAACGGAAAGCAAAGCGTGGGAATCGAACCTGACTCTTGTCCATCCTGACCAAGGGACTACCATCCTCGACCCAGATCCCTAGTCATGTCCCGATGCATTTGTTGCAGATGGTGGCTGATCTAGCTGCATCATTGCAGTTCAGTTTCTTACATACTTTTGCAGGTGGTTGCCCCAAACCAGTTCTTCTATCTGATCATAAAGGTGTCAGCACTCATTCGTTTCGTGTTCATCCAGCTCATGGAAAATGTAGAACTTTCCATGTCTTCTCTCCTTATTTGTGGGTTCTCTCTTAGCTGGTCTACGATAATCAATCTACACCTATTAGTTAGGTATATCCTCTCCAGAGTCTCAATTAGATCGGTGTAGGAAGAGAATTATGACTTACTCCTTTGCCATTTCGGTTCCCTAAAGTTGTCATCAACCCTTCGCTTGCCCTTATCCTGACTACGTCCTACTCCGGATGATCCTCCATCATCCATAGCATTACTTTGGCATCCTTAGCTCCATTGTCCTCTTGATGCAAATATCCCTTGGCTTCATGATAGAACTCTTTAAGATCAATTAGTGAGTCCATTTCTAAAGCAATCTTAATGTCAATCTTACTTGCAACTCTCAAAACTGTCGCCATTAGAATTGCCGATGGATCCAGCCTGAAAACCGCAGCAGTAGCTACGTTAAAGCTAGCCAAGTAAATAATCAAGGTCTCTTCGAGCCTTTGCTTCACACTTGATAGTGTCATTACATTCTTTGGTTGGAAGATATGAAATATGAATTGTCTTATGAACTTATTCACTAAATCGGTCCACGTGTTTATGGATCCATTCATCAGCTGTCTAAACGACGTTGGTGCTAAATCTGTTAGATATAATTGGAAGCACCATCCTATCACCTCCTCTAAATCACCTAGCACTGTCGTATGTTTGATGTATCTCATTATATGAACCGTTGGATTCGTCTTTTCATTTTACACTTCCAGCGTTGGAAGCTTGAAATCAGGGATTCCTAGCATTTCGAATGTTACAAGTAAATGGATTTATTTTTAAGTCCTCCAAACTCTGGTATGGGGGTTCACCTCTAATCATCTTTCTGATCATTTCAGCCATCTGCTTATTATCGTTTGACGAAAGTCTTTAACCACTAGCTATATTCTGTCCCCTGCTCCTGTGAAGGAACTCCGACACATATTCCTCTTGCTGTACATCTACATTTTGATCCGAACTTCTAGCTTCATTTTGTCCTCCATTACTACAAGGAAGTTCTGGTATGTAGTCCTCTGTTTGTTGTGCACTTGCATTCTATCTTGCGTTTCTGTTTCCAGCATCGTCTATTCTCAGCATCACAGCTTTCCTTAAGATCATTCCAACATTTCCCTCGAGTATATTCCTCTCGATGACTAAAGGATTGGGGTTGGCACCTAGTAGTCTCGGTTGTAGTGGCATTATTCCAGTTTGCTCCGCTCCAACTCCAGATGTTCCTATGTTTGTTCCTAGTCCTTGCTTTTGAATTCCAGCAGCTCCAGATATTCCTCATTGTCTCATACTTTAAAAAATCCATCTAGCTTGTTCCTATTATCTAGCCATTATTTCATCTTGCATTTCTTTCATCATTCTCTCTATCTTCCCTCTAGTCATGTAGATGGAATGATTAGAATTTGAGGACACCCTTGGCTGTCCTTATGCTTTGGTTGACTTCCTCAGTCTTAGATCTAATGTTAGGTCTCTTTATCTTCTCCAAACATTAGATCCAAATTTTAGGTTGTGAAATCTAGCTCTCTCTCAGTGAAAACACCAAAATATTAACTCCTAAAATGACACCAACACCTAAATATCAGATGTAAACATCAAAATATAAAGATCCAAATCAAACATGTAAAAACAGTAGGAAGGTGAAAAGAAACCCAAGAATTTTTATAGTGATTCGGCAAATTCTCCAACTTACATCCACTTTAATCTTTGTTATTAGTTATTTTCTCTCCAGATTACAACTAATTTTATCAGATCTGGCCATAATCTAGTGGATCTCACATTCACAATGGAGTTTCTAGAGTATATTTGGGGAAAAAGATAAGGGTGAAGAAGATGCAGAGTGTGAATCAATGTTCAGATCCTTCTTTAGTTTCAGTAGGACTGGTATTTATAGAGAAACAACTGTGTAGGTTCAGGAGCATTCTTGCATTGAAGTCCAGAGACGGGTCTAAGAATTCATCACTTAGCACACGATCCTATTGGCCATAAAATTCTCTTGGCGCTGAGAGGTTCGTCTCGGTGCTAAGAGGTTTACGTAGTTGCAAATCTTCAACTTTCCTTTACCTCGCACTCCTATCTACAATTCGATGCTTTCCAAACTTTTTTCCATAAACTTTGAGTTGATTCCGACAACTCTCCCAATAATACTTGAACTATCATGTTTTCTTTGCTTTCTTCTTATCAGTCTTGAGAGTTGCTTATCTAAACTTTAAGAAAAGCACTTGGCAATAAGAGGCTAGATTATAATATGAAATGTATGGGGTTTATGTGCAAAAGTAGAAGGAAAAAACCTCTTGGTACCGAGAAGAAACCTCTCGGTATCGACTGGTTTCCTTAGCTCTAGAAGCCATAATGTTTCTTGAATATGCCATTTCGCCCCTTCTAAGTGTCTTTCCAAGTTCATGAATTGTCTTGTCTTCATTTTTTCCTTCTAATTCTTGTTGAAATCCGCTTGGTTAAAAAGCAGCTTAACTGTAATAACTTATTATTCTTCTCCTGTCATATTTATATTCAAAAAAAGAGATTTTACTATAATTTTCATCTTGTGTTTTTCTTACTATATAATTTTTTATTTAGATTAGAAAAATGTTATCCCTTTTCATCTTCTTAATCAAGCGCATGTCAGTCTCTTTCAAGTTCCATTTTCCTTTGCTTTCTGTTAATTTTTTGTATCAAATTCAGTATATCCTCGTATCTTTTAGTTTCAATATCGTAGAGAATTAACCATCATTTAAGGTACTTTGATTTCTATTCCTAATTGGTCGCATATATTGAAGAAAATTCTTGGAAGTTAGGTGAAATGGCAAATTATATTCTAGTATTTATACTTTACTCTCAGTCTAAAATATTTTATTTTTAAGTGACATTTTTTATTGATTTAGACGTACCTCATACTAAGGGATAAAATATACGTAAATGTGAGTCTTCTTATATCAACTCCTTGTTTGTTAATAATGTCTATGCACATTTTCATGAATAAAATTTTATTATTTATAACAATCCACGTATTATTTTTGAAAATAAGCTAAGTCTATATATAGGTAAATATATATACAATAAAATAACTAAAGCTCTTCCTTGATTTGTTATTTTGGAAACTGATCTTATCTCTTGATTATTAATATATATGACTACAAAGAAAACATTAAAAGATTTCCATTACCTGAAAATGACTTATACATGTAATAAAATTAAGGAAAAATAAGCTTGACATTCGATATTATGTTAGTATACAAAAATATCTTCTTTTATACTGTAACTAAAATGAGATGACCGGTATAATTTTATGCTTTGGTTTCTTATGAATGTCCTAAAGCACCTTTTATATTTTGAATTCAACCACATTCTTAGTGGAGGCACTATATTTGGAAATATCAAAACTACAACTCTTAAAATTTGTAAAAGAAGTTCGATAATGGGAATGTTGATTGTAAATTAGTTTATAACATATTATTACAAATGTTTAGTATTAGTGGATCACATTATTTGGTGAAATATTGAGACGTTCTATGATGTATGCTCTAAAATAATTTTTTCATTCTGTATCTTTTTATCCAACAATGAATGAGGAACAAACTAGGATTTCTTTTGATGACATATACTGTAAACAAAAACGATATCATATTCCATGCTATATTCTTAATGCCATAATATTATTAACATTTTTAGGTGTTTTAGAATGTAACACCCAAAAATTTAAGTGGAAAGTTTATAAAAAAATTATATTACATACAACAAAGGAAAAAATAAAATTCTCACAAATGTTCAAATTTGACTATGAAACATATGTAGTTGCATTCATAGCGATTTTTTAGATAATTTTCATACATAACACCTTGAAATTAGGGTTAGTATGGAAAAGTTATGAACGTTTTAAAATTTGTAAACGAAATAAATTAAAACACAAAACTTTCCCTAATTAAAAAACTCAAGCGGTTGCCCCTAGGGTTCACCAATCGATGGGTTGTGGTTAATCGGTCCTTATTAACGGTCGACTGGTTGACATTGTAAATCGGCAACTTTGAAGCGACGAACGATGTTGATTGAGCCAAATATTTTACTTGGCTCTAAAGTAATCCGTTGACGTTTTGGATGAAACCTAATATTCTAGGGTTAATGTAACGGTCCGAGCTAATCTAAAACCCCTAAAATACAGAGCTAACTTAAACCCTAACTCATTACAAATTTTTAGTATATCGAAACTTTATCAAAAATCTCTTCTCCTCCACTTAAAATAATAATAATAACAAAGTAAAGAGAGCATAAGGAGATCAAAACAAGGAAGGGGGAAGCAATTGATTAATTTTCGAACAGAGAATAGGAATAAAGCTTGAATATGAGGCAAGTGGGATTTAATGAGTTGATTAATTGCAGTTAATTTTAGTTTACATCGTCTGATGTAGGATGTTAGTAAATAAATTGTAAACCATATTGTTTAAACCTGGGATTTAATGATAAGTTAAATCGACGAAAACCAGTTAAATAGGAATTAACCTAGATTAAGTCTCTTTTTACATAAAATATAAACCCTTATACTTTGTTTATGTAACTTGATATTATTGAACTAAACAGAAATGAAACTAGTTACTGTAAATTCACATTGATTAGGGAATGGAATAAAAACCGTTAAACCTAGAAACTATGTGCTTACTGCAATTTTGCTGATGTTAAAAATGGTGAATATTAAACATTAATTAAAAAAATAAAACAAATGATCAAAACCTTAAAAATTTACATAGCGATAGGTCGACCGCCCTACCTGAGCGGTCGACGGTTTAGGGTATAGCAGTCCACTGAAAGGCATTCTGAAGCGTAGATTGAACCACGGTTTAAGGCCCAGATTTTATATTATAGTTTTATTTTGTGTATGTGTAAATGAGTGTTAGGAATCATAGGGAAGTTAGTTCCCTATGAGACAACGCTAGGATGTTGCAGGGTTGGGTAAATGCTCTTTACCCAAAGGTGATCGATTATTCGATTGGGACTGATTCTATCGCAACCAACACTTACAAGAGGTTCTACGATGGACGTCCAACACAGATTAATGTCTGACGAAGTGCGTGGGCCCGATACAATAGGAATCCCTTTATATGCACACTGATGTGATACTGTGTTATTGATGGATCCTGGTACATGCAACAAGATACGTCAACTACCATTGGGAGGTGGACACGGATGTGAACGATGAGACACATTAACAAGTTGGCATTGCAGACCCTCCCCCTCGGTTGCTTAGTTAGAGTACATGTAGTCGTAGTTGTGGGAAATTTATTCCTATGAGAAAATTATAGGGAAACCTGCGCGAGATAGTTACATGTAGGCGTAATATGAGATGTTGTCCTATATGAAAAATTATAGGATGACCATATGTTGAGTAGCTCTAGTAGGTATGGTTGACCGTTTGTTATTGAGGTTTGATTCATAGTTTGATCCTTGTAGGAGCATGAACAAGTTATTAGTATATGTATGTATCTAGTAAAAACTCTTAACTGAAAGACCTTAGGAATACATGGACACTATTAGAGCACTTTAGGTCACATAGAGTAGAATTAAAGTCAGCTGCACATGATTATCGTATACTAAACTTGTACTCATTCGCCTGGTATTCGTCTGACCTACCCTTTTCCTTTTTTTTCCACTAGATGAGGGCAAGGCATCATATGATTTGCCCGATTTTAGTATGTGGAAAGGTGAACTCATCATAGGATTTACTTATCCTTTTATTTACTTTTCATGCAAGTGTTTATCTTATCAGTACTTAGTATTTTATCATTTATGAGTTGTATTTCTATGTACTATGTTTTTGACTATGTACTGTTTTTCTGAGATTGTGTTTTGAGATACTTTCCAGGATGGTTGTTTTCTATATTTATATTTTTCTTCTTCCACTGTGAGTTCTGAAAGTGTAGTATATCTTCGATCATATCTATTACTCCTGTAATAGCATAAAAATACGATAGCTCATGTTTCTTGGTACAGATGTGAGTCTGAAAGTCATCATAGGTTTTAGATCGGTGTGTCGAGAGGTGTCGGTTGTCACATTTGGTATTTGAGCTTATGGTTAAAAAAATTTAGGGATAAGAAGCATATTGAAAGAATGTACTTAAATAAGTTTTTTAGAAATAAAGGTTTCCCGAATGTTTTTTTCATAAAATTTTCACAATGAGTTTTCAAAGTATACATACATACATATATATAGATAAAGGTATTCAAAAAGTTCTCCAAAAATTTATATAAATGTAATAACTTTTTTATTCTTGCCTATGCTATTTATGGAAAGTTGCTAATAAATTCCTAAAAAATCACAGATAGAAGATGGGTGATTTCGAAGGTTCAGGCTCAAGAGGTGTAGTCGATAATCTGGGCGTGAAAGCCCTAATTTTTTTGGTGGGTATCTTTAGGTGAGGGGAAAACTCGAGCATATCCCCATTAAAGGACCCATGGGGAGAGCGACGGGTACAATTCATGCCCACCCACCTGCCATCGATTTTGCTAAGTTGTGTAAGGATTTCACGAACCTAGAGGAATGCCATATATGGGGAATAAGTCATATGTAAATTCGAGAACATGGATCCATACACGTGAGAGGATTTTGGGTTGATGGGTATTACTAATGAGATGAGGAGGCAGCTAGCCACTTAATAGTTACAAGGGAGGCCTTGAGTTGGGGGGAGGTAGTTAAGGTAGAGACTAGTGGAAAAGAGATCACTTGGCGGGTATCAGAGACGTTTTGAGATGAAGTTTCTTTCCAAGGCAAAGGAAGGAGTCCACTTGGAGATATTTATTCATTTGAAGTACGAGGACATATCAGTAAAGGGGTATGTCAATCTATTCAATGAGTTTGCTAGGTTTTGTATGGAGTTGACCAATACCCCACTAAAAAGCTTGAAAATTTGCTAAAGGGTTGAGCCAACATCTTCAAGGTTTAGCTCTACGTCATATCCACATTAGTGCTACATATGAGGGTTTAGTGGAGATGACATTGCTAAATACCGTCTCTAAGAAGGAAGTAAAAGAAGAGCCCAAGAGACTTGAGGAAAGGCGCCATAGTAGAATCAGCACAAGTGAAGCTTTGGACCCAAGGGAAAGACCATGAAGTAGGATATGCATTGTATGAAGTGCAGAAAGAAGGGAGATTTTGCGAAAGAGTGCATGACATATGGTTCAAAGGTCAAGTGTTACAGTTTGGGTACATGAAGCGGGAGTGTCCATCATCTCAGAAAACCTCCACCCAGGTGGTCCTAACTCGAATATGCCATCAGTTATAGATAAGGGGAAGAAGGACGTGATCGAAAGTATGTTACCTCTATCTGGTTTATCTATTCGCACTTTTTTTGGCACATGGCATCACAATCCTTTATCTTAAGTAGACTCGTGGATTATTTATACTTAGGCACTAGGATAATTATGGACCTTGTAGATGTGCTAAACCCTGTAGGAAGATCAGCTTATTTGTCTATGGCATACAAGTTTTTGAAATTATTCATTTTAGGGGTCGAGTTCAATTGTGATGCTTTTGTCTTAGAATTTTTTGGGTTTGAGTTGATATTGGGCATGGATTGGATAATGATGTATGGGGCTATCCTAGGTGGTGGGAAGGTTGTTAGGTTGATATGTGCAGTGGATGTAGCTTAGAGGTTTATTACGATCCTCGAGAATAGGTTACGTTGAGCTGCCTATATTCATTATAGCTATCATTTGACGTGTTAGATTCAATACATGTAGTTAGAGATTACCTAGATGTCTTTTTCGAGGGTATTGGTTTTCCACTCTAGAGAGAGATCGAGTTTCGAATTTATCTTGTAGAGAATGCCATACCAGTTACCTTACCCTTAAGGCATAGCTCCAAAGGAGACATGCGAATTGAACAAGTAGGTAAACGAGCTGCTGGAGAAGGGCTTCATTAGGAGCAGCATTTCAGAGGGGAAGCACTATTCATATTTGCTATCAAGGCAGATGATTCTCTAAGGCTTTGCATCTACTTTAGGGAGCTAAATAAATCGATAAAAAAGAATTAGTATCCATTACCTCGTATGGATGATCTCTTTAATCAGTTGGTTAGAGCGAAGGTGTTCTCGCAACATGATTTGGCCATCTGCTTCCATAAATTGTGTGTAGCCAAGGATAGTATCTAGAAGACTTCTTTTCGTACACCCAAAGGAACTTATGAGTGGTTAGTCATGCCATTCGGACTGATCAATGCACCCACCTACTTTATTGATTCAAATGAGCCATGTTTTCAGAGGGTTGCTTAGCAAGTTCTGTAACACCCCGTAAATTTAGTAAGAAATTTGGTTTCATCGTGTTTGCTAAATTGGATGGTAGGAGATGATTGCCACACTCTTTACTGTTATTTTGCACTCATATAGATTTTTTTTCTATATTTAGGATGCTTGCATACATGCCTATGGTCACGATGTTACATTCACGTTATGATTGAGCTCGCCTATAGTATGTTTGCATACATAATCACATTGTATTTTTGGTTAAGAAGGTGGTTGTGTAGATTATTGTAAAAAATTTGGTTGTATAACATAGTTGTTGCATTACACAATCTTCCCTGGGTGACTTCGAGAGCGAAATTCTTTTTAAGGGGGTGAATGTAACATCCCACAAAATTTGATAAGAAATATAATAATTTAAAATAAGGTTAAAAACGAAAATTTTGCGAATATCAGAATTTGACAACGGGAGTTGCAGCATTGTGTCCGTGATGATTTCAGATAAATTTCCATATATAATATGCTGAAATCAGAGTAAAATGAAAAGTTATAGACGTTTGAAGTTTTTAAATTAATTCAAACTAGTTTATTTAAATTGAAATTAAAAGTTTGAATTTTGAAATGTTACCTAAGATTAACTTTGAGAAAACGTTTGAGTTAACATAAGTATTAATTGAGTAATTAATTAATTAAAATGGAAAATAAATCAACAAAAGAAATCAACACGATCAAAAAAGAGACTAGTTCTTAACAAGATTTCTTGTCAACATCCCTATTTAAGATAATTTAATTTGAACAAGACTAAGTTATTGAGAGGATTCTCTCCTTTGTAAACATGCCATTCGAATAGAATGATACGGTAACAACGATTTAAGGTGATAGCTCTATCGTTGACAAGATTGGCTTAATCGAAATGATTAATTAATTGCCCAACCTTTCGACTAGGTTGGTACTGTACAAAGGCCTCAATGAGTTAACCTTGGAACATAGTTTTCTAGATCATCATTTCATTGAGTCTCATCCTCCTAGTGAGACGAAAGCAGCCCATAATTTTTATATTCCATCCATTTCGATCATGTCGAAAGGTATCATTCAAGACCTTTCGATTACTTTGAAAAGAGATGCTGCTTCATTGGTATGTCTTGATCGCTTTCGACCCCATGGTTTCATTATCCTTACTAGGGAACCCCTTCGAAAGGATTATTAAGGTCTCAAAAATGTTGATCCCCTTTGAATGAGTTCCATAATATATAATTGTATGCCAAACATAAGCTAAGATTTCTTTTGAAAATATTCCTTCAATCGGGTCAAAAAGCGCATTTCCTTTCGAAGTAGTCCTAGCTTGTTATTGTCTATAATTCACCTTATTTCCTTGTGTAAGATCAGTCTAAGTATTCCCAAGACTCATGCATTCAACATGATGGACACCCCATCTCATGTGGGTTTCGATGGTGATGTGTTTCAACTAGAAATGCTCAAGTCGATCTTATACACAACATAGAAAAAAGGAGATCATGAGAAAAGGTTAGAATCATGTGCAATTGATCATTAGGCTAGCTAATGATCTAAATGATCATCCTCGTCTCTAATGTCCTTAGTGAACAAGCCTTCTCCCATTTTTATTTATAAACCAAAAAGAATTACAAGATGTTGAGCCTTTTCCCTAATTTGATTTAGGGTTTCTTCCAAGTACAATTATCACTAAGAAAGTAGGGTTAAGAAAATGAATTCAGGAATTCAGGATTTCGGTCCCTAAAACTGGACGCCAAGGGTCTTATTCATAGATGCAGGTCGGCCCCCTTTTGCGCTTTTGCTTTCGACTGGGTCAAAAGGACCCATTTTTATATGCAGCCTCAAATCTTTTGACTTGATCGAAAGGTCATAACCCTTTCAATGTTGTTGAAAGGTATTCGCTTGTACTTCTTGGTTTATCCTTTCGCTTCTTTGCCTTTGACCAGGTCGAAAGGTTTTCACATTTTGTGCTTTTTTGAGCCTTTTGTCCTAGTTGAAAGCCATGCTGCCTTTCGATGTTGTTGAAAGTTGTTCTTGTTATTCTTGTCATACTTTAGCAGCTCCTTCGTTCTCTCTTAACCTCTCGATAGATTCGAAAGGATCTTTCGACTGAGCCGAAAGGGTCTTTATTAACCTTTCGACTTTACTGATTTCCAAGCATTGTTTTCTTTTCAGCACCATTCGACCTTGTCGAAAGGTGTCCTGAATGGGTCTCTGCTTCTTTTACCGTTAGTGCAACTAAGCTTAGAGCTTTCGACACTGTCAATAGGTCGACTATATATTAGTTTCAAAGAGATTCACTTGCCAATGGTTTCAATGATGTTAAGTATCCCCATAATATATGCCCATAAACTGATGCGGGACCCTTTCTTATTATTATGGACCTTGTCCGAATTGAGAGGCTTGTAATGCTTTCGAACAGGCTGCTATGGGGGCGAAACCCTTGACTTCGAAAGGTATGACGTGTAGTTGGGAGAGCACCATTGACTGCCTTCAAAAAGGGTTCCAAAGTCATCATTTCTTGTTCATTTCTGTTGAAAGGTTGGTAATGGCGGATGGGTTTATCTATTTCCATGTGGATCGAAGGCCTTTGCACTATACATGTAGTTTGCGCCTTCGACTCCTTCGATGCCTGCTCAATGCCTTTGAAACATCCTTTTTGCATCCTTTATGATGTCTTGGCCTATTTCTTTAATGAAACCCCAATCTTATTAGCCTTATTTCATACTTTTGCTCCCAAGTAGGTTTTATGGCTAACATTTTTCCCCCTTGTATGAAAGAAGCTTTTGTTCTTTAAGACAAAGATTTCATAACTTTTTTACTCTTCATAACTTTATTTTCCTTGAAACTTTCGGTTGTCTGAAATAGACTCGGTTATATCACATCTCTAGTTTAGGATTTGATAAAGATTAGAAAACCATGAAATCTAACCCAGATAAGGATATTAACTTGTGAAATTTGAAAGTTGATAACATGACATTCATAATCTGGATAACAATATCCGGAAAATAATTTGCCATGTGGCATTTTTGAACTCAGATTCGGGTTTTTCGAGTAAATTAAACTGGAATTAGTAAGCATTATCTTTATATTAAGTCTTTAGCCTGGATGAGGGCATACAGACAATCATTATTGCAAATAGAATCTCTAACTCAAATTAGGGCACTTATTGAATAAGCGGACTCTCCTAGCAGTAGTTATAAAAGTGGAAATCCTATTGGGGCATGTGTGGACAGCTAAAGTTCCATAGAAGTTAACTTTTTCAATAGAAGCCACGAAATCAAATTAAGATTTTAAGGCAATATCAGATAATAATCTCGAAACCCCATTTTAAGTATATAAAGAATCGTAATGATCAATAATGTTCTTTACCCAGATTCGGGCATAATAGGGATGTTGATCAATGAAGTCCCGAAACCCAAATTCAGGAATTTGTGATAGATAAATAGAATTCCGTTATTAAAATTTCATGCCCAAATGAAGGTTCAAATGAGCAATTGTCTCAATACCTAGATTCAGGTATAAAATAATGAAGTTTCGAAAAGAATGCCTCGTAACCTAGATTCAGGTATTTAATTGATGATGTCTAGATATGAAAATCCCGAAATCCAGATTCGAGAATTTATAATCGGAGCTCTATTCTACTCCTTTGATGTGTGAACCCTTATGGTCTTGCATAGAAGTAATTTGTCTAGTTGCCTCTTGAACTTGGACATCTTAGTGTGTAATTTGGAATGCCTCTTTCTCAAGTTTGAACACCTTAGTTCATGATTTGATGAGCCTCTTCTCTGGCTTAGACATCTTAGTCTATTGCTGAATATGCCTCTCTTTGGGCTTGGTCATCTTAGTCCATTGTAATTGAGCTTCTCTTCGGGCTTGGACATCTTCATCCATTGTGATTGAGCCTCTCTTTGGGCTTTACATCTTAGTCTATTGTTGTTTGGTGCTCTTGGTTAGCTCATCTTCGAGTTTGGAACCAAGGACTTACCCGACCTCCGTCTAGGAGGCAGCCTGCCTGGCCCTTTTGCAATGTGGACATGGGCCTGTTCGGTGCTTTACCCTGGCTATCTTATGACGCAGATAAAGGCTTTCTCCATCCTTCTTCCGAGAGATCCCTTACCTAGCCCCTTTTTTGATACAGACAAGGGCTTGTTTGGTGCTTTACCCTGACCATCTTATGGCACAGATAAAGGCTCACTCCATCCTCCCTTCAGGTGGTTCCTTGACCTGACCAAAGGCGTAGCCAAGGGCTTGTCTAGTGCTTTAACTTGGCTATCTTATGGCACGGCTAAAGGTATACCCGCTCTCCCTCTAGGAGGTGCTCTACCCTTACCATCTCGGCATGGACAGAGGCTTTTCTACCATCTTAGGTAGACTACCATCTTAGGTAATATCCAAATATAAGGAGCATTTCACTCCCGACCATGTAAATTTTCTCTTTTTAAAAAGTAGCTCTTTATTGATTCATTTTTGGAAAATACGGCCTTAAATGCTTAGCATTCCATGTTCTAGGCACCATATTGGAGTATGGGTGACACAATTTGTAGGATCCCGAAGGGATTACTTTGTAAACGACTAATGGTCCTTCCCAGATTGGTACAAAGGGTCCATTCATAGGATTCCTTGTATTGATCATTACTCTATGGAGCACAAAGTCTCCCTCGTGAAATGATCGTGTTTTTACTCTTGAATTGTAATACTTCGAGATTCTTCCTTGATATTCGACGGTTCTTACCGCTACTTCATCTCTTAGTTCATGTATTAAATCTAATGATTCTCTTCTTAACTATTGATTCTTATCAACTGCGTAGGCAATTCTTCGGTGTGAGGGAATTTTGATCTCGATTGGTAGCATCGCCTCACATCCGTATGTTAAAAATAAGGGGTATGTCCTGTTGCTGTCTTAACAGATGTTCGGTAAGCCCATAACACAAGTGGTAGATCTTTTACCCAATTTCCTTTCGCCTTGTTTAGACGCATTTTCAGAATTATTTTTATGGTTTTATTTGCAGCCTCAACCGTTCCATTGGCTTTTGGATGTGCGACAGACGAAAAACGTTTATTAATCCCATTCTTATGGAAGAAGAAGGAGATTTCTTTCCTCTCAAATTGGGTTTCATCGTCAAAAATTAATTTTTGAGGAATTCCGAACCTGGTTATGATGTTCTTGATAATCAATCTTAGTACTTTCCTAAAGGTGATTTTCGAAAGTGGTTCTGCTTCAACCCGTTTGGTAAAATAATCAATGGACACCATGGCATACTTCACCCCTCCCTTTGAAATTGGCAATGGGCTAATTAAATCTATTCCCCATACATCAAAGGGTCATGGACTAGAAATTGGAGTTAATTGACTTAGGGGCAATCTGGATATTTTTGAATATTTTTGACATTGTCCGCATCTTTTCACATAGTCTATGGCTTGGCTTACCATATGGGGCCAGTAAACCCTTGCCTCATTATTTTCTTCGCCATCTTTGTCCTATTTGAATGATCTCCAAATCACTCTTCACGTGCTTCCGTCGTTAATTTTACCCCATCATTCATGCTTACACATCTCAAATAGGGAAGAGCATATCCCTTTTTACAGAGAATTCCGTTCATTATTACGAAGGTAGGGGCTTGTCTCTTAATATTCCTTGCTTCCCCTTTGTCGGAGGGGAGTGTTCCTTTAATAATATATTCAACAATATGTGACATCCATGTGTCATTATATGTGCTAGTTGGCCCCGGTTGATTCATCCTTTCAACTGTTAATTCTTCATCACTTTCTTTCACCTTCCCCTCTTGGGACTTGGCTTGAGGTCTCATCATAACTAGCAATTCCTTCCCTTGCTTAGTTTC
The DNA here is from genome assembly GCA_030765085.1 of Allium cepa. Taxonomy (NCBI): domain Eukaryota; kingdom Viridiplantae; phylum Streptophyta; class Magnoliopsida; order Asparagales; family Amaryllidaceae; genus Allium; species Allium cepa. The sequence goes on from CM060929.1 coordinate 218,731,348, forward strand.
CTTTTCGATACTTAGCTTTTCTTGATATCCGATGGGGACAATTCTTGTCTCTGGGGCTCCTCTTGAGCTGGCTAATTTTGCTAAAGAATCTGCCTACGCATTTTCTGCTCTAGGAATTTGATTTTTCAAAAAATCCTTAAATAAAGCAAGCATTCGTAATATTTTCTTCACATATAATGATAACTTGGGGTCCTTTGTTTGGTATATTTGCTTTACTTGATTTACCATCAGTTGAAAGCCGCTAAAAATATGTATTCGTGGGAATTTTAGTTATAGTGCCAAGGTTAATCCTACTACCATTGATTCATATTCTGCCATATTATTGGTTGTAGGAAATCCCAGTTTCATGGCATAATGCAAATGATGTTCATCTAGGATTCAGATGCAGATTACACTGGTAATCTAGTTGATAGAAAAATTACTAGTGGAACGTGATTTATGTTGAAACATTTGGTAATTGCATCATTTTTTCAAAGAAAATATCTGCATATTTTTCATTTCAAATATTTTCAAATAGCAGAATTCTTCTTATAAAATCCCATCAAGAAGATCATTTTTTGACCTTGTTTCAGATTAGTCACTTTTAAAAAATTTGATAATTATTTTTGAATTTGATTTTAAATGATTACATTGACTAATCCGACTCCCTACTAATTATCCAAATGATAAATAGTGATTGAAAAATTGAAGAGGTGTTGATATTAATCATATATTATAACTTGAGACGGCATGTTTGGTAAATTTCTTTAGGAATTTAAACAAGAGTTTAATTACTTTTTGTTGGTAAAAATTCCATGATCATTTCTATTTCTATCATAGTTCTATCTACATCACTCATCATAATCCATTATAGTATGTCAATATGTGATATTTTAAATAGGAAAACATTCGTTTTTCATTTTAAATATTTTTAAAAAAAAATCCAAAGTATTCACTCTCATTTAAAAGTCCTCACGGTTGTGCATGAGTGAATTACTTGGAATTTTTGACTATGTGATTTCATGCTCATTTAAAAGCCCTCACGGTTATGCATGTATAGAACGCATATCAAAATTGATTTATTAAATAGACAAGTTGATTCTAATCCCATTTAAAAGTCCTCATAGTTATTCGTGGTTAGAAGATACTTGAATTCATTTTTTTATATGAAAAAAAATTGGAATACTACTAATCTCATTTAAAAGTCCTAATGGTTATGCATGGTTAGTAGATTTCAAATTTCTGATATAAATATACCACAAATAGACATAACTCTATGGTTTCATATGATGACATCATTCCTATCGTTCTAAAGTGGAATAAGCACCTAACAAAATATTTATAATTTTTATTTGATTTTTTATTGAAATGTAATATTTATATTTGATTGAGTTTTAATGTTGTATTAATTTCTATCACTTTATCCCTATTTTTCTAACACTATTACTCTTTTGCTGATAACAAAAGAGCGAGAGAAAAGTTAAGATTTTGACAAATAAAGGTCAAATATTTTCTATTTGCATCTAGGCTCATTTGCATAATATTATTTACATGCGTATATGAAGGGAAAGCGTTGTGTAGAGAGGAAGCATTCAAATAGGGGGAGCAAATTGAATGATCAAATACATTTAACAAATTCAAGTCTTAAATATATGTTTGTTATCATCAAAAGGGGGAGATTGTTGAATATGTGAATATATGATTTTTGTTTGATGATAATAAACATATATATACATATATATTCATTTAAATGTATTTGATGTACTATTTTATTTTTCGCATAATTAAATAAATATTTGCTGAATAAAATAAATAACATAGAATTTAAATTCAAGTAGATATTTTATTCAAATAAATATTTATTACAATTTTGAATATTACAAATTTGATCTCTCACTATATATATATATAATTTACAATTACAATACATTTCCATTTACAAATGTCCTCACTACATATCGCTCATTCAATCGTATCGATCTTCAACTCCATTCCAGATTGAATCCAGCATCTGAGCAATCTGCAAAAATAAATACTGAAGCAGTAAAATTGAAAAGAAAATATTTTTGCAGTGTAAAATAAAATGTATTTTGAAAATATTATTTGCCTTAGTTATTTGGGTTGTTCGTCATCATTTAAATTTGAATTCATCATACACGAACAGCTTGTGACATGCATAGTGTATCACTGTACATACCACAAGGCCGTGCATACCGATATATACACTTGATAAAATTACAAGGACAGGTGAGAACAGGTCAAACCCAAATGAAAAGCCGGGTTCAAGTCAAGTGCAATACAAATAAAGTCATGACATGAGCACAAGGTCAAAGCCGAGCTATAAGCTGGGTTCAACACAGGTGCAAGTTCATGAAAATGGTCAAGATACATAAATCAAGCCTCGACCAAAGTTCAATGTCGACATACACACAGTAGTACACTTAAAAAGTGCTCGACGTTTTTTAATGAGACTGCACCAGACCAAGCTAATGAACAACTGAGATGTGTGCATACACACCAAACTACAAAGGTTCAAGGCTGAGACAAATTCAAGCACCAGACTCGACCAAGACTACAATGTATACAAGTGAATGTGGCGGTAGTTTTAAATATATGAAGATAAGTATACAAGCAAATGCAGACAGCAGTGAAGTGTCATATACAAACCAGCAGACTCAATGAACCAAACAACACATATCGAAGCATGCATGGCCTGGTTCAAAAACCAACAAAGACTGTATGCAACCTGACTCAAAGCAGTGCAGTGATATGCACAGTGCACAGCAACTACCCAGTGCAACAAGATAACAGTGACACATTGAAACAGTTCATCAGACCTCAACATAAAGTTCAACAGCATATATGTACAGCATGAACCAGACGAGTACACAAGTCATGACACACTGAATATATAGTGCAACAAAATGAAGATGCAACTCAACTCAACATAACAAACATGCACAGGCAAAGGCCACACAAGCAACCAGACATGATCACTAAAACAGTGAATGCATACCTCAAATGCAACCTGAACAAAAGTCTGCAAGTACAAAGCATGCACATCAAACTCACTATAAAATGCAACCTTCTCGGGTCAAAATCGAATTGTACAAAACTGGAGTGATAAAGCACAGCAGTGGCACCAACAGTAACATCAATACCGTTCACAAATAAATATAGTGAATGCATCTAGATGACAGTGAATTACAGTGAATCAGACAAGCTGCATGAAGAAACTACTCAACAAAAACAAGTCCAAGCAGTAACAAATGCCAAACTCGAAGCTGTAATGAACAAGTCAGAAACACAGAACCAAAATCAACATCATCAATGCAATTCAACGCCGTGATGACCAAGAAATCAAACTAGTCAGAATCGAAGCCGTGTGAATCAAGCTACTAGAAAATATATGAATTTGAACAAATCAAAAACATACGAAGTGACAAAGTCAGAAATCATCACCAGCATCAAAAGAAGATCGAATGGCCGAGTTAAATTAGATGACAAATTCAAACGAACGAGAATATAGGAATTAGAATCCTATTTAACCCAAATCATCATCGATCGAAAAATCATTCGAGTTTGAGCTAAAGAAAAGTATAATCATTCAACTCGAATCATTGATTGAGTTCAAGTACGAAAAATAGTAAAGCAAAAGGCCAAAAATTACATACCGAAGTCAAGATTGAACACAATCGAGATTGAAGCAGCCCTGTGTATAATCGAAGAGACGATCAATCGAAGAAGCAAGCAACAGAAGATTACATACTCGATTGATCAAATTGAAGCGGTGCCTCAATTAATAAAAACCCTAAATCTGGAAAAGAACGAACGAGCAACGACCATATTCTTCACAAGGAATAAGGACGGGCTGAAGAATAAAGAAAGGGATATTTATTTTGGGTCTACTCCTTTGTATTATTAATTGGGCTTTAGTTTTATATATTAGGGTTTTGAGTTTATTTTGTTTTTAAATTTGTATTTTCCCTTTTAAACTTGTATTGTCTAGTCATGTGACTAGGGGACGAGCTACGGTGGTGTAGCTCGAGAATTCGCAACTCAGTGGCTAAGTTATGGCAGGGTTTTGAGCATAGAGTTAAGGCTACTCGATAGCGGGTGTCACGAGTTTACATTGTAAGTCTCTAACTGTTTAGTTTCTAGGAGAAACCTTGGAGGCAGCACGTAGGCAGGGTTTTACTGAAGTTGGGTAAATTCTATGTCATTCTCTTTCTGCATTTATTATTCTGCTATTATCTGTGTTGATATAATTCTGGTATTTCTGTGTTGAAAATATTTACAAGCTTTCGCAATAAATTTTTATAATTAATAGTTTTACCCTATTCACCACCCTCTAGGGTGAAATCGATCCTACAAGTGGTATCAGGACTAGGAACAAAAGCCATTTTTGTCTTTAAAAGTTTGATTTTTCAAAGACTAATTTTTCTTACAAATTTGAATTTTTAAAATGGCTTCTTCTAATAATGTTTTTACTGTGGGTCGGTCTAATATTATTCCTCCTATTTTTGATGGAATGGATTTTTTAAACTGGAAATTGAAAATGAGATTTTGTTTAAAATCTATTAATGGTAAATGTTGGGATATTATTGAAAATGGGTGTGATATAATAGACGAGAAAATTATCTCAATTAATGCTCTTGCTTTGCATATATTATATTCTCATATTAATCAAGATAATTTTAACTTTATCTCTCATTATGAAAATGCACAGAAAATCTGGAATGTTTTTGATGCAATATATGGTGCAAAAGTCAACAGCAATGAGAAATCCTCAACAACCGACTCAGTTAAAGAAATGTACTTAACTGGATTGGTAAAAGGCATTTGTGATAAGGATGATGAAGATGGAGCAGCTGAGTCGGCATTACTAATGAAGAGATTCAAAAAGTGGAACGGCAAATACAAAAATCCATCTCTAAATCTGTGACGACCCACCCTTCTACGCCCAGAAAGACGTATCGTCTTGAAGAAAGAAAGGGATGAGAAAATAGAAAGATAGAGAAGAAAGAACAACAAAATTAGAATCTCACAGCGGAATGGAACAAAATATAATAGATCACATAACTATTACATAATGTTACATATATCAGAGTTATACAGTCAATACATCTCATACTAGACAGTTATAAACACCTGTCTAGTTAATACAACACAACTCAAACAAATAACCCAAAGATACCAACACAGCGGAACTATAAATATCTATCTACTACGCTGAAGCCTCCTGCTCCATTGCTCCTCCAAAATTCGTCAAATCTAACCTGAATCCCTTGGCTACCCGTAAAAATTTGGGTACCCAAGAGTTTATAAAAAAAACAAAAAAAAACCCCGGGTCAGACATGGGTCTGGTATGAGTAACAGGTTAAAGTTGCTTAACTTTGAAAAAACATTTGAAAACAAAAGGTATCACGTAAGACTCCCCACAAATAAACATGGGTAAGTTTTTACCTTACGCTAACCAAAACATTTGATAGGAAATTCTGTGATATTATAATAGGTCTAGGGTTTTCAAGTAAATAGAAAATAGCCGAAATTGTTACATTCATTAAATTCCAGCTACTAGCCACAAAAGTGGGTAATACAATCAAAACCGTTGGCACTTATTGGATTTTGGATTCCATACAATGGCAGGGCTACTGGGGTACCGCCCGTCACAGTACGGGGCCTAGATCACCGTACCGAGGATTACTCCCTTCATCCCTTGCAACACAAGGCCGGAACCATTCCTTACTGAACAGTCCCGAACAAGACAACCCCGACAGTTGGAGCTCACAACTGTCCACACAGTCGAATAAAAAGGGACATCTAGACAGGGGAAAATCTTGTCCTGCTTGGGCATGACCCACCTAACCTTGCTGCACCTCCCCTGTTTTAGCCATTCCCGGTTGATGAGGCTTGAGGCTACGATTACCTTTAGAGAACATATTTCTTAGAATGCTCATCGTCCACCTGACGATGTGTTGAAAGCATTCAATCCATACAAGTTCGTTCCGGGTTCGAACGAAACCGAAGGCATTATCTCGTTACACTCATTTTGGAATCACCCTCAGAGTTAACGACGATAACCCTTGCACTCTGACTCTTCATCTTCACTTCAGATTCACGACCTAACGTTAATTTGGAATCGATGTGGTTTTCGGACTTCCAAATGTGGAAAACCCGATCCCGGTCTCATCGAAATCCAAAACGTGTCTTTTAGGGCCAAGTTTTCTAATTAGTCTTAACAGTTTAATTCAAAATGATTCAATACTCACAGATAGATAATTCACAATATCGTAATAGATAGTCAACACCAACATAAATAGATAATCATTGTTATCACTACAAACAGATAATGCATATCATCATAACAGATAATTCATGCTTAAATCAAGCATCCATATCATATAGCATAAATATCACATAACATCAATTCTCATATCTGAGATCTTAAATCATTCCAGGTAAACAATTTCATCCATTCATACATAAGCAAATCATATAGGCTATAATTAATTTAAAATGAATTAAATTAATTATATCATCTCTAATTAATTTAAAGTAAATTAAATTAATTACTTCATCAATTAAAACTTGCTTACACAATTCTTAATCAATCTCCAATCAATTAATAAATCATTCACTAATTACTCGTTTTCAATCAATCATACTTGATTAATTAACATTTAATTATACACAAATAATCGTTCTTTAAATTATTTTCACAAACTAAATATCTTATCTAAATATAGAAATTTACCTTAAATTACAAACATTACATTACTTCTTATTTACACCAATTAATTACTCTTTAATTTCCTATTCTTGATTAATTAATCTAAATTTATCACCCCATCATTAATTATATCAATTAATGATTTCTAAATACATTTTAATTAATTCCTTGTTTTAGATTAATTAACTTTAAGTAATTAATCTTCAATTAAACCACATTTATTAATCACCTCTGATAATACCATTCAGTAATTAACTATCTTTAATTACTCATCAATTAAATTAATTACTCCTTAATTAATTTCTCTAATTAATCCCCTGATTAATTATACAAAGTAATTATATTCCAATTACTTTCATTATTAAATCACCCTCAGTTAATTACATCCAGTAATTATCATCAATTACTTCTCTAAGTAATTATACTCATCACATCCTCAAATGGTTGTCTAAATCAATTTAAACTTAACCAATTAACTTAAAACAATTCATATTAAATAGAATTAATTACAATGAGTAATTAATCCCTTAATTACTTTCGTTAAGTAATTATACTTAATAATTCACAATTGCTTATCTTAACTAAATAATTTAACTAATTATTAAAAATAATCCTATTAATTGTGTGTTTCATAATTTTAGTTAATGACCTTCATTAACTAATTGAAATCCTTTAATTATTTTCCCAAAGTAATTAACTTACATTTTAAGTTAGTCTTAATAACTCATTAATTAATTCTTTATTAATTTATTATTAATCATTAATTTCATATTAAACCAATGATTTCCTAATTACCAATTAATTTACCTATAATTTATATCTTTTTTCAATAAATTTAACTCTTCATTTCTGAGTTAATTAATTCTAGTCATTCATTATCCATTTAGTTAATTTGATAATTACAAGTCTTAAGTTTTTAAAACTCTTTTTCTATTTAATAATCAATTTATCATCCATAAGGTATTTAATCAACTTAATTTAAATTTACTTTTAAAATCATTTTAAATATAAGATTTAAAATGAAATCAAATTAATCTTATCAATTCCAAACTTCTTTTTATTTTACAACTGAAATAATAGTTATCTTAAAATAGTAGATTAAAGGAATTTACACACGGTTTCAATTTGAATTCAAGTCTAATTTAAAAATTCACTTTATCATTCAAATTAGTTTAAAACAAATTTTAAATTTAAAAATCGTTAGTTATTTAAAGACTGAGATTCAAACTACATTTGAATCCAAACTTATCTTGTTTTAAAATTTTGTTTTAAATACGTATATTTTCATTTAAAAGCACGGTTTTAAAATTTTTATAAAACTTACATGTTTAAGACCCTGTAGCTAAAAATACCCGAGACAAACAATTATTTATACGAGCCAAACGCCACTTTTCTTCGAGTCCGACACTCGAATCACTCGAGTGAAACTCGAGTAACATTTCCCCTTTTTAAAATGGTTATGAATAATTTAAAATTTGAAAACTTGATTTTATTTTAAACTGAAATTCAAACTTCATTTGAATTCTGATTCATCCTTTACTTAAATATTCATGTTAAACATTCATTTCTCATTTTTAAACCCAGTTTAAAGAATATTAAATTTTACAGGTTTGAATGCCTGTAACAGCTTACCCAGGTTTCACCTCCCCACATTACTCCGAGTCAATCACGAGTTTGCTCCGAGTTCGCATGCTACTTCCCCCGAGTCAAACCCCCAATAACTCGAGTAAACACCCGAGACCACACCAGCTTGCACAGACCAACCTCCTTCACCAGAACCAACTCACCGTGCACGTGCACAGTATCATTTTCCACCTCCGACCATCTCCGATGATTGCTTTACATCGGCAACCACCTTCTCCCTCACCCACGACCGTCATATCATCTTCCAAAACTCGAAATTAAAATAGAGACTTCGACCCAAAACCTGAAACACACAGAGCAACGCCACCTTAACCTGTCACCGCCTTGCCTGAGGAATCCCGACCACCTGAAATTCTGTAGCTCCGGCTACAGTTGCTTCCACGTCCAAGCTAACATCCCTCAAAGTTTCATCACACTCGATCCACTATACTCATAGAAACGATCGATTACATACTTGAAACCAAAACTAGGGTTCTGAAATAAAAATCACAACCGCAATCTCTCTGATGAATTTCATCATCACCTATGATTTTTCTTATCATCACTGATCAACTCACCATCACCATACCGAAACTCATCACCCCCAGATTCATGAATCGCCAAAGAAACTCCAAAGTTCATATGCAGTACAAACCAGCATTTCACCTTAACCCCCTTACTGAAAATTATAGTTTTTGTTTTAAAAAAATCATCTTTTTAGTTTAGTATTCAATTTATGTTCATGAATAAATGAATTACAGTGTTTGAAATTTTACTAAAAACTTAAACTAACCTGTTGTTCCTGTTTCCAGAGTAACTTACAATTTATTTTATCTTAACCAAATTTTAAAACTTTCTTTAAAATCGAACAAACATATATTATTTGAATCATAAGTCATAACAATCAGCGGATCAAGAGGAAAGGGTTTTAAATTGAAATTGGGACATGAAATTTAGAACAGAGATGATCTACAGGCATTTACAACATATACTTGCATCACACATCCATAAATACACAAGAATTTTCTAATATACATACACAAATACAAACTTATTTCAGGCATTCATCAAGCAACCAGATTTATATTTGAGTATTAAAAAGTGTTACTCACCTTAAAATGAAGACAGAGCTTTTGAAAACTTGAAAACAGATTTTAACTTGAAAACTGTAAACTCGAAATCTTTTGCTTTGGAACAGAGTTGCTGAATTGCTTGAAAATGATTACAGGTTTGGCTTTGAAGATGTGAAACTGGAATGCAAGCTTTGATCTTCCTGCTAAAACTCCTTGCCTTTGTTGTAATATGATGTTGTTTAAGTTTATATAATAAAAACTTTCTTATGTTTTCTGGTTTACCCAGTTTTGAACAGAAAGTATTATATATATAGATATAAGTTAGGCAAGCTTATACAGGAAGATGTAGTGATTATATTATATTATTATTATCTTAATGTCAGAGATATTTTATCTAAATTTCGGCTGAAATGATAAGTATATCTTTAGTAGACCAAATGGTGTGCTAATTAAATGAAAAGGTACTTATGTTTTCTTATTTATCCTATTTTAGTGTATGTATTTAGATATTTTCCTCTTTGTCTTGCCTGGTTTGTATGTTTTTACTTGTACTTGTATATATCCTTACAGGCAACATACAAGATTACATTGCTAGTTTATGGTTTATTTTTATTTTTTTTCTTTTGTCTTATTTCAATACTAATCTTCTTTTGTGTAGATACATATATAGATGTTCTATTATACTTTGTTTATTTTCACCTTGCATACTATTTACAGGTTACATGCATTATTTTTATTTGCCTGGCAGCTTCATATTTTATGTACTTAATATTCCCTTTTTCACTTTGTTTATTTTTATGCTTCATGTACCAATATAAAGTTGGTTTAGTTAATTTGTTATAAATTTTCTAACTTAAGTGTTTAGTTCTATTTCCTATTTTTACTTTTCTTATATTTTAAACTTAAACTATTAAACACTTAATTTACTTATTATTTCTTTTTATACTTATGATAATATCATAGATGTTTATGCATTTACACTCATTTTAAAAAACCATACATTTAATTTATGTTTGTGTTTAATATATTTTAAGACTTGTTTTATTTTAAAACATGTTTGAAAGATGTTGTTTCTAATTTACAAATCATTACTTCTTATGTTAATGTATTCATATAAATTTTGAAATAGTCATTTCTATCTATATTAAAATCCATTTTGTAAGAATATTACATTATTAATATTGTTAAATATAACTCATTATTAAATTAAAATAATTCACAAATGAATTTGTCTTCTTATTCAATACATTACTTATTTTATTAGCTACATTAAAAACAAACAAATCCTTTTATTTAAATTTAAACTTAAACTAAAATCAATTTTAAATAATTAAGTTTTTAGTTTGGGTATTAAAATTATATGATTATTTATTTAGTAGTTAACATCAATTTGAATCCAATTTTAATTTATCAAAATTGTTAGAATAAGAAAACAGGCCTATATGTATATATATTAAATTTAAAACAAAGATTTATCCAGTTATAATATATACAGATATGTATACATTACAAATATAAAACAATTTATTTGCCTTTAAAATAGATTATCAGTTTAAATATTTATTTTAAAGAAGATTATTAAATTTATTTCAAATTTATTATTAACAATATAGTCAATTCAATTAAATTTTGACATAAATTATTAAATTGTTATTGTCAAAATTTCTGGGATATCACATTCTTCCCCCCTTAAAAGAATTTCGTCCCCGAAATTTAAAACAAAGGTAATTTAATAATTTAATTACAGGTTTAATTTTAGAACACAAGCATATATCAATTTTATTCTAACAATCATAGCAATCAATTCATCCAATCAAACAAATCTAACTATCCCGACAAAATTCTAAATAGAATTTTCTCGAGTTTCCCCAAATATAAAATTGGGATACTCTCTCTACAAAATTCAAACAAAACAATATTACTAAGCTACTGAATTTCTATTCATCTGGATCCACAAAACAGAATATCAGACTACAGATATGTCGGACTCAACAACCAAAATTCTCTGAACTGCTGACTCTACAATCAAAGATAGCTCTTACACGTACTCCCTCAGAGATACGTGAAACACTCCGAATCTCAGATATCCAAAATACTCTTTTGACGATCCTGGACTACGTATACCCATACTGATCAGCTCAACACTTGCTGATATCCCCAGAAATAAATTGATCCAAAAACAATCCAAAATTATCTTTCCAAGATTAACTTTAAAAAAATCAGAACACAACTTCAATTCCAAAATCAGCAGACTGATCTTACTTCTTCTCATATGGAAAGATAATACAGATGCGTTCCAATCTGGTCTTAAGATCCAGAAAAAAAAATTCCAGTAGAAACTCTCTAATTTCAAAATACTGCAAATCCTAGTTATTTCCCACACCAAACAGCTGCCACCATGCTTCCACTGCGCTACTCTGATCAGAATAGGTGAGAATGCTGATGATGCTCTCGAGGACAAACTGGACCACACATCTAAGAACTATGGTTCAACGGATCCTTAAAAGAAACTCAGAAGTTCCTCCAAAACTCGAGCTGCTACACCAACTCATTTTTTCCCCAAAAATCATCTTACTGAACCATCGGTACCACTCCTGGAATCCAGTCGATACCAAACTCAATTTCTAGATACGAACAGAATTCATATCCAGAAAAATCAGATAGCCCAAGAGAAACTCAAACAATCGCAAGTCACTTTTGCGATCAATCTAGCCCACTACCAAAGAAAAACTGTTCTCCCTTTACCAAACAGAACAGCCTATGCTTATTTGGCCAATTCATCAAAGAAATGGAACCACACTGCAATTCTGAACTCCACTGCTGATGCAGAAGTTAAAAACTTCCTTGCCAACACCAATGCCAAGAAATTTCCTAATCCAGTGCTCTTCGAGAGACTCGGACCTCGAACCAAACAGAAACATTCTACTGAACTCAGCCCCAACATCGAAACAGATACACTTCCTTAACTGATTCCAAAGAAACATCTTCGGAGACTTCCACAGTCACTGTGTCTCATCACACAACTACTACATCCATAGATAAGATATCCGGACTTGCTCATGTCAAACCATATGTCCAAATTCTAGCTCATCCAAACTTATGCTTCAAAAATGAACTCCGAACCTTAACCGGTTTCCTTCAGAGATCAATGAAATCCTTACTCCATCCAAAGCTCACTCGAGACGGTAATAGGTCTACAGTCTCGACAAATATACTTCCAATCTCAAACATTCATACTCCAACCATTGGTAGTCGTGATACACACACCACTACCCTATCTACCTTTATAACTTATATTGGATAACCCGGACAGGTAACCCAACAAATAGGTAGAAATAAATATATATATTTATATATTAAAATTACAAATACGCTCTCTCAAGTTAGAAATCACTCAAGAGCCTAGGTATTCACTCAACCTAGCGCTATGATACCAACTGTGACGACCCGCCCTTCTACGCCCAGAAAGACGTATCGTCTTGAAGAAAGAAAGGGATGAGAAAATAGAAAGATAGAGAAGAAAGAACAACAATATCAGAATCTCACAGCGGAATGGAACAAAATATAATAGATCACATAACTATTACATAATTTTACATATATCAAAGTTATACAGTCAATACATCTCAACTAGATAGTTATAAACACCTGTCTAGTTAATACAACACAACTCAAACAAATAACCCAAAGATACCAACACAGCGGAACTATAAATATCTATCTACTACGCTGAAGCCTCCTGCTCCATTGCTCCTCCAGAATTCGTCAAATCTAACCTGAATCCCTTGGCTACCCGTAAAAATTTGGGTACCCGAGAGTTTATAAAAAAACAAAAATAAACTCCGGGTTAGACATGGGTCTGGTATGAGTAACAGGTTAAAGTTGCTTAACTTTGAAAAAACATTTGAAAACAAAAGGTATCACGTAAGACTCCCCACAAATAAACATGGGTAAGTTTTTACCTTACGCTAACCAAAACATTTGATAGGAAATTCTGTGATATTATAATAGGTCTAGGGTTTTCAAGTAAATAGAAAATAGCCGAAATTGTTACATTCATTAAATTCCAGCTACTAGCCACAAAAGTGGGTAATACAATCAAAACCGTTCGCACTTATTGGATTTTGGATTCCATACAATGGCAGGGCTACTGGGGTACCGCCCGTCACAGTACGGGGCCTAGATCACCGTACCGAGGATTACTCCCTTCATCCCCTGCAACACAAGGCCGGAACCATTCCTTACTGAACAGTCCCGAACAAGAAAACCCCGACAGTTGGAGCTCACAACTGTCCACACAGCCGAATAAAAAGGGACATCTAGACAGGGGAAAATCTTGTCCTGCTTGGGCATGACCCACCTAACCTTGCTGCACCTCCCCTGTTTTAGCCATTCCCGGTTAATGAGGCTTGAGGCTACGATTACCTTTAGAGAACATATTTCTTAGAATGCTCATCGTCCACCTGACGATGTGTTGAAAGCATTCAATCCATACAAGTTCATTCCGGGTTCGAACGAAACCGAAGGCATTATCTCGTTACACTCATTTTGGAATCACCCTCAGAGTTAACGACGATAACCCTTGCACTCTGACTCTTCATCTTCACTTCAGATTCACGACCTAACGTTAATTTGGAATCGATGTGGTTTTCGGACTTCCAAATGTGGAAAACCCGATCCCGGTCTCATCGAAATCCAAAACGTGTCTTTTAGGGCCAAGTTGTCTATTTAGTCTTAACAGTTTAATTCAAAATGATTCAATACTCACAGATAGATAATTCACAATATCGTAATAGATAGCCAACACCAACATAAATAGATAATCATTGTTATCACTACAAACAGATAATGCATATCATCATAACAGATAATTCATACTTAAATCAAGCACCATATCATACAGCATAAATATCACATAACATCAATTCTCATATCTGAGATCTTAAATCATTCCAGGTAAACAATTTCATCCATTCATACATAAGCAAATCATATAGGTTATAATTAATTTAAAATGAATTAAATTAATTATATCATCTCTAATTAATTTAAAGTAAATTAAATTAATTACTTCATCAATTAAAACTTGCTTACACAATTATTAATCAATCTCCAATCAATTAATAAATCATTCACTAATTACTCGTTTTCAATCAATCATACTTGATTAATTAACATTTAATTATACACAAATAATCATTCTTTAAATTATTTTCACAAATTAATTATCTTATCTAAATATAGAAATTTACCTTAAATTACAAACATTACATTACTTCTTATTTACACCAATTAATTACTCTTTAATTTCCTATTCTTGATTAATTAATCTAAATTTATCACCCCATCATTAATTATATCAATTAATGATTTCTAAATACATTTTAATTAATTCCTTGTTTTAGATTAATTAACTTTAAGTAATTAATCTTCAATTAAACCACATTTATTAATCACCTCTGATAATACCATTCAGTAATTAACTATCTTTAATTACTCATCAATTAAATTAATTACTCCTTAATTAATTTCTCTAATTAATCCCCTGATTAATTATACAAAGTAATTATATTCCAATTACTTTCATTATTAAATCACCCTCAGTTAATTACATCCAGTAATTATCATCAATTACTTCTCTAAGTAATTATACTCATCACATCCTCAAATGGTTGTCTAAATCAATTTAAACTTAACCAATTAACTTAAAACAATTCATATTAAATAGAATTAATTACAATGAGTAATTAATCCCTTAATTACTTTCGTTAAGTAATTATACTTAATAATTCACAATTGCTTATCTTAACTAAATAATTTAACTAATTATTAAAAATAATCCTATTAATTGTGTGTTTCATAATTTTAGTTAATGACCTTCATTAACTAATTGAAATCCTTTAATTATTTTCCCAAAGTAATTAACTTACATTTTAAGTTAGTCTTAATAACTCATTAATTAATTCTTTATTAATTTATTATTAATCATTAATTTCATATTAAACCAATGATTTCCTAATTACCAATTAATTTACCTATAATTTATATCTTTTTTCAATAAATTTAACTCTTCATTTCTGAGTTAATTAATTCTAGTCATTCATTATCCATTTAGTTAATTTGATAATTACAAGTCTTAAGTTTTTAAAACTCTTTTTCTATTTAATAATCAATTTATCATCCATAAGGTATTTAATCAACTTAATTTAAATTTACTTTTAAATTCATTTTAAATATAAGATTTAAAATGAAATCAAATTAATCTTATCAATTCCAAACTTCTTTTTATTTTACAACTGAAATAATAGTTATCTTAAAATAGTAGATTAAAGGAATTTACACACGGTTTCAATTTGAATTCAAGTCTAATTTAAAAATTCACTTTATCATTCAAATTAGTTTAAAACAAATTTTAAATTTAAAAATCGTTAGTTATTTAAAGACTGAGATTCAAACTACATTTGAATCCAAACTTATCTTGTTTTAAAATTTTGTTTTAAATACGTATATTTTCATTTAAAAGCACGGTTTTAAATTTTTTATAAAACTTACATGTTTAAGACCCTGTAGCAAAAAATACCCAAGACAAACAATTATTTCTACGAGCCAAACGCCACTTTTCTTCGAGTCCGACACTCGAATCACTCGAGTGAAACTCGAGTAACATTTCCCCTTTTTAAAATGGTTATGAATAATTTAAAATTTGAAAACTTGATTTTATTTTAAACTGAAATTCAAACTTCATTTGAATTCTGATTCATCCTTTACTTAAATATTCATGTTAAACATTCATTTCTCATTTTTAAACCCAGTTTAAAGAATATTAAATTTTACAGGTTTGAATGCCTGTAACAGCTTACCCAGGTTTCCCCTCCCCACATTACTCCGAGTCAATCACGAGTTTGCTCCGAGTTCGCATGCTACTTCCCCCGAGTCAAACCCCCAATAACTCGAGTAAACACCCGAGACCACACCAGCTTGCACAGACCAACCCCCTTCACCAGAACCAACTCACCGTGCACGTGCACAGTATCATTTTCCACCTCCGACCATCTCCGATGATTGCTTCACATCGGCAACCACCTTCTCCCTCACCCACGACCGTCATATCATCTTCCAAAACTCGAAATTAAAATAGAGACTTCGACCCAAAACCTGAAACACACAGAGCAACGCCACCTTAACCTGTCACCGCCTTGCCTGAGGAATCCCGACCACCTGAAATTCTGTAGCTCCGACTACAGTTGCTTCCACGTCCAAGCTAACATCCCTCAAAGTTTCATCACACTCGATCCACTATACTCATAGAAACGATCGATTACATACTTGAAACCAAAACTAGGGTTCTGAAATAAAAATCACAACCGCAATCTCTCTGATGAATTTCATCATCACCTATGATTTTTCTTATCATCACTGATCAACTCACCATCACCATACCGAAACTCATCACCCCCAGATTCATGAATCGCCAAAGAAACTCCAAAGTTCATATGCAGTACAAACCAGCATTTCACCTTAACCCCCTTACTGAAAATTATAGTTTTTGTTTTAAAAAAATCATCTTTTTAGTTTAGTATTCAATTTATGTTCATGAATAAATGAATTACAGTGTTTGAAATTTTACTAAAAACTTAAACTACCCTGTTGTTCCTGTTTCCAGAGTAACTTACAATTTATTTTATCTTAACCAAATTTTAAAACTTTCTTTAAAATCGAACAAACATATATTATTTGAATCATAAGTCATAACAATCAGTGGATCAAGAGGAAAGGGTTTTAAATTGAAACTGGGACATGAAATTTAGAACAGAGATGTTCTACAGGCATTTACAACATATACTTGCATCACACATCCATAAATACACAAGAATTTTCTAATATACATACACAAATACAAACTTATTTCAGGCATTCATCAAGCAACCAGATTTATATTTGAGTATTAAAAAGTGTTACTCACCTTAAAATGAAGACAGAGCTTTTGAAAACTTGAAACAGATTTTAACTTGAAAACTGTAAACTCGAAATCTTTTGCTTTGGAACAGAGTTGCTGAATTGCTTGAAAATGATTACAGGTTTGGCTTTGAAGATGTGAAACTGGAATGCAAGCTTTGATCTTCCTGCTAAAACTCCTTGCCTTTGTTGTAATATGATGTTGTTTAAGTTTATATAATAAAAACTTTCTTATGTTTTCTGGTTTACCCAGTTTTGAACAGAAAGTATTATATAAATAGATATAAGTTAGGCAAGCTTATACAGGAAGATGTAGTGATTATATTATATTATTATTATCTTAATGTCAGAGATATTTTATCTAAATTTCGGCTGAAATGGTAAGTATATCTTTAGTAGACCAAATGGTGTGCTAATTAAATAAAAAGGTACTTATGTTTTCTTATTTATCCTATTTTAGTGTATGTATTTAGATATTTTCCTCTTTGTCTTGCCTGGTTTGTATGTTTTTACTTGTACTTGTATATATCCTTACATGCAACATACAAGATTACATTGCCAGTTTATGGTTTATTTTTATTTTTTTTCTTTTGTCTTATTTCAATACTAATCTTCTTTTATGTAGATACATATATAGATGTTCTATTATACTTTGTTTATTTTCACCTTGCATACTATTTACAGGTTACATGCATTATTTTTATTTGCCTGGCAGCTTCATATTTTATGTACTTAATATTCCCTTTTGCACTTTGTTTATTTTTATGCTTCATGTACCAATATAAAGTTGGTTTAGTTAATTTGTTATAAATTTTCTAACCTAAGTGTTTAGTTCTATTTCCTATTTTTACTTTTCTTATATTTTAAACTTAAACTATTAAACACTTAATTTACTTATTATTTCTTTTTATACTTATGATAATATCATAGATGTTTATGTATTTACACTCATTTTAAAAAACCATACATTTAATTTATGTTTGTGTTTAATATATTTTAAGACTTGTTTTATTTTAAAACATGTTTGAAAGATGTTGTTTCTAATTTACAAATCATTACTTCTTATGTTAATGTATTCATATAAATTTTGAAATAGTCATTTCTATCTATATTAAAATCCATTTTGTAAGAATATTACATTATAATATTGTTAAATATAACTCATTATTAAATTAAAATAATTCACAAATGAATTTGTCTTCTTATTCAATACATTACTTATTTTATTAGCTAAATTAAAAACAAACAAATCCTTTTATTTAAATTTAAACTTAAACTAAAATCAATTTTAAATAATTAAGTTTTTAGTTTGGGTATTAAAATTATATGATTATTTATTTAGTAGCTTAACATCAATTTGAATCCAATTTTAATTTATCAAAAATGTTAGAATAAGAAAACAGGCCTATATGTATATATATTAAATTTAAAACAAAGATTTATCCAGTTATAATATATACAGATATGTATACATTGCAAATATAAAACAATTTATTTGCCTTTAAAATAGATTATCAGTTTAAATATTTATTTTAAAGAAGATTATTAAATTTATTTCAAATTTATTATTAACAATATAGTCAATTCAATTAAATTTTGACATAAATTATTAAATTGTTATTGTCAAAATTTCTGGGATATCACATTCTTCCCCCCTTAAAAGAATTTCGTCCCCGAAATTTAAAACAAAGGTAATTTAATAATTTAATTACAGATTTAATTTTAGAACACAAGCATATATCAATTTTATTCTAACAATCATAGCAATCAGTTCATCCAATCAAACAAATCTAACTATCCCGACAAAATTCTAAATAGAATTTTCTCGAGTTTCCCCAAATATAAAATTGGGATACTCTCTCTACAAAATTCAAACAAAACAATATTACTAAGCTACTGAATTTCTATTCATCTGGATCCATAAAACAGAATATCAGACTACAGATATGTCGGACTCAACAACCAAAATTCTCTGAACTGCTGACTCTACAATCAAAGATAGCTCTTACACGTACTCCCTCAGAGATACGTGAAACACTCCGAATCTCAGATATCCAAAATACTCTTTTGACGATCCTGGACTGCGTATACCCATACTGATCAGCTCAACACTTGCTGATATCCCCAGAAACAAATTGATCCAAAAACAATCCAAAATGATCTTTCCAAGATTAAATTTAAAAAAATCAGAACACAACTTCAATTCCAAAATCAGCAGACTGATCTTACTTCTTCTCATATGGAAAGATAATACAGATGCGTTCCAATCTGGTCTTAAGATCCTTAAAAAAAAATTCCACTAGAAACTCTCTAATTTCAAAATACTGCAAATCCAAGTTATTTCCCACACCAAACAGCTGCCACCATGCTTCCACTGCGCTACTCTGATCAGAATAGGTGAGAATGATGATGATGCTCTCGAGGACAAACTGGACCACACATCTAAGAACTATGGTTCAACGGATCCTTAAAAGAAACTCAGAAGTTCCTCCAAAACTCGAGCTGCTACACCAACTCATTTTTTTTCCAAAAATCATCTTACTGAACCATCGTTACCGCTCCTGGAATCCAGTCGATACCAAACTCAATTTCTAGATACGAACAAAATTCATATCCAGAAAAATCAGATAGCCCAAGAGAAACTCAAACAATCGCAAGTCACTTTTGCGATCAATCTAGCCCACTACCGAAGAAAAACTGTTCTCCCTTTGCCAAACAGAACAACCTATGCTTATTTGGCCAATTCATCAAAGAAATGGAACCACACTGCAATTCTGAACTCCACTGCTGATGCAGAAGTTAAAAACTTCCTTGCCAACACCAATGCCAAGAAATTTCCTAATCTAGTGCTCTTCGAGAGACTCGGACCTCGAACCAAACAGAAACATTCTACTGAACTCAGCCCCAACATCGAAACAGATACACTTCCTTAACTGATTCCAAAGAAACATCTTCGGAGACTTCCACAGTCACTGTGTCTCATCACACAGCTACTACATCCAGAGATAAGATATCCGGACTTGCTCATGTCAAACCATATGTCCAAATTCTAGCTCATCCAAACTTATGCTTCAAAAATGAACTCCGAACCTTAACCGGTTTCCTTCAGAGATCAATGAAATCCTTACTCCATCCAAAGCTCACTCGAGACGGTAATAGGTCTACAGTCTCGACAAATATACTTCCAATCTCAAATATTCATACTCCAACCATTGGTAGTCGTGATACACACACCACTACCCTATCTACCTTTATAACTTATATTGGATAACCCGGACAGGTAACCCAACAAATAGGTAGAAATAAATATATATATTTATATATTAAAATTACAAATACGCTCTCTCAAGATAGAAATCACTCAAGAGCCTAGGTATTCACTCAACCTAGCGCTATGATACCAACTGTGACGACCCGCCCTTCTACGCCCAGAAAGACGTATTGTCTTGAAGAAAGAAAGGGATGAGAAAATAGAAAGATAGAGAAGAAAGAACAACAATATCAGAATCTCACAGCGGAATGGAACAAAATATAATAGATCACATAACTATTACATAATTTTACATGTATCAGAGTTATACAGTCAATACATCTCAACTAGACAGTTATAAACACCTGTCTAGTTAATACAACACAACTCAAACAAATAACCCAAAGATACCAACACAGCGGAACTATAAATATCTATCTACTACGCTGAAGCCTCCTGCTCCATTGCTCCTCCAGAATTCGTCAAATCTAACCTGAATCCCTTGGCTACCCGTAAAAATTTGGGTACCCGAGAGTTTATAAAAAAAACAAAAATAAACTCCGGGTCAGACATAGGTCTGGTATGAGTAACAAGTTAAAGTTGCTTAACTTTGAAAAAACATTTGAAAACAAAATGTATCACGTAAGACTCCGCACAAATAAACATGGGTAAGTTTTTACCTTACGCTAACCAAAACATTTGATAGGAAATTCTGTGATATTATAATAGGTCTAGGGTTTTCAAGTAAATAGAAAATAGCCGAAATTGTTACATTCATTAAATTCCAGCTACTAGCCACAAAAGTGGGTAATACAATCAAAACCGTTGGCACTTATTGGATTTTGGATTCCATACAATGGCAGGGCTACTGGGGTACCGCCCGTCACAGTACGGGGCCTAGATCACCGTACCGAGGATTACTCCCTTCATCCCCTGCAACACAAGGCCGGAACCATTCCTTACTGAACAGTCCCGAACAAGACAACCCCGACAGTTGGAGCTCACAACTGTCCACACAGCCGAATAAAAAGGGACATCTAGACAGGGGAAAATCTTGTCCTGCTTGGGCATGACCCACCTAACCTTGCTGCACCTCCCCTGTTTTAGCCATTCCCGGTTGATGAGGCTTGAGGCTATGATTACCTTTAGAGAACATATTTCTTAGAATGCTCATCGTCCACCTGACGATGTGTTGAAAGCATTCAATCCATACAAGTTCGTTCCGGGTTCGAACGAAACCGAAGGCATTATCTCGTTACACTCATTTTGGAATCACCCTCAGAGTTAACGACGATAACCCTTGCACTCTGACTCTTCATCTTCACTTCAGATTCACGACCTAACGTTAATTTGGAATCGATGTGGTTTTCGGACTTCCAAATGTGGAAAACCCGATCCCGGTCTCATCGAAATCCAAAACGTGTCTTTTAGGGCCAAGTTGTCTATTTAGTCTTAACAGTTTAATTCAAAATGATTCAATACTCACAGATTGATAATTCACAATATCATAATAGATAGTCAACACCAACATAAATAGATAATCATTGTTATCACTACAAACAGATAATGCATATCATCATAACAGATAATTCATACATAAATCAAGCATCCATATCATATAGCATAAATATCACATAACATCAATTCTCATATCTGAGATCTTAAATCATTCCAGGTAAACAATTTCATCCATTCATACATAAGCAAATCATATAGGCTATAATTAATTTAAAATGAATTAAATTAATTATATCATCTCTAATTAATTTAAAGTAAATTAAATTAATTACTTCATCAATTAAAACTTGCTTACACAATTATTAATCAATCTCCAATCAATTAATAAATCATTCACTAATTACTCGTTTTCAATCAATCATACTTGATTAATTAACATTTAATTATACACAAATAATCATTCTTTAAATTATTTTCACAAATTAATTATCTTATCTAAATATAGAAATTTACCTTAAATTACAAACATTACATTACTTCTTATTTACACCAATTAATTACTCTTTAATTTCCTATTCTTGATTAATTAATCTAAATTTATCACCCCATCATTAATTATATCAATTAATGATTTCTAAATACATTTTAATTAATTCCTTGTTTTAGATTAATTAACTTTAAGTAATTAATCTTCAATTAAACCACATTTATTAATCACCTCTGATAATACCATTCAGTAATTAACTATCTTTAATTACTCATCAATTAAATTAATTACTCCTTAATTAATTTCTCTAATTAATCCCCTGATTAATTATACAAAGTAATTATATTCCAATTACTTTCATTATTAAATCACCCTCTGTTAATTACATCCAGTAATTATCATCAATTACTTCTCTAAGTAATTATACTCATCACATCCTCAAATGGTTGTCTAAATCAATTTAAACTTAACCAATTAACTTAAAACAATTCATATTAAATAGAATTAATTACAATGAGTAATTAATCCCTTAATTACGTTCGTTAAGTAATTATACTTAATAATTCACAATTGCTTATCTTAACTAAATAATTTAACTAATTATTAAAAATAATCCTATTAATTGTGTGTTTCATAATTTTAGTTAATGACCTTCATTAACTAATTGAAATCCTTTAATTATTTTCCCAAAGTAATTAACTTACATTTTAAGTTAGTCTTAATAACTCATTAATTAATTCTTTATTAATTTATTATTAATCATTAATTTCATATTAAACCAATGATTTCCTAATTACCAATTAATTTACCTATAATTTATATCTTTTTTCAATAAATTTAACTCTTCATTTCGGAGTTAATTAATACTAGTCATTCATTATCCATTTAGTTAATTTGATAATTACAAGTCTTAAGTTTTTAAAACTCTTTTTCTATTTAATAATCAATTTATCATCCATAAGGTATTTAATCAACTTAATTTAAATTTACTTTTAAATTCATTTTAAATATAAGATTTAAAATGAAATCAAATTAATCTTATCAATTCCAAACTTCTTTTTATTTTACAACTGAAATAATAGTTATCTTAAAATAGTAGATTAAAGGAATATACACACGGTTTCAATTTGAATTCAAGTCTAATTTAAAAATTCACTTTATCATTCAAATTAGTTTAAAACAAATTTTAAATTTAAAAATCGTTAGTTATTTAAAGACTGAGATTCAAACTACATTTGAATCCAAACTTATCTTGTTT
Organism: Allium cepa; assembly: GCA_030765085.1. Taxonomy (NCBI): domain Eukaryota; kingdom Viridiplantae; phylum Streptophyta; class Magnoliopsida; order Asparagales; family Amaryllidaceae; genus Allium; species Allium cepa. The sequence goes on from CM060929.1 coordinate 218,755,165, forward strand.
TAAAATTTTGTTTTAAATACGTATATTTTCATTTAAAAGCACGGTTTTAAATTTTTTATAAAACTTACATGTTTAAGATCCTGTAGCTAAAAATACCCGAGATAAACAATTATTTCTACGAGCCAAACACCACTTTTCTTCGAGTCCGACACTCGAATCACTCGAGTGAAACTCGAGTAACATTTCCCCTTTTTAAAATGGTTATGAATAATTTAAAATTTGAAAACTTGATTTTATTTTAAACTGAAATTCAAACTTCATTTGAATTCTGATTCATCCTTTACTTAAATGTTCATGTTAAACATTCATTTCTCATTTTTAAACCCAGTTTAAAGAATATAAAATTTTACAGGTTTGAATGCCTGTAACAGCTTACCCAGGTTTCCCCTCCCCACATTACTCCGAGTCAATCACGAGTTTGCTCCGAGTTCGCATGCTACTTCCCCCGAGTCAAACCCCCAATAACACGAGTAAACACCCGAGACCACACCAGCTTGCACAGACCAACCCCCTTCACCAGAACCAACTCACCGTGCACGTGCACAGTATCATTTTCCACCTCCGACCATCTCCGATGATTGCTTCACATCGGCAACCACCTTCTCCCTCACCCACGACCGTCATATCATCTTCCAAAACTCGAAATTAAAATAGAGACTTCGACCCAAAACCTGAAACACACAGAGCAACGCCACCTTAACCTGTCACCGCCTTGCCTGAGGAATCCCGACCACCTGAAATTCTGTAGCTCCGGCTACAGTTGCTTCCACGTCCAAGCTAACATCCCTCAAAGTTTCATCACACTCGATCCACTATACTCATAGAAACGATCGATTACATACTTGAAACCAAAACTAGGGTTCTGAAATAAAAATCACAACCGCAATCTCTCTGATGAATTTCATCATCACCTATGATTTTTCTTATCATCACTGATCAACTCACCATCACCATACCGAAACTCATCACCCCCAGGTTCATGAATCGCCAAAGAAACTCCAAAGTTCATATGCAGTACAAACCAGCATTTCACCTTAACCCCCTTACTGAAAATTATAGTTTTTGTCTTAAAAAAAATCATCTTTTTAGTTTAGTATTCAATTTGTGTTCATGAATAAATGAATTACAGTGTTTGAAATTTTACTAAAAACTTAAACTACCCTGTTGTTCCTGTTTCCAGAGTAACTTACAATTTATTTTATCTTAACCAAATTTTAAAACTTTCTTTAAAATCGAACAAACATATATTATTTGAATCATAAGTCATAACAATCAGTGGATCAAGAGGAAAGGGTTTTAAATTGAAACTGGGACATGAAATTTAGAACAGAGATGTTCTACAGGCATTTACAACATATACTTGCATCACACATCCATAAATACACAAGAATTTTCTAATATACATACACAAATACAAACTTATTTCAGGCATTCATCAAGCAACCAGATTTATATTTGAGTATTAAAAAGTGTTACTCACCTTAAAATGAAGACAGAGCTTTTGAAAACTTGAAACAGATTTTAACTTGAAAACTGTAAACTCGAAATCTTTTGCTTTGGAACAGAGTTGCTGAATTGCTTGAAAATGATTACAGGTTTGGCTTTGAAGATGTGAAACTGGAATGCGAGCTTTGATCTTCCTGCTAAAACTCCTTGCCTTTGTTGTAATATGATGTTGTTTAAGTTTATATAATAAAAACTTTCTTATGTTTTCTGGTTTACCCAGTTTTGAACAGAAAGTATTATATATATAGATATAAGTTAGGCAAGCTTATACAGGAAGATGTAGTGATTATATTATATTATTATTATCTTAATGTCAGAGATATTTTATCTAAATTTCGGCTGAAATGATAAGTATATCTTTAGTAGACCAAATGGTGTGCTAATTAAATGAAAAGGTACTTATGTTTTCTTATTTATCCTATTTTAGTGTATGTATTTAGATATTTTCCTCTTTGTCTTGCCTGGTTTGTATGTTTTTACTTGTACTTGTATATATCCTTACAGGCAACATACAAGATTACATTGCCAGTTTATGGTTTATTTTTATTTTTTTTCTTTTGTCTTATTTCAATACTAATCTTCTTTTGTGTAGATACATATATAGATGTTCTATTATACTTTGTTTATTTTCACCTTGCATACTATTTACACGTTACATGCATTATTTTTATTTGCCTGGCAGCTTCATATTTTATGTACTTAATATTCCCTTTTGCACTTTGTTTATTTTTATGCTTCATGTACCAATATAAAGTTGGTTTAGTTAATTTGTTATAAATTTTCTAACTTAAGTGTTTAGTTCTATTTCCTATTTTTACTTTTCTTATATTTTAAACTTAAACTATTAAACACTTAATTTACTTATTATTTCTTTTTATACTTATGATAATATCATAGATGTTTATGTATTTACACTCATTTTAAAAAACCATACATTTAATTTATGTTTGTGTTTAATATATTTTAAGACTTGTTTTATTTTAAAACATGTTTGAAAGATGTTGTTTCTAATTTACAAATCATTACTTCTTATGTTAATGTATTCATATAAATTTTGAAATAGTCATTTCTATCTATATTAAAATCCATTTTGTAAGAATATTACATTATAATATTGTTAAATATAACTCATTATTAAATTAAAATAATTCACAAATGAATTTGTCTTCTTATTCAATACATTACTTATTTTATTAGCTACATTAAAAACGAACAAATCCTTTTATTTAAATTTAAACTTAAACTAAAATCAATTTTAAATAATTAAGTTTTTAGTTTGGGTATTAAAATTATATGATTATTTATTTAGTAGCTTAACATCAATTTGAATCCAATTTTAATTTATCAAAATTGTTAGAATAAGAAAACAGGCCTATATGTATATATATTAAATTTAAAACAAAGATTTATCCAGTTATAATATATACAGATATGTATACATTACAAATATAAAACAATTTATTTGCCTTTAAAATAGATTATCAGTTTAAATATTTATTTTAAAGAAGATTATTAAATTTATTTCAAATTTATTATTAACAATATAGTCAATTCAATTAAATTTTGACATAAATTATTAAATTGTTATTGTCAAAATTTCTGGGATATCACATTCTTCCCCCCTTAAAAGAATTTCGTCCCCGAAATTTAAAACAAAGGTAATTTAATAATTTAATTACAGGTTTAATTTTAGAACACAAGCATATATCAATTTTATTCTAACAATCATATCAATCAATTCATCCAATCAAACAAATCTAACTATCCCGACAAAATTCTAAATAGAATTTTCTCGAGTTTCCCCAAATATAAAATTGGGATACTCTCTCTACAAAATTCAAACAAAACAATATTACTAAGCTACTGAATTTCTATTCATCTGGATCCACAAAACAGAATATCAGACTACAGATATGTCGGACTCAACAACCAAAATTCTCTGAACTGCTAACTCTACAATCAAAGATAGCTCTTACACGTACTCCCTCAGAGATACGTGAAACACTCCGAATCTCAGATATCCAAAATACTCTTTTGACGATCCTGGACTGCGTATACCCATACTGATCAGCTCAACACTTGCTGATATCCCCAGAAACAAATTGATCCAAAAACAATCCAAAATGATCTTTCCAAGATTAACTTTAAAAAAATCAGAACACAACTTCAATTCCAAAATCAGCAGACTGATCTTACTTCTTCTCATATGGAAAGATAATACAGATGCGTTCCAATCTGGTCTTAAGATCCTGAAAAAAAAATTCCAGTAGAAACTCTCTAATTTCAAAATACTGCAAATCCTAGTTATTTCCCACACCAAACAGCTGCCACCATGCTTTCACTGTGCTACTCTGATCAGAATAGGTGAGAATGCTGATGATGCTCTCGAGGACAAACTGGACCACACATCTAAGAACTATGGTTCAACAGATCCTTAAAAGAAACTCAGAAGTTCCTCCAAAACTCGAGCTGCTACACCAACTCATTTTTTTTCCAAAAATCATCTTACTGAACCATCGGTACCGCTCCTGGAATCCAGTCGATACCAAACTCAATTTCTAGATACGAACAAAATTCATATCCAGAAAAATCAGATAGCCCAAGAGAAACTCAAACAATCGCAAGTCACTTTTGCGATCAATCTAGCTCACTACCAAAGAAAAACTGTTCTCCCTTTGCCAAACAGAACAACCTATGCTTATTTGGCCAATTCATCAAAGAAATGGAACCACACTGCAATTCTGAACTCCACTGCTGATGTAGAAGTTAAAAACTTCCTTGCCAACACCAATGCCAAGAAATTTCCTAATCTAGTGCTCTTCGAGAGACTCGGACCTCGAACCAAACAGAAACATTCTACTGAACTCAGCCCCAACATCGAAACAGATACACTTCCTTAACTGATTCCAAAGAAACATCTTCGGAGACTTCCACAGTCACTGTGTCTCATCACACAGCTACTACATCCAGAGATAAGATATCCGGACTTGCTCATGTCAAACCATATGTCCAAATTCTAGCTCATCCAAACTTATGCTTCAAAAATGAACTCCGAACCTTAACCGGTTTCCTTCAGAGATCAATGAAATCCTTACTCCATCCAAAGCTCACTCGAGACGGTAATAGGACTACAGTCTCGACAAATATACTTCCAATCTCAAATATTCATACTCCAACCATTGGTAGTCGTGATACACACACCACTACCCTATCTACCTTTATAACTTATATTGGATAACCCGGACAGGTAACACAACAAATAGGTAGAAATAAATATATATATTTATATATTAAAATTACAAATACGCTCTCTCAAGATAGAAATCACTCAAGAGCCTAGGTATTCACTCAACCTAGCGCTATGATACCAACTGTGACGACCCGCCCTTCTACGCCCAGAAAGACGTATCGTCTTGAAGAAAGAAAGGGATGAGAAAATAGAAAGATAGAGAAGAAAGAACAACAATAACAGAATCTCACAGCGGAATGGAACAAAATATAATAGATCACATAACTATTACATAATTTTACATATATCAGAGTTATACAGTCAATACATCTCAACTAGACAGTTATAAACACCTGTCTAGTTAATACAACACAACTCAAACAAATAACCCAAAAATACCAACACAGCGGAACTATAAATATCTATCTACTACGCTGAAGCCTCCTGCTCCATTGCTCCTCCAGAATTCGTCAAATCTAACCTGAATCCCTTGGCTACGCGTAAAAATTTGGGTACCCGAGAGTTTATAAAAAAAACAAAAATAAACTCCGGGTCAGACATGAGTCGGGTATGAGTAACAGGTTAAAGTTGCTTAACTTTGAAAAAACATTTGAAAACAAAAGGTATCACGTAAGACTCCCCACAAATAAACATGGGTAAGTTTTTACCTTACGCTAACCAAAACATTTGATAGGAAATTCTGTGATATTATAATAGGTCTAGGGTTTTCAAGTAAATAGAAAATAGCCGAAATTGTTACATTCATTAAATTCCAGCTACTAGCCACAAAAGTGGGTAATACAATCAAAACCGTTGGCACTTATTGGATTTTGGATTCCATACAATGGCAGGGCTACTGGGGTACCGCCCATCACAGTACGGGGCCTAGATCACCGTACCGAGGATTACTCCCTTCATCCCCTGCAACACAAGGCCGGAACCATTCCTTACTGAGCAGTCCCGAACAAGACAACCCCGACAGTTGGAGCTCACAACTGTCCACACAGCCGAATAAAAAGGGACATCTAGGCAGGGGAAAATCTTGTCCTGCTTGGGCATGACCCACCTAACCTTGCTGCACCTCCCCTATTTTAGCCATTCCCGGTTGATGAGGCTTGAGGCTACGATTACCTTTAGAGAACATATTTCTTAGAATGCTCATCGTCCACCTGACGATGTGTTGAAAGCATTCAATCCATACAAGTTCGTTCCGGGTTCGAACGAAACCGAAGGCATTATCTCGTTACACTCATTTTGGAATCACCCTCAGAGTTAACGACGATAACCCTTGCACTCTGACTCTTCATCTTCACTTCAGATTCACGACCTAACGTTAATTTGGAATCGATGTGGTTTTCGGACTTCCAAATGTGGAAAACCCGATCCCGGTCTCATCGAAATCCAAAACGTGTCTTTTAGGGCCAAGTTGTCTATTTAGTCTTAACAGTTTAATTCAAAATGATTCAATACTCACAGATAGATAATTCACAATATCATAATAGATAGTCAACACCAACATAAATAGATAATCATTGTTATCACTACAAACAGATAATGCATATCATCATAACAGATAATTCATACTTAAATCAAGCATCCATATCATATAGCATAAATATCACATAACATCAATTCTCATATCTGAGATCTTAAATCATTCCAGGTAAACAATTTCATCCATTCATACATAAGCAAATCATATAGGCTATAATTAATTTAAAATGAATTAAATTAATTATATCATCTCTAATTAATTTAAAGTAAATTAAATTAATTACTTCATCAATTAAAACTTGCTTACACAATTATTAATCAATCTCCAATCAATTAATAAATCATTCACTAATTACTCGTTTTCAATCAATCATACTTGATTAATTAACATTTAATTATACACAAATAATCATTCTTTAAATTATTTTCACAAATTAACTATCTTATCTAAATATAGAAATTTACCTTAAATTATAAACATTACATTACTTCTTATTTACACCAATTAATTACTCTTTAATTTCCTATTCTTGATTAATTAATCTAAATTTATCACCCCATCATTAATTATATCAATTAATGATTTCTAAATACATTTTAATTAATTCCTTGTTTTAGATTAATTAACTTTAAGTAATTAATCTTCAATTAAACCACATTTATTAATCACCTCTGATAATACCATTCAGTAATTAACTATCTTTAATTACTCATCAATTAAATTAATTACTCCTTAATTAATTTCTCTAATTAATCCCCTGATTAATTATACAAAGTAATTATATTCCAATTACTTTCATTATTAAATCACCCTCTGTTAATTACATCCAGTAATTATCATCAATTACTTCTCTAAGTAATTATACTCATCACATCCTCAAATGGTTGTCTAAATCAATTTAAACTTAACCAATTAACTTAAAACAATTCATATTAAATAGAATTAATTACAATGAGTAATTAATCCCTTAATTACTTTCGTTAAGTAATTATACTTAATAATTCACAATTGCTTATCTTAACTAAATAATTTAACTAATTATTAAAAATAATCCTATTAATTGTGTGTTTCATAATTTTAGTTAATGACCTTCATTAACTAATTGAAATCCTTTAATTATTTTCCCAATGTAATTATTTACATTTTAAGTTAGTCTTAATAACTCATTAATTAATTCTTTATTAATTTATTATTAATCATTAATTTCATATTAAACCAATGATTTCCTAATTACCAATTAATTTACCTATAATTTATATCTTTTTTCAATAAATTTAACTCTTCATTTCCGAGTTAATTAATTCTAGTCATTCATTATCCATTTAGTTAATTTGATAATTACAAGTCTTAAGTTTTTAAAACTCTTTTTCTATTTAATAATCAATTTATCATCCATAAGGTATTTAATCAACTTAATTTAAATTTACTTTTAAATTCATTTTAAATATAAGATTTAAAATGAAATCAAATTAATCTTATCAATTCCAAACTTCTTTTTATTTTACAACTGAAATAATAGTTATCTTAAAATAGTAGATTAAAGGAATTTACACACGGTTTCAATTTGAATTCAAGTCTAATTTAAAAATTCACTTTATCATTCAAATTAGTTTAAAACAAATTTTAAATTTAAAAATCGTTAGTTATTTAAAGACTGAGATTCAAACTACATTTGAATCCAAACTTATCTTGTTTTAAAATTTTGTTTTAAATACGTATATTCTCATTTAAAAGCACGGTTTTAAAAATTTTATAACACTTACATGTTTAAGACCCTGTAGCTAAAAATACCCGAGACAAACAATTATTTCTACGAGCCAAACACCACTTTTCTTCGAGTCCGACACTCGAATCACTCGAGTGAAACTCGAGTAACATTTCCCCCTTTTAAAATGGTTATGAATAATTTAAAATTTGAAAACTTGATTTTGTTTTAAGCTGAAATTCAAACTTCATTTGAATTCTGATTCATCCTTTACTTAAATATTCATGTTAAACATTCATTTCTCATTTTTAAACCCAGTTTAAAGAATATAAAATTTTGCAGGTTTGAATGCCTGTAACAGCTTACCCAGGTTTCCCCTCCCCACATTACTCCGAGTCAATCACGAGTTTGCTCCGAGTTCGCATGCTACTTCCCCCGTGTCAAACCCCCAATAACTCGAGTAAACACCCGAGGCCACACCAGCTTGCACAGACCAACCCCCTTCACCAGAACCAACTCACCGTGCACGTGCACAGTATCATTTTCCACCTCCGACCATCTCCGATGATTGCTTCACATCGGCAACCACCTTCTCCCTCACCCACGACCGTCATATCATCTTCCAAAACTCGAAATTAAAATAGAGACTTCGACCCAAAACCTGAAACACACAGAGCAACGCCACCTTAACCTGTCACCGCCTTGCCTGAGGAATCCCGACCACCTGAAATTCTGTAGCTCCGGCTACAGTTGCTTCCACGTCCAAGCTAACATCCCTCAAAGTTTCATCACACTCGATCCACTATACTCATAGAAACGATCGATTACATACTTGAAACCAAAACTAGGGTTCTGAAATAAAAATCACAACCGCAATCTCTCTGATGAATTTCATCATCACCCATGATTTTTCTTATCATCACTGATCAACTCACCATCACCATACCGAAACTCATCACCCCCAGATTCATGAATCGCCAAAGAAACTCCAAAGTTCATATGCAGTACAAACCAGCATTTCACCTTAACCCCCTTACTGAAAATTATAGTTTTTGTTTTAAAAAAATCATCTTTTTAGTTTAGTATTCAATTTATGTTCATGAATAAATGAATTACAGTGTTTGAAATTTTGCTAAAAACTTAAACTACCCTGTTGTTCCTGTTTCCAGAGTAACTTACAATTTATTTTATCTTAACCAAATTTTAAAACTTTCTTTAAAATCGAACAAACATATATTATTTGAATCATAAGTCATAACAATCAGTGGATCAAGAGGAAAGGGTTTTAAATTGAAACTGGGACATGAAATTTAGAACAGAGATGTTCTACAGGCATTTACAACATATACCTGCATCACACATCCATAAATACACAAGAATTTTCTAATATACATACACAAATACAAACTTATTTCAGGCATTCATCAAGCAACCAGATTTATATTTGAGTATTAAAAAGTGTTACTCACCTTAAAATGAAGACAGAGCTTTTGAAAACTTGAAAACAGATTTTAACTTGAAAACTGTAAACTCGAAATCTTTTGCTTTGGAACAGAGTTGCTGAATTGCTTGAAAATGATTACAGGTTTGGCTTTGAAGATGTGAAACTGGAATGCAGGCTTTGATCTTCCTGCTAAAACTCCTTGCCTTTGTTGTAATATGATGTTGTTTAAGTTTATATAATAAAAACTTTCTTATGTTTTCTGGTTTACCCAGTTTTGAACAGAAAGTATTATATATATAGATATAATTTAGGCAAGCTTATACAGGAAGATGTAGTGATTATATTATATTATTATTATCTTAATGTCAGAGATATTTTATCTAAATTTCGGCTGAAATGATAAGTATATCTTTAGTAGACCAAATGGTGTGCTAATTAAATGAAAAGGTACTTATGTTTTCTTATTTATCCTATTTTAGTGTATGTATTTAGATATTTTCCTCTTTGTCTTGCCTGGTTTGTATGTTTTTACTTGTACTTGTATATATCCTTACAGGCAACATACAAGATTACATTGCCAGTTTATGGTTTATTTTTATTTTTTTTCTTTTGTCTTATTTCAATACTAATCTTCTTTTGTGTAGATACATATATAGATGTTCTATTATACTTTGTTTATTTTCACCTTGCATACTATTTACAGGTTACATGCATTATTTTTATTTGCCTGGCAGCATCATATTTTATGTACTTAATATTCCCTTTTGCACTTTGTTTATTTTTATGCTTCATGTACTAATATAAAGTTGGTTTAGTTAATTTGTTATAAATTTTCTAACTTAAGTGTTTAGTTCTATTTCCTATTTTTACTTTTCTTATATTTTAAACTTAAACTATTAAACACTTAATTTACTTATTATTTCTTTTTATAATTATGATAATATCATAGATTTTTATGTATTTACACTCATTTTAAAAAACCATACATTTAATTTATATTTGTGTTTAATATATTTTAAGACTTGTTTTATTTTAAAACATGTTTGAAAGATGTTGTTTCTAATTTACAAATCATTACTTCTTATGTTAATGTATTCATATAAATTTTGAAATAGTCATTTCTATCTATATTAAAATCCATTTTGTAAGAATATTACATTATTAATATTGTTAAATATAACTCATTATTAAATTAAAATAATTCACAAATGAATTTGTCTTCTTATTCAATACATTACTTATTTTATTAGCTACATTAAAAACAAACAAATCCTTTTATTTAAATTTAAACTAAAATCAATTTTAAATAATTAAGTTTTTAGTTTGGGTATTAAAATTATATGATTATTTATTTAGTAGCTTAACATCAATTTGAATCCAATTTTAATTTATCAAAAATGTTAGAATAAGAAAACAGGCCTATATGTATATATATTAAATTTAAAACAAAGATTTATCCAGTTATAATATATACAGATATGTATACATTACAAATATAAAACAATTTATTTGCCTTTAAAATAGATTATCAGTTTAAATATTTATTTTAAAGAAGATTATTAAATTTATTTCAAATTTATTATTAACAATATAGTCAATTCAATTAAATTTTGACATAAATTATTAAATTGTTATTGTCAAAATTTCCGGGATATCACATTCTTCCCCACCTAAAAGAATTTCGTCCTCGAAATTTAAAACAAAGGTAATTTAATAATTTAATTACAGATTTAATTTTAGAACACAAGCATATATCAATTTTATTCTAACAATCATAGCAATCAATTCATCCAATCAAACAAATCTAACTATCCCGACAAAATTCTAAATAGAATTTTCTCGAGTTTCCCCAAATATAAAATTGGGATACTCTCTCTACAAAATTCAAACAAAACAATATTACTAAGCTACTGAATTTCTATTCATCTGGATCCACAAAACAGAATATCAGACTACAGATATGTCGGACTCAACAACCAAAATTCTCTGAACTGCTGACTCTACAATCAAAGATAGTTCTTACACGTACTCCCTCAGAGATACGTGAAACATTCCGAATCTCAGATATCCAAAATACTCTTTTGACGATCCTGGACTGCGTATACCCATACTGATCAGCTCAACACTTGCTGATATCCCCAGAAACAAATTGATCCAAAAACAATCCAAAATGATCTTTCCAAGATTAACTTTAAAAAAATCAGAACACAACTTCAATTCCAAAATCAGCAGACTGATCTTACTTCTTCTCATATGGAAAGATAATACAGATGCGTTCCAATCTGGTCTTAAGATCCTGAAAAAAAATTTCCAGTAGAAACTCTCTAATTTCAAAATACTGCAAATCCTAGTTATTTCCCACACCAAACAGCTGCCACCATGCTTCCACTGCGCTACTCTGATCAGAATAGGTGAGAATGCTGATGATGCTCTCGAGGACAAACTGGACCACACATCTAAGAACTATGGTTCAACGGATCCTTAAAAGAAACTCAGAAGTTCTTCCAAAACTCGAGCTGCTACACCAACTCATTTTTTTCCCAAAAATCATCTTACTGAACCATCGGTACCACTCCTGGAATCCAGTCGATACCAAACTCAATTTCTAGATACGAACAAAATTCATATCCAGAAAAATCAGATAGCCCAAGAGAAACTCAAACAATCGCAAGTCACTTTTGCGATCAATCTAGCCCACTACCAAAGAAAAACTGTTCTCCCTTTACCAAACAGAACAGCCTATGCTTATTTGGCCAATTCATCAAAGAAATGGAACCACACTGCAATTCTGAACTCCACTGCTGATGCAGAAGTTAAAAACTTCCTTGCCAACACCAATGCCAAGAAATTTCCTAATCCAGTGCTCTTCGAGAGACTCGGACCTCGAACCAAACAGAAACGTTCTACTGAACTCAGCCCCAACATCGAAACAGATACACTTCCTTAACTGATTCCAAAGAAACATCTTCGCAGACTTCCACAGTCACTGTGTCTCATCACACAGCTACTACATCCATAGATAAGATATCCGGACTTGCTCATATCAAACCATATGTCCAAATTCTAGCTCATCCAAACTTATGCTTCAAAAATGAACTCCGAACCTTAACCGGTTTCCTTCAGAGATCAATGAAATCCTTACTCCATCCAAAGCTCACTCGAGACGGTAATAGGTCTACAGTCTCGACAAATATACTTCCAATCTCAAATATTTATACTCCAACCATTGGTAGTCGTGATACACGCACCACTACCCTATCTACCTTTATAACTTATATTGGATAACCCGGACAGGTAACCCAACAAATAGGTAGAAATAAATATATATATTTATATATTAAAATTACAAATACGCTCTCTCAAGATAGAAATCACTCAAGAGCCTAGGTATTCACTCAACCTAGCGCTCTGATACCAACTGTGACGACCCGCCCTTCTACGCCCAGAAAGACGTATCGTCTTGAAGAAAGAAAGGGATGAGAAAATAGAAAGATAGAGAAGAAAGAACAACAATATCAGAATCTCACAGCGGAATGGAACAAAATATAATAGATCACATAACTATTACATAATTTTACATATATCAGAGTTATACAGTCAATACATCTCATACTAGACAGTTATAAACACCTGTCTAGTTAATACAACACAACTCAAACAAATAACCCAAAGATACCAACACAGCGGAACTATAAATATCTATCTACTACGCTGAAGCCTCCTGCTCCATTGCTCCTCCAGAATTCGTCAAATCTAACCTGAATCCCTTGGCTACCCGTAAAAATTTGGGTACCCGAGAGTTTATAAAAAAAACAAAAATAAACTCCGGGTCAGACATGGGTCTGGTATGAGTAACAGGTTAAAGTTGCTTAACTTTGAAAAAACATTTGAAAACAAAAGGTATCACGTAAGACTCCCCACAAATAAACATGGGTAAGTTTTTACCTTACGCTAACCAAAACATTTGATAGGAAATTCTGTGATATTATAATAGGTCTAGGGTTTTCAAGTAAATAGAAAATAGCCGAAATTGTTACATTCATTAAATTCCAGCTACTAGCCACAAAAGTGGGTAATACAATCAAAACCGTTGGCACTTATTGGATTTTGGATTCCATACAATGGCAGGGCTACTGGGGTACCGCCCGTCACAGTACGGGGCCTAGATCACCGTACCGAGTATTACTCCCTTCATCCCCTGCAACACAAGGCCGGAACCATTCCTTACTGAACAGTCCCGACCAAGACAACCCCGACAGTTGGAGCTCACAACTGTCCACACAGCCGAATAAAAAGGGACATCTAGACAGGAGAAGATCTTGTCCTGCTTGGGCATGACCCACCTAACCTTGCTGCACCTCCCCTGTTTTAGCCATTCCCGGTTGATGAGGCCTGAGGCTACGATTACCTTTAGAGAACATATTTCTTAGAATGCCCATCGTCCACCTAACGATGTGTTGAAAGCATTCAATCCATACAAGTTCGTTCCGGGTTCGAACGAAACCGAAGGCATTATCTCGTTACACTCATTTTGGAATCACCCTCAGAGTTAACGACGATAACCCTTGCACTCTGACTCTTCATCTTCACTTCAGATTCACGACCTAACGTTAATTTGGAATCGATGTGGTTTTCGGACTTCCAAATGTGGAAAACCCGATCCCGGTCTCATCGAAATCCAAAACGTGTCTTTTAGGGCCAAGTTGTCTATTTAGTCTTAACAGTTTAATTCAAAATGATTCAATACTCACAGATAGATAATTCACAATATCATAATAGATAGTCAACACCAACATAAATAGATAATCATTGTTATCACTACAAACATATAATGCATATCATCATAACAGATAATTCATACTTAAATCAAGCATCCATATCATATAGCATAAATATCACATAACATCAATTCTCATATCTGAGATCTTAAATCATTCCAGGTAAACAATTTCATCCATTCATACATAAGCAAATCATATAGGCTATAATTAATTTAAAATGAATTAAATTAATTATATCATCTCTAATTAATTTAAAGTAAATTAAATTAATTACTTCATCAATTAAAACTTGCTTACACAATTATTAATCAATCTCCAATCAATTAATAAATCATTCACTAATTACTCGTTTTCAATCTATCATACTTGATTAATTAACATTTAATTATACACAAATAATCATTCTTTAAATTATTTTCACAAATTAATTATCTTATCTAAATATAGAAATTTACCTTAAATTACAAACATTACATTACTTCTTATTTACACCAATTAATTACTCTTTAATTTCCTATTCTTGATTAATTAATCTAAATTTATCACCCCATCATTAATTATATCAATTAATGATTTCTAAATACATTTTAATTAATTCCTTGTTTTAGATTAATTAACTTTAAGTAATTAATCTTCAATTAAACCACATTTATTAATCACCTCTGATAATACCATTCAGTAATTAACTATCTTTAATTACTCATCAATTAAATTAATTACTCCTTAATTAATTTCTCTAATTAATCCCCTGATTAATTATACAAAGTAATTATATTCCAATTACTTTCATTATTAAATCACCCTCAGTTAATTACATCCAGTAATTATCATCAATTACTTCTCTAAATAATTATACTCATCACATCCTCAAATGGTTGTCTAAATCAATTTAAACTTAACCAATTAACTTAAAACAATTCATATTAAATAGAATTAATTACAATGAGTAATTAATCCCTTAATTACTTTCGTTAAGTAATTATACTTAATAATTCACAATTGCTTATCTTAACTAAATAATTTAACTAATTATTAAAAATAATCCTATTAATTGTGTGTTTCATAATTTTAGTTAATGACCTTCATTAACTAATTGAAATCCTTTAATTATTTTCCCAAAGTAATTAACTTACATTTTAAGTTAGTCTTAATAACTCATTAATTAATTCTTTATTAATTTATTATTAATCATTAATTTCATATTAAACCAATGATTTCCTAATTACCAATTAATTTACCTATAATTTATATCTTTTTTCAATAAATTTAACTCTTCATTTCCGAGTTAATTAATTCTAGTCATTCATTATCCATTTAGTTAATTTGATAATTACAAGTCTTAAGTTTTTAAAACTCTTTTTCTATTTAATAATCAATTTATCATCCATAAGGTATTTAATCAACTTAATTTAAATTTACTTTTAAATTCATTTTAAATATAAGATTTAAAATGAAATCAAATTAATCTTATCAATTCCAAACTTCTTTTTATTTTACAACTGAAATAATAGTTATCTTAAAATAGTAGATTAAAGGAATTTACACACGGTTTCAATTTGAATTCAAGTCTAATTTAAAAATTCACTTTATCATTCAAATTAGTTTAAAACAAATTTTAAATTTAAAAATCGTTAGTTATTTAAAGACTGAGATTCAAACTACATTTGAATCCAAACTTATCTTGTTTTAAAATTTTGTTTTAAATACGTATATTTTCATTTAAAAGCACGGTTTTAAATTTTTTATAAAACTTACATGTTTAAGACCCTATAGCTAAAAATACCCGAGACAAACAATTATTTCTACGAGCCAAACACCACTTTTCTTCGAGTCCGACACTCGAATCACTCGAGTGAAACTCGAGTAACATTTCCCCTTTTTAAAATGGTTATGAATAATTTAAAATTTGAAAACTTGATTTTATTTTAAGCTGAAATTCAAACTTCATTTGAATTCTGATTCATCCTTTTCTTCAATATTCATGTTAAACATTCATTTCTCATTTTTAAACCCAGTTTAAAGAATATAAAATTTTACAGGTTTGAATGCCTGTAACAGCTTACCCAGGTTTCCCCTCCCCACATTACTCCGAGTCAATCATGAGTTTGCTCCGAGTTCGCATGCTACTTCCCCCGAGTCAAACCCCCAATAACTCGAGTAAACACCCGAGACCACACCAGCTTGCATAGACCAACCCCCTTCACCAGAACCAACTCACCGTGCACGTGCACAGTATCATTTTCCACCTCCGACCATCTCCGATGATTGCTTCACATCGGCAACCACCTTCTCCCTCACCCACGACCGTCATATCATCTTCCAAAACTCGAAATTAAAATAGAGACTTCGACCCAAAACCTGAAACACACAGAGCAACGCCACCTTAACCTGTCACCGCCTTGCCTGAGGAATCCCGACCACCTGAAATTCTGTAGCTCCGGCTACAGTTGCTTCCACGTCCAAGCTAACATCCCTCAAAGTTTCATCACACTCGATCCACTATACTCATAGAAACGATCGATTACATACTTGAAACCAAAACTAGGGTTCTGAAATAAAAATCACAACCGCAATCTCTCTGATGAATTTCATCATCACCTATGATTTTTCTTATCATCACTGATCAACTCACCATCACCATACCGAAACTCATCACCCCCAGATTCATGAATCGCCAAAGAAACTCCAAAGTTCATATGCAGTACAAACCAGCATTTCACCTTAACCCCCTTACTGAAAATTATAGTTTTTGTTTTAAAAAAATCATCTTTTAATTTAGTATTCAATTTATGTTCATGAGTAAATGAATTACAGTGTTTGAAATTTTACTAAAAACTTAAACTACCCTGTTGTTCCTATTTCCAGAGTAACTTACAATTTATTTTATCTTAACCAAATTTTAAAACTTTCTTTAAAATCGAACAAACATATATTATTTGAATCATAAGTAATAACAATCAGTGGATCAAGAGGAAAGGGTTTTAAATTGAAACTGGGACATGAAATTTAGAACAGAGATGTTCTACAGGCATTTACAACATATACTTGCATCACACATCCATAAATACACAAGAATTTTCTAATATACATACACAAATACAAACTTATTTCCGGCATTCATCAAGCAACCAGATTTATATTTGAGTATTAAAAAGTGTTACTCACCTTAAAATGAAGACAGAGCTTTTGAAAACTTGAAAACAGATTTTAACTTGAAAACTGTAAACTCGAAATCTTTTGCTTTAGAACAGAGTTGCTGAATTGCTTGAAAATGATTACAGGTTTGGCTTTGAAGATGTGAAACTAGAATGCAAGCTTTGATCTTCCTGCTAAAACTCCTTGCCTTTGTTGTAATATGATGTTGTTTAAGTTTATATAATAAAAACTTTCTTATGTTTTCTGGTTTACCCAGTTTTGAACAGAAAGTATTATATATATAGATATAAGTTAGGCAAGCTTATACAGGAAGATGTAGTGATTATATTATATTATTATTATCTTAATGTCAGAGATATTTTATCTAAATTTTGGCTGAAATGATAAGTATATCTTTAGTAGACCAAATGGTGTGCTAATTAAATGAAAAGGTACTTATGTTTTCTTATTTATCCTATTTTAGTGTATGTATTTAGATATTTTCCTCTTTGTCTTGCCTGGTTTGTATGTTTTTACTTGTACTTGTATATATCCTTACAGGCAACATACAAGATTACATTGCCAGTTTATGGTTTATTTTTATTTTTTTTCTTTTGTCTTATTTCAATACTAATCTTCTTTTGTGTAGATACATATATAGATGTTCTATTATACTTTGTTTATTTTCACCTTGCATACTATTTACAGGTTACATGCATTATTTTTATTTGCCTGGCAGCTTCATATTTTATGTACTTAATATTCCCTTTTTCACTTTGTTTATTTTTATGCTTCATGTACCAATATAAAGTTGGTTTAGTTAATTTGTTATAAATTTTCTAACTTATGTGTTTAGTTCTATTTCCTATTTTTACTTTTCTTATATTTTAAACTTAAACTATTAAACACTTAATTTACTTATTATTTCTTTTTATACTTATGATAATATCATAGATGTTTATGTATTTACACTCATTTTAAAAAACCATACATTTAATTTATGTTTGTGTTTAATATATTTTAAGACTTGTTTTATTTTAAAACATGTTTGAAAGATGTTGTTTCTAATTTACAAATCATTACTTCTTATGTTAATGTATTCATATAAATTTTGAAATAGTCATTTGTATCTATATTAAAATCCATTTTGTAAGAATATTACATTATTAATATTGTTAAATATAACTCATTATTAAATTAAAATAATTCACAAATGAATTTGTCTTCTTATTCAATACATTACTTATTTTATTAGCTACATTAAAAATAAACAAATCCTTTTATTTAAATTTAAACTTAAACTAAAATCAATTTTAAATAATTAAGTTTTTAGTTTGGGTATTAAAATTATATGATTATTTATTTAGTAGCTTAACATCAATTTGAATCCAATTTTAATTTATCAAAAATGTTAGAATAAGAAAACAGGCCTATATGTATATATATTAAATTTAAAACAAAGATTTATCCAGTTATAATATATACAGATATGTATACATTACAAATATAAAACAATTTATTTGCCTTTAAAATAGATTATCAGTTTAAATATTTATTTTAAAGAAGATTATTAAATTTATTTCAAATTTATTATTAACAATATAGTCAATTCAATTAAATTTTGACATAAATTATTAAATTGTTATTGTCAAAATTTCCGGGATATCACATTCTTCCCCACCTAAAAGAATTTCGTCCTCGAAATTTAAAACAAAGGTAATTTAATAATTTAATTACAGATTTAATTTTAGAACACAAGCATATATCAATTTTATTCTAACAATCATAGCAATCAATTCATCCAATCAAACAAATCTAACTATCCCGACAAAATTCTAAATAGAATTTTCTCGAGTTTCCCCAAATATAAAATTGGGATACTCTCTCTACAAAATTCAAACAAAACAATATTACTAAGCTACTGAATTTCTATTCATCTGGATCCACAAAACAGAATATCAGACTACAGATATGTCGGACTCAACAACCAAAATTCTCTGAACTGCTGACTCTACAATCAAAGATAGTTCTTACACGTACTCCCTCAGAGATACGTGAAACATTCCGAATCTCAGATATCCAAAATACTCTTTTGACGATCCTGGACTGCGTATACCCATACTGATCAGCTCAACACTTGCTGATATCCCCAGAAACAAATTGATCCAAAAACAATCCAAAATGATCTTTCCAAGATTAACTTTAAAAAAATCAGAACACAACTTCAATTCCAAAATCAGCAGACTGATCTTACTTCTTCTCATATGGAAAGATAATACAGATGCGTTCCAATCTGGTCTTAAGATCCTGAAAAAAAATTTCCAGTAGAAACTCTCTAATTTCAAAATACTGCAAATCCTAGTTATTTCCCGCACCAAACAGCTGCCACCATGCTTCCACTGCGCTACTCTGATCAGAATAGGTGAGAATGCTGATGATGCTCTCGAGGACAAACTGGACCACACATCTAAGAACTATGGTTCAACGGATCCTTAAAAGAAACTCAGAAGTTCCTCCAAAACTCGAGCTGCTACACCAACTCATTTTTTCCCCAAAAATCATCTTACTGAACCATCGGTACCACTCCTGGAATCCAGTCGATACCAAACTCAATTTCTAGATACGAACAAAATTCATATCCAGAAAAATCAGATAGCCCAAGAGAAACTCAAACAATCGCAAGTCACTTTTGCGATCAATCTAGCCAACTACCAAAGAAAAACTGTTCTCCCTTTACCAAACAGAACAGCCTATGCTTATTTGGCCAATTCATCAAAGAAATGGAACCACACTGCAATTCTGAACTCCACTGCTGATGCAGAAGTTAAAAACTTCCTTGCCAACACCAATGCCAAGAAATTTCCTAATCCAGTGCTCTTCGAGAGACTCGGGCCTCGAACCAAACAGAAACATTCTACTGAACTCAGCCCCAACATCGAAATAGATACACTTCCTTAACTGATTCCAAAGAAACATCTTCGGAGACTTCCACAGTCACTGTGTCTCATCACACAGCTACTACATCCATAGATAAGATATCCGGACTTACTCATATCAAACCATATGTCCAAATTCTAGCTCATCCAAACTTATGCTTCAAAAATGAACTCCGAACCTTAACCAGTTTCCTTCAGAGATCAATGAAATCCTTACTCCATCCAAAGCTCACTTGAGACGGTAATATGTCTACAGTCTCGACAAATATACTTCCAATCTCAAATATTCATACTCCAACCATTGGTAGTCGTGATACACACACCACTACCCTATCTACCTTTATAACTTATATTGGATAACCCGGACAGGTAACCCAACAAATAGGTAGAAATAAATATATATATTTATATATTAAAATTAAAAATACGCTCTCTCAAGATAGAAATCACTCAAGAGCCTAGGTATTCACTCAACCTAGCGCTCTGATACCAACTGTGACGACCCGCCCTTCTACGCCCAGAAAGACGTATCGTCTTGAAGAAAGAAAGGGATGAGAAAATAGAAAGATAGAGAAGAAAGAACAACAATATCAGAATCTCATAGCGGAATGGAACAAAATATAATAGATCACATAACTATTACATAATTTTACATATATCAGAGTTATACAGTCAATACATCTCATACTAGACAGTTATAAACACCTGTCTAGTTAATACAACACAACTCAAACAAATAACCCAAAGATACCAACACAGCGGAACCATAAATATCTATCTACTACGCTGAAGCCTCCTGCTCCATTGCTCCTCCAGAATTCGTCAAATCTAACCTGAATCCCTTGGCTACCCGTAAAAATTTGGGTACCCGAGAGTTTATAAAAAAACAAAAATAAACTCCGGGTCAGACATGGGTCTGGTATGAGTAACAGGTTAAAGTTGCTTAACTTTGAAAAAACATTTGAAAACAAAAGGTATCACGTAAGACTCCCCACAAATAAACATGGGTAAGTTTTTATCTTACGCTAACCAAAATATTTGATAGGAAATTCTGTGATATTATAATAGGTCTAGGGTTTTCAAGTAAATAGAAAATAGCCGAAATTGTTACATTCATTAAATTCCAGCTACTAGCCACAAAAGTGGGTAATACAATCAAAACCGTTGGCACTTATTGGATATTGGATTCCATACAATGGCAGGGCTACTGGGGTACCGCCCGTCACAGTACGGGGCCTAGATCACCGTACCGAGGATTACTCCCTTCATCCCCTGCAACACAAGGCCGGAACCATTCCTTACTGAACAGTCCCGAACAAGACAACCTCGACAGTTGGAGCTCACAACTGTCCACACAGCCGAATAAAAAGGGACATCTAGACAGGGGAAAATCTTGTCCTTCTTGGGCATGACCCACCTAACCTTGCTGCACCTCCCCTGTTTTAGCCATTCCCGGTTGATGAGGCTTGAGGCTACGATTACCTTTAGAGAACATATTTCTTAGAATGCTCATCGTCCACCTGACGATGTGTTGAAAGCATTCAATCCATACAAGTTCGTTCCGGGTTCGAACGAAACCGAAGGCATTATCTCGTTACACTCATTTTGGAATCACCCTCAGAGTTAATGACGATAACCCTTGCACTCTGACTCTTCATCTTCACTTCAGATTCACGACCTAACGTTAATTTGGAATCGATGTGGTTTTCGGACTTCCAAATGTGGAAAACCCGTTCCCGGTCTCATCGAAATCCAAAACGTGTCTTTTAGGGCCAAGTTGTCTATTTAGTCTTAACAGTTTAATTCAAAATGATTCAATACTCACAGATAGATAATTCACAATATCATAATAGATAGTCAACACCAACATAAATAGATAATCATTGTTATCACTACAAACAGATAATGCATATCATCATAATAGATAATTCATACTTAAATCAAGCATCCATATCATATAGCATAAATATCACATAACATCAATTCTCATATCTGAGATCTTAAATCATTCCAGGTAAACAATT
The DNA here is from genome assembly GCA_030765085.1 of Allium cepa. Classification (NCBI taxonomy): domain Eukaryota; kingdom Viridiplantae; phylum Streptophyta; class Magnoliopsida; order Asparagales; family Amaryllidaceae; genus Allium; species Allium cepa. The sequence goes on from CM060929.1 coordinate 218,777,420, forward strand.
TCATCCGTTCATACATAAGCAAATCATATAGGCTATAATTAATTTAAAATGAATTAAATTAATTATATCATCTCTAATTAATTTAAAGTAAATTAAATTAATTACTTCATCAATTAAAACTTGCTTACACAATTATTAATCAATCTCCAATCAATTAATAAATCATTCACTAATTACTCGTTTTCAATCAATCATACTTGATTAATTAACATTTAATTATACACAAATAATCATTCTTTAAATTATTTTCACAAATTAATTATCTTATCTAAATATAGAAATTTACCTTAAATTACAAACATTACATTACTTCTTATTTACACCAATTAATTACTCTTTAATTTTCTATTCTTGATTAATTAATCTAAATTTATCACCCCATCATTAATTATATCAATTAATGATTTCTAAATACATTTTAATTAATTCCTTGTTTTAGATTCATTAACTTTAAGTAATTAATCTTCAATTAAACCACATTTATTAATCACCTCTGATAATACCATTCAGTAATTAACTATCTTTAATTACTCATCAATTAAATTAATTACTCCTTAATTAATTTCTCTAATTAATCCCCTGATTAATTATACAAAGTAATTATATTCCAATTACTTTCATTATTAAATCACCCTCAGTTAATTACATCCAGTAATTATCATCAATTACTTCTCTAAGTAATTATACTCATCACATCCTCAAATGGTTGTCTAAATCAATTTAAACTTAACCAATTAACTTAAAACAATTCATATTAAATAGAATTAATTACAATGAGTAATTAATCCCTTAATTACTTTCGTTAAGTAATTATACTTAATAATTCACAATTGCTTATCTTAACTAAATAATTTAACTAATTATTAAAAACAATCCTATTAATTGTGCGTTTCATAATTTTAGTTAATGACGTTCATTAACTAATTGAAATCCTTTAATTATTTTCCCAAAGTAATTAACTTACATTTTAAGTTAGTCTTAATAACTCATTAATTAATTCTTTATTAATTTATTATTAATCATTAATTTCATATTAAACCAATGATTTCCTAATTACCAATTAATTTACCTATAATTTATATCTTTTTTCAAAAATTTAACTCTTCATTTCTGAGTTAATTAATTCTAGTCATTCATTATCCATTTAGTTAATTTGATAATTACAAGTCTTAAGTTTTTAAAACTCTTTTTCTATTTAATAATCAATTTATCATCCATAAGGTATTTAATCAACTTAATTTAAATTTACTTTTAAATTCATTTTAAATATAAGATTTAAAATGAAATCAAATTAATCTTATCAATTCCAAACTTCTTTTTATTTTACAACTGAAATAATAGTTATCTTAAAATAGTAGATTAAAGGAATTTACACACGGTTTCAATTTGAATTCAAGTCTAATTTAAAAATTCACTTTATCATTCAAATTAGTTTAAAACAAATTTTAAATTTAAAAATCGTTAGTTATTTAAAGACTGAGATTCAAACTACATTTGAATCCAAACTTATCTTGTTTTAAAATTTTGTTTTAAATACGTATATTTTCATTTAAAAGCACGGTTTTAAATTTTTTATAAAACTTACATGTTTAAGACCCTGTAGCTAAAAATACCCGAGATAAACAATTATTTCTACGAGCCAAACACCACTTTTCTTCGAGTCCAACACTTGAATCACTCGAGTGAAACTCGAGTAACATTTCCCCTTTTTAAAATGGTTATGAATAATTTAAAATTTGAAAACTTGATTTTATTTTAAACTGAAATTCAAACTTCATTTGAATTCTGATTCATCCTTTACTTAAATATTCATGTTAAACATTCATTTCTCATTTTTAAACCCAGTTTAAAGAATATTAAATTTTACAGGTTTGAATGCCTGTAACAGCTTACCCAGGTTTCCCCTCCCCACATTACTCCAAGTCAATCACGAGTTTGCTCCGAGTTCGCATGCTACTTCCCCCGAGTCAAACCCCCAATAACTCGAGTAAACACCCGAGACCACACCAGCTTGCACAGACCAACCCCCTTCACCAGAACCAACTCACCGTGCACGTGCACAGTATCATTTTCCACCTCCGACCATCTCCGATGATTGCTTCACATCGGCAACCACCTTCTCCCTCACCCACGACCGTCATATCATCTTCCAAAACTCGAAATTAAAATAGAGACTTCGACCCAAAACCTGAAACACACAGAGCAACGCCACCTTAACCTGTCACCGCCTTGCCTGAGGAATCCCGACCACCTGAAATTCTGTAGCTCCGGCTACAGTTGCTTCCACGTCCAAGCTAACATCCCTCAAAGTTTCATCACACTCGATCCACTATACTCATAGAAACGATCGATTGCATACTTGAAACCAAAACTAGGGTTCTGAAATAAAAATCACAACCGCAATCTCTCTGATGAATTTCATCATCACCTATGATTTTTCTTATCATCACTGATCAACTCACCATCACCATACCGAAACTCATCACCCCCAGATTCATGAATCGCCAAAGAAACTCCAAAGTTCATATGCAGTACAAACCAGCATTTCACCTTAACCCCCTTATTGAAAATTATAGTTTTTGTTTTAAAAAAAATCATTTTTTTAGTTTAGTATTCAATTTATGTTCATGAATAAACGAATTACAGTGTTTGAAATTTTACTAAAAACTTAAACTACCCTGTTGTTCCTGTTTCTAGAGTAACTTACAATTTATTTTATCTTAACCAAATTTTAAAACTTTCTTTAAAATCGAACAAACATATATTATTTGAATCATAAGTCATAACAATCAGTGGATCAAGAGGAAAGGGTTTTAAATTGAAACTGGGACATGAAATTTAGAACAGAGATGTTCTACAGGCATTTACAACATATACTTGCATCACACATCCATAAATACACAAGAATTTTCTAATATACATACACAAATACAAACTTATTTCAGGCATTCATCAAGCAACCAGATTTATATTTGAGTATTAAAAAGTGTTACTCACCTTAAAATGAAGACAAAGCTTTTGAAAACTTGAAAACAGATTTTAACTTGAAAACTGTAAACTCGAAATCTTTTGCTTTGGAACAGAGTTGCTGAATTGCTTGAAAATGATTACAGGTTTGGCTTTGAAGATGTGAAACTGGAATGCAAGCTTTGATCTTCCTGCTAAAACTCCTTGCCTTTGTTGTAATATGATGTTGTTTAAGTTTATATAATAAAAACTTTCTTATGTTTTCTGGTTTACCCAGTTTTGAACAGAAAGTATTATATATATAGATATAAGTTAGGCAAGCTTATACAGGAAGATGTAGTGATTATATTATATTATTATTATCTTAATGTCAGAGATATTTTATCTAAATTTCGGCTGAAATGATAAGTATATCTTTAGTAGACCAAATGGTGTGCTAATTAAATGAAAAGGTAATTATGTTTTCTTATTTATCCTATTTTGGTGTATGTATTTAGATATTTTCCTCTTTGTCTTGCCTGGTTTGTATGTTTTTACTTGTACTTGTATATATCCTTACAAGCAACATACAAGATTACATTGCCAGTTTATGGTTTATTTTTATTTTTTTTTCTTTTGTCTTATTTCAATACTAATCTTCTTTTGTGTAGATACATATGTAGATGTTCTATTATGCTTTGTTTATTTTCACCTTGCATACTATTTACAGGTTACATGCATTATTTTTATTTGCCTGGCAGCTTCATATTTTATGTACTTAATATTCCCTTTTTCACTTTGTTTATTTTTATGCTTCATGTACCAATATAAAGTTGGTTTAGCTAATTTGTTATAAATTTTCTAACTTAAGTGTTTAGTTCTATTTCCTATTTTTACTTTTCTTATATTTTAAACTTAAACTATTAAACACTTAATTTACTTATTATTTCTTTTTATACTTATGATAATATCATAGATGTTTATGTATTTACACTCATTTTAAAAAACCATACATTTAATTTATGTTTGTGTTTAATATATTTTAAGACTTGTTTTATTTTAAAACATGTTTGAAAGATGTTGTTTCTAATTTACAAATCATTACTTCTTATGTTAATGTATTCATATAAATTTTGAAATAGTCATTTCTATCTATATTAAAATCCATTTTGTAAGAATATTACATTATTAATATTGTTAAATATAACTCATTATTAAATTAAAATAATTCACAAATGAATTTGTCTTCTTATTCAATACATTACTTATTTTATTAGCTACATTAAAAACAAACAAATCCTTTTATTTAAATTTAAACTTAAACTAAAATCAATTTTAAATAATTAAGTTTTTAGTTTGGGTATTAAAATTATATGATTATTTATTTAGTAGCTTAACATCAATTTGAATCCAATTTTAATTTATCAAAAATGTTAGAATAAGAAAACAGGCCTATATGTATATATATATATTAAATTTAAAACAAAGATTTATCCAGTTATAATATATACAGATATGTATACATTACAAATATAAAACAATTTATTTGCCTTTAAAATAGATTATCAGTTTAAATATTTATTTTAAAGAAAATTATTAAATTTATTTCAAATTTATTATTAACAATATAGTCAATTCAATTAAATTTTGACATAAATTATTAAATTGTTATTGTCAAAATTTCCGGGATATCACAAAATCAAAAATTGAAAAGCAGAATATTCAAAGCACTAGAAAACCCAAAAGAACGATAGAATTTCTGTCACAAGTGCAACAAAACCGGACACATCAAGCCCAATTGTCCTCAAAATCGACACGACCTAGAAAAGAAATCAAAAAGGAGAAATTTTGCAGCCACGTGGAATACAAGTGATGATGATAATAAAAGAACTAGCAGTGAGAGTGAGAAAGTTGATACATGTCTTCGAGGTGATATAACTGATAGCGATGATGACAAGCCAAGCGAGGTATCAAAACTCACCCACTCACAACTACTTATATATTTCCACGAAGTAAATGGCTGTTTTGAAAGACTTAGGGAGAAATACGCTAAAATTGAATCACAAAGAGATACTTTGATAGAATCAAATAAACAACTTGACCAATTAGTTGAAAACTATCAAAGTAGGATCCCTAAGTGTGATAAGTGACCAACATTTGAAGAAGAAATTAAAAAATCAAAAATTAAAATTAAATCGCTTGAAAATGAAATTCTTATTTTGAAAGAAAGTGAAAATACAAGAAGAGAAAATTCTATTAAAAGGTGCACACAATTATTGAGCAAAAATGAATCTCTCAAAACACAAGTCCAACAACTGTCAACGACTTTAGAAATTTTTTCCAAAAGTGTAAGATCGTTGAATATATTATTAGGGAAACAAATTATTAATACAGTTAGGCAAGGACTTGGATATATTCAAACTAAATCTGTTAGGAGTGATTATAATCAAGTTAAATTCCAGTGCACAATTTGTGGAAAATTTTGACACAATCACGATATTTGCTGGTATAGACCCAAACTAGTGAAAACAATTCCAATTCAGGTTCCAAAAGGCACAAATATAAAATCTTTCAAAGTTAAACAAATTTGGGTGCTGAAAGGAACATATATAAATAGTTTTGGGTCTTCATAAAATTATTTTTCAAAATCAATTGCCACTAACAATCATGGACCTATAAAAACAAATAGGTCACAAAAGTCTTTCAACATGTAGGTGTGGTGGCAGGCTAAGGAACAACAACAGTGTTATCTGGATTCTGGCTGTTCCAGAAACACAACGGACGACAAAGCAAAGTTCCTTAGCCTAGTACAAAGGTGATAGAATCATAATGATGACAAATTATCGTAAAGGTAAAAAGGTAACAGTTTATTTTGAACGACATATTAAATGCGATAATCTGCACCATAATCTGAATTAAATCAGCCAGTAATGAAATGATGAAATGAATGATGGTTTTGATTCTGACTTATTCTTATTTGATATATTCTAATTTGACTTGTTCTTATTTTTATGGAAAAATATTGATTTTTGACCACTCTAGATACATGTGGATATATTTGACTTGACAGTGCATTCTGTGTTTGCTTGTATACACGGCTTAAATTCAAATTCAAGAGAAATTCATTTAAAAAATGTTAAAAATGATTTTAAGATATTTTGGTGCACACTTCACGGTCTGGTCTATCAAATCCAACTAATGATAATTTCGGGTGAAAAAATTCAGATGCAGATTACACTAATAATCTAGTTGATAGAAAAATTACTAGTGGAACGTGATTTATGTTGAGACATTTGGCAATTGCATCATTTTTTCAAAGAAAATATCTGCATATTTTTCATTTCAAATATTTTCAAATAGCAGAATTTTTCATATAAAATCCATTCTAGAAAATCATTTTTGACCTTGTTTCAGATTAGTCACTTTTAGAAAATTTGACAATTATTTTTGAATTTGATTTTAAATGATTATATTGACTAATCTGACTCCCTACTAATTATCGAAATGATAAATAGTGATTGAAAAAGTGATGAGTGTTGATATTAATCATATATTATAACTTGAGACGGTATATTTAGTAAATTTCTTTAGAGATTTAAACAAGAGTTATAAACACTTTTTGTTCGTAAAAGTTCCAAGATCATTTCTATTTCTATCATAGCTCTATCGACATCACTCATCATAATCCATTATAGTATGTCAATATGTGATATTTTAAACAAGAAATCGTTCTTTTTTCATTTTATGTATTTTTTTTAAAAAGATCCAAAGTATTCACTCTCATTTAAAAGTCCTCACGGTTATGCATGGGTGAATTACTTGGAATTTTTGACTATGTGCTTCTATGCTCATTTAAAAGTCCTCATGGTTATGCATGTAAAGAACGCATATCAAAATTGATTTATTAAATAGACAAGTTGATTCTAATCCCATTCAAAAGTCCTCACGGTTATGCGTGGTTAGAAGATACTTGAATTCATTTTTTATAATTTTTTTTTGAAATACTACTGATCTCATTTAAAAGTCCTAACGGTTATGCATAGTTAGTAGATGTTCAAATTCCTGATATAAATATACCACAAATAGACACAACAACATGGTTTCATATGATGACATCATTCCTATCATTCGAAAGTGGAATATGCACCTAACAAAGTATTTATGATTTTTGTTTGATTTTTTATTGAAATTTAATATTTATATTTGATTGAGTTTTAATGTTGCATTAATGTCTATCACTTTATCTTTATTTTTCTAACATTATTACTCTTTTGCTGATAATAAAAGAGGGAAATAAAAGTTAATATTTTGACAAATAAAGGTCAAATATTTTCTATTTGCATCTAGGCTTATTTGCATATTCTTATTTACATTCATTTACGAAGGGGGAGCGTTGTGTAGAGAGAAAGCATTCAAATAGGGGGAGCAAATTGAATGATCAAATACATTTAACAAATTCAAAATCTTATGTTTGTTATCATCAAAAGGGGGAGATTGTTGAATATGCGAATATATGATTTTTGTTTGATGATAATAAACATATATATATTCATTTAAATGTATTTGTTAATGTACTATTTTATTTTTCACATAATTAAATAAATATTTACTGAATAAAATAAATAACACAGAGTTTAAATTCAAATAGATATTTTATTCAAATAAATATTTATTACAATTTTGAATAGTAGAAATTTGATCTCTCACTATATATATATATATACAATTTACAAATAAAATACATTTCCATTTACAAATGTCGTCACCACAATTGGCTCATTCACTCGTATTGATCTTCAGCTCCATTCCAGATTGAATCCAGCATCTGAGCAATCTAAATACTGACGCGGTAAAATTGAAAAGAAAATATTTTTGCAATGTAAAATAAAATGTATTTTGAAAATATTATTTGCCTCAGTTATTTGGGTTGTTCGTCATAATTTAAATTTGAATTCGTCATACATGAACAGCTTTTGATATGCACAGTATATCATTGTACATACCACAAGGCCATGCATACCGATATATACACTTGATAAAATTACAGGGACAGGTGAGCACAGGTCAAACCCAAATGAAAAGCCGGGTTTAACCCAAGTGCAATACGAATAAAGTCACGACACGAGCACAAGGTCAAACCCGAGCTATAAGATGGATTCAACACAGGTGCAAGTTCATGAAAATGGTCAAGACACATAAATCAAGACTCCACCAAAATTCAATATCGACATACACACAGCAGTACACTTAAAAATTGCTCGATGTTTTTTTAATGAAACTGCACCAGACTAAGCTACAGAGATGTGTGCATATACACCAAACTACAAAGGTTCAAGGCCGAGACAAATTCAAGCACCAGACTCGACCATGACTACAATGTACACAAGTGAATGTGGCAGCAGTTTTAAATATATGAAGATAACTATACAAGTAAATGCAGACAGCAGTGAAGTGTTATATACAAACCAACAGACTTAATGAACCAAACAATGCATATCGAAGCACACATGCCCAGGCTCAAAAACCAACAAAGACTGTATGCAACCTGACTCGAAGCAATGCAGTGATATGCACAGTGCACAGCAACAACCCAGTGCAACAAGATAACCGTGACACAATGAAATAGTTCATCAGGCCTCAACATAAAGTTCAACAACATATATGTACAGCATGAACCAGACAAGTATACAAGTCATGATACACTGAATATATAGTGCAACAAAGTGAAGATGCAACTCAACTCAACATAACAAACATGCACAGGCAAAGGCCACACAAGCGACCGGACATGATCATTAAAATAGTGAATGCATACCTCAAATGCAACCTAAACAAAAGACTACAAGTACAAAGCATGCACATCAAACTCACTATACAATGCAACCTTCTCAGGTAAAAATCAAATTGTACAAAACTGAAGTGATAAAACGCAGCAGTGGCACAAAAGTAACATCAATACTGTTCACAAATAAATATAGTGAATGCATCCAGATGACAGTGAATTACAGTGAACCAGACAAGCTGCATGAAGAAACAACTCAACAAAAACAAGTCGAAGCAATAACAAACGTCGAAGTCATTTTTTTTACAGTAGATAATATAAGGAACACAATCAATATCAAGTTTAAAAGTCAAGGCCGATGTCAACAATAAACCAGATAATGTGCAATTAAAGTTTGCAGTTGACAATGCACAAGAACAAAAATGAAACAAAGGTGACTACAGGGATGAACAAACATAGCCGAAGCCTAGTTAAATGTCAAACCCAAAGCCGCAATGAACAAGTCAGAACACGGAACCAAAATCAACATCGTTAATGCAATTCAACGCCGTAATGGCCAAGAAATCAAACAAGTCAGAATCGAAGCCGTGTGAATCAAGCTACCAAAAAATATGCGAATTTGAACAAATCAAAAACATACGAAGTGACAAAGTCAGAAATCATCACCAGCATCAAAGCAAGATCGAATGGCCGAGTTAAATTAGATGACAAATTCAAACGAATGAGAATATAGGAATTAGAATCCTATTTAACCCAAATCATCACCGGTCGAAAAATCATTCGAGTTCGAGCTAACAGAAAAGTATAATCATTCAACTCGAATCATTGATTGAGTTCAAGTACGAAAAACAGTAAAGCAAAAATCAAAAAATTACATACCGAAGTCAAGATTGAACTCAATCGAGATTGAAGCAGACCTGTGTATAATCGAAGAGAGGATCAATCGAAGAAGCAAGCAACGGAAGATTACATACTCCATTGATCAAATTGAAGCGGCGCCTCAATTAACAAAAACCCTAAATCTAGAAAAGAACAAACGAGCATCAGCCATATTCTTCACAAGGAAGAAGGACGGGCCAAAGAATAAAGAAAGGGATATTTATTTTGGGCCGACTCCTTTATATTATTAATTGGGATTTAGTTTTATATATTAGGGTTTTGTGTTTATTTTGTTTTTAAATTTGTATTTTCCTTTTTAAACTTGTACTGCCTAGTCGTGTGACTAAGAGACGAGCTACGGTGGTGTAGTTCGAGAATTTGCAACTCATTGGACGAGTTGTGGTAGGGTTTTGAGAAGAGTTAAGGCTAGTCGATAGCAGGTGTCGCGAGTTTACGTGTGTAAGCATCTGACTGCTTAATTTCTAGTAGAAACCTTGGAGGCAGTGCATAGGCAGGGTTTTGTCGAAGCTGGGTAAATTCTGTGTCGTTCTATTTCTGCATTTATTATTCTGCTATTATCTGTACTGCTATAATTCTGATATATCTGTGTTGAAAATATTTACAAGCTTCCGCAATTTTTTTTTAAATTAATAGTATCGCCCTATTCTTCCCCCTCTAGGATGAAATTGATCCTACACATGCGTTGCGTCCACCGACAGATATACCCGTTGTAACGGGAAGAAATCCTTTGGGGATGCTTTGTTTAGGTCCGTGTAACAATGCTTGTTCTTTATTTTCCATTTGGCTTCTTTATCAAAACTGTATTGGCTAACCATTTAGGATAATATACCTCTCGGATTAATCCATTCTCAAGGATTCAGTCAACCTCCTCCTTTAGAGCATCTGATAGGACTTTGTCCAATTGTCTCTTTCTCTGCTTTACAGGGGTTGCTTCCGGATTGATATTAAGAGCATGGCATATTATAGTCGGATCGATTCCCACCATATCAGAATATGACCAAGCAAACACATCCTTGTTATCTCTGAGGAATTATATCATGTCTTTCTTTAACTCATATCAAGATCTTTTCCCACTTTAACTATTTTAGAAGCATCCTCTGAATCAGTATGGGCTTCCTCAAGGTCTTCTGTGGATTTTATCCTCTCTGTTTCACCTCAGCAGTCGAACTATGTGACTATACACCCTCCTCTTTTGAGTTAGCGTCAATTCTCTTTCTTTTGCTTCCTGCAGGGATGTGCCTTTGATACATACGTTTGTAAGACTTTTTAATTTTAATTTTTGCTTTGAATGTTGGATGTGAAAATCCATCATCTGAAGGCTGTAAATAGTAGAAGAATCAAAGTAAGCAGAATACTCCCTTTTGTATTGGTCAAATGTAGCAAAGTACATTTCCAGGGAGCTAAATTGTTCCCCCTGTACAGTCGCCCAGCCTCGTTCTGTTAGGAATTTTACCATGAGGTACTTTAGGGAGACAAAAGCATCGATTTCATCCAGGGCTAGCCTGCCAAAGAAGGCATTGTAGTAGGAAGGTTGATTAATTATCACAAAAATAGTTTCAAATGTTCGGCAAGTTGGCGGCACTCCCATTTGTATAAGTATCTTTATCTTCCCCATTGGAGTTGACCCTTTATTGTTGAACCCAAATATCGGCTTTGTGCTCAGCTTTAATTTGTGCTCTGGGATATTCGTCTGATTGAAGGCATGTTTGTAGATGACATTGACCGTAATGCCTGTATCGACCAAAATCTTTGAGACAATGGATAGCCCAATTTGGGCCGTAATCGTGAGGGGGTCATTATGAAGATGATGGATTCCTTTGCATAGTTCTTGCGGCATGACCACCAGATTAGGCATTTGGATGCTAAAGCATGGATTTTTCGTTGGGGGCTCTTCTTGAACAGAATAGATCCCTTCTTTAGCCTCTCTGATATATCTGCTTCGGGCTCCTTTACTACTTCCCGTTGGATGTGGCCCACCATGGATCACATCAATCCTACTGATTGGTGGGCTTAAGCTCAAAGGATCCTCATCTTCTAACACATTAACAGCGTTGCCTAGGTGCTTCTGCGGAGCATTTTCTGTTCACTGGGCTTTATGCTGGTCTTGAATAAATTCCTTTAGATGGCCTTCCCGGGTCAGCTTTTGGATTATTCCGGCTAGAACTCTGCACTCATCAATTTTATGCCCATTAGTTTTGTGGTAAACGTAGTAATCCCCTACTTTTTATGCTCTAGATTATTCTTGGCTTTGAAGGAGGTCGAAAAGTTGAATCTTTTTTTAGCTATAACATATGTGTAAGACTATGGCTTATTTAAAACAACTGTGTTAGAAACTGGTTCTTCTCATCTAGTCCTTTTATAGCCATGGCCCTGGCCAAACCTCCCCTTCCTTCTTGGGAATTATTTTCTTCTTGGCATAATAAAGTTCATCTATATGGATGAACTCATCTGCTTGAATGTGGAAGTCCTGTAGATCTTTGCAGACATTGACAAAGAGCTGCTTCCAGAAAGGGGTATTCTTGATTAAGCTAGAATGGACAGCTATGAGCTTATCACGATCATTCATATCCTTGGCCTTTAAAGCTTTAGAGTTGAACCTTCTCAAGTAGTCCTCCAAAGATTCTCCTTGCCTTTGCTTTATATTTGCAAAGACTTGATAGTCAATAGTAGGATTCTTATAGATGCAGAATTGGGATGAGAACTTGTAAAAAATTGTTTCCAAGAGTAGATGGCTTTTTTTTCTGTATTGCTTATAGCATTTGGCGGCCAATCCTTGGAGAGTAACAGGGAACAGTCAACATCTGACTTCCCTAGAAGCATTATACAAATCCATCTGGCTATCAAAAGCCATAATATGATCATCGCGTTTCGTATCCCCATGATATTTCATAGACGGTATTTTGACATACAAAGGTATTACCGTAGCCGGGATCTCGTTGGTGTAAGGTAGCACCCCCTTATTGCCACTGACATTTTCGTCCATAAGTCTTTTTCTCTTGGAATTCATAGCATCTTTGATAGCCTTCTCAGCAACATCTTTTAGAAAAGATCCGACATTGCCGTAATTCTTCTGACTTGGGTAGTACTCTTTAGACATTGAACTGCCAGGCGATTCCAAGTATTTTTCGACAACTCTTCCTTGATGATTGGCTCTTGTTTGGGGAAGTCCCTTCTTTTTCGAGGAGATCAAGTCCACTCTGTCTTTACATTCTTTGGAATTAGTCTTTAGATTCCTTCTAAGAGAGACCACTTCTTCTCCTTGAGTTTGTTTCGGCGTCATTGAAGACTTTTGAGATAAGGCCACCTTCATCAACTCCTGCATTTCTTATAGTTGTTGTTCCAAACACTTGATTTTTGCTATGCTTTCATCTTATCATGCCAGTGATGAAGTCTTCCCTGGAATGACCCCATCTAGGTTAAATGATAGAGCTATATTTTCTTCCAAGGTGGAAGTGTGTATTGCTTCCTCCATAATTCCGCTCAAACGCTTTAACCTTAGTTTTCCTACACAAGAGAAATGCACTATAATTAGTCTCTATATAGTGATAAAGTCAGAGGTTCGGCCCCTCCTTCTAGCGTAAAAATGTTAACAAAATTTCTTGTCAACATCCCTAATGTTATTCATAAGATAATTTAATTTGAACAAGACCAATTTGTTGAGAGGATTCTCTCCTTTGTAAACATGCCAATCGACAAGAATGATATAGTAATAATAATTTAAGGTGATAGCTCTATCTTCGACCAGATTGGCTTAATTAAAAGGATTAATGAATTGCCCAAACTTCCAAATAGGTTGGTATGGTTGAAAGGCCTCAAGGAGTTAGCCTTGGGACATAGTTATTTGGATCATCATTTTATTGAGCATCATCCTCCCAGTGAGTCAAAACCATCCCATAATCTTTATGTTCCACCCCTTTCGCTAATGTCAAAAGGTATCATCCAAGACCTTTCGATTACGTCGAAAGAAGATGCTGCTTCATTGGTATGTCTTGGTTGCTTTTGACCCCATGGTTTCATTATCCTTACTATGGAACCCCTTCGAAATAGTTATTAAGGTCTTAAAAAGTTGATCCCCTTAGAACGAGTTCCCCAATGTACAATTGTAAGCCAAACATAAGCTAAGATTTCTTTCAAAAATATTCCTTTTGATAAGGTTGAAAAGTGTATTTCCTTTCGAAGCGGTCCTAGCTTATTATTGTATAAAATTCACTTTATTTCCTTGTATAAGATCAATCTAAGTATTCCCAAGACTCATGCATTCAACATGGTCGACAGTCCATCATCATATGGGTTTCGATGATGATGTGTTTCACCTAGAAATGTTCAAGTCGATCTTATACACAACATAGACAAAAAGATACCATGAGAAAAGATTAGAATCATGTGCAATTGATCATTAGGCTAGATAATGATCTAAATAATCTTCCTTGTTGCCAATATCCTTAATGAATAAGCCTTCTCCCATTATTATTCATAATCCAAAATGAATTACAAGATATCGAGCCTTTTCCCTAATTTTATTTAGGGTTTCTTCCAAATACAATTATCACTAAGAAAGTAGAGTTAAGAAAATGAATTTAGGATTTTAGAATTCGATTCCCAGAACTGGACTTCTTGGGTCTTATTTTTAGATGTAGGTAGGCCCCCTTACGTGCCTTTGCTTTCGACTGGGTCGAAAGGACCGCTTTTTATATGCAGCCTCAAACCTTTCGACTTGATCGAAAGGTCATGACCCTTTCGATGTTGTCGAAAGGTATTCTCTTGTACTTCTTGGTTTATCCTTTCGCTTCTTTTCCTTTGACCGAATCGGAAGGTTCTCTCTTTTTGTGCTGTTTTGAGCCTTTTGTCCTAGTCGAAACCCATGTCACCTTTCGATGTTGTCGAAAGGTGTTCTTATTCTTCTTGTCATACTCTAACAGCTCCTCCATTCTCTCTCAACCTCTCAACAGAGTCGAAAGTACCTTTCGACCTTGTTGAAAGGTGTCCTGAATGGGTCTTGGCTTCTTTTTCAATTAGTGGAACTAAGCTTAGACCTTTCGACACTGTCGATAGGTCGAATATATATTGGTTTCAAAGAGATTCACTTGCCAATGGTTTCAATGATGTTGAGTAGCCCCATAATATATTCCCACGAATTGATGTAGGACCCTCTCTTATTATTATGGACCTTGACCAGTTCGAGAGGCTTGCTATGCTTTCAAAAAGGCTGCTACGAAGGCGAAAACCTTGAGTTTAAAAGGTTTGACGTGTGGTTAGGAGAGCACCATTGTCTGCCTTCGAAAGGGGTTCCAATGTCATCATTTCTTTTTCATCTCTACCGAAAGGTTGGTAGTGGCAGACGGGTCTATCTATTTCCATCTGGGTCAAAGGCCTTTGCACTGTATGTACAGTTGGCGCCTACGACTCCTTTGATGCCTGCTCAATGCCTTTGAAACATCCTTTTGCATCCTTTTTGATGTCTTGGCCTATTTTTTCGTCGAAACCCCAATCTTATTGGTCTTCTTTCATACTTCTACTTAAGTAGGTTTTATGGCTAACACCGGACAACCCCACAACCACAACTGATCGACCGCTAGCAATCAACCGG
Organism: Allium cepa; assembly: GCA_030765085.1. NCBI lineage: Eukaryota > Viridiplantae > Streptophyta > Magnoliopsida > Asparagales > Amaryllidaceae > Allium > Allium cepa. The sequence continues at coordinate 218,792,635 of CM060929.1, forward strand.
TGGGAAGCAAATTGGTGAACGACGGCTAGGGTTATGCTATTTTTTTAATGGTCTGGATTTGTTTAATTTTGATCCTATGGTTATATTCCTTCTTATATCTATAAATAGACTCTTAGATATTGGAACATCTCTTATCTTAATGACAACAACTATATAGTCATGCTAAAGAATCTCTAAACTAACTTGAAGTTACATAAGTATTAAGTTCAATACGAAGATACATGGTACAAAAGAGGATAAAAGTATGTATATGGAGATACAAGAAGAGATATACACGATGAAGACATGATAACGTGACAAACAAAGTACTATTAGTTATAGAGTGTCATATCTAGAGTATACATAGGCTAAAATCTCTTTAACGTAGTGTACACATACATACACCTCATATTTTAAATGAAATCAAGTTTTCAAAAAAAATGCATGGATCAAGACTCAAACTTTGGACATTAGGTTAGAAAGCAAGTGCTGTAACCAACTGAGCTGAGACAACTTTTTGTTCAGTCAACTGACTTGGTATATTTAGTCAACTGAATCTGTGTTCTTTGAACTGTGCACACTAACATTGGTCAGTCAACCGAAATACTCAATTCAACCAACTAACCATATATTCAATCGAGTGAATCAAGAATTCTAATCGACCGAAACTGCTGTTTTTTGTATATTTTCTTTTCAAATTTTTTTTCTATCATTTAGTCGACGAGTCACTTATTTCATTTGATTGAACGCTACAACTGTCATTTTTTATTTAAAATACTGAAGGGTCCTCTTTTCGACGAAGAGTCACTTTCCTTTGTTATATGCTGCAATTGTTCCAGTGGTTATCACTCTTTACAAAATAGTTGCAACCATTTGTTTTCTATATAAAGAAATCTCATTATTGAATTAAAATAATAATTCTATTCTTTCTTTTCTACATCCTTAATTTGAATTCTCAAAGCATTCAATGATTTACATTGCCCTTACTTTTGATCACTTGCACTTCCAAGAATATTTTTCTTGCGATCAAAACATTTATTTTTCTTCATGAACACAAATTATACCATCAAGGAGAAGATTATAGGAAGGTTGTACATATTGGCTAATTTGTGCAAGTCAAAGAGCAACAAAGTCACAAACTCAACAATTTGTAATAGTCGAACTCTCGTTGGAGATCTTCAGGCATGAAGTCCTATTCGGCAACTTAGGTGGTCTGCAATACCCATTCCTTCAGGTTAAGTGAGGACGTTTGTAAGTTAAATCAAGAATGAGTTTGGGAATGGACATCGAACGGGAAGTTCAAACAGTATAAAAATCTTTGGTGCACTTTATTCATTGCAATTTTTGTACTACCTGTTTGATATAGGTTTTAATTTTGTAGATATAATCATATTACTCGATCCTTGTAGACTTTCATTAGACCCTCACTTTTCCTTCACAAAATTTTAGGAATGCTATCGAAGCTTTGTAAAAATCATTCCCCTTAGGGTTTCAGAAGCATTAAACTTTCTAATAAATAATTCTAATTTCTAAACTTTAATTTAAATTGATCCTTCTTCTCTTTATCCTGATTTCTGAAACCTAATCTATATATACAATCTATTTGTTATACAGTCAAAAAGAGGAAGATCTAACAGAGTATTAGATTGGTAGAAATCAAATTTCTTCCTTTTCTTTTTCTTTGGGTTTTAGAATCAATTATGATTTTCAGGTAAAAGGTTTAGATGGCAATTCTTTTGATTTTGATTCTATTCCTTTACTTTCTGATTATTAATCTAATCACTTATAATTCACCTTGTTGTATAAAGCGGGAGATCTGAAAGAGAGTTAGGTGCAATGGAATCAAATCCAGTTAGGAAGCAAACTATTCTTTGTGAGTGTAAATATCAAGTTTTTTACATTTCTGTAATTGACTAGTATTTATTTGTATTTGATATATGCCTTAGGAAATTTTGGTAAATGAAAACATAACATCTAAAACACTTAGAATTTCCCTAAATATATAGAATTTTGATCGTTTTTGGTATTGGTATTATAGAGTCTAATTAATTTTTAGAATTAAATAATCTATGATCAATTTAATATATTTTCCCTCTTTTGAATTGAAATATTAAAGGATTCAAAAAGAAAATAAATTAGAAATGGTGTGTAAATTATGAATTGAATTGTTTGTAGTTTGAACCAACTATTTCTACCACTTAAATAAATAAGTAATTCCTTTTTCACTTTGAAATGTTGTATATAAAGGTTGAATTGAACATAGGAATCTAATTTGTGATGACCTGTTCTTTAAAATAGAAAAGATATTATAGTGTATTAATATGGAACAAGTGTAGATATTCCATGTTTGTGCAAATCTATATTATTTGGCTATGACATTGGCAGTTCTTGCTGGAATTGTAGGTTTGTAGGAGATTGATATTTCAAAATAACTTATAGGCGAATTATTTTCGAATTGTAGTGACGTAATGATTAGACCTTGAATTCCACACGTAAATATAAATATATATAATATAACGTATTGATTATAGCACATTGAACGTGATAATTAGTATTATTAGAATAGTTAAGTAGTATTAATATGTAGGAGCGGAGTAAGAGTAAATTAGAGAATTAGTCCCTATTTGGGGCATAATAAGGAAATACCTTATATGGCCTCAACTATTAATCATGTAGGGGGATATATGTATATGGTGGATATATACATAAGTTATGACTAAGTTATAGAGATGCGAGGTCAGTCCAAAGCTACATAAAAGTCTATCCAGTTAAATCTGACTACCAGTGGAGTGGGTATTTGGACTAGTGTGAGACACCGCCTATAATAAATAACTCCAATGAACACGAGGTTAGTCCTAGGGTAAACCTACCTAGTTAATCTGGTTACCAGTTTCTACAGATAGTCGGATTAATGTGGGACGTCACAAGTAGGTTATGGGTCATAAATTTCGTGTTGGTTAGGTAGGTGAAATCCTTAGAAAGGGTTAGCTTCGGGTTTGAGATATTAAATGGCTATGGTTGGATCTGTTGAATATGCGAGTACGTGATTTTTGTTTGATGATAATAAACATATATATATATATATTCAATTAAATGTATTTGTTAACGTAATATTTTATTTTTCACATAATTAAATAAATATTTGCTTAACAAAATAAATAACATATAATATAAATTCAAACAAATATTTTATTCAAACAAACATTTTATTACAAATTTGAGTAGTACAAATTTGAGCTTTCACTATATATACACAATTTCAATTATAATAAAAATTTGATTACATCACAATTTTCAATTTACATCAGCACGTCACTACATATCACTAGATCACTCGTATTTAATCTTCAACTCTATTCCAGCTTGAATCCAGCATCTGAGTTATCTGCAAAATAAATGCTGATGCAGTAAAATTGAGAAGGAAATATTTTTGCCGTATAAAATAAAATGTGTATTTGGAAAAAATTATTTGCCTCAGTTATTTGGGTTGTTCTTCATCATTTAAATTTGAATTCGTTATACACGAATAGCATGTGACATGCACCGTGTATCACTGTACATGCCATGAGGCCGTGCACACCGATATACACCTGATAAAATTATGGGGATAGGTGAGCACAAGGCCAGATCCAATCAAAAGCTGTGTTCAACTCAAATGCAATAAAAATAAAGTTACGACATGAGCACAAGGTCAAATCCGAGCTATAAGCTGGATTCAACTCAGGTGCAATACGAAAATCAAATCCAAATGAATGTGTACACTTGAAAAATACTCGACCAATCAAACTGTACTAGACCAGTAAACCCATAAAGAACAACAACAAGTGCACATCAACCCAAGGAAAGTAAAGCACAAATTTCAACCAAATTAATAAGTAAAGCAACTCAAACTACAGCAGCGAAAGAGACCAACTCAATATCAATATAACATGTTCAATGAACTGTTCAGAGCAACCAGACTACAAAGAAATCAATGCCAAGACTAGATTTAAAGATGCAATTCAACCGAAATATGCAATCATGTACAACAAAGATTGTATGCAAACTTCCCTGAAGCAAGCGACTATGATCAATGTACATGAAGACTAAAATGTATTCAAGACTTTAGGAATGCATACAACTTAACAGCCAAAGGAGCAAGTGAAGTATACAAGAAAATGCAGACAACAGGAAGTTCAATGCATGGTCATGACATGTAAATTCATGAAGAACACAATATCATATATACATACGTAGTCGAGGCAACCGGACAATATGAAAACAAAGTATGCAATAACAACAGTGGTGCAGCAGCCTCAATAAGTATAAGCATGGATGTGATAAGCAGAAGCGATGCAAGATGCAACCGAGAATAACTAGACTACATAATGAATACAAGCAACAGAGTTCAAGTTTCGAACATAAACCAGAGCTCAATGCAATCAAGACACAGTTGCATATACAAATCGATGAGCAAATACAAATGAATTTCAAAACCAGTACAAGCATGAATGTAGATAGCAGATGAGTAAATGTAGACCAGAGCTACAAATATCTATATGTATGCATATTATACACATATTAGCACAAGTTCAGACATGTACAAATATGCAAGACTAAATTCAGTCAGACACAAGTAAACCCAGACCAATATCACATTCGAACAAGGCCTTAATAGTAAAATTCACATGAAGCCAAAGAAGTCAGAAAGTAATACAGGTGAACAATGCACACAAGCATCAGGTTGAAAATACTACAGATAAATTAACAGTTTTACCAAAGTTAAATGCCAACAAAAATAAATTCAAATCAAATTTGCTGAAGTCTAGATTATCAAAAATTCAAACATGATCGAATTCAACTTGCCGACGAATAATTCAAACAAGTCAAAATGCCAAAAGAATCGAAACCATGGTGAGCAAGGAAAACATCGTCAAAGCAATTCAAAGCCGTGATAATCAAGCAACAATAATATACAAATTGAACAAGTCTAAAGAAATCACCGACACTCAATCAAAATCGAACGACCAAGCTACAATATCGACAAATTCAAATAAATATATACGAATGAAATTTTAGGATTTCGAATCCTATTTAAACCCATCTCATCATTGACTACATCATCAGTCGAGTTCAAGCATATCAGTGAAATAGCACAAAAAGTCACACACCAAATTCATACCAAACTCGATCATTTTGAAGGACCCGTGTGCAAATTAGAGAAACTATCGATCGAAAAAGCAAGGGATGCTGAATCATATATTAGATTGAGGAATTAGAGTCGGCGCCTTCAAATATCATGATGCCCTAATTTATTGAAGAGGAACGAAAGTTTTTGAGCAAAAGAAAAGGCAGACTGTTTCATAAAGGAACGAAGGAACGGGCCGACATAAATAAAAGGATAAAGGAGATCATTCTTCAATATATTTCAGCCGGCCTTCTTTATTTTCTTTGGAATTTTAAATATTAAGGCCCTTTATTTTTAAATTTATGTTTTGATTTTTAAATTGTTTTTAAATTTTTATTTTTCTTTTAAACAGTTGTAAAGTCTAGTCGTATGACTAAGGACGAACTATGGTGGTGTTGTTCAAGAATTCGCAACTCGGTGGTTGAGTTGTGGAAGGGTTTTGAGCGTAGAGTTAGGTTAATCGATAGCGGACGTCGCGGGTTTAAGTATGTAAGCGCCTGACTACTTAATTTCTTATAGAAATCTTGAGGGCAGCACGTAGGCAGGCTTTTGTCGAAGCTGGGTAAATCTGTGTTGTTCTGTTTCTATCTTTTATATTCTATTATTATCCGTGTTGCTATTATTATGCTATCAATAGTGCTTCAATTATTTTATATACTTTTGCACTAAATTTTTATAATTAATAATATCACCCTATTCACCCCCCTTCTAGGGTGAAATCGATCCTACAGGATTGCCTTTTTCTTAGATGAAGTATTAAGTGACCTAACAGAATTTCTTATGGTGTTAGTGAGGAAGAACCATGTAGGGACTTTCCTTAGGGTTTTGGTCTTATATGACGACGATCTGCCTATTTTGTAGATCTTAAATGATCAGAGTTCTCCTAGTCCCCGTTAAGAAAGTATTAAGTGGTTTGGTTATTTTTTCATACATCGCATGCGTCGGTTATGAAGAGTGTGAATAGTCAGACTGGAAGAGCCTTCGGGCTTACAATTGACTTTGGTATAGTCGGACTGGAAGAGCCTTCGGGCTTACAGTTAACTTTTGTGCAATCGGGCTGGAAGGGCCTTTAGGCATATAGTTGACATTATACATATGTCATGATTTATGTGTATGACTCATTTCTTATTTAAATAACATTGCCTAAGTACAGTTATGGTAAAGCCTGAGATTTTCATTTCACCGAACATTTATTTTTCAAACCTACTCTTCACTACAACACAGGTTAGAAAGTATAATTCTGATTTAGGAGACGAATGCGGAGTTGAAGACTTATGGCACTTATCTATCTATTTATGCTTTCTAAGTATCATATTGTATGCAATTCAGACGGTTATGTTATTTTGAGATATTGTACTTTGGAGGCTGTATGTAAACATATTGTAATGTTAAATATGTTATGTTTTTGAAATGGTTTTCTCTATGAAATGGATACTTGTTTTTGATATTATATTTTTTCCATTCCGCTGTAAGATTCTGAAAGTATAGATAGACAGCTCTATGAATCGTGTAATGTTTTACTTTATCAATGTAACAGCTCCCCTTAAGGTGGGCCTGAGGTTCGATGGGCTTTTATTGGGTTGAAAATAATTTTGTTTTGGGGTGGGTTGTTACAAGCCTGTCATGGTATTTGTGGATGATGTTTTAGTCTATTCGAAGAGCAAAAGGGAGCACAAAGTTCATTTTAGAGTAGTGCTGAATGCACCCCGCGAGCATAAATTGCAGGCGAAGATTTCTATGTGTCACTTTATTGCAAGAGATATGCTTTTTAGGGCATGTTGTCTTGGAAAGTGGACCGACGGTCAATCCCAATAAAGTTGATACAGTTCAGGACTAGCATGTTTCGAAGAATTCCATGGAAGTGAGAAGTTTTCTTGGTTTGGTGAGCTACCATCAGAAGTTCATTAAAGACTTCATGAAGATCTCTACCTCTCTGACCTACCTCACATAGAAGAATTTAGTTTTCTCATGAGACATGAAGTGTGAGGGTACTTTTATTAAGCTGAAGGAGACATTGACTGGTGCATTTTGTATAACCCAATGGTATAAAGACATTCATAGTATATACCGATGCTTGTGGTATGGTGTTGGGTGTGGTCTTAATGTAGGAAGGGAGAGTGATGAGCTATGTTAGTCAACAGTTGAATATCCACAAGATAAACCATCATACCCATGATCTCGAGTAAGAAGACATTGTCTTTACGCTCAAGTCATGGAGGCATTATCTATTTGAGCTTGTATACAGTTCACAAGTCTCTGAATATTTATTCTTCTAGAAGGACTTGAATTTAAGGCAGTAAAGGTGGATGGAGTTCTTAGGTTCATATGATTTCGATAAATTATATACTCCAGGGAAGGGAAATGTGGTGGTCGATGATTTGAGTAGACAACATGCAGTATTGAGACCATTACTCTTGGAGTGGAAGCATTTGTAGTTCATTTCTGCAATCGACTTTCGACCATTGTCAGATATTACTCCAATATTGTTAACAACTTTGGATGTTCAACCTACACTTATGGAACATATTGGGTCAAGTTAGAAGAAAGACAAGGAATTAGTTGACATTTTTGAGAAGTTTGGTAAAAGAGAGAAGTCAAATCATTTGAGGCATTTTGCCATTGACTCGAAGGGATGGTTATAGAGGGACGGTAGGTTATGCGATCCCCTCAGTAAAGAGTTGATTGATACAGTACGTGTAACATCCCGCCTTTTCGCACGATTTAAACAGACAGACATGTCGGTTCAAACCATACGTAAGGGCGGATTTTTATGGGGTAAATAAGAAAAACAGAGAAGAAAAAAACACAAAATAGAATCTCACAGCGGAAGGAAAAAATATAATAATAAAATATACATTTTATAAAGATGTTTTACAAAACTATTGATTATATTATACAATACATCTCAGAGTATACATACCATATGACAATGCAGCGGAAAAATATGAGTGTAGTGGAATATAATTTATAATAATAACAGAAATCTCCGTCTTCGTCCCCCAGAGCTAAAGTCTTTGATCCTGAAATGCTCGGACTGGCCCGAGCGAATTTGAAAAGACAAAACACTCGAGTCGGAACTAAAAGATCTTATGTGAGTTAAATTAACAGAAATAAATATGAGTGCAGTAACTAAAGAGATGCTCGGGATTTACATCTCCTAAGGATCCGTTAAACTATTTACTATGTAGTATATTGCGCTATTATAATAGTGTCTATTTGTAAAATAAACTTACTTTTTAATAGCGTTAAGGGGTTACCCATATAGCCCTTAACACAGAATATATTCCCATAGTCTATACAGTACCGTAATCTCCCCCGTACTGGGCGTCGTCAGAGGGCACTCCATAGGTATGGTACAAAACAAAACTCGTCGTAAAGGCTCGGTATGGTAGGTGACACGACACAACTAGGCAATGCCAGGGTAGATATACCAATTGCTATCCGGGATGGTGGAAACGCGTAGCCGCAGTTACCGCCCACCTCGAACAAACTCCCCAAAATCAAAAATAGAAGTGGCCACTGAATCAATCCAAAGTCAAAGTATAATATCGAAGAGGAGCGTCCGATCAGAGGTATGACCTCATTGGCCCGAGAATCAGTCCTGTTTTAGCCACCTTATGCCAACTCACGGGAGTCGGGTCCACGTATTTACCTTACAGGAAACGTTGCCACCACCTAATTCATTCTGGAATCTCCACCGCGTACACGGTTAGTCAAAGTGGTTTTCGGTATCGACAGAGAGTATGTCCATATCCGATCCCGGTCTCTTTGCCAACCCATCGTTATTATAACACCGCGGTCATTTAAAAATAGTTTATACTTTAAAACCAGAATAAAATTTTCCATTTCAAAACTATGAATACGATATCAATTTAAACCCAAAACAATATGATATCATTTTATCTCAAATATAATTCTTTTCCAAAATCATGCTGGTTTAAAATTTAAAATATCTGGAAACCAAATATTTGAAATATACTTTCAAAGCATAATATTTCGAAATTCAAAATTTTAAAACCATAACTTCTAAAACTTGAATGGTTTGGATATTCAACGAATGTAAAATAAATGGTTTAACTTTAAAGTTACTTTGTAAAGAAAAATAATTTCCATGGCTTTTAAAATATATTTCTTTATTTAAAGTTTAAACCATAATTTAAATATCACTTCAAGTTCCAAAAACCCCTTCAATTTCTATATATATATATATATCCATTTGGAGTATTAATATTTCAAAACTAAAGTTGGATTTTCTTCTTTCAACAATTAATATTCTATTATTTAGTCTTGAATATTCATATAAATTCCATAAATAAAACTCCAATTCCTACCAATTAAATATTTTCTCAAATTTACTTTATACTAGAATTTTCATTTTTAATTCATCTTGGAAAATCCAGTTATAAATATCATACCTTAAAATTTCCAAACTTAAACATATAAGATAAATTTCCAAATTCCATTTTCTCAATTTTTCATTTTTATTCAACAGGTTTATACACAACTTAATTTTCAAATTTTTAACTTCATATGTATATATCGAAGAATAATATTTTATAAAATATCAAAATCAAATTTTTATAAACCGTATCCCATCCAAACCATAGAAATCACTTTAAAATAATTTATATATAGACCACGGTGCCTGTATATAAAATTTTCTATCCTATGGTCAAGTGATACGGATATTTATCATTTCAATCCGCAATTTAAAAATAAAATTTTGCGGTTGTATATCATTTCAAACCACAATCCCGAATGAAACGAAAAATGCATGATAACTTGCAGTTTAATGATATAAAATAAAACATCCATTCACCAACATCATCCATCATCCAAATCACAATCATCATCCAATAATAATTCAATATCAATATATATCTGATAATATATATCTGATAATATATATCAGGTAATAACTGGCGGTTATATTCAAAAATAAATTTAATCAACTATTAAACTAACAGTTTATATTTAGTAATAAATTTTATAACTGTTTACTAGCAGTTCCTATGCAAATAAATAAATTCTAACTGTCAATTAATATGCAATAAATAAAATAAATTAACAGTTAAATTAAATAACGCGATTTAGCAAATATGATGAACAAAACATGCCAAACAGTTATAAATAAACTTCTACTCATATCTAAAATAAATTTAACAAACATAAAAACTTTTAGAAGTTGTGAGTGGGTTAAAACACTCACCTTTTGAATTTAAATCGAATTTAAATCCGATTTAAACCCAAAAATTCGACGGTTTCAGAATTTGTCCAAACCAGCGTCAACAGATCCGAAATTTAATTACGATCCCGACAAAAAAAATCTCGCGTGAAACGGAGTTCGTACGAGGAAGTTATGTCGAAAATTGCGATTGAAAACAGAATTAAATTACAAACAAAACCTACCCAAAATAAAATTTGTCACGTCACTTTTGAATCACGCTCATCTTCCTCCTGCATTTGGCACGCACGGCACCCAGCTCCAACCCAAAAACGCACGCACTCGCCACCGTTGACCGCCGAAAGCTTCCACCACGGCCCCCTTCACCACGTGCCGCTACCACCTATGAGATCCCCATCTCCCCCTCTACCGGCCGACACCCCCCTCGGCACCCCAGGTCGCCGCCACCGCCGCTCAAATTAACATGCCGAAACCCTAAATCGCAATTAGCCACCAATCCAGCCGTTAATTCACCGCAAAACTTACGTGGATGCACTCCCCTCGGCTATCTCCATAATACCCAGAAATAATTTCTCGATCCGATGAACTTTGTCGCGGCGATGATGAATGGCCGAAAATAAATTGCTTCGATCTGGACACCCAGAAACTCCAATCGAAAAACGGACAGTTCCAGCAGATTCGTATCGATGAAATCTATAACATATAATTTTTGTGAATTTTTCTAGAGAATTTAAATTTTTAGCTTTTGATTTGGTTTGAAATTAGATCTGAAATTTGATTGAGGAAGAGAAAGAATGGAAGAAATGAACATACAGCAAATGAGCATAGAATGGAGGCTAGGGTTTATCTCAGCCTATTTATAGACAAACAACAAAAGAATAGGTGGGCACGAATTTATAAACGTTTTAAACGGTAGTTGGCCCAAAAGGCCCGTTCTGACCCCGGAACAAAATTTGTTAAACCCGTATATCCAAATAGGTAATTTAAAATATTCTGAATGCGATGGAAAAGGTTTCACGTCAAAATTCGATCGTATGAAGAAGTTATGATGAAAACAATATTTTCAAATTGATTTCAATTAAATCGATTTCAAGGCGTTTCGCGTTCGTACGATCAAACGACAAGTCCGATCGCTACGAAACTTGAAACCCTACAATAATTCACCGATACGGATCCAATGAAACTGGTTTCGTCGAAATCCGAGTCCGTGACCAAAATGGCTATTTTTATATTAATTAAATAATTTGATTAAATAAAATTTTATATTTTATATTCTAAAATTTACAATTTATCATCTTTATATTACTCAAACACTTACAATGATTTTACACAAAGTTAGATGTCAAATAAATGTTGATTCAATCATATGTTTCAGCGTAAATTCAATTTTTATTATATACATCAAATTAAAAATTTTACTTTCAATAATTACACTGAAATCACCATTCATTCTTTTTATTCAATTTATCATTTGATTGCAATTAACCTTTTATCATCAATTAAATTCCGATATATTTATAGACTATATTTTCCATTAATTGACTAAATTTATTTACGTAACATTAAATTTATATTTATTGCAATGATTTCAAATTTAACTGAAGGAACTAAGTATATAACTCAAAATAGTTGTTGTAAGACTCTCAATCCCTCATTAATTGTTATTAATTAAAGTTGAACATCAATAAATTTCGTTTATTAATTTTAACATTTTGCTATTCAGTAAATACATTAAATGGGTAAACATAACATTTGAATTAAAAATGCATTCCTCATGCATGCTTCATCTTATACAAATTTCCCTTTATTAGCTAAATCATGTTAACCAAACAAAATATATTATTTGAATGGTTAAATCTTCAATTGTCTCACATTAATCCTAAATCACCGACTTAAAATTTATTTATAATTACTAGATTTGCATTGATTACATCAATTTGAAATTTAATACGTATTATTCCTCAAATGAAATAAATCTTTGGATTTAAATTCCCAAATTCACAAATTAAGTCCTACCATAAATCTATGCTTTTATTATTCTACGTTTACACTCTCGTTACTCTTTAATTAATCACCAAGTAACGTTATCGTAAACCAACATAAATTAATATATTAAATCCTTACATTTATTTCTATATATCCTATTTGTTCCAACTTCACTTATTAATGCTATCCCCTTATTTTGGTTACTACTCATCAACTTGCTAAAACCTTACTACCTAAGTTTTTTGTTATTGTAAACCTTAAACAATTTCATCAAAATTAAATATAAATTCCAAATTAAATCACCCATTTCACCATGCCACTTAATTAGGAAATTTATACTAATTGTTATCATAACTAAGTCCTACATTTGAATAAATTTATTAAATTTGAATGTTCATTAAGGTTTATACATTACCAACTTGTACTGATTTTATACGATCGCTATTTACTTTATATTTCATTACTATTCAACATATATTTATTCATAAATCAAATTCAATATTAATTCTTCTTTCCTAGTATACATTTACATACATTCATTTCACTCCATTCATGCATTGAAATTTATATATTAACTAATACCAACGTTATTATCATTAATTTCAAATTGGATTCCCAATTTTATTCAATACATTGAATAAATAACATATGTGTTAATCAAATCCTTACGTTTGTTTTTCTCATATTCCATAGAATCAAAACATACATTTAAATGATTTTATTGAATTGGAATTTCATTCAAGTCATATGTTATTAACATGCACTAATATGATTCCTAAATTTATTCCAACTACCTTTTCATTCTTTTATTGCATTAGACCAATTTAATATTTTCATAAATTTCTCACACTAAATTTTTATACAGGAAATACTTTTCACTACTTAAATTCATTTGAATTAGCTTCGAATTCTATAAGCAGGTTTTAATTTATTTTATTTTTCTACTAAATTCAATTACAAACTTATTAATTTAACCAAATTAAAACCATGAAATTTATGGGTCGTTACACTCTCCCCCACTCAAAACTTTTCGTCCCCGAAAAGGAAAAAGAAGGGAAACGAAGAACTAAGAAGTCAATATACCTTATTTAAACATTAACTTTATAACAAAAATTTATTAAATTTATTTCCTTAAATAAAATATACTCATTTTATAATCATTATATCCTTTTATACTTTTTTTTTTATAAAGTGAAATATTTAAGTGGTTTCAACCATTAACACCCAATCAATACAACAACCATCCATTTCACAACCAGCATACACACCCAACACAAAGCAACCATTCAATCAAACAAACAAACAATTGTTCGGGTTCAAAACTTGAAATTGTACGGAATGAGAATAACTATCAAGTGCATCACTTACTCAACAGTCTTAGATGGAACGAAAATAGATTATTTATTCATCCAACAACTTCAAATTTCCTTACCCAACCAACCATAGATCAAACAATAACAATTTAAACCAACAAACCAAATTAACTTATTATAAATTTATTTCATACTTTAGTTGTTTGATTTCCTTTCTTTCATTTATTCAGTGATTACTTCATTTATTTTCATTTTTTTCTCTTTTATTTTATTCAGAAAATACTTCAACCCTTTTCTTAAATTTACAGTTTCTCTTTATCATATTACACTCATTTATTTTCACTTACTACTTGCTATTATCATTCGTTTATTATTTCATGATCTTATTTATCCACCCTTCAATTACTTAAGTTTATAATCATTCATTTGTCATACTTGCCTTTAATTATATTCTCTTATAGTAAAATCCCAATTATAACCTAAGTTTATAACATTAAATTCTCATTTATAATAGCAATTTCATTTGAATACTTCATTACCTACTCTTACTTGTACAAATTTCTATTACATTTCCTATTAAACATTTCAACTTTTATTATTTGGTAAGTTATATATGTTTTAAAGATGTACTTGAAAGTTATGCAAGTTTCCTCATTACCTATGATTAATTTAAAGTTCAATAATAATATTCTTTATTTCACAGGTTATAATTTCAAATTTCATTTAATACCATTTATAGCCTATCATTAAATCTCTTATTTCTTTTAGAGGTTTTAATTTTTTAATTACCTATGTTTCAATTCACTACAATAATTGAAACAATTTATTAATGGTTCATTAATTATATATCCGTTTTATAAGTTACAATTTCAACTTACTTTTAATTCCATTCATTTATTTAATGCTAATATTTAATAATAGTAACATTTTAATTACACCAAATTTGTAACCTTATAACATCAATTCTTATAAATAAAGAACTTCCTTTATCCATTTACTGAGGTTTACAATCGTTTATTTACATTGCTTCTCTTCCTATTGTATTAAATTTTTACTTTAATTAAAGGTTCAAATTGGCTACACTTAATTATACTATTAATTAACTGGAACTTAAGAACCAAATTCCGGGTTTAATTTTAAATCATTTAAAATAATAGATAGATATCTACACTTAACATATATATGCAATTATAATTAAAACGATAAATTAACAATTCTGCGGTAATTTTACTACAGTGGCCTTCCCACTTCGAAACTCGAAAATAAATGTCGATGATGCGTGCACTCATCACCGAAATTATTTTCCAGCGACAAAGAGGGTAGTACAGAAATTTTTCTTTTCAAAATTCCTTTTTAAAACAATTCTTTCAAATTACATCAAAATATTCATATCCAAAAATACTTCTAATAGTATTATAATTATATTCCAAAAATCAATTGAAAGAATTTCCAAACCCCGGAACTTAATTTCTAAATTCCCATTTCTTTTATTTTATTTTAAACCTTACCTCACTATTATTTATAATCTCATCACCTAACAACCAAATATATTGCAACCATTATAATCATTAAAATATTTACTTTATATATAGAAAATATAATAGGCAAAATTATTTCATTCACCTATATTAAAACAAATATTATGTCGGTCTATCCTATTAAGTGTTTAGAAATCCTTATCGATGTCACGGCGTCCCATGCACCAACCAGAATTTTTAAATACAAAACGGAACAGAGTAACACAATATTAAAATCTTTTTATAACACTAACAAATACGCTCTCTCATATATACACTCAGCGACTCCCATAGGGTATTACTACCCTATTAACAAAGAGTCAAACCCCACAAAGCCAAGGTTTATCGCTAAACCAAAGCTCTGATACCAACTGTAACATCCCGCCTTTTCGCACGATTTAAACAGACAAACATGTCGGTTCAAACCATACGTAAGGGCGGATTTTTATGGGGTAAATAAGAAAAACAGAGAAGAAAAAAACACAAAATAGAATCTCACAGCGGAAGGATAAAATATAATAATAAAATATACAGTTTATAAGCTGTTTTACAAAACTATTGATTATATTATACAATACATCTCAGAGTATACATACCATATGACAATGCAGCGGAAAAATATGAGTGTAGTGGAATATAATTTATAATAATAACAGAAATCTCCGTCTTCGTCCCCCAGAGCTAAAGTCTTTGATCCTGAAATGCTCGGACTGACCCGAGCGAATTTGAAAAGACAAAACACTTGAGTCAGAACTAAAAGATCTTATGTGAGTTAAATTAACAGAAATAAATATGAGTGCAGTAACTTAAGAGATGCTCGAGATTTACATCTCCTAAGGATCCGTTAAACTATTTACTATATAGTATATTGCGCTATTATAATAGTGTCTATTTGTAAAATAAACTTACTTTTTAATAGCGTTAAGGGGTTACCCATATATCCCTTAACACAGAATATATTCCCATAGTCTATACAGTACCGTAATCTCCCCCGTACTGGGCGTCGTCAGAGGGCACTCCATAGGTATGGTACAAAACAAAACTCGTAGCAAAGGCTCGGTATGGTAGGTGACAGGGCACAACTAGGCAATGCCAGGGTAGATATACCAATTGCTATCCGGGCTGGTGGAAACGCGTATCCGCAGTTACCGCCCATCTCGAACAAACTCCCCAAAATCAAAAATAGAAGTGGCCACTGAATCAATCCAAAGTCAAAGTATAATATCGAAGAGGAGCGTCCGATCAGAGGTATGACCTCATTGGCCCGAGAATCACTCCTGTTTTAGCCACCTTATGCCAACTCACGGGAGTCGGGTCCACATATTTACCTTACAGGAAACGTCGCCACCACCTACTTCATTCTGGAATCTCCACCGCGTACACGGTTAGTCAAAGTGGTTTTCGGTATCGACAGAGAGTATGTCCATATCCGATCCCGGTCTCTTTGCCAACCCATCGTTATTATAACACCGCGGTCATTTAAAAATAGTTTATACTTTAAAACCAGAATAAAATTTTCCATTTCAAAACTATGAATACGATATCAATTTAAACCCAAAACAATATGATATCATTTTATCTCAAATATAATTCTTTTCCAAAATCATGCTGGTTTAAAATTTAAAATATCTGGAAACCAAATATTTGAAATATACTTTCAAAGCATAATATTTCGAAATTCAAAATTTTAAAACCATAACTTCTAAAACTTGAATGGTTTGGATATTCAACGAATGTAAAATAAATGGTTTAACTTTAAAGTTACTTTGTAAAGAAAAATAATTTCCATGGCTTTTAAAATATATTTCTTTATTTAAAGTTTAAACCATAATTTAAATATCACTTCAAGTTCCAAAAACCCCTTCAATTTCTATATATATATCCATTTGGAGTATTAATATTTCAAAACTAAAGTTGGATTTTCTTCTTTCAACAATTAATATTCTATTATTTAGTCTTGAATATTCATATAAATTCCATAAATAAAACTCCAATTCCTACCAATTAAATATTTTCTCAAATTTACTTTATACTAGAATTTTCATTTTTAATTCATCTTGGAAAATCCAGTTATAAATATCATACCTTAAAATTTCCAAACTTAAACATATAAGATAAATTTCCAAATTCCATTTTCTCAATTTTTCATTTTTATTCAACAGGTTTATACACAACTTAATTTTCAAATTTTTAACTTCATATGTATATATCGAAGAATAATATTTTATAAAATATCAAAATCAAATTTTTATAAACCGTATCCCATCCAAACCATAGAAATCTCTTTAAAATAATTTATATATAGACCACGGTGCCTATATATAAAATTTTCTATCCTATGGTCAAGTGATACGGATATTTATCATTTCAATCCGCAATTTAAAAATAAAATTTTGCGGTTGTATATCATTTCAAACCACAATCCCGAATGAAACGAAAAATGCATGATAACTTGCAGTTTAATGATATAAAATAAAACATCCATTCATCAACATCATCCATCATCCAAATCACAATCATCATCCAATAATAATTCAATATCAATATATATCTGATAATATATATCAGGTAATAACTGGCGGTTATATTCAAAAATAAATTTAATCAACTATTAAACTAACAGTTTATATTTAGTAATAAATTTTATAACTGTTTACTAGCAGTTCCTATGCAAATAAATAAATTCTAACTGTCAATTAATATGCAATAGATAAAATAAATTAACAGTTAAATTAAATAACGCGATTTAGCAAATATGACGAACAAAACATGCCAAACAGTTATAAATAAACTTCTACTCATATCTAAAATAAATTTAACAAACATAAAAACTTTTAGAAGTTGTGAGTGGGTTAAAACACTCACCTTTTGTAAATCGAATTTAAATCCGATTTAAACCCAAAAATTCGATGGTTTCAGAATTTGTCCAAACCAGCGTCAACAGATCTGAAATTTAATTACGATCCCGACAAAAAAAATCTCGCGTGAAACGGAGTTTGTACGAGGAAGTTATGTCGAAAATTGCGATTGAAAACAGAATTAAATTACAAACAAAACCTACCCAAAATAAAATTTGCCACGTCACTTTTGAACCACGCTCATCTTCCTCCTGCATTTGGCACGCACGGCACCCAGCTCCAACCCAAAAACGCACGCACTCGCCACCGTTGACCGCCGAAAGCTTCCACCACGGCCCCCTTCACGACGTGCCGCTACCACCTATGAGATCCCCATCTCCCCCACTACCGGCCGACACCCCCCTCGGCACCCCAGGTCGCCGCCGCCGCCGCTCAAATTAACATGCCGAAACCCTAAATCGCAATTAGCCACCAATCCAGCCGTCAATTCACCGCAAAACTTACGTGGATGCACTCCTCTCGGCTATCTCCACAATACCCAGAAATAATTTCTCGATCCGACGAAGTTTGTCGCGGCGATGATGAACGACCGAAAATAAATTGCTTCGATTTGGACACCCAGAAACTCCAATCGAAAAACGGACAGTTCCAGCAGATCCGTATCGATGAAATCTATAACATATAATTTTTGTGAATTTTTCTGGAGACTTTTAAATTTTTAGCTTTTGATTTGGTTTGAAATTAGATCTGAAATTTGATTGAGGAAGAGAAAGAATGGAAGAAATGAACGTACAGCAAATGAGCATAGAATGGAGGCTAGGGTTTATCTCAGCCCATTTATAGACAAACAACAAAAGAATAGGTGGGCACTAATTTATAAACGTTCTAAATGGTAGTTGGCCCAAAAGGCCCGTTCTGACCCCGGAACAAAATTTGTTAAACCCGTATATCCAAATAGGTAATTTAAAATATTCTGAACGCGATGGAAAAGGTTTCACGTCAAAATTCGATCATATGAAGAAGTTATGATGAAAACAATATTTTCAAATTGATTTCAAATTGATTTCAATTAAATCGATTTCAATGTGTTTCGCGTTCGTACGATCAAATGACAAGTCCGATCGCTACGAAACTTGAAACCCTACAATAATTCACCGATACGGATCCGATGAAACTGGTTTCGTCGAAATCCGAGTCCGTGACCAAAATGGCTATTTTTATATTAATTAAATAATTTGATTAAATAAAATTTTATATTTTATATTCTAAAATTTACAATTTATCATCTTTATATTACTCAAACACTTACAATGATTTTACACAAAGTTAGATGTCAAATAAATGTTGATTCAATCATATGTTTCAGCGTAAATTCAATTTTTATTATATACATCAAATTAAAAATTTTACTTTCAATAATTACACTGAAATCACCATTCATTCTTTTTATTCAATTTATCATTTGATTGCAATTAACCTTTTATCATCAATTAAATTCCGATATATTTATAGACTATATTTTCCATTAATTGACTAAATTTATTTACGTAACATTAAATTTATATTTATTGCAATGATTTCAAATTTAACTGAAGGAACTAAGTATATAACTCAAAATAGTTGTTGTAAGACTCTCAATCCCTCATTAATTGTTATTAATTAAAGTTGAACATCAATAAATTTCGTTTATTAATTTTAACATTTTGCTATTCAGTAAATACATTAAATGGGTAAACATAACATTTGAATTAAAAATGCATTCCTCATGCATGCTTCATCTTATACAAATTTCCCTTTATTAGCTAAATCATGTTAACCAAACAAAATATATTTTATGAATGGTTAAATCTTCAATTGTCTCACATTAATCCTAAATCACCGACTTAAAATTTATTTATAATTACTAGATTTGCATTGATTACATCAATTTGAAATTTAATACGTATTATTTCTCAAATGAAATAAATCTTTGGATTTAAATTCCCAAATTCACAAATTAAGTCTTACCATAAATCTATGCTTTTATTATTCTACGTTTACACTCTCGTTACTCTTTAATTAATCACCAAGTAACGTTATCGTAAATCAACATAAATTAATATATTAAATCCTTATATTTATTTCTATATATCCTATTTGTTCCAACTTCACTTATTAATGCTATCCCCTTATTTTGGTTACTACTCATCAACTTGCTAAAACCTTACTACCTCAGTTTTTTGTTATTGTAAACCTTAAACAATTTCATCAAAATTAAATATATATTCCAAATTAAATCACCCATTTCACCATGCCACTTAATTAGGAAATTTATTCTAATTGTTATCATAACTAAGTCCTACATTTGAATAAATTTATTAAATTTGAATGTTCATTAAGGTTTATACATTACCAACTTGTACTGATTTTATACGATCGCTATTTACTTTATATTTCATTACTATTCAACATATATTTATTCATAAATCAAATTCAATATTAATTCTTCTTTCCTAGTATACATTTACATACATTCATTTCACTCCATTCATGCATTGAAATTTATATATTAACTAATACCAACGTTATTATCATTAATTTCAAATTGGATTCCCAATTTTATTCAATACATTGAATAAATAACATATGTGTTAATCAAATCCTTACGTTTGTTTTTTCTCATATTCCATAGAATCAAAACATACATTTAAATGATTTTATTGAATTGGAATTTCATTCAAGTCATATGTTATTAACCTGCACTAATATGATTCCTAAATTTATTCCAACTACCTTTTCATTCTTTTATTGCATTAGACCAATTTAATATTTTCATAAATTTCTCACACTAAATTTTTATACAGGAAATACTTTTCACTACTTAAATTCATTTGAATTAGCTTCGAATTCTATAAGCAGGTTTTAATTTATTTTATTTTTCTACTAAATTCAATTACAAACTTATTAATTTAACCAAATTAAAACCATGAAATTTACGGGTCGTTACAGTACGAGCTGAGTCTCATCGTTCAAGGATGATCATTCATCTCGATGGATACAAAATTACCATGATATGAAGAGTCTTCTGTTGGCCAAGAATGAAGAAGCATGTGGTGGAGGATGTAGCTCGATGTACGACTTGCTAGAGGGTAAAGGTAAAGCAGAAGAAGCCACGAAGATTGTTGTGGACATTGGATATTCTTTAGTGGAAGTGGAAGAGCATTTCTATTGATTTCATCGATAGGTTACCGAGAAGTAGAAGAAGGAATAAGAGTATTTGGGTCATAGTCGATCGGCTAACCGAATGCACTCATTTTATTTCGATTAGGAGTGTGGGGATGAAGACATCTTTAGCGACTCTATACCTGAGAGAGATCATTAGGTTACATGCAGTTCCTATTAGCATCATTGGCGATCGAGATCTGCTTTGCTCTAGCGAATTTTAGAGGAGCCTACGGTAGGATTTAGGCACCGAGTTGAGCTTGAATACCACTTATCATCCAAAGATGGTCGGACAGACGAAGAGAGTGAATCAAGTATTGGATGATTTACATTGGATGTGCATCTTGGATTTTGGAGACTCTTGAGAGGATCACTTGCAATTGGTGGAGTTTATCTATAATAACAACAACTATCAGGAGATTACTGGGACGATGCCATTTGAGACGTTATACAAGAGACCGTGTAGATAACCATCGTGTTGGCGGAACACTATAAATAGGATTATTCTTAAGACAGATATGGTGAGGGAGACGTCGGAGAAAGTACACTTGATCCGTAGAAGAATGAAAACGAGCAGGATAGGTAGAAATCTTATGCTGACAGGAGGCTTACAGAGTTAGAGTTCACAATTGATGACTTGGCATTTGTGAAGGTTTCGCCACTTAGGCACATTACGATATTTGGTAGCTCGAGGAAGCTAGTACCGAGGTTTGTAGGATCTTTCTTGATTACTAGTAGGATAAGGAAGTTGGCATATATACTGAAGCTTCTTGAGAAGTTGGCGAGAGTCCGTGACGTTTTCCAGTGTCACACTTGCGTAAATACTTGCATGATTCGGCTACCATAGTCGAGTCGTGTCAATTAGAGGAGATGGAGCTAGAGAAGGAGTCACTTGTTGGCATGCACCCACTTTAGTTCTCGATCATAGTATAAAGCAACATCACAACAAAGAAAATAAACTTGTTAAGGTCCAATGGGGAGACAATTCAGTAGAGAGTATATGGGAGCCCGAGGAGAAGATTCGAACTACCAAACCACAACTCTTTTCTGGTGTGCTTCCAGTTTAAATCTAATAAGTATATGTTACTTATGCACTAGGACTTAACTTGGTATATCCCTTAGGAAGAGACCACTAGATGGTATGAATGGTTATGAACGTGTCAGTAGGACATGTTATGGATGATGGGTGCTAGTAGATGTATTATTTGTATTATTTCTTTCACACATTTAGGAAAGTACACACTCACATCATCTCTTGTTATTTGTTTTCTCTTGTTGAGTATTATGCATATTGATTGAATGATTGTGCATACATGTGGAATTGCAAATACATTTATGTAGGATGTTGCACACATCTTAGATACATGGCACGAGCACTTGCATGACATGAGTCCACTAGATCAGGAGATCGCCTACTCTTTGCATCAGTATAAGTTCACGTGCATTTCACACTTGCATATACATATACTACATTAGAAATTTACTAAGGACAGTGATTGCCTGTGAATGATGGATAAATAGATGGTTGTAGCTATTGATTGTTGCATGTACAAGTTACATTTTTCCGTCCTTTGAGATTTCAGGGACAAAATCCTTTAAGAGGGAAACATTGTAACATTCCAAAAATTTAATAAAAGAAATAAATTAAATACAACAAGGGAGAAAATAAAATTTTCACAAACTTTCAATTTGGGCTATAAAACTTGCACCATTACGTTCGTAGCAATTTTCAAGATAATTTTCATATATAACACTTTGAAATCGGAGTTACTATGGAGAACTTACGAATATTTTAAAGTTTACGAACAAAATAAATTAAAATATAAAAATTTACCTCATTAAAGCTGATCCCTAGGGTTGGCCAATCGACAATTAGTGGTCGACATGTCCCTATTAGCAATGGACCAGTTGAAATTGTAAATTGACAAATCTGAAGCGGCAAACGGTGTGGATTGAGCCAACTATTTTACTCAGTCGTGAAGTAATCCGTTGACATTTTGGAAGAAACCTAATATTCTCTAGGGTTAATCTAGCGCTCCAAGCTAATCTAAGACTCCTATAAATACAGAGCTAATCTAAACCCTAATTCATTACAAATTTCTAGCATACTAAAACTCAGTCAAAATCTCTTCTCCTTCGCTTATTAAATTTCTTCATAGTCAGAAATAAAAAGAAAGTAAAATGAATACAAGGAGATCATATCAAGGAAGGGTCGAGCAATCGAGTGTTGATTTCTAAAACAACACATACCTTAATGGGCCCAAATTTGTCTAAATCGAAACCCAAGTCCATTAAGGTATGGATCGTTGGTTTCGGTAACCTGTAATAAATACGAGCATCTCTAATATAAACTCATGGCATGAATGAGAAATATAATAGAACATACGTAGTGCCTAAGGATGCTACCTCAGAATATTCGTCCTTGGATATTTAATTGTCTTGTCAGGGCGGAGCATGGATAACAAGACTTCACCATCTACAGTTATCGTCTTGCTCTATAATCCAGTCCTTTTAATCCTATCTTGCGGGCTGTTATGAGGAGGGAGGGAGGGTCAAAACAATATTCTGATGATTGAAAAATTATATACTTTTCCCACCCCATTAATTTATGCCAATTGGTTTTCATTTTAATATTATGCCTATTATTTATGGCTAATCTGTCAAATCCTATGTGCATGTACATTATGCCTAACCTAACCTTTCCTAAGGTATTATTATGTGTATACATGTATATTCATTTGCATCTTAAAATTTCACTACCAAGAACCCCGACCAATTAATACTTCTTAAACAGGGAGGAGGCAATCCCCACAAGAGCTACTTAATAACTTAGTCCCTAAACCGCGCTCTCCATGACATAACTGCTAGTCAATCGATCCTAATTACAAAGACCGATGACATCTAGAAAAAGCTTTATAATAATTGTCATATTACTAACGCATCTCAACTCTACAATTTACCCTTAACTATAGGCCAAATGCCCTTACCAGTCCCGCATAACTACTGTCAATCATGTCTTAACAATGTAAGACATAGTATCCAAGCCCCTTAACACCTATCAATTGGAACTAGGTAGACTCTGACCGTTTGCTACACACATTTTAGGCAGATCCCTGTCATTTAGTACCTATCCCAAGGAGAATTTCCCTCTGATACTATCTAGCTGACATTGTACGGAATCTCATTAGGCTACTTAATAGTTCTTTATGGGAGAGGAGGACTCTAAAATAGCTACTTAATACTTCAAACCTGAACTAGACCCTTCCTGAGATATCCATTACCGTGCCTAACCGCTAACCTCGATCATTTAATACTTCCTAAATAGGGAGCAGGCGGATCCTATAATAGCTACCTAATACCTTCATCCCAGAAACATGTCCTACATCATATGCATATCCATTCCTCATGGGTCATATGGTTGGAAATGTCCCACGTCGCTAGTAAATATACACAACTGCCGGTTGCCTCTAGATGAAGGGCATACATCATTGTGTAACTCTGCTGATCTTGCATCCCAACCCACTAAAAAAAACCAATCACCCAAAGCCTAAGTGTTGGGCTAAGCCCACTAATCCATGCTTGTTTTAGATGTATAATTGAAGCCATATAATTTCCTAGTATGAAAATTATATTGCCTTTTATGTATATATTTAATAATATTAATACTTGCTTGTTTGCTATGTAATTATTCCTAATTTATGTTCTTAGGTTTTATTTTCATTGTAATGTCCAATAAATGTCTATTACCCATAATTGTTGACCATTAATGTTAAAATTGGACAGTCTCTAATCAATCCATATTTAATTCATTTGTCTATTTACCAATTTAGAAATCAATCCATTATGCCTATTCAGTTTCCCCATAAACGCCATATTAAATTCTCTAAGCAGTACCTATTTAATTCCTCTTTAACTCTTAATCAATTATAAATTTATTTCCCACTAAATCTACACTTAATGTCCATATATCCTAGTCCTAGAATTATTATACTGTTAACAATTAATACAGATATTTTCGTAAATTGCACTACATATATTATTATTATTATTATTATTATTATTATTAAACGTTAAGCGTGGTTATAATGTTTATTTATTTATTTATAATTCTAACTATTAATTTCTAAACTGGAACAATTTTTCATGTTTTTTAGCAAAGTTAGTCGGCTTTATAGTGGGTCGTGCCACTGTATGTAGATAAAGAATAGTTGACCTGTACATGCACAGAGAAGTTGATTAAAGTGGACAAGCCACTGACAAACTAAGGAACAGGAGATAGACAAATAGGCCTATGCTACTGCAAAAGAATTTGCCTATCCCCTCGAAGGGGAGGGAGGACAAGCACTACCATCATCCAACTCTATACTAGTAACATCAGCATACCCATAGAAAAGTAGAGCCAGGTTAGGAGCATATCCAACAGAAGCAGGAGAGTAAAAAAACTTTCTATCCCACTTAACATCATAGATCTTACTCTTGTTCACCTCGTCAATCTCACTCTCCCTAGTGAAGGCAAGGCCTTGTTCACCTCGCCAATTTTTCACGTTCTAATTTGTCAAAACTGCCTTTTCAAAAAGGATTACCATTATAACTTTCCATAAATTAACCAAAAGTGATATCTTTGCATTGTTTTGGAACTATAAGGAATTATTTCTTTTCTATTATTGAAATAGACAGTATAAACTGTGGAAAAGAGTAGAAATATCTTACACATATCCTTCTCCTTTTGATACGTGCTTTAATACATTTTAGAATTGGATAATTTACGAAAATTACAAGGAACCTGCTCTAAATAAATCAAAACGTAGAAATTACATTCCATGTCAACTAGGCAACCTAATTTACCATCCAATTGTAGAACGAGAATAAACAAACATTTTATAAATAATAAATATTTGGGACTAAATTCAAATTTCCAGATTATGTTGCACATCCTATTTCTATTCCAATTACCTATTCTGTTGAATGCATAGGCGATAATCCTATATTTTTTTAAGCCTACAATTCATTAGATCTCATTTTGGCATAATAATTAAATAAAATCCAACGATATAAATTTCAATGTTATAAATAAATTTTATAACTTACCACTCACCTTTTAAGCTTTCCAATCTTCAAATCCGAATCCATTCCTTTACTTGATTCATTTTCCTTTATAATTCAAAATTATATGTATAACAAGTCATACATACATACATACATATATATTATTAGAATTATAAATTTGAGAAGAGATTTATGTTTAAGCGGAATATAGATTTATAATTATAAAAATTACCTTTTTTCGTAGTATTGTTACGCTCCTTCTCTTCTTCTCTTTTTTTTTACCCTTCTCCAATTATATTTATATATAATATTTTATAATTTTTAGAAGTAGCAGAGAAGAGAAGATGACAAAGCTTTGCTACTTGAATAAAAAAATATGAGAAGAAAAGTGAGGGGTTGGACCTTTATTTATAGGCGCACGAATCAATCATATCCGTTAGATTAAAATATTAAATCCATGCTATTAGCCAAGTTTCAAAGCCTAGCCATCAAGTTCGAACTAGTCGACTGCTCCCCTATAGGCAATCAACCAGCCCAAGGAAGGTGTCGACTGTTGAGACCTCGTTTTTAATGTTATTTATTTCCTTTTTCGTTTTTATTTATTTTCACTCCAAAATCTTCAAACGCCGATAACTTTTTTGTTTGAGCTATGATCGTGAAATACCAAATATGAAAATTTTCTCAGAATATCACCACAAATACAATGGTACAAGTTTTGTGGCCAAATTCCAATGTTTTCTCAAATTTCATTTTTGGAGCATTATTAATTATCACTAATTTTATGGGGTTACAATTTTCGTATGAAGAACAAGAATAAAGCTTGAATTCGAGGTGAGTAGGAACATTTTTAATAAGTTGATTAATTGCAGTTAATTTTAGTTTAGACTATCTGATCTAGGATGTTAGTAAATAAATTGTAAATCATATTGTTTATATTTAGGATTCGATGACAAATTAAATCGATGCAAACTTGTTAAATAGTAATTAACCTATATTAAACCTCTTTTTAAATCAAATAAAAATCCTTATAATTTGTTTATGTAACTTGATATTATTAAATTAAACCTATGTGAACATAATTATTATAAATTAACATTGATTAGGAATTGGAAAAAATATATTTAAACCTAAAATGTAACAACCTACACCTTAATAGGCCCGAATTTTGATTGAATCGAAATCCAACTTCATTAGGGCACATATCATTGGTTTTTGTAACCTATAAATAACACAAGTATATCAATGTGCGATAAATGTAAAATCACAACAGAGATGCAAAAATATAATAAAGTATACATATTGAATAAGGATGCTATCTCGAAATACATGCCTTGGATATTTAATTGCCTTATCAGTTCCGAGCAAGAACAAAAAGACTTCACTATCTATAGTTTCCGTCTTGCTCCGGTAGCCTGTCCTTCTAAACCTAACTTTTGGGTTGTTACATGGAAACTATGTCCTTACTGAAATTTTGCTGATGTTAAAAACGATGAATATTAAACGATACCTAAGGTATAGTGTTTGACTATGGGCATTCTGAAGTACATATTGCAAACTGAAATTTCATTAACTAAAAATGAACATTATATATTATGTAGGGTAAGCGAGTTTTAATAATCGTTCATCAATTTAATCCAGAAAGTTAAAATACATGAGTGAAGATGATACTCGTTGATGAGATTTTTTGTCTCACTATACCAACTTAATTATAAAGTAATCACGGTGCTAAATGCTTCCGCAATCAAGACTCAACAAACTTGATTGGTATCAAATTTTCCTTGGAAATGAAGTAGTTGTGTCATTTAAGCTTGCACAATTATGTAGATGCACTTTAACTATTTGTTAAAATGTCAATATCAATTACCTATCAGTTTATTCAACATTAACCAAAATCTAGTGCTTAAAATAGGGTAAATAAATGCAGAAAAAGCAAAGGACATAAAAATATACGTGGTTCGGGTGTCAAAGAATCTTACATCTACGATCAATACTTTTCTTCTTATATACTTCTTAGTATAAACTTTAGTGCCATAGAGTACAAAATTTGAGTATCTGATTCAGAGAAAACTATTAGAAAAATTTTCCATTTTCTTTTTTTGCTATAATGCTTTCTCGTTTATAGTAAGATAAATGATATCACAAGGATTGCTGACATTATCTTTTTTTGATCCACCTCTAACATTGAGTTTTGCCATGAGTTGTTTATCCTTGTGCTTAACCAACCGTGCATGGATTTCCGACAAGGACCTAGGCGGGATGATTTATTATAGGTGAGAATTCGAATTTGGCTATAGACGAGAGTTTTGAATTTGGTTTTAGATGAGATATTTGAATATCATTCGTGGAGTTAGCTGTTTGGGCTACATGCTAGTTAAAAGAATATGAGCAAAGTCTCTTTCACGCGATTTGCTTCTGAAATGCTTGTTGATGTCAGTAATAAAATGACCCAGATGCATGCTGTTAGAATTGTTCATCCCCAGTTTAGATTTGATTTGATTCCAAATGAAGTAGCTGTAATTGCATTCAAAAAATAAATGAGACACATTTTCATTCAATAAATTACATAGGGAACAGAGAGAGGTATTATTTCGGCCCCATTTATTGATAATTTCCGAAGTTGGCAATCTGTTGTTAATCGCAAAATATGTGCAGATAGCCATCTTTGGATTATTTACTCTGTTCCATATGCAATTATACCACTCTACAGAATGATGTTTGTTTCTAATGTGCTCCCAAGTTCTTTTAAAGGAGAACTTACCATTGCTGCTAGCTAACCATTCCCAATAATCACTATCAGCATCATGATCTAATTGAATATTATTAATAGAAATTTTGTGAGGATTTGTGATAGGATGCAATTGAGGCTGCCATTGATTATTATTAATGATGATATTAACACTAGCATTAGCTTCACCACATATAGCAAGAGTGTCCCAACCAACCTTGTTAATAAAAGATTCATTTTGAAACCAGGGGTCAAACCAAAAGCTAGTTTCATGCCCAGCTTTAAATTTCCTTTGAATTAAAGATTTACCTAACTCTCTGCATTTTAAAATTTGAGTCCAAGTGTTGGATTGATTACACTTAGGTAAAGTAGTCCAAAAGTTTTCATTTTTGAGGTATTTGAAAGACATCCATTTTGACCATAAAGAATCTCCACTTATAAATCTCCAAAAAAGCTTTAATTGGCAAGTTAAATAAAGATCATTAAGGTTTCTGATACCAAGCCCACCTTCTTTTTTGGGTTTACAAACTTTATCCCAACTGACTTTATGGTATTTACCTCTCCAAAGAAAATCAGCACACCTACTTTCAATTTTTTTAATAGTAGCAATAGGGATGTGATGTGTTTGAAACCAGTATAGAATAATGGCATACACCACAGTTTTAATTAACTCAATTCTACCAGCAATAGATAGAAGTTTGCATGACCAAGTTTCCATTCTGTTCTGAATATTTTCAATCAGATATGAGCAATCATTGTCTTTGATTTGATTAGCAGATAGAGGAAGCCCTAAATATTTAATAGGAAGATTACCTTCACTTACATTGAGAACATCTAAGACTTCCTTTTTGTACCTGCAATATTTGCTGAAATATGTCTTTGTTTTAAATTCATTAATTTTCAGACCAGCATATTTGAACATAAGCCCAAAAATCTCACTAATGGCCTCTGCATTGTTTTTGTTAGCTTTAGAGAACACCATAAGATCATCAGCATAAATCAGGTGAGTAATAGTTGGTTGCACTCTATTTATTGGAGAAATATTGTTTTTAATAGTTTCAATATCAATAAGAATAGAAAAATATTCCATAGCTAATGTAAAAAGATAGGGAGAAAGAGGGTCTCCCTGTCTGATACCCCTATTACTCTTAATGAAACCCTCAGGTTTACCATGAAATAATATAGAGAAGGTGGGTGTATTAATGCATTCAAAAATTAATTTACAGAACTTCTCAGGAAAATTCATGCATTTCATAATATGGATGATAAAATTTCTGTTAACTTTGTCATATGCCTTTTGGAGATCAACTTTTAGACACATATTATCCCCTTTTCTATTATTGAAGTTTCTAACCATTTCATGTGCCAGCAAAGAATTTTCATGAATAAGCCTACCTGGAATGTAAGCACACTGGTTTTCAGAAATTAAAAAGGGGAGAAACAATTTTATTCTATTACTTAAAATGGTAGAAATGATTTTATAGACAAAATTGCAGCAAGAGATTGGTCTGTAATCCTCAATACAAGAAGGATTCTTGTTTTTAGGAATTAATGTAATGAAGGTATGATTGAAACTTTTAAGTAATTTACCTTCATTCATAAATTCATTAACAACTTTAGAGATATGATCTTTGATGTTGTCCCAATGAATTTTGAAAAATTTTGCATTGAATCCATCTGGGCCAGGACTTTTGTTGTCACCAGCATTAAAAATAATAGCTTTTATATCATCTATACTAACAGGAGCTAAGAGGATATCAGCAGCATTATCATTTAACACTTGCTTACAAACAATATCAGGAAAATTAATATCATTAGATTCAGTGAAGTATAGCTGAGAATAGTAATTAATAGCTTCATTGACAATCTTATCAAATTCATTTATGCATTCACCCTTGCTGTTAATGATTTTACCTATATTGTTAATATGCCTTCTACTGCTCATTTTAGCATGAAAAAATTTGGTGCATTCATCACCCATAGTAAGCCAGTCAACTTTAGCTTTTTGCTTGTAATTGACAGTGTTTTTATGAAGTTCTTGTGAAAGCTTAGCTTGATTAGAAAAGAATTTATCAATAATATCAGCATTACCAGGGTTTTCATCAGCTAACTTTTGTAGAAATTTTCCATCTTCTCTAAATTTGTTTAAACAGTCATTCTCATTGAAATTATTCTTATTCCAGTTTTTGATTTTATGTTTTGCATTTTTAAGAAAATTGCTGAATTGGGCTTGATAAGAACCATTGTTAGGAAATGTAAAACAATCTTTAATCATATCATTATAATCACTGTTTAAGACCCAGCCATTTTTAAATCTAAAAGGAGCAGCTTTAAGATTATTATTAACTTGGTTTTGGAAAAAACTTAGTAACAAAGGAGTATGATCACTTGTGTTTTGCTCAATAGAGTAACAACAAAATTTTGGAAAAGTAATACAAAACTTTTCATTAATTAAGACTCTATCAAGTTTGCAATGGATATTTTTCTCCTTTCCAGATATCCAAGTGTATTTATTACCATTTATATTAGGTTCAATAAGCCCAGATTCAAGTAAAAATTTATTAATTCTTTCAAGCTTGCTATGGGGGATTTTATTACCACCAAATTTTTCATTGACATGGAAAACAGTATTAAAATCACCTAATATAATCCAAGGGAAATCATAACTTTGACTAAGGGATTTTAATCTATACCATAAACTATTTCTTTCATTCTCAAAATTGCTGCCATAAATATTGGTAATTTGAAGTGAGAAATCACCAACATTTTTGAAGTTACAGTCTATATATTGAATATCCTTATTGCAATTGACCAAAGTCCAAATATTAGTATCCCATATGACAAGGATCCTACCTTTACTACCACAGTCATTATTGTTTGTAGATTTCCAATTATTGGATAGCTTAAAACAAAATTTCTCAGTATTAGAATCATCCATCTTATTTTCTATGAGAGCAATTATAGATGGTTTATATATACTAATCATATTTAATATGTCAGTTTGTTTAGCTGGGGAATTCATACCCCTAACATTCCAGGCCATAATAGACATAATTAAAAAAACTGATAAAATAAAAAAATAAAAAAATTAACAGGTGTTTCAGATTGAACCTGATACACTGCTACCCTTCCCCTTCTTCTTTTTCTCTGAGCTTTTAGCTTTAAGCCTTGTGGTCATTTCATTCCAATCTGGATTGATTGATATGTATTTTTGTCCAAAAGCTTTCTTCTCTTTATTAGTATTCTTATATTTACCGCTAGCTTTAGTCTTTGGGATATGTAATTCAGATATGTCAAATTGTCTTTCAGGTTCCTCCATAACGTTATCAGACATTGAAGCAATATAACTTTCTGGGATTTGAATTCGAGAGATATCAAACTCCTCAGCATTGCGGGGCAAAGTTGAGTGGATGCCACCATTGTCCTCAACTTCTGCAGCAGTTTCTGATGGAGATTCACTCTCCATATTACGTACTGAATTCTGATTTGAGCTCGAATGCAATGTTTTATTTGTTTCTGTTTCAAGATTATCTGTAACTAAACATAACTCTGAAATGGGAGGGATTTCAGAGTTAAAGACCTCTTTGTTCTTGATACCCTCCATAGATCTGCACTGTAAACTGTCTTTTGAATTTTCTTTTTTGTCTTCAGTATGATGACCTTCCAAGGCAGGGATCTGATCATCTTGATCAGTGAGCAAATGCGGTGTTATTTCTCGATTGAAGATGATACCTTTCTGGTTGATTCGATCATTGTTCTTTTGAGTTCTTGAATCCTTTACAGTCTCTTCATTGTGATGCATTTCTTGGATTGTAGTATCTGTATTATTTTCTTGATCTATGCCCATTTCTTTATTTTGATTTTGAGCTTTGGGTATCCACCTTGGAACAGAGACACATTGCTCTCTAATGTGTCCAAAGCATTTACAGATACTGCACTTAGGTGGAATCCATTCATATTCAATTTTTTGGGTGATATTTTCTCCATTATATAATGTAAGATTTATTTCTTGAGGAAGTTCATCATTTGCAGAAACCTCCACCAGAAGACGAGCGTAATTCAATCTCGTTTTCAAGGTTGTAGCTGCATCCATCTTTATGGGTTTTCCAATAATGCTTGCCATAACGCTGAACGCTTCACGATCCCATAATTTGAGATTGACATTGGGTAATTTTACCCAGATCGGCATTGTACTGAGGAGATCCCTATCCATCTTTAGGGACGCAGACCATCTTCTCATTATGATGAGTTTTCCATTATAAAAATAAGGGCCATTTTGAATGATTGAATTGCAATCTTGAGCTTCTTTAAATTTTACAATGAAGAATCCATTTTCTCTGGTAAAAATATCGAATTCTCCAACAGGTTTCCAAACCCGTTGAATGTATGCTTTGAAAAACATATAATACGGTTTGGTTCCAACAACATAAACCAAAACAGAATTGCTCCAGCAATCAATAGCTCTTTTGCATGTTGATTCATTAATAAGACCATATTTCTTGCTATTGATTGTTATAGGAGCGATGGTTTCAAGATTGCATTCATCATCATTTGGCTCTTTAGATTGCTCAGAAACGATTTCAGCCCAAGATTTTTGTCCCTGTGCTTTATTCAAAGAGAAACTAGTGGGTTGCCGAGGTTGATACACATGATTTCTCAAACTCTGAGAAGGGATGGTCGACTTCTGACCATCTGTCTTCATTATTTCCGTCTGATTACCCTTTAGATTTCTCTGATAGCCAGGTTGATATGGTTGACGTTTCTTTTGTGATCTTGATTGAACTAATTGGAAACCATCTTTATCTATGATGATTCCATTGTTTGATTCTCTGATGTGAGATTCAGGTGGTCTGTTTTGATGTCTTGAGAGAGAAAGATGAGAGAGATTTCTGTGGGGAGAGAGATTTTCCCCCATGGCAATATATCCAGATAAATCCACTTTGTTTTTAGCCAACGTTCATTGTCATCATTAATATCCAATTGTCGTTAATTTTGTACCGCGCGAATTATAGAGCTGAGACTCTTTTAACAAACCGAAATATGTTTTTCCTCTTCTTCTCCCTTTTTTCACTTACTCAAGAACTTTTACTCCAAGCATCAAAGTTTACATTTATTCAACCCTCTTCTTTTGATCGCATATTGTTTGACAATCGAGTTGGATCTTATATTTTATTCTCTCATCTCATCATTTTTTTATTTTTTATATATTTAGATACATATACATACACTCAAACTATTTGGTGAAAATGTTTACACGGTCGACTATTTAATAGGATGATTATGAATTGAATTAGTTTTTTACAGATTTGATATTGGATTTTTTTCTTCCTTTGTTATTTATTTTTTGTGTAATCGTCTTATCATTTTTGTTTCATATTCCCTTTCCCCCTTTATTTAGTTGTTCATGGCTACTGATGACCCTCCTAGCACTTCTAGTCGGAATCCAGTCCCTTTCGTTGAATTGTCTTCGACTATCTGCAAAGAAAGTCAAGTAGAGGGGATTTTGAGTCACTTTGAAAATATCGATTATGTATTTAGGAGATTCTCAAACCCTTCTGGATGAATTCTTTTTCCCCAAGAAGGGTTCATTTCTGTATCTTCCAAACACATAGATGTGGGCTTAATCTTTCTCCTTATCCTATCATCAAAGACTGGTTAGCTGCTGTGGGTTTATTCCCCATCTAATTGGCTCATTTTTCCTATTTTCTTCTAACCTACACTTACATCTTATATGCCAATCTTTTTTTGTGCCTACTAGCCGAGAGTTACTTTTCTTATACTGAATCATAGGATGTTACTTTGAGAAGCAATGGTTTTCATTATATTCAAGTTATGAAACCTCTCTTCTTCGTTTCTTCCCAAAAAATACAGAGGCATGCGACCAGGTTTTCTATATTTCTAACCATGATTTCTTTATTCCTACCTTCCAACCCCCTGGTATCATTTTTATCATCTCCTCTCCACTTCTACTATCCTCTTTCCTGCATTCACTTGTAAGTACTTTTTCTTTAGCTAATCGCCTAGAGTTCTCCAGCGTCAATCATCATTTTCAACGCGTAGAGAAAATGCACTTGGGCTTGGCAAAAACATACAGAAATGCTCTAACATTTTGCTGAATCATTACTGTGCAGGTATGTTTTCCTAGGCCAACATCATTTTTGCATTCGGAGTTTGTTTATGCTTTCGATACTGCAATGCCTCACTATATATTTTTCATTTATGTACACATATGTGTTGTGATTCATGCATACATTTATATATGTCTGAGTGACTATTGTTTTTATTTTGATTATTTACTCTTTGTCATCACATGTGCTTAAACATACTTAGATGCATCGTAGTTAAAATTTCTTAAGTACAATGTCTAAAATACTTGATGCTTTTAAGTCGAAGAAAGCTGGCAGCAAAACAAAGAGAAAAAAGGGCAAAAAGGATGATACTACTTCACTAGATAATGGGAGCAAATCCCTTAAGAGTTGATCTTCTTCCCCCTCCCCCTCCACCTATGCCCTCTTCCACTACTTCTACAATTTCTGTTTCTTACCTCTCCTGGAAGGCGATGCTGCTTTTGCCTTGGGTAAATAATGGGATTTCTCATGACTGATGATGTTTTTGTTCTCACCGCTACTCCTCCATCGCCACTACTTCTAGCTCTAGGGTTGCTTATTGCGAAGTCTTCCAAAGTTTACATAGGAGCTTGTCCCATATAATAATTTACTTTGACCTTACTTATTACGTATGTTTATGAGAAATTTTATATTTCTACTTCACCGTCATTTTTGTTTTTTAATATTTGCAGGGATACCACCTAGCCATAGAGTTGCATCCAGACCCGGCCACATGGCAAGGCTACCAAGACTAATGTCTAGGCAATATATCTCGTATGGGAAACTATATAACGATAGGTACAACGATGTTATAGTATAATTATTTTAAAACAAATTGTCAGTTAGATTAATACCTGAGAAACATATAAAGTTCAATACTTTAACTGTTATGTACTTTGTATGTCTTATAGGGGCAACCTCTAAACCAGTTTTTGATATACTATGTATACTAATTCAGGAATAGGTTTGTAAGTATTTCATGTAAACAATTTACATGCTAGATAAAAGTAGCTCAATTAATATTTGGCTAGGGCAACACAAGACTGTGGGCCAGCCTTGGTTGCATCGTCGAGCTATGCCTCTAAGCCTATGTTGGTTAGTGCTCTGGTCGAGGTTCTAAATCTGTAAGGGGATTTGAATGCTGCCACTCTTGATAATGAAGCTTGAGGCAGGAGAGTGGAAGATTATAAGAAGCAACGTGTGGAGCTAAATAAAATTGTTAAAGAGATGGAGTTGCGTACCATAAAGACTGAGGATAGTTTATTGAGGCACAGGATAAAGATGTAGGGCTGGGGTTGAGTATGAAGTGGTTGGAAAGAAAATTGTCTAGGATGAGAAGGGATGTCGATTCTATGCATTCGATATTCTCTGTTAAATATATATGCAAGTCAAGAGGCAATTTTTTAAGGAGCATCTTGATCATGCTAATGTAGAGGTGAGCCTGGAGTATTTAAATCAAGGTTCAAAATTCCGTTTTCCGTTTCCGTTCCGGCCATTGGTAATTTTAAAATTTCCGGTTCCGTTTCGGAAATTCCGAAATTTCCGCTTTAATTCCGGTTTTCTAGTTCCGGTACTTTTTTGCTTTAATTTGCTATATATGCTAATAAATATCCAATACTGTAATAAATTTCTAGTACATTTTTTACATTACATATACAATACACACTTTAATTAAAAATCCAGTGTG
This sequence comes from Allium cepa, assembly GCA_030765085.1. Classification (NCBI taxonomy): domain Eukaryota; kingdom Viridiplantae; phylum Streptophyta; class Magnoliopsida; order Asparagales; family Amaryllidaceae; genus Allium; species Allium cepa. The sequence goes on from CM060929.1 coordinate 218,829,406, forward strand.
TACGATTCTGTATTTTTCATTTGAGATTTTAAAACTTTGATTAATTTTGAAAATTTTGAATTTTTTATTATGATTCGATGTAAATTAACAAAAGTATAACAACTTTTTATGAAACTATATGATTTCTTCTCCATTTATTTTTTGTCCTCATTAATTTGTTTTCTTTTTTTAATTATAATATATTTATTGTATTTATTTAATTTTTTATAAGTTTTTTTCAATATTTGAAAATCAAATCCGGAATTTAGACCGGAACCGGAATTTTGACCGGATTCCGTTCCGGTTATGAGCGGAACCGGAACGGAATCACCGGAATAACCGGAATTCCGCCGGAATTTCGAACCATGATTTAAATGATCATTTGCTCATCAAGTCTGCTCAAGACCACTGCCATTCCTCATGGGTTAAGGAACGCAATTATGCCATTGCTTCTCCATTAGTCTATATTTAGTAGTTATAAGGTGATTTTGACTCTAAGGATAGTTCTCCTGCAGTGCATGACACTAGTTCTGGTCATACCACCCAGGCCCTCCACTCTGATGAAGTATATGAAATTCAGTTATACTCTCTTCTTCTCATTTTCTTTTTTCGCTTCATGAGGTTTATATTAATATATATTTAACATTACTATATTTTTAGGTTTTGCTATGGTTGTATTTTGTGCACTCCTTACCATAACTAATGAATTTGGAGTTGGGCTCATACATTTTGAGTTTAATTTTGTTATTGAGCGTTATCTTTAAGATTTATTAATGCATTTATTATCCATGGGCAAAAAATGATTTTTTTTTTAAAGAATCCATACTTTTCTCCTCTTAGGTAGGAAGCCTAAGTAGTGCTAGACCCCATTTTCTAAAGCCATTCGATGAAGATAGTTTAGTTCGATATTTAAAAGGATATGTTGAGCATTTAGAAAACTAGTCATTGAAAGAATTTCAAGGAAAGCTACTCTCACATGTAGAAGGAACACTAAACTTGAGATGACTACTGCATAACTAAAGAGGGAATCCTAATGACTCGTTTTCAAAATTACATAAGTTATTCACGAGAGAGATGCACTTTGCGACTTTGTACTGAGCAAATGGGGTCCTTCTTTAAAGGATGAAATGCTTCCTTTTTGGCATCCTCATTTTTGTTTTTTTTTTTGAAAATAGACTAAGTCGTGGATAGTTTTAATGATACGAATGATTTGTTTTGCATGACATTATATATTTAACAATACTATCTTAGTTTTTTCATTCTTTTATATCGCTTTAGTAGGTGTTTTCTTACTTATTCTTATTAAATTATTTAATCTCTCATGTGATGCATAGCTGGGCGTTCACCTGACCAATGACCCAACTTTAGTTAGTGTTTTCGAGGTGCACGAAAACGTTGGTGGCGAGTCAGAGCTTATAGATGATGATTCTATCAGATTTAATTTTGAGAAACAAAGGATTTTTGTTGATATCAAGAACTTAATGCATGAGCTTCAAGAGGCAAAGGAAGCTTTATTTTGCCAACATAATTGCATACCAAGAAGCGGACATACTTGATTGTTGCAAACGAAAAAATATAGAGGCTGAAGACTAAGCTGAAATCCTCATAGGAGAAAGTGGCTGACAAAGAGAAATTATTAAAAGAAGCATAAAGGTTGTATGCTACCTCTTATGAAGATGAGATCAAAAAACTTGAGAATACTGTTGATGAGCTGTCCCCCAAAGTTTCCATGCAACTAGATAAAGAAGAGAATCCCTCTACCTATTTTTCTTCGCCTAAAATGTCTGATCTATTTCAATTCCTCCATCCCCTCTTGGGTTGGATAGTGGAGTGGGGCTTTGAATGGAAATGGGAAGGTACATTCTACTATCAAACCAAGGTCGATTAATTGCAGGATGCTTATGAAAAGAGATTGGAAGGCTCCAAGAAAAAAATAAAGTAGAAGGGTGACCAACTGCATCTAAGTTATTTGGTGCATTTTAAAAAAAGACTAACAAAAACGGAAGTATTGGATGACTTGGACAGCATGCGACGAATTTCTATAGAGCATATAAATGAATTTAAAGACCAAGCCTATCGGTCAGCTCTCCTTGCACAACCTTTAATTTTAGCTGTTTCATATCCTCGGTCATTCTTTCATATAATTGTCAACTCCACATAACCCGACTTAGTCGAGAAACTTCAAGGGTAGAGGGCTAAGCATGTTATGGCCGACATAATTGAGCAATGTGCGATCGGCGTTTTTAATCATTTCTTGCCAAAACTTGACTTGAATTTTTTATATAACCATATGTTTTTAAGAAGGAAGATATAGGGAACCTTTGGACTAATGCTAAGTATGATTCAAGGCCTCCGATTATTTATGCACCTTGGCATTCTTCAGTCATCCTAACTGAGATACCTCCTGGCCTAAAACTCTCATAAAAGAAGGATCCTCCTTTCAGCGGAAGACTAGGGTGTACATCAGTATCTTATGGGTTTTAACCAAAAATATCTATATCGTTGATGTTATTTTTTCTTTTTTATATCTGATATTTCATGATGACTTATGAAGAGATTTAGTAGAGAGTAAAGAATTGTGTGTTTATATCTTGAGCTTTATGTAGATACTTTCGTGATTTCTTCACTTGTACTTGTGAGTTGCTTTATCCAGACCTTCTTGCAACTCCTAATTCTGCATATGAAGTGTTAACGTTTGTGTTTTGTCATCCGATTGGCATGATCTGCTTCATTTATGGTGCAGATTATTGTGTTTTTTGACTGGGAGGTTAGGTTATGTATTTACAACTCTTTTGTATTCAAGCTATGATTTTTCGATACTGGTACGAGTAGTCCAATATCCCTAGGTCAAGTACAGTATTGGTTGAAAAGCCAAGTTATGTCATTGTAACTCAAGTTTGGTTTGTAAGTAAATAACATTAACAAATAGATTTTTATGCTAGTTCAGCCATTTGATATCCATACATCTAGTTTCTTCTCTTACTTAACTTTCATAGCTACAACTTTGCATATTACATTCTGCTACCAAAGATATATTAAACAAAGTAAGGTTGGACGTGTTCCAAACACCATGTCCTTGAGAAAAGTTTCTCATTTAGTTTGAAGTGGCGGTATGCACCATTTAAAAGTGTCGACAACTAATATAGGTCATTCCTAATTATGTCCAAGTGCACCATCGGTTAGGTTTTTAGTGTTAACCATTACCTTCCTTAGAACAAGATCCCTTCAGTGAAACTTCCTCTCTTTGGGTAATCTGTTATAACCTTTTACCATTCTCTTTCTATGAACTACGAACCTGGCTACTGCTTCATCTCTTCTTCTTGAAACCTAGTGCAGCTTCCTTAAGGTGTAAATTCTACTCAGCTATATATGATAAACGCCGATGTGATGGAACATCTACTTCAACTAGGAGCATGAATTTATAACCACATGTTAAAGAGAATAGGGTATGTCTAGAAGGTGACCTAGTTGATGTTTTATATGCCTAAAGGACCAACAGTAACTCTTTTGCCTATTTTCATTTAGCCTTCATGAGCCTTTTCTTGAGAAACATTTTTATTATTTTATTTGATGCCTCGACCTGTCCATTTGCTTGACGGTAAGAAATCGAAGAGAAACTTTTGACTATGCCATTTTCTCGTGAAAGTCGAAAAATTGTTTGCTTTTGAACTAAGTGCCACTGTCAAATATTATTTTGTGTAGGCCCCCAAACCCCGTGATGATATTTCTAACCACAAAGGTGTTAATACCTCAGTTATTGATTTTGATGATAACAACCTTAATAAACAATATTACATTTATATAAAATATGGATCCTAATGTCTTGCCAAGTTATATAGTATACAGTGCATGATATTATAGAGGCGTTTAATCGAAGACTATATAGATAAAGACTTAAAAATGAACACGAAGACTCATGAGTATAAAGACCAAGATATGAAGCTCTCAAGACTACATACAATATATAGAGTCATAGAATATTGTTAAAGTCCTTGGTAGCAATCTTTAATCTCTATTTCCCATTTTCTCATTCTTTATTTTTAAAACAAAATATATTTTTAAAATATATTTAAAATATTTTATAAAAGTTTTTCAAAGTTTAGAATGTTTGCAAACAATGTCTAAATTATTTTACAAAGTATCAACATATTTTAAAAAGCATAAGGTTGTCAAAAACATATTAAATAAAAGAATTTTCAAAATATACATGGGTATATTGAAGTATACCCTATGCTTATGTCGACATATATGCCACCAATTGTTTTTTTAAATTTTAAAATAAAGTGTCTATTCGTCGTAATTTTTCATGAATGGAAAAGTCTTTGATTCACTCTATATTGGGGGTTTCAAAGAATTTTTTATTAATACTGTCTTATTATCTTCTCTCATCTTACTCTCTCAAGAGGTTTCTTGAAAATTGCTTTTATATTCACTCCAAATTATACATAATCAATTCAAACTTCTTTGATTTGATTTACTACTATTTACTATCAGTTTTCAATCACCTCTCCCTCAATCAAAGATCAAAGCGCTACTCAAGAGGCTATGTGATCCATTATATCCAAAGATCAAGAAATTAACTTAAAACCATCAAACTCTAGTTGTATTTGCTTGTGTGTTATTGTAGTTCGCTCAAATCAATTTGATGTACTTGGCAGCTCGAAAATCTATGTGGGTGTGTTTGTAGCACATCCAAATCAAGTGTTAGAAATTGGGTTTGCATTTTGCCTGTTTAAAGATTGGTATTCGAAAAGAAATCTATACAAGCAATTGTACGAAACTGGATGTAGGAGAAATCCGAACTAGTATAAAATCCCTAGTGCCACTCTCTAACTCTCTACTTTTTTGCTCTATTATTATCTGTGATTGATTATTGATATAAGTCTGTGTTGAAAATCCATGATTCAATTTTAAACTTAGAAGAAATTAAAAAGATTTACAAAAGCTGGAAAACACTATTCACCCTCTTCTTTAGTGTTTAATTAGCCTTAAGATCCATAATCTCGCAATCCACATTTGGTATCAGAGCACTAAATTTTTAAAAACTTATAATTTGTTTTTTGAAAAGTTTTAATGACTAGCAACACTGTTAGTACATTTGTTAGCATTTTTGTCGAAGGACAATCTACTACTAAACTCGCACTTTTTAATGGCAGTAATTACACTTATTGTCATAGAGGATGAAGCTCTATTTACAATCTAGTGGTTTAGACTTTGGAATGGTACCAAATGAGTACTTTGAACCATAAATAATTTTGCATAATGAAATGCTGACCAAGAGGCACTTGCATATTAAAGCCATGAATATTTTGTGTTCTCCACTAGATAAAAATAAGTTTAATAGAGTCTCTATTTGTAAGTCTGTATAAATTTTTTAGAGAACACTGCTAGTTACACACGAGGTAACTAGTAAAGTGAAATAGACAAAAATTTCTATGTTAACTTGCAGTTTCAATTGTTTAAAATGAATCCAAATGACTTTATTACTCACATGTACTATAGATTGCAAGATATAGTGCATTCAATAGTTGCATTAGGTTAAAAAAATTAAAAAGGATCAGGTTAAAAAAATCCTCATTTCACTCTCCTTGGAGTGGAATCAAAAGACACTAGCAATTGAAGATGATAACGATATTTGTACTTTGAAAATTAAAGAATTTATAGGCAATTTAATGTCCTATGAAGCACAATTGCATGGCAGAAGAAAAAGGTAAGGCAACAAAAAAGAAATCCACCACTTTCAATGCAATAGCTGATGATTAGGATTCAGAAGATGATAATGACGAAGAAATTGCTTTCATAGTCGAAAATTTCAAAAAATTCCTGAAGTATAGAAAGATGAACTTTTGGAGACCTAAAAACAAGACTCCTAGAACCAGAACCGCAATTAGATGTTATACTACGATGAACTTGGTCATCTACAAAGAGACTGTCTGCATCTGAATAAATCAAAGATCTCAACAGCAAATGATTCATCTAGAAAAAGTAAAGGGCTTATATAGCAACTTTGGATGATTCAGACATTTCCCCTAGTGACAATGAAATAGATATTAAAAATGTGAATATGCGTTTCAAGGCAACAACGGACTAGTTAGAACTGATCATCAAAAAGCGGCAAAAATGTTACCTTTTATTTATTAATTTTTATTTTATTTTTAGCTAGCATTGGATTTTAGGAATAACATATAGATTAATAATAACATTGAATGGAAATAAGTGTATAAGTATGTGTCTGTATAGGAATATAGTAGCTTGATTTTATTTTTGAAAATTTCAGGCTAACGTCAACGTATCCCCATGTCATATGTCGATAAACATGCTAGAATTTTGAAAATTGATATTTCGATTCAATTTCAAATTTCACACTCTTTTGCACTTACTCTCATTTTCTGAAAAGGCGCCTTTTGAACTAAAGAACATGACTTTTCACTCTTTGTTAATTCAATCCATCTCTCCCCATTCGTTCACTTAGTTTATTTCAAATTTCAAATATCTCTTCATTATCTTATCTTCTCAAAAACTCAAAAATGACTTCCTCAAATCAAACTTCTAAAATCATAATGCTCTCTAGGAAAACTAAAAGCTTTTGCTTTAATGAGAAAGATGACATTGAAGCCTATATGGAGTATACTACTTCCAAAAAAGTTTCTCTCCCAAAATTTTCTAAATTCGAAGATTTTTCCTCTTATGGTTCACAAGGTCTCTTTTTTGAAAATAAATTTCTTGGTTTATTTGAATCTTCTCAAAATGAATTTGTTTATTATCTAGATTTGGTCAAAATGCTTTATGCGAATTTAAATGGGAAATTTTATCAAGAGAAGAGTGTTAAATTTGGAGTAGTGTTAATGGTATTCAAATTGTGAACTTTTGCGTAGTATTCTTGGTTGCAAATCTAGTGAAATTGATCTCTCCACTTTTCAAATTTTTGAACAAAAGCATGAAGGTTTTCATGATATTTTAAAAGTGATTAAGAATTTGAATTTAAACACAAGAATCTTTGACCAGAATTTAGACTTATGAGTCTTATTTTACAACAAAATGTTACTCTGAGGATGGGTAATTATAATAACCCTACTCGTAAAGTTTTCAAAGCTCTTATCGCTATTTACGGTTATTAGAATATGCATTGGGCACAAGTCATTTTAGATTACTTTGTTCAAAAGAACATTTCCGGACATAAGAATACATTCTTCCATGGTAAGTATCATACTAGAGTTTTCATATATTTTGGTATTTATTTAAGTGAAGAAAAATCTATTCCTAAATTTTTTTTCAATAAGGTCAACATCTCTCTTGTGCACATTCTACTCATTTCTAAACCATATGAGACACTTCCCGAAAAGAACGAAGATTGGCATATGAAAAAGAACAATAGATCCAAGAAGAAGAAGGCGATGAAATGGAAGTGGAAGAAGAAGAGGAGGAGGAGGAAGTGGAGACTTCCTTAGAAAGTTTTGACAAAGTATCCCACCACTCCAACAAAGTGAACCTAAGGAATCAAGAAAAGCATCTTAAAAACCAAAAGAAGGTTAAGAGATCATTAAGTGAAATGTCCATCTTTCTTTTCAATGAAGTAGCAAATACTTTGGAAAGATCATTCGCTAACTTGGCAGCTCTTCACCATCAACATCTACATCCTTCTAAGTCTGTCTAGTTGTTTCCTTATAGTATTTAGCTTTGTATTGTGTGCTTTAGTAAGTTCATGTTGTTCTTATGTATTTTCTTTTATTAATCATTGAAATCCATTTACCCTTCAATTCTTAGTAATGAAACAAATTTCTTACCGTCTTATATTGTTTATTAGTCTCTGGAGCTTATAAATATATAGTGGTATAAGATGAAAAACAAAAATTTAACAACTACAATAGTTTTGAAAATTTAGGTATACATGTCGACATACATGTTACCTATATGTCGACATATAATAGCCAAATAGCAATTTTATAAAATTTCAAAATAGAAATAATTACCATCCATCCATTCATTCCAAATGACTTTCTACTCGTATATAAGCCTACTATTTCTTCTAGAAAAATCACTCATTATTTTATTCTATACTCTGTTTTCATTCTCAAACATATTTTTACAAATATGTCTTCTTCATATAAAAAAATTATGTGAAAATATTGAACAAACTCTTCAATCTTTAAAAGATATTCTCTCTTTTATCTTATAAATCAAAAGCATTTAGAGTTAAGTCAAATGCAGATGATCAAGAAGCAAGAAAAGCATTTCGATACCATTCGGTAGATGATTTCTTCCTTAATCAAAGATGAACCAACCAGCAATCCAAAGTGAACTATAAACAAGGATAATGAAGATTGGAATGCCATCAAAGCAGATCCAATCTTTAGGTCCAATGGTTGGGTTGATGTTCTATGAAACATCTTGTTATTAGGTTCGGATTTGATATGTAAATATATAAATATATACATACTCTTAGGATTTGGTTTGATCGATTTGGTTTTTATATTTGGATTGAATTTGATTGGTTTCGATTGTTTGGATATGTGTGTTTTGAATGATTAAATGGTTGAATAATATATAAATTTATTTTAACAAATATAAGTCGTATTTAGTATAAAATAACGCATTATTTCTAAGTATATCATATAATCATCACATATCATCATCATAATCATATCATTTTAATTTATTTATTGATTTTGAATCTACAGTCTCTAGGTATTTAAATTAGGGGATTTTTTAGTTTTTTTTACCCATTTTTGTTAATGCAAAAGGGAAGAAAAATATAATATATACATATGCATATATTTAGGGAGAGTCATTTAACTCGGGGGGAGTTATATCATATTTCATATTTCATATATACAGGATATCTCAGTTATTAATTTTGATGATAACAACCTTAATAACAGTAATACATTCATATAACATATGGACACTAATGTTTTGCCAAGTTATGTAGTAATAGTCTAGGATTTTTACAGGTGTTGAATTGAATACTATACGGTATAAAGATTCAAATAATGGACATGAAGATCTCAAGACTATAGTATAATATATAGAGTCATAGAATGTTGTTAAAGTCCCTAGTAACAATCTTTGAACTCTACCTCCCATTTTCTTATCTTTTATTTTTAAAACAAATATAGTTTTAAAATATATTTAAAGTATTTTATAAATTTTTTTCAAAGTTTAGAATGTTTACAAACTCTGTTTAAATTATTTTACAATGTATCAAAATATTTTACAAAGTATAAGATTTTCAAAAACATTTTAAATAGAAGAGTTTTCAAGATATACATCGGTATGTCTACATATACCCTATGAGCATGTCGACATATATGCCGCTATTTGGTTTGTCAAATTTTAAAATGAAGTGACTATTCATTGTAACTCTTCAAGAATAGACACGTCTATTAATTCACTATATATATATGGGGTTTTAAAGGAATTTTTTATTAACTAATTTCTTATTATTTTCTCTTCTCTTACTCTCTCAAAAGATTTCTTGAAAATTACTTTTATTTCCACTCAAAATTATACAAAATAAATTTGAACTTCTTTGATTTGATTCACCACTATTTACTATCAGGTTTCAATCATCTCACTCTCTCAATCCAAGATCAAAGTGCTACTCAAGAGGCTATATGATCCATTGTATCCAAAGATTAAGAAATTGACTTTCGAAAAACAATCAAACTCTAGTTATATTGCTTTGATGTGACTGTAGCCTATTAAAATATTTTAGATGTGCTTGGTAGCTCAAAAATCTAAGTGGGTGTTCTTTTAGCTCGTCCAAATCTAGTGGGTGTACCCTGAGCCTGGAAAATCAAGTAGGTGTATCCCGTAGCCTTGGAATCAAGATTGTAATTGGGTTTGCCTTCATCTAACTCTGTACTTTACTTATAAAATTGGCATTTGAAAAGAAATCATAGAGGACTGGATGTAGGAGAAATCTGAACCAGTATAAAACTCCTAGCGTCATCTCTCTAACTCTCTACTTTACTTATTGCATTATTTCTATCTGTGATTGCATATGTGATTGATTGTTGATATAAGTCTGTCTTGAAAATCTATGATTTAATATTAAACTTAAAAGAAATTTAAAAATATTTACAAAAGTTGAAAAATACTATTCACCCTCCCTCTAGTATTTAATTAACCTTAAGATCCACAATTCCTCAATCCACAAATGTCATGTCATTTTGTTGCATTGCTGGCAAGGTTTGATCATCCTAAATCATAGCCTCGCCTTGATTTGTCACATCTTGATCCCTTACTCACTGAGCTCATGTCTGTACCAATACTTATTTTGTTTTTTAAATGTTAGGTTAGCTAAGTGTCCCACATGACTACCTTTATTTCTTATGCGACTTTGGTACTTGCTAGCTTGGCGAAAGAGTATGTCGAAGAATTTTATTCCCTAGGAATCTGCTCTATATCAAACTATTTGAACCAAGCTAGTTGTTTTTTGGATAGTTCTACGTACTTGGCTAGATTAATTCCTTGATTTGGTAACTTCCCTACATTTGGTTTACAACAAGTTGCGAATCACTATGAATCTTACTATGTGTTACCTTCATTACCTGTGCCATTTTAACTAGTAATGAGTGCTTCTTATTTTGTGACATTACTTATTACTTTGACTTCAAGTTGAGCAGCACCATATAATTTCTATCGATTTGCGGTGACAAGCACATATCCAATACCCGCCCCATATTCGTTTGATGCTACATCATCGTAAAGCTACCGAAATTGCAAGGGCTCCTTTGTTTCTCCACTTTGTTACACTGTAGGTGTTGTACGTTCTTACTATGAAGTTAGCTAGGACTTGACCTTTGATCGAGTTGCGTGGGCAATAAGAAATTCCATACTAACTTGGCTCGATTGCCCATTTTAATGGTCAGTTTCAGATGTTTCTGGCGTCTGTAGTATTTTCTTTAGTGGTTTTCTACTAGCACTTTGATGTGGGTGCGCTTAGAAATATAGCCACAGTTTCCTTATTGTAGTAGTAAGTTATGAACTATCTTCTTCATTGGGGAATAGTTTAGTTCAGCCCCAGATAGATGTTTTCTTATGAAGTATATTGGTCTTTTCATATCCACATCTTCTAGTGCCATATTCGGGCTCACAACTTGATTAGTTATGACTAAGTATATAAACAAACACTTACCTAAGACTAGTTTTGAGAATATAAGCGGGTTGGCTAAGTGATCTTTTAATATTTTGAATACTCACCATGCCACAAAGTGAATCAAACAACATTGATCATATAACATAAGGTAGATTTCCCGTTGTCCTACTTTTTCACACAGCACATGAAAACACTAGTACAAAAAGTGCATATTGCTTCGCCTCATTTGCATCAGTTGAACTAAAAACCGATGCAAATAGAACTATTTACATCAGTTCTATCTTAATAACCGATGCAATTGGTACGTGAAAAGCAATAGGTAATAAAAAATCAAATTTGCATCAGTTGTCACCAACAACCGATGCAATTGGTACGTCCAAATAGTTTTAGTTGCATCGGTTTTAAATTCAACCGATGCAACTATGTTAGTTTGCATTCATTTTTCATAGGTTTGCTACTCCAACTTTCATTTTTCCTCCCCTTGACTTTTCATTTCCCGCTCAGCTTTAATTTATCCCTCCACTTCCCCCCTAACCCGTTAAGAAGAAAACAAAAGCAACTTTATATTCGTTCAATTGAACAACTTCAAATTAAATTCGACTGTGAATTTTAACTTCAAACTAAATTAGCAGTTCCTCCCAAATCGAAATCCTCAAAAAAAAATTGAAATTCAAACCAAATCAAAACAAATGTTTTAATTCGACTGTGAATCAGGTGGCGATTTAGGTTGAGTGGAGGTGGTAGCGATCTGTTAATCGTGACCATGGATACCCATTCCGTGTTGTTGTTCCTGGAATTATTGGTGCTCGATCTGTTAAGTGGCTTGACAGAATCGATATAATTGTAGAAGAATGTTAGGTGATGAACAAGTATGCTATTTTCGTTCAAATTATTCTTATGGAACTGAAGAATATTATTAACCTTGTCCTTTTTAAAAAAAATTAGGGGTTCTTTATGCTAAAGGATTATAAAATGTTTCCACCTTCGGTTAATTGGGATAATATCAATTGGTCTACGAGGACCTCGCAAATGGATTTTCCTGTGCAGGTAATTTTGTTATAATAGGGTTTATAACCTTTGTTGCTTTTAAGTGTTTTATAACTCGTTTTGGGGGCAAGATGGTATGTGTATTCGCTGTCATTCTGTACAAAAAAAAGGGAAGTTTCTTGTACTTGTGACATTGTTGAAAAAGAAGCAAAAGAGCCTTGAATCGGAGATGTGCTATAAATCTCAATAATATTTTAATTACATTTATTATTTTATACTTACATGAAAAGATATCTCTTAAAAACCTAGTGTTGGCATTATACAATTTTTCGACTGACATCTGTATCTAATGATCCAAGTAAGTTTAAGTAACCCATATATACACAATAATAAACCTCATGCTTAGTTTTACCTTTCCTGTAAATTCAATTATGTATCATTATGACTATAAGGTTAAGGTTGTGTAGGCTACAATTTCTTGTATTTAGTCAGACTATATCAAAACTGGTACAAATTAACAAGTAGAACAAGCTTGGTTAATCAACGGTAAATGCGGTAACTTTTCATATTGATAACGTGCCTAAACTCATATGAAATTCTTGAGTAATGTTTTAACAAGGTCAATATCTACATGGTGTGGCAGTGTGCTATTTGTTCCTTGGAGGATGAGAACATTGTTCAGCAAGGAAAGGTTTGAAATTTCCCTGAATTTCTAAATCATATTAAACCATCACACATAACTGGAGCATTTTTCTTTTTCTCAACATGTTATAAAATATATAGATAACTGTAAGTGCATATGCTGTCTCTGGTGGTGGGCGTGGCATCGAGAGGGTAGATGTATCGGTTGATGGTGGGAAAACCTGGGTTGAAGCTCACAGATATCAGAAGAGCAATACTAAATACGTAGCTGATGATATAAATAGCGATAAATGGGCTTGGGTTCTCTTTAAAATTGAGGTTGATGTGCCAGAAAATGGTGAAATCATTGCTAAAGCGGTATGTATTATTACTTGTGGAGATTTTTCCTTGAAGTTGGTTTCTAGTATTTAATATTTTGCATGTGAACTTGAAGATGGTTATTGAACTTTATGTAAAAGAATGTAGGGTGGACTGGAAGGAAACGCCTCAAGCTCATGTCATCATATTGGATGTGCCAGGTACATTAAAAACTTGCATTCAAACCATATACATTTATATATAACCGTGTTTTCAAATATAACATATATATAGCTCAACTTCAGGTAGCTCAAGTACAATTCTTCTGCTCCACCATGAGGTATTGAAAAAGTGGACAAATTATAGAGTTGATTACAAACAGAGGGATGGAAACAGAAATATGAATTGAGTATACTATCTTTATCCACCTGTGGTTACTATAGTGTGGCTGTAGAGGAAGACATGTGAGTGTGGTGGTATGGTGACAGAGCTCTTGTGGGTTTGCGATTTGAATGAAGCAGGACGAATTGCTCAATTGGGATGTCCCGAGTTCGAGGGTATAGCTTCAGGTGAGTTCGGTTGTGGACTGTTGGTTGAAGCAGTAATGATATGGTCAGGTGGAGGAGCACTAGATGGTTATGTGATGAGTTGTTTTGTGATATTGAAGGAATGCAACAATGGAAGGTAGGGAACTAGTGTGACAGGCAGGGTGATGATGTTGTGGTTTGTTTGAGATAGTGGTTTTATGCAATTTGGAGCAGTAGGAGTTGATCGGACAAGGGTGTTGTGTGGGGGTTATGGTGATCAGGTATGTGCAGTGAGATCTGCGGTGTGGCGTTGAACTGTAGGGTAGTAGTGGGAACGTTGGATTGTTGTTCTTTGGTGAAATGTGTTGCAGGTGTTGAAAGTGCAAAAGGCAGGAAGAATTGAAGTGTTGACAGTGGGTTTTGAATTGAAGTGATGAAGTGTTGACAGTGGGTTGTGGAACTGATGATGTAGAATGGATATTGATGGTGACGGCGTGCCTTGTAATCAGCTGATGATTTTTGGATGAAGTTGTTGTTCTGATAGAGGATGGTACTGGCAGAGACAATGAAATGTATTGGGTATATGCAGTGATATGAATTTGTTGAAAGTGGTTGTATGAACTTGCGATGTTTATTTTGGTATTATGTTATTCAGTTTGTATTTTCCTTCAAATTTAATTTTGAATGATTGTAATATTGCATGCAATAATTATTTGTTATAATCAATAATATATATATAGTCTATTTGAGTACTGTAATAATGGTTTCTAAGAATAGCTTTTTTGCATCTGGTATAAATAGCTGATGCAATAGAGAGATCAATTTGCATCGGTTGTTATAAAAAACTGATGCAATAGAGGGATTAGTTTGCATCGGTTTTCTACAGCAACCTATGTAACAAGTTTCTTTGTTACATCGGTTTTCATTACAACCGATGCAACATGGGGGCTGTGTCCAAGCAACCAACCATGATATTTTGCATCAGTTGTTAGTAACAACCGATGCAAAAAGGACCTTTTTGCATCGGTTTCAGAACTAATGCAAAAGTGTTAAGCCTGTTGCATCGGTTGCATATGCATCGGTTGTTGAACTGATGCAAAAGGGGGGTAAACAATTGATGCAAATGGCCTGTTTTGTAGTAGTGAAAATCATTTATTGTGTGAATAGCCCATGAAATCTCTCATCGGCTGTCTAAGTAGCTCGTGAAATTTCAATGCACATGCTTGTTATTCAGACAACATTTTATATGTCATTCGATTTAAGTTATCAAATTTTTTAATTTTGGCTTCATTTTTTCCCTCTTAATTATTTCGTGGCCGCTTTTTTTATTTACCCCTTGATATTTTTATCCTCCCTTTTTATTTGTATTTCCCTCTTAAATATTTTCTTCATTTGAAAAAATCTAGCATCTTTTGGAATTAGGGATTCGGTCCATGTGAAATTCATTCAAATCGTCCTCTCCTTTCATTCCTTGTTGATTGCGTGCTTCAATTTCATAGTTATTAATGGTGGCAGCTCCTTGTTGAGTGTTCTTTGATTGATATTGGTATGCTTTTTGCCCCTTTCAATTTATATGGTTCTCGACTTCGAGTATCCTGCCAATGATGAATTGGGTTCTTTATATAGGAATTAATTTCCAATATTTTTGTATACTTGTCGAGATTTTAAATTCAAAGTATTTGCTTAGCCATCTGATTCCATTTTGATTTCTACCCGTATAACACCCCATATTTTTAATAACATTATTTAGGATATTTAATTAGCTAAATTAAATAAAATAATGTAACGTGATGATTAGGGGATTGAGATTTTTGATTAATAGGGGTAGCTGTGCTATGTTAATGAGTAAATCAAAGCGAGATTACATGAGATAAAATAGACAAGGTGAATGGGCAAGTCAAAGTTGGAATAAGAATATACTTATACCGTAAACCCTTAGGAATTCATTCATAAGCTCATTTTCAATATCAAATTAAAGTAGAGGCTGACCACTATTAGCTAGGAAGAGGAAGATAAACAAGAAAAGCTAAAGGAGGCAGATTAATCTACTTGATCCACTCAAATCTCGAACTCCTTAGTCTCAAAGCTAAGATGAATAATGAATACATCTCACTTTTCAAATCATTTTCGGTTTGAAGAAGAATCTGAAGTGTTTTGCAAGATTATGCCATGTTTTGAAGGATCAAATGCTTATATATGCTTGTCGATCATTCATGCTTGTTCATATAGATTTTATGATATGTTTTGATGTAAAAAAATTGATTAAATGACATCCAAATGCCTTGTGATTTTAGATTTAGATCAAAAATAATATTTTAGGGATGAGTTTCAATTTTTATAATTTTCTGAATTAATGTGGATTTTATATTAATTTTTCAGTGTAGAAAATGATTATTTGAGTTTTAAGTTATTCACAGTCAAATAATAAATATTATGGGTTTGAAATTAATTTATGTTAAAAAAAAATTAAATTTTATTTATTGGAATTTTTGTAGAATTTTCCTAAGTGTTTTAATAGATATATAAAATTATTTAAATTATGAGACTTAAATGTTTTATATATTTAAAAGAAGAAGGGGTATTTTATAAATTAGTTAAATTGTTTAATTCTAAAATCTTGGCAGCACTTTTAAAAAGGAAAATTAGCAACCAATAAGAATTTGACAAACATAACAGGTTAGTTGAAAAGTATTTCTCTTTTAAGCTAAATTTTTTTTACATGCTATTGGCATGTCTTGCCTCTTTCGAACAAGGGTTCCAACCAAGTACTGCCGTTACCAATGCTATCAAAACCAATGCACATAGTATCAAAAACTTGGTACATAGTGAATTGGACAAAGGCGGAAGTAACTAGATCGAGACCATAGGTTCCGATTGGGTTGAAACATGTCTTTGTTTTAAAGAAAAATGCGCATGCTTTGCTTTTGAAGGGTTTGCTTTCGACTTGGTTGGCTTCCGACCTTGTCAAATTATTTTAAAGGAATGGTTTTGAATAGGTTGTGCCTTTTGTTCTAAGTAACTGCTTTTAAAAGTGTTGAAACCTTTAGTTGTCACTTTTCTTACCTTTCAAAGTCAATGGTTTCAGAAGGTATACTTTGCTTTTAAACATAGCCACTTCTCCAATGCTTTTGGAAGGTTGGTTTCCACACCGTCACTTCTTTATTTAGGAATAGATTTCGAAAGGAATGCTTTCGACTTAAATAGGTTTATTGACCCTTTTGCTCTATTTGAAGGTAGAACCCAAATGGTTGCGAAAGAGACAGTTTTCAAAGTTTCGAAGGAGTAAATTTTCAATGGTTTCGAAAGGTTTTCACATATTTTAATTGAACCCAAAGGCTTTCGAAAGGTTTAATGTTTTAATGCTTTTAAAAGGTATCTAAATAAATGTTTTGAAGTGGTGGTTCCCCAATGGTTTTGAAAGGTTTAGAAGGAAGGATTCCAATGCTTTCAAAAGGCAATTTTAGAGTGTTTTAAAAGAAAGACGTCTAATGTTTTAAAGCTTTTGAAGGGTTGGTTTCTCATGTTTTTCGAAAGGTTTGTTTGAACGCTTTTTAAAGGAATGCTTTGGCCTTTCGGCCTAGGTTATTAAGGGTTTTACTTGGTTTTGAAAGGGGTACTTTCAATGGATTCGAAAGGAGTAAGTTCAAAGGTTTAAATATTTTCATCAACAAAGATTTGGATAATATATATATATATATATATATATAACATGGTGACGTGATTTTGAGTAAAGCATAGAGTATATGTATTTTCCTGTTTAAGTTTGACTTAAAGGTTTTAAATCAGTTTAAGAAGAAGTGGTTTTTAAGGAAAATTAAAGGGAAGATTACCCTGAGAAAAATGACTCGGATATTAGAATACCAAATGGGATTGGTCAGGGTCGTGCCCTATATATTAGCTATTAGCCCTAGCTAATTTAGTCCAAAATTCCAGTGTGTAGGACTTTGTCATAGATAAGACTAAAATTATGATTATACATAGAAGGGAATATATATATATATATATATATATATATATATTTGTATACAAATAGGTTATTGGTGAGCCCGTAAAACCATCAGGATCAGGTGACCTAGGGAGATGTTAAGTTAGGGACAAACCATCCAAAAGAGGAATATTTAATAGATGGCTAAGGATGAACTGTCCAAAAGAGAAGTGTCAAATAGATGCCAGATTATTTTGTTTATATTGTCTTGTAGGCTCGAGTCAGCCAAAGGCTAGTAGTTAGCCAATCAAAAATATAGCATTCGAACAGATAGTTCACTTATTACCTGATATGTGTGTTTACATGATAATGCTTTACAGTTTTAACCAATTTTGGCCATAGGAAAAAGGTTTGTAAAAGTTATGTTTTAAATGGATATTAGTGAGGGTAAACCCGTTCCGCTAAGCAGCTTGGTCACACTTAATATCAAATAACCGAGACGTATAGTATTATTCACACCAGGCTTTATGTCTGACTCGAATTTTATGTTTACCCCTTAAACTCTTCGACGCTCAAAATTATTTTGAGTAGATTGAGGATTAAGGACTTTTTGGTTTTTAGTAGGTTGGCGAATAAAGCTTCTAGAGACGAGCAGGTGACTGACGGATAGCTACTTAGGAGTTGTTGTTTTATTTTGTTTGATTCCGCTGTGTGTATTAAATCAGTTATGACTATATAGTACTTTAGTCAACCAAGGGGACATCATTATATATCGCTCTTCGCGTATTTTTTAATAATGATATATGATCTTTACCTGGTAAACATTATGGGATTATGTAATGTAATATGAAACATGTTTTGTGAAATGTAATCAGAAAAGTTGTTTTTGAAATCTGTGATTTTGTTTCATATTCATGTGCTTCTGATATTATGGATACCGTTAACATTATCGTATTTGATCATGGGAAGTTAATACTATAGATGGCTGCAGCATCTGTAGCGCTTAGATTCAAGCCTCCGGATAGAGGATGTTACAACTTGGTATCAAAGCATAGGTTTATCAAAAACTTTAACTAAAATGATTTTTGAAAACATAAGCCTAAGGAATTAGAGTAAAATCGGGGTTTGGGATAATGCTATAGTAACATACTTGTATTAGCTATATATAAGTATATGTTATATCTCTATTCTCTTATCTCTCTTAGGCTATTCATATGTATCTCGCGAGGCTTGAATACAGATATAGACGCTAGAAGAGGAAGAGTTAACCTAGAAGGTGATTGCATCACCACAAATGGAAACGCCTGACCAAATACGAGAAGGATCCAAGGTCAGGCTCAAGTTGAAAATGTTGGTGTTGGAGTCCCACAAGTGGATATGGGAGTTATGTATAAGTTTTCCTTGAATATGATGCAAGCTGGAATACTGCTGGAGTGGTTGGAGGAAATGCTGGTGTAGGAGTTCAGGAAGCTCCGGTGGTCAACCATTATGCTAATTTGAGTAGAGATTATGTTAGGCTCGAAGGAATCCATGTATTGGAATAGATGATGCTATTAAGGTGGAGAAATGGGATGTATTGTGAAATGTTATTTGGTGACTTGGGGCTCAATGAAGTGCAGAAGAGGAGGCTTTCTCTGAGATAGATTTAGGGAGCAGCTTTATTTTGGTGGAATAGTGTGATGGCTGGTGTGGATGAAGAAACGATGACATGGGAAGAATTTAAAAGGAGGTTCCAGGAGAGGTTTATGTCAGTGATGGCACAGTCTGCTTTGCACGAAAAGTATGCTGAGTTGGAGCAAGGGGAGATGTCTGTTTTGGAGTATGCTAGGAGGTTTGAGGAGTTGGCTAGGTATGGACATGCCACTATGGATACAGTAATGAAGAGAAATGAGAAGTTTATAACGGGTCTGAAGCCTGATTTGACAAGGGCAATATTGCATCATATTAGAGATCCTTGTAATGTTGTAGTGGAGATGGCATTAAGATATGAAGAAATGCTCTTAGAGAAGAATAAGGCTAAGAAGGTCCAGGTGGGGTAGAGCCAAAAGAGAAAGTTCTTTCATAGGAAGGGTGCTCAGAAGGGTGGAGCAGCGAAGAAAGCAGAGTCCGAGGTTGTTTGCATTGAGTGCAATAAGAAGGGGCATTTTGCTAATGAGTGTCGTACTGGAAAGTGAAGGAAGTGATTAGGAAAAGAATATTAGGTGCTTCAACTTCGATTAAATTGGTTATTATAAGAACCAATGCAAAGAGCCTGCTAAGGATGGAAGGGGCAAAGTATTTGCATTGGAGCTTGCTACTTCTAAGTCAACAACCCAGGAGAAGGGAAAGGTAGTGTTAGGAGGTACGCTTTAGATCCATGCTATATCTGTTAGCTTTCTGTTTGATGCTGATGCATAGCATTCTTTTATATCTCGATGTTTGATAGATAGGCTTAACCTAGAACCCTCATATTTAGTTACTTTCTTCAGGGTTGCAAATTCGATAGGAGGGTATGCGACACATGAGATGAAGTGTGACCACTTACAGTTTGATTTGTTAGGTCATACCTTTGTTTGCAGTTTGCATGCGTTTGACTTTGTAGGGTTTGAAATTATTTTGGGTATGGATTGGTTAAGTAAGTATGATACTAAGGTATTTTTCTTTGATAGGAAAATATCACTTAGATACCCTTACTGTAGTGATCGGATAGTTTATACCATAGAAAACCCTAACTATGAGGTGAATGCTTTGTTGGGTATAGTGGAATTAGAAGATGAGTTGAACGGGTTTTCAGGGTTAGAGAATTTGCATATGTTTTCGAGTCGGTAGTAGGATTGCCACCGAAACAAGACATTGAGTTTCAGATAGATTTGGTGCCTGGAGAGAACCGGTTAGTAGACCGCCAAGTAGGATGATACCTATCGAGATGAGAGAGTTAAAGGTGCAGTTGGTGGATTTGGATGGCAAGAGTTTTATCAGACCGTGTAGTTCACTTTGGGGAGCTGCCGTAGTGTTTTCTAAGAAGCCAAATGGATCATTGAGGTTAAATATTGACTATCGTAAGTTGAATGAGAAAACTGTAAAGAATCGATATCCGTTGCCTAGAATTGGTTATTTGTTCAATCAGTTGAGTGGAGCTAAGGTATTTTCTTAATTGGATTCAACAATAGGTTTCCATCAACTTAGAGTAGCAGAGGATAATATTCCTTTGATGGTGTTTAGAACTAGATATGGATCGTAAGAATGGTTAGTTATGTCGTTTGGACTAACTAATGCGCCGACATTCTTTGTGGACTTGATGAACCGAATTTTCTGAGAGCACTTAGACAGGTTCATGTAGGTTTCCATAGATGACATATTGATATACTCTGAGGATGAGAAAGAGTATGAAGTTCATCTTAGAGTTGTGCTTGAGACGTTGAGGCGGAATCAGCTAAAGGCGAAGTTTTTGAAGTGTCATTACTGGAAGAAGGAAGTGAAGTTCCTTGGTCATGTAGTCTTAGAGAAAGGGTTGTCTCTAGATCTGGCTAAGATTAAAGTGGTGAATAATTAGAGAAGACCCATGACAGTGACTGAGATACAGAGTTTTCTTGGATTGGCTGGATATTACATGAGATTCATTAAGGATTTTTCATGGATAGCAGCGCTGATGACTAAGCTAACACAAATGGGTGTGAAGTTTATGTGGACCGATAAGTGTGAGGAAGCTTTCCAGAGCTTGAAACACTTACTGGCCCATGCACCTATGTTAGTTGTTCTAGTGGAGAATCAGGATTTGGTAGTTTGTACAGATGCATGTGGAACTGGATTAGGAGCTGTGTTGATGCAGAGAGGCAAATTGATTGCCTATGCTTCTAAACAGCTCAGACCACATGAAGTTGGATATCCAACGCATGATCTAGAATTAGCTACGGTGATTTTTGCATTGAAGGTGTGGAGACATTACCTTTTGGGAGAGAGGTTTGAGCTTTATACGGATCATAAGTCGTTGAAATGCTTGTTCTCTCAGAATGAGATGAACATGAGATAGCGGAGATAGCTAGAGTTTATTGTTTCTTATGATTTTGGAATTGAGTACACACTAGGAAAATGTAAGAAGGTTATAGATGCGCTTAGTAGAAAGCATCAAAGTACAATGTTAACAATGGTAGCAAGGTAGAAAGATTTGGAAGCATTATCGACTTATAGAGTGCAGTGGAGATCTGAAGTTCGACTAGTGGAGGATCTATTATGGTGCCTTGTTTAGAAGTTCGACCGGTGATGATCAAAATGATTGCTTCTAAACAAGGGGAGGATCCAGTATTAATTGACCAGATCAGGAAGTTAAATGATGAAACCGAGAGCGATGACTTGAAATATTTCAGTATTGACCAAAATGGATGGTTGACAAAGAAAGGTAGGTTATGTGTTCCGAGTGTGGGAAACATAAGGAAGGAAGTTTTAGAGGAATGTCATCGTTCAAAGTTCACTATTCATCCAGGAGGCAAAAGATGTATCAGGACACGAAGAGAATTTTCTTTTGGGAAGGTATGAAGAGGGATGTTGGCTTATGAGTGAAGCAATGTTTGAACTTCTAACCGGTAAAGGCCGAGCATCAAAGCCAAGTGGGTTGCTTCAGCCATTAGATATTCCTGTTTGGAAATGGGATTCTATTCTATGGATTTCATAGATAGATTGCCAAGATTTAGTAGCGGAAATGAAAGTATATGGGCCATAGCGGACAGATTAACCAAGAGTTCCCGTTTCATTCCGGTTAAGTCAACTAGGATGGCACCTATTTTAGCTAAGTTGTTTTTGAAGAATATAGTTAGACTTCATGGATCTAGTAGCATAGTAAGTGATAGAGATTCCTTGTTAACTAGTGAGTTTTGGAAGAGTCTACAGGAGACCTTAGGAACCACGCTCAAGACATGTACCGCTTACCATCCATAGACCGATGGGCAAACAGAAAAAGTTAAAAAAGTCTTGGAGGATTTGTTATGAGCTTTTATGTTAGATTTTGGAGGATTATGGGAAGAACATCTACACTCAGTCAGATTTTCATATAACAACATTTATCAAGCTAGTATAGGGATGGAACCATTTGAAGCTTTATATGGAAGGCCATGAAAATCTCCAGTTTGTTGGTTAGAAACTGGGGATAAGTTGGTTCTTGGTCCAGATTTAGTTAGAGAAGCTACACAGAAGATTGAGTTGATTCGGGCTAGGATGAAAGAAGCTCAATCTAGGTAGAAGAGTTATGCAGATAGAAGATGGAAAGACTTATAGTTCTCTATTGGAGATCATGTTTTTATTAAGGTGTAACCGATGAAGGGAGTGGTTCGATTTGGAAAATCAGGGAAGTTGGCAACGGCATTCATAGGACCATTTCTTATTATAGAGAAGGATCAGGAAACTTGCATATAGAGTAGAGTTACCGAATAGTTTGGCAAGAGTCCACTATGTTTTCCATGTTTATTATCTAAGGAAGTGTGTTAAAGAACCAAGGGCTACTATAGCACCGACTGTGCTAGAGGATTTAGTAGTAGAACCGGACTTGACTATAGTTAGAAAGTTGATTCGTATATTTGCGAGAGATGAGAAGAGGTTAAGGAATAAGACAGTAAGATTACTGGAAGTCTAGTGGAGCAATGATGAGAGAAACTGTACTTGGAAGACTGAGAGCAGGATTAGAGATGCTTATCCTGATTTGTTTGATGGTATCTTTTACCTTTATGTTTGATTTTTTGTGTACCCTATCATAATTTCGAGGACAAAATTCTTTAAAGAGGGGAGTCTATAGCAATTTTTAGCAACTTTGTTTAGGATATTTAATTAGCTAAATTAAATTAAATAATTTAATGCGATGATTATATAATTGAGATTGGCAATTAATAGGGGTAGCCGTGCTATGTTAATGAGTAAATCAAAACGAAATAACATGGAATAAAATAAACAAGGGGAATGAGCAAGGGCAAAGTTAGAATAAGAATATACTTATACCCTAAACGCTTAGAAATTCATTCATAAGTTCATTTGCAATATCAAATTAAAGTAGAAGTCGGCCACCATTAGCTAGGAAGAGGAAGATAAACAAGAAAAGTTAAAGGAAGAAGATTAATCAACTTAATCCATTCAAATCTTAAACTCCTTAATCTCAGATAAGGTAAGTAATGACTATATCTCATTTTCAAATTGTTTTTGGTTTTAAGAAGAATCCAAAGTGTTTCGCAACATTATGCCATGTTTTGAAGGATCAATGTTTATATATTCTTGTTGACGATTCATGCTTGTTAATATAGATTTTATGATATATTTTGATGTAAAAGAACCTATTAAATGACATCCAAATACCTTGCGATTTTAGATTTAGATCAAAAATGATATTTTAGCGATGGGTTTTAATTTTTATAATTTCCTGAATTAATGTGGATTTTATATTAATTTTCAAGTGTAGAAAATGATTATTTGGATTTTAAGTTATTTATGGTTAAATAATTAATATTTTGGGTCTGAAATTAATATATGTTGGATAAAATATTAAATTTTATTTATTGGAGGTTTTGTAGAATTTTCCTAAGTTTTTTAATAGATACATAAAATTATTTAAAGTATGGGAGTTAAATGTTTTATATATTTATAAAAGGAGAAGGGGTATTTTGTAAATTATTTAAATTGTTTAATTCTGAAATCATGGCAGCAATTTTAGAAAAAAAAGCAACCAATAAGAGTTTGACAAACATAGCAGTTCAGTTGAAAATTATTTCTCTTCTAAGGTAAAAACAAATTTTACATGCTTTTGGTATGTCTCGCCTCTTTCAGCACAGGTGTTCTGACCAAGTAGTGCCGCCACCAATGCTATCGAAACCAATGAACATGGTATCAATAACTTGGTACATAGTGAATTGGACAAAGGCGGAAGTAACTGAATTGAGACCATAGGTTCTGATAGGGTCGAAACGTGTCTTTGTTTTAAAGAAAAACGCGACTGCTTTGCTTTCGAAGGGTTTAATTTTGACTTGGCTGGCTTCCAACCTGGTCAAATTATTTTAAAGGAATGGTTTTGAATGGGTTGCACCTTTTGTTTTAAGTAACTGCTTTTGAAAGGATCAAACCTCTAGCTGCCACTTTTCTTACCTTTCGAAGTTAACAGTTTTGGAAGGTATACTCTGCTTTTTAACTTAGCCACTTCTTCAATGCTTTCGAAAGGTTGGTTTCAACACCATTACCTCTTTACTTAGGAATAGCTTTCAAAAGTAATGCTTTCCACTTAAATGGGTTTATTGACCATTTTGCTCCATTTGAAGGTAGAACCCAAATGGTTTTGAAAGGGGCGGTTTTCAAATGTTTCGAAGGAGTATATTTTGAATGGTTTTGAAAGGTTTCCACATGTTTTCTTTCAAAAGGTATAATGTTTTAATGCTTTTGAAAGGTTTTTAAATAAAATTTTCGAAAGGGTGGCTCCCCAATGGTTTCCAAAGGTTTAGAAGGAAGGTTTTCAATGTTTTCGAAAGGCAATTTTAGAGTGCTTTAGAACAAAAATGTCTATGATTTTAAAGCTTTCAAAGGGAAGGTTTTTCATTGTTTTCGAAAGGTTTGTTTGAATGGTTTCGAAAGAAATGCTTTGGCCTTTTGACCTAGGTTATTAAGGGTTTTACTTGATTTCGAAAGGGGTATTTTCAATTGATTCGGAAGGGGTACTTTCAAATGTTTAAATGTTTTATCAACAGAGATTTGTTTAAAGTATATATATAACATGGCAAGGTGATTTTGAGTAAAGCATATAATATATGTATTTTTCGTATTTAAGTTTGATTTAAAAGTTTTAAATTAGTTTAAGAAGAAGAGATTTTCAAGGAAAATTTAAGAGAAGATTACCCTAAGAAAGATGACTTGGATATTATAATACCAAATGGAACTGGTACAGGGTCGCGCTCTGTACATTAGCTATTTGCCCCAACTAATTTAGTCCAAAATTCCAGTGTGTAGGGCTTTGTCACAAGTAAGACTAAAATTATGATTACACACAGAAGGGAACATGTATTTGTATACAGATAGGTTATTGGTGATCCCGCAAAATCATTAGGATCAGGCGACCCTGGAAGATGTTAAGTTAGGGACAGATCATCCAGAAGAGGATTATTTAAAAGATAGTTAAAGACAGACCATCCACGAGATAAGTATCTAACAAATGTTAGATTATTTTGTTTATATTGTCTGGTAGGCCCGAGTAAGCTAAAGGTTAATAGTTAACTAAACAATACTATAGCGTTCGGACAGATAGTTCATTTATTACCTGATATGTATGTTTACATGATAATGCTTTACAGTTTTAATCAGTTTTGGTTGCAGATTTTTTTTTGCAAAAGATATGTTTTAAAAGGATATTAGTGAGGGAAAACCCGATCCACTTAGTGGCATGGTCTCACTTATTATCAATTAACCGAGATGTATAATATTATTCACACCAGGCTTTATGTCTTACTTGAAGTTTATATTTTCCCCCTTAAACTTCCGGGTGCTCAAAATTAGTTTTAGTAGATTGAATTTTAAGTACATTAGGTTTTTAGTAGGTTGGCAAATATAGCTTCTGGAAATGAGCAGGAGGCTGACAGATAGTTACTTAGGAGTTGCTGTTTTATTTTGTTTGATTCCGCTATGTGTATTAAGTCACCTATGACTATATAGTACTTTGGTCAACTAATGGGGCATCATCATATGTCGCTCTTGGCGTATTTTGTTATAATTATATTTGATGTTTACTTTAAAAACGATCATGGGATTATGTAATGTAATATGAAACATGTTTTGTGAAATGTAATCAGACAAGTTGATTTTGAAATATGTGATTTTGTTTCATATTCGTGTACTTCTGATATTATGCATACCATTAACATTACCATATTTAGTCACCCAAAGTTAATACTATAGATCGCTGCAACATATGTAGCACTTAGCTTCAGTCCTCCAAATAGGGGATGTTCCCCCTTTAAAAATTTTATTGACCTCGAATTGATTTGCCAATGATGATTTGGGTTTTCATGTGATAATGAACAAAACTTGGCTGAAGTGCACTGACCGACATGTTTTGTTTGTGTACATAAATGTTTTGAGATATATGTGTTGTGATGGTGAAAACTTTGGTTGTTGCTTTATTAGTCCATACCTGAGTTAGTGGATGTTTCAACTTCCATGTATATACATACATATTATGTGTATATGTGTGAATGTCCTTTTGATTCATGTTCATTTGAATCCTGTACCTTACAATTTCTTTGCATGATTTTGAGAAGTTAAGTTCGACTTTGATCACTTCATTGTTTCGCTGGTTGCCCCTTGCTTGTTTTGTTGCCCCTTGCACTTGTGATTCCTCATATGTTAGTGTTTTCCTTGAACTGAAACGAAATGTTTTGCCTGATGCTTGACACTGAGTGATATACTTATTATACTTGTTGCCTTTCTATTCAATATCCCTACACACACACACACACACTGACACACATACACACACACACACACACATACATACATATATGTATGTATATATACATATGCGCATGTCTGTATGTTTGTTTTTATATACAATTTAATGTTTTCATATGTTTCCGTACCTATCTAAACTGTCCCTATAATTTCTATGTAGGAGCAAAATGTTTTCATATGTCCCTTGTTTATCTGCTCTTATGTTTTCATATACACTATCACTTGCTTCCCCTTGTTGCATAGAGCTGAACCATTTTGAGTTGATCTTGTTGCAGTGCACTTTGATTTCAATATCATCCATGTATATACATAAATACATATGTATGTATATACGTGTGAATGTTCGTGGCACTACCTTGTTTAAATTTGTGGCACTTGTTATTTATGGAACGACCTTGTTTTAATTTGTTTACGAACCATTTTGAGCTTGAAATGGTTTTGTAACGTCCCGCCTTTTCGCACGATTTAAATCGACACATGTGCCAATTCAAACCATACAGAATGGTGGATTGTTATGGGGTAAATAAGAAAACAAGAAAGAAATAAAACATAACAGAATCTCACAGCGGAATGATAAAATATAATAATCAAATATACAGTTTATAAAGCTGTTTAAAAATATTCGATTATACTTATACAACATATATCAGAGTTACACATACCATATATTAATGCAGCGGAACAATATGAGTGTAGTGGAATATAATAATAATAATAGAAATCTTCGACTTCGTCCTCCAGAGCTAAAGTCTTCGATCCTGAAATGCACGGACTGACCTGAGCGAATTTGAAAAGAAAAAACACTCGAGTCAGAACTAAAAGATCTTATGTGAGTTAAATTGACAGAAATAAATACGAGTGTAGTAACTCAAAAGATGCTCTGGATTTACATCTCTTAAGGATCCGTTAAACTATTTACTATGTAGTATATTTCGCTATTATAATAGTGTCTAATTGTAAAATAAACTTACTTTTTAATAGCGTTAAGGGGTTACCCATATAGCCCTTAACACAAATAATGCCAATAGTCTATACAGTACTGTAATACCTCCTGATCGGAAGGCTACCAGAGGATACTCCATAGGTACGACACAAATAGAAACTCGTAGTAAAGGCTCGGTATGGTAGGTGACACGGCACAACTAGGCAATGCCAGAGTAGATATACCAATTACGCTTCCGGATCGGTGGTAACGCGTAGCGCGCAGCTACCGCCCACCTCGAGCCACACCCCAAATAAAATCAAAAGTGGCCACCGAATCAATCCAAAGTCAAAGTATAATATCGAAGGGATGTGTCCGATCAAAGGCGCTACCTTATTAACCCGTCGATCGCTCCTGTTTTAGCCACCTTATGCCAACTCACGGGAGTCGGGTCCACGTATTTACCTTGAAGGAAACGCCACCACCATCCTACTTCATTCTGGAATCTCCACCACGTACGCGGTTGTTAAAGTGGTTTTCGGGGTTGGCAGAGAGTATGACAACTTCCGATCCCGGTCTCTTCAACAACCAAACGTTATTATAACACCGCGGTCTTTAAAATAGTTTATATTTTAAAACCAAAATATAATTATCCATTTCAAAACCCATAAATACGATATTATTTCCTTTTTAAAACCAAAATAAATATGATATCTTTTTATTTCAAATATATTTCTTTTCCAAAATCACGCCACTTTTAAAATTTATAATACCTCGAAACCAAATATTTGAATTTTAACTTTCAACATAATACTTCGAAATCCATAGTTTTAAAACCATAACTTTCAAACTTAAATGGTTTGGATATTCAACAGTATATAGAATAAAACAGTTGAATTTAAAATTTCTTTAAAAGTAAATAATTTCCACACCTTCACAATTTCTATTCACTTTAAATTCAGTCTAAACACATAACTTTTAGATTCACTTTTAGTTTGAATAAAACACTTCGATTTAAATATTTTCAAAACTTCGAGAATTTAATGAATTTCAAAACCAAGGTTGGAAATTTCAAATCAACAATTCATTTTCCTATTATTTAGTTTGAAAGGTTTATATGCTAAATCCATAACCATTTAAAATAAACTAAATTTATTAACACTAAAATTTCCTTTCATTTATTTATACTAGAATTATTCATTGAATCCAGTTATAAATATCATACCTTTAAAATTTCCAATTTTAATAAGTTAACCTCAACTTATGGAGTTAAAATTTCAAATAAGCTCAATTCTAATTAAATTTCCAATTTATCTTTCAATCTTAATTTATTTGAATCATTTATAACTCTATATATATATATATATATATATATATATATATATATACAAGAACTTAAACTCATACTAAATCGTATAATATAAATTATCAAATGCCATTTTTTCAACTTATTCATTTTATTTAGCAGATTTATACATAGCTTAAATTCAACAATTTAACTTTGTATGTATGTATAAAATATATTTATATTATATCCAAATTTAATATTTATTAAACCGTATCATATCCAAACCATAAAAATCATTTCAAATAATTATATATATATATATATACCGCGGTGTCTGTATATAATTTTCTATCCTATGGTCAAGTGATACAGATATTTATCATTTCAATCCGCAATTTAAAAATAAAATACGGTTGTATATCATTTCAAACCGCAATCCCGAATGAAATGAAAATGCATGATAACTTGCAGTTTGTATTAGATAGGACACATCATCCATTCATCCAATATCAATCATCAACCAATTTATTTCAATCATCATTAATTTATTTCAATCATCGTCAATTTAAACAAACATCAATATATAGCATATGCAATATAACAGGAAATAAATGACAGTTATTAACTAACAGTTTATATTCAAAATAAATTTAATAACTGTTTAACTAGCAGTTTTTATGCAATAAATAAATTTTAACTGTCAAATTTATATGCAATAATAAAATTAATTAACAGTTAAATTAAATAAATGCGATTTAACAGAGATAATGAATAAAACATGCCAAACATTCATAAATAAACTTCTACTCGTATCTAAAATCAATTTAACAAACATAAGAAATTTTAGAAGTTGTGAGTGGGTTAAAACACTCACCTTTTGAATTTAAATCGAATTTAAATCCGATTTAAACCCAAAAGTTCGACGGTCTCCAAATCCAACCAAACCAGCGACAAAGTCTCCGGAATTTAAATATGATCCTAACAAAAAAAATGGCACGTAAATTCGAGATCGTGTGCGAAAGTTATGATGGTTTGAGTGGTTGAAAAGAAAAAAAAGTCAAATAAAATATTCATTACCCAGTAAGCATGGACACGTCACCCCTTCTTTCCCTCGTTCACCCAAATTATCATATTTTAAAACCAAATAAATAAATAAAGCTTGATTCCCGTTTAAATATTCAACTCATTTGATTGCAATTAACCTTTTGTCATAAATTAAATTCCGATATATTAATAAACTTTATTTCCATTTTTCTATTCACAAATCATCATATTATGAAGACACTTACGTTATTCCCTATTTATTACTTTAATTTATTTAACGTAACACCTAATTTACATCTATTGCAATGTTTTCCAAACCTAATTGAATGAACTAAGTATATAACTCACAACAATTGTTGTAAACTCTTAATCCCACATTTATGAATATTATTTCCACTCAAATATTATTGATATTCACAGAGTATTGGTTTTCTTTTAATCATTATTTATTTTATATATACTAATTAAATAAATTCAATATTTAAGTCTGTTTTAAGTTTTATTTCCAATTACCTATTTATCTTTTCCAACAAATTTGAATTCCATTCAATTAATATAACCAATCAAATTTCCATTCACACTTTAATATAAACCAATAATTTGCAATTAATTATCTTATATTAATGTCATCCAATTTCTATTTATTATTATAACTTTACAATCTATATACATCCATTGATTGATTTCAATTTGCCTTTGTTTCCTTATATTAAATTCTTAGCTTAGTATGACAATTTATAGTACTCCATTAAAATGACAATTCATTTCAATTGTTAATACTTAGCTTAAATTTCTACGGTTGCATTTCATTTACAATTCCTCTACTATATTAATAATTAATAACGTTTATATCAATAACACATTATAATTACTTACCATTTAATCAGTTTAATTTACAAATAAATTTATTGACCACTTAATTAGGCAATTTATACTAATTTGTTATCATACCCATAAATCCACGCTTATAGCTAAGTCCTATATTTTATTAAATTTATTAAATTACAATAAATAGTCTTTTTATTTTTTTTATTACCGTTGCTACATTTTAAACTACAAAATTCTATTAAATTAACAAATTTAATTGTCGAAATTTACGGGTCGTAATAGGTTTGCTTCGAGTTAAAACATTTTGATTTGAACTTGTTTTGAGTTTTTGAACCATTTTGATTTGAATTTGTTTTGAGTTTCCTTGAGTCACTCCTATGTGCACTGCAATTTTGCCTGAGCTTGTTTATGTGTGCTTGAATTCTTATTTATGTGCACTGCAGTTCTAAACATTATATGTTGCAAATTTACCTTGAATTCTCACCTAGTTGTCTTATTTGCATTTTCTGGATGTGCAAGTGTGCATTTCCTGGTTTGAGTTTTCTAGTTGTACTATCTCATACTTGAATTGCATATATTCCTAGTTTGAGTATACTGGTTTTTCACCTGTTGGTGCACTTGTTTTGAACTTGATTTGCTAAAACTTGTTTTAAACTTGAATTACTGAAACTTGTTTTATGATATGTGCACCTGAATAGAGCCCGAGGGGGCTTGGGCTTGACCTTGTGCACATTTGCATTATGTGAGCCTTCGGGCTTGACCTTTGCAACAATCCATGAGATTTAATCGATGCTCGACCTTGAGATATTCATTGTAATACACTATGCATATCATAAATTGTTCGTGCACATATATGTTTGTCCCTATATAAAAAACAAACCCATAAACCGAGGCAATATTAATATTAAGTTCAATTTTATTTTTGCAATTAAGCTTTGTTTCATTTTCCGTTTTACTGCGTTGTTTATTTGATAGGTATAGGACATGGTTGGGCATAAGCTGGAGCAAGCAAATCAAGATTAACATAAAAAAACTCATGTGAGTAAAAAAATGTTACATATGAGAGTGTAGAGAAATATTGTATATATGAGAGTGACAGTGAAAGTTATATTTGAAAATGCAAGCAGAGTGATAGTGAAAGTTGTACTATATTTGAATTTGATTTGAAACAAAATATTTGTTTAAATAAAATATTTGAATTTCATTTTATGAACAATTATTCATATTAGTCAATTTTTATATGTTGTCTAATAGGAATTTCAGAAATGATATTATAACATCAGACAACATTTGGTTTTTGTTGTGCTAGGACATATCGAATGACAGGGCATCTCCATAGTCTGATGTGCAATGAGATGGTGTGAGATTTAATGATAGATAGATATTCAATCAGACAACAAGCATATTTGTCATGTGATTCATTTTTTCACATAGTGACTGCTTTACATTCTTCTACCCATTCAAAGCTTCTTCCCTTCTTAATCTAATTGAAGAACATAATACATTAACTAGTGGTTTTGAAATGAACCTACTCAGGGCAGCTACCTTCCCATTCAGGCTCATAATATCTTTAGGTATTTTGGGATTTTCTGTAGGATCAATTTCACCCTAGAGGGAAGGTGAATAGGTTGATATTAATAATAAAATTTAATGTGGAAATATAAAATTGCAGCACAAGTAATAACAGAATAATAAAAGCAGAAATAGAACAATACAAATTTACCCAGCTTCGGCAAAACCCTGCCTACGTGCTGCTCCCAAGATTTCTACTAGAAATTAAGTAGTCATAAGTTTACACACGTAAACTTACGACACCCGCTATCGACTAACCTAACTCTACGATCAAAACCCTGCCGTAACTTAGCCACTGAGTTGCGAATTCTCAAACTACGCCATGTAGTTCGTAACATAGTTACACAATTAGAAGATTACACAAATTTTAAAAAATAATAATTAAAAACAACAAAAACAAAACCCCATTATCTTAAAGTCCAATATAAAGATAAGACCGGCCAAAATAAAATAAAATAAAATAAAAGCATCTCCCTTTATTCCAATTCGTTACTTCAGTCGATTTCTTTGTTCCTCTTTTCAAATTAGGGTTTTGCTGTGATTGAAGCTGCCGCTTGATTATTGATCAATTAAATTAATTAATTTTCCTTTGCTATACTTCGTGGATCGTCTCTGGCTTTGAAATGCTTACGGCTGCTCCAATGTGTCAAGCTCGAATGATAAAAGTGGTATGTGATTTTTCCTCTTTATCTGATTTTGGTTATGCTCGACTTCGATTTGAGTTATAAATTAATTCAAGATTTTTGTTGCTCTGGTATTTGCTTGAACTCAAATCGATTCAAACTTGACTGGAGTTATTGGTTTTTGTTTAAAGCATGCCTTTTGGATATTCCATTTCGAACTCCAATATCTGCCGATGATGAATTTTGGGTTTGATCTATAAGGGAT
Source organism: Allium cepa (assembly GCA_030765085.1). Classification (NCBI taxonomy): domain Eukaryota; kingdom Viridiplantae; phylum Streptophyta; class Magnoliopsida; order Asparagales; family Amaryllidaceae; genus Allium; species Allium cepa. The sequence goes on from CM060929.1 coordinate 218,862,847, forward strand.
GAAACCCTATATTATCATTTCCTATATTTGTATTTGAATTCTTCAAACACTTGCTTGGCCGTTTAATTACTGATCGTATGGTTTTGTTATATGCTGACTTGTTCATCGTATACGAGTTAATATATCAATTCGAATTTGAGTAGGTTCCATTATTTGCTCCTTTGACTTCGATATTTGAAGTTTTGAGATAATATATTGACTTGTTAAATTCACTGATTTATTGCTATTTGCGTTGCCCAATGAGTTTGAATTTTCTCCTTTCATGACTCACGGCTTCTGACCATTTCTTTTCGAACCATGACTGTGTTACTCTAACTGCTACTGTGTGATCTTCTGCATTTTAATTTGGTTCTGCTCTTGTTATGAAGTCTGGTGTAAGTTGCATGTGCGGTTTTGTCATACTACAACTGATTCACGTATGTTGGTTTGATGTGGAGTTCCATGTCTAGTTTGCTTGCATTGTTTTTAAACTTTGAGTCTCTGAACTTCTAGTCCGTTTATGCTGGTGTCTGACCTTGTCTTTGTATATTTGTAGTCGGGTAAATTTTGGTTAAGCCTTATATATGCCCTTTTTTGAGTTGCTTCGAGTTAAATTATAGCTTGGTTTCATGTTTTCCTCAGATTTGCATTCACTAGTATTCAATTGTTTATGAACTTGACTTTTCATATGAGCTTGGTTGCAATCCTTTGATTCGTGTGGTTCCTATAGCTCGACCATCCATGCTTGTGTTTTCTGTTGCTCTTGACGTTATGTGCTTAATTCATTTTCTGTCTTTGTGCACTTGTATCATGTGGTCTGGTGTTTGTGAGTCTGGCCATTTTTGGTTTGGTTGTACATGAACTTGTATTCAGTCATGTTAATTTTCTCCGGTTGCGTACATACTCATGTATATACATGTATACTGGTCTTCACTGTTGAGGCTACACTTGTGCCGTTTGATGTTTTGTTTGTTCTTGAAGTCACCACCGTCGACATATGCATTTTGGAGTTTGGATTGTTGTTTTGATTCTTTGGGCTTGTTCATGTTGTTATATGGTTGTATATGAACTTGCTGTTGCATACTTACTGTCTGGTTTTATGTTGCAATGTTGATTTGAGTGCACTTGAGTTGAAACCAGCCTCGGCTTGGGTTACCTTGTGCTTACCTGTCCCTGTAGTTTTATCAAGTGTATATTGGTGTGCATGGCCTTGTAACATGTACGGTGATACACTATGCATGTTACAAGCTGTTCATGTAAGATGAATTCAAAATAAATGATGACGAACAACCCAAATAACTGAGGCAAATAACATTTTCAAAATACACACTTCATTGTACACTATAAAAATATTTCTTTTTCAATTTTAATGCGTCAATGTTTATTTTGCAGATAATTCAGATGTAGGATACAAGCTGGAATAGAGTTGAAGATCAAATACGAGTGATCGAGTGATATGTAGTGAGATGATAAATTGTAAAATGAAATTTGTGATGTAATCGAACTTGTGTTGTAATTAAAAATGTACATATGTGGAGAGAGCTCAAATTTGTACTATTCAAAATTGTAATAAAATATTTGTTTGAATTTAAATTCTATGTTATTTATTTTATTCAACAAATATTTATTTAATTATGTGGAAAATAAAATAGTAAAATAACAAATACATTTAAATGCATATATATAAAATAACAAATACATTTAATTGAATATATATATATATATATATGTTTATTATCATCAAACAAAAATCATATACTAGCATAATCAACAATCTTCCTCTCCTAATGATAACAAACATATATTTAAGATTTTGAATTTATAAAATGTATTTGGTCATTGATGAACTTTATTTGCTTCCCCTATTTGAATGCTCCCTCTCTACAACAAAAGCTCCCCCTTCATATATGCATGAAAATAAATAAAAATATGCAAATGAACCTAGATAGGAATAAAAAAAAAATTTGACATTTATTTGCCAAAATCTTAATTTTTTTCTCCCTCTTTTGTTATTAGCAAAAGAGTAATAGTGTTAGAAAAATAGAGATAAAGTGATAGACATTAATACAATGTTAATACCCAATCGAGTATAAATATTAAATTTCAATAAAAAATCAAACAAAAATCATAAATACTCTGTTAGGCGCACATTCTACGTTAGAGTGATAAGGGTGATGCCGGCATATGAAACCATATGATTGTGCCTATTTATGGTATATTTATATCACGAATTTGAATATCTACTAACCAAGCATAACCGTTAGGACTTTTAAATGAGATTAGTAGTATTCCTAATTTTATTAAAAAAAATGAATTTCAAGCATCATCTAAGCATGCATAACCGTGAGGACTTTTGGGATTAGAATTAACTTGTCTATTTAATAATCAATTTTAATATGCGTTCCATACATGCATAACCGTGAGGACTTTTAAATGAGCATGAAAGCACATAAACAAATATTCCAAGTAATTCACCCATGCATAATCGTGAGAACTTTTAAATGAGAGAGATTACTTTGGATGTTTCTATTGAAAAAATAAAAAAATAAAAACGAATAATTTCCCATTTAAAATACCACATTTTGACATACCATATTGGATTTTGATGAGTGATGGTCGTTAGATATATGATACAAATTGAGATGGTTATGGAATTTTTACTATCAAAAGTTATTATAACTCTTGTTAAATTTTTAATTTTTTTTACTAAATATATTGTCTCAAGTCATAATATATGATTATATATCATTAATATCAACACTTGTCACTTTTTCAATCACTATTTATCTTTTCAATAATTGGTAAGGAGTTAGATTAATTAATTTAGTCATTTAAGATCAAATCCAAAAATAATTATAAAGTCAAATTTTCTAAAATGCCTAATTTGAAATGAAGTCAACAAAAACTATTTTCTGAAAGGGGTTTTATAATAAAAATGACTACTAATTGAAAATCAGTTGAAATGAAAAATATGCAGATATTTTCTTTGAAAATGTGATGCAACTACAAAACATGTACCACTAGTAATTTTTCTATCAACTAGATTACCAGTGTAATCTGCATCTGAATTTCCCTTTGACTCAAAGTTATCATTAGATGGTTAATAGACCATACCGTGAAGTGTGCAACAAATATATCCATGTGTATCTAGAAAATCATCAACAAATAAAACACCATCATTAGCCCAAACTAATCTATATGAACTAGTTCAATGATGAAAAGATGATTGGTTAATATTTTTGCACAAATCAACATTTATTTCCTTATCATATAACCGGCTGAATTAAATCAGATTATGGTGTAGATTTTCACATTTAATATATCGTTCAAGATAAATGTACGGTTACCAATTTTACCGTTACGATAATTTTTCATTGTTACCTATTGTGATTCTGTCACCTTTGTACTAGGTTAAGGAACTTTGATTTGTTTCCTATCGTGTGCCTGGAACAGCCAACATCTAGATAACATTATTGTTGTTCCTTAGCCTGCCATCACACCTACATAAGAAAAGATTTTTGTGTCCTATTTGTTTTTATAGATCCATGATTGTTAGTAGCAAATGATTTTGAAAAATAATTTTGTGTAGACCCAAGACAATTTATATTTTATCCTTTTGGCATCGAGATTTGTTTAACTTTAAGAGACTTTACATTTATGCCTTTAAGAACCCAAATTGGTATGGTTTTCTCATGTTTGGGTCTATACCGATAATTATTGTGATTGTGTCCGGTTTTTTCATAAATTGTGCACTTGGAATTGACTTGATTAATTTCGCTTCTAACATGTTCAGATTGAGTATATCCAAGTCCTTGTCTAATAATATTGACTGTTTGTTTCCCTGCTAACATATTTAGTGATTTTTCTGCTCTGAAGAATTTTCCGAAAGTTGTAGATAATTGTTGGACTTGTGTTTTGAGAGATTCATTTTCATTCAATAATTGAGTGCACCTTTTTAATAGAATTTTCTCTCCTAGTATTTTCACTTTCTTTCAAAATCAGAATTCCATTTTAAAGTGATTTAATTTTAATTTTAATTTCTGATTTGTTTAATTTCTTCTTCGAATGATGGATACTTATCACACTTAGGGCACTTGTTTCGATAGTTTTAAACCAATTGATCAAGCTATTTATTTGATTCTATCAAACTATATCTTTATGATTCAATATTAGCGTACTTCTCCCTAAGTCTTTCAAAACGGTCATTTACTTCATGAAAATATATAAGTAATTCCGATTTGAGTAAGTTTTGATACCTCACTTGGCTCATCACCATCATTGTCAGTTGTTTCTCCTTAAAGACACAGATTTTTCTTTTTCACTCTCACTGCCAGTGCTTTTATCAGCTTCATCATTTTCATCCCAAGTAGCTGCAGAACTTCTCCTTTTTGGTTTCTTTCCTTGGTTTAATTGATTCTGAAGACAATTGGGCTTGATATGACCGGGTTTATTGCACTTGTGACAAATGATCTCCTAGTCTTCTGAGTTGTCTAGTACTTTTTCTATTCTGCTTTTCAATTGTTGTTTAGAGCTGGATTTCCGTATTTATGGTTCCACCCTTTGAATCTCTTTATTAACGATGCTAGTTTAGCTGCTCCATTATCATCATCTTTACTTGTCGTCGTTCCTTTAAGAGCTATGATTTTTTTCGAATACCACCTCCTTCACGTTCTTCCTTGAATTTCATTTCTAGCTCATAAGTGGTGAGATTTTAGATGAGTTCTTTGACTTTATTTATTTCAGATCTTTTGATTCTTGAATGGCAATAACTTTCACTTCAAAATTTTATGGAAGGACTCTTAGGATTTTTCAGACTATTTCCAATTTTATGTATGGTTTTCTGAGAGCTTTTGATTAGTATACAAGATTCGAAAGTCGTCCATACATCTCTTTGACATTCTCATCCTTGGTCATTGTGAAGTTCTCAATTTGCTACTAAGCATGGCAAGGCGAGATTCTATGACTTGGGAGGTTCCTTCATGAGTCAGTTCAAGTGTGTGCCAAATTTCCTGCGCATTTAGACAATACGAGACATGTTTAATTCAATTTGATCAAATGAACATATAATAGAATTTATAGCTTTAGCATTAGTATTCTGCAGTTTATTTTTAAGATCTATCCATTGATCCATCGATTTTTTAATTTCCTGATTATCTACCACTATAGTTGGTGTCCTATATCCCGTCTCAACAGTATTCCAATCATAATTGGTTTTCAGAAAAATTTTCATTCTATTTTTTCAGTAAGCATATTCACCATTGAACATAGGTGGTCTAACTATGAACGAACCCTCAGCAAAGGCATTATTAAAAGAAGCCATTAAAAAAAATCAAATTTTTAAAACAAAAATTGGTTTTTTGAAAAATCAAAATTTTAAAACAGAAATTGGTTTTTGTTCCTAGCTCTGATACCACTTGTAGGATCGATTTCACCCTAAGGGGGGTGAATAGGGTGGTACTAATAATAATAAAAATTAATGCAGAAATATAATTGCAGCATAGATAATAGTAGAATAATAAAAGCAGAAATAGAACAACATGGATTTACCTAGCTTCAGCAAAACCCTATTTACGTGCTACCCCCAAAGTTTCTACTAGAAATTAAGTAGTCAGATGCTTACACTTGCGACATCCTCTACCGACTAACCTAACTCTACGCTCGAAACCCTGCCACAACTCAGCCACTGAGTTGCGAATTGTCAAACTATGCCACGTAGTTCGTAACCTAGTTACGCAACTAGAAGATTATACAAATTTTAAAAAATAATTAAAAATAAAAAAGCCAAAATCCTATTATCTTAAAGTCCAATATAAAGATAATACCAACCCATAAAAAATAAAAGCGTCTCCCTTTATTCCAACTCGTTACTTTGGCCGATTTCTTTGTTCCTCTTTTCAAAATTAGGGTTATGCTACGATTGAAGCTGCCGCTTGATTGTTAATCGATTGAAGTAATTAAGTTTCCTTTGCTTTGCTTCGTCGATCGTCTCTGGCTTTGAAATGTTGCTGCTGCTCCAACGTGTCAAGCTCGAATGATAAAAGTGGTATGTGATTTTGGCCCTTTTTTTTATTTTGGTTATGCTCGACTTCAATTCGAGTTATAGATTAATTTGTGATTTTTATTGCTCTGGTATTTGCTTGAACTACAATCGATTCGAACTCGATTGTAGTTATTGGTTTTTTTTTTCAAAGCATGCTTTCTGGATTTTCTATTTCGAACACAAATATCTACCGATGATGAATTTTGGGTTTGATCTATAGGGATGAAACCCTATATTATCATTTCCTATATTTGTATTTGAATTCTTCAAAAACTTGCTTGGCCGTTCGATTACCGATTGTATGGTTTTGTTAGTTGCTGACTTGTTCATCGTATATGAGTTACCAAATTCGAATTTGTTGAGTTGGTTCCATTGTTTGCTCCTTTGACTTCGGCATTTGAAATTTTGAGATAATATGTTTACTTGTTCAATTCACTGACTTATTTGGTATTTGCATTGCCGTATGAGCTTGAATTCTCTTCTTTCATGACTCACGGCTTCTGACCATTTCTTTTCGAACCATGACTTTGTTACTCTAACTGCTATTGTGTAATCTTCTACATTTTAATTTGGTTATAGTCTTGTTATGAAATCTGGTGTAAGTTGCATGTGCAGTTTTTTCATATTACAACTGATTCACGTATGTTGGCTTGATGTGGAGTTCTATGTCCAGTTTGCTTGCATTGTTTTCAAACTTCGAGTCTTTGAGCTTTTATCCATTTATGCTGGTGTCTGACCTTGTCTTTGGATATTTGTAGTCAGGTAAAATTTGGTTGAGTCTTGTATATGCCATATCCTGAGTTACTTCGAGTTAAACTACAGCTTGGTTTCATGTTTTCCTCAGAGTTACATTCATTAATATTCAGTTGTTTATGAACTTGACTTCGTATACGACCTTGTTGCAATCCTTTGATTCATGTGGTTTCTATAGCTCGACCATCCATGCTTGTGTTTAATGTTGCTCTTGACCATATGTGCATGATTCATTTTCTGTCTATGTGTACTTGTATCATGTGGTCTGGTGTTTGGGTGTCTGGCCATTTTAGGTTTGGTTTACATGAACTTGTATGCAGTCATGTTAATTTTCTCTAGTTGCATACATACTCATGTATATATTTATGCTGGTCTTCACTATTGAGGCTACACTTGTGCCATTTGATGTTTTGCTTGTTTTTGAAGTCACCACCGTTGACATATGCATTTCGGAGTCTGGATTGTTGTTTCGATTCTTTGGGCTTGTTCATTTTGTTATGTGGTTGTACATGAACTTGTTGTTGCATACATACTGTCTGGTTTTGTGTTACAATGTTGATTTGCGTTCACTTGAGTTGAATCCAGCCTCGACTTGGGTTTGACCTTGTGCTCACCTGTCCCTGCAGTTTTATCAAGTGTATATCGTTATGCATGGCCATGTGACATGTATAGTGATACACTGTACATGTTACAAGCTATTCGTGTAAGATGAATCCAAAATAAATGATGACGAACAGCCCAAATAACCGAGGCAAATAACATTTTCAAAAACACACACTTCATTGTACACTACAAAAATATTTCCTTTTCAATTTTACTACATCAGTGTTTATTTTGCAAATAATTGAGACGTAGGATACAAGCTGGAATAAAGTTGAAGATCAAATATAAGTGATTGAGTGATATGTAGTGAGATAATAAATTGTAAAATGAAATTTATGATGTAATTGAATTTGTCTTGTAATTAAAAATGTACATATGTGGAGAGAATTCAAATTTGTAGTGTTCAAAATTGTAATAAAATATATGTTTGAATAAAATATTTTTTTTGTATTTAAATTCTGTGTTATTTATTTTATTCAACAAATATTTGTTTAATTATATGAAAATAAAACAGTACAATAACAAATACATTTAAATGATATATATATATATATATATGTTTATTATCATCAAACAGAAATCATATACTAGCATATTCAACGTTTCATCTTCTTGGTGGCATAAATTTTCTCAAGATTAGCTTCTATCCCTATCGTGCTTACAACGTAACACTAGAACCGACCTGATTGAATTGCAAAGGCACATTTCAAAGGGTTTGATTTCATTCCATAATGTCCTAATGCTGTGAAAGTCTCTTCCAAGTCTTTCACATGGTTAGAAGCTGCTTTAGACTTTACAAGCATATCATCGACATAAACTTCTACATTCCTTCTAATTTATCAGCGAGCACCATGATAGCCATCCTTTAATATGTTGCCCCCGCATTCCTTAATGTAAAACTTATATGCTCCTGGCCTGACTCAAATTTAACTATCTAGTTGTAACTTGAATATATACCCATGAATGTCAATAGTTCATGTCCACCAGTTGCATCAATTAATTGGCTGATTCTGGGTAGGGCTTTGGGTAAGCTTTGTTGTAGTTAGTGAATTCAATGTAGGTTCTTCATTTCCCAATAGATTTCTTTAACAAGACTGGATTTTCTATCCACTTTGGATATTCTCAAATGAACCAGTTTTCTTTCATCTTTTCAATTTCTTTATGTTGGGCATTATATCTTCCCTGATCCAAGATGCGTTGTTTTTGTCTTGTAAGATGTGCATCTAGATATATGTTGAGGGCATAACAGATATGGTTTGATCAGTCCCAACCATGTCTAAATGGGTCTAAGCAAAAACATAATGGATCAAGAAGCCAATTAATTATGAATGCAGCTTACTACTTATATTCCTTTCAATATTTATTACTTTGGTCGGATCTAAAGGGTCCTTTTGAACATATTTCAAATCATCCATCCATTTTTGATCTTAATCCTTTATTCCTAGTTTAGGCTCGATTTCATCCTCTATTTCATGAGGCTTTGATGAATCCATGCCTTCCTGATCTTAGGCAGTCTCGAGTAAGAACTGTGCAAATATTGAATCATATTTATCTATTCATATCATGTGCAAATAGTATCATTTTGCTTTTTCCGTAGATATTATGGTCATAGACAGACCTATTTCAGTATTTGCCTTAGAACTAAATTTCGATGTAGTTCTTTAAACCGACTTATTGGTTACATTTTCACGATTACAAGATCAAAGTGGGACAATAATATATTTTTGAATAATTTTATTCCTAGGATTATAGTTACATTGTATTCTCTAGCCACTAGTTGTTCCCTCTTACTCTAATTACTCCTACTAAGGTATGAAACTTCATAAGAAAGTTTTTCTAAGAAATAATTGCCCCAAGGTCTACCGGTATAGGTCTTCCCAATAAAGCATTGCATGAAGCTTGCTATGATTTAAAACTAGCATAGAATGGTTTGTGTAATGGTATCGTTCCAACTATAATAAGAAGTCGGGCCATGCCTATAGAAACGATTGATGTGTTATTGAAACCATATATTGGCTCAAAGCTAGGCTTTAATATTTCAATCGGGAGCCCCATCTTGTCGTACATAGACTTAAATATGGTGTTCATAGAGCTTACCAATTGACAAGAACCTTTTTCATAATGCAATTGGAGATTTATGGTTATTACTATGGGGTCCTGATGCAGAAAAGTAACTCAAACCGAGTCAATAGAAGTAAATTTAATGTACGGGGTGGTCGTCTGTTTGATATGAAACATGATTATATGCTCAGTACGAGCTTCTTGGACATATCTTTCTTCTTCCTCCTTGCTTTTGCATGTAATATATGGTCCCCCATAGATATAAGCGATGAGGGTATTTGGGTTTCCCACTAGGTTTTCACGAGGATCTTATGACTGATTTTTCACTAGAGTCACTGCATTGTCTTTTTAAAAAGTACCTAAATATCCTTTTTGGATTAGCCATTGGATTTCGTTCTTCAAGTGACACCAACTACCAATATGGATGTGGTTAACCCTGTAGAACCTATAGTAGGTGATGCCTTTATTTTGCTCAGATTTCTTTGCTTTGTTTGGGACATTCTAAGCTACGTTTGTTCTAGTCAAATTGTAGATCTGTCCGGTGTTGTGTGTCAAAGGGTTTTTTTTTGTATAGTTGAACTCCTTTTGTATTTTGGTGGGTAGGTTTTTTGTGGTCGTCTTTCTCAAGTTTTCTTTCATTATGAACTAGAACAGTTCTTTCTGTGGATATCCCTTCAGCCATGCTTGCTTCCTCAATATGTATGTACTTATTGGCCCTTTCTTAGAAAGCCTTCATACTTCTGTAGGACTTCTTGATATTATTTTCCCACATATTCATTCTCTTCATTAACCTAGAATGAGCTGCCATGCCAACAACTTCTATTCTCATTGCTTCCGACTTGAAACACTTCATATGGCTATGTAGACTTTCATTATCCCTATTTTGGCATAGGACAGAGAGTTGAGATCCGAGAATACTTCTCTCCTAGCATTGAACTGTCTACGGAACTGGGTAGAAATTTTTTGCCCAAGAATGTGTCTCCCTAGGTAGTAATCTCCCGAACCATCAAGAAGCCGATCCTACGGGATATATTGGAAATTTCTAGTTTCTACGGGATATACTGTAACCTTCCTAGTTTCTACTAGAGTTTTCTACCAGTTTTAGCAGTTAAGTGGCCGTTTCTATTGGGGATGGGGTACAAGAATTTTCAGGTTACATTTTCTGGGTTAAGGAGGTTGTTGTAGTCAAGGATGTGGGTTTTTAGGTAAAGTTTTGCTAAGGGTTTGCCCTCCTAAGGCCAAAATATTAATGATATTTTTCATTCCATAATACTAACTTAATTATAAATTAATTACGATGTCGAATGCTTCCATAATTAGGAATCAACAAACTTAATTGATATCAATTTTGCTTGAAAATGAAGTAATTATGTCACTTAAGCTTATACAATTATAATGGTGCACTTTAATTGTTTATTAAAATGCTAATCTCAGTATAGTTATTAATTCATTCAAAGTCAAATAAAATCTAAAAACATGGTAAATAAATGCAAAAAAAGTAAATACACAAAGATTTGCATGGTTCGCATGTTAAGGAATGCTACATACACGGGCTAATACTTTTCTTTTTATATACTTCTTAGTATAAACTTTGGTGGTGGAGTACAAATATTTGGTATTCGATTCGGAGAAAACTGACTGAGAGTACAATCTTTCCTTTTTATATACTTCTCGGTCATCTTATTTCAATATGCCTCTATTGTTGGATTTTTCCAGTGTCGGTTATTTGTATGCTTAACCAATTGTGCATGGATTATAGATATAGGTATAGGTAGAAAGATTTATTATAGGTAGGAATTTTGAATTTTCTTATATGAGGGAACTTCGAATTTTATTTTAGGTGATGGATTTGAATTCGTTTTGTGGAGTTAGATGTTTGGGCTACGCGTGGTTTTATACCTTACTCGGTGTATTGCACAGTGCTTAATGACTTTCTTTGGTGCCATGCCCTGTTACTATCCTGGCTATGATGAGATATCTTTAGTTGTAGTCGGTGCAGTCTCTTTCTTTGAAGGCAGCATAATATCTTTTGTTAATGGGTGCATGGTTCTTTTGTTGAAGGTGGCACGGTCTCTTTTGTTGATGGGTGTGAGTCCCTTTATTGAAGATGACGCAATCGATGTTGTTGAAGGCGGCACAGTCTCCTTTGTTGAAGGGGGTGCATCTCTAGCTGGGACTAGGCTTGCTTTAGTTGAATTGTGGTAGTCTCCCTTTGTGAGCTTGTTGCATGTTGACTTGTCATGCATGGAATTTGTGGCTGCATCATTTTATGAGAATATGGTTTCTTGGATTGTATCTTTTTATATACACGACCATAATATATGGTTAGTGATCAGTGTAGTCTTTACTATGTTAAATTAATACCATTCGATATCTTTTAGCATGTCTAGTTAAATTTTCTCTTTATTTTTTTGTGGAATCGTGCCATCCTTTGACTTTGTTATCTACACCTACCTACATGTTTACATAGGAGAGAAAAATGGGTATAACAATACTACTTAATTATTAAAGAAAATGTAATCGGTGGCGAAGATGATGTGAAAGAGAAGTTAATGAAGTTAGATAGCGGGAAAATAAGCATTTTTAACCTAGGATGATGAAGAGAAATATTCAACCGTAGAACTGAAGGTGTAGGAGAAAATGCTGGAGAATATAGAAGAAATGAGATAATAATTAAACTAAACTACTTACCATTATTTTATTACCAATTTTCTCTTCTGTTTGCCTAAACCATAACCTAATTTTACTAGGCGTAAAGTCCAATGACATTTGTTGAAAAAATAAAAGTAAAAAAGGAGCAACATGCTACTCCATACAACAATGACATATGATAAGTGATTCCTACAAAGAGCCTAATTGAAAAAACATGACATACCTCAATCCAAACAAGCCAAAATATTCTTCTTAATCACGTTCTTGAACCATTGAACAAGCTCGAAGAATAAAAAAACATGGGTCTGGAGTGAAGATATATAACAATATGTGAATTCCACTAAGTAGTAAATTATAATTAATCGCTCAATTAAAGATTTAGCAAACTAATTACTTAAATAAGAATTTTTAAATATGAATGAATTAGGATATGAGACCCATTTTTAGCATCAGTTATATGTGAAAAACATATAAAGTTCATTATAATCGGATAAGATTACTAAAATGAAAGAAAAGAGAAGTAGGGGGGAAATGGTCATTTAGCCATAACATCTCTTTATGATTTCTTAAATGAATCCATTCATTCATCACTTTTCATTCATATTCTTCTTCATCTATTTATTACGTAATAAAATAGTTTTCTTAACTTTATATCCACATATCTCAATGAAAAAATTTCGAATTAATTATCTAAATTCAAATTAGAAGATTCTCCACAAATCCATACCATCTAGTTTGTATTTGGAGAAGATGGAGGCCGGGTTTCAAAGATCAAAGAAAGTTGGATTTCTAAGGGATTTGGTGAACGGGATCTCTTCTCTAAGCATTTATGATCATTTGATATGTTAAAATAATGGTTTGGTGCTGATGTTGGTTAAGGTTTGAGTAATGAACATAATTAGAGATTTAAGAGTTGGTAATCTTGTTGAATGAATGCTTAAAGAATAAACCATATAATTTGATGTGTTAAGAATTGGTAGAAATCGAATGATATTTAAAATAAATGTGTGGTTTGATTATTGATCGAATTGGTTATTGTGATTTTAATATTGTATTTAATGATAGCTGAAGTTGTCATTGAATGATGGAATATGGAGTTGGAGTGGTTGATCGTGAAGTTAAACTCGTATAGTGTGTAAAGCGTTTGCTTTTCGAGACGATTCATCGAAATACCTACTAGTGGTATTCGTCCCATGGCAGACCACCGAGGATGTGAACTCGAGTGTAAGGTTCAGTAGGTGGGTGTAAGGTGCTAATGCCACGAAGCACAACATCGGCGCGATGGAAGCTAAAATGATGGTCGACATAGGGGAGAGGTGGGATGAATTACCTTAAGGAATTTTACACCATTAAGTTTAGATTGGAACCCTACAGATGAACAGTCGACTGGAGAAGAGTCATCAATTGACTAACCAGGGTTGTTGTGCTAGATTTTTAGGCCCAAAGGAAATAAGCTAAAATTAGCCTATAAAAATCGATCGGCCAGATTCAACCAGTCGACTATTTAATGAGTCGGTTAACTAGTTGACCTTGACCATTTGACCATTAAACTATAGCCAAATTGGCTATAGCAGGTCAGTCAATCGATCAATTTTTTTTAGTCAATTGGCCAAATGTAGATTGGGAAATTTTGGTTTTCTCCATGATTTCTGGACAAACTTCGCTACAGAATAGTTTCTCATACCAAGTCGAATCAAGATGCGGTTTGGACTAGTGTTCATTATCTTCTAAGGACAATGATCCAAGTTTCTGGGTAAATTTTAGAGTACTTTGATTTCGGGGATTATGCAGGACCCATCTGATACATAAGCCAAATCGTAAAGTTTAAGGTAAGCTGTGATGGTGTATTGGCGATACTAGATGACACTGAGGTCATGGTTGATGATTGGGGATGTGTTTTTATTTGTATGGTAACTTTTATAGGGTCATCCGATAATTTTGAGACGTGATGACTATGATATGTATAATTTCATTTGATATTGCGCATACGGAGTAAGTCTATGTCCATTGAATTCAGCCTTAGGGTTAGTATTTATAGACCCTTTCTAGCATGAGTGATTGTCATGTTGGTATGCGCCTTAGGGAAGACTAACATTGTTGGTAGAAGGCGTTATATCCTGGTAGTGCGGTTACAATCTTAGAACTACATTGTAGCAAGGGTTGTAGCATAAAGTTAATTGTCATTTTGTTCTCGTGATAAACAAATGATAAAGATTAGGCACCATTGGAACTAGGCCAATTGAAAGTAGGATAAATGGGTAAATTCAAAAAAGTTCCTTTTAGAAGTTTATTGGGCCTATGTAGTCTAAATTAATTTAGAACTTTTCTAAATTTTCTTTTAAAAATATATTTATTTTATTAAAATTGTTAAAAGTATTTTAATTTAATTTTAAATTGTTGGTTTTTTTATGAGCGCATCAAATGCGCTTATGTGTGAATATGTAAGTGTTAAATATAAAAAATGTGCAAAGCAAATGTGAACATTTTAGGTGGTGGGATTTACGCCACAATGGGTCACATATCCCCTTCATATATGCCTTCATTGTCCGAAGAATTTTTTTGATTTACGTGCGTGTGTGTGTCTACTTGTGTGAGTTATAAAAGGGACTTTGATTAAAAAGGTAGTTCAAACATCGTTACATCACTTTTAAAGAAAATTATGCAGACTTTAAGAATTTGTATACATACGTGTGTGTGTTTATATATATACACACACACATTCACGTACATACATATATGTTTGAATGCATGTTGATGAGATTTTTGTCTTTTAACACTCGACTGATTAAGTAGCAATTATGGGGATGAATGCTCCTATAACTCAGGATTTGCAAGTTATAGCTTGCCTTCTTTTCCAGTAGAAATTATATTGCTGAATGCTTATATAATTTTGCACTAGCAATCTAACTGTTTGTTAAAGTGCCTCTTTCAATCTGTTCTTTAATCAAGTTCAAACTAAGAGAATAGAATAGAAAAGGTAGTAAAGAAATATAAAACAACAAAATTTATATGGTTTGGATTTTAAGAAATCCTACGACCATGAGACACGCCATCTTCTTGAAAGTGTACGTGTAGTACTAAGGATCGTGTAATATGGTATATAAATGCGGAAACTGATAATAGCAGTAAAATAAAAATTAAAGTAAGCACACCAGGAATTTTTATACTGGTTCGAACTTCTTGTTCTACATCCAGTCCCAGAATATCCTTTGGATTTAAACTAAACCCCTCACTTCACCCGGAGGAATAGGTATACGACACCTGAGCAACCGAACAGGAATTTTTCCACCTCAACAGCCGAAGTGGACTTTAACTTCAATACAAATAGTTTGTTGACGAATGTGTTCTGAATAACACTGATTGTCTTTTGATAGTACAACTTTCCTATAATCAAATCCTCAAGAGTATATATGTGTGTGAAGATTTAGAAGGAAGATAATCACGTAGAATCGAAGTTTATGATTTAAATCAAGGATTCTAGTGATATTAAATAAGAATGAATGCTTTTATTTGCAGAAATAAATAGAGAATAGATTTCAGAATTATAAACAAGAATCGGTGATTGTAGAAGTGATTTGAACATGTTTATATAGTTGTAGAATAGTTACAATCTTTCATGAAGAGTTTCAATCAAAAGTTATGTCCATATCTCTTGAATTGAGGGACGTATCTCTTCATGAAACAATTGCAACTCTTTAGAAAAATAGCCGTTATATGCAAGTCGGTCGACCGGGAAAATTGGCCGGTCAGCTGAGTTTGAAATCGTGTATAAAACAGAGAGTATCTGTGCACTGACTATAGGGTCGGTCGTCCGAAGATACTGGTCGGTCACCCGACCTGTTGTTAAACAAAGATAGTAGTAGCTCATCTGGTTAGAGTACTTGCCTTCCAAACTAGTGACCTGGGTTCGATCCCCGCTCCATGCATTTTTTGTAAACTTGATTTTGATTAAAATATGCAAGCAAGTTTATTTGAATGTGAATGATGATTCTTGAGGAATGATTTTAACAATATTCTAAGACTCAATATAATAAAATATTAATACTAATATCTGGATTGTAGTCTTGTCTCCTTTGTAGTGCACAATTTACTTTTATTCTCTTTTTGTCGCCTTTGTATAGTATTCTCTTTGTAGTTCGTCTTATGATCTCTGAAGCTTGTGTCATGAATCAAAACCCATGAATCAACATTCTCCCCCTTTTTGATTGATGACAATACTTATGTGACAAAGTAGTATATATTGTAATTCTCCTCCTGAATATATGGCGACTTTTCTGCAAAAACTTGTTAGCTTTTATATATTTCTCCCCCTTTGTCATCGACAAAAAGGAGAGTTTAACTGATGATATAAATTATATTTCACATAAGGTTAACATAGAACAATATAAAACAAAATAACTACTACTTATAATGTAAGGTATCAGAAAAATTAACATTTAAAGCATGCGATACCCAGGCTTCTTATAATTTCCTAAATTTTAGGAAACCATACCCATTTGGGTGTGGTTGAACCTTTATAAATATAATTTTCATTATTAACTACCATATCAAAATAATCATCAATGTATTTTTCTCTACTTTTTCAATTAACAGGAACCCATATACTTAGATAATTTTTATTCATATTTCCTGTTAATGATTTTGTACTTCTAAAGAAATTATCAACATTATAGGTCATAGTAGTATTTGAATTTCTATAAAAATTGGATTTAGGCTTTACTCGAAATTTAGTACTAGCACTATCATTTTTACTATACATGAAAGCATATCTAGTGCTATTTCTACGATCGGTTTATTATATCCTAAACCACTTTTATCATTGTGAGTTTTTGAATTCTTAACATAACCTAATCCCTTCTTATTTGAAGCAGGTTGAGAATTTTCAATAATCCTGGATAAATTTTCTCTCCCTTTATTAAAATTAGATACATTTGTAGATATATCATCAAATTTTATTTTAAGACTAGATTTTTCTAACTCTAAATCCTTAATCTTAGAGTTTAAACTATTATTTTTGAAAAGTAAATCATCATTTTTATACTTTTGAATTTCTAGTTCTTCAGATATTGACGAAATTTGAGAGGATAAGTTAGAATTTGATTGTTGAGAACTTTCAAGTTCTTCTTCTAATATTTTCTTCTCATCTTTCAGCATATCTACTTCTAAGACTGTTCTATCTAATTTTCTTTGCAACTCCTTATTTTTCTTTTTAAGTTGCTTTGTTACATTTACTAATTCAGAATTTATTTCAATTAAATCTTCAAAAGTAAAATTACTTACATCGTTTGATGAAGCCAAGAAGCACACATTTGCTTGTTCATTATCACTTTCACTCTCTGAAGAGGATGATGAGTCAGTGTCGTCCCAAGTGGCAGAAAAAGCTCTTCGTTTGGTTTTGTACTTCTTAAAATTGCTCTTTTTGCTTTCTGGACAATCTTTCTTCATGTGACCTTTCTTGTGACATTCATAACATTCCATTGCTGAAGATGATGGTTTGCTGCTATTAGAATTGTTGTTGGAGTTATTTTTGTTTCCCTTGAATTTGTTTCTGTTGAATTTCAAAAACTTTTTGAAATTTTTAGCGATCATCGCCATATCTTCATTATCTGAGTCGGAATCGTCTTTTTCTGCTTGAAAAGCCACATTTTTCTTTTCTTGTGCTCCATTTCTTTTTGCCTGCAAATTTACTTCGTAGGACATTAGATTACCTATCAATTCTTCTGGTTTTAATGTTGACAAATCACTTGCTTCTTCAATGGCTAAGACTTTTCTTTCCCATTCGTCCGTTAAGGAATTCAAGATTTTTGTAACAACATCAAAATCAGTAAACTTTTGTTCTAGTGATAATAAAACATGATAAATATCATGAAATCTAGAGTACATGTCATTTATAGATTCATTTGGCCTCATTTTGAAATTTTCAAATTGATTTTTCAACATAGAGATTTTGCTTAATTTAACTTTGTTTGTACCTTCATGTGTTATCTTAAGTGTTCTCCAAATTTCATAACCTGAAGTGCACATGCTAACTCTATTGAATTCATTTCTATCTAATGCACAAAATAAAATATTCATAGCTTTTGCATTTGATATAGCATCTAGTTTTTATGTGTTACTCCAAGTTGAGTATTCTCCAGTAGAAGCTATGTACTCTCTTTGTATAATATTCCAGATATCAAATCCACTAGATTGTATATAGATTCTCATTCCAGTTGACCAATAATTATAATTTATACCATTAAAAAATGGAGGTAGTGAAGATGATTGACCCTCTGTGAAATTAGTATTAGTGTTAGTGCCAAAATAGTTAGTTTGTGTCGTTGCCATATTACTAGAAATAAATATCAAATAACTTTGTGACGGTTATAGGATGACCTTGCTCTGATACCAAATGAAAGTGTACGTGTAGTACTAAGGATCGTGTAATATGGTATATAAATGCGGAAACTGATAATAGCAGTAAAATAAAAATTAAAGTAAGCACACCAGGAATTTTTATACTGGTTCGAACTTCCCGTTCTACGTCCAGTCCCAGAATACCCTCTGGATTTAAACTAAACCCCACACTTCACCCGGAGGAATAGGTATACGACACCTGAGCAGCCGAACAGGAATTTTTCCGCCTCAACAGCCGAAGAGGACTTTAACTTCAATACAAATAGTTTGTTGACGAATGTGTTCTGAATAACACTGATTGTCTTTTGATAGTACAACTTTCCTATAATCAAATCCTCAAGAGTATATATGTGTGTGAAGATTTAGAAGGAAGATAATCACGTAGAATCGAAGTTTATGATTTAAATCAAGGATTCTAGTGATATTAAATAAGAATGAATGCTTTTATTTGCAGAAATGAATAGAGAATAGATTTCAGAATTATAAACAAGAATCGGTGATTGTAGAAGTGATTTGAACATGTTTATATAGTTGTAGAATAGTTACAATCTTTCATGAAGAGTTTCAATCAAAAGTTATGTCCGTATCTCCTGAATTGAGGGACGTATCTCTTCATGAAACAATTGCAACTCTTCAGAAAACTAGCCGTTATAAGCAGGTCGGTCGACCGGAAAAACTGGCCGGTCAGCTGAGTTTGAAATCGTGTATAAAACAGAGAGTATCTGTGCACTGACTACAGGGTCGGTCGACCGAAGATACTGGTCGGTCAGCCGACCTATTGTTAAACAAAGACAGTAGTAGCTCATTTGGTTAGAGTACTTGCCTTCCAAACTAGTGACCTGGGTTCGATTCCCGCTCCATGCATTTTTTGTAAGCTTGGTTTTGATTAAAATATGCAAGCAAGTTTATTTGAATGTGAATGATGATTCTTAAGGAATGATTTTAACAATATTTTAAGACTCAATATAATAAAATATTAATACTAATCTCTGGATTGTAGTCTTGTCTCCTTTGTAGTGCACAATTACTTTTATTCTCTTTTTGTCGCCTTTGTATAGTATTCTCTTTGTAGTTCGTCTTATAATCTCTGAAGCTTGTGTCATGAATCAAAACCCATGAATCAACACTTCTATTCTATCATTCATCGTTTTATATTTTTACATCACTGCCTTGTTACAAGGAATTGTACACTTATTCTTATTTTCCAAAAATCCTCTTATTTATTTGACTACAGTGCCTTCGTTTTTATAGCCTGCTTTTTCCTGTTGGATTGCTAGCATAGCGCTTTATTTATTCCCCTTCGTTGGATTCTATCATGTATCCTTAATCAGGTTGATCATTTGAATGCATAAAGATTGCTATCATGACTTTTGGTGGGAAACTTAAAACTAAGGTGGGAAGAAATTGAGGTAGGAAGCCTGCTTTTGAATAAGTCACTGATATGATGCGGTAGCTAACTATATGGGACTGCTAGGGCAGTATAGTATTAGCTGCTCCTTTTTAACATGGTGCAGTATTCGCTGTATAGTTTAGCACAGTCCGTTGTATATTTTGACATGGTCCGTTGTATATTCTGGTGCGGTCCGTTGTACATTTTAGCGATATAGTACTTCTGTGTGCAAGTGCCATTATCGCATTCGTATCTTTTATTTAGTTAGTGTGTTTCATTTTACGCATATATACATTTGCATGAATAATATATTATTTATTTAGTTTTATAAATAATATCATTGCAATTCTATTTGCATGTACATGCCTTTCGTCTTATGCTCATATTTTTGTTTTAGGTCTTGCCGAGGCCATGCATACGTGACACATGCATAGATATATTTCTTAACATGACAACATGTGAGACAAGCTGTCGTTATACATGCATATATATATATATATATATATATATATATATATATATATATATAACTCTCTATCTTTTGTATATATTTTGTTGATATACTGATGCCAATCGCTACACAATTTAGCACAGCTCATAATATAGTTCAGCGCGGTTCACTATGTACAGTTCAGCGTGGTTCACTATGTATAGTTCAATGCAGTTCACTATGTATAGTTTGTTGGAATTCCTTAAGAAATTGAGTGAATGAGAATATACAAAGTCCCACATCGCCTAATTGTTGAGAGCTATATTGGTTTATATATGGCTTTCTCATGAGGAGGTTGGGGGCCTGGGGCTCCCAAATGTATGCTTCGTTGTGAGGAGGGAGATCATGCATCACCACCACACACGCGCGCGCGCCGCCGCCGCCGTCCGACCGAACCGAACCGGTCTCGGGTACGGGTCTAAAATGACCATTCTTTTTACCAGGCCATTGTTTAACGGTTTTGGGCATTGTCTGAAACTGGACTGGGCCTGGAATTTGAAGAGAAGCGGGCGGGGTTTTTGCCTGAGGAGATGCGACTGTTCATGAGCGGATGCGAACAGTAACGAGTGCGACCGTTGGAAGCAAACAGGTGCGAGCGAGCCGATTGAAGCGGACGCCGGCGCAGGCGGGTGCGACCCGACTGAAGAGGCGCGGGCGAAACAGTACGAGCAGGTACGAAACAGAACCATTGGACGGGCGGGTGCGACCCGTTAACGAACAGCAGCGACCAAAAGGCAACGGGTGCGACCCGTCAAGCGGACGCGACTGTTTGAAGGGATGCGGACGAAATTATAAATAGGAGAGAATACTGATCACATTCTAATTCTATTTCCAATCTAATTTCTTCTGCTTCTTTGCTCCACTGCTCTATATTCCATATATATCACAGAGTTGACATACTCATTACAATCTCGTGCAGATTACGTCTGTTGTATCTTGGGAGAGTTTTGAAATAAAATTCTTAAGGAAATTGTTACGACAAGCCTCAGATGGAATTTCCTTTATATACTGGTTAGATTCACTGTAATCTTTCCCGTTTATAAGTTATACTATTTCTTACAATAGTATAATATTGTTGTTGTAATTTATTTACAACGTAACTTATTGTTACATTTATCTAATACAGAATTCCAGCGTAGTGGAGTTCTAATTAATAAACTTGTGCGACGAGTTTATTGTAGCGTGCTATCTGTTTTAGTACACTAGACATATAACATCTTAAGAATTTTACTGTTTTACACTAAAACAGAGATGTTAACAGTTGACAACATGAAAATGGATAAGTCCAACTTTTCAGCGGTATTTCTGAATGCAATTTGATTCAGAACCCTAACCAATGGTGGGTTGACACAGGAGCTACTCATCATGTTTGCTCTGAAAAATCCATGTTTTCAACATACCAGAAATTCGATCAGAAAGAAAGACACTACATGGGTAATTCTGCAGTTTCCATGATCGAAGGCAGTGGCACAGTTATCCTCAAGTTCACTTCTGGAAAAACTGTCAAATTGAATGACGTGCTTCACATTCCAGACATACGCAAGAATCTCATCTCTGGTGGAGTCCTATCAAAGAAGGGATTCAAGATGGTGTTTGAGTCAGACAAGATGGTTCTGTCCAAAGCTGGAATGTATATCGGAAGGGGATATTTATGTGATGGCCTATTTAAGGCAAATATAGCCGTTACCAGCAATAAATCTATGTATTCTGATTGTGCTAATAATAAAATTGAAGTCTCTTAATTGCTTGAGCACGAAATTTTACTATGGCACGATAGATTAGGACACATAAACTTCCGAAAAATGAAGAAATTATCAAACTTGGGATTGATTACAAATTTCCAAGTAGATAAGAACTACAAATGTGAGACATGTGTAGAAGCAAAAATGGTCAAACAACCATTTAAATCTGTTGACAGAAGCACCGAACCATTAGGTTTGATACATACAGATTTATGTGATTTTAAATCACTACCTACAAGAGGTGGGAAAAAGTATTTTATTACTTTTATTGACGATTATACGCGATATTGCTACGTATATCTTTTAAATAGTAAGGATGAAGCAATAACCGCGTTTATAAAATACAAGGCTGAGGTAGAAAATCAGTTAAATAAAAAGATCAAGATATTGACATCTGATCGAGGTGGAGAATATGAATCACCATTTGAACAGTTCTGTGCCGAAAATGGTATAATTCATCAAACAACAGCTCCATATTCACCACAACAAAATGGTGTAGCCGAGAGGAAGAACAGAACGTTAAAAGACATGATTACTGCCATGCTTTTAACTTCTGGTCTACCGACGAACTTGTGGGGGGAAGCCTTAAATATGTCTAATCACATATTAAACAAAGTTTCTCATAATAAAACGGGAACAATTCCATATGAGATATGGAAAGGACACAAACCAAGCTTTAAATACCTCAAAGTGTGGGGGTGCTTGGCAAAAGTTCCAGTTCCGCCTCCCAAGAGAGTCAAACTTGGACCAAAAACAGTAGATTGTTATTATCTTGGGCCAGCCCAAAATAGTAGTGCCTACAGATTTTTGGTATTCAAGTCTGATATAAATGATATTCATGTAAATACAATCATGGAATCAAGAGATGCCTCGTTCTTTGAAGATGTGTTTCCACATAAAAGAAACGATGGAAATCCTGTCCCAAAAAGGACAAGAGATAACAGAGATGAGACATGTGAAGATGAAACTCATCAGGACAACGAGGAGGTTGAACCAAGAAGAAGCGTAAGGGCAAGAACTTCCAAAACATTTGGTTCGGATTTTTTAACTTATATGTTAGAACACGAACCTCAAACGTACAAGGAAGCAATGTCATCTTCTAAGAAGCAATCCAAAGTGAGATTGATTCAATTCTAAGTAATAAAACTTGGGAAATTGTTGATATTCCACCAGGAATAAAACCAATTGGCTGCAAATGGATTTTCAAGAAGAAAATGAAAGCAGATGGTTCTATCGACAAGTATAAAGCCAGATTAGTAGCCAAAGGATATCGTCAAAAAGAAGGAGTAGACTTCTTTGATACCTATTCACCGGTTACACGAATAACCTCTATAAGAATGTTAATAGCAATTGCATCCATTTATAATCTAGAGATTCATCAAATGGATGTAAAAACAGCATTCTTAAATGGAAATCTCGATGAGGAGATTTACATGGAGCAACCTGAGGGATTTATTTCCAAAGGAAATGAAAACAAAGTCTGTAGATTAGTCAAATCATTATACGGACTAAAACAAGCTCCAAAGCAATGGCACGCAAAATTTGATAGTGTCATGATGAAAAATGGTTTTCGTATAAATGAATGTGATAAATGTGTTTATTACAAACAGGTTGGACAATCATATGTGATGATTTGTCTATATGTAGACGATATGCTAATCTTTGGTCCTAATACTAAAGTAATAGAGACTATAAAGAAGACGTTAATCAACAATTTCGATATGAAAGACTTAGGAATTGCGGACGTTATTTTGGGAATCAAAATAATAAGAACACCTAATGGAATTGAACTATCTCAGTCACACTATGTAGACAAAGTGATTGAAAAATTCCAAGAGTATGGAATTAAAGGAGCGAGGACACCTTTTAATCCATCGGAAGTACTGCATAAAAACACTGATGAGAGTGTAATGCAACTGGAATACTCTCGTGTAATAGGATGCTTAATGTATCTGATGAATTGCACCAGACCAGATATAGCTTATGAAGTAAGTCGATTGAGCAGGTATACAAGCAATCCAGGGAAGGAACACTGGAAAGCACTAATGAGAGTG
Organism: Allium cepa; assembly: GCA_030765085.1. Taxonomy (NCBI): domain Eukaryota; kingdom Viridiplantae; phylum Streptophyta; class Magnoliopsida; order Asparagales; family Amaryllidaceae; genus Allium; species Allium cepa. Next base: position 218,887,007 of record CM060929.1, read on the forward strand.
CTTGGATATTTAAAAAATACCACTAACTATTCCTTACATTATGGAAAATATCCTACCATCTTAGAAGGATATAGTGATGCAAACTGGATTGCAGATTCAGAGGAATCAAAATCAACGAGTGGTTATGTCTTTACCCTAGCAGGGGCAGCGGTGTCATGGAAATCTACTAAACAAACATGCATAGCTCGATCCACTATGGAATCATAGTTCATTGCATTAGATAAAGCAGGCGAAGAAGCAGAATGGCATCGTCATTTTTTAGAAGATATTCCGTTTTGGCCTAAACTTGTACCGGCCATATGCATACACTGTGATAACCAAGCAGTGCTAAGCAGAGCGCAAAACTTTGTGTATAATGGAAAGTCACGACATATTCGTTGACGCCATAATACAGTTAGGCAGTTACTCTCAAATGGAACTATTTCCATAGATTATGTGAAAACAAATGATAACCTAGCGGATCCATTTACTAAAGGTTTATCAAGAGAGAAAATTGACTGCGCATCGAGGGGAATGGGTTTAAAAGCCTAAACCAACAAGAGTTACCTTATACGGAAACCTATCCTAGCGACTGGAGATCCCACGGACTAGGATCAATAGGCAAACCAGTTATGAGTAACTCAAGAAGTAATGCATTTGTCTGGACTTGGTCCTACTCCATTCCTATGGTGCAAAATATAATGCATGCCTACAGAAGTTTTAAAGGTTAAAACTATGTTTTTTAATGATGACCATATCTTGGAAATAACAAGTGGGGTATATGTAAGATACTCTTAATGGTTGCGATCACCTATGTTAGTGTGAGTTGGGTCGGCTCTATGAGAATATTAAAAGGCTTTTATTCTCTAAAAACACTCGCATAACCAAAAATTGTTCAGGACCAAAATGAACACAACCAAGAGATTGGATGAGAAGGGAATCAATGCTTCGTAAAGCTTGTTGTCTGGATATACAATAAAGGCCGACGGTTCAAGATGAAATAATTCACCGATTAGCCAAGTAGATCCGATAAGTTTTAACTAGGGAAAGTTCAAAGTGAAATATCTACTTATCCACGATAAAGCATTATTCCATATGTACTCTGTGATATTTCGCTTTGTGTGGGGGATATGTATATTATCATTCATGTGGGGGATTGTTGGAATTCCTTAAGAAATTGAGTGAATGAGAATATACAAAGTCCCACATCGCCTAATTGTTGAGAGCTATATTGGTTTATATATGGCTTTCTCATGAGGAGGTTGGGGGCCTGGGGCTCCCAAATGTATGCTTCGTTGTGAGGAGGGAGATCATGCATCACCACCACACACGCGCGCGCGGCGCCTCCGCCGTCCGTCCGACCGAACCGAACCGGGTCGGGCTCGAGTGCGGGTACGGGTACGGGTCTAAAATGACCATTCTTTTTACCAGGACATTGTTTAACGGTTTTGGGCATTGTCTGAAACTAGACTGGGCCTGTAATTTGAAGAGAAGCGGGCGGGGTTTTTGCCTGAGGAGATGCGACTGTTCATGAGCGGACGCGAACAGTAACGGGTGCGACCCGTTGGAAGCAAACAGGTGCGAGCGAGAGCCGATTGAAGCGGACGCCGGCGCAAGCGGGTGCGACCCGACTGAAGAGGCGCGGGCGAAACAGTACGAGCAGGTACGAAACAGAACCATTGGATGGGCGGGTGCGACCGTTAACGAACAGCAGCGACCAAAAGGCAACGGGTGCAACCCGTCAAGCGGACGCGGCTGTTTGAAGGGATGCGGACGAAATTATAAATAGGAGAGAATACTGATCACATTCTAATTCTATTTCCAATCTAATTTCTTCTGCTTCTTTGCTCCACTGCTCTATATTCCATATATATCACAGAGTTGACATACTCATTACAATCTCGTGCAGATTACTTCTGTTGTATCTTGGGAGAGTTTCGAAATAAAATTCTTAAGGAAATTGTTACGACAAGCCTCAGACGGAATTTCCTTTATATACTGGTTAGATTCACTGTAATCTTTCCCGTTTATAAGTTATACTATTTCTTACAATAGTATAACGTTGTTGTTGTAATTTATTTACAACTTAACTTATTGTTACATTTATCTAATACAGAATTCCAGCGTAGTGGAATTCTAATTAATAAACTTGTGCGACGAGTTTATTGTAGCGTGCTATCTGTTTTAGTACACTAGACATATAACATAGTTTGGCACGGCTCACTGTGTACATTTCTATGCAGTTCACTATGTATAGTTCAGCGTAGTTCGCTGTATACTTTAGCGCAGTATTTATTTTAGTTTTGCATTTATTTTCCTTGCAATTTCTATTTATTATTTATAAAACATTTCCTGCATGTAATGAAGCCCAAAGGCTTAACGTGACGATAGGGAATGATAATGAATCATCTGTAAGTACTTGGTTTTAGTTAAATGTGTTATGTTCTATATGATTTACTTACACAGTAAACATATGGCAATACTTAAGTTATATTGCAATGAATATATGATTTACTTACACAGTAAACATATGGCTATATTTAACGTTGTTTAGTACATCAGTATGTATAATATGTATATCAAGCAGAAAAGGCATCACATTTCATTTCATTAATTCAATAGATTTTGTACAATGGAACAACACAACAAAATATAAAATATAGGGCAATGCCTTATAATGTATATTATATATATTATAATTATTCTTTGGATTTTGATGGGCATTGTAAACTGTAGTTGGAAATTACTACCTGTTCTAATTATGTTTCTTCATGGCAAATAGTGATTATGCATATTCGCACATGAGTTTATATTGATAAATATCTATATAGCAGTTGCTGACTATTGCCATCATGTTATTTATGTAATGGAAGACCAAGGTATATATATTTTGTTGACGTACAAAGAATTTGAATTGTAATTTGAGTCAGTTGTGTGTAATAGTATGCCCAAATCATTTGTGTTGAAATGAAGTATTATCATTTTTTTCCTTTCAATAGTTAAGTGGTATATTTTATTCACAAAATTTTCAAGGCTTTTAATAAACTGCATAGTCCGTATACTAGTCGAAAAAATGGGTATAACAATATAAAAATTAAATTATCAACTAATTTTTAATTCAATATCGTATTTCAAAAAAAAATTGCTACCATAAGTACAAATATTAATTTATGAAACAAATCAAGAGTTAAAGGTTTTTCTTTTTTTCCTTTTGGAAACAACATGTGAATTTTAATTCATTTAATTCACATGTCTCAAAATATTTCAAAATATTTATAAAACATCCTCTAATAATAACTTTGTAATATGAAATATAATCCAGTAATATAATGGTTCTTATTTAAACAATATTTTCTAAATTAAAAAAAGAATATAAGATGAATTAGGCATATATGAATTTGTGACAATCAGATCTAGATCTAAATTAGATTGTATAGATAATGATCAAACAAAAAAGAGCATAATCTTTGATTGATATTATTAATATCACATGGGTAAAGATAAATGAGAAATCATATTCAATATGATGATAAGATAAATGATTCAAAAGTGGAACTTTGATAATCATACATAAACCAAAAGATATATAAAAAGAAATAAAAGATGCAGAAAACTATAGGCAATGAACATGACGACTTACATCTATATAAATACAGCAGAAAATTACCTCTTAGATGAAGCCTAGAGTATGCGCCTTGAATGAAGAAGAAATTCCTAAATTCTATAAATCAATCTCCTAATCTGCAATTATCTAGATACAACCGCCATTTTAATTTTTATTTAGTTTGATTTTTGTTTTGAAATTTTTTAGAACCTCAACCCCATGAAAATACAGCCTTGAGACAATGAATTGAGAGAGGCAAATTGCATAGACAAAATTTTATTAAATTAGAAAATAAATGTGGCATTTAATATATATTAATTTCTCTCCTTTTAATAAGATTTTCTTTTCATTTCAAAACAAAAGACCCCTCTTATTCCTCAGAGTATGGCTGGCTAGTACATAGGCTATTTGGGCTCTAAAATATTCTAAAAAACTAATCATTATTATTTTCATTTAAATCCAATTTGAATTTTCTATCGATATCGTATACCGATGCACACGCTTATAATTGTTATATATACTCTTTATTAAATACTAATGGAAATCAAAAAATCAAATAAAAAAATTAAATTATTATTTCATAAATATTAATTAATTTTATTTTATCTAAAGCCCTTTTTAGTATTTATTCTTTTTAAACTGCATTGAAACATTCTACCGATATTGTCTATTGATACGTGCGTTTATTACTTTTATATACCCGCTTTACTAAATACTAATAGCATTTAGATAAATCAAATAAAATTTAATAATTAATATTTCATAAATATTAATTACTTTAATTAATTTTTAACAATTGAAAATTAATTAAATTGTATGGCTCATTCAAAATGCTCAAAATTTCTGTTTTGCGACTAATAGGTGTAAAATCAGTCAATGATTAATATTGAACAATTCAAATATTAACATTCACACAACACATTTGCTAGTGGTGTGACATTTTGGCTGAATTTATTGCTTACCCATCTTTTAGTAAAATCCAACCGTACTTATTATAAATGGTCCCTCATAGTAACGATTATTTATACAAATTCTCTTCATTAAAACTGTATCACATTGGGGCTTATGGTTGTTAGTTTTGGTCAAAAAACCAACATTGTTCGTATTTAACTTGTAACTTCAAAAAAAAGTCCTTATTTCAATAATAACTTTTATTAATAATCGTACTACTCCAGCTAGAGATTTTGACTCTGAGTGGACTACAGTTGACCATGACACTAACCCTATATAATTCAAGAGACGAATCCTTTCTTAAATAGTGTTTCATTTCCAATACTTCCACTCGACAGAACCATAATCATTTGATGGATGTCGTGCCACGATTTGACTATATTCAAAGAGAAGCTTTCGTATTAAAGATCAATGGTATTCTCAAGTCAAGAAAACAATGCAAATTAGTCACATCAATCTTTTATTCTGACCTTAGTTATATTAACCAATGGATTACTATCGATTGAGTCGTTCCATAGTTATCAAAATAACCACTAGTATATAACCCCTTAGTTTCTCCTATAGCCATAAGTAATACATTGTCCAACATTTGAAGAGCGTTTTGTAATCTACTTTCAACGAATATATCAATATTCAGTCTTGATATATCTTGACTAAAATATTTGAAATGATATCGTTTATTTAGTGTGATGAATCACCCATGATTACAACACATTTTAAATATGATAGTACATAACATTTATGTGTTTTCTATTAAATATACCCTTAATTAATCTAATAATTAACACAACACATTAAATCAAGTATACAATAGAAAGAAAACACATTTTATTTCAAATAAGATTGCTTATCAAGTTAGATACATGTAATAATTACATAATTGCCTTAATGCATACCCCTAACTCTACCAAGCACGTTATACCAATCTGACTTTGATATGACTTTAGGTCATAGACGATGTGTTGAAAGCATAGTAAGTATTGGTCTTATATTAGTGGTTATACATAGCGGGTTTTGGCCTTACCAGGAGACCTGTGACCCGTTAGCCTAACATGTGAAACCAGGAGACCTGTGACCATTAGCCTAACATGTGACTTTTGGATTAGGAATGGAGCCGTGTTTTTTTTGCATATGATTGTTATTATCATATAACATAACATGATAGTAGAAATGTGCCAACTTGTTAGACACATGTAAAGATACATTTTGAGGTATGGTTTCATTGCCTCAAGTATTACTACTTGGTATTATTCATAATATATTAGCATATAGGTAATCATCCTGGTTGGTTATATTTGCTTTTCATCAAACCTTATTTCCAACCTTCCCTGTAACATCCTTATTTTTGTTGCACATAATTCCAAATATTTAATTATGAAGTAAGAACATAAATAATGTGGAAGAATATAAATATGTAAATAAGTGCGGATAATTTCCACAGTAATATAAATATAATTTCATGCTTAAGTAGTGAATTAGTTTATAAAAAGGAAATAATAAGGGCTTTAATATATAGTAAGAAAATAAAGAAAATACAAATGAGTTATATCCCATAACATAACCCCTCTCCACTTTATAGTTGGCTATAACATAAAGAAAGAAAGAAAAAACAAAAACCAAAGAGTTCTCCACTAAACAAATTCGAAAAGAAGAAGAGTAAGTTAAAGCTAGGAAAAGAATCAAGGCAATTATCTCCACGGCAAGTCAAATCAGGGCGAATGATATTTTCGTCTGTATGGTTTTTGTGTCTTCAATTCAGATTCATGGGTAAATATGAATTTTATTTGATGATTATCATGCATATGGAATATATAATCATTTATATGGTTATAGTTATCATTTGAGTTTTTATGGAATTTTCCTACTGGGTTTTTGATATAAAAACTATGTTTTTAGTATCCAGATAATATGAATTTTTATTATGATGTTTGGAATGATATTTTGAGATGGGTTTTATGTTTCATGCTTTTCAAAATTATAATGAATATAATATGAATTTTCTAAGTGACAAAATGTGTTATTTCGAATTTTAGTTATTTAGAATATGAAAAGTATCTTCCTTTGAAATTTTTGTATGATGTTAAAGGAAAAAAAAAATTATTTTAGTGGATTTTTCTATTTGATATTAAATATTTTATAAAGAGGGTTTTAATTTCAAAAAGTGAATAATTTAAAAAATTAATGAAATTAATATTTTGGGAAGTTAAGAAAAAAGTTCTCTTTGTTTTACTGCAAACTTCTCAAAAGATTTTAATTAACGAATAAGAATTTGACAAAGAAATTAGCTACATAAAAATTTATTTCTTTTAAAAGAGAAAAATTAGTTTTGCAAATATTCATGGAAATGTCATTATCAAACTGCAATAGCCATCATTTTATCAAATTGCGATAGTTATCTGTTTATCGACATGAGATAGCGTGTAATTTTGAACCTGTGATTGCTATTGCCTCACTAACCTTCAATGGATATATTGTATCAACATGCGACAAAAATATTTTTACTAACTTAAAATGAAAATTATTTGATCAACTTGTGATAGCTATATACTTTGTCAACTTTCGATGGCTACGTTTTGTCAAATTGTGATAGCTACATTTTATCAACTAGAGACGACACTATTTTTATCAACCTACAACAGCTGTTATTTTATCAACTTGCGATAACTATATACTTTGTCAACTGACGATAGCCATATACTTTTTCAAAATGCTATGGCTTATTTTGTTTGATATGCGGTAACTATAGGTATAAATATGCGATAGCTTTATGTAGTGTCAATATGCGATAACTATGATTTCTTTGACATGCGACAACATGATATATTTCAATGTGCGATAGAATAAGTTTTTAAAGGGAAGATAGCTATTTTTGTGACATCTGGCGGTTTTTAACTCTATGTTGGGCTAAGTTTTTCTTCAACAAAAGGGTGGTTTATGATAAGTATTTCTAAAGTTTTTAAATGGAAAAAAAAGAGTTTTAGTCCATTTTAAAAAGAGTTTTAAGAATAAAGGCATTACTTTGTCATTAATAATTTTATGTATAAATTAGCTGTCACATGAACATATATTTTTAAGGATTGTAATATGCTATATTTTCATCCTTGTATCCTGGTTAGTTACTTTTGCATATGGTAAATTGTTGACATACTCACTTTGTGTTAAATACTATCACCAACACTTGACCTTGGGGATTGATGATTGATGACTAGTTATGGTGGTTCCAATAGTGGGTATTGGAAGACTTAAACTCCTGAGTGGGTAAAATTGCATCCAAAAGATCACGATGATCAAATTGTGTTAGAATGTCTTGGAATGATCAAAAGAAAAGACTCATGGATATTTTAAAACCTAATTTTTAGGTGGAGATTAGGGTATGATTGCACCCTATCCTCCAACCATTAAGCCCATTGGTTTGGTCTGCAATTCTAATTCGTTGGGCTTTACCAATATTGAGGCTAAAAATAAGAGTTACACATCCAAAGGAACTCATAGAAAATTGATCACCTATGTTTTTCTCCTACCCTTTTTAAAAGACCAGTGTTATTTTCTCCTACCATTTTTAATGAAATGGTGAATATTTTCTTTTACTGATCTTCGAAGACCGTTATTATTATTTTTTGAATGGATTAGAAGATTGTCAGATTATCTGGTACATCTCGACCTGAGTCAACCGATAGGCTTATAGTTGGCTTGAGAAACCTAATATATGGTTCAGAATGACCTTGGAAAAATTATGCCATTAAACGTACCATTTTATGGAGTTGGGTAACCGTGGGAATATATTACCCTTGACCCTAGTGAATGATGGACTATTCATTTTAATCCATGCATGCATGATACAATATTGATGTTTTAATCATTTTGATTGCAGGATATGTTATAGGCCGCATATTATTTAATAGGGTATTAGTGTGGGGAAACTTACTTCGTCCAGTGATGCGATCTCACTAAGCATCTATATTTTGGTGTAAGATGGATTAATATTATTCACACTAGACTTTTTGTCCAACTTAAAGTAACATCCCCCTTTTTAAGGCTCAAAAATAGATTTATTAATGCTGCAATCATCCTTAGCATTATTTTCCAGTGACAGATCCGGTTTTAAATCGTTAACACCAAGAGCACTAGAATTTATGAAAAGTTTAACAAAAAATTCCATTTATTGATTTGAAAATTCATTACATTTCATTTCCATAACACCACGAATACATCGTTTAGATAAAATATGATAACTGCATATAGTTCCAAGAGCGACATATGAAGATGCCTCATTAGTTGATCAGAGTATTAACTACATGGATACCTATAGCACCTGTCATTACATACTTCAACCAAAATAAAAAGCAGTTAAAATACTTCACAATGGAAATATAAAATCTTCTATCTAGTAACTTGCCTCTTACATGTCTTCGGAAGCTTATTTGTTTAAACCTGAAAAAGCTCTACTCTCGGTCTGCTTAATTCCAAATTGAGCAATCGAGAATTTAGAGGGAAATCAAAAACTTTGGGTTGGACAAAAAGTCTAATGTGAATAATATCATACTATCTCGAACGAAAATACAGGTACTTAATGAGACCACACTGTTGAGTGGAACGGGTTTTCCCTCGCTAATACCTTATTAAACCATATGCAATCCATAATGTACCCTGTGTTCAAAATGATTAGCATATACTTGTCATATAATCATGCAATAATAGGTAAAATGAATAGTCTGTCGTTCACTAAGGCTAAGGTTACACAATCCTATATGTGTCCAATCCTCAAACAATCAACGGAATAGTTTTCTCAGGCTGATTAGAAACCTAAAGGGTTGACTCGGGCCAAAAAAACAACTAAACAATCCATAATCTCTCGTCCAACGAGAGAAAATAACCTCGGCTTCTGTCCAATAGAATACTACAATGGTGAGCACTAATGTTATGAGTTCCTTTCTTTGCGTAATCTCAATTTCGTCTGTCCTTTGGCTAGGCCCTACATAGTGGAATCGCAGATCTGACCAATCGTGGGCTAAGCGGTCGGAGGATAGGGCACGACCTTACCCGAGTCTCCATCTTTAAGTCTTAAATTTAGTTTTCAAAACGTCGATGAGTCATGTCTCTTAATCAGTTTAGACATCCTAACACAACTTGACCTTCACAATCTTCTTGATGCAATTCTACTCACTTAGAAGTTTAAATACGATCATACTCATTATAGGAACAACCCTAACTGGTCATCTATTCTTCAAATACCAATGGTCACGAAGTTGGGTGATATCATATAATATATAAGTGAGCATGTCAACAATTCAACCTATGCGATAAAAACTAATCAAAATATAAAAATGAACATATAACGCGACATCAGTCAGTTAAACTATGTTCAATATGATATCCAATTTTCTACACAAAGTACTTTTTCAAAATAATAACTTTCTCTTTAGAAACTCTTTTAAAGATGGGCTAATATGTTTTTCCCTTCATTTGCTATCTCGTAACATACTTAACAAAATTCATCTTATTGTCTAAGTAAAATTTAGTCCCAAATAAAAATGAAAAAATTTCAGGTGTAATAAAATAAAAATACCACTTTTTGAAACCATAGACTATCGTGTCTTAAAAAATCGTTTATTTTCACGTGTTAAAATATAGGCTATCGCGTCTTGAAATTTTACTTATTTTTCATATGTTAAAATATAGGTCATCGCATATTAAAAGTTTACTCAATGATTATGCATTAAAATATAAGCTATTGCGTTTAAAATAAACCAGAGCCTTCGCTACATAGTTGTCGTGTATTAAATTTGAAAGCGTTCATGTTCATTTATTTTGTGGTTAATCTTTGTACAACTTAGAGCCATCTTGTACATATATGACTTCGTGATTTATACACATCATTTGTAATGTGACCTTTGCTATTAAAAATCTACCTGCATGCATATTTGCATTATATCAGCCTTCGCATGCAATTTATTTGGTAAGCCTTGCTTTCGCATGCATAAATCCTCGTATTCGCATGCAATTTATTTGGTAAGCCTTGCTTTCGCGTGCATAAATCCTCGTATTTTAGTGTTCCGCCTATAGCCTTCACTATATATATTTCATCACGTATGCTATTATAAATTTGCTTTTTTTCAACTTTTATGAGCTGTCGCCACCAATATTTTAAATGCCATCATGTTTTATGCATTTCATTCTTAGTGAGCCATGCGTTTATATATATTCCTTTTAATTAGCATTATCATCCAGCCTTTGATATCAATCACATATTTATATTTAAATAATTAGTCCATGTAACAAGAAATAGAAAGACCGATTCTTTAAATATAAACATGTGTGATCCTAGCTATATATATATATATATATATATATATATATATATATATATATATAGACACACACACACTCACGCAGGCATGCACACGTACACACACATGAGGAGCGCTTCATGATATCCATATTTAGGATCATTCCAATTTCAGCTTCAAGTTTCTAATTAAATAATTGGATGAGTGGACATCGGGTTAGTGGAAAGAGAGAGAAATGGAAATATGTGACGAATATCAGAGGGCCATAGGATGCTGCACTGTTTTGGTTGCAGCTAAATATATACTGTTGGGATCCCTCCTTAATTGGAGAGTTTCTAGAAAATTCTAGATCTTTCTAGAGTATTATAGAGTTTTCTAGAACGTTCCGGAGAACTCTCTAGAACCTTGTGGAAGAGTGTGGAACCCTATGGAATATTTTGAAGATGTGTGGAACCTTACGGAAGAGTATGAAAGGATTTAGAAGGGAATGAAAGAGTGTAGAGATTCCTAGAGAGTGTAGAGCATTCTAGAGAATCAATCTCCACCCTTGTATACAAGTAATCTCCACCGTTCATTATGGATGTTGAATAGTTAAATAAGGGTGAGAGCCTTCATTCTTATCAATCAATCAATCAAAAAATATTCAAGAATTATAATAGAGAGCCTCTTTGAGAGAAAAAGAGAGATAGGTTAGGAAGTCTCTATCCTCAAGTTTGAGTGAGCTATCCAGTGTGAGTTGCTTTTGTAATCATATTCTTGTAATCCTACTATTCTTTGGTATAGTGGAAGAATCTCCATATTGGAGAATTATAAATTATTGTGCTCCCATGACTACTTTCAACCTTAAAGTGCCTATCTTAACTTTATGAAGCGGGAAAGCCCAAGATTTCCCAACAGTGGTATCAGAGCCAGGTTCATCCATAGCCGTAATAAAGCTCGTGTAAGTTCAAGATGGAGGATGATATCGCTCATGATAAAGGCATGTTCAAGCTCACAGCCAACAACTACTCCTATTGGAAGCCGATGATGGAGCACCACTTGTATTGCAAGGATTTGCATAAGCCCATCATCTACAAAGACAAAGTAGAAGGAAAGAGTGATGCTCAATGGGAATCATTGAACCTAAAGGCTGTTGCTATGATCCATAAGTACATTAACAAAACTATCTTCAAGCACGTTTCTACTTATACAAATACTTATAAATTATGGACAAAACTAGACTCCATGATTCAGAAGAAAATGCCTCGTAACAAGGCTAATTTATTTCGATGGTTGGTGAAGTTGGAGTATAAGGATGGTCATAGTATGATTGAGCAATTGAATAATTTCAAGGGGCTCGTAAATCAACTAACAAAAATTGATATGAAGATTGATGTTGAGTTGCAAGCCCTTCTACTCCTTAGTTCCTTACCAGAAAGCTGGGACACACTTGTAGTTACACTTAGTAACTCAGCTACGGAAGGAAAACTAACCATGGGTACCGTCGGTGACAGTCTTCTTGGTGAAGAAGCAAGGAGAATAGAACGAGGTGAGTCTATCCATCCCTAAGCAAATGTTGTTGACAATCAGGGTAGGAATGAAACTCGTGAATGTAGTAAGAGTCATGATCCTCATCAATCTCAAGGTACATCCAAGTCACACTCGAAGATTGCATGCTATTAATGTGGAAGGATGGGTCACAAGAAAATGGAATGCCGATCCTTTAAGAAAGACCAAAAGGCCGGTAATGTTAAGAAAACCAAATAAGCCCAACGAAGAAGCAAGAAGAGAAGAGTACTACTGCCATAGTATTAAAAGAAGATCTGTTATATCTCGTCGGTGAAGGTATTCTAAACATTTCTTGTGATGAGAGTTTTTGGATTGTTTATTCTGGTGCTTCCTTCCATATTACTCCACATAAAAGCTTCTTCTCATCCTACCAATGCAGTGACTTTGGTGCCGTGCAAATGGAAAATCAAGATAGAAGCAAGATCGTTGGGATAGGAGACATCATTTTGAAAACAAGTACCGGGTGCAAGCTTGTTCTGAAAGATGTGAGGCATGTCCTAGCCATGCGCCTCAATCTTGTCTCCACTGGAAAGCTAGACGATGATGATATGATGAATTACCTTGGTTAAGGAAAGGGGAAGCTCACCAAAGAAAGTTTAATAATGGCTCGAGGAAAGAAGGTAGGATCATTGTATATAATGCAAGCTACGCTCTATAAAGGAGAGGTAAAGAACACCACTGATGAGATGGACACATGGCATAAATGACTTGGGCACATCGGTGAGAAGGGTCTTCACATACTCGCTTGGAAACAATTCCTCCCTGACGTGAAAGGTAAACCACTTGATCCTTATGCTTATTGTTTAGCTGGAAAACAACAAAGAGTTGCTTTCCAAAGATCTGTTCAGCCCACAAGACGTGTGTTCGATGTTTGAGAGATCCATTGGTGGTGCTTTACATTTTGTCACCTTCATTGATGATCGTTCAATGAAAGTGTGGTTGCACTTGTTAAAATAAAAGGATCAAGTGCTGATGCCTTTGAAGAATTCCATGCTCTAGTGGAGCGTGAGACTGGACGGAAGGTCAAGTGTGTACGATAGATAATGGAGGTGACTATAGAGGTCCTTTTGAAGCCTATTGCACGAAATATGGAATTAGGCTACAGAAGACTCCACCTAAGACACCACAATTGAATGGGCTAGCTGAGAGAATGAACCGTACCATTGATGATAGTGTGCGTTGTGTGCTCTCTCAGCTAAGTTACCCAAATCATTATGGGGAGAATCTATAATGACCATGGTTGACATTATCAACCTCGTACCATCAGGTCCTTGGGATGGGGCCATCCTAGAGGAAGTTTGGACGGCTTCATACAATACATCTCATAGTATTTGGGTGCAGGGCATTTGTTTACATCCCCAAAGATGAGAGAACTAAGCTTGATGCAAAGATGAAGGAGTGTGTCTACTTTCGTTCACCCAAGGATGAATTTGGGTATTGGCTCTGGGATCTAACTAATAAGAAGTTTGTTCGCAATAGAGACGTTGTATTCTTCAAAGATCAAACAATTGAAGATATTAAGAATTTAGAGAGGCCAAGATTGAGAAGCAGTAAGAACACCGAACCTACTCTAGTTCGACAAGAAGATAATAACACATAAGAAAGTAGTGATGCTGAAGATCATGAAATTTATGATGAACCCGCTTAGGAAGAACCTCAATCTAGCACTCCAACCACTCCACAGCCGAGACGATCCTCGAGGGACAGAAGACATCCACTCGATACAATACGGAGGAGTACATTATGCTCACTGATGAAGGGAAGCCTCAAAGCTATAAAGAAGCAATAAGTGATTGTCCTAAAGAAGAATGGAGAATAGGCATGCAAGAAGAAATGCAATCCTTGCATGAGAATAACACATATGAACTAGTGGAGCTGCCAAAAGGGAGAAGAGCTTTGAAGAATAAGTGGGTGTATAGAATCAAGACCAAAGAGAACCCTTCAAAGCCTCGCTACAAAGCTCGGTTAGCTGTCAAAGGATTCAGACAAGAAAAAAGTATCGACTTTAAAGAGATATTCTCTCTCGTGGTAAAGATGTCATCCATCCGATTTGTCCTTGGCCCAGAGGCCATGCAAGATTTGAAGATTGAACAGCTCGATGTCAAGATGACATTTCTTCACGGTGACCTAGAGGAAGAAATCTACATAGAGCAGCCTGACGGATTCAAAGTTCCAGGCAAAGAAAATTTAGTGTGCCACCTCACGAAGAGTCTACACATGCTTAAGCAAGAATCAAGGCAATGGTACAAGAAGTTTGATGCATTCATGGAAGAACATGATTTTAAAAAGATGGAAAGCGATCATTGTGTCTTCACAAAAAGGTATGTAAGTGGTGGATTTCTCATACTTCTGCTCTATGTTAATGATATGTTAATTATTGGTCAATACCGCATAAAAATAGAGCTTTAAAGAAAGGCCTAATCAAGATCTTCGCCATGAAAGATTTGGGACCGGTTAAACAAATCCTTGGTATGAGAATAACTCGTGATATATCAAAAAGACTATTATGGCTATCTCAAGAAAGGTACATTGAGAAAATATTGGAAAGGTTCAACATGCACAAATCAAAGCCGGTTAACATTCCACTTGTCAGACACTTCAAGCTAAGTTCGAAGCAGAGTCCGACAAGTGAAAAAGACATGGAGGAAATGAAGAAGATACCATACTCATCTGTAGTAGGCAGTCTCATGTATGCAATGAAATGCACAAGACAAGATATCGCCTATGCAGTTGGTGTTGTCAGTCGCTTCTCGGCTAACCCAGGGAATGAACATTGGATTGCAGTCAAATGGATCCTCCGATATCTATGTGGAACTTCCAAAAGATGTTTATGCTTTGGAAAAGGAAAACCTATACTAGAAGGATACACAGATGCAGACTTGGCCAGTGACATTGATTCAAGGAAATCAACATCGGGATACTTAACTACTTTTGTAGGGGGAGCTATTTCGTGGCAATCAAAGCTGCAAAAGTGTGTTGCATTATCCACTATAGAGGCAGTATATCGTAGCTACTGAAGCTTGCAAGGAGATGTTGTGGATAAAGAAATTATTGCATGAATTGGGAATAGATCAAGAAAGGTTTGTCTTAAAGAGTGACAATCAAAGTGTAATTTACTTGGCAAAGAATTCAACATTTCATTCCCGCACAAAGCACATTGATACAAGAAATCATTGGATTTGAGAAGTCCTAGAGGAAAAGCAAATACATCTTGACAAGGTTCACACAGATGAGAACTGGTCTGACATGATGACTAAGGTAATACCAACAAAGAAATTTGAAGATTACTGTCAAGGTGCTGGTTTGCTACTACCCCTCATTAATTGGGGAGGGGGAGATTTGTTGGGATCCATCCTTAATTGGAAAGTTCCTAGAAAATTCTAGATCTTTCTAGAGAATTATAGAATTTTCTAGAACGTTCCGAAGAACTCTCTAGAATCTTGTGGAAGAGTGTGGAACCCTCTGGAATATTCTGGAGATGTGTGGAACCTTACGGAAGAGTATGGAAGGATGTAGACGAGAATGAAAGAGTGTAGAGATTCCTTGAGAGTGTGGAGCATTCTAGAGAATCAATCTCCACCCTTTGATACAAGTAATCTCCACCATTCATTGTGGAGGTTGAGTAGTACAAATAGGGGTGGGAGTCTTCATTCTTATCAATCAAAAAATATACAAGAATTATAAAAGAGATCCTCTTTGAGAGAAAAAGAGAGATAGTTGGGAAGTCTCTATTCTCAAGCTTGAGTGAGCCACCAAGTATGAGTTGCTTTTATAATCATATTCTTGTAATCCTACTATTCTTTGGTATACTGGAAGAATCTCCATATTGGACAATTATAAACACTTGTGCTCCCATTACCACTTTCAATCTCAAAGTGCCTATCTTAACTTCACGAAGAAGGAAAGCCCAAGATTTCCCAACATATACAAATGAAAAACTTACATATTTCCTCACACCATACATATATTCTATTTATTGTCTCTTATAGCTATTTCATGCACTAGCTTGGCCACGTGAATGTGAGCCAGTGCAAACAATAGTCATCGCTATATTTTTCTATCGCTGACTTATTTGTGTATAGAATGTTAAAAGCCATCGTTATATATATCATTGACATATATCCATCTCTCAGCCTTCGTTGGAAACATGATGGTCATGGGGATTGATTATTTAAGCCTTCGCTAATGGCTGAATGAGCTGTCGCTTGCAATCATGCATGTCATCGCGAATAAATATTGGAGCCATTGATTTTAAATTTGATTCTATGTATCTTTATTAATAGCAGGAATGGAAACGCAACTTTTTGGTCCGACCGCGAACTTTCAAATTGTCGTGTATATATGATTGTTTAAAAAAGATGCCCTTTATATACACAAGTTCAAAAAAATTCAAAAAAACTTGTTGATTCAAAAAAAAAATAGCACTTAATCGTTAATGGCAATTATAATATGTTTCGTGTTACACTTTTTTGGGTTAGTATGAACTATCAAAAACGTCCCTCTACATATATTATAAATTCTTAATACCACTTAAAAATAGGATCTAAAAAATACATTTTCTTTACAAATTAAAAATTCTTCTCCATAAATATTATAAAAATTTAATATCACTTAAAAGAAGGATCCAAAAAATAAAAATTCAAGCTAACATAAAAATTAGATGTTGTAACTAAGAAATAAAAATTCAAACCAACTACATATGATTTCAACGCAAAAATATAGTTATATATTTGTGCAAAACTGATTTGTAATTTAATTAAAAACTAATTTGTTTCCTCTTAAATAACCACTTTATACCTAATATCATTTGTTGTTATATTTCAATTGGTTAATTTTCTTAATATATTAGCCTCTTTTCAAAAAATGTTAACACGTAAAATTTTCTCAACTATTAATTAATTAATCATAATTAATTAGCATTTTTACTCACTAGTTAATTTATATAAAATAGAAAATTATTGGAAAAAAATCCTAAAATTCACCATAAATCTATTTTATCATTTTCTATCTCCTGTAAAAATTTCGATCGAAATAATTAATTTCGTACTTTTAATTATTAATTTCCTACCCACTTATAAAATTCATAAAATATTCATACTAATTTCAAAAATTATAAAATTTTAAACCCGTCTCCAAAATAATAATTAGAATTTCATACCAATATTTTAGATCATTTGAAGATTAAAAAACGTAGTTTTTCACATTACAACCTCTTAGGAAAATTCTTAAAAGTTAGATAATTTATATCCAATCGTCCAAAATCCCATCTCCATGATTGTTCAATCCAAATGCAAGATATAAACATCCAAAAATTCAGAATATAGCAAACTAAATTTTA
Organism: Allium cepa; assembly: GCA_030765085.1. NCBI lineage: Eukaryota > Viridiplantae > Streptophyta > Magnoliopsida > Asparagales > Amaryllidaceae > Allium > Allium cepa. Next base: position 218,904,714 of record CM060929.1, read on the forward strand.
AAACACATAAAAACATGAGATGGTTGTATATTATTCACCTTAACCCTTGTTGAAATATTGAGATTTGTCTTAGCTTCTTTTTCTTTTTCTTTTCCTCTTAATTCCTATTGGTGGCTTTGTCTTTTTCTATGTTTGGTTTTGTTTAAAGAACGAAATGGAAGTGAATGAGGGATATGGGAGAGTATAACATAATATTTAGCTTTTCTCTTCTACCCTTTCAACGTAAGTTTATTAAATCCTATTTCATCTAACCCTTTCTCTATATTATATTTATTAAAGCCAATTAATTGGTTAATAGTTTCTAGCAAATCATATAATTTCAACTTCTCATTTAATTATCTCATAATTAAAAATTGAAATTATATGCTAATATATAAAAATTAGGGGTGTTACACTTCAAAATTTTTGATTTCCACCTAACTTCGTGCATTCAATTTGGATTTGGTGGGTTGAGCATATGGTATTTCAGATTAGTTGAATAACTTTCAAACATCTGCAGGAAACGAGCTACTATTTACGAGTATTATATATGTTGTGCAATGTTAATTGTTTTTCTTTATTGTTGAATGTATGCAATGAGGGTATTATAAATATCTAAATAGTTAAGACTCTGATCATCCAAGGGGGCACCATTACATATCGCGGGATTATATTTCTATTTATTATATTTTCTTAGAATGATGGAATCGTAAGGGGTTATGTAATGTGATGAATTTGAAAATTAGTGAATGGAAATGTTTTTTTAAAATTTGTAAGTTCATGTGCTCATGATGTTAACGATACAGTAACTAATCTCATTTTGTCATTGAAAAATAATGTTTAAGATGACTGGGCATTAATAGTATCTATTTTTAGCCTTAAAATGAGGGATGTTGCAACTTGGTATCATATCACAGGTTTACATAAAATTTAATGTGATTTTTGAAAAACATAACTCAAATGAAATAAGAAAGAATAAACTGGGGTAGGGGATAGCGTTATACTAATGTATTTTTTATTTGCTATATATAAATATGTATAAATATCTATGCACCCCTCTATCTTAGACTGTTCTTATGCATCTTATGAAGACTCGTATGCAGATTACGAGAAACGGATACTAGAAATGGAAGACTAAACTTGGGATGCCGGAGCACCACAACTAATGGGAACATTTGGGTCAATGCTAGAAACGCTAACTGAACCACCAATGCTAATAATAATGCTAATGTGGGTGGTGGAGTCGCACTAGTTAATATTAGGATGATGTATCAATTCTTCGTTAACGTTTGCACCAAAATTGGGCACAAAACTCTTCGGATGCGTTTGAAGAGATAAAATGAAGAGAATAGATGTAAAATGAAGCAGATCTAACAAACACATCAATAATCATATGAGAAAATGCATAAAAACACAGAATTATAGAGTGGTTCGGCTATAGCCTACATCCACTATGAAGTTGATGATTTTATTGACTTTCACATGCTGATTACAACTTATTGCAGCAGATTACAACAGATTATAATGTTGAAATTCGTGTACAACGGCAACTATGGAGTACAAAATTTTATTCGGCAGAGTCTGGACGTAGGAGAGCAAAAAGATCCCTTTTCTATAGGCTCTGGGGTGCTATTTATAGGCATGGGAGGCCAATATTTTGCTCAAATCTCGGGAGACTTTTTCTGGCACGTGAGGGGGCCCACGCGATCGATCCCACAAAGTTTCGGCCCGACCCATGATGGATACGAACGAATTTCGTATCCATCAAGATTTGATCCAATTGAGCTGAAATTTGGCGTGAACCTTCCTTAGGTCGCATGCAAGCTCCTGTGAAAATTTCATTGCATTTGGACTTGTGGATTGTGAGATATGATCGATGCAAGTTGGAGTTTTTCAGACCGTGATCGATACGTATGAATTTCGTATCGATCAAGAATCGATCCAATTGAGCTGAAATTTGGCATGAACATTCCTTAGGTTGCCAGTAAGCTACTATGAAATTTCATGGCATTTGGACTTGTGGATCTCGAGTTATGATGGATGCCAGTTGGATTTTTTCGGTCCGTGATCGATACGAACGAATTTCGTATCGATCAAGAATTGATCCAATCGAGCTAAAATTTGGCATGAGCTTTCCTTAGGTTGCCAATAAGCTACTGTGAAAATTTGGTGGCATTTGGACTTGTAGATCTTGAGTTATGATCGATGCAAGTTTGGATTTCTCAACCGTGATCGATCAATATCTTGAGCATACGAACTCCGATTGACTTGAAATTCGGAATGTTGGCTTCATTAGCTTTTCTTGTCATGTCATATCAATTATAGCTCGATCTAGACTCGGAATTTTTTTATCGATATCCATAGTAGACCTATGCGTTGACGATCTCCAGGACGAACCATCCTTGGTTTCTAGTCAAGTTCTTGGTGTCACGGCCTTGCCAAAAGGCGGGATAACATTTGCCCCCCAAAGTATGTCTTGTGTGAACATGACGTGCTTTGAAAAGCTGCCATCTTCATTCTGAAAAGTTCTATCCAATTCACTGAGTAGTTGCTATCTTTTCGTCAAAAGATGTTGCCTTTGGTTGATCTTCAGTGACGTAGATGTCAAACTGTTGATTGTCAATTATCATGTAGCGTTTTGTTGTAACTGAGTGTTGAGCACTAGCGGTTTGTTGTTCATCGTTTTGATCGTCATCAGGTAAGCATTCATTCCTGGTAACTTTGAGACTTGAGTGTTAGTTTGGCATACATGCACATATGTTAGCCTAACACCTATTAATGTTTGCACATTTGCGGGTCGTCATCAAGTTGTTTAGTTTTTGTTTGGATTGAGTTTGTATCAATCCTCTCCTGGATCGAAGTGAAATTTTATTTGTAACAACGTTCGATGGTCATTTTAACTCCTTCCTTTCGTATCTATCCTCTCCTGGATCGATTTGAGATGTTAGAATGTATGCTTCGTATCGATGGATACGTAATATTGGGTCTTGGATTGATGGATACAAGTGTAATGCTTTGTGTCGATGGAGTCGAACGATCCAGACATAATCATGCAGTGATGCTTTGCGGAGGATATGCCACCTTTCATTCCCTTATTCAATAAGAATTCCCCACGTTAAATAGTCATTGATAGGAGTCATCCATGACCCCTTTCCTGGATCCATCTCTAAGATCTAGTCGATCTTCATCTATCAGTGTTTGGAATAATAAGTATTTCAACTGGGACAATGTCTATTTGTCGCGCATCCCCAGAACTGGCTAGCTTGGCCATTGATTCGGTCTTTGCGTTTTGTTCTTTGAGGATTTGTGTAGTGGTGTAATACTTGAAGCCGGCCAGTATCTCTGGGATCTAATTGAGATAAGGAGCAAGACGTTGCCACCTAGTCAGATAGTCCTCCCTAACTTAGCATATTAACTAGCAATCGTATAAGATATGTAAAGTTTCTATTCCTAGTCTTCTTGCAAGTCTCGACATGGCGACCAAGGCTTCATACTCAGCTTCGTTTTGTTACAGAGAAGTTGGATTTCAGGGTATAGAAGATCGATCATTCCTCAGGAGTAACTAATACGACTTCGATGTTAGAAAGCCGATTATTGGAAGTTCCATCTATGTATTTTCTCCATCGGTTGGATGGTTCTCTACTATTCTTCGGATAATTGTTTGATGTAGTGAATTCAGATATGAAGTATGCTAATGTTTGACCATGGATAGCTCTCTGAGGGAGATAAGTGATACCAAATTGGCTTAGCTCAATATTCCGTTTGAGTAACCTTTCAGACATCTAAGGTTGCCATTGGACCTATCGTAACGGTTGGTCGATACAAACATTAGTAGGGTAAGCTTGTCAATGGCTAGCTTTCATCATATACTGGTCTTTAGATTAGTTTCTATACATTTAGCATTGCAATGCTTATGGCGTGTGTTGACATGACCCAATTAAGGTATAGATCTTCACGATCCAACGTATTGGGTAGAATGGGAGGTCACTCTGAGCGATCTATCAAAGCTGCTTTGTTTCCTCGGTATATAGATGACTCTGATCTTCAGCATTTTCTGACAGTAGCCTCAATCCCACGAGAATCAATGACGAAACCCGAGAATTCTTCTTATACAATGCTGAAAGAGCATTTCAAAGGATCAAGTTTCATTCTATAGTTGTTGGAGAGCACTGAATATGTTTGCCAAGTCATTGATACGGTCATTCGATGATTGTAACCTCACGAGCATCTTAACGCATTTACTTTCATCGATCGGCCGATCTGATTTTTGAATGATCTGTTAATCGTCTTTTGGTAAGTGTCATAAGATTTCTCTAGTTTGAATCCATGGATTGCAGCATAGCATTATAGGTCCGGGTCGGTAATGAAACAGTTGTATTCCTGGTCTGGGACATGTTTCAATATCTGATTGTATTTGAAATTTTGCGTCCATGGATGAGAGTAATTCATGTTTGATGGCCGAGTCAATTAGTTGGTTGATCATTGGACGTGGAAAGCTATACTTTTCCATGCCTCGTGCAAATTTGAGTAGTCGGCATACGTCCACCACTCTCCATTTGTTTCTTTCATAAGTAATGGATTGGATACTCATATTGGGCAGAGGACATCGTGGATAAACCTATTGGTTTTGTGTAGATTCACCTCCTCCTTTAGTGCATCAGATCTTTCTAGATCCATGTCGCTTCGTTTTTATTCACCGAGACATGCATCGGGTTGACATTTAATGCAAGGTTCTCAATAGTTGGCGAGAGTCTATATATATATATATATATATATATATATATATGAGATCGAGTCCAAGCGGACATATCAAATTCATCTGGAGCAATGCAGTTGACTCTTGCATCATCATTGCGAAGAGTTGTGATCTGATCTACAATACTTGTTATGGGTTATAGGCACTTCATGTGCTTATTTTGCAATGGTAAATGATCAGGCTTATATGGGCGTCGAATCAAAGGCTCAATAGAGTTTACCCTTGTATCACGCGCTACAGCATAGTAATCTACTTGTGTTTCCGAGCAATGCACTTTCCATTCAATGTACTCGTGATCCATTGCTCATTGGAAAGGTCAAAATGGCGATCAGTTGCCCATAGGTCCGGGCATCGATTTGATGATTCTGTCTCTAAGCTTCTTTTCGGTCGCAACTTCAAGTTGTTATAAATACTAGGCCCAAGCTATAGGATGGAGTAGGCGTATCCAGCTCTTGGATGATCGCACTCATGCCCTCAGTCTTGGGTTAGCAAAGTGAGTCTGTGGATGGTTTAATTGCATCTGTAGCGAGTTTATACTCCTCCCGTCAACTTTAGGTCAGAGTTGGTGAATGAATGGTCGAATCACATTCATTCATTTGTCTATGCTCATAATCGTACTCCAGGGATCAGAGTCAGTTGAAGGGCCATTAGTTACGCCTATTTGATGTTTACATCCCTATCCACACTCTGGGGAGTAAGAATTTTGGCAGAAAATGGTCGAACCGCATTTTCCTCGATTAATTCCTCTGGCACTAGTCAATGGCGAAAGTCAAAGTGTAGTCAGTCACATTGCGACAACTTTAATTTGATGTTTCTCCTGCTGAATTGGAGAAAGGAGTTGATTAGCGGATGGTTGGGTCACATCCATCCACGTTGCATGAACAACCTGCCAGATCATTGGCTAGAGTTAACGGATGAATGGTCGTGTCACGTTCATTTGTGGTAGGATGGGTAATCACATCCATTTGGAATAAGACGTTCAGCTAGGTCCGTTTTGTGAATCTGCATCTCCCTGTCGAATCAAGGAAGAAATTTTGTCTTGTTCGGTTGGAGTGCACCCCTATAAGATTATGTCATAGGTCCCATGTAGGGGATAAGTGTTGATGCATGAATGGTCATGTCGTGCCCGCTTAGTGCTAGATGGTCGGATCACATTCGATTTTTTATGATAAGTGTGCCCCCATACTAAGGGAAGAGTTGGAAAGTAGACGGTCAAACCACATCCGCTTTTGGTACTTATATTCCGATCCATGCTTTGAGGATTGGAGTTGGTTGATGGGCGGTATGTCACACCCATTAGGTCTTTATACTTCAGCCTGTGCTTTTAAGACCAGAATTAGTTGATGTTCACAATCCAATTCGCACTCTGGGAATCTGGAATTAGTTGATGGGTGGTCAGTCACAACCATTTGGCATTTGTGCTCCAGTCCGCGCTCTCAGGACTAGAGTGAGTCAGTGTTTTATATTCCAATTCATGCTCTGGGAATCTGGAGTTTGTTGATGTTTATACTCCAGTTCGCACTCTGGGAATCTGGAGTTAGTTGATGTTTATACTCTAGTTCACACTCTGAGAATCTGGAGTTAGTGGATGTTTATACTCCAGTTCGCACTCTGGGAATCTGGAGTTAGTTGATGTTTATATCCCAGTTTGCACTTTGGGAACTTGGAGTTAGCCGACAGATGGTCAGTCACATCTGTTTGGGCATTTTAGGAATTCGTTCACACTGTGGGAACGATGGATTTATTGGGATCGTGGATGGTCGGATCACATCCATCCCGAGTTAACAAGCGAGGTCGTTAGATGGACGGATCCATCCTCCTCAAACTTGGTTAGGATACGGCCGAAGTCATTAGGCGGACGGGTCCACCCTCTCTGAAACCGCATTTATATGTTTATACTCCAACTCGCACTATGGGAGTTTTGGAGTTAGTGTTTATACTCCGGTTCGCACTCTGGGAACCTAGAGTTGTTGTTTATACTCCAGTTCGCACTCTGGGAAAGAGGAGTTAGTGTTTATACTCCGGTTTGTACTCTGGGAACCTAGAGTTGATGTTTATACTCCAATTCGCACTCTGGGAAAGTGGAGTTAGTGTTTAAACTCCGGTTCGCACTCTGGGAACCTAGAGTTGATGTTTATACTCCAATTCGCACTCTGGAAAGTGGAGTTAGTTATAGGACTGTCGTGTGTCGGTCCAGTTCAGCCTTTGATGTGATGGCTTGCTCCCGAGCTGAGGTTTCATTTAGCAAGTGATCGATGGGATCTCGATTACTTTCCACTTATCTGCTATCAATGAAGGATGAGATTTAGTTTATGGACGGTTGAATTGCATCCATGTTCATTTGGATCCCAGTTCTTCCAAGCCTAAGGAGTAAGATTAATGTTCTGGCGAGCTTTGAGCTCGAGCAGAGGAGAGGATGGCTGAACTACATCCACTTTGAGTTGTGTATTTTCCCTTAAGTTAGGGGCAAGAGTTGGAGAGGGGATGGATAAGTCACGTCCACTTTATACTTTGCGTTCTTCCGATTGAGCTGAGGAAGAGAGTTGAAATGATGGCTCATGATGGTTAATGAGTAGGCAGTCAGTTGTTGATGATTGTAAATTGAGGGTTGGCCCCCGATGAAGTCGGTTTAAGGCACGATTGTTTCGCGGAATCACTGACACAAACTGGAGAGTGAATGGTCAAGTCATATCCATTTTAAACATGTGTTCTTAAATAACCCCAAGTGCCTAATGCAGGATTGGATGAATGGACGGTCACGTCACGTCCACCTTTGGTGTGATTTCGATTTTACTGGGCATCAAAAGAAGCATAAGTATTTTGGCGAGCTTCAAGGAAGAGATGGAGAGAGCATTGTTGGGACATATAACTCCAAGTCTTTCCCAGATATCCAATTAAATTTCATAGGTGGATGAGTGGATGGTCGGTTGCATCCACTTTGTACTGGAGTCCTAACCTTGTCGATCTCTTCTGCTTTGATGCCTTACCCCATGTCAGGTGCATATAGCAGCTGATGAGTGGTTGGATCATGCTCGTCATGATGATACCTCAAATATTTGATTATAGTCCGCGGAGGTTGTTTTGCATCCATCCTTAAGTACTCGGTCACCTGCATCATTTGCAAGTAGTAATTCAAGTCGGTCATATTTCGCAACATAAACGAAATTGAAATAGAAATAATTCAAAAGAGATCGGATTACATCTCATTGATTAGTGAAGCAGCGTCGTATGCTTGCTATTGCACTTCAGTCTAGCCCTTCTTAGTTGGAAGATTAATGCCAGTGGTTCAGCTTGATCAAAGTTCTTGACTGATAGGGATCGAGGGTTCCCGGCCCTTCGTTTTATGGGGTTCAAACATATTGTCAGAGCTATCCTTTCCAGAGCAGCCTTATGGTGTTGGCATCCTCGGTAGCCATCTAAAGAAGAGGAGCTTCTCGACTTAGAGTATGGAGTAGGTTTCCTCCTTATCTTGCGACATGGATTTTTCATCTAGTTCATCAACTCAATATTAGATACGATATAATAGTGTAGTTGGTGGTGGCTATCCGCCAGTTCTCTTATCGAACTGATTGACAGTCTTCTTTGAGGCATAAGGGGGGCACATCTGCATTAGATGGCATTCATCACTCTTTGTGGAATCCATTCACCACTCTCACTTTATGAGAAAGTGTCGGAGTTTGAATTTTCATAGTACATTGACATAGTCAACATGCTGAATTTTTGCTAGAAATTTTTGCATGTAGGATGGTTTCAATGAATACGTCCCGACTGTGAAAGATTCTACGATCAAATTTATCAAGTTCATTATAAGGCTACAGGGTCTTGTAATACTAGTGAATGATGTATGCCTGGTTGCCTAATGTTCGAGTGGTTGGTAATGCCGATTGGATGGTGAGTAGATTAAGATAGGCTCATAGATTGATGATTATTTCTAATTTTCACCAGGAAGGAGGCCCGTATAGCGTATTAAGGAAGTCCTCTTGAGATTGTATGACTTGCTTTTAGTCATATGGACGTAGAATGATTAAGATGCGGGCATTTGAAGATGGTTCAGTGGTGACCAGCTATGTTTTGACTTGACAGAGTAGACAGGGGTACGACAGTCGTTATTTTAGCCATCATACCATAGTTGTCAATTCAGGAGTTTTAAAAGCTGGTCAATTGGAGGAAGTTGCAGTCCAACTTAGAAGCATGATCATTAATCAACTCTAGTTCTTGGCATATTAGCTAGGTTCTCCAGCCTCTGGGAGCACTAGTTGAGTAGTATTTCCTTACCCATTCCTTGATTGCAATCCAGCAATTGCTGCTGTAACCCACTACGTCCCGTCCAGTCATGGAACGATCAGAATGTTCCTCTACTAAGTGGAGTTTTGAATTAACTATGCGGGTGCTCTGCGCTGCGGCTAGTTTTTTAGCCTCTTCTTAGGAAATTTGGATCGTACCCGAATTTTTTTTTTGGAAATTTAATCATCATTCTCGGTAATGTTTGAACGATATAAAGTGTTATCTGAGCGTCGATATGAAATGTATACGGCTAAGGTTCGGTCGATTTCGTATCCATCGGTAAATAGCCATTCTTCGTATCGATCAGGATTTCGTATCGATCAGTTTTCGTATCGATATAATTTCGTATCGATCACTATTCATATCGATCTGATTTCGTATCGATCTGATTTCGTATCGATCACTTTTCGTATCGGTCGTTGTTGCTCCAACTTGATGGATACGAGCAGTGGTTCCGTGATGGATACGAATGTAATGTTTACTTGATGGACATGAACTAACGAGCCCCGATGGATTCGAACAAGGTCTCCCAGGATGGATACGAAGTGGTACATCCAGAACAATTCGAACGGATGCTTGGTGAGGGATACGAACAAGGTCAATGCGAAGGGAGCCGCTTTTGGATGGATACGAAATAGCACTTCCTGATGGATACGAAGTAGTCAATAGGTGATCGATACGAAAATCACCATATTTTATGGATACAAAAATGACCATATTTTCTGGATACCAAAACATGGATACGAAAATGACCACATCTTCTGGATACCAAAACATGGATAGGAAAATGACCATATCTACTGGATACCAAAACATGGATACGAAAATGACCATATCTTCTGGATACCAAAACATGGATATGAAAATGACCATATCTACTGGATACCAAAACATAGATATGAAAATGACCATATCTTCTGGATTCCAAAACATAGATACGAAAATGACCATATTTTCTGGATACCAAAACATGGATACGAAAATGTGGGTACGGAATTCATCATATTTTCTGGATTCGAAAATATGGGTACAAAAAACAGTGTATTTTTTGGATTCGAAAATATGAATACGGAATTCATCATATTTTCATGGATACGAAAAACAACATACTTTCTGGATTCGAAAATATGGGTACGGACTTCATGATGAATATGGTTCCTCTTAGATCTGGAGCAATCTGAATAGAATAGAAGAAACCATTGAACAATAAATCTGGATCTTCTCCTTAGATTTATGCAATCCGATATCGAAAGTAGATCCAACGAACCGGAGAAAAACTGGGTTTTTCTCAGTGAAAGCACCAAAGTGTTTGCACCAAAATTGGGCACAAAACTCTTCGGATGCTTTTGAAGAGATAAAATGAAGAGAATAGATGTAAAATGAAGCACATCTAACAAACACATCAATAATCATATGAGAAAATGCATAAAAACACAGAGTTTTAGTGTGGTTCGGCGTATAGCCTACATCCACTATGAAGTTGATGATTTTATTGACTTTCACATGCCGATTACAACTTATTGCAGCAGATTACAGCGGATTATAATGTTGAAATTCGTGTACAACAGCAACTATGGAGTATAAAATTTTATTCGGCAGAGTCTGGACGTAGGAGAGCAAAAAGATCCCTTTTCTGTAGGCTCTGGGGTGCTATTTATAGCCGTAGGAGGCCGATATTTCGCTCAAATCTCGGGAGACTTTTTCTGGCACGTGGAGGGGCCCACGCGATCGATCCCACAACGTTTCGGGCCGATCCGTGATGGATACGAACGAATTTCGTATCCATCAAGATTTGATTCAATCGAGCTTAAATTTGGCGTGAACCTTCCTTAGTTGCATGCAAGCTCCTGTGAAAATTTCATTGCATTTGGACTTGTGGATTGTGAGATATGATCGATGCGAGTTGGAGTTTTTCGGACCGTGATCGATACGTATGAATTTCGTATCGATCAAGAATCGATCCAATTGAGCTGAAATTTGGCATGAACATTCCTTAGGTTGCCAGTAAGCTACTATGAAAATTTCATAGCATTTGGACTTGTGGATCTCAAGTTATGATGGATGCAAGTTGGAGTTTTTCGGTCCATCATCGATACGAATGAATTTCGTATCAATCAAGAATTGATCCAATCGAGCTGAAATTTGGCATGAGCTTTTCTTAGGTTGCCAGTAAGCTATTGTGAAAATTTGGTGGTATTTGGATTTGTAGATTTTGAGTTATGATCGATGCAAGTTTGGATTTCTCAACCGTGATCGATCAATATCTTAAGGATACGAACTCCGATTGACTTGAAATTTGGAATGTTGGATTCATTAGCTTTTCTTGTCATGTCATATCAATTGTAGCTCGATCTGGACTCGAAAACAATTTAACGATATCCATAGTAGACCTATGCGTTGACGATCTCCAGGACGAACCATCCTTGGTTTCTAGTCAAGTTCTTGGTGTCACGGCATTGCCAAAAGGCGGGATTACAGTCAATACGATGTAAGGTATAGTAGTGATTGGACTGTTTGGAGGTAATATTGGTAATGCTAGAGCAGCCGCACCAAAAGTGGCTTCTTGTAATAACTATGTTGCGTTTAGTCGGGACTTTACTAGTTTGGAAGGTAAACCATTCTTGGGAATGGAGAATGCTATTAAAATGAAGGATTAGCTTCTTCAGTGAGTGAATCATTGGTGATCTGGGGTCAAATGATAATTAGAAAAGGAAGTTGGCATTGAGGTAGTTACAAGGAGCTTCTCTCTGCTGGTGGAATAGTTACCATGTGTGTTTCAAAGGAGGAGCTTACTTGGATTGACTTTAGAGGGAGGTTTGAAGAGAATTTTATATCTGAAGCGGCTAAGGTATCTATGTTTAGGAAGTTTTCAGAGTTGGAACATGGTGAGATAATCGTGTTGGAGTATGTCATGAAGTTTGCTGAGCTGTCAAGGCATGGACAAGCCATCATTAACACTTTGCTTAAGAAAAATGTGAAGTTCATTTGGTGATTGAAGCCGGAGATTACTAGGGCAATCATGCCACATCTTCGAGATCCTTTTAAGGTCATGGTGGACACGGCTTCTAGAAATGAAGATTTACTTACATCTTTAGGGAATAATAAGTCCATGGAGACTACGGGTTTTCGAGACAAGAAAAGAAAGTTGTTTGGAATAGGAAGCTCAGAAAAGTGGAGCTCCAGAAAAGGAAAAAGCTAAAGTGACTTGCTACAAATGTGATAAGAAGGGGCGCTTTGCTAATGAGTGTTGTTCTAGTGAAGGCAAAAGGAGGTTGTTGATAAGAAACATGTAAGGTGTTATAAATATAACAAGATGGGGCATTTCAAAAGCAAATGTCCTAAACAAATCAAAGTTTAAAAGGGAATGATTTTCTATTTTGAACATATAGCTTATGGACAGACAACAAAAGAGGTGGGAAAAGATGTATAGGGGATACACTTCTTATTCATAGCATTCATCCTATGTGTTGTTCGATATTAGAGCATCACATTCTATTATCTTTAAGTTAAACCTTGAACCGACATACCTTATTATTTCATCGAGGGTTGTGAATCCGATAGGCGGCTATAGAGGATGAAAGTAATCGAGTTTTTGTAATAAGGGAGTATGCTGATATCTTTGATCCTATTAGGGGTTTACCACCGAAATGTGGCATAGAGTTTCGAATAGATCTCATACCTAGAGCTGAGCCTATAAGTAGACTACCAAGAAGAATGACACCTACCGAGATGAAGGTGTTAAAGGTGCAACTAGTGGATTTGGGAGGAAATAATTTTATCAGACTAAGTAGTTTTCCTTGGACCGTTGCAGCGGTGTTCGTGAAAAAACTAGACTGGTGATTGAGATTGTGTATCAATTATAAAAAGACAAATGAGAAGACAATAACGAATTGCTATCCTTTACCTAGAATAGTTAATTTGTTTGATCGATTAAGTGAACCAAAGGTATTCTCACAGATAAATTTAATAATGGGTTTCCATTAATTGAGAGTGGTAGAGGAAAGTATACTATTAACAGCACTTTGAACATGGTATGGTTCATATGAATGGTTAGTAACACCCTTCGGACTGACAAGCGTGCTTGCTTTTTCTATAGATGTATTGAACTAGATCTTTTGAGAGAATTTGGATAGTTATATGTTAGTGTTTATCAATGACATTTTAATACATTCTGAGAATGAACAAGAGCTTGAAGTTCGTCTAAGAATAGTGGTAGATAAAGGCGACATTAGCTAATAGTGAAGTTTTCAAAATGTCATTTTTTGAAAAAGAGAAGTGAAGTTTCCTAGACATATAGTTTTGAAATGGATTATCTATGAATCCATCGAAGATCAAAGCTATTAATAACTGGAAGAGACCCATGACCGTGACTAAGATTAGAAGTTTCTTAAGGTTGGCTAGTTATTACTGGAGATTAATTAAAGATTTCTCTCATATTGCAGCTTTTATACGGCTTTTAAACCAAGTGACTTCAAACGAATCTGAAGAAGATAGTGGGATTTGCATTAAACAAATAAGGTCGGTACCGATCACTTTTGATCGGTAATGATATGATTTTATTACTTTGGAGACTTTGTTTCTACTCTTACTTTCTTAAATCTAAAGTTTGAACTAGTATTTCATGATCCGAAGACTTCTTTGGGCGATTTCTATATAGGTACCAACTACATTGTAACTTAAAAATGACTTAATGGGCACTTCATCTTATTCATCCTCTCTCTTTACTCAGCCTTGTCACAATGGAAGTTAAATTTTGCCATTCTAAGTCATTTGTAACCTAAAATTCTTGTACTTACGACAAACAATCTCTATAGTAAGATTAGAACGTAGGCCTCAGAATTGCCGAACCACCACAAAAATTCTTGTGTTTCTTGTTTTGTATTATTGTTTAAAGCTAAACTTTCTATTTCTATTCGTTTTGGGATGGTGTGCCACTTTTTGGTCTAACATTTTTTGTGCTTTCACTGAGAAAGGAGCTTCTCAAGCATAGATTTAGCTATATATTATGGATTAGAGCATCCAAGAGTGTGCAGAAGGTTTTCATCTAAAGTTTTAAAGAAATATCATATTGGAAGTAGTGGCACAAAAAAGGAAATCTGGTAGATCTAGAGTTGTCATTGGTGGAGATAAAGGTGATTCCTACCGTGTTGAGGCGACTAACTAACCGGTAGCAGTGTTGTCAGGACCATCTTCTCCTCAAGAGATGATCATAAGTGTGGAAATCGAAAGATGATGGCAGAGCTAAATCAAAAGTTGCTAGATAGTCAGAAGACTCTATTTGATAAGACAAATGCTAACATAGCCTTACTGACCCAACAGTCGCAAAGGACCAGAAGGAGAAGCAGAGAAGCATCACCTATTCGATATGAAGAGAAAAACTCATTAGCTTCTAGCTAAAATTGAAGGGATGGAAAGCAAAAACAGAAGGAACAGACTGTTGGAGCAGTATTAAGAATCCTGGAGGAAGTGTCTAACACATTTATTTTTTAAATAACATTAATCAATAGATTTAATTAGATAAATTAAATAGAATAATATAGCGCAATAAGGAGATTGAAATTGGTGAATAAACTTAGAGGTCGTGCTTAAGTAACTTGAATGGGCTTATAAATGGATAAATGATAATTAAATTAACATAAGGGTACTAGGGTAACTACCGCATCCATAATTCACTACTCTATGCTCATGTTACCTTATCATTCACGATTAGTTATCACAAAAATTTAAACGTAAGAAATGAAAAGAGCAAGCCAACCATTGCTAGGAGAAGAAGAAGAGAAGTAAAAGTAAAAGCTTAGAATCAAGCCAAAGGGAATCAATCTTAAACAAATCTCTAACTTCCTTATCCAATATAAGGCGAGTAATAATCCTAATCATGTCTTTTTTGTTTTCAATCATATGTTTCGGATTTATAAGTTAATCCAATTTATGATGATTTGAATGATGATATGCTTGGTTTTATAACATGTTTGATTTAATATCAATTTGTTTAAATATGTATATGAATGGTTTTATGGTAAAACCAATAGCAAATGATTTTAGAATGCCATGGAAAAATTTTATGTTATGAGAAACATGAATTTGAAGTTGGGTTTCAATTTTTATAATTTTCCAAGCAGTTGGAGAATTTAATATGAATTTCCAAAGGAAAATATGTATTATTAGGTTTAGAGATATATTCTCTGTTATTATATGGTGAATTTGGGTCAAAAATTTATATATATTGGATAACATATTAAAATTGAATTTATGTGATTTTTGGGGATTTTTACTAAATTTTTTTAAGGAAATTAGATTATTTTAAAAGGAGGACCAAAATGATTTAATGGTTGTTAAGTGAGAAGGGCTTACTTATTAAAAGTTAACTTGTTTTAGATATGAGAAAATGGGGCAACTACCTGAGAAATAATTTGAAAAGTTTAAGGCAACCAATCAAGTTCTTACACGTGGGCAAGTTAGTTACAAAGAAATTTGGTAAAAACAGCCTTTTACTCAGAAAAATGCATTCCACCTCCTTTGGAAATAGCTTTTGACCCAGGCTTCCGCCCTCAACCAGGCCGAAACCATAGAAGCCAAAACCAATACAGATGGTATCACTTAGTTGGCATGTAGTAGATTGGAGAAAAAGGCAAAAGGTAAATGTCGAAACGTGGCTTCTGATGGGGTCAGTACCATGATTTGTTTTCTTAAGAAAAGCGCTTGCCTGCTTCTTTATATGCTTTCGAAGGAGTCGAGGATGATGCGTTCGAAAGCAACTTTTAACTTGCTTTCGAACGAGAGCTGCCATCTTATTTTAAAAGAAGTAGCTTCCCATAGGGCTACTTAGTTTTCAAAATTCAAGTATTCGGAAGGGTAGTTTCGACCAAGTCGGAACCCTTCTGCTGCTTTTATGCCTTTCGATGGTATTGAACATATCAATGCTTTCGGAAGGAAGCTTTTGTTTTATAAAATGCAAGCCACTTCCCATAGCTTTCGAAGGGATGGTCTCGAAAGGAGTTTCGAAGCCAACCTTCAAGTATTTTACCCAAAGGACTTATGCTTTTGAAAGGATGGTGCCGACGCTATCAAGTTTTTCCCCAAGTGCATTTTAAAGATATAACAAGGTTTCAAAAGGGGTGCTTTTATGTGCGTTTACTTTGACTCAAAAGATATTTTTAAATATAAACCCAATGGTTTCAAAAGGGGCTTTCAATCAGTTTCGAAGCTATGCTTCTAAATGTTAATGTCAATACTTTAATACATTCGAAAGGTTTCAAAAGAAAATTTTAAAGTGTTTGGAAGGTAGGGGCCTAATGTTTTGGAAAATGGATTTTTATGCTTGCGAAGGAGGGTCTCCAGTGAGGTCGAAGGCCAGGATTCGAAGGAGTCGAAAGGTTTTGTTTTTCAAAACTAATAACCCAAACTCAAACTTTTAAAGCAAAAAATCCATGGCTAAGTTAAAGGAGTTTTTATAGTGGTTTTACGAAGAAATTTTCCTTGATAAATAGTAGGTTAAAAGGATTAAACACGTTTTATATTAAACCCATAGGAGAGATATTGTTATGCTATGTTGTTTGCTTCTTAAAATATTAATATATTCACGTTATAACTGACCCATACCTATATTTTGGAGATAAAAAGGGCAGAAGAGCCAGCTAGGTTAACCCAATATAAATTGATTAAACTCCTCGTTGAGTAGAATTGCATCCAATAGGTCAGGAAGACTAGAATATAGAATGCATAAATATAGAAGTTGTCAGGGAGACAGGTTTGTAGTGTACCCATGAAAACTGTGATTAGGAAGTTATTAGAGTAGTGATCCCATGAGAACTATGTTATAAAGAGTGGTTGGCATGGGCCAATTGGTTTGTAGTGCACCCATGAAAACTATATACGGATTCAGTTATTAACCATTGTTAATTGGTTCCTAGTCAACCCATGAAAATTAGGATAAGAGAGAAGTTACTGGAGACACCAATAAGTTCAGGGGAACTTATGAATTAATTAAGTTAATTAGTCGGGGACAATAGGTTCATAGTGAACCCATGTAAACTAATGGAATATGATAGCTAGTCCATATATTATATAAAGGCTATTAGTATGCCCATGAGAACTAATAGGTCAATAGTGACCCTACAAACTTTAAATATGACAAGGAGTTAATTTAATAGAGGATGGGAAATCCAGAATATTTTAATTTATACGCATATCATCATAGTATTTTGAAATGACTATGTTTTTAACCATTATGGATGTAGGAGCACAGTATATGGTTTTATAAAGGTTCTAAGATACCACTGAGGGGAAAACCGTTCCCTAAGCAGCGTGGTCTCACTAGTTACCTAAATGGGTTGAGATATTAGATTATTATTTATACCAGGCGTTATGTCTGACTTGAAATTTATGTTTTCCCCTTAAACTCTCGAGTACTCAATTGATTTTGAGTACTTGAGAGTTGAGGTTTTCAGGCATCTCATTAGATGAATAAAGCTTCTGGAGACGTGTGGGAGGCATAGTAGATATTTAGAGTTCTCTTTTATTTGATTCCATTGTTTTGTTTGTAATGGAAAAGTTGTTATATTGCATGTATACTCTGATCATCCAATAGGGCATCTTTATATGTTGCTCTTGGCGTGTGTTGTAATAAATATATTTCTATGGATTGGTTTATGATTATGGGATTATGGAATGAATTAGGAAATGATTTGAAATGGAATGTGATTTTGTAGGAAGTTTTAATTTTTTTTTCATATTCTTGTGTTTTTGTGTATCATTAAATCTAACACCCCGTATTTGGTCGCCGATGATTTATTACTATGGATGACCGCAGCATCCGCAGACATTAGTTTTGGGTTTTCAAGTAGGGGGATGATACAAGTTGGTATCAGATATACTTTTATGAAACTTTAAAAGAAAGATAAACCTAAAGCTTTTCCAAACACAGTCCAATAAATTAGAAATATGATCGGGGTGGGATGACGCTATAGTAACGTACTTGTATTTGATATATATGTAAGTACGTATTCTTCTCTCTCTTAGACCGTTCTTTGGTATCTTACTAAGGCTCATATGCAGATTTGTGAGAAAGAAGATATGGAAGCAGGAAACAGATGAGGAAATTTTAGTGGAGGAAGCACTACAACTAATGGAAATGCTCAACCCAATACTCGAAGGAACCAAGGTCGATAGGTTAATGCTAACCATAATGTTGAAGTCCATGTGGGTGCTAGTAATCCACCAGTAGATGTAGGGATGATGTATCAGTTCTTGGTTAATCTTTTGCAAGAAGGAGCTTTTGCTGGCATGGTTGGAAATGTTGGAGGAGGTAATCCTGTAGCTCCAGTTAGGAATGATTATGCTAAGTTGAGCAGAGACTACACCATTCTGGGTGGAAATCCAACTATGGCAACGGAGGATGCCATTGAGATAGAGAATTGGTTATTGCACTATGAAGGAAACTTTACTAATCTTAGGTTAGAGGATGGGAAAAAGAGAAGGCTGGCCTCTAGGAAATTGCAAGAGGCAGCGCTTCACTGGTGGAAAAGTGTAACAGCCGGGGTTCTAGAGGAAAAGACGACATAGGATGATTTCAGGAGAAAATTTGAGCAGAAGTTTTTATCTGAGGTTGCTAAGTCAGCATTGATGAGGAAGTTCATGGATCTAGTTCAGGGAAAGATGTCTGTAATCGAGTTCACTGCTAAGTTTGACTAGATGTCTCGATATGGATATGCCATTATAGACACTGACATAAGAAGAAATGAGAGGTTTATTCGAGGATTAAGGCCTGAGCTTGATAGAATGACCATGACCCATATTCGTGATTCCTGTAACGCGGTGGTGGAGATGGCCATTCGCCATGAAGAGATGCTGGCTGGTTGTGCTAGAGAGAAGCCAATTGACCCCAGAGTCTTCAGGGAATGAAGAGGAATTTCTTTAAGAAGAAGGAAGCCCAGAAGGGAGATGTTGCCAAGAAAGCAAAGGATGATTTAGTGTGCTTCAAATGTGACAAGAAGGGTCATTATGCTCATGAGTGCCAGTCAAGCAAGGGGAAGAAGTCTGCAGAAAAGAAGAATGTCAAATGCTTTAACTACGACAAAGTTGGGCATTATAAGAACTGGTGTCCCGAGCTAGTCGGGACGGACAAAGGGAAGTTTTTTGCTATTGGACCACCATCTTCTTCTAGGCCTACTGTCGTAGATAAGGGAAAAACTAAGATGGAAGGTATGCTTTTGATTCAGAGTACACCAGTTTGGGTACTATTTTATACCGGTGCATCATATTCATTTATATCATAGTATTTGGTTGATAGACCCATATACCTTGTTACCTCCTTAAGGTTTTCGAATCCAATAGGAGGTTACAAAACTCTAGGGATGAGATGTGACCAGTTGAGACTTGATTTTTTAGGTCATAAGTTTGCATGCAGTCTGTATGTTTTCGATTTCATAGATTTGGAATCATTTTGGATATGGATTGGTTGAGGAGGTATGAGGCTAGGATATTTTGTCAGGATGGGGAGATATCACTAAGACACCCTGATAGTCATAACCGAATTATATTTTCGGTAGATAATTCTGATCGGAATATTTGTGCTTTGTCAAACGCAATAGAAGTGAGAGAAGATCTAATTTAGGTTCGAGTAGCAAGAGAGTTTGCAGATGTCTTTGAGGCGGTCATAGAACTGCCACCAAAACGAGCTGTTGAGTTTCAGATAGATCATGTGCCAAGAGCTGAACCTGTAAGTAGACCATCTAACATGATGACACCGACTGAGATGAAGGAATTAAAGGTGCAGCTAGTGGATCTAGAAGGAAGAAATTTTATTAGATCAAGCAGTTCGCCTTGAGAAGCTGCCGTAGTTTTCGTGAAGAAGCCAGATGAGTCGTTTAGGATTTGTATTGACTATCGAAACTTGAACAAGAGGATGATCAAGAACAAGTATCATTTACCAAGAATAGATGATCTGTTTTATTAGTTGAGTGGATCCAGAGTGTTCTCCCAATTGGATTTGGCGATGAGGTTTCCTCAGTTAAGAGTGGAAAAGGACGGTATTCCTTTGACAACATTTCGGACTAGGTATGGATCGTATGAGTGGTTAGTGATGCCATTCGGGTTAACGAATGCACCTGCTTTCTTTGTAGATTTGATGAATCAAGTCTTCTAAGAGTATTTGGATAGATTCGTGTTGGTGTTTATAGATGACATTTTGATATACTTTAAGGATGAGAGAGAGCATGAAGGTCATCATAGAGTTGTGCTCGAGATGCTAAGGCAGAATCAAATAAAGGCGAAGTTTTCCAAGTATCATTTTTGAAACAATGAGATTAAGTTTCTTGGTCACGTGGTTTCAGAGAAAGGATTGTCATTCGATTCAGATAAGATCGAAGCAGTTAATAACTAGAAGAGAGCGAAGATGGTGATTGAGATAAGAAGTTTTCTTGGACTTGCTGGCTACTACAAGAGACTCGTCAAGGATTTCTCAAGGGTAGCAGCGCCTTTAACTAAGCTTACCAGAAAGGAGGTGAAGTTTGTTTGGTGTGACAAATGTGAGGAAGCATTCCTTAAGTTAAAGCATTTGTTGACTAATGCACCCGTTTTGGTAATTTCCGACGGAAACCAAGGGTTGGTGGTATATACTGATGCATGTGGAACAGGATTGGGAGTTGTGTTGATGCAAAAGGGTAAAGTGATTGCTTATGCTTCACGAAAGCTTAGACGCATGAGGTGAGATATCCTACTTGTGACTTAGAGTTCGCTGTAGTGATCTTCGCAAATATTTGGAGGCATTGTCTCTTAGGAGAGAGATTTGAGCTATATACAGATCATGTCATTAAGACACTTATTTTCTCAGAAGGAGTTGAATATGAGACAACAGAGGTAGCTGGAGTTTTAGCTGCTTATGATTTTCACACAGAATATACACCAGGGAAAGGTAATAAGGTATCATATGCTCTTAGCAGAAGACATCAGAATGTGGTGTTGGCTATGTTGGCGGAATGTAAGGATCTGGAAGTTTTGGCCAGTTGTACTGTGTAGTTAAGATCGCCTACTAGTTCTAGTCAGAGTACTGCATGGTGTCCTGTTTAGAAGTTCGGCCGGTGTTGATCGGGAGAATTACTTTTATGTAGAAGGAGGATCCACTATTAGTCGAGAAGATCAAAAGGTTTGAGGTTGAAATTGAGATTGATGATTTGAACTATTTTTGTCTTGATCAGAGAGGGTAGTTGTGAAAGAAGGGGCGAATATGTTTTCCAGATGTTGAGAACTTGAGAAAAGAAGTTCTTGGAGAATACCATCGATCCAAGTTTACGATTTATCCTGGAGGGACCAAGATGTATCAAGATATGAAAAGGAGCTTCTTTTGGGAAGGTATGAAGAGGGATGTTGGCTTATGGGTTAGGCAGTGTGAAAACTATCGACAAGTGAAAGCCGAACATCAGAAGCCGAGTAGGTTACTTTAGACTTTAGAAATGGGATTCGATATCCATGGATTTTATTGATAGGTTGCCTAGGTCAAATAGAGGAAATGAAAGTATATGGGTCATAGTGGACAGAATGACCAAGAGTGCCCATTTCATCCCAGTTAAGTCAACTAGGACGACATCTGTTTTGGCTAAGTTGTTCATGAAGAACATAGTTAGACTACATGGAGTTCCTAGTAGCATAGTCAGTGACAGATATGTTTATTCACTAGTGAATTCTGGAGGAGTCTACAGGATGTGTTAGGCACTAAGCTGAAGACGAGTACTCCATATCACCCTCAGACGGATGGACAGACAAAGAGAGTCAAAAAGGTACTCGAGGATTTGTTGAGAGCTTATGTGTTAAAGACTTTGATGGATCTTGGGAAGACCACTTGCATTTGGTTAAGTTTTCCTATAATAATAGTTACCAGACTAGTTTAGGAATGGCGCCTTATGGGAAGCCATGCAAATCACCAGCATGTTGGATAGAGACTGAGGACAGATTGGTTTTAGGTCTAGATATGATTAGAGAGGCGTCAGAAAAAATTATGATGATCCGAGAAAGGATGAAGAAAGCTCAATCCAGACAGAAGAGTTATGCAGATAAGAGGCATAAAGACCTAGAATTATCAGTTGGAGATAGGGTTTTCATTAAAGTATCACAAATGAAGGGTGTGGTATGATTTGGGAAGTCAGGCAAGCTGGCATTAAGATATGTCGGTCCATCCCAGATTATAGAGAGGATTGGAAAGCTCACATACATAGTAGAGTTGCCGAGCCATATGGCAGGTGCCCACAATGTAATTTTTGTGTCTCATCTGCACAAGTATGTGCATGATCCAAAGGCTACTATTCCTTCGACTGGGTTGGAAAACTTAGTTGTAGCGCTTGATTTGACTTTTATTAGACAACCAGTTCGGGTTGCAGCAAGAGATGTGAAAAGATTGAGGAACAAGACAATCAAGTTCGTGAAAATTCAAGGGAGCAATAATAAGGACTGTACTTGGGAGACATAGGACATGATTCGAGATACTTATCCTGATCTGCTTGGAAGGTATGTTTATATTAGATTTATATAGATATTTGCCAGTCAGGTAGACTAGTATGGTTGTTAGGAGTCGTTATAGATGATTGATATGTTCAGTATTTAGTCCTTACTGAATTTCAAGAACGAAATTCTTTAAGGAGGGGAGTCTGTAACACCCCTAATTTCTAAATAAAATTATTCAGGGGTTTTAATTAGATAAATTAAATAGAATAATGTAGAGAGATAAGAAGATCGAGATTAGTGAATAAACTTAGAAGCCATGCTTAAGTAACTTGAATAGGCTTATAAATGGATAAATGATAATTAAATTAATATAAGGGTATTAGGGTAACTGCCACATCCATAGTTCACTATCTTATGCTCACATTACCTAATCATTCATGATCATTTATCATAAAAATTTAAACGTAAGAAAAGAAAAGAGCAAGCCGGCCATTATTAGGATAAGAAGAAGAGAAGTCAAAGTAAAAGCATAGGATCAAGCTGAGGAAAATCAATCTTAAACAAATCTATAATTTCCTTATCCAATCTAAGGTGAATAATAATCTTAATCCTCTCTATTTCGTTTTCAATCATAAATTTCGGATTTATAGGTTAATCCAATTTATGATTATTTGAATGATGATATGCTTGGTTTTATAACACGTTTCATTTAATATCAATTTGTGTGTTATATATATATATATATATATATATATATATATATATGAATGATTTTAAGGCAAAACTTGTAGCAAATGATTTTAGAATACGATGGAAAAAAATTATGTTATGTGATACATGAATTTGGAGTTGGGTTTCAATTTTTATAAATTTTCAAGTCGTGGAGAATTTAATATGAATTTCCAAAGGAAAATATGTATTATTGGGTTTAGAAATTTATTCTCAGTTATTATCTGGTGAATTTGGATCAAAAATTTATATATGTTAGATAACATATTAAAAGTGAATTTCTATAATTTTTTGGATTTTCACTAACAAATTTTTAATGGAAATTAATTATTTTAAAAGGAGGACCTAAATGATTTGATAGTTGTTAAATGGGAAGAGTTTATTTGTTAAATGTTAACTTGTTTTAAATCTGAGAAAATGCGGCAATTATCTATGAAATAATTTGAAAAGTTTAAGGCAACCAATCAAGTGTTTACACGTGGGTAAGTAAGTTACAAAGAAATTACTTTATTTGGTAAAAACAGTCTTTGACTTAGAAAAATGAGTTGTGCCTCCTTTGGAAATAGCTTTCGACCAAAAGCTTCCACCTTCGACTAGGTCGAAACCGTAGAAGGCAAAATCAATACACATAGTATCATTAGTTGGTACGTAGTGGATTGGAGAAAAAGACAAAAGGTAGGGTATCGAAACATGGTTCTCGATGGGGTCGGTGCCATGGTTTTGTTTTCTTAAGAAAAGTGCTTGCCTGCTTCTTTATGTTCTTTCGAAGGAGTCGAGACTAATGTGTTCGAAAGCGAATTTTAACTTGCTTTCGAAAGAGAGATACCACTTTGGTTTAAAAGAAGTAGCTTTCGAAAGGGCTGTGGAATATGCGTGTATATGATTTGTGTTTGATGATAATAAACATATATATATTCATTTAAATGTCTTTGTTAATGTACTATTCTATTTTTCATAGATTAAATAAATATTTGTTGAATAAAATAAATTACACAGAATTTGAATGGAATTTGAATTCAAACAGAAATTTTATTCAAACAAATATATATTACAATCTTGAATAGTACAAATTCAAGCTCTCACTATACATATACATTTTTGATTACATCACAATTACGTCACAATTCAGTTTACATAAATTCCTTACTACATATCACTCACACTCGTAGTTTTATATTCAACTTCATTCCAGTTTGAATCCAGCATCTGAGCAATCTGCAAAAATATTCACTAACGCGGTAAAATTGAAAAAGAAATATTTTTGCAATATAAAATGAAGTATGGATTTTTGAAAATATTGTTTGCCTCAGTTATTTGGGTTGTTCGTCATTATTCACATTTGAAATCATCATACACGAGCAATGTGACATGCACAGTGTATCACTGTACATGCCACAAGGCCATGCATATAGATATACACATGATCGATTTACAGGGACAGGTGAGCACAGGTCAAACCTAAATGAAAAGCCGGGTTCAACTCACGTGCAATATATTCAAAATCACGACACAAGCACAAGGTCAAACCCGAGTTTTTGAAACTGGATTCAACTCAAGTGAAATTTCAAAATTCAACTGAAATGAAAACAAGAAGACTACAATATCAAGTACATGACAGTGAATCATGACCGGGCCGAGCAACTGTTATATGGCAAAGGAAAACATGCATGCACAATGAGATACAAGGAAAACTGGCAACAAGTATGGTGAAGCACTGGCTCAAATACAAGACCATAAAGGCAATGCACAAATGAATAATGCAACAACAAACTCAGTAAAGATCACAAGTAAATGAGACAGCAGCCCAATGAACCAAAGACAACAACAGAGCACAATGCACCAAGTAAGTAACAGCAAGCAACATGGTCAGACACACTTCAATAGTGCAGACCAACCAGAAATTCAAAGCAAACAAAGACCAACAGCTACATGAAGCAAAACCAAAGACAAAACTACAGGAAGCAGTTACAAGTAAACAGAGTGCATGCTACAAAAATCGACAATTCAAAGCTCAAGTTCAATCCCAAAGCAAAGTCAACAGTACAGTGAAGTACAAAGCAACCATAAACAAATGCATGTAACAATGTGCACAGGCCAGAGACAATACATCATGTACAAGGATCAATGAGTTGGATGAATAATTGAACAACATGAAAAATGCCATCAGATCAGATGCAAGCCAAGACTACAAGTAAAAGACACAGTGCACCAAAGACATGACATCACAGCAAACATGACAGCAGACCAAAGTGCAACAAGATCACTCATGAAAACTAACAAGTCAAAATGCAGACATTTCAATAAGCTACGTGCAGTGTGCAAGTGCAAACTCAAATGAGAAAATGCAACAGAGAATAGCAGTCAGGCACACATGTATATGAAGCAACACAAGTGAAAATTCGACAAGCACATGAAACATATAAACAAGTACATGAAGACTACAATACATAAGTCAGTGCAGTGATACATGGAATCACATAAACAAGTTCGAACAACCAGACAACTTCATATTCATGAATGCAATGTTCAAGTGGAGACCAGTGAAGATGGCCAGTGAACAAACAGAGGCATATACATATATGCACAGGAACAAAGACAGTGAGCTACATGATAATCAAAGTCATAAGTCACAGTGACATCGAAAGCAATAAACAAGTTCATGTGGAAGCATACAGAAGTCATAGAAGTCGAAATCATAGAAGTTCATGTGGAAATAGTGAATAACATGTTCGAAGTCGAAATCATGTGGAAGCATACAAAAGTCAACAAGGAAATTCATGAACGTATCTTTGAAAAAGTCAAAAATCAATTTAGGAAAGTTTTTGCCGTATTATTCAAGAATGAATCGAACGTTTGAAAATCAAAGCCGTGAGTAACAAGTCGAAGAGAAATCAAGAAAGCCGTGCGCATCAAGTCACAGAACGCAAAAATTAGGAAAGTGTGAATTGATAACGAACAAATTCAAGTGTATTCGAATTCATATAAATACAAAACCCCAATCATCATCATGGGCATCGAGTTAAAAGCAAACAATCAAACCAGCAATGAAAAAGATTACATACCGCAATAGTGAACTCGATCGTCTCGAAGCAACCAAGTCCAAATTTCATAAAACAATCAAAGGAGCAACTGCGAACAAGCAACGCAAACCATCGATCATCAGAGAACGAGCACGAGCAAGAGCAACGCAAGTCAGAGAATCGATCATCAGAAAGCCCCAATTTGGATCGAAGACAGAAGCCCTAATCTAGTGGAAAAGAGGATCGGCCGCATTATTCTCACAAGCCAAAAGAAAAAGGAACGAGAAAAAGAATTGGGCCGGCCTTTATTATAAAGGGGATATAGTTTTTATTTAGGGTTTAATTTTATTAAAGGGGTTTGTTTTAGTTTTTTTTGAGAAAAAATTATGGAGTCAAGTTTGTTTTTTAATTTTTGCTCCTGCTTTCAATTTTGAAGTCTGTTTTTTCTTTTCAAGTCAAAGTCTTGGTAAATCACCACCTAGGTTGTAGGTAGTGTCAGATTGTCTAGTTAGAATTAGTTCAGTGAGCAGGGTGTGCAAGTTTGCAAAACTCTATAGGCGGGAGCAGAGTTTGCGAGTTTGCAAAGCTCTATAGGTGGAGCAGGGGGTGCGAGTCTAGTAGAGTGTTTGTGAGCGGGAGCAAGGGTTTGCGAGTCTGTTAGAGTGTTTGTAAGCGGGATACTGTTTAATTCTAACAGAAATCTGGGAATGCAGCAGTAGGCAGGGGTTGCCGAAGCTGGGTAAATTTTGTGTGTGATTTACTTTTCAGCATATTTAATTCTGCCGTTTGTTTCTGTGTTTAATTCGAGAAAATTTGCTATAACCCTATTCAGCCCCCCTCTAGGGTTAATCTAGATCCTACAAGTGGTATCAGAGCAAGGTATTTTTCTTTAACTCTAGAGTCATGAATCCATCAAGTAATGCTTTTTCTGAGGGGCAATCTATTACTAGGCCACCCATGTTTAATGGGAATGATTATGCTAATTTGAAATTGAAAATGGAATTTTATTTAAAATCTGTTAATATTAAATGTTGGGATATTATTGAAAATGGGTGTGATATAACAAATAAGGAAATTATCTCGATTAATGCTCTTGCTATGCATATATTATATTCTCATATTAATCGTGATAATTTTTATTTCGTCTCTCATTGTGAAAATGCATAGAAAATCTGGAATACTTTCGATGCAATATATGGTGCAAAAGTCAACAGTAATGAGATGTCCTCCACAACCGACTCAGTTAAAGAAATGTGCTTAACAGGATTGGTAAATAGCAGTTGTGATGAGGATGATGATGATGGAGCAGCCGAGCTGGCATTACTAATGAAGAAATTCAAAAGAAGGAACCACAAATACGGAAATCCAGTTCTAAATCAAAAATTAAAAAACAGAGAGCACAATATGAAGCCAAACGAGGTATCAAAACTCACTCACTCTGAATTACTTATTTATTTCCACGAAGTGAATGGCTGTTTTGAACGACTTAGGGAGAAGTATGTCAAACTTGAATCACAAAAGGATACTTTGATAGAATTAAATGAACAACTCGAAAAATTAGTTAAAACCTATCAAAGTAAGATCCCTAAGTGTGATAAGTGTCCAACATTCGAAAAGGAAATTAAAAAATCAGAAATCAATATAAAATCACTTGAAAATGAAATTCTGATTTTAAAAGAGAATGAAAATACTAGAAGAGAGAATTCTATTAAAAAGTGCACACAATTGATAAATGAAAATGAATCTCTCAAAACACAAGTCCAACAATTGTCAATGACTTTAGATAAATTCTCAAATAGTAATAAATCGTTGAGTATGCTATTAGGAAAGCAAACTGTTAATACGGTTAGACAAGGACTTGGATATAATAAATCTGAAATGTTGAAAGCAAGATTAATCAAGAAAATTCAGTGTGCACAATTTGTAGAAAATTTGGACATAATCAAAATAATTGTTGGTATAGACCCAAACACATGAAAACTATATCAATTTGGGTTCCAAAAGGCACAAATATAAAATCTCTCAAAGTTAAACAAATTTGGGTGCCGAAGGGAGCAATTATAAATAGTTTTGGGTTTCCACAAAATTATTTTTCAAAATATTCTTCCACTAACAATCATGGACCTATAAAAACAAATAGGTCACATAAATCTTTTCCCATGTAGGTATGGTGGCAGGCTAAGGAACAACAACAGTGTTCTCTGGATTTTGGCTGTTCCAGAAACACAATGGGCAACAAAGCAAAGTTCCTTAGCCTAGTACAAAGGTCATAGAATCACAATGGGCAACCGCGAAAAATTATCATAGAGGTAAAACAGGTGAAGGTATATTAAATGTGATATTCTGCACCGTACTCTGAATTAAATCAGCCAATATTGAGATATTGTAAAGATGATGATTTCGATTCTGACTTGTTCAACATAGTTGGCCAATTACATTTATGCCAAAAACACTATTCTTTGAATTACTTCATACATATACGTTTGGATTAAACATAGTGTTTTGTTGGATGACAATATTTTTGGCTAACTCTATATTCACGGTTTTCTGATTATTTACATGGCTTCAATCCATATTCAAGAGAATGTCATACTATTAAAAATTGAGTTTGAATTTTTTGTGCACTCTTCATGGTCTGGTCTATCAAATTTAGTTAGTGATATTTTGGAGTGAAAAAGAAATTCAGATGTAGATTACACTGTTAATATAGTTGACAGAAAAATTACTAGTGGAACGTGATTAATTTTTGAAACATTCATTTGCTACATAGTTTTTCAAAGAAAATATCTGCATATTGTTCACTTGAAATAAATTTCAAATAGCAGAATTTTTTTCTCATATAACCCCTTCGAGAAAATCATTTTTGACCATATTTTCAGATTAGTCATTTTTATTTGATTTTAAATGAAAAATTGTGACTAATCCGACTCCCTACTAATTATCAAAAAAGATAAATAGTGATTGAAAAGATGATAAGTGTTGATATTTAACATACATTACTCAAGAGAGTATATTTGGAAAATTTCTTTAGGAATTTAAACAAGAGTTATAAAACTTTTTGTTGGGTAAAGATTCCATGACCATTTCTTTATCTATCATATTTCTATCGACCATGGTTTATCAAATCTTAAATATAGTTTGTCGATATGTGGTACTATAATCAGGGATCATTTGTTTTTCATGTCACATTTTTTTGTAAAAATAAATAAATATCCAAAGTATTCACTCTCATTTAAAAGTCCTCACGGTTATGCATGGGTGAATTACTTGGATTTTTGATTATGTGCTTTCATGCTCATTTAAAAGTCCTCACGGTTATGCATGCATGGAACGCATATCAAAATTAATTGATTAAATAGACAAGTTGATTCTAATCCCATTTAAAAGTCCTCACGGTCATGCGTGGTTAGAAGTACTTGATTTCATTTTTTAAAAATTAAATTGGAATACTACTAATCTCATTCAAAAGTCCTAACGGTTATGCATGATTAGTAGATATTCAAATTCCTGATATAAATGTACCACAAGTTGATACAATTGTATGATTTTATATTAGAACATCATTTCCATTCTTTCAAAAAAAATGGAATATGCGCCTAACAAAGGTAGTTATGATTTTTGTTTGATTTTTATTGAAGTTTAATATTTATATTCAATTTGAGTTTAATGTTGGATTAATATTGATCACTTTATCTCTATTTTCTCTAACACTATTATTCTTTTGCTGATAACAAAAGGGGGAGAGAAAAGTTAAGATTTTGTCAAATAGAATCAAGCAAAGGTCAAATAATTTCCATTTGCATCTAGGCTCATTTGTATATCTCTATTTATATGCATATATGTAGGGGGAGCATCATGTAGAGAGGAAGCATTTAAATAGGGGGAGTAATTAGTGTATATCATTGTTCAAATACATTTAACTCAGTCAAAATCTTAAATATATGTTTGTTATCATCAAAGGGGGAGATTGTGGAATATGCGTGTATATGATTTGTGTTTGATGATAATAAACATATATATATATTCATTTAAATGTATTTGTTAATGTACTATTCTATTTTTCATAGATTAAATAAATATTTGTTGAATAAAATAAATTACACAGAATTTGGATGGAATTTGAATTCAAACAGAAATTTTATTCAAACAAATATTTATTACAATCTTGAATAGTACAAATTCAAGCTCTCACTATACATATACATTTTTGATTACATCACAATTACGTCACAATTCAGTTTACATAAATTCCTCACTACATATCACTCACACTCGTAGTTTTATATTCAACTTCATTCCAGTTTGAATCCAGCATCTGAGCAATCTGCAAAAATATTCACTAACGCAGTAAAATTGAAAAAGAAATATTTTTGCAATATAAAATGAAGTATTGATTTTTGAAAATATTGTTTGCCTCAGTATTTGGGTTGTTCGTCATTATTCACATTTGAATTCATCATACACGAACAATGTGACATGCACAGTGTATTACTGTACATGCAACAAGGCCGTGCACATCGATATATACTTGATCGATTTACAGGGACAGGTGAGCACAGGTCAAACCCAAATGAAAAGCCGGGTTCAACTCACGTGCAGTATATTCAAAATCACGACACAAGCACAAGGTCAAACCCGAGTTTTTGAAACTGGATTCAACTCAAGTGAAATTTCAAAATTCAACTGAAATGAAAACAAGAAGACTACAATATCACGTACATGACAGTGAATCATGACTGGGCCGAGCAACTGTTATATGGTAAAGGAAAACATGCATGCATAATGAGATACAAGGCAAACTGGCAACAACAAGTATGGTGAAGCACTGACTCAAATACAAGACCACAAAGGCAATGCACAAATGAATAATGTAACAACAAACTTAGTAAAGACCACAAGTAAATGAGACAGCAGCCTAAGGAACCAGAGACAACAACAAAGCACAATGCACCAAGTAAGTAACAGCAAGCAACATGGTCAGACACACTTCAATAGTGCAGACCAACAGCTACATGAAGCAAAACCAAAGACAAAACTACAGGCAGCATTTACAAGTAAACATAGTGCATGCTACAAAAATCGACAATTCAAAGCTAAAGTTCAACCCCAAATCAAAGTCAACAGTACAGTGAAGTACAAAGCAACCACAAACAAATGCATGCAACAATGTGCACAGGCCAGAGACAATACAGCATGTACAAGGATCAATGAGTTGGATGAACAATTGAACAACATGAAAAATGCCATCAGATCAGATGCAAGCCAAGACTACAAGTACAAGACACAGTGCACCAAAGACATGACATCACAGCAAACATGACAGCAGACCAAAGTGCAACAAGATCACTCATGAAAACTAACAAGTCAAAATGCAGACACTTCAATAAGCTACGTGCAGTGTGCAAGTGCAAACTCAAATGAGCAAATGCAACAGAGAATAGCAGTCAGGAACACATGTATATGAAGCCACACAAGTGAAAATTCGACAAGCACATGAAACGTATAAACAAGTACATGAAGACTACAATACATAAGTCAGTGCAGTGATACATGGAATCACATAAACAAGTTCGAACAACCAGACAACTTCATATTCATGAATGCAATGTTCAAGTGGAGACCAGTGAAGATGGCCAGTGAACAAACAGAGGCATATACATATATGCACAGGAACAAAGACAGTGAGCTACATGATAATCAAAGTCATAAGTCACAGTGACATCGAAAGCAATAAACAAGTTCATGTGGAAGCATACAGAAGTCATAGAAGTCGAAATCATAGAAGTTCATGTGGAAACAGTGAATAACATGTTCGAAGTCGAAATCTTGTGGAAGCATACAAAAGTCAACAAGGAAATTCGTGAACGTATCTTTGAAAAAGTCAAAAATCAATTTAGGAAAGTTTTTGCCGTATTATTCAAGAATGAATCGAACGTTTGAAAATTAAAGCCGTGAGTAACAAGTCGAAGAGAAATCAGGAAAGCCGTGCGCATCAAGTCACAGAACGCAAAAATTAGGAAAGTGTGAATTGATAACAAACAAATTCAAGTGTATTCGAATTCATATAAATACAAAACCCCAATCATCATCATGGGCATCGAGTTAAAAGCAAACAATCAAACTAGCAACGAAAAAGATTACATACCGCAACAGTGAACTCGATCGTCTCGAAGCAATCAAGTCCAAATTTCATAAAACAATCAAAGGAGCAGCTGCGAACAAGCAACGCAAACCATCGATCATCAGAGAACGAGCGCGAGCAAGAGCAACGCAAGTCAGAGAATCGATCATCAGAAAGCCCCAATTTGGATCGAAGACAGAAGCCCTAATCTAGTGGCAAAGAGGATCGGCCGCATTATTCTCACAAACCAAAAGAAAAAGGAACGAGAAAAGGAATTGGGACGGCCTTTATTATAAAGGGGATATAGTTTTTATTTAGGGTTTAATTTTATTAAAGGGGTTTGTTTTTAGTTTTATTTGAGCAAAAATTATGGATTCAAGTTTGTATTTTAATTTTTGCTCCTGCTTTCAATTTTGAAGTCTGTTTTTTCTCAAGTCAAAGTCTTGGTAAATCACCACCTAGGTTGTAGGTAGTGTCAGATTGTCTAGTTAGAATTAGTTCAGTGAGCAGGGTGTGTGAGTTTGCAAAACTCTATAGGCGGGAGCAGAGTTTGCGAGTTTGCAAAGCTCTATAGGCGAAGCAGGGGGTGCGAGTCTAGTAGAGTGTTTGTGAGCGGGAGCAAGGGTTTGCGAGTCTGCTAGAGTGTTTGTAAGCGGGATACTGTTTAATTCTAATAGAAATTTGGGAATGCAGCAGTAGGCAGTGGTTGCCGAAGCTGGGTAAATTTTGTGTGTGATTTGCTTTTCAGCATATTTATTTCTGCCGTTTGTTTCTGTGTTTAATTCGAGAAAATTTGCTATAACCCTATTCACCCCCCCCCCCTTTAGTGTTAATCTAGATCCTACAAGGGCCACTTAGTTTTCAAGATTTAAGTGTTTAGGAAGGGAAGTTTTGACCAATTCGGAACCCTTCTACCGCTTTTATGCCTTTCAAATCAATGCAGTCGGAAGGAAGCCTTTGTTTTATAAAATGTAAGCCACTTCTGATAGCTTTTGAAGGGTTAGGGGTTTCAAAGGCAATGGTCTCGGAAAGGGTTTTGAAGCCAACCTTCAAGTATTTTACCTAAAGGACTTATGCTTTCGAAAGGATGGTGCCGACGCCAAAGTTTTTCCCTAAATGCTTTTTTAAGATATAGTAAGGTTTCAAAATGCGTGTTCACTTTAGCCCAAAAGGTATTTTTAAATATAAACCCAATGGTTTCGAAAGGGGTCTTTCAATTGGTTTCAAAGCTATGCTTCTAAATGTTAATGTTAATGCTTTAATACATTCGAATGGTTTCGAAAGAAAGTTTTAAAGAATTTGGAATGCATGGGCCTAATGTTTTGGAAAATGAATTTTTATGCTTTCTAAGTAGGGTCTCCAGTGAGGTCGAAAATTAGGATTCGAAGGAGTCGGAAGGATTGTTTTTCAAAACTAATAACCCAAACTCAAACTTTTAAAGTAAAAACCATTGGCTACATTAAAGGATTTTTGTAATGGTTTTAAGAAGAAGCTTTCCTTGATAAATAATAAGCTAAAGGGATTAACCACGTTTTATATTAAACCCATAGGAGTGGTATTGTTATGCTATATTGTTTGCTTCTTCAATGATAAATATATTCACATTATAACTAAGCCATAACTGCATTTTGGGGATAAAAAGAACAAAAGAACTAGCTAAGTTAACCCATTAGTGAATATAAACTGATTAAACTCTTGGATGAGTAGAATTCATCCAAGAAGCCAGGAAGATAAAAATATAGGTTGCTTAAATATAGAATTTGTTAGGGAGACCAGTTCATAGTGCACCCATGAAAACTATGATTAGGAAGTTATTGGAGTTTCCAATAGGTTCATAGTGATCCCATGAAAACGATATTATAAAGAATGGTTAGTAGGAGCTAATTAGTTTGTAGTGTATCCATGAAAACTATATCCAGATTAAGTTATTGGCAGTTGTCAATAAGTTCCTAGTCAACCCATAAAAACTAGGATAAGAGAGAAGTTATTGGGGAGACAAATAGGTTCAGGGAAACTCATGAATTAATTAAGTTAACTGGCATAGGCTAATAGGTTCATGGTGCACCTATGAAAACTATGAAATATGACAAGGAGTCCATATATTATATAAAGGCTATTAGTAAGCCCATGAAAACTAATAGGTCAGTAGCAACCCTAGAAACTATAAATATGACAGGGATTCAAAACAGAGGATGGAAAATCTAGAATGTTTTAACTTGTATGCATATCATCATAATATTTTGAAATGACTATGTTTTTAACCATTGTGGATGCAGGAGCACAGCATATGATTTTATAAAGATTTTAAGATACCAGTGGAGGGGAAATCAGTTCCTTTAAGCGGCATGGTCTCACTAGATACCTAAATAGGTTGAGATGTTAGATTATTATTCATACCAGGCTTTATGTCTAATTTGAAGTTTATGTTTTCCCCTTAATTCTTGGGGTACTCAATTGATTTTGAGTAGTTTGAGAGTTGAGGTTTTCAGGTACCTCGTTAGACGAATAAAGCTTCCAGGGACATGCATGAGGCATAATAGATATTTAGAGTTCTCTTTTATTTGATTCCGCTATTTTGTTTGTAATGGAAAAGTTGTTATATTGCCTGTATACTCTGTTCATCCAAGGAGGCATCTTCATATGTTGCTCTTGGCGTATGTTGTAATAAATATATTTTCTTTGAACGTGGTTTACGATTATGGGATTATGTAATGAATTGGAAATGATTTGAAATGGAATGTGATCTTGTATGAAGTTTTAATTTTTTTTTCCATATTGATGTGTTTCTGTATGTCAACGAATCTGACACCGCCGTATTTGGTCGTCGAGGATTAATAACTATGGATGACCGCAGCATCCATAGCTGTTAGTTTTGGAATTCCAAGTAGGGTGATGTTACAAAGTGGATGGGCCATGCTAATGGAATTCAGATTAGTAATGATTTGAGTTAGGTTGGTGACGACCTAAATTTAAGGACCTTAGAGGGGTAAAGGCTCGAGGCCGTTAACTTATCCAATTCTAAGGACAATTTTCAGGATGTTCGCAATGAGGATGGATCGATAGATAGAATTCAGGTTGTTGATGTTCGAGCAACCACTTGGAGCCAACCAGGCTTCAAAGAAGGCATAAAGGAGTGGTTCTCCAAAAGGTTGAAGAACTTAGACATCAACAAGCAAACCAAGATTCCTTCTGGAATTAAAGCTAGCAACACTCACTTAACCAAGAGGAACGGGTATTACACCGTTTGAGCAACCGAACATGACTTGACCGCTTGAGCAATAGAACATCACTTGACTGGCTGAGCAACTGAACCAGACTTTATTACAAACTAGATTTTCTTGACATTGTGTGTTCTGGATAACACGGATTTTTCACTTATAGTACACTCTTCCTATAATCTTTTCCTCAAGATAATGTATATAAATGTATGTCTACGAGGAATAAGAAGATCGGAATTGCTTAATGAATATGGAAGTGAAATTGTAAGCAATGATTGTATAAAGTTTTATTAGCAAAACCAAGAGTGCTATGCACGTTGGATCAAGAGAGATGAGAGAATTAGGTGATTTGATCATTGAAACTTGAGTGCATTTATAGTGTATAAGGAGTTATATCCTCTGGTTAGAGTTCTCTATGAAAAGCTAACAGATGCAACACTTGAGAAAGGAGATATCCTTTGATAATGAGAAGTGTCTTTTCATAATATTGGACTGTTACAGGGTTTGTCGACTGAAAGTGCTTGGTCTGTCGATTGAATTCAAAAAGTGCACAAGTTATATACATAGACTCAGTCGACTGACCATGTGTATTCAGTCAATTGGTCCATGTTATAAAAAAATATACTGATTTAGTCGACCGATAGCATTGGTCAGTTGACTGAACAGTGCAGTTCAGTGAAGAATGTTTGCATTTGAAATCGAAATGTATTTTAAATTTGAATGCTGGTATATATGTGAATATGAATGAACGAGAATGATGATTCTTGAGGAAATATTTTAACAAAGCGACTAGACTAGACTCTATATACACATTTCATGGCCCTTGTTAAAATATATAATTATACGAACCATACTTTGAGTCGTTGAGTCCGGATGTTGTAGTAGTCATAGATTCATGAATTTTTGTGTCATATCAGTGATCAAAAGCTAAGATACAACACGAAGGATACATCCAAACATGGATTTTAGAAAGTGGTTAAGGATGAAACAACCGACTACTATGAAGGAGTTCCATTGGAAGACTAATCAATACTTGCACTTGAAAGAGGCAAGCCAGGTTGCTAGAAAGACTGATGGTGGACGATCGAAGGAGGTTATTCAAAGTAATATAGTTGCCAAACAGACTAGTGAGAGCGTTAGAAATGTAGCTGTGAATGTTGGGAATTCCACTAATCAAAGAAAAAGGAATAAGGGCGTAAGGGTTAGGCGAATGATACCAAAAAGCATCTAAGGAATGTGAGACTATACGAGTATACGCCTTTAAAGTATACGCTCGAAAACATATACCTTACCACTTAAA
This sequence comes from Allium cepa, assembly GCA_030765085.1. Classification (NCBI taxonomy): domain Eukaryota; kingdom Viridiplantae; phylum Streptophyta; class Magnoliopsida; order Asparagales; family Amaryllidaceae; genus Allium; species Allium cepa. The sequence goes on from CM060929.1 coordinate 218,941,555, forward strand.
GCACTGAGAGATATAGGAAGCCGCCTAGGAGGAAGGCGACTAAGGCAGAATAGCATTTTGGGAAGTTTCATTGGTTCCATGAAACTCATGGGAATAATACGAATGAGTATGGGTATCTTAGGGATTTCGTTGAAGAGTTGATACAGAAAAAGAAATTACAGCAGTATATTAGAGAGCCATAGGATGTTAGATCAAAGGCTAAACCCAAAGGGTTGAATGCCCATTGGAACCAGCCTGGACCTAGTGGAGAGAGGCTCAAGTAGCTTGGTGGAAGGATTGTTATTAACATGATAACCGAAGTACCTTGTCCAGTGGAAAAAAGCTAGAATGAGATGGAATGGTATACTAGTTCATTGAGGCATGTACCGTAGGAGAGCTATTTTGCCATCGAGTACGAAGCTTTGACTAAGTAGTAGAGATTGATAACTGATAACATTGTTTTTAGAATAGGATATCGATGGGGTTGAAGCACCAAATTTTGATCTCATGGTAAAATTGGTTGTCGTAGGCCCTGCTATTGTACACCAAGTCTTGATAGATTGTGGAAGCTTAGTGAATAATCTGTTCAAAAGGACTTTGATCAGATGGGGATAATTGTGAAGGATGTCAAGCCTTGTAAACCCAGGATTCAAGGATTTACCGATGAGGTGAAAGAACCCCTTAAGACTATACATTTATCCTTCAAATTGGGGGATGTAGAGCGCAAGATTGTGTGGGTTCAGAAGTTTGTGACTATGGATAAGTGTTCAGTGTACAATGCCTTTTTAGGTCTATCGGCCTTTGCTGATTTCAGAATAGCACTAGCTCCTTGGTGCTTGATGAAGAAGTTCTCCATGGAGAATGGAGTTATACCAATTTGAGGTGACCAGAGCACTAGTCGGGAATGTTATATCATCGAGCTCAGAGAGGTAAAGTGATGGAAGAAAGGAGAAAAATATAAAGAAAGCTTTATGCATTAAGAATGTCGATGCAGAGTGATTAATGCCCAATCCATGATTTGCGAACCATCGCAAATTCTATAAGTTGATGGATCTAAGAAAGAATTCAGAGGAAGTGCGGTCCGCATAAGCCGAGCTGATGGTTAATTTTTCGATTGAATATAGACGATCCTACTCAAGTCCTTAAGATCAAATCTCAACCCAGCATCGGATTAAGGAAAGAATTAGTCGGTTTTCTCCTAGCAAATTTAGATGTATTTTCTTGGGCACATTCAAATATGTGCAAGATATCGCTTGAGATAGCATGCCACACACTAAAAGTTTATCCAAAATATCCAACTATGGAACTAAAAAGACGTGGTCTGGGTTCGGGGCCATCCACTGCGTTGAACAAGGATGTAGATAAGCTAAAGGAAAATAACTTTATTTGCTATGCTTTATACCCAGAATGGGTATCGATCCATGTTGGTCAAGAAAGCAAATGGGAAGTGGTGGACATATATTGACTATTCAATCCTGAATAAAGCATGCCCGTAGGACAGCTTTTAGTTGCCCTAGATTGACCAGCTGGTAGACGGGACTGCCAGACACAAGTTATTCTCTTTTAATTGGATGCTTATTTTGGTTATAATCAGATACCAATGTACAGTCCGGATCTAGAGCACACAAATTTCCTAACATATTTGGGATTATATTGCTACCAAGTGATGTCGCTCGGTCTGAAAAATGCCAGAGCTACTTACCAAACACTGGTGAATTCCATGTTCATAAATCAGATCGAATAAACAATGGCAGTGTATGTGAATGATATGCTCATGAAGTCACGGTTGTCAACAAACTACATGGATGACCTTTCAAAGATGTTTGAAACATGGTGAAAGTACATAATAAAGTTAAACCCATTGAAGTGCACTTTTGGAGTTGCATCAGGAAAATTTCTAGGATTTATTGTGAATTTGAGGGAAATTAAGGTTAAATCATAGCAGATTGATGTCTTAAAGAATGTGACTCCCCCAGCCATGAGGAGGCAGATTTAAAGCTTAAATGGAAAAGTTGCTGCATTGAGTTGGTTCATCTCAACGGTAACTGATAAGTGTATACCGTTTTCTCATGCCCTCAAAAAAAGAGGAAATTTGTATGGATAAGGGCATGCCAGGATATCTTCGAGGAATTACCAAGGTATATGATGATACCTTTGATGTTATCCAAACCTTTGGATGAAGAAGATTTATTCATCTATTTGTTGATGTTTGCTCACGCACAAAGTGCGGTATTGGTATGTGAGGAGATGAGGATTCAAAGGACCGTTTAAGTAAGTGATTTACTAGACCTAAAAAGAACCATCTAAAGCTAGAGAAGCTTGCTGTTTTACTTGTTAATTACATCAAGTAAGTTATGATTGTATTTCCAGACTTACTTGTTAAAGGTGCTGATGGATTAACCTTTGAAGCAGGTACCGTACCGATCCGAGACCTTGGGATGGTTATTAAAGTGGAGCATTGAACTGAGCAAGTATGACATCACTTACCATCCAAGGAGGGTAATAAGAGGACAAGTGTTGGTGGATTTCATCATTGAATTTATCGTCCTGGATAGAAAAGAGAAAGATGATGTGGTCATACATTCCCAATGGAATTTTTTATAGGCCGAGCTTTTACTGAATGTAGTTCTAGGATAGGAGTGGTACTCATGATTCTGAAGGACAATCGATTTGTTATGCATTGAAGCTAGAGTTCCCCATAATAAACAATGAAGCTGAGCATGAAGCACTGGTAGCGGGATTTGGAATAGTTAAGGAACAGGGAATAAGGACGTTGCACATGTTCATTGACTTCTAGTTGGTGGTATGCCAAGTAAAGAAGGGATTCCAGGCCAAAGGTGTCAGACTTGCCCCTTATCTGATAAAGACACCTAACTGCTAAATGATATAGAGCATTATATGATTACACACACACACCTACAAAGGAGAATATAAAAGGCAGATTCATTGGATAACCTGGCTACTTCTAGAGATGCGCAACTATTGGAATTGGTTTCAATGGAAGTTTTATCGGTTCCAAACATCGACTAGATGAACGTCGACTATATATTGGATATCATGGAGGAAAAGAGTTATGGATGACTCTGATCAAGAATTATCTACTGAAGGGAACTCTTTTGAAAGGAAGGAATGAGAAAAAGAAACTCCTTTAAAAAGTTTCATGGTTCATAAATGCAAGAAAGAGTGTTATATAGGAAAGATTTCTCAACCCCTTGCTTTGGTGTGTAACCAAGGATGAGGCTAGGAAAATCCTTATGGAAATCCATGAGGGTAGCTATGATGACCATACTAGAGGTAGACATTAGAAAAGAAGATACCTCACTATGGATTCTTCTAGACAACAATAAATTAAGATACTGCTGACTACACCAAAAGGTATGACAGACGCCTGAGCTTTATAGAATTTCCAAGAGCCATATCCACCAAGCTTATGCAAATGGTTAGCCCATGGCCATTTGCAATTAAGGAAATTGATATAATCAAGCTACCATTGTCAGAAAGAGGAGCTAAGTATGCTATTATTATGGTGGATTACTTCGCAAAGTGGGCTAAATCAGAACCTCTTTCCACGATCACAACGCAGAAAGTGATCGACTTTATGACAAAGAATATTATCAGTAGATTCGGGGTATCCTAAAAAATTATAATGGAACTTTGTTCGAAAATAATGATTCAAGGATTTCTACAATAGATACAAGATCAAGAAAACCTTTTCGATGGTAACACACCCACAGGAAAATGGATAGGTGAAGGCGGTGAATAAAATCATGAAGTCTATCTCGAAGAAATGGTTAGACGAAGCCAAGGGAAATTAGGTCAATGAGTGCATTATGGGATTATAGGACAACGCATAAATCTATGACTGGGAATACTCTATTTTCCCTGGCCTTTGGAGCTGAGGCCATAATTCTGATTGAATTGGAAATCTTTTCTCATCGGAAAAAGTACTATGACCCTAAGGTCAACAGGAACTCTTTCTTGTTTCTCTCGACTTGACTGACGAAAAGCGAGAAGAGACTGAATTAAGGGAAACTTCTCACTGGAAAGAGTAGCATAATATTTTAACAGCAAAATATGAAGTCGTACCTTCGAAGTGGGGGACCTCATTTTGAATTGAGTTCTCCTAGGAATAAGGGCATTTGGTCCAAATTGGGAAGGTCCTTATGCGATTGAACAAAATCTTGGAGATGAAACTTTCAAGCTGGCTACTGTTGATGGAACCCCGATTCCATGGCATGGAATAGCAACCTGTTGCAATGTTATTTTTCTTAGATTTACTTTGTTTATTTTCACCAAACAAGCCACCCTAGTGAATTAAGGGTAATGTAATAAGGAAGGACTTTCCACTTTTTTGCTTTAAAAATAAGGTTAGCTTCTTGAACCAATCGAACCTTGTTCTTATAAGAAAAACCCTATGCTTCATGGTTAGCAGTACAATCAGGCTCCCACAGATAGGTACTATATCCTTTGATCCAGGATTAGGATAAAGGAGTATATTCACAAGGGTTGATTGGATACTTCGGCTGTATCCTTTCGATATTGACCAGTTCCCAAAGATAGGAAAAGTCAACAAGGGATGCCCAGAATCAGGCAACTGAAGTGCAAATTTTTAAAGATGGAAACTAATGCATTATTGAAACTTTGACAACCACGCTTGTGGCCTTATAGGATGTTCTTGGTCGAGCATAAGCGAGGACGGTCAAAGGATACTCTCATTCAACACCCGAAAATAGGTGAGACCGGGAGTAGATGCCTAAAGATAGTTGTCTGAAGCACCAGTTCCTAGAGGTAGAAACTAGCACAATTGCGTTTGCGACCCAATAGGATATGCTTGGTATAGGATAAGCGAGGATGTTTGGTGAATGCTTTCAATCTGTGCCCAAAGATAGGTGAGAAAAAGAATGGGTGCCCAGAAATAGGTATCGACGTACTCCTGTAGTTTGGTATCATGACCAAAAGAGTATAGCCAGACTTGAGGCAATTGGATAACTTGTCCCTTATTATTAACCATAGACCAATGCCCGGAGATCGGCAAGGTCGAAGGTGATGCCAAGATTTTGGTATTTGGAGTTCTAAGTCATGGAGACATGACTCGAGATGTGGTGTAATTACAAACTGTACGACCCCACTCGTGGCCTAACGGGACATGCTTGGTCGAGATCAAGTGGCGGAAAACAACAATTAATGTCGATCATGCCCAATTATTGGCGAGATCGAAGAAGTTAGGATATGAACGTCCATACCACTATTTCCCAAAAATAGGGAACGACACAGAATTTGGTTTATTTATAATTTTTTTAATGGTCAAAGGAAATTCAACCAAAGGTAAATAGGAATAGCCACAAAGTCGGTCAAATATTAGTTTTGTTTAGCGAAATGGAAACACTTTGGCAATAGAAAATAGATCTAGGTAATGGATTATGATTAAAGCAATTGCAGGAGTTTTACTTATGTATACAGAGTTGCAATAAGTAAAGCAGTACACAGACACAGGCATGTATAATATGAATGAAATGCAATAGAAGTAGTCATATTATATAGGTAGGCAGTTGTATATAGGCATGTATAATATGTTAAAATGTAGAATTGTAAATGAAGCAGAGACTAAAACGGAAAAAACAATCTTTCATTTCATTCTTTTCTTCATACATTGGTTACGGGGCGAACCCCGCACAAGCACAGCTTATATCCAAAAGGAAAACGAAAGGTGCAATAAAAAGGGATAAAATAAAACCGTCTCATCATCATTAAAAGCAAGGTGGAGAGCATACTTCTTTTGCACTTTCTTCTTCTTCTCACACTTGCCGCCTTTTCCACCCGAACCATCGTGTGGTCTCTTTGGATCTTTGTCGCCCTTGGGTTTCCCCTTCGATGTGCTGCCGTTGGAGGGAGTGATATCTCCTTCGATGATAGCGATAGTAGGATCCTCAGGTTGGTCAACGGGGGCTCGAATGTCATTGTTGAGGCACTGCTTTCCTTAGGAAGCCTAAAGGTATTAGATAGGATTCTTGAAAAAGACTTTGGCTCTTTGGTGCCATTTGATTTTTCAAGACTAGATAGATTTTTATTTTCACCTTAGAGACGTCAATCTTTAATATGGTAATCGTAACGTCTTTCCTCAAAGACTGTAAAGTCTCATCTAATCCCTCTGTTAGGTCCAAGGATGAAGCTAGAGGGAAGTATTTGAGCGACCAGTCCCATGGTAACAGAAGTTGAATTGGCAGTGATAGGGGTGAGACCTAAGCTTTATTTAAGTGTCGGTGGAGGAGGTAGAATAGAAGGATGACCTATGAGTTCACAAATGGAGAAGTAAAGGTTAGAAATAGTCTCAAGTGAAAGCTGAAGCTTCTCAAACACCGAAAAGACAGGAGACGCACCTTCACTGGGACTAGATCATTGGATAAGAGACATAGTAATTTCCCATCTTCTATTATGGATTGCAGTGGCTGAGTAACGAAAGGAGGAATGTAGGTTTGTTGAATTTGATTGATACAAAAACCAGAATGGTAGTAAGGGCGGCCTCACAGCAGGCCCTTTCAAACGTGGAATATCCACTACAAGCTCTTGGATTTTATGAGATGGTGATTTTACATTTCCCAATGCACTTGAACCAACATGAGATTCAATGGCTTCAGCAATGGCGACATCCTATGCAGCCATGATAACTTTTCTCTCTTTCATATTTTTAAATGTCATCGGCATTGCGGTACTGGCTTTAAATTCATCTTTAGTAAGGCCATCACCAAACGCAGCTGCATGATGTATTGTCTCTTCGCAGACATCGGCAAGAGTGATGGAGTAAGTGCTTCTTAACCACTTCAGGTTCTTAAATTGGATCTACTAATGGGTAGAATTTAAGTCTTCTTTTTTCCTTGGCCACCTGTTCTTTTAACTCCATTAGCTCACCTGCTGCCCCAACATGGTAAACCTGAGCCTCCAGTTTCTCCAATTTTTCTAGCAACAAGGTGGATTCAACCTCCTCAATATTGGTATGGAGCTTTTGGATGTTTGCTTCCTTATCCTGAAGTCTTTTTCTAGGAGTTTAGGTCCTTGGTTGTGAGTTGCATCTTAAGTTGGGCATTTACTTCATGAATGGTTTTTACCCTGTCTTTAATCATAGTCGTGGCCTAATTGTGAGTGTTTCTCATCTCTTCGACCAATTCTTTAGCATTCTTCATCGATGTTTGAGCTGCATCTCTTTCTTCTATATCTTTGTCCAACTCTTTCTTGTATTCATCTATAACTCTATCATAGCTCCTCTTCTTCGACTAAAAATGTTGGATGTCAGTTTGATGGATTCTATTGACATCGGAGTGGACGAAGGCGAGTTTCTTCCACTCAAACCCTTGGTTTGTTAGCTCTTGAATTCCTCCGACCCTAGAAATTTATAATGGTTATAGTCAAATATGACCTCGATAAGCCGAAGGTTTTGGAAGGCAGCTTGCATTCTACTGGCCGGGTGTGGAGGTGAAACTGGGCAAATAAAGATCTTTTTGGATTAATGAGGCAAAGGAATGGTGGTGGCCAAAGAGAGCGACAATGGAAGTTGTTGGAAGGAAAGCTGCAATTGTGATCGAGGTGGGGAAGGCCAAAAGAAGAACCATGGCGATCATGCAAGTCCTTGTGCCTTTTCCATTGGTTGTGGTATTCTTTCTCCTCCACATGCTTATTTTTTCTATCTCTATCTGCCTAGTGGTCTCTTTATGCTTGGCATTCCCTTTCTTTCCTCTATGCTCACTCTTCACTGTTTTTTTTATTTCTTTGTAACAGCTAGAGCGAGGGTATGGTTCAAGAGTCGATCTCCTTTGTTCGAAGACACCAAACTGAAAATAGCTGAATCGGTTTTTTCCCATCATACCTGAAATGGAAGAAGGATCATGTTAATTTTGGAATAGTAAAGTAAGGGTGAATGCAAGGTGTGAGTGTTCATGATCTGAGAAGTGTGTAGTGTTGATGTTGTCCTAAGTACTCTATGGACTGTTTATAATGTTGTAAAGATGGAGTCTCGACTCCCTCGGCTAGGATGCTCTTAGATGGGAAGCTAAATCCAGGAGAGCACTCTTTAAGAAGATCACTAAAGGGAATGTTGAGATCACTCAATGAGTCGAAGATGTTTTCTAAGTAAACGAATGGAGGAGTCGCATCAATTAGCATCGTGCTTGGTTCTACAGACTATTGGGAAGTCTTGATGGCTATACACTTCAGGCGATAGGGCAAGAATTCAATATCTTTAGGAGATGTCATTCTATATGACTCATCTCCTCCTTGATCGAATTCCTTATCATCATCCTCTTTGTCACCTTCTTCTTCTTTCTCTACTTCACCTCTTCCTATTCCTTCTTCTCCCTTGTGTATTACCTCCATTTCGACTCTCTTCTCCTTGCCCTTGTACTTCTCTAGTATGTTTGTTTTCGCTGCTCTATCGGCAGTTTCATCAGTGTTCGTTGTGTTCGTGGGCTACCAGCACCCCTTTAGGTATCCTCAATGGAGTTATGAATAAGGTAGAAGTCCCGTTAGACACCCTAGAACTTCTTAGTGGAACTTCAGCATGAATGGTGAAGCATTCACGAAGTAAAAGACTACATCAATGAAGATTTTCATTTGTCACCATGTAAGCGATGGTGGAAATCAAATGCCGATTTTTTTTAGGGTTTGAAGAGTCTCGGAGTGCATTTCGCTCCTATCTCAAGCAGGAATATATGTAAAGAGAGTGGGAAAGGAGTTAGATGCTAAGACAATTAGAGTCCAAGTACGGGAAGAATTGAAAGGAAGAAGTCTTACCTTTGGATAGCTAAAGACAGTTGAAGCCATATGGATATTGAAAGAAGAAATGCCCATTTTTTAAGTATGTTTGCTTGTTGTTAAGTGCTTCGATCACTTTGCATTTGCATCAAGCTTCTATAATCATAAAAAGGGTGCTTGCTTCGTGGTTTGAAGGTCAAAAGGAGTGTTAGCTCCCTAAACAGCGGGGATTGTTGAAAGTGGTTCATGAATAGGATATACAGAGAACTCAACAAGGCATACCCATTGGGATGGAATTGAGTAGGGCAAGCCCAAGCTCCTGGAGGAACTTGCGGAGGAATGGATTTAAGGACGATCCAATGCCGCCTAGGCACGTGTACTTATTGCAAGTTGTGTAGCCCAGTGGAGGATTATGTGCTTGTTGGTTAATTGTCAAAAGTAGGACGTCACTCTATGGCATTCCGTGTTGGAAGCATATAGCTCGTAGTGACTTGGTTGTTAAAATTATTTACATTTGTTCAGGAGGATCATCTAGAGATTTTAAGCTAGCATGTTCATTAAGAAGTGGAGGTTGATTTTCAATTGCAACTACTGGAACTATCATCTCCTACAGCTCTGTGGTGATTGAACGTTTGATCACAAAAGGATTAGAGGTCGAATCCTGAGCTATGGTAGGCATGTTTTTAGGAAGCATTAACAGCCTGACGCTAGTATTGAAACGGGGTGAATGATGTGTCTTTCTAAATAGCAAAACTCGATATTGAACACGGTCAGGTATGTCTTATTTTGAAGTTCTACTTTAAATGTGAATCTGTGTGACCAGCACTTAGAATCCAATGGATGTCGATATGCGTTGACCAATCGGATTCTAAACATCGACCTGTGCAAATTAGAAGTGTCAATCTATAAAATGTGTATCTTATGTCCTATACACGATGAACAGACCATTGTATGTAGATAGCCCACTCACGTGGAAAAATAGGCGACATCATACAATGGAACTATGTGTCGGATCTTACCCGTTATCATCCGATAATCAATAATGGAATCACTGTCCACAGTGACATGAAGCGTTCTTTTGCAGGAACATAAGATTGTGCAGGGGCTGGAAGTGTTGTCCATTGGAGTTGTTTAATTGTTCGAATACGTTTGACGTGACCATTCTTTGGAAGAAAACCGTCTCATCAAGACATTGATCGATTACCAGTGATCGGCCAACTTTGGTAAAAGGCAATTTAAGCACTTTAAGGATATAAAGGAACTGGGTTGTGGCAAGGTGACAATTTTAGTGGATGACCCAAAGCGAGGTTCATGCCAACATGAAGTAGATGCTAGTTCTTGGAAACTTTGGTATTTGACTACCCACTTTAGGTCAAACTGGAGTTAAGCCTTAGGACAACCTAGGACATGTCACAACCAATAAGGAATCAGGAAGACAAATTACATATGAAGCTATTTTTCCCTATCATCATCGAAAACTTCGGGTTATGAACAACGACAACCCAACAACTACCCTGGAATGATCACGGCAACACCACCATCCATAACAACCCTTTAGTTGTTGGCCTAGATCCGAACTTGAAGAAGGGTCACGATCAATTTCTTTAGAGAAGGCAATAGTGATTGTAGTGAAAATTTGGGGGCAGCGGTGGCGTTAAGGAGATTGTGGTGGTTTTGCATGGTTGAAAGTAGGAGTTAGTTGCTAAAGGATTGGATTCGCTAGGGGTTGGCACCGAAATGGAATAAGACAAGGAATTAAAACGAGGAAGCATGGCTAAATTTACTTAAGTCTTATAAAAGACTTTTTGACTCGACAAACAGCTCAATATCGACTGATCAGGTCGATACCGACATGAAATTTCAACCCAAAATCAAAAGAAAAGGAAAGGAAGGAAAAGGGTAAAGTAGTAGGTATCTAGATGAAGTGTGAAATTATCCTCAGCTTGTAGACCTTGACCTTGACGTGAAGAGCAGCACTAAAAAGTATTTCAAGCAATGTAACATATGCCTTTAAAATAGAGAAGATACTTTAAAGCAACTCTTGGATGACAGACGGATTTATTGGATAATAGTATGCACTCAACATGATCCAAAGCAAGCTTTATTTTTAATAGAAGCGTACTTTAGGAGGAAATTAAGTGTTATCCGGCTTTTAGGATGAATACGAAGTGGTTTATGGACTCGAAGGCACACTTGGAGAGATGGTGGAACAAGCTTCCAAGGGTTAGAGTGCCTAAAAATGGTAAAGAAACAGCTCGATACCGACCACTTTTAGGTTGCACCAGATCTGTTTTTTGGCACCATATGGGATTTTTAAAGCTATGGCCAATAAGTAGCTAGCTAGAGTGATAGTCCTCGGAACCGTTTCTAAAGGAGGAAGAGAAAAACTCCAAAGAGCTTTGAAGAAAAGAATAAGTTCTAGACATGTCATAACTTCTCGGTATTAACCTAGTTTTTAAGAAAAAAGCGTACGGACCTTAGTGGATCGAAGCAAGAACACCAAATATAATATGATGACACGATTTGCAAATAAGAAAATCAGGTCGGTACCGATCACTTTTAACTGATACCGGTATAATTTTATTGCTTTGGAGACTACATCTACCCACTTAATTTCTCGAATTTGAATATTGAACTGGTATTTCATGATCTGATGACTTTATTGAGTGATTTCTCTAACAATAGCAAACATATGACAATTAATAAAGGACTTTTTGGACCCTTCATCTTCTTCGCCCTCTCTCTCTACTTAGACTTGTAACAAAGGAAGTTATTTTTTGGTGTTCTAAGTGATTTGAAAGTATAAAATTCTTGTATTTATGTCAAACAATCTCCATAATAAAATCAAAGTGGACGCAGGCCTCAGATTTTCCAAACCACTATAAAAATTCTTATATTTTTTGCATCGTGTTATTTTTTAAAGCTAGATCTCTCTATTTCTTTGTTTTGGGGCGTTGAGCCGCCTTTTGACCCAATAACAGCACCTATGACTAAGCTAACAAGGAAGAACGTATAGTTTGTTTGGACCAATGAATTTAAAGAAGCATTTTAGAAGCTAAAGCATTTATTGATATGCGCCCATGTTAGTTGTTCGAGATTTGATGGTGTATATTGACATATGTGGATTTAGGTTAGGAGCTGTATTGATGCAAAGATGTAGAGTCACTGGCATTGCTTCTCAACAGCTTCGACCCCATAAAGTTAGATATCCTACTCATGATTTGGAATTAGCATAAGTGATCTTTGCATTAAAGGTATGGACACACTATCTTTTAGGAGAATGATTCGAGCTGCTTACGTATCATAAGCCTTTAACGTATTTACTCTCTTACAAGGAGCAGAATATGAGATAGTAAAGATGGCTAGAGATTTAATAGCATATGAATTTGGGATTTAGTATATGTCGAGGAAAGAAAATAAAGTTGCGAATGTACTTAGTAGAAATAAACAGAATGCAATGTTGGCGATTTATTGGAACGGAACAACTTAGAGGTGTTGGCTTCGCATGAAGTTAGGATGAGATCCGTGACCAGTTCCAGTTAAAATACCACAATGATTTACTCTCTAGATGTTTAACTGTTATTGATCAAAATAATTGCAGCAATGCAAAAGGATGATCCAAATACTAGCTAATCGAGCTAAGAGACTAGAAGTGGGAAGTGAAATCGATGATCTGAACATTTTTGTACTTGACCAAAGGGGATGATTGAGAAAGATGGGATAGTTGCATGTTGCAGATGTAGATAATCCGAGAAAGGAAGTTCTTAGAGAATTTCATCAATCAAAGTTTACCGATGTAGGCTTATGGATGAAGCAATGCATGAATTGTCAATAAGTAAAATCCAAGTGGATTTCTTCAACCTTTGGAAGTTCCACTGTGGAAATGAAATTGTATATCTATGGATTTTACTGACGAATTACCAAAGTTAAATTAGGGAATGGAAGCTTTTGGGTCATGGTTGATAGACTGACCAACAGTGCACACTTTATCCCTATTAAGTCCATAAGGACAGCACCTAGTTTGGCAAAGTTATTCATTAATAATGTTAAGAAGGTTCATGGAATACCGAGTAGCATTGTAAGTGATGGTGATCTTTAATTTACTAGTGCATCTTGGAAAATCATATAGAATTAATTAGGTACGAAGCGGAAGATGAGTATCGCATACCATCCACAAACTGATGGGAAAATGAAAATGGTTAACAGGGTACTTAAAGATTTATTGAGAGTTTTTGTATTAGACTTTAGAGAGTCAAGGGAATACCAATTGCACTTAGTCAAGTTTTCCTATAATAACAATTATTAGACTAGTATAGGAATGACACATTTCAAAGCACTTTATGAAAGGTCATGCAAATCACATACATGTTGGTTGGAGATTGGGATTCAACAATGCTTAGTCAGGATTTGGTGAAAGAATCCACAGAAAAGATTGAGTTATTCTGAGCAAAAATGAAGTAATCTCAATAAAGACAGAAAAGTTACGCAGGTAGAAGGTGTAAGGACATGGAATTCTCCATTGGAGATTATATCTTTGTGAAAGTATCACCGATGAAGGGTGTTATATGATTTAGGAAGATGGAAAAATTGGAACTAAATATGTTGGTTTATTTTCTATGATAGGAAGAATAAGGAAACTCGCTTATTATATCGTGTTACTGATACTTTGGCAAGAGTTTATAATATTCTTCAGCTATCTCATTTAAGGAAGTACGTGTGTGATCCAGAGACTACTACAGATTCATCAATTCTAGAAGATTTAGTAGTGGAACCTGATATGACTATCATTAGGTGGCCATTCGTATAGCTGATAAAGAAATGAAGGAGTTAAGGAATACGACAGTCAAGTTAGTAAAAAGCTAATAGATCGACTATGAGAAAGACTTTACCGAGGATGTGCATATTGAGCCTTATCCTGAGTTATTTTGATTGTATGATCTATATTATTATATAAACTTTTGACTAGCAGTTATGTTAGTATTATCGATTTATGTGCTTGTGACACATATTTGCATGATTGATATGCTTGTTGTTGTTTTCCTTACTGGATTTTCAACAAGGAAGCCTATAACACACTTATTTTTATTGCACGTTATTCTAGATATTTAGTTAGGAAATAATTAACTAAATAATGTGGAAGAATATAAATATATAGATAAGTGTGGATAATTTCCATATTAATATAAACTAAATTTCAAGCTTAAGCGGAGAATTAGTTTATAAAAAATGAAATAATAAGGGCTTTAATTATAGAGGAGAAGAATAAGAAAATAAAGAAAATACACATGATTACATCCCCTAACATAACCTTTTTCCATTTCATAGTTTCGGCCATAACATAAAGCAAAATAACCCAAAAACCAAAGAGCTCTCCATTAAAAGATTCAAGAAGAAGAAGAGGAAGTTAGAGCTAGGAAAAGAATTAAGGTAGTTATCTCCACACCAAATCAAATCAAGGTGAATAATATTTTCATCCTATGGTTTTAGTTTGTTTGATTCAGATCCATGGGTAAATTAGAATTTTTTTTTTGATATCTATCATGCATATGGATTAGATAATAATCTATACGGTTATGGTTATCATTTGAGATTTTATGGAATATTCTAAAGGGTTTTTGATGTAAAAGCTAAGTCTTTGATCTTCAAATACTATGAATTTTTGATATGATACTTGAAATGATATTTTAGAGAAGGGTTTTAAGTTTCACAATTTTCAAAATTATTATGAATCTAATATGAATTTTCTAAGTGAGAAAATATCTTATTTTGTATTTAAATTATTTAAAATATGAAAAACAATTATCTAGCTTCGAAATATTTATACGATGTTCAAGATAAAATTTATGATTTTTCATAATTTTAAGGGATTTTTCCCATGTAATTACAATTAGATATAAATTATCATATGAAGAGGGTTGTAATTACAAAAAGGTGAATAAATGACAAAATTAAAAGAAATTAATATTTTGAGAAATAAGAAAAAAGTTCTTTTTATTTTGCTGCAAACCAAAGACATTTTGACTAACCAATAAGAATTTGACTAATAAATTGGTTTGGTAAAAAATTATTAGTTTTAAAGAAAACAAATCAATTTTTCACATATTTACGAAAATGCCATTATCAAACTGCAATAGTCATCATTTTATTAAATGCGATAGCTATTTGTTTATTAACACGTGATGGCATATAGTTTTGAACCTTCAATGGCTATTATTTAATGAACCACGATGGCTATGTTATATCAACGTGTAATAACTATATTTTTACCAACTTGAATCAACTATTATGTTATCAAACTTTCGATTGCTGTATATTTTATCTACGTCCAATGGATATTTTTGTCAACTTTTGATAACTACATTTTATCAACCAATGGCAACTATATTTTTATCAACCTACGACAACTGTTATTTTTCAACTTGCGATGGCTATTTTTTCAACTAGTAATGACTATATATACTTGGTCAACTTGCAATGGATTATTTTGTTTGATATGAGATAGCTATAGGTGTCAATATGTGATAGCTATATGTAGTGTCAACATGTAATGGCTATGATTTCTTTGACATGCGATGGCTTAAGTTTTCAACTTGCAATAGCATGATATATTTCAATGGCGATAGCATAAGTTTTTGGAAGGAAAGATAGCTAGTTTTATGACACTTGGCCTTTTAACCTCTATGTTGGACTAGGTTTTTCTTTAACAAAAAAATGGTTTTTGTTAAGAATTTAATAAGTTTTTTTAAAAAAAAGGGTTTCAGTCCATTTTTAAAAGTTCTTTGAGAAGAAAGATGTTACCTTGTTATGAGAAATTTTGTATATAAATTGGCTAACACATGAACATATATTTATAAGGGTCGATGATGTGTTATATGTTCATCTTTGTTCCTTGATCGGTTACTTTTACATATGATAAATTGTTGACATACTCATTTATGTGTTAAATACTATCACCCTACACTTGACCTTAGGGATTGGGAACTAATGGCCAGTTATGGTTATTCCTATAGTAAATATGGTTTGACTTAAACTCCTGAGTGAGTATAATTTCATAAGGAGATTAGGAAGATCAAATTGCATTAGGATGTTATGGATTGATCAAAATACAAGATCCATGGATATTTTAAAACCATAATTTTGGGTGGATATTAGAATAAGATTATGCCCTATCCTCCATCCATTAAGCCCTCGATCAGTCAGGTCCGCCATTCCAATGTGTAGAGCTTTACTGATATTGAGCCTAAAAATATGAGTTACATATCTGAAGGAACTCATAGCAAATTGCTCGCCTATTTTTTCTCCTACCATTTTTAGAGATTGATGTTATTTTCACATACTATTTTTAGGAGACCTTGAATATTTTCTCCTACCAAATATAAAATATCATCAATATCTACTTCTAAATGGACCATAAGACCATTGGATTATCCGATATACCTTAGCTTAAGTCGGCTCGATAGGATTTTAGTTAGCCTAAGAAAACTAATATAAATTCATAGTGACCCTAGGAAAACAATATCATTGGATGTATAACAACCCACATATTTTACGATTATATATTTAAATATTTTATTTAAATAAAGCATCGTTAATTATGTTAAAATCTGAAATGTGACTTTTTGTAAACAGTCGAATTCAGACTCCAGGCCACTTTCATTGAGTTCAAATTGACGTTTAAAACTTGTTTAAGTATAAACATTGTTGTGTTTGGAGTTGATTAGGATTTTGGTATTTTCATTGGGCTTTGGGTTGTGTTCTAGCCCATTGACCCAACAAGATAACCCAAACCCTACTACCAAATACCCTAACTCCTCTCCTCTTCATTTATTCCGTTCTTTTTTTCCTAACACTCTCGAGATAACGGAAAATGGGAGAAAAGAAGGAATATTAAAATTCCTAAGCCCTAGATTTTCTTAGGAATTCAAATTCAAGTTATAAATCAAAGAGAAGCTTCGGTAAGCATTCTCTTCATCTTCTCTGTCTCAATCTCTCTCCAATTTTTAGAAATTCCTATAACCTAATCTAGGAAATCTTTGCATGTGATACTAGATTGGAGATTCTTGAGGTGCATTTGAGGAGGAATTGATCTTAGCTTGTTTTGGAGCTTATCTTTTCTATTTTTGAGTTTAAAGTTGAGTTCTTGAACTCACATATATATAGCTTTGATTGTTGTTAGGTATGAATTCGTAACATCTATTTTTTATTGATTTACTTTTGAATTGAATTGGTTTAGTGAATTTTCCAAATTTTGGTATTTTGAAGTTAAAATTTATGAAAAACCTAGTATGGGTGTTTATACATGTTGTTTTGGGTGAATTGAAGATCCTTTAGGGCTGGGTTATCGCTTGGCATAAATCCCTAGTCGCAGTTGCTCATTTAATCCCTTTCAAACTTGAGAAGTTGTGTAGGTTGTCCCATTTAAGGGATTCCAAATTCTGTCCCACTACAGGCGATAGACGTCTATGGATTATCCACGGACGTCTGTGACCTCAGGGTTATAATTTCCTGATATAGGGGACAGACGTCCATGGATTTCCCACAGACGTCCGTGGCTGTTAAATTCTGAAATTTAGCTTATTATTATGTGGATTACCGATATATCGATTTTTGATTTTCCAAATAGTTATTATCATTCAGTAAGCTTTGATGATCTCTTTTCTGGATTTTTGGTGTTTCCATTTGATGGATTTGATATCGATTTCGATGATTTGATTCACGTTACCGAAATATGAGTTTTTATGATAGATTGTTTTTACAATCATTTCTATGATTTGTCACTTTTAAATACAAAGGTTTTATACTAGTAGTAAATATTAAAACACTTCCACAAAAATAATTTCATCGCTACTTTTAATACAAAGCTCAATTTTAAAACTGTTTTCCAATCTATTGATATATACAAACCTTCACCTTGCTCGTATGAGAAATCCAATTAAATGACTTAGCAAAACAAGTGGTATGAAACGCTTGCGTTAACTTTGTCGGTTAATTCTTGGACTTGTTCGATTGAAATCTTATGACAATTTTCGAGTGGGAATCTATAATTCGTTCAAAAATATTTAAGTTAAGCCAGTGGTTACGGGACATGAAGCTAAATTCATTTATTTACTTAGTGTAATTTACACTTATTGATCAATGGCTATTATTTTGTGATTTAGACTTGTGATATACAATGTCTCTTTGTCCGCGTGGGGGACTATAACTCATTCTGTGGGGCTTCGGCTCAATTTGGTGGAGTAGCAACCCATGGTCTTTTGACTTTGTGGAGCTTCGGCTCATTTTCTACAAGGGGGGACTATGCCATATTCCATGGAGCTTCGGATCATTTTTATGGGTTAGCGTCTCGTTTGTGATACATGTGTTGGTGTTGGTGAGTTTTCATGCCCCCATTTGTGATAGGCCTCCTCCTTTGTGCTTTCTGAATTTCTAAATATTGATTTCTGGAATTTGTGTTTCACTAATTTTTGTGATTTTCATTGATAAGCTTTATCAATATTTGTGATTTGGTGAATAAGATTAAAGAATATGATATTATTTTTGGGTATTTGAGAAAATTTGAGATATTGTATGATTTTTATTGTTATCATATATGTTTGACATATCTCTTATCCTATCTCATCTTATATGATAATTATAGCTAGGCTAATCGGTTTATTATCTTTCTTCTTAAGTAATACACGGATCAGACGGAGGTGTTTCAAATGCTTCCACTTGACTTCTTACCAGGGACTATCTTCTGACTTTTGGCTAATTATGCTTAGTAGTTTTTTATCTTTCATGTATATGAGATAGAGACTCTTTGATGTATTCATAGTCTTTTATGTAGTACATGTACCTATTCTTTTGGAATGTAGTGATCTTGTTTGACCGCGTCTATGATGTTCACTTCTATGTATTATATTCATATTTGTTTCCGCCTTAATAATATGAATATCTATGCCTGATTTTATGTCATGATTATTGTATATTGTTTCCAAAGGGCATTTAGCCACTGTGTAGTAGCTTTGAGTTTGTATTGAATATGTCAGATTTCCTCTTGAAATGAAATGCATGATATACTATCTGATCTATCAGTACTCGCTCAAAGCGATTATACAGTTGGTCGCTCCTCAACAGCCTTATTCTTCGCGCTAATCGATGGCAATACCCAGTAATGTCCTTGGTTAGTGAGAGTATAGAGGTGGGGCGTCACAGCATGGTATTAGAGCCAAACTTCGAAACAATATAGGATATTATGACGACGATCATTGCCCTAAGTCTCTCTTAGGAGTTGTGCCTTTGGATTTAATTCGAATCTTTGGATTCATCGTGTCCTATCTTATTTTATGATGCCTTATTTTATCAGTCAAGCTCATTTAAATTCATTCTGAGAGTTATCTTTTTCCTCTTCTTTCTTTTTGTTTTGGAAGAGAAATGGATAGAGCAGGCACTGGTTAGTTTAGTAGTCCTCCTCAGGATGGCATATTCATGTCTTCTCAATGGCTTTTGGATCTTCTAAAGAATGTCCAAGCTGCCGGTCCCATTCCTGAGTCTACTCATCATAAATTTGGGTTTGCACCCTTGTGCGGTGATTACACCAATTTGGGCGGAAAGCCATTCAAAGGTTCTGAAGGGTTATAGAAGTCCAGGCTTGGCTTAGAACATGCGATCACATCTTTTCTCGCATGAGTCTTTTGGATTTATCTCGTGTCCAAGTAGCTTCTAGCATGCTCCAAGAGAGAGCATTAGATTGGTATGGGATATTAATTTCAATTTTTTTTGAAGCGGATCTTGCTTCAGAGTAAATTCGAGAAAGGTTTGAGTTATAGTTGTACCTGAAGCGGAAAAGGTAACTTTAGCTTTACATTTCATTGATCTTATTCAGGGTGAATCTTTTATGATAGATTATGTTTCTTCTTTTGAATCTCTCTCTGAATACGGGGTCAATTATATTAATACCCTATTGAAAAAGAACCAAAGGTTTATCTATGGTCTGAATAAGAATCTCAAAAGGGATTTACTTGTGAAACTAGAAGTGCCTTTCGATTAGCTAGATATCGCTCTTCGACTTGAAGATGCCGATAAGGAAAATGATGGTGATGTTGGGGGTGCCAAGAAGAACTTCAACAACAATAAGAAGAGGCATCCCGATAATAAGTTCAACGGCCATATTCCTAACAGGAAAGGGAAACAAGCAACTTCAGTAGCGAAGACACCTACCCCTAGTTGTGGAGAACGCTAGAATTGTGGTTCTAAGGACCACTATGGCAATAAGTGTCCAAGGTCCCTTACTTGTTGCTATTGCAAAAGTTCAGATATCCTGTGTCTTCATGTCCCAAAATTCAAAACAAGAAAGAGGAAAAGCTAAATGTTGTGCAAGCTCTTAGTAACCCTTCTCTTGGTCAAAGTATTTCTCATTCTATCCTTGATGGAATTATTATGTTCCGTGATCATCGTATTCGAATTCATTTTGACATGGGTGCAAATCACTCTTTTATATCAAAAGAACTTATGGATACTTTGTCTTTAAATGTTATGGACTTGATGACTTCACTAAAAATTGCGAGTCCGGTTGGTGGATCCGCAACACTTGGTTTATTTTGTAAGGATGTAGAGATTATTTTATGTAATTATGCTTTCTGTGCCAATTTGCATGTTATGTATTATTCAGGTTTCAGAATGATATTGGGAATGGATTGGCTTAATCGTTATGAATACCACATCCTATGTCCCGAGAGGACTATCTATCTTCGACATCCCTAATTGATTAAGTGGATTTTTATCATTCTTTATGATTCTGATTCTAATTCGATGGCATCCTTATATTCTCTAAACCCACTTGATGATGACAATGATGATGAGGAAGATGTCATTTCCCTCATTCACGTTGTTCATGAATTTTCTGACATCTTTGAGCCTGTTTTAGTATTACCACCTAAGCGAGCAATTGAGTTCAGAATTAACCTAATCCCTGGAGCTCTACCAATCACTTGTCCTCCTTATTGTATGTTCAATAAGGAAAATATGGAGATGCGTAAACAATTATCCGAATTGGAAGCAAAATAGTTCAATCATTCTAGTTCCTTTCCTTGGGGAGCTTCAGCTGTCTTTGTGAAGAAATCCAATGGTACATTTGACCCTGCGTTGACTACCACAAGCTTAATGACCTTACCATTAAGAATAAATGTCCTTTGCCTCGAATTGATGATCTATTCGATTAACTTTGCAGTGCTAGATTCATTTCACAATTAGACTTGGCAACAGGTTTCCATCAGCTTCGAATTGCAGAGGATAGTATACCTTTGACACATTCCATACTCGTTATGGATCTTATGAATGGCTTGTTATGCCATTTAGTTTAACGATTGCTCTAGGTTATTTTATTGACCTTATGAATCGAATTTTCAAAGACTTCCTCGATCGATTTGTTCTTATCTTTATTGATGATATTTTTGTTTATTCTAAAACCAAGGATGAGCATGAAAAACATCTTCGAATTTTGTTGAAAACTCTTAGGAGCAATCAATTGAAATAAAAAATTTCTAAGTGCCATTTTTGGCAATCTCATGTGAAATTTTTAGGATATATTATTTCTGAATTTGCAATTTCTATGGATCCTTCAAAGATTGAGGCGATTCAAAACTGGAAGAGACTAGAGATGTAATGGAAATTCATAGGTTTTTTGGATTGGCGGGCTATTACCGTCGATTCATACAAGACTTTTTAAAATTTCCTTACTTCTTACTAGTTTAACAAGGAAGGGAGTCAAATACATTTAGTCAGACAATTGTGAAGCTGCTTTTCATAAATTAAAAGAACTCCTTTCCAATGCTCCTATTCCTGTGACTCCCAAAGGGAACCAAGACTTGATTGTTTATACCGATGCTAGTCGTATTGGTTTAGGAGCCGTTCTTATGCAAAGAAATATGTTATTGCTTATGCTTCTAGGCAGTTAAAACCTGCTGAGACTAGATATGGCACTCAAGATTTAGAGCTCGCTGCTATTTTTTTCGCTCTTAGAATTTGGCATCATTATCTTTTGGGAGAGAGATTTGTTCTCTACACCGATCATAGATCTTTAAAGCATTTGTTCTCTCAGAAGGATCTTAAAT
This sequence comes from Allium cepa, assembly GCA_030765085.1. Classification (NCBI taxonomy): domain Eukaryota; kingdom Viridiplantae; phylum Streptophyta; class Magnoliopsida; order Asparagales; family Amaryllidaceae; genus Allium; species Allium cepa. The sequence goes on from CM060929.1 coordinate 218,963,367, forward strand.
TGCGTCAACAACGTTGCCCCGAATTTCTTGCACCTTATGATCTTGATATTCTTTATACTCTTGGAAAGGAAAATCGTGTTGCCGATGCCCTTAGTTGTAAGCAAGAAGCAGTTGTTTCCATGATGATATCTGAATGGAATGATCTTGAGACTTTATCCACTTGGTGAGGTTCGAGATCATGAATCTGATTCATGTTTGTCTCTTGTTTTATGTAGCCAGCTCGTCCTTCTCTTTTAGATCGCATCCTTGAATCTCAAAAGCACGACTCCAAATTGGCTCATGTTAGCCAAAATTGTAGAGATAACAGTAATATTGATGGTTTGAAAGACGCTGAAATCGATGCTCATGGAGGTGTTCGAAAATTTGGTACACTTATTATGCCAAATATTAGTCATCTCCATAAAGACATTTTTAATGATTGCCATCGTTCTAAATTTACAATTCATCCCGGTAGTAGTAAAATGTATGCGGACATGAAGCAAATTTATTATTGGGATGGAATGAAATCTGATATTGCTAACTTTATTAAGAGTTGCATAATTGCCAACTCGTAAAAGTCAAGTATCAGAGGCCCGGTGGGTTATTGCAACCTCTAAATATTCCCGTTTGGAAGTGGGATCACGTTTCCATGGACTTTATTGATGGTCTTCCCCATTCTCGTTTAGGCCATGAAAGTTTATGGGTGATTGTAGATAGACTTGCAAAATCCATCCATTTTCTTCCCGTTCGGTCCAACCGAACCATACCTTTTTTAGCTAAACTCTATGTTAAAGAAATTGTCAAACGGACAAACGGAGCAGGTAAATCAAACTCTTGAAGATCTCCTTCGTGCGTGTGTCCTCGAATTTGATGGAAGTTGGGAAGATCATATTTCTTTTGTTGAGTTTTCTTTCAATAACAGCTTCCAATCTAGTATTGGAATGACACCTTTCGAGGCACTCTACGGAAGGCCATGCCAATCTCCTTCGTGTTGGCTTAGAATCGGTGAGAAGCTGGTTTTAGTTCCAGATTTTATTCATGATGCCACAGAAAAGATTGACCTTATTCGTTATAGGACGAAAGAAGCTCAGAGTAGACAAAAATCCTATGCCGATAACCCAAGGGGGAATTTGGAATTTTCTGTAGAAGATTTGGTATTCATTCGTGTTTCACATATGAAGGGTGTAGTGCATTTCAGTCGATCGAAAAAATTAGCACCTCGATATATTGGCATGTTTCCCATCACCAAATGCATTGGTTCCGTGGCTTATCGCCTTTCGTTACCGGCTCAATTTTCCGCTATTCATGACGTATTTCACATTTCTCGGCTACGGAAATGCCTTAGAGATTCCGATTCTATTCTTGAGCTTTGTGTTATTAAAGAAATTAAGGTTTCATCTAATTTGACTTATGAGCAACATCCTATTCGCATTATTGCTACGGAGGTTAAACGCCTTTGTAATAAAGATATTCCGCTTGTGAAAGTTCAATGGTCCACAAATCCTAAGTATTGTTATTGAGAATCCAGAGAATTCATCGAGCGGACACATCCAGGTTAACTATCTCGTGCTCCTCAAGGTGAGCTTCTCATTTTAATTTTCCTTTTTGTGATTGATATGTCACAGAATGGTTGTTACTCTTTATTACCTTCTCAAATATTACGAGGACGCAATTTCTTTAAGGAGGGTAGTTTGTAGCAACCCACATATTTTACGATTATATATTTAATTTTTATTTAAATAAAGCTTCGTTAATTATGTTAAAGTCCAAAATGTGACCTTTTGTAAACAGTCAAATCCAGACTCGAGACCACTTTCATTGAGTTCAAATCGACGTTTACAACTTGTTTAAGTATAAACATTATGGTGTTTGGAGTTGATTAGGATTTTGGTATTTTCATTGGGCTTTAGGCTGTGTTCTATCCCATTAACCCAATAAGATAACCCAAATCCTTCTACCAGATACGCTAACTCCTCTCCTCTTCATTCATTCCATTCTCTATTTCCTAACACTCTCAAGCTAAAGGAAAAATGGATGAAAAGAAGGGAAATTAAAATTCTTAAGCCTTAGCTTTACTTAAGAATTCAAATTCAAGTTATGAATCAAAGAAAGCTTAGTTAAGCATCCTCTTCATCTTCTCCATCTCAATCTCTCTCTATTTTTCATAAATTCCTATAACTTAATCTAGGAAATCTTTGCATGTGATACTAGATTGGAGATTCTTGATGGGTAGTTGAGGAGGAATTGATCTTAGCTTGTTTGGAGCTTATCTTTTCTATTTTGAGTTTAAAGGTGAGTTCTTGAACTCACATCTATGTCTATAGCTTTGATTGTTGTTAGGTATGAGTTCCTAACATCTATTTCTTATTCAATTGCTTTTGAATTGAATTGGTTTGGTGAATTTTCAAAATTTGGGTATTTTGAAGTCAAAATTTATGAAAACCTTAGTATGGATGTTTACACATGTTGTTTTGGGTGAATTGAAGAGTCTTAGGGCTGGGTTGTCGCTAGGCATAAATCCTTAGTCATGGTTGCTCATTTATTCGCTTCCGAATCCGAGAAGTTGTGTAGGCCTGCCCATTTAAAGGCTTTGAAAATTCTGTCTCGCTACAGGGGACAGAAGTCTGTGGATTATCCCTAGACGTTTGTGACCTCAGGGTTACAATTTCCTAAAATAGGGGACAGAAGTCTGTGGATTTCCCATTGACGTCTATGGCTGTTAAATTTTGAAATTTGGCTTATTTTTATGTGGACTTTCGATATATCGGTTTTTGATTTTCCAAATAGTTATTGTCATTCAGTATCAACTTTGATGATCTCTTTTCTGGATTTTTGGTGTTTCCATTTGATATACTTGATATCGATTTCCATGGATTGATTCACATTATTGAAATGTGGATTTTTATGATAGATTGTTTTTACAATCATTTCTACAATTTGTCACTTTTAAATAAAAAGGTTTTATACTACTAAATACTAAAACACTTTCACAAAAATGATTTCAATGCTACTTTTAGTACAAAGCTCAATTTTAAAACTTTTTTCCAATTTATTAGTATATACAAACCTTTACCTCATTCGTATGAGAAATTCAATTAAACAACTTAGCAAAACAAGTGGTATGAAATGCTTGCGTTTACTTTGTCGGTTAAATCTTGGACTTGCTCGATTGAAATCTTGTGACAATTTTCGAGTGGGAGTCTACAATTCATTCGTAAATATTTAAGTTAAGCCAGTGGTTATAGGACATGAAGCTAAACTCATTTGTTTACTAGCTCGGTGTAATTTACATATATTGATCAATGATGATTATTTTGTGATTTAGACTTGCGACGTGCAATGTCTATTTGTCCGCGTGGGGGACTATACCACGTTCTATGGAGCTATGGCTCAATTTGGTAGGGTAGAGACCCATGGTTTTTTGACCGTTTGTGGAACTTTGGCTCATTTTTCCGCAAAGGGAGACTATACCTTGTTCCATGGAGCTTCGGCTCATTTTTATGGGTTAGCGACCCATGGGATAGCGTCTCATTTCTGATACACGTGTTGGTGAGTTTTCTTGCTAGCGTTTGTGATAGGCCTCCCCCTTTGTGCTTTCTGGATTTCTAAATATTGATTTCTAGTATTTGTGTTTCACCAATTTTATTGATTTGCATTGATAAGCTTTATCAATATTTGTGATTTGGTGAATAAAATTAAAGAATATGATATTCTTTTTGGGTGTTTGAGAAAAATTGAGATATTGTATGATTTTTATTGTTTTTATATATATTTGACATGTCTCTTGACATATCTCTTATCATATCTCATCTTACATGTTAACTATGGGAATGTGTAAACCTTAACCTTAGTGATGACATACTATTCATTTTAACCCATACATGAATGGTATGGTATTGATGTTATAGGATATGTTATGGATGACATATTATTTAATAGGGTATATTAGTGAGGGGAACATGTTCCTTTCAGTGGTGTGGTCCCACTTAGTACCTATATTTTGGTTCAAGATGGATTAATATTATTCATGCTAGACTTTTTGTCTAAACTGAAGTTTTTGATTTCCCCTGAACTCTTGAGTACTCAATTTGGATTGGGCAGGCTGGGAATGGTATTTCAAGTTTAGTCGAATAAACTTCCAAATACATGCAGGAGGCAAGCTACTATCTATGAGTATTATATCTATTATGCGGTGTTAACTGCTTTTCTTTATTATTAAATGTATGCAATGACAGGCAGTATAACCATCTAAGTATTTCAGACTTTGATCATCCAAGGAGCCATCAATGTCGCTCATGGGATTATATTTGTATTTACTATATTTTTTAGAATGATGGAATCGTGGGGTTATCTAATGTAAACAAATTGGAAAGTAATGAATTTACAAGTTAATGAATAGAAATGTTTTGTTATGATATCTAAATTCTTGTGCTCTTGGTATTATCAATACAATAATCGACCTCATTTTGTCATTGGGAAATAATACTAAGGATGACTGTAGCATCAACAATGTCTATTTCTTTGCCTCAAAATGGAGATGTTACACTTCATTTGTTGTTTCTTCGTTATCTATTCTTTGAGTAGGTTGACTTAGAGATGGAAACTCTACTAGCTATAGGCAATTCACAAAGGCATTGGTATATTACTGATATGATTATATCTATATAGTTTTTGGTGTAATTACATGTGGACCATATATATTATTTTACGACATGTACTCTCATGGGATTTGGTGTACCATTTGCACTTTGCATTATGATGTTGGATCTTACGTCTCTTGATGTGATATGCATCTACTCTTCTACATATTTATGTTGACATTATGTTTCATATCCTTTGGCTATAAGAACTAGTTTTTGATATACACACACACACACATGCTTTGTGAAATTCATTATGCTTTATATGTCTTACGCATAACATAACATCACTCGTCGAACTGTTTGGGAATCCAGTTGCTAGTATGCATAGATTTTGGGTATTACGAAAGGCAACCTATTATATTTAATATCCCTAGCTTAGTTTTTTTTATAAACACAAATTGGGTTAAGTTGAGAGAGTGTAATTTTATTTTGTTTTACTTACTCAAACAGCATCTAGGCACTCATACTTTTTCTTCAAGCGTCCTATAATATCTTGTTGCAAATGTTGCTAATAAATTCCATCCACAGAGAGCTATGATGAGTCATGCCACCTATGCAATAGCTACTAGGGACAATGATGTGGTTCTGAATCTTTATATTCCAACATGGTTCAAGAGATACCTTCAAGCTATAGCTCAGGGTACTCTCGCCTCTAAGGGGGCTCCTCCTGTACCTGCAGCAGTTGCGATTATGCTTATTGTTCCATCGTCTTCACCACCTGTTCTTGATTTCCATCAACTTAACAAAGACTACCTCCATATGTGAGGCAAGAAACATTTGTGACAGAATCGTTTATCGAGACCAATGCAGGGATCCATTCTAAATAGTGGATCTTTGATGACACGGTGCTTGAAAACTAATAAATGGACGACTTTCTTCTAGAAGACTTCAAGATGAAGCTTTGTATTAGTAGGATGTTGTAATTGAAGAGATGGTCTAAAAAGCTTTGACTTTGGAAGATTTCGAAAGGATATTTAAGGCTCAACTTATTTCTAAGGCCAAGAGGAGCTTGCAAGCTGAGAAGTTCTTGTATCTCAAGTACGATATAAGATCATGATTGAATACATTAACGAGTTCACACTTTTTGGTCGTTTCGAGATGGGCATGGTCAATACTCACTCTATAAATGCTATGGAATTTGCTATATAACTTAATCAACCTCTCAAGGACCTTAGTCGTAGCCATATTCATATAGGTGCTATCTTTGAGAGCCTTGTGGAAGTAGCATTGATGAACTCTAGTTCACGAAGGGCTTTTAAAGTTGAAATGAAACCAAAGTTCCAAGGCAAGTGGCACAAGAATGACTAAGGCCAAAAGAAAAGAAAGGGATGACTTATCATAGGTGCTATTTGAAGGGGCATGTTGCTAAAGATTGTAGAGCCAACCTCCAAGGCAAGATATGTTTCAACCGTGATCAACCAAGACATTTCAACAGGGAGTACCCATCTCTATAGAAGAGTGGATAAATGGACAAAGCCTATGCTATCCAAGCAACTCGTTGTTCGAGAAATCCATTGAAGCCCGACAAGTGGAAGAACATCGTCATGGAAAGTGTGCTTTCTGTTTATGGGATTCATATTCATGTTTTGTTTGATATAGGAGCTTCACGTTCTTTTATTGCTAATTATCTTATTGATAGATTGCGTCTAATGCCCAAGTTATAGATGATTCACTTATGCACAATTTCATTAGGGTCCTCATATCTTTCTATGATATGTGTAGACATTAAATAATGTCGAGGAGGTCATGATTTTCTTACGATGCTTTTTTCTTGGTTTGTCAGGCTATGAAATCATGCAAGGGATGTGTTGGATGATGAAGCATAGGGTTAATATTGACTGTGATGGCCGAGTAGTCCGTATGAAGGATGGTGGGGTTAAGGGAGTTAATGTTTACTGTGAATTGGAGAATCTATGATGTTGAGCTATTTATACTCCTTCGATCTCTCTTATGATGAATTGATGTAAGCTTTTGTTGAATATGCGCTTATATGATTTTTGTTTGATGATAATAAACATATATACATTCGTTTAAATGTATTTGTTAATGTACTATTTTATTTTTCACGGGATAAATAAATATTTGCTGAATAAAATTAAATAACACAGAATTTGAATTCAAACAGAAATGTTATTTAAACAAAAATTTATTAAAATTTTGAATAGTACAAATTCAAGCTCTCACTATACATATACAATTTTAATTACAATACATCACAATTTCATATTTACATTTAACCTTACGACACAACACTCTTTCACTCAATTCATATTTCATCTTCAACTTCATTCCAGTGAATCCAGCATTTGAGGAATCTGCAAAAATATTCACTAACGTGGTAAAATTGAAAAAGAAATATTTTTGCAGTATAAAATAAAAAGTGAATTTTGAAAATTATATTTGCCTCAGTTATTTGGGTTGTTCGTCATGATTTATATTTGAATTCATCACACACGAACAATGTGACATGCACAGTGTATCACTGTACATGCCACAAGGTCGTGCACACCGATATACACTTGATAATGTTACAGGGACAGGTAAGCACAAGGTCAAACCCAAAATAAAAGGACGGGTTCAACACAGGTGCAATAAAAGTGTACAAGCTCAACAAATTGATCAGAGGTAGCAACTTTGAGCTACAGACCGAGCAAGTACATATACACAAGCAACTGAAGGCAACATGGCCCAAACCAGTTGCAACATCACTAATACTAGTGAAATAGAAGCTCAAACCAGAACAAATGTCACTGCAACATGAATACAAGTGCAGGACAAAGCATCCAGTTTTTCAAAATGATGTATAAAGTCTCAAAGTAACAATAAAGGATGCATCAATGACAACAAGAGCAGCAAAACAATACTGCAACTCCAACAGATCAAAGCCAAAGTAGATAACCAAATCTGAAGTCAGTAATGCAATAGTGACATGCACAACTACCAAACCAACACACATGCACATCAATCAAACAAGAACTCAAGTCTAGACCAAATGCCATCATATGTTCATGAGCAAACAAGTGAATCAAGATACCAGACTCAAACAAGTGAGCAAGATCTCATAGCTCAGACTCAATAAAACAACACTACAGACAAACACAATATACAACTCAAAGTGAACAGAGCTAAGTAACTCGAGCTCCAAAAGCTACAACATAATGCACCAGTGAACAACTAAATGAAACAGTAGACAGGACAAGTACAGTGCAACACAATGCTCAAAGACTCGGCACTCAAACGAACACAGTGAATGCAGACTTGAATGGACAAAGACAATAACAATGAACCAGTGGCCATAAACAGAGTGCATGCTACAACAAAGTGACTCAAGCAACAGCACAAACCAAGCTACAAACATCAAGTGTCGACCAGGTAGCAAGCAAGATCAACACAGTGCATATATGAAGTACATCAGTGACACAAAGGGGTGTCAAAATGATACAAGTAGCGAAACCATGGCATGAACCAAGTAAAGAGCATATACCAGGCTACACAATATCAAAGTGCAGACGACCAAATATACAACCAAAGAAGAAAACCATCAATATGGCAACAAAGCAAGCACATGAATGCACAGTGCAAGCTACAACTCAATAAATCAATGGCCAGAGTCATGTAACAACAGGAAAAATCAAATAAGGTCGAAAGTACTACCGAAACAAGCAGAAACATGAATTCACAGTATCAGTATCAAGTTCATGCCAAAGTCAATGTTGAACAAGTCAGAGACGTGATTGTAAAGAAACGAACAGTTCAGATTCAAAGCCGTGAGAGCCAAGCATCAAATATACGAATTTGATTAAGTCAAATTAATCATCAACGTTCAAAAAAAATCGAATGGCCGAAAGCATGATATTGAACAAATTAGACGAACACAATTCAAGGAGATCGAACTCATATATAAACAATCATCATCGGCAATTTCAAAACCATGGAGTTCAATCAAGCATAACAGAATAGCATAAACGAAAATCACATACCGAATCGAAGTCGAACTCCATCAACTCGAAGCAACCGAAGTGAGCAACAAGGATTCGATCAAACAAGACTTCACGCAATTAACCACTGATTCGATCAATTTAGAGTCGGAGCTTCGAAAAAGCCCTAATTTAGATCGAACAAAGGAAACAACAGAGCCGCCATTATAAAAAAGAATTGGGCCGAAGAAACAAAAGGAGACGGTCGAGATAAATTACAAAAGGGGTCAGCCTTATTATTCTTTTTATAAAAGGGATTTTTATTTTAAATTAGGGTTAATTTAATTTAAATTGTTTTTAATTTGTAATTCATTTTTAAACCGTTTAAATTTCTAGTCGTGTGACTTGGGAACAAACTATGTGGCGTAGTTTGAGAATTCGCAACTCAGTGGCTGAGTTGTGGCAGGGTTTTGAGCGTAGAGTTAGGTTTAGTCGATAGCGGGTGTCGCGAGTTTACGTGTGTAAGCGTCTGACTATCTAATTTCTAGTAGAAACCTTGGGGGCAGCACGTAGGCAGGGTTTTGCCGAAGCTGGGTAAATTCTGTGTCGTTCTATATCTGCATTTTATTATTCTGCTATTGTTCTGTGTTGAAATTATTTTATAAGCTTCCGCAATTAATTTTTATAATTAATACCATTACCCTATTCACCCTCCCTCTAGGGTGAAATCGATCCTACAAGTGGTATCAGAGCTAGGAACAAAAGCCGTTTTTGTTTTAAAAATTTGATTTTACAAAAACCAATTTTTATTTTAAAAAGTTGAATTTTTAAAATGGCTTCTTTTAATACTGCTTTTGCTGAGGGTCAATGCATAGTTAGACCACCAATGTTCAATGGTGAATATGCTTACTGGAAAAATAGGATGGAAATTTTTCTGAAAACCATTGACGCATGGAATATTGTTGAGACAGGTTATAGAATACCAACTATAACTGTAGATAATCAAGAAATAGAGAAACCAAAAGAACAATGGACAGAACTAGAAAATAAATTAAAAAATACTAATGCTAAAGCTATGAATTCTATTATCTGTTCATTGGATCAATACGAATTTAATCGTGTCTCACATTGTCTAACTGCGCAGGAAATATGGCACACACTAGAAGTGACTCATGAAGGAACATCTTAAGTCAAAGAATCTCGCCTTGCCATGCTAAGCAGCGAATACGAGAACTTCACAATGGAGAAGGAAGAAAATGTCAAAGAGATGCATGGACGACTATCCAATATCGTATACAAATCAAAAGCTCTTGGAAAATCATATACAGAGTTGGAGATAGTCCGAAAAATCCTTAGAACCCTTCCATGAAATTTTGAAGCCAAAGTGACTGCCATTCAAGAATCAAAAGATTTGAAACAAATGAAAGTCGAAGAACTTATCGGAAATCTCACCACTTATGAGCTAGAAATGAAATTCAAGGAAGAGCTTGAAGGGGGAGATACTCGAAAGAAATCAATAGCTCTCAAAGGAACAACTGAAAGTGATGACGATGACGATGATGATGCAGCAGTGGAATTGGAGCTATTAATAAAGAAATTCAAAAGGTGGAATTACAAATATGGAAATTCATCTCGAATTCAAAAAGCGAAAATCAAAATAGCCAAAGCACTAGACTACTCGGAAGAACAGAAGATTATCTGTCACAAGTGCAACCAACCCGGACACATCAAGCCCAATTGTCCTCAAAAACAGCGCGGCTTTAAAAAGAAATCAAAAAGGAAAAGTTTTGCAGCCACGTGGAATATAAGTGATGAAGATAATCAAAGTTCTAGCAGTGAAAGTGAGAAATCAGATATGTGCCTTCATGGGAATATAACTGATAGCGACGATGAAGAGCCAAGCGAGGTATCAAAACTTACTCACTCTGAATTACTTATTTATTTCCACGAAGTAAATGGCTGTTTTGAACGACTTAGGGAAAAATACGCCAAACTTGAATCACAAAAAGACACTTTAATAGAATTAAATAAACAACTTGACCAATTAGTTGAAAACTATCAAAGAAGGATCCCTAAGTGTGATGAGTGTCCAACATTTGAAGATGAAATTAAAAAATCAGGAATCAATATAAAATCACTTGAAAATGAAATTCCGATTTATTCTGTGTCATTCTATATCTGCATTTTATTATTCTGCTATTGTTCTGTGTTCTGTGTTGAAATTATTTTATAAGCTTCTGCAATTAATTTTTATAATTAATACCATCACCCTATTCACCCCCCTCTAGGGTGAAATCGATCCTACAAGTGGTATCAGTGCTAGGAACAAAAGCCCTTTTTGTTTTAAAAATTTGATTTTACAAAAACCAATTTTTATTTTAAAATTTTGAATTTTTAAAATGGCTTCTTTTAATACTTCTTTTGCTGAGGGTCAATCCATAGTTAGACCACCAATGTTCAATGGTGAATATGCTTACTGGAAAAATAGGATGGAAATTTTTCTGAAAACCATTGACGCATGGAATATTGTTGAGACAGGTTATAGAATACCAACTATAACTGTAGATAATCAGGAAATAGAGAAACCAAAGGAACAATGGACAGAACTAGAAAATAAATTACAAAATACTAATGCTAAAGCTATGAATTCTATTATCCGTTCATTGGACCAATATGAATTTAATCATGTCTCACATTGTCTAACTGCGCAGGAAATATGGCACACACTTGAAGTGACCCACGAAGGAACATCTCAAGTCAAAGAATCTCGCCTTGCCATGCTAAGCAGCGAATACGAGAACTTCACAACGGCGAAGGAAGAAAATGTCAAAGAGATGGATGGACGACTTTCCAACATCGTATACAAATCAAAAGCTCTTGGAAAATCATATACAGAGTTGGAGATAGTCCAAAAAATCCTTAGAGTCCTTCCATGAAATTTTGAAGCCAAAGTGATTGTCCTTCAAGAATCAAAAGATTTGAAACAAATGGAAGTCGAATCACTTATCGGAAATCTCACCACTTATGAGCTAGAAATGAAATTCAAGGAAGAGCATGAAGGAGGAGATACTCGAAAGAAATCAATAGCTCTCAAAGGAACACCTGAAAGTGATGACGATGATGATGATGATGCAGCAGCGGAATTGGAGCTATTAATAAAGAAATTCAAAAAGTGGAATTACAAATATGGAAATTCAGCTCGAATTCAAAAAGCGAAAAGCAGAATAGCCAAAGCACTAGACTACTCGGAAGAACAGAAGATCATCTGTCACAAGTGCAACCAACCCGGACACATCAAGCCCAATTGTCCTCAAAATCAACGCGACTTTAAAAAGAAATCAAAAAGGAAAAGTTTTGCAGCCACGTGGAATACAAGTGATGAAGATAATCAAAGTTCTTGTAGTGAAAGTGAGAAAGCAGATATGTGCCTTCATGGGAATATAACCGATAGCGACGATGACGAGCCAAGCGAGGTATCAAAACTTACTCACTCTGAATTACTTATTTATTTCCACGAAGTAAATGGCTGTTTTGAACGACTTAGGGAAAAATACGCCAAACTTGAATCACAAAAAGACACTTTGATAGAATTAAACGAACAACTTGACCAATTAGTTGAAAACTATCAAAGAAGGATCCCTAAGTGTGATGAGTGTCCAACATTCGAAGATGAAATTAAAAAATCAGGAATCAATATAAAATCACTTGAAAATGAAATTCCGATTTTAAAAGAGAGTGAAAATACTAGGAGAGAGAATTCTATTAAAAAGTGCAGACAATTGTTAAACGAAAATGAATCTCTCAAAACACAAGTCCAACAATTGTCAACGACTTTAGATAAATTTTCAAAAAGTGAAAAATCGTTGAATATGCTATTAGGAAAGCAAACTGTTAATACGGTTAGAAAAGGACTTGGATATAATCAATCTAAAATTGTTGAAAACAAGATTAATCAAGAAAATTCAATGTGAAAAATTTGTAGAAAATATGGATACAATCACAATAAGTGTTGGTATAGACCCAAACATGTGAAAACTATACCGATTTGGGTTCCAAAAGGCACAAATATAAAAACTCTCAAAGCTAAACAAATTTGGGTGCCGAAGGGAACAATTATAAATAGTTTTGGGTCTCCACAAAATTATTTTTCTAAATATTCTGCCACTAACAATCATGGACCTGTAAAAACAAATATGTCACATAAATCTTTTCCCGTGTAGGTGTGGTGGCAGGCTAAGGAACAACAACAGTGTTCTCTGGATTTTTGGCTGTTCTAGAAACACAACGGGCGACAAAGAAAAGTTCCTTAGCCTAGTTTAAAGGTGACAGAATCACAACGGACAACAACGAAAAATATCGTAAAGGTAAAACAGGTAATGATATGTTTTGAACGATATATTAAATGTGATAATTTGCACCATGTTCTGAATGAAAATCAGCCAATATTGAGATGATGAAAAGATGATGATTTTGAATCTGACTTATTCAACATAGTTGGCCAATTATATTCTTATGCCAAAATCACTATAAAATTCTCTAGATTCTTTGAATTACTTCGTATATATAAATTTGGATTAAAAATAGTGTTTGTTGGATGATAATACATTTGGTTATAATACTGCTAACTCTATATTCACGGTTTCTGATTATTTACACGGCTTCAATTCAAACTCAAAAGAATGTCATTTAAAATGCTGTTAAAATTGAGTTTGAAATTTTTGGTGCACACTTCATGGTTTGGTCAATCAAATTCAATTAATGATAATTTTGAGTGAAAAAGAAATTGAGATGCATATTACACTGGTAATCTAGTTGATAGAAAAATTACTAGTTGAACGTGATTTTTGAGACATTTAGTAACTGCATCGTTTTTCAAAGAAAATATCTGCATATTTTTCATTTCAAATAATTTTCAAATAGCAGAAAATTTTCTTATAAAACCCCCTCGAGAAAATCATTTTTGACCATATTTTCAGATTAGTCATTTTGAAAATTGATTTCATAATTATTTTTGAATTTGATTTTAAATGACCATTTTGACTAAACTGACTCCCTAATAATTATCGAAAAGATAAATAGTGATTGAAAAAGTAATGAGTGTTGATATTTATCATATATTATGACTCGGGTATAATTAGTAAATTTCTTTAGAAATTTAAACAAGAGTTATAAAACTTTTTGTTGGTAAAAATTCCATGACCATCTCTATCTCTATCATATTTCTAACGACCATCACTCATCAAAATTCTATATAGTTTGTCGATATGTGGTACTTTAAATAGGAGTCATTCGTTTTTCATTTTTACATTTTTTTAAAAAAACAACAAAAAAATTTATATAGTGAAAATAATAATAATAAATAAATAAATACCAAAGTATTCACTCTTATTTAAAAGTCCTCACGGTTATGCATGGGTGAATTATTTGGAATTTTTTATATGCTTCCATGCTCATTTAAAAGTCCTCACGGTTATGCATGTGTGGAACGCATATCAAAAGTTGATTTTTAAATAAACAAGTTGATTCTAATCCCATTTAAAGTCCTCACGGTTATGCGTGGTTAGAAGATACTTGAATTCATTTTTTAAAAAATAAAATTGGAATACTACTAATCTCATTTAAAAGTCCTAACGGTTATGCATGGTTAGTAGACATTCAAAATATACCACAAATAGACACAACTGTATGGTTTTATATGATGACATCATTCCATCATTCTAAAAGGGAATATGCGGCTAACAAAATATTTATGATTTTTGTTTGATTTTTTATTGAAATTTAATATTTATATTCAATTGAGTTTTAATGTTGGATTAATATCGATCACTTTATCTCTATTTTCTCTAACACTATTATTCTTTTGTTGATAACAAAAGGGGGAGAGAAAAGTTAAGATTTTGTCAAATAAAATCAAGCAAAGGTCAAATAATTTTCTATTTGCATCTAGGCTCATTTGCATATTTTTATTTGTATGGATATATGTAGGGGGAGCTTTGTGTAGAGAGGAAGCATTTAAATAGAGGGAGCAATTAGGGCATATCAATAATCAAATACATTTAACATATTCAGAATCTTAAATATATGTTTGTTATCATCAAAAGGGGGAGATTGTTGAATATGCGCTTATATGATTTTTGTTTGATGATAATATACATATATACATTCGTTTAAATGTATTTGTTAATGTACTATTTTATTTTTCATAGGATAAATAAATATTTGCTGAATAAAATTAAATAACACAGAATTTGAATTCAAACAGAAATTTTATTCAAACAAATATTTATTACAATTTTGAATAGTACAAATTCAAGCTCTCACTATACATATACAATTTTATTTACAATACATCACAATTTCATATTTACATTTAACCTTACTACACAACAGTCTTTCACTCAATTCGTATTTCATCTTCAACTTCATTCCAGTTAGAATCCAGCATCTGAGCAATCTGCAAAAATATTCACTAACGCAGTAAAATTGAAAAAGAAATATTTTTGCAGTATAAAATAAAAAGTGAATTTTGAAAATAATATTTTCCTCGGTTATTTGGGTTGTTTGTCACGATTTATATTTGAATTCATCACACACGAACAATGTGACATGCACAGTGTATCACTGTACATGCCACAAGGCTGTGCACGCCGATATACACTTGATAACGTTACAGGGACAGGTGAGCACAAGGTCAAACCCAAAATAAAAGGACGGGTTCAACACAAGTGCAATAAAAGTGTACAAGCTCAACAAATTGATCAGAGGTAGAAACTTTGAGCTACAGACCGAGCAAGTACATATATACAAGCAACTGAAGGCAACATGGCCCAAACCAGTTGCAACATCACTAATACTAGTGAAACAGAAGCTCAAACCAGAACAAATGTCACTGCAACATGAATACAAGTGCAGGACAAAGCATCCAGTTTTTCAAAATGATGTATAAAGTCTCAAAGTAACAATAAAGGATGCATCAATGACAACAAGAGCAGCAGAACAATACTGCAACTCCAACAGATCAAAGCCAAAGTAGATAACCAAATCTGAAGTCAGTAATGCAACAGTGACATGCACAACTACCAAACCAACACACATGCACATCAATCAAACAAGAACTCAAGTCTAGACCAAATGCCATCATATGTTCATGAGCAAACAAGTGAATCAAGATACTAGACTCAAACAAGTGAACAAGATCTCAAAGCTCAGACTCAATAAAACAACACTACAGACAAACACAATATACAACTCAAAGTGAACAGAGCTAAGAAACTCGAGCTCCAATAGCTACAACATTATGCACCAGTGAACAACTAAATGAAACAGTGGACAGGACAAGTACAGTGTAACACAATGCTCAAAGACTCGGCACTCAAATGAACACGGTGAATGCAGATTTGAATGGACAGAGACAATAACAATGAACCAGTGGCCATAAACAGAGTGCGTGCTACAAAAAAGTGACTCAAGCAATAGCACAAACCAAGCTACAAACATCAAGTGTCGACCAGGAAGCAAGCAAGATCAACACAGTGCATATATGAAGTACATCAGTGACACAAAGGAATGTCAAAATGATACAAGTAGCGAAACCATGGCATGAACCAAGTAAAAATCATATACCAGGCTACACAATATCAAAGTGCAGACGACCAAATATACAACCAAAGAAGAAAACCATCAATATGGCAACACGGCAAGCACATGAATGCACAGTGCAAGCTACAACTCAATAAATCAATGGCCGGAGTCATGTAACAACAGGAAAAATCAAATAAGGTCGAAAGTACTACTGAAGCAAGTAGAAACATGAATTCACAGTATCAGTATCAAGTTCGTGCCAAAGTCAATGTTGAACAAGTCAGAGACGTGATTGTAAAGAAACGAACAGTTCAGATTCAAAGCCGTGAGAGCCAAGCATCAAATATACGAATTTGATTAAGTCAAATTAATCATCAACGTTCAACAAAAATCGAATGGCAGAAAGCATGATATTGAACAAATCAGACGAACGCAATTCAAGGAGATCGAACTCATATATAAACAATCATCATCGGCAATTTCAAAACCATGGAGTTCAATCAAGCATAACAGAATAGCATAAACGAAAATCACATACCGAATCGAAGTCGAACTCCATCAACTCGAAGCAACCGAAGTGAGAAACAAGGATTCGATCGAACAAGACTTCACGCAATTAACCACTAATTCGATCAATTTAGAGCCGGAGCTTTGAAAAAGCCCTAATTTAGATCGAACAAAGGAAACAACAGAGCCGCCACTATCAAAAAGAATTGGGTCGAAGAAATAAAAGGAGACGGCCGAGATAAATTACAAAAGGGGCCGGCCTTATTCTTCTTTTTATAAAAGGGGTTTTTATTTTAAATTAGGGTTATTTTAATTTAAATTGTTTTTAATTTGTAATTCATTTTTAAACCATTTAAATTTCTAGTCGTGTGACTAGGGGACAAACTACGTGGCGTAGTTTGACAATTCGCAACTCAGTGGCTGAGTTGTGGCAAGGTTTTGAGCGTAGAGTTAGGTTTAGTCGATAGCGGGTGTCGCGAGTTTAAGCGTCTGACTATCTAATTTCTAGTAGAAACCTTGGGGGCAGCACGTAGGCAGGGTTTTGCCGAAGCTGGGTAAATTCTGTGTCATTCTATATCTGCATTTTATTATTCTGCTATTGTTCTGTGTTCTGTGTTGAAACTATTTTATAAGCTTCCGCAATTAATTTTTATAATTAATACCATCACCCTATTCACCCCCCCCTCTAGGGGGAAATCGATCCTACAAGTGGTATCAGAGCTAGAACTAGGAACAAAAGCCGTTTTTGTTTTAAAAATTTGATTTTACAAAAACCAATTTTTATTTTAAAAAGTTGAATTTTTAAAATGGCTTCTTTTAATACTGCTTTTGCTGAGGGTCAATCCATAGTTAGACCACCAATGTTCAATGGTGAATATGTTTACTGGAAAAATAGGATGGAAATTTTTCTGAAAACCATTGACGCATGGAATATTGTTGAGACAGGTTATAGAATACCAACTATAACTGTAGATAATCAGGAAATAGAGAAACCAAAGGAACAATGGACAGAACTAAAAAATAAATTACAAAATACTAATGCTAAAGCTATGAATTCTATTATCCGTTCATTGGATCAATATGAATTTAATTGTGTCTCACATTGTCTAACTGCACAGGAAATATGGCACACACTAGAAGTGACTCACGAAGGAACATCTCAAGTCAAAGAATCTCGCCTTGCCATGCTAAGCCGCGAATACGAGAACTTCACAATGGCGAAGGAAGAAAATGTCAAAGAGATGCATGGACGACTTTCCAACATCGTATACAAATTGATCAGAGGTAGCAACTTTGAGCTACAGACCGAGCAAGTACATATATACAAGCAACTGAAGGCAACATGGCCCAAACCAGTTGCAACATCACTAATACTAGTGAAACAGAAGCTCAAACCAGAACAAATGTCATTGCAACATGAATACAAGTGCAGGACAAAGCATCCGGTTTTTCAAAATGATGTATAAAGTCTCAAAGTAACAATAAAGGATGCATCAATGACAACAAGAGCAGCAAAACAATACTGCAACTCCAACAGATCAAAGCCAAAGTAGATAACCAAATATGAAGTCAGTAATGCAACAGTGACATGCACAACTACCAAACCAACACACATGCACATCAATCAAACAAGAACTCAAGTCTAGACCAAATGCCATCATATGTTCATGAGCAAACAAGTGAATCAAGATACCAGACTCAAACAAGTGAACAAGATCTCAAAGCTCAGACTCAATAAAACAACACTACAGACAAACACAATTTACAACTCAAAGTGAACAAAGCTTAGAAACTCGAGCTCCAAAAGCTACAACATAATGCACCAATGAACAACTAAATGAAACAGTGGACAGGACAAGTACAGTGCAACACAATGCTCAAAGACTCGGCACACAAATGAACACAGTGAATGCAGACTTGAATGGACAGAGACAATAACAATGAATCAGTGGCCATAAACAGAGTGCATGCTACAACAAAGTGACTCATGCAACAGCACAAACCAAGCTACAAACATCAAGTGTCGACCAGGTAGCAAGCAAGATCAACACAGTGCATATATGAAGTACATCAGTGACACAAAGGAATGTCAAAATGATACAAGTAGTGAAACCATGGCATGAACCTAGTAAAAAGCATATACCAGGCTACACAATATCAAAGTGAAGACGACCAAATATACAACCAAAGAAGAAAACCATCAATATGGCAACACAGCAAGCACATGAATGCACAGTGCAAGCTACAACTCAATAAATCAATGGCCGGAGTCATGTAACAACTGGAAAAATCAAATGAGGTCGAAAGTACTACCGAAGCAAGCAGAAACACGAATTCACAGTATCAGTATCAAGTTCGTGCCAAAGTCAATGTTGAACAAGTCAGAGACGTGATTGTAAAGAAACGAACAGTTCAGATTCAAAGCCATGAGAGCCAAGCATCAAATATACGAATTTGATTAAGTCAAATTAATCATCAACGTTCAACAAAAATTGAATGGCCGAAAGCATGATATTGAACAAATCGGATAAAAGCAATTCAAGGAGATCGAACTCATATATAAACAATCATCATCGGCAATTTCAAAACCATGGAGTTCAATCAAGCATAACAGAATAGCATAAACGAAAATCATATACCGAATCGAAGTCGAACTCCATCAACTCGAAGCAATCGAAGTGAGCAACAAGGATTCGATCGAACAAGACTTCACGCAATTAACCACTGATTCGATCAATTTAGAGTCGGAGCTTCGAAAAAGCCCTAATTTAGATCGAACAAAGGAAACAACAGAACCGCCATTATCAAAAAGAATTGGGCCGAAGAAATAAAAGGAGACGGTCGAGATAAATTACAAAAGGGGCCGGCCTTATTCTTCTTTTTATAAAAGGGATTTTTATTTTAAATTAGGGTTATTTTAATTTAAATTGTTTTTAATTTGTAATTCATTTTTAAACCGTTTAAATTTCTAGTCGTGTGACTAGGGGACAAACTACGTGGCGTAGTTTGAGAATTCGTAACTCAGTGGCTGAGTTGTGGCAGGGTTTTGAGCGTAGAGTCAGGTTTAGTCGATAGCGGGTGTCGCGAGTTTACGTGTGTAAGCGTCTGACTATCTAATTTCTAGTAGAAACCTTGGAGGCAGCACGTAGGCAGGGTTTTTCCGACGATGGGTAAATTTTGTGTCGTTCTATATCTGCATTTTATTATTTTGCTATTGTTCCGTGTTCTGTGTTGAAATTATTTTATAAGCTTCCGCAATTAACTTTTATAATTAATACCATCACCCTATTCATCCCCCCTCTAGGGTGAAATCGATCCTACAGTTTTCATTGTTAGGATTTTGCAACTGTATTTGAAGTGGTTTTCACTTTACCTCCTTACTGGAAAATTAAATTCCATATTGATTTAAAGCAAGATGCGAAGTCGATTGTCTTACCTAGTAGGCACATGGCTCTAAGAGAAAGAAGAGAATTAGAATTAAAATTTCCGTGATTTCGTAGAAGGGTCTTATTCAAGGAAGTACATTAGAGTGCGGAACACTATCATGTTTGCCACTAAGGTGGCTGGATCTTTGAACTTGTTTGTCGATTATAGAGAGTTGAATAAGTTGATAAGGAAGAAAAAAGATCTTTTCCCTTATGTTGATTATTTATTCAACCAACTAGAAAGAGCGAATATTTCCTCTCAACTCGATCTTGCTATTGGGTTTCATCAACTATGGATCGCTAAAGATAACATTTCAAAATTGCCTTCAGAATTACCAGTGGAGCTTATGAATGGTTGGTAATGTCATTTGGTTGTACAAATGCATTGGCCTTTTTTGTTGATCTCGTGTGTCATGCCTTTCAGGATCAACTCGATAAATTTATGGTGGTGTATATAGATGATGTTCTGGTATTTTCCAAAATGAAGAGGAGCACAAGTTACACTTGGAGAAGCGTTGGATGACTAGAGGCGAAATTTCTTGAATGAAATATCACTTTTTGAAGGAGGAAAGTTCGATTCTTGGGTCATGTTGTATCCAAGCACATGGTTTCCATTCGTCGAGTAAGGTAGTCATGGTGCACGTTTGAAAAATTATGACAACTCTAATTTTTAGTAACATTATTTAGGACATTTAATTAGTCAAATTAACTAAAATAATGTAATTGATTAAGGGATTGAAGTTGTGAAATTAGAAGGTAGTCGTGCCATTTAAAGAAAAGAACTAACAGAAAATGAAATAGAATAAGTTAGGGTGGTTGATAAGGCCAACATAGGAATAAGTAACATTCTTATACCCTAAACCCTCACTTATGTTCATTATTCACGTTAATTAAAAAAAAATCAAATATTAGAGGCCGACCACCATCAGATAAAGCTAGAGGTAGAAAAGCTAAAGATCAAGAGGAAGATTAATTAAATCCAAGATCAAATCTCAACTTCTTAATCATAAAACTAAGGTGAATAATAGGTTACATCTAATATTTTTGGTGTTTTTGGTTTCCATATCAGATTCGAATATTTTTGCAAAGTATATTGCCATGTTTTTTATTGTTAAAATGGATATATATGCTTGTTGATGACTTATGCTATTTCATATGGATTTTATGATGAGTTTCAATATGAAAACCCAATTAGATGACATCCAATTGCCTTTTGTTTTGAATATAAGGCCAGAAATAATATTTTAGAGATGGGTTCCAAATTTTATAATTTTCTGAATGAATGTGAAATTATTATTAATTTTCTAGTGAAGAAAATAGTTAAATGGGTATAAAATTAACCATAGCTAATTTATATTATTTTTGGGTCAAAAATTAATATATTTTAGAAAAAATGTTAAATTGATTTATAGGAATTTTTGTAGAATTTTACTAAGTATTTTAATAAGTATATAAAATTATTTAAGTTATCAGACTTAAATGTTTTATATGTTTGTAAAAGGAGAAGGAGCAATTTGTAAATCTTTTAAATTGTTTAATTCTAAATTTCAACAGCACATTTAGAAAAGTTTTTTGGAAAATAAACTAGCAATCAATCATATGTGAACAAATAAACAGGTTAGTTGGAAAGAAATTACTTTAAAAAGAAAGAAAACGGTTTTTGTATGCTTTTGCTGTTTCACCACTTTCAGCACCTACCTTTCGACTAGATACTTCCACCTCCATCGATAACCAATATGCATGGTACAAAGATTTGGTACGTAGTGAATTGGACATAGGCGAAAGGTATATAGTCGAAACAATGGGTTCTGAAGGGGTTGAAACATTGCCTTGCTTTTAAAAGAAAATATGCCTGCTTTGCTTTCGAGAAGAATGCTTTTTACTTAAATAGCTTTTGCCTTGGTTAAATGGTTTTAAAGAATGGTTTTGAAAAAGGTTGCACTTTTGCTTTACAAAGAACCTTCCGAAAGGAGTCGAAAACCCTAGTTGTCGCATCTTACCTTTCGAAGTAATGCTTCCGAAAGGGTTTCTTTGTTTAAGAACTTAACCCAGTTCTCCAATACTTTCGAAGGGATTGGTTTCGACACCATCCGCTTCTTTCACTTACGAAATTGCTTTCGAAAGAGTGCTTTCGACTTAGTTGTTTTATGGCTCTTCGTGCTATTTAAAGTTAAACCCAACGGTTTCGAAAGGAATAATTTTAAATGGTTTCGAAAGGTTGTTCTACATGTTTTACTTGAACTCAATGCTTTTGAAAGAATTGTTTATAGAAAAGTGTTTGAATGCTTTCGAAAGGTTTTAAATAACGATTTTGAAGGGGTGGTTCTCCAATGTTTTCTTAAGGTTTTAAGTGGAAGGTTTCCAAAAAATTTAAACGTATGTTTTAACCTTCGACCTAGGTTATAAAGTATAGCTAGCTTGTATCGAAAGGGGTACTTTTGATTTTTTTCAAAAGGGGTACCTTCAAAGGTTTCAAATGTTTTTTATTAACAATGTTTTGTGTAAAGTATATATATAACATGGAAAAGTGATTTGAGTAAACCATAAAGTAGATTTTCTTGTTTAAGTATGATTTAAGAGGTTAAATCGATTTGAAAGGAATGTCTTAAGGAAAAATTTAAGGGTAGATGAACCTAATAAAATGACTCTAATATTAGAATACCAGATGGGACTGGTATAGGGTCGCATCATATACAGTGGCTATTATCCCCTAGCTAATTTAGACCAAAATTCCAGTGTATAGGGCTTTGTCACGGGTAAGACTAAAATGATGTTACACGCAAAAAGGAATATACAGAGTGAGGATAGATTATCGGTGAGCTCACAAAACTATTAGGCTCGTTGATCCTGGAAGGAGTAAGTTAGGGACAAATCCCCAAAAGAGTATCTAACAAAAGTTAGACTATTTTTTTATTTTGTCTGGCAGGCCCGAGTCAGCCAAAGGTTAGCAGTTAGCTAAAAAAACTATAATGTTCGAACAGATAGTCCATAGATTACCTGATTTATATGCTTACATGATATTGATATTATTGTTTTAACTAGTTTGTTGCAGGTTTTGGTTTGCAAAAGATATGTTTTAGAAGGGGTATTAGTCAGGAGAAATCCATTCCGCTAAGCGGCGTTATCTCACTTAATATCGAATAACTGAGATGTATTGTATTATTCACACCAGGCTTTACGTCTAACTTGAAGTTTATGTTTTCCACTTAAACTCTTGGGCACTCAAAATTGATTTGAGTAGGTTGAGAGTTGAGGATTTATTGGTTTTAGTAGGTGGATCAATAAAGCTTCCAGAGAAGAGCAAGAGGCTGATTCTAGCTATATTAAGGAGTTATTTTGTTTTATTTCCGCTGTGTTGTATTAGGTCTGATATGACTATTTAGTACTTTGATCAACCAAGGGGACATCTTCATATGTCGCTCTTGGCATACTTATGTAATAATTATATTGATTTGAACCTTGAAAATGTTTGGGATTATGTAACTTCGATATGAAATGTTGTTTTGAAGTGTAATCAGAAAAGAGTTTTAATCTGTGATGATTTTATTTCATATTCAAGTGCTTCTAATATTACGAATACCATTAACATTACCTTGTTTGTTCATCAGAAGTCAATATTATGGATGACTGCAGCATTTATAGCGCTTAGTTTCGGGCCTTTATTTTGGGGATATTACAACTTGGTATCAGAGCATAAGTTTATAAAAAAAATTATTACCCAAAATGATTTAGAAAACATAATCCTAAGGACTTAGAGAAAAGTTCGGGGTATGGGATAACGCTATAGTAATGTACTGGTATTTGCTATATATAAATATATACGATATCTCTATTCTCCTATATCCCTTGGGCTATTCTTCTATATCTTACGAAGTCCCGAATGTAGATATGGACGCTAGAGGAGGAAAAGTTAACCTTGTTGGGGGAAGCACCATAACTAATGGAAATGCTAGACCAAATACTTAAAGAAACCAAGGTTAGACACAAGCTATAAATGTGGGTGTTGGAGTCCTGCAAGTTGACATGGGAGCGATGTATCAGTTCTTCATAAACATGATGCAAGCGAGAGTTGTTGCTGGAGTAGTTGGAGGAGGAAATCATGAAGCTTTGGTGGTCGACAACTATGCTATTTTGAGTAGAGATTATGCTCGGTTGGGAGGAAAGCCAATTATTAGTACTGAAGGCACAATCGAAGTAGAGAACTGACTACTTCATTGCGAGAGGATTTTCGTTGATCTAGGGCTCAATGACGAGCAGAAGAGAAGGCTTGCTTCTAGACAGTTATAAGGAGCAGCGCTGTATTAGTGGAACAGTGTTACGATCGGAGTTAATGAGGAGACTATAACATTGGCTAAGTTTGGAAGGAGACTTAAGGAGAGGTTTATGTCAGAGATTGCTAAGTCCACTCT
Source organism: Allium cepa (assembly GCA_030765085.1). Classification (NCBI taxonomy): domain Eukaryota; kingdom Viridiplantae; phylum Streptophyta; class Magnoliopsida; order Asparagales; family Amaryllidaceae; genus Allium; species Allium cepa. The sequence goes on from CM060929.1 coordinate 218,987,828, forward strand.
GCTCAGGAAATTTGTTGAAGTGGAGCAGGGAGACATGAATGTGCTGGAGTATGCGACAAGGTTTGAGGAGCTAGCGAGATATGGTTATGATATGGTGAATACTATGATTAAGAGGAATGAGAAGTTCATTAGGGGGTTGAAGCCTGAGCTTGCTATGGCTATGTTATCACACATTAGGGATCTATGTGATGTTGTTGTTGAGATGGCATTGAGACATGAAGAGATGCGTGCTTTTCTTGAAAGGTGTAAGGCAAAGGACGTTCAAGAAGTGTAGAGTTGGAAAAGGAAGTTTTTCCACAAGAAATGAGCACGGAAGTGAAGAGCTATAAGAAGGGGAAGGTAGAGGTTGTGTACTATAAATAGTGAAAAGAAAGGGTATTTCGCAAATGAATGTCGCTCGGGTGATGGAAAGAAGGTGATGGGGAAGAAGAATATTAGATGCTGTAACTACGGTCAAATTTGACATTATAAGAACCAGTGCAAAGAGCCAACTAAGGATAGCAAGGGCAAAGTGTTTGCATTGGAGCCAGCTACCTCAAGGCCAACAGTAGAGGAAAAAGGAAAAGCCATGCGGGAGGTACGCTTATGATTCATGGTATGTCAGTTATCGTTCTATTTGATACCGGTGCATCACATTCTTTTATATCTCATTGTTTGGTGAATAAGATTAACCTAGAACCCTCATACCTAGTTACTTCCTTATGGGTTGCAAATCCGATAGGAGGTCATGTAACTCTTGGGATGAGATGTGACCACTTAGAGTTTGAATTGTTAGGTCATACATTTGTTTGCAGTTTACATTTGTTTGAATTTGTAGGTTTAAAATTATTTTAGGATGGACTAGTTAAGTAAATACGATGCTAGGATATTTTTCCATAGTAGGAAAATATCAATTGGACACCCTGATAGTAGTGATCGGAATATATCCGTAGAAAACCCTAGTTGTGAGGTTAACACTTTGTTGAGTGTTGTGGAGGTAGAAGAAGAGTTGAGTAGAGTTTTCATTGTTAGAGAATTCGCAGATGTCTTTGAACCTGTAGTAGGACTACCATCGAAATGATACATTGAGTTTCAGATAGATTTAATACCTAGAGCAGAACTAGAAAGTGGGCCGCCAAGCAGAATGACACCTACCGAGATGAAGGAGCTAAAGGTGAAGTTGGTGGATTTGGAAGGCAAGAATTTTATCATACCAAGCAGTTCACCTTGGGAAGCAGCCATAATGTTTAGCAAGAAGCCGAACGGATTGTTAAGGTTGTGTATTGATTATCGTAAGTTGAATGAAAAGACGATGAAGAATCGATATTCGTTTCCTAGAATTGATGATTTGTTCGACCAGTTGAGTTGAGTCAAAGTATTTTCCTAATTAGATATAGCAATAGGGTTCCATCAACTTAGCGTGGCAAAGGATAGTGTTCCTTTGACAACATTTAGAACCAGATATGGATCATATGAATGGTTAGTAGTGTCATTCGGACAAACTAATGCGCCAACTTCTTTGTAGATTTGATGAACTGATTTTTCCGAGAGCACTTGGATAGGTTGGTATTAGTTTTCATAGATGATATTTTGATTTACTCTAATGATGAAAGAGAGCATGAAGTTCATCTTAGAGTAATGCTCGAGACGCTGTGGCAGCATCAGCTAAAAGCGAAATTTTCAGAGTGCTATTTCTGGAAGAAACAAGTGAAGTTTCTTGGTCATATAGTTCCAGAGAAAGGGTTGTTTGTAAATCCGATGAAGATCGAGACAGTGAACAATTGGAAGAGACCCGAGACGACGACTGAGATAAAGAGTTTTCATGGATTAGATGGTTATTATCGAAGATTCATTAAGGACTTTTTACGGATGGCAGCACCGATGATCAAGTTAACGCGAAAGGATAAGAAGTTTGTTTGGATTGATAAGTGTGAGGAGGCATTCCAGAAGTTGAAACACTTATTGACCAATGCACCTATGTTAGTTGTTCCAGAAGGGAATCAAGACTTAGTGGCGTACATGGATGCATGTGGAACAGGCTTATGAGCCATTTTTATGCAAAGAGGTAAAGTGATTGCTTATGTTTCTCGACATCAAAGACGGCATGAGGTTAGGTACCCGACTCATGATTTGGAATTACCTACTGTAATTTTTGCGTTGAAAGTGTGGATATATTACCTTTTGGGAGAGATATTTGAGTTATTTATGGATCATAAGTCACTGAAGTATTTATTCTCTCGGAAGGAGTTGAATATGAGACAGTAGAGGTGGTTAGAGTTTTTAGCCGTTTATGATTTCGGTATTGAGTACATGCCAAGAAAGGCAACAAGGTTGTTGATGCACATAGTAGGAAACATCAAAATGCAGTGTTGGCAATGATAAATGAGTGGAAAATTTTAGAAGCATTCACGACATATAGAATACAGTGGAGTTCTAAGAGTAGTTCTCGTACAAAGATTGTTATGTTGTCATGTTTAGAAGTTCGACCAATTATGATTGAAAGGATTTCTTCTAAGCAAGGAGAGGGTCTAGTATTAGTTGAGTGGATCAGAAGGTTAAGAGATGGAACGAAGAGCGATGACTTGAAAGATTTTAGTCTTGATCAGAATGGGTGGTTAAGGAAGAAAGGAAGACTATGTGTTCCGAATATGAGAAACACTAGGAAAGTGGCTCTAGAGGAATGCCATCACTCAAAGTTCACTATTCATCCATGAGAACTAAGATGTATCAGGACATGAAGAGGAGTTTCTTCTGGGAATGTATAAAGGGAGATGTAGACTTATGGGTAAAGCAGTGTTTGAACTATCGACCGGTGAAAGCCGAACATCAGAAACCTAGTGGGTTACTTCAGCCTTTAGATATTCTAGTATGAAAATGGAATTCTATCTCTATGGATTTTATAGATGGGTTGCCAAGATCAAACAGAGGAAATGAAAGTATAAGGGTCATAGTGGACTGGTTAACCAAGAGTGCCCATTTCATTCCAGTTAAGTCAACCAGGACGGCACATGTTTTAGCTAAGTTGTTTATGAAGAATATAGTTAAACTTCATTGAATTTCTAATGGTATAGTAAGTTATAGAGATTCCTTATTCACTAAAGAGTTATGAAAGAGTCTACATGATACTTTAGGTACCAAAAGCTCAAGATGAGTACCACTTACCATCCATAGACTAGTGGGAAAATGAAAAGAGTTAATCAAGTCTTAGAAGATTTGTTACGAGCTTGTGTACCAGACTTTGGAGGATCATGAAAAGACCATCTACACTTGGTCGAGTTTTTGTATAACAACAGTTATCAGGCTAGTACAGAGATGGCACCGTTTGAAACTTTGTATAGAATTTCATGCAAATCTCTAGTTTTTTGGTTAGATACCGGGGATAGGTTGGTTCTTGGTCCGGATTTAGTTAGAGAAGTTGCATAGAAGATTGAGTTGATCTAAGCTAGAATGAAGGAAGCTCAGTCTAGGCAGAAGAGTTATGTTGATAAACGACAAAAGGACTTAGAGTTCTTAGTTGGAGATTATGTTTTTGTCAAGACATCACCGATGAAAGGTGTAATTAGATTCGGGAAATCAGGAAAGTTGGCACCAAGATTCATTGGACCTGGAGAGGATTGGAAAACTCGCATATAGAATAGAGTTACCGAACAGTTTGACAAGAGTCCACGATGTCTTTCATATTTCTCATCTAAAAAAATATATTCGAGATTCGAAGACTACTATAGCGCCGACTATGTTAGAGGACTTAACAGTTGAATCGAACTTGACTATAGTTAGGAAGCCAGTTCGTGTGGTCGCAAGAGATGAGAAGAGGCTAAGGAAAAAGACAATCAGATTAGTTAAAGTCCAGTGGAGTGACGACGAGAGGGACTGTACTTGGAAAACTGAGAACAGGATTAGAGATGCTTATCCTGATTTATTTCATGGTATGTTTTACCTTTATGATTGATCGGTACATGTATCTTATTGTAATTTCGAGGATGAAATTCTTTAAGGAGTGGAGTCTACGACGACCCTAATTTTTAGTAACAGTATTTAGGACATTTATTAGTTAAATAAAATAAAATAATGTAAATGATTAAGGGATTGAGGTTGTGAAACAAATGAACTAAGGGAAAATGAAATAGAATAAGTTAAGGTAGTTGATAAGGGCAATATATGAATAAGTAACATTCTTTTACCCTAACCCTCACCCACGTTCATTATTCACATTCACAAAAAAATCCAATATTAGAGGTCGACCACTATTGAAGAAAGCTAGAAGAAGAAAAGCTAACGATCAAAAGGAAGATTAATCAAATCCAAGATCAAATCTTGACCCCTTTATCACAAAGCTAAGTTGAATAGTAGGTTATATCTCATGTTTTTGATGTTTTTGATTTCTAGGTCAAATCCGAATATTTTTGCAAAGTATGTTGCCATGTTTTTTATTGTTAAAATGGATATATATGCTTGTTGATGACTTATGCCATTTCATATGGATTTTATGATGATTTTAATGTGAAAACCGAATCAGATGACATCCAATTGCCTTATGATTTTAATATAACTTTAGAAATAATATTTTAGAGAAGGGTTTCAAATTTCAAAATTTTCCAAATTAATGTGGATTAATTATTAATTTTTTAGTGAAGAAAATAGTTAATTGGGTTTAAAAATAATTACAGCTAATTTATATTGTTTTTGGGTCAGAAATTAATGTATGTTAGAAAACATATTAAAAGTGATTTATGGGAACTTTTGAAGAATTTTCCTAAGTGTTTTAATAAGTATATAAAATTATTTAAGGTATGGGACTTAAATGTTTTATATATTTGTAAAAGGAAAAGGGGCAATCTGTAAATACTTTATATTGTTTAGTTTTGAATTGCAGCACTTTTAGAAAAGATTTTTGGAAAAGAAATTAGCAACCAATTATATGTTGACAAATAAGTAGGTTAAATGGAAATAAATTACTTTAAAAAGAAAGAAATCAGTTTTTTATGTTTTGTTGTTTCGGCACTTTCAACACCAATCTTTCAACTAGGTACTTTCGTCTCCATCTCCATCGAAACCAATACGCATGGTTTCAAAGATTTGGTACGTAGAGAGTTGGACATAGGCGAAAGGTATGTAGTCTAAACAACGGGTTTCGAAGGGGTCAAAACCTTGCCTTGCTTTTAAAAGGAAATGTGTCTGCTTTGCTTTCGAGAAATGACTTAGATAGCTTTTGACTTGGTTAAATGGTTTTAAAGAATTGTTTCAAAAGAGGTTGCGCTTTTGTTTTATAAAGAAGCTTTCGATGGGGGTCAAAACCCCTAGCTGCCGCATCTCACCTTTCGAAACAATGCTTTCGAAAAGGTTTCTTTGTTTTAAAACTCAAGTCACTTCTCCAATGCTTATGAAGGAACCAATTTCAATACCATCTACATCTCCAATGCTTTCGAAAGAGTACTTTCGACTTAGTTATTTTATGGCGCATCGTGCTATTGAAAGCTAAACCCAAATGGTTTCGAAAGGAATAGTTTTAAATGTTTCAAAAGGTTGTTCCACATGTTTTACTTGAACCCAATTCTTTCGAAAGGTTTGTTTATGGAAAAGTATTTGAATGCTTTTGAAAGGTTTTAAATGAAGATTTTGAAGGGTTGGTTCCCCAATGTTTTCAAAAGGTTTAGAGTGGAAGATTTCCATAGGTTTCGAAAGGTATGTTTTGGCCTTTGGCCGAGGTTATAAAGTAAAGAAACTAACTTGTATTGAAAAGGGTACTTTCAATCGTTTCGAAAGGGCTATGTTTAAAGGTTTCAAATGTTTTCATAAATAATGTTTTGTGTAAAGTATATATAAAACATGGCAAAGTGATTTGAGTAAAGCACAGAGTAAATTTCCTTGTTTAATTATGATTTAAAGGGTTAAATCGATTTGAAAGGAATGTTTTCAAGGAAAATTTTAAGGGTAGATGGCCCTAAGTAAAATGACTCAGATATTAGAATACCAGGTAGAACTGGTATAGGATTGCGCCCTATATATTAGCTATTAGCCCTTAGCTAATTTAGTCCAAAATTCCAGTGTAGAGGGATTTGTCATAGGTAAGACTAAAATGATGTTACACACAGAATGGAATATACAGAGTAGGATAGGATATTGGTGAGCCGGCAAAACCATTATGATCAGTTGACTATGGGAGGAGTAAGTTATAGACAGACCATCTAGAAGAATATCTAACAGAAGTTAGACTATTTGTTTATTTTATCTGGTAGGCCCGAGTCAGCCAAAGGTTGGTAGTTAGCCAAACAAAACTATAGTGTTCGAATAGATAGTCCATTGATTAACTGATTTATATGCTTACATGATATTGATATTGTTTTAACCTGTTTGGTTGCAGGGTTATGATTTGCAAAAGATATGTTTTAAAATGGGTATTAGCGAGGGGAAACCCATTCCGCTAAGCGGCATGTCTCACTTAATATCGAATAGCCGAGATGTATTATATTTTTCATACCAAGCTTTATGTCTGACTCGAAGTTTGTGTTTTTCCCTTTAAACTCTTGGGTGCTCAAAATCAATTTGAGTAGGTTGGGATTTAAGGATTTACTGGCTTTAGTATGTGGATGAATAAAGCTTTAACAGATGAGCAGAAGGCTGATGCTAGCAATATTTAGAGTTATTTTGTTTTATTCCCGTTATGTTGTATTAAGTCCGATATGACTATTTATTACTCTGATCAACCAAGGGGGCATCTTTATATGCCGCTCTTGGTGTATTTATGTAATAGATATATTTCATCTGAATCTGGAAAACGTCTGGGATTATGTAACTTCGATATGAAATGTTGTTTTGAAATGTAATCAGAAAAGTGTTTTAATCTGTGATTATTTTATTTCATATTCAAGTGGTTCTAATATTGTGGATACCAATATCATTACCGTATTTAGTCACCGAAAGTTAGTATTATGGATGACTACAACATCTGTGGCGCTTAGCTTCGAGCCTCCAGATGGTGATGTTACAAAAATACCAAGTAATGTAATGGAAGTTCATAGTTTCCTTTAGTTAGCAGGATATTACAAAAAGTTCATTACTGAATTTGTGAAAGTTACTACACTTTTGACCCATCTAACTAGGAAGAATCCAGTCGTCTATGGGATGCACATTGTGAGGAATATTTCACTAAGATGAAGTAGTTGTTGACTAGTGCTTTGGTTTTTGTTATTCCTAAAGGAGGTAAATCATTTATCATGTACATGGATGTTGTGGGATGAGACTCAGTGCATTTCTTATCTAAGAACTAAAAATGGTTGCATATGCTAGTAAGCAACTAAAAACACATGAGAAGAGCTATCCAATTCACAGTTTGGAGTTAGTGACCACTATCTTTTCTTCGAAGACATGGAAGCATTAATTGTAAGGAAAGATGTTTGAGGTATTCACCATTCATAAATCTCTGATGTATTTATTCTCCCAAAAGGATCTCAATCTTAGGCAACAAAGATGGATGATATTCCTAAGTTCGTATGATTTTGGAATTTCTTATACTTTCAGAAAGGGAATGTTGTGCCAGATGCATTGAGTAGAAGGCATGCCATGTTGGGTTCACTGTTTGTTGAATGGAAGGCTTTGGATTTTTACCATAGAGTTCAAAATCCTGCCTTTCTATGATGAGTTGTCCAGTTTATTGGCAATTTGGAAATTAGATCCACACTTATCCATTGCATTGGTTCTAACCAAAGACTTGATGTGATCACAATATAGATTTAGGACCAAAATGAAAAGGGGATGAAGTCAAATCATATTGATCGATATTCCTTTGACGTGTGGCGTCGTAGGGATGGTAGATTGCATGTTTCCAAGATGGACGATTTGATTGATGAAGTGTTTAGAGAGTGCCATTGTTTAGGATGACTAATCATCTTGTCGACAATAATAGTATAATGATATAAAGCACACCTATTATTAGAGGCATATAAAAAGACATGTTTCGAGGCCCATAGAGAAGTGTGTGACTAGTCAATAAATCAAGTACAAACAAAAGAAGCATGGTGCTTTATTATTGCCCTTGGAATTTCCACATTAGAAATGGAGCATATTTCTATGGATTTCATAGATGTTTTGCAATGAAGATGAGAAGGAAATGAGAGCATATGTTTCGTTGTGGATCTATGTAGTTATAGCCCCGCAATATCCTAACTATTACGCGTAGTGCTCTCCAACCGCTATGTTATTTCAGTTTAGCGCTATTAAATAGTAGATCCACTTTTAGCCCAGCTATTTTCCACTACACCCGCTAAATCAAGGCTTTTTAGCACCCGCTTTAGCAAAAGAAACATACAAAGGTTGATTTGAGTGGTATTCTTTTAAATTAGTTCTAGAGATAATTTTAAGGCATAAGTGCTCAATATAAGTTAGAAATCTATTGAAGCACCAAATATAGTCTGCATAAATCATGATATTCTTTGGTTTTGTTATAAAAGATTAAAAAATATTTTTTTTCCTACACGAATGGTGTGATAAAAAGAATAAAATAACTTTAAATATTTGGTTTTATGTAATGAAGCTTTTTGCACTTCCACTCCTTTCTGCTGTATCCCCGCTATAAATTTTAACATCCATCCCCACAGCTATAGAACAGCTGAGTCCTTTAACTGCACAGTTATGGATCACTTGACAAAGAGTGCTCATTTATTCCTGTGAATGCTTCGAGAGCTATTCCACCTCTAGAAATGTTGTATGTATAAGATATGGTAAGGTTACATGGTGTAACCACTGGTATATTGAGATCCACTCTTTACGAGTAAGTCTTGGAAGAGGTTGCAACATGTGGGCATAGAATTGAACTTAAGTATGACCTATCAACCTTAAACAGATGGCCCAACTGAAAGAGTGAACCGTTTACTTGATGACTTATTGAGATTTTGAATTCTTATTTTGGAGAATCATTGGACGGACACTTGCCTCTTGTTAAGTTTGCATACAACAATAGCTTTCAAGCTAGCATTAGTATGGCACCATTTGAAGGTTTGGATGGAATGCCTTGTAAGTCGCCTACATGTTGATGGGAGATGACTAATAAGATAATAGTTTGATCGAACATGATCAATGAGACTTTAAAGAAAGTTGAGATGATTCGAAGAAGGATGAAAGCATCTCACAATCAACAAAATATTTTGCCGATAAGAGATGGATTGACGTTGAATTTGAAGTTGGTGGTTTAATCTTTGTGAAAATATCACGTTTGAATAAAGTTATGAGATTTTGATTTGGGAAATTTACTACTGTGGAACAGATTGAAAAACTTGCATATTGGGTTGATCTTCCCAGAAGGAGAGTACACCACTTATCCCACGTTTCACACTAGCGAATATGGATGGATGAGACAAGTGTAGTGTTTGAGCCAAATCAACTAGAAGAAGTGAATGTAAAACTAGAGGTTTCTATGCCTAAAGGACCTATTCGAATTAGAGAAAGTGGTGTGGAAAGACTTCAAAACAAAGTCACGAAGATTTTTCTGATCTAATGGTGTGAAGACTCTAAAAATAGCACTTGGGAGTTGGAGGAGAAGATAGGTGCTTCCAGTCCACAACTTTTTACTTATATGACTCCATTTACTCTAAGTATTTTGTTTCCATTTAGTTGATTAAAATCACATGCTAGTACAGAACTTGCTTTTTATTACTATAAATTATTTGTTACTTTTGGTTGTGTGATGCTAGGTATTTGTGGCTGGTGCATGCAACAGTTAATGTGATACATTGTTCCACTTTTGATGATTTTAGGGGTGAAATCCTTCTAGGGGAAGAACATAACAACTTGTGAATTTCGCTTATTGATATATTATAATTAATCGCTTAATGAAAGATTTAGCAAACTAATGACCTAAAAGAAGAATTTTTAAAGACGAATGAATTAGGACTCGAGGCTTACTCTATTGAGTTCATAATGTCATTTAAATATGAAAATATATAAATTTCATTAAAGTCAAATAAGATTACTAACATGGGAGAAAAAGAGAAATAGGGACAAATGGTCTTTTGGAAATAAGCCCTATCTATAATTTTTGAAATGAATCCATATATTCATCACCTTCCATTCATCTTCGTCTTTATTCATTTCTTACATAAGTTGATAGTTTTCTTAACTTTAAATCCATATAACTTCTTCATATCTCAATTAAAAGTTCCAAACTAAATTCTTAAATTCAAGTTGGAAGTTTTTATACAAATCCATACATCAGGTTTTTATTTTGGAGAAGGTAGAGACCAAATTTTAATTAAAGGAAGGCTTGGAAATGGGTTTCACTGAACTTGGAATTCTAAGGAATTTTGTGAATGTGATCTCTTCTCTAAGATATATGATCATTTGATAACTTAAACTCATGGTTTGATTCTAACATTGTTAGGGCTTAAGTAATGAACTTGATTAGGGATTTTAAAGAGAATCTTGTTGAATATATGTTTTAAAGTATAAACCATATAACTTGATGTGTTAGGACTTGGTAGAAATCTAATAGTATTTGATATGAATGTGTGGTTTGATCGTTGATTGAATTATTAGTAGTGATGTTAGGATTGTAGTCAATGATAGCTAAAGCTTTCACTGAATGATGGAATATGGATTTGGATTAGTTGATCGAGTAGTTAAACTCGTACAGCTTGTGAACTGTTTGAGTTCCTGGATGATTCTTCGAATTAACGATTAGTTGGTATTCGTCCTGTGGTGGATCATTGAAGATGTGAACTCGAGTGTAAGGTGTTGTAGGCAGATGCAAGGTAATAATTCCATAAAGCATGACATCGGGGCAAGGGAGGCTAAGATGATGGTCGGGCATAAGGGAGTGGTAGGATGAATTATCTTAGGGGATTTTACCCCCATCAAGTTCATATTGCCCCCTACAAATGAATAGTCGACTTATCAAGAGTCCATCAGTCGATTGATCGAGGATGATTGTGCTAGATTTTGAGGCTAAAAGAAATAGGCTAAAAATAGCCAATAAAAATTGATTGGCCAGGTTTAACAATCGACTGTTCAAGGAATCATTGAACTAGTAAACCTTAACCATTTGACTTTAAAATTATAGCCAAAATCGACTGCAGCGGGTTAGTCGATCGATCACGTTTGTTCAATCGACCAATTATATTTGTTTAGTTGACTGTCAACTGTAGAATGGGAAATTTAGGGTTTTCACTGAGATATTTGAGCAATATTCGGGGAATGGTATTTTCTTATAATAAGTTGGATCAAGACGCGGTTTGGACTAGAGTTCATTATTTTCTTAAAAAATAATCCAAATTTGGTAGGTTTTCAAGTACGTTGATTTGCAGCCTATATGGGACCTATTGATACATATTCCAAAACCATAAAATTTAAGATAGATTGGGAGGGTGTATAGGGGATGTTAGATAATAGCGAGGTCATAGTTGATGATTGGGGATGTGCTTTTATTTGTATGAAAAAAATAGGTTTGTCTGATGGTTTTGAGATGTGATGACTATGATATTTTGATATAAGATTTCATATGACACCACACATATGGAATAAGTCCATGTGGATTGGATTCGGACTTGGGGTTAGATATTAGTAAACCATTTTAAGCATGACCAATTAAGTGTCAGGCATGCATCTTCAGGTGGATAGATATTGTTGATAGAATACAATCTATCTTGGTGGTGCAACCAATAAAATCAGGCTACGTTGTAACAAGGGTTATAGCACTAGAGTTACTTGTCATTTTGTTCTCATGATAAACGAATGAAAGTGGTTAAGCAGGTGATACCTGTTAATCCCAAAAGTGGCACAACACCCAAATTTGACCTGTTGTAGGATTAGATCTAGTAAAAATAGTAAAAGATGCATAAAAGTATAGAAAGATAAGATTTTTATAGTGGTTCAGCAATCTCTGGCCTGTGTCCACTTTATAGTTTTATTGAGTATGGGTTTGATAGAGATTTAGAGTCACTAGTACAAGGGATTGAAAGGTTCCTAGGCTTGGAACTACCAATAGTATCTGCCTATGTGACTATTTGAAGGAGAGATGGGAGATGAAGAAGAACTGGAGTCTTAGATCCTTCTTTAATTGTAATAGGGTTGACATTTATAGATAAATCTCTTTGTAGATCCAAGGGCTTGCATAAGTCAATGTCCAAAAGGAAGCCAAGAGGCCTACAAGAAAGTAGATGGTCCTATGATCAAAAGAGACCACTCGGTACGAAGAGGTTCCTCTCAGTACTGAGCATTTCTTTAGTGATAACTTAACTTTTCCACTTGCTCTGCTCTACTATCTCCAATTCAATGTATTCCAAACTCTATTTCATGAATATCAAGTTCTTTCCGGTAATCTACTTGATATTTCTTATCTTGTTCTAATTGCTTTTCTTTCTTTTCATCATTCCTTGAAGTTCCCTATCTAATCTCTGAGAAAAGCACTTGATGACAACTGATTGAAGTAGTGCATGAAGTACATGGGATTGTAGAAGGCATAGGTGGAAAGAGAAACCCATTGATACCGAAAGTTTTGTCTTGATACAAAGTGGTTTACTTGGCTCGAATTCTAGTGAATCCTTTTTAATTTCCATTCTTTACTTCTTCTGACTGTATTTCCAAGTTCTCGAGTCGTTTCATCTTTGTTGTGGACTTCTACTTCTGGTTGAAATCTCCTTTTTTTAAAACCCAGTTAACACTTTCCCTAGAGTATGCTTTTGTCGAGAACAAAATATGCTCTAGATCAAGACAAGTTTCGACTCGCTATCTCATGATTCTAGTTGATCGTTCAGGTATTGCTTCGAAGTGTTGTTTTCATCTTGTTGACATTTCTTTAACTACTATGCAAACATAGAATTCCACCCTTTGTGCTAAGGACAAAATCTATGCTTTGGAGATCGTTCCATGCCTTAGTCAATCATGCTCATCCTCTTGCCAAGCATTTTGCAAATTTCTAAGTCGAAAATTCCTCTCGATACCGAGTACTTTCTCTTGGTATCAAGAGCTTTCATTCCTCCCAAAAGCTATAAATTAAACATTTAGAAAAAAAATTACACTTCGCATTTACTCTTGTCTTTGCCTTAAGCTCACGATTCCTTTGATTCCACTCGTGGTTGATCTTCCACCACTTTCATGTACATGCCGCCGTCGTCTCCTGCTCGTAGATCTGACCAACTTCCACTGTCGTCGCTTTCTATAATGTTGTCGTGCATCAAGTTGGTACCAAGTGCTTTCGGCCCTAATTTCCTTTCAAGCATTTGCCACCGGCTCCACCTACTTTTCCATCACAAGCTTTTGATTATCTAAGGTGGCATGGTTTGATTGACACGGTGATGGTGACGGTGGCAATGGCCATGGTTGCTATGGATGGGAGTTGGTCTAAGTTATGGTTCAGGTTTGATCTAGGGTGAATTTGAATTTAGCCTAGTTCAAGCTCATGCCATTCTGGAGATAAGTCCGGCATTCCATCTTTGACTGATTCCTATCAAGGCATAGCCAATTATGCACCATCGTCCGAATTCCAATAGGATGGTTCAATTCAAGAATGGTCATAATGGGCGATTACATCGCCATACTTTTTCTATTGCGGCGCTTCTCATGTTATTGTAAATCAAAAGCTTCCACGTCCCCCCATATAACGATTTCGTTATGCGAAGTGATGCATTTTTACCATGAATGGGTTATCTATATAATATTCATCGTACGGAACACGGGACTCGCACTACCGTCAACGATCAGAATCTGATTGGCCAACATACGTTGACATCATTTGGATTCTAGTCAAGTTTTTTATTTAAAATTGTGACGACCCGCCCTTCTACTACCAGAAATACGTATCATCATTAAGAAAGAAAGAGGTAGAAATAGAAAAGGAAGAGAAAGAAAGAACAACAATCACGGAATCTCAGAGCGGAATGGAATAAAATATAATACATCACATAACGATTACATAGTTGTTTATATCAGAGTTATACAATATTATACACTTGACAATTTTTTTATATACATCTGTCACTACATATATCTCAAAATACAACATACCCTAACTAACACGGCGGAACTAGATAGATATCTACATACGTCTGGGCTCCTGCTCCAAGCTCCTCCAGAACTCAACAATCCAAGAACCTATCACTTGGCTACTCGTAAAAATTTGAGTACCCAAGAGTTTATGAAAACACAAAATATAAAATCCGGGTCAGACATGGGTCTGGTATGAGTAAACGATTTAAGGTTGTTTAACTTGAAAAACATTTTGAAAAAGAAAGGTATCACGTAAGACTCCACACACATAAATACGGGTAAGTTTTTACCTTACGCTAACCAAAACATTTCATAGGAAATTCTGTGATATTATAATAGTGTCTAGGGTTTTCAAGTAAATAGAAAATAGCCGAAATTGTTACATTATTAAATTCCAGCTACTAGCCACAAAAGTGGGTAATACAAATCAAAACCGTGGGCACTTATTGGAAAATGGATTCCATACAATGGCAGGGCTACTGGGGTACCGCCCGTCACAGTACGGGGCCTAGATCACCGTATCGAGGAGTATGCCCGCACCCCTGCAACACAAGGCCGGAACCATTCCTTACTGAACAGTCCCGAACAAGATAACCCGCAGTTGGCGCGACCAACCGCTCACTAAGCCGAATAAAAAGGGACATCTAGACAGAGGAAATATCCTGTCCTTCTTGGGCATGACCCACCTAGCCTTGCTGCATCTCCTCTGTTTTAGCCATTCTCGGTTGATGAGGCTTAAGGCTACGATTACCTTTAGAGAACAAATTTCTTAGAATGCTCATCGCCCGCCTGACGATGTGCTGAAAGCATTCAATCCATACAAGTTCGTTCCGGGTTCGAACGAAACCGAAGGCATTATCTCGTTACACTCATTTTGAAATCACCCTCAGAGTTAACGACGACAACCCTTGCATTCTGAATCTTCACCTTCACATCAGATTCACGAGCTAACGTTAATTTGGATCGATGTGGTTTTCGGATGTCCAAATATGGAAACCCGATCCCGGTCTCATCAAAATCCAAAACGTGTCTTTTAAGGCCAAGTTGTTTTAGAGTTTAAAACAATTCAATTATCATATAAACACAGATAGATAATTCACAATATCACAATAGATAATCAACATTACCATCATAAACAGATAATCAATATTATCATCACAACAGATAATCCATATTATCATTATACTTAAATCAAAGCATACATTTCATACAGCATCATTTATATCATATTTGAGATTTCAAACCATTCAAGGTAAACAATATCATCCATCCATACATAAGCAATCATATCAGCTATAATTAATTTAAAATGAATTAAATTAATTACTTGCATCCCCAATTAATTTAAAGTTAATTAAATTAATTACTTCACCATTATAAATCTTGTTTATATAATTATTAATCAATTATCAATCAATTAATAAATTCATTTCACTTAATCACACTTGATTAATTAACATTTATTTGTATTCAAGTAATCATCCTTCAACTATTTTCACAAATTAATTATCTTATCCAAATATAGAAATTACCCTTATATTACAAACATTACATTACTTCTTAAGTACACTAATTAATTATTCTTTAATCTTTTAATATTAATTACCTTTATCAATGATTACTAATTACATTTAAAATTCATTATCCTGTATTAAATTAATTACCTTAAGTAATTAATCTTCAATTAAACTATATTTATTAATCACCCCTGATTAATACTATTCAGTAATCAACCACCTTTAATTACTCTTATCACATTACTTAATTACTCCTCAACTGATTCCCTTTAATCAATCCTTTGATTAATTGCACAAAGTAATTATACTCAAATTACTTTCACTATTAAATCATCCTCAGTCAATTGCTTCCGGTCAATATCATTAATTACTTCTCCAAGTAATTATACTTATCACATCATCAAATAATTATTTAATTAATTCACTCAAATAATTCATCTTAACTTCAGTAATTACAATAAGTAATTAATTCCCTAATTACTTAATTATTTATTTATTTTATTTCATGTTATTTAGTTTATTACTTCCTAATCAATTTATTTACCTTTATTAACTTAATTAACTATTCTTTAATCATTAATTAATGATCTTAATAAAACTTAATTATCCATTTATTTATTTACTAACTACTTAGTTTATCACTTTATTAATTCTTAATTAAACAATTAACCATTTATCATTAATTTACTTAAGTAGTTAATTATACTTTATTAATTACTTAATCATCAGTTGATCCATCACCAATTATAATTAAAAGTGATTATTTTTATTAACTATCTGAAATCATCAATTAATATTAATTATTCGACATCATTAACATTTTAAAAATAAAAACCTTCATTAAATTTGGAAATCAATTATGTTTGCTAATTCCACTTAATTAAAATAATTACTGGATTAAAATAATAATTTTAACGTTTTAAAACTTCGTTAAGTATTACACAAAAATCAATATAACTTGAATCAAAATCTTATTTATAGCTCGTTAAACAATCATTATGTTCACAATGCTACAATTTTGAGGAAATCAAATTTATTTATCTGCTGTATGAAAATGCACTGTTACAGCTTGAAGGAACTCGAGCCCTTACCTGCAAAACTCGCATGCAACTCCGAGTAAAACTCGCTGATTTCCGAGCCTTCCTCCCTATACTCAAACTTCTTCTTCTCTTTTTTTTTAGTTCCTGTAGTTTAAATTGAAACATAGGCCAAAAAAACAGCAACAGGAGACCTCGCGCGAAACTCAGTAAAACTCGAAGCTCCCCTCCTATTTACTCGAGCACGAACCGAGCGACTCCACAGACACAACGCCGCCTCCCTCCTCCATGCTGTGCACGTGCACGGCATCACCAAAAACCTCCGGCAAACCCTCACCTCACCGACAAGTCACAAATCCCACGAACAAAAAAAAAACAAACCCGAATTTCGCTTCAATCCATCGAAACGAAAATAAGCTTACTGATCGAACTTTGTAGCTCAACCGATAAAACAAATCGACCTCGTCACCGCCGCCGTGACCACCGGAAGCCCTCATCTTTTGGCCGCACCTCGGCAACACGCCCCTCTCCCATTCCCTGAAGTTTCGAACAACTCGATCACGAATGGATGGCGAACTTGTCGCATTTACAGGCATGTCAAAATTTTGAGCAAAAACCCTAAATTGATCTCAATCCCTTAATTCACTTAATATAAAAATTATCTGATAATTTTTACGTGATCCTCAATGTTTATACTTGCTTAAATACAAATTTGAACATGTATTATTGAATCAATAATCGGTAATTGATAGAAATGCCCCTTTTTATAAACCATGAACTGCTTCTTAAATTTTACACTAAAAATTTCCATTTCTGTTTTAAAAATCCTATTTCGCATTGAAGTTCCAAGTTATCAACTTGAATTTATATTTTATAAGAGATGAATTTATCAACATAATGTTTGTTGCCTGTAAAAGTTTAGTTTACTGAGCATAACTTCTTAACATGTTTTAAAACAAATTTAAATCCCTGATCGAAATTCGAGCATATTATTTTGTGGGAAATTTAAGGCCTTTCTATGATCAAATGAAAATAATACAAGATTAAATAGTTTTCAACCCTGTAATCACTTAGCAGAGATGAACAACATATCATCTAAGGACAGTCTACATATAAGCACAAATTTATACCAAGAGCAAACACGTACATCACCATGAAATCCACAAATCATCTTACTGTTAAAACTAAACTAAAGCTTGAATGTTTATGTTTACTCACCAGAAAACAAATACTGTTGAATAGAGCATACTTGACATCTGCAATCCCATCTGTTCTTGTTTGAGTTAGATTCATTTGAGTTGGAATTCAATTTGGTTTCACTTCTTTTTTTATTTTATTTTATGAGTTGCAGAATGGACTGGAAAATAAAAGTTGGTCTCTCATATATATAAAAGACAATAGGTGTGTGAAGGAAGGCGGTAACTAGACAGGTTATTTCTTATTTTGGTTTTATCAGGCAAGATTTTTTCTTATGGGGCTGATATGATACAACATTAAATGCGAATGTACTTATTGTTCACACTTAATCTTATTAGTACATAAAATTTTCATTACTTGCTTACCAAAATCATTTGCAGGTTACATATATATCCAAGCCTGTTATATTTTTTTTATATACTTAACTCACTGCTATTCAATTATGTTGATCAGATTTCATTACTGTAAAATAAAGATTTGCATATTATAAATAAACACAAAGATGTGCTCGAACGGAAGAGCATTAATTTTTGTGTTGCTTAATCTGTTTACATAATTATGTTGTACTGTGAAGACATGGTATGCATTTGTATGAGCTATGTACTTCAGCAAGTAGCTTGCATAGGAAGACAAGTTATTTTAATGCTTGTATTTCAATCTACCTGAGTTTGTCAGGTTTCTTCATGTTTACAGATACTTGTGAATGAGGATTATTTCCATTGCAACATTTGTTTTATTATTTTATGTGACGACCCGACTTTCCACTCCCGGAAAATCGCATCATCTTTAAGAAAGAAAGGGATAGAAAAGAGAAAAGATAGAGAAGAAGAAGAAACAACACATCAGAATCTAAACAGTGGAACGAATAAATTATATTAATCACATAATACTTTACATAGTATCATATACATCAGAGTTACACAGCTAAAACAACACATACTAGACAGTTATAAACACCTGTCTAGTTATACAACTCAATACAACAACTCAGATAACACACAGCGGAATACTGTATAGCTATACGCAGAAGCCTCCTGCTCCATTGCTCCTTCAGAATTCGTCAAGCCAACTTAATTCCTAACCTGAATTCCCTTGACTACTCATAAAAATTTGAGTACCCAAGATTTTATGAAAAACAAAAATAAACTCCGGGTCAGACATGGGTCTGGTGTGAGTAAACGGTTAAAGTTGCTTAACTTTAAAAATCTTTTGAAAGAAAAGGTATCACGTAAGACTTCCCACACATAAACATGGAAAAGTTTTTACCTTACGCTAACCAAAACATTTGATAGGAAATTCTGTGATATTATAATAGTGTCTAGGGTTTTCAAATAAATATGAAATAGCCGAAATTGTTACATTTATTAAATTCCAGCTACTAGCCACAAAAGTGGGTAATACAATCAAAACCGTTGGCACTTATTGGATTTTGGATTCCATACAATGGCAGGGCTACTGGGGTACTGCCCGTCACAGTACGTGGCCTAGATCACCGTACCGAGGATTACTCCCAATCCCCTGCAACACAAAGCCGGACCCGTTCCTTACTGAACAGTTCCAATTAAGACAACCCCGACGGTTGTAGCTATTCAACCGTCCACACAGCCGAAATAAAGGGACCTCTAGACAGGGGTAAATCTTACTCTCCAGTGGGTGCGACCCACGAAGCCTTGCTGCACCTCCCATGTTTTAGCCATTCCCGGTTGATGAGGCTTGAGGTTACGATTACCTTTATAGGACACATCACTTAGAATGCTCATCGTCCACCTGACGATGTGCTGAAAGCATTCAATCCATACAAGTTCGTTCCGGGTTCGAACGAAACCGAAGGCATTATCTCGTTACACTCATTTTGGAATCACCCTCAGAGTTAACGATAATAACCCTTGCACTCTAAATCACCATCTCGAATCTATAAGGTCTATTCCGTCGACTCATTACGAAATCACCCACAGAGTTATACTGAGGTATAGCCCTTACACCTCGAGTCTTCACTTGCTCCACTTGGATTCACGACCTAACGTTATTTGGAATCGAGGTGGTTTTCGGATATCCAAATATGGAAATCCGATCCCGGTCTCATCGCAATCCAAAGCGTGTCTTTTAAGTTCCAAGTTGTTTTAAAGGTTTTAAAACAATTAAATTCAACTATCTATATATACACAGAATAGATAATTCACAGGCCACAATTGATAATCAACATTATCAAATAACAGGTAATTCCTATAATCCATATCATAATAGATAATCCATATATCAATATTCCAATTGATAATCACAATTCAACCAAGCATTCATATCACACAACCATACTTATCTCATTACTGAGATCACACAGCATTCAAGACAATCAATATCATTCAATCATTCATAAGCAATGATTAACTCAAACCATAACATAATTAATTTAAAATGAATTAAATTAATTATCTCTAATTAATTTAAAGTGAATTAAATTAATTACCTAATCACTTAATTAATTTAAAATTAATTAAATTAATTACCTTCATCAAAATAAATCTTGCTTAAATTAACATTACTTAAATCAATTAGTTAATCCTAATCAACCTTGATTAATTAACTCTTAATCAAATAATTAATCCTTAGTTATTCTTATTAATCATATTAATTAATGAACCTTAATAAATTACTTTTATTAATTAATTAACTATAATTAATTACATTATTCTTTAATTAATTAACTTAATTAAATATAAATAGTAATTAATTATTCTTAATTACTTCTCAATTATTTCTAATTACTTTAATAAATTCTTTGATTTACTACACCAAGTAATAAACCTTTAATTACCTTAACAAGTAATTATTCAAAAATTATTTCCAAATCAATAATTTATCTAACTCAATTACCTCTGTAATTAATCAATTACTTATCTTAAGTAATTAACCTTATCAAAACTTATTGAGTAATTATACTTAATCATTTATCAAGTGACAATGCTTAATTAATTAACAAATTAATTAATTTACTTGATCAAACTCATCTCATAAACAAAATTGAGTAGTTCATTCCTTAATTACTCATTAACCCAAATTAATCTTTAATTAATAGATTAATTATCTCCAATTATTAATTAATAAACCTTAATTATTAATCAATCCTTCAATACAAAGTAATTAATCATTAATTACTTTTATAATTAATTAATTAAACTTAATTAACTAATTAATCAACTCTTAATCATTAATTAATAAACTTAATTATTAATTAACAATCTTAATTACGAATTAATTAATCCATAAATATAATTAATTAATCCTTAATTAAAATTAATTAACCTTAAATAAAAATAGTTAATTAATTCTTAATTAACTAGCATTATCCTTTAATTATTAATTAAGAAACCCATTTAATATTTAATAAAACCTTTATTAATTAATTACTATTTTCATTAACTCTTAATTACTTAATTAATAAGTAATTATAATTTAATTAACATTAGACATTAATTAAATCATCAACTTAATTAATAGATAATTAAATAATTAATTATACTTAATTAATTACCTAATTAACCCCTTTTTAAAATAATAATTAAATAAATAAATTAACTTAAGGTTTCTTATTTAACTATCTAATTACAAATTATAAATATTTAATTATTTCCAAAATAAGTTTGAAAACAACATTAGCTAAAACATTTAAACAAATCATATAAATTTCATTTATAAAACAATTAAATTTCAAAAACAAGAATTTTACTTTAATTTAAACAATTTAAAGTTTAAAACTTATTCATTTAAATTTGAAAATTTTGTTAACACTTAGTTTGGGTTCACCTCTTATTTACTGGAAACTAGGGAAACAAAGCACATGGATTTTGATCTTTAAAATCTGTTTAAAATAAAACTTAAAAAAAATAAAACTGTTTTAATTTAAAATGTTAAAACTGTTAAAATTAAATAGTTTAACACTGTACAAAAATTTCCCAGATCAACACGGGTATAGCCCCGAGCCACATCCAAAAATGCGCGAGTTTCCCCCCGAGTCTTCTTCCCTCCTTCCCGAGCTAACTCCAGAAACACTAACCAAAACCAAAACCCAAAATACCTGACACCATCCACCTCTCGTGCAACCTGCACCGACGCCGGACCTCCTCTGGCCAACGGCGAACCCACCCACACGTCACCCAAACGCACTACATTCATCTACGACCCGCAGCACCACCATTCAGGCCTCAAATCAAAATTAAGCACATCAGGTTGAACTGAACCCAGAACCCACAACCAGAAAACCCCAAATTCTCACAACTCCGATCAACTACACAGGCCACAACTCCGGCCATGGTCAATCGACCCACCAAGCTTCCCTCACTTCAATTTTCATTTAACTCGATGCAAAAATGAGGTTGCAGTGATCAATTTTCCAGACAGCTTCTAAACTAGGTTTAAATCAAATTCCTATCAAAATCAATTTCCACAATGATTTAAAAATCCTTCTGCTATTTTCCCTATACTCTCTGATGAATCACCTAACTCCTTGAAGAATCTCAAGTATTCAAGTTACAAAGATCATAAGTTACAGACCAAAACCCAATTTGCAGTAAAAACCCAAATTCATGCTTAAAACAGTTTTAAAAATTTTGAATTCCTTTTCAAAATTCATAATTACCAATGATACTTTGATTTATGAAATTGTTTTAGTCAAATTAAATACTTGTTTCCAACATTGCAGATAAATTGTTTACTGCATTTTTTTTTCTTCAGATAACTTTAAATTTTCAGAACTTAGTCTTATTTTTAGTCCTAAAATTTAAACTTAAACTACTTATTCTGTTTTAAATCTATGTTCTAATAGTTTCCTAAACAAAATAGCTTGAAGTTTTGATATGAACTTAATTCTTTAGTAACAAAACAGAGATGATCAAAGCAACAAACATGCACAGTTTATAATCAACCTATTAACATTATATCTAAACAGGAGCAAACCTATATGTACACAAATATCATCATAAACTCATAGCAATCAGTTACTTAACTAATTAAATTTTAGTAAAAATGTTTACTCACATTATTTATGAAGTGCAGAGCCTCATGAAGAAGAGCAGGAAATTGCAAAAGAATTGAACTTGAAACTTCAAAAGACTTGATCCTGAAGCTTTTAAAAACTGGAGTTTGAAACATGCATGCACTTGAAACATTGAGGCAGACCTGAATTGGAGGCTTGCATCAGATTCTTGAAATCATGATGCAGAATTGTTTTTGAGGATTGACCAGGTTTATGTTTTCTTTTGAATTGAACAAGCTTTGAGTTGAGGAGTGCTTCAGGTTTTAAAAACTTGAGGATTGTTTTCAGGCTTGTGAGATTACAGATATTGGTTTGAGGAAATTAAATGCAGATTTTGATTTAAGAAAAACTGCAGGCTTTTGTTTTACTGAATGTGTTTGAGTTTGAAGGATTTCAGATATTTGATTTGTTTTGAGAAAAACTGCATTGCTACAGGTTGCACATAAACATTGTTGCAGGCTTGCAAGTGTTTTCCAGGATTTGAGAACAGAATGGTTTGAGGATTTTCTGGTTTTAGATTTGAATTTTGAGGATTTTTGAAGAGTGAGAGATTTGCAGGGAAAAGTTTCTGGTTTCTCTTTTAGACATGAACACAAAATTTGAAAGAAAAAAAAAATGAAGGGAAAGAATGTTTATAAATGTTAATTTCAGATTTTAATAAAAATAAAAGAAAATTAAAATAATGTGACACTTGTCTCTATTTACACAAATGGTTTGACACTTGTTATCAAGATGTTTTAGAATTTAAACATTTGTCACTATTAAGTTTATTTTTTAATTATAAAGAAATTTAAAAGCTTTTAAAATTATCTTCCTAATTACAAATGTGTTTTAAAAGTAAACATGTTTTCTTCATTTAAAAGTACTTTTCTAATTAAATTTCAAGTAAACAAATACATTTATACATTTATAAATGTATGCTAGTTTATAAATACAATCTTTTAAAAAGAAATGCAACTAAATAAAATTATACATCATTTCAACCTTACTTTAAAATGTGATTTCAAAAGCCTTTCATTTATTTTATTAAACATATACAAATCAAATTTATATAGAACAAATCTTATTTTAAATTAAAAACATTATCTATGTATTTAAAACCAAACCATGTTATTATTTATATTTTAAGATGCATGTATATCTTTGAATTCAAATTTTATATTCATTTCAAAGTCCAATTTAAAAACCAAAACTAAAATAAATTTAAATAAATATAAACAACTATTTTAAAATAAGCTTATTATTATTTTCAAATAATATATCCTATTTTAAAATCAATTTAAAATACACAGATTTAAATACATTTTAAACATACTTATAAATTTTGAAAACAATGTACCAATTTAGAATTTATTTACACAAATAAAATAATTAATCTTAATATAACAATAATTAAAATATTACTTGATTAATTATACTTGAAAATAACAATTTCTCAATTCAAATAATTTAAATTAAGAGATTATCAGCATTTTAAATTCCTGGAAATTCCGGGATATTACAATCCTCCCCCCTTAACAGAATTTCGTCCTCGAAATTTAAAACAAAGATAATCCAAAGTTCTATTTTATTTCAACCAATTCAAATATTCATAACAGCCATACACTATCAATCAAACAAACAATTTCATCCCAAACAACCAATTCAAACAAACAATTAACACTAGCTATCTGGACACAGATCCGGATAAACTTCCTAAAATTATCTCGAGTTTCCCAAGTATAGACACAGGGATACTCGCTCTACTAAACCCAAACTAGCTATACTGCTAAGCTACTGAGTCTTTCTCAGCTAGATCTATAATCTACACGATAAAGCAGACCACAGACAAGTCTGATCAACAACTAAAACCTCCACAGAACTAGTGGTCTCAAAACCAGTGATGACCAAACACGTACTCCCTCAGAGACACGTGAAATAATTTGAATTTCAGTCTTCCAAACTGACAATTCAACTCTTCAATCCAAAACACTGATCCTACAAAACTCAGAAGAATCCAATACTTCGGAGCTCACTTCAAAATTTCACCAAATCTTATTGCTTCCTTTACCGGAGAAAATCTCAACCACATCGAAGTCTCCAACTTTGAATTCCAAACTCTTCCGTTACTTAACCTCGAAACTTACCGGATGATCCGGGCTGTCTATAAATCCTTCCCGATCAGCTTAACCTTCACTGATACTTCTACAACAAACTGGATCGATTCACAAACTGATCCTTACAAGATCAATCCAAAATCAAAACCAAACTCTACTATTAATAGAAGAAAACAACTTCTCCCATCTGGAAAAGACAGAAAAGAATCACTCGCCAGCTTGCCTCAGATTCTGAAAAATAAATTCAGTAGAGACTCTCTAATCCAAAACACCGCAACTTCCAGTTGCTTTTACTCTAGAACAACAGCCACCATGCTTCCGCTGCACAACTCTGATCTGGAGTAGATGAAAATGCCGTCGAATGAACACAGGCACAAACTAAACATCACGTCTTGGAAATAAGATTCAACAGGAGTTCCAAGAGATACAGAGATGCTACACCAAACAATCATCCTAGGAAACAACCTTCTATCCAGCTGAATCACCGTATCACTCCTAACATCAAGTCGATTCAGAACTCAAACTCCAATGCGGAAAATCTCTAACTCTCTTGAAAATATATCCAGAAAAATCTTCAGCAACTTCTTAACTTCTACATCCTCTAGAAATGCCACAAATCCAAGCAAAAGACTATCTAAGATAATCACCAAACCATCGCAGGTCACTTTTGCGATCAAACCAATCCAATATCCAAGATATTGTTCTCCCTATTAATCCGAACAGTTTATCCTTGACCAATTTATCCATCGAAGAAATAGATCCTCGCTGCTGCTTCTGAACTCCATTCCAGAAAAACTGCTAACCAAAAAGATTTTCCTGTTGAAACACAGAACATTCCCGAGCTGTACTGCTAACACAGATGCCCAAGATTTCTTATCCAAAGCTCTTGGAGAAACTCGGACTTCCAACAAAACACATACATCCTGCAGAACTCGGCTACAACTCCAAAGCAAACATACTTCCTTAAACTTGCCCCGAAAGAAAACATCTCCGGAGACTTCCATAGTCACTTCATCTCATCACGCAGCTACTACTTCCTGAGGTATCAAAATACCATCACTTACTTCAGCCCAACCGACAGATCCAAATTCTCAAAAATCCGCTCACACGAGCGCAATCAAACTCACATTTCAAAGATGATCTCCGAACCTTAACAGGTTTCCTTCAGAGATAAAATGAAATCTTACACCAAACTACAAAGATTACTCAAGATGGTATTAGGTCTACAGTCTCGACAAATACACTTCCAACCTCAAACATTCCAACTCCAACCAATGGTAGTCGTGTTACACACACTACTACCCCATCTACCTTTATAACTTATATTGGAAAACCCGAACAGGTAAGCCAATAGATAGGTAGAAATATATATATATATATATATATATATATATATATATATAGTTATATAAAAATTACAAGTACGCTCTCTCAAGAAAGACACCTCTACAGAGCCTAGGTATTCACTCAACCTCACGCTCTGATACCAACTGTGACGACCCGACTTTCCACTCCCGGAAAATCGCATCATCTTTAAGAAAGAAAGGGATAGAAAAGAGAAAAGATAGAGAAGAAGAAGAAGAAACAACACATCAGAATCTAAACAGCGGAACGAATAAATTATATTAATCACATAATACTTTACGTAGTATAATATACATCAGAGTTACACAGCTAAAACAACACATACTAGACAGTTATAAACATCTGTCTAGTTATACAACTCAATACAACAACTCAGATAACACACAGCGGAATACTCTATAGCTATACGCAGAAGCCTCCTGCTCCATTGCTCCTTCAGAATTCGTCAAGCCAACTTAATTCCTAACCTGAATTCCCATGACTACTCATAAAAATTTGAGTACCCAAGAGTTTATGAAAAACAAAAATAAACTCCGGGTCAGACATGGGTCTGGTGTGAGTAAACGGTTAAAGTTGCTTAACTTTAAAAACCTTTTGAAAGAAAAGGTATCACGTAAGACTTCCCATACATAAACATGGAAAAGTTTTTACCTTACGCTAACCAAAACAATTGATAGGAAATTCTATGATATTATAATAGTGTCTAGGGTTTTCAAATAAATATGAAATAGCCGAAATTGTTACATTTATTAAATTCCAGCTACTAGCCACAAAAGTGGGTAATACAATCAAAACCGTTGGCACTTATTGGATTTTGGATTCCATACAATGGCAGGGCTACTGGGGTACCGCCCGTCACAGTACGTGGCCTAGATCACCGTACCGAGGATTACTCCCAATCCCCTACAACACAAAGCCGGACCCGTTCCTTACTGAATAGTTCCAAATAAGACAACCCCGACGGTTGTAGCTATTCAACCGTCCACACAGCCGAAATAAAGGGACCTCTAGACAGGGGTAAATCTTACTCTCTAGTGGGTGCGACCCACGAAGCCTTGCTGCACCTCCCCTGTTTTAGCCATTCCCGGTTGATGAGGCTTGAGGTTACGATTACCTTTATAGGACACATCACTTAGAATGCTCATCGTCCACCTGACGATATGCTGAAAGCATTCAATCCATACAAGTTCGTTCCAGGTTCGAACGAAACCAAAGGCATTATCTCGTTACACTCATTTTGGAATCACCCTCAGAGTTAACGACAATAACCCTTGCACTCTAAATCACCATCTCGAATCTATAAGGTCTATTCCGTCAACTCATTACGGAATCACCCACAGAGTCATACTGACGTATAGCCCTTACACCTCGAGTCTTCACTTGCTCCACTTGGATTCACGACCTAACGTTATTTGGAATCGATGTGGTTTTCGGATATCCAAATATGGAAACCCGATCCCGGTCTCATCGCAATCCAAAGCGTGTCTTTTAAGGTCCAAGTTGTTTTAAAGGTTTTAAAACAATTAAATTCAACTATCTATATATACACAGAATAGATAATTCACAGGCCACAATTGATAATCAACATTATCAAATAACAGGTAATTCCTATAATCCATATATCAATATTCCAATTGATAATCACAATTCAACCAAGCATTCATATCACACAACCATACTTATCTCATTACTGAGATCAAACAGCATTCAAGACAATCAATGTCATTCAATCATTCATAAGCAATGATTAACTCAAACCATAACATAATTAATTTAAAATGAATTAAATTAATTATCTCTAATTAATTTAAAGTGAATTAAATTAATTACCTAATCACTTAATTAATTTAAAATTAATTAAATTAATTACCTTCATCAAAATAAATCTTGCTTAAATTAACATTAGTTAAATCAATTAGTTAATCCTAATCAACCTTGATTAATTAACTCTTAATCAAATAATTAATACTTAATTATTCTTATTAATCATATTAATTAATGAACCTTAATAAATTACTTTTATTAATTAATTACATTATTCTTTAATTAATTAACTTAATTAAATATAAATAGTAATTAATTATTCTTAATTACTTCTCAATTATTTCTAATTACTTTAATAAATTCTTTGATTTACTACACCAAGTAATAAACCTTTAATTACTTTAACAAGTAATTATTCAAAAATTATTTCCAAATCAATAATTTATCTAACTCAATTACCTCTGTAATTAATCAGTTACTTATCTTAAGTAATTAACCTTATCAAAACTTATTAAGTAATTATACTTAATCATTTATCAAGTGACTATGCTTAATTAATTAACAAATTAATTAATTTACTTAATCAAACTCATCTCATAAACAAAATTGAGTAGTTCATTCCTTAATTACTCATTAACCCAAATTAATCTTTAATTAATAGATTAATTATCTCTAATTAATAATTAATAAACCTTAATTATTAATCAATCCTTTAATACAAAGTAATTAGTCATTAATAACTTTTATAATTAATTAATTAATTAAACTTAATTAACTAATTAATCAACTCTTAATCATTAATTAATAAACTTAATTATTAATTAACAATCTTAATTACGAATTAATTAATCCATAAATATAATTAATTAATCCTTAATTAAAATTAATTAACCTTAAATAAAAATAGTTAATTAATTCTTAATTAACTAGCATTATCCTTTAATTATTAATTAAGAAACCCATTTAATGTTTAATAAAACCTTTATTAATTAATTACTATTTTCATTAACTCTTAATTACTTAATTAATAAGTAATTATAATTTAATTAACATTAGACATTAATTAAATCATCAACTTAATTAATAGTTAATTAAATAATTAATTATACTTAATTAATTACTTAATTAACCCCTTTTTAAAATAATAATTAAATAAATAAATTAACTTAAGGTTTCTTATTTAACTATCTAATTACAAATTATAAATATTTAATTATTTCCAAAATAAGTTTGAAAACAACATTAGCTAAAACATTTAAACAAATCATATAAATTTCATTTATAAAACAATTAAATTTCAAAAACAAGAATTTTACTTTAATTTAAACAATTTAAAGTTTAAAACTTATTCATTTAAATTTGAAATTTTTGTTAACACTTAGTTTGGGTTCACCTCTTATTTACTGGAAACTAGGGAAACAAAGCACATGGATTTTGATCTTTAAAATCTGTTTAAAATAAAACTTAAAAAAATAAAACTGTTTTAATTTAAAATGTTAAAACTGTTAAAATTAAATAGTTTAACACTGTACAAAAATTTCCCAGATCAACACGGGTATAGCCCCGAGCCACATCCAAAAATGCGCGAGTTTCCCCCCGAGTCTTCTTCCCTCCTTCCCGAGCTAACTCCAGGAACACTAACCAAAACCAAAACCCAAAATACCTTGACACCATCCACCTCTCGTGCAACCTGCACCGACGCCGGACCTCCTCTGGCCAACGGCGAACCCACCCACACGTCACCCAAACGCACTACATTCATCTACGACCCTCAGCACCACCATTCAGGCCTCGAATCAAAATTAAGCACATCAGGTTGAACTGAACCCAGAACCCACAACCAGAAAACCCCAAATTCTCACAACTCCGATCAACTACACAGGCCACAACTCCGGCCATGGTCCACCGACCCACCAAGCTTCCCTCACTTCAATTTTCATTTAACTTGATGCAAAAATGAGGTTGCAGTGATCAATTTTCCAGACAGCTTCTAAACTAGGTTTAAATCAAATTCCTATCAAAATCAATTTCCACAATGATTTAAAAATCCTTCTGCTATTTTCCCTAACTCATTGAAGAATCACCTAACTCCTTGAAGAATCTCAAGTATTCAAGTTACAAAGATCATAAGTTACAGACCAAAACCCAATTTGCAGTAAAAACCCAAATTCATGCTTAAAACAGTTTTAAAAATTTTGAATTCCTTTTCAAAATTCATAATTACCAATGATACTTTGATTTATGAAATTGTTTTAGTCAAATTAAATACTTGTTTCCAACATTGCAGATAAATTGTTTACTGCATTTTTTTTTCTTCAGATAACTTTAAATTTTCAGAACTTAGTCTTATTTTTAGTCCTAAAATTTAAACTTAAACTACTTATTCTGTTTTAAATCTATGTTTTAATAGTTTCCTAAACAAAATAGCTTGAAGTTTTGATATGAACTTAATTCTGTAGTAACAAAATAGAGATGATCAAAGCAACAAACATGCACAGTTTATAATCAACCTGTTAACATTATATCTAAACAGGAGCAAACCTATATGTACACAAATATCATCATAAACTCATAGCAATCAGTTACTTAACTAATTAAATTTTAGTAAAAATGTTTACTCACATTATTTATGAAGTGCAGAGCCTCATGAAGAAGAGCAGGAAATTGCAAAAGAATTGAACTTGAAACTTCAAAAGACTTGATCCTGAAGCTTTTAAAAACTGGAGTTTGAAACATGCATGCACTTGAAACATTGAGGCGGACCTGAATTGGAGGCTTGCATCAGATTCTTGAAATCATGATGCAGAATTGTTTTTGAGGATTGATCAGGTTTATGTTTTCTTTTGAATTGAACAAGCTTTGAGTTGAGGAGTGCTTCAGGTTTTAAAAACTTGAGGATTGTTTTCAGGCTTGTGAGATTACAGATATTGGTTTGAGGAATTAAATGCAGATTTTGATTTAAGAAAAACTGCAGGCTTTCGTTTTACTGAATGTGTTTGAGTTTGAAGGATTTCAGATATTTGATTTGTTTTGAGAAAAACTGCATTGCTACAGGTTGCACATAAACATTGTTGCAGGCTTGCAAGTGTTTTCCAGGATTTGAGAACAGAATGGTTTGAGGATTTTCTGGTTTTAGATTTGAATTTTGAGGATTTTTGAAGAGTGAGAGATTTGCAGGGAAAAGTTTCTGGTTTCTCTTTTAGACATGAACACAAAATTTGAAAGAAAAAAAAATGAAGGGAAGAATGTTTATAAATGTTAATTTCAGATTTTAATAAAAATAAAAGAAAATTAAAATAATGTGACACTTGTCTCTATTTACACAAATGGTTTAACACTTTTTATCAAGATGTTTTAGAATTTAAACATTTGTCACTATTAAGTTTATTTTTTAATTATAAAGAAATTTAAAAGCTTTTAAAATTATCTTCCTAATTACAAATGTGTTTTAAAAGTAAACATGTTTTCTTCATTTAAAAGTACTTTTCTAATTAAATTTCAAGTAAACAAATACATTTATACATTTATAAATGTATGCTAGTTTATAAATACAATCTTTTAAAAAGAAATGCAACTAAATAAAATTTTAAATAAAATTATACATCATTTCAACCTTACTTTAAAATGTTATTTCAGAAGCCTTTCGTTTATTTTATTAAACATATACAAATCAAATTTATATAGAACAAATCTTATTTTAAATTAAAAACATTATCTATGTATTTAAAACCAAACCATATTATTATTTATATTTTAAGATGCATGTATATCTTTGAATTCAAATTTTATATTCATTTCAAAGTCCAATTTAAAAACCAAAACTAAAATAAATTTAAATAAATATAAACAACTATTTTAAAATAAGCTTATTATTATTTTCAAATAATATATCCTATTTTAAAATCAATTTAAAATACACAGATTTAAATACATTTTAAACATACTTATAAATTTTGAAAACAATGTACCAATTTAGAATTTATTTACACAAGTAAAATAATTAATCTTAATATAACAATAATTAAATATTACTTGATAATTATCCTTGAAAATAACAATTTCTCAATTCAAATAATTTAAATTAAGAGATTATCAGTATTTTAAATTCTTGGAAATTCCGGGATATTACAATCCTCCCCCCTTAACAGAATTTCGTCCTCGAAATTTAAAACAAAGATAATCCAAAGTTCTATTTTATTTCAACCAATTCAAATATTCATAACAGCCATACACAATCAATCAAACAAACAATTTCATCCCAAACAACCAATTCAAACAAACAATTAACACTAGCTATCTGGACACAGATCCGGATAAACTTCCTAAAATTATCTCGAGTTTCCCAAGTATAGACACAGGGATACTCGCTCTACTAAACCCAAACTAGCTATACTGCTAATCTACTGAGTCTTTCTCAGCTAGATCTATAATCTACACGATATAGCAGACCACAGACAAGTCTGATCAACAACTAAAACCTTCACAGAACTACTGGTCTCAAAACCAGTTATGACCAAACACGTACTCCCTCAGAGACACGTGAAATAATTTGAATTTCAGTCTTCCAAACTGACAATTCAACTCTTCAATCCAAAACACTGATCCTACAAAACTCAGAAGAATCCAATACTTCGGAGCTCACTTCAAAATTTCACCAAATCTTATTGCTTCCTTTACCGGAGAAAATCTCAACCACATCGAAGTCTCCAACTTCGAATTCCAAACTCTTCCGTTACTTAACCTCAAAACTTACCGGATGATCCGGGCTGTCTACAAATCCTTCCCGATCAGCTTAACCTTCACTGATACTTCTACAACAAACTGGATCGACTCACAAACTGATCCTTACAAGATCAATCCAAAATCAAAACCAAACTCTACTATTAATAGAAGAAAACAACTTCTCCCATCTGGAAAAGACAGAAAAGAATCACTCGCCAGCTTGCCTCAAATTCTTAAAAATAAATTCAGTAGAGACTCTCTAATCCAAAACACCGCAACTTCCAGTTGCTTTTACTCTAGAACAACAGCCACCGTGCTTCCGCTGCACAACTCTGATCTGGAGTAGATGAAAATGCCGTCGAATGAACACAGGCACAAACTAAACATCACAGCTTGGAAATAAGATTCAACAGGAGTTCCAAGAGATACAGAGATGCTACACCAAACAATCATCCTAGGAAACAACCTTCTATCCAGCTGAATCACCGTATCACTCCTAACATCAAGTCGATTCAGAACTCAAACTCCAATGCGGCAAATCTCTAACTCTCCTGAAAATATATCCAGAAAAATCTTCAGCAACTTCTTAACTTCTACATCCTCTAGAAATGCCACAAATCCAAGCAAAAGACTATCTAAGATAATCACCAAACCATCGCAAGTCACTTTTGCGATCAAACCAATCCAATATCCAAGACATTGTTCTCCCTATTAATCCGAACAGTTTATCCTTGACCAATTTATCCATCGAAGAAATAGATCCTCACTGCTGCTTCTGAACTCCATTCCAGAAAAACTGCTAACCAAAAAGATTTTCCTGCTGAAACACAGAACATTCTCGAGCTGTACTGCTAACACAGATGCCCAAGATTTCTTATCCAAAGCTCTTGGAGAAACTCGGACTTCCAACAAAACACATACATCCTGCAGAACTCGGCTACAACTCCAAAGCAAACATACTTCCTTAAACTTGCCCCGAAAGAAAACATCTCCGGAGCCTTCCATAGTCACTTCATCTCATCACGCAGCTACTACTTCCTGAGGTATCAAAATACCATCACTTACTTCAGCCCAACCGACAGATCCAAATTCTCAAAAATCCGCTCACACGAGCGCAATCAAACTCACATTTCAAAGATGATCTCCGAACCTTAACAGGTTTCCTTCAGAGATCAAATGAAATCTTACACCAAACTACAAATATTACTCAAGACGGTATTAGGTCTACAGTCTCGACAAATACACTTCCAACCTCAAACATTCCAACTCCAACCAATGGTAGTCGTGTTACACACACTACTACCCCATCTACCTTTATAACTTATATTGGAAAACCCGAACAGGTAAGCCAATAGATAGGTAGAAATATATATATATATAGTTATATAAAAATTACAAGTACGCTCTCTCAAGAAAGACACCTCTACAGAGCCTAGGTATTCACTCAACCTCACGCTCTGATACCAACTGTGACGACCCGACTTTCCACTCCCGGAAAATCGCATCATCTTTAAGAAAGAAAGGGATAGAAAAGAGAAAAGATAGAGAAGAAGAAGAAGAAACAACACATCAGAATCTAAACAGCGGAACGAATAAATTATATTAATCACATAATACTTTACGTAGTATAATATACATCAGAGTTACACAGCTAAAACAACACATACTAGACAGTTATAAACATCTGTCTAGTTATACAACTCAATACAACAACTCAGATAACACACAGCGGAATACTCTATAGCTATACGCAGAAGCCTCCTGCTCCATTGCTCCTTTAGAATTCGTCAAGCCAACTTAATTCCTAACCTGAATTCCCATGACTACTCATAAAAATTTGAGTACCCAAGAGTTTATGAAAAACAAAAATAAACTCCGGGTCAGACATGGGTCTGGTGTGAGTAAACGGTTAAAGTTGCTTAACTTTAAAAACCTTTTGAAAGAAAAGGTATCACGTAAGACTTCCCACACATAAACATGGAAAAGTTTTTACCTTACGCTAACCAAAACATTTGATAGGAAATTCTATGATATTATAATTGTATCTAGGGTTTTCAAATAAATATGAAATAGCCGAAATTGTTACATTTATTAAATTCCAACTACTAGCCACAAAAGTGGGTAATACAATCAAAACCGTTAGCACTTATTGGATTTTGGATTCCATACAATGGCAGGGCTACTGGGGTACCGCCCGTCACAATATGTGGCCTAGATCACCGTACCGAGGATTACTCCCAATCCCCTACAACACAAAGCCGGACCCGTTCCTTACTGAATAGTTCCAAATAAGACAACCCCGACGGTTGTAGCTATTCAACCGTCCACACAGCCGAAATAAAGGGACCTTTAGACAGGGGTAAATCTTACTCTCCAGTGGGTGCGACCCACGAAGCCTTGCTGCACCTCCCCTGTTTTAGCCATTCCCGGTTGATGAGGCTTGAGGTTACGATTACCTTTATAGGACACATCACTTAGAATGCTCATCGTCCACCTGACGATGTGCTGAAAGCATTCAATCCATACAAGTTCGTTCCAGGTTCGAACGAAACCAAAGGCATTATCTCGTTACACTCATTTTGGAATCCCCCTCAAAGGTAACGACAATAACCCTTGCACTCTAAATCACCATCTCGAATCTATAAGGTCTATTCCGTCAACTCATTACGGAATCACCCACAGAGTTATACTGACGTATAGCCCTTACACCTCGAGTCTTCACTTGCTCCACTTGGATTCACGACCTAATGTTATTTGGAATCGATGTGGTTTTCGGATATCCAAATATGGAAACCCGATCCCGGTCTGATCGCAATCCAAAGCTTGTCTTTTAAGGTCCATGTTGTTTTAAAGGTTTTAAAACAATTAAATTCAACTATCTATATATACACAGAATAGATAATTCACAGGCCACAATTGATAATCAACATTATCAAATAACAGGTAATTCCTATAATCCATATATCAATATTCCAATTGATAATCACAATTCAACCAAGCATTCATATCACACAACCATACTTATCTCATTACTGAGATCACACAACATTCAAGACAATCAATGTCATTCAATCATTCATAAGCAATGATTAACTCAAACCATAACATAATTAATTTAAAATGAATTAAATTAATTATCTCCAATTAATTTAAAGTGAATTAAATTAATTACCTAATCACTTAATTAATTTAAAATTAATTAAGTTAATTACCTTCATCAAAATAAATCTTGCTTAAATTAACATTAGTTAAATCAATTAGTTAATCCTAATCAACCTTGATTAATTAACTCTTAATCAAATAATTAATCCTTAATTATTCTTATTAATCATATTAATTAATGAACCTTAATAAATTACTTTTATTAATTAATTAACTATAATTAATTACATTATTCTTTAATTAATTAACTTAATTAAATATAAATAGTAACTAATTATTCTTAATTACTTCTCAATTATTTCTAATTACTTTAATAAATTCTTTGATTTACTACACCAAGTAATAAACCTTTAATTACTTTAACAAGTAATTATTCAAAAATTATTTCCAAATCAATAATTTATCTAACTCAATTACCTCTGTAATTAATCAGTTACTTATCTTAAGTAATTAACCTTATCAAAACTTATTAAGTAATTATACTTAATCATTTATCAAGTGACTATGCTTAATTAATTAACAAATTAATTAATTTACTTAATCAAACTCATCTCATAAACAAAATTGAGTAGTTCATTCCTTAATTACCCATTAACCCAAATTAATCTTTAATTAATAGATTAATTATCTCCAATTAATAATTAATAAACCTTAATTATTAATCAATCCTTTAATACAAAGTAATTAGTCATTAATTAATTTTATAATTAATTAATTAATTAAACTTAATTAACTAATTAATCAACTCTTAATCATTAATTAATAAACTTAATTATTAATTAACAATCTTAATTACGAATTAATTATTCCATAAATATAATTAATTAATCCTTAATTAAAATTAATCAACCTTAAATAAAAATAGTTAATTAATTCTTAATTAACTAGCATTATCCTTTAATTATTAATTAAGAAACCCATTTAATATTTAATAAAACCTTTATTAATTAATTACTATTTTCATTAACACTTAATTACTTAATTAATAAGTAATTATAATTTAATTAACATTAGACATTAATTAAATCATCAACTTAATTAATAGTTAATTAAATAATTAATTATACTTAATTAATTACTTAATTAACCCCTTTTTAAAATAATAATTAAATAAATAAATTAACTTAAGGTTTCTTATTTAACTATCTAATTACAAATTATAAATATTTAATTATTTCCAAAATAAGTTTGAAAACAACATTAGCTAAAACATTTAAACAAATCATATAAATTTCATTTATAAAACAATTAAATTTCAAAAACAAGAATTTTACTTTAATTTAAACAATTTAAAGTTTAAAACTTATTCATTTAAATTTGAAAATTTTGTTAACACTTAGTTTGGGTTCACCTCTTATTTACTGGAAACTAGGGAAACAAAGCACATGGATTTTGATCTTTAAAATCTGTTTAAAATAAAACTTAAAAAAAATAAAACTGTTTTAATTTAAAATGTTAAAACTGTTAAAATTAAATAGTTTAACACTGTACAAAAATTTCCCAGATCAACACGGGTATAGCCCTGAGCCACATCCAAAAATGCGTGAGTTTCCCCCCGAGTCTTCTTCCCTCCCTCCCGAGCTAACTCCAGAAACACTAACCAAAACCAAAACCCGAAATACCTTGACACCATCCACCTCTCGTGCAACCTGCACCGACGCCGGACCTCCTCTGGCCAACGGCGAACCCACCCACACGTCACCCAAACGCACTACATTCATCTACGACCCGCAGCACCACCATTCAGGCCTCGAATCAAAATTAAGCACATCAGGTTGAACTGAACCCAGAACCCACAACCAGAAAACCCCAAATTCTCACAACTCCGATCAACTACACAGGCCACAACTCCGGCCATGGTCCACTGACCCACCAAGCTTCCCTCACTTCAATTTTCATTTAACTCGATGCAAAAATGAGGTTGCAGTGATCAATTTTCCAGACAGCTTCTAAACTAGGTTTAAATCAAATTCCTATCAAAATCAATTTCCCCAATGATTTAAAAATCCTTCTGCTATTTTCCCTATACTCTCTGATGAATCACCTAACTCCTTGAAGAATCTCAAGTATTCAAGTTACAAAGATCATAAGTTACAGACCAAAACCCAATTTGCAGTAAAAACCCAAATTCATGCTTAAAACAGTTTTAAAATTTTTGAATTCCTTTTCAAAATTCATAATTACCAATGATACTTTGATTTATGAAATTGTTTTAGTCTAATTAAATACTTGTTTCCAACATTGCAGATAAATTGTTTACTGCATTTTTTTTTCTTCAGATAACTTTAAATTTTCAGAACTTAGTCTTATTTTTAGTCCTAAAATTTAAACTTAAACTACTTATTCTGTTTTAAATCTATGTTCTAATAGTTGCCTAAACAAAATAGCTTGAAGTTTTGATATGAACTTAATTCTGTAGTAACAAAACAGAGATGATCAAAGCAACAAACATGCACAGTTTATAATCAACCTATTAACATTATATCTAAACAGGAGCAAACCTATATGTACACAAATATCATCATAAACTCATAGCAATCAGTTACTTAACTAATTAAATTTTAGTAAAAATGTTTACTCACATTATTTATGAAGTGCAGAGCCTCATGAAGAAGAGCAGGAAATTGCAAAAGAATTGAACTTGAAACTTCAAAAGACTTGATCCTGAAGCTTTTAGTTTGAAACATGCATGCACTTAAAACATTGAGGCGGACCTGAATTGGAGGCTTGCATCAGATTCTTGAAATCATGATGCAGAATTGTTTTTGAGGATTGATCAGGTTTATGTTTTCTTTTGAATTGAACAAGCTTTGAGTTGAGGAGTGCTTCAGGTTTTAAAAACTTGAGGAT
The DNA here is from genome assembly GCA_030765085.1 of Allium cepa. Classification (NCBI taxonomy): domain Eukaryota; kingdom Viridiplantae; phylum Streptophyta; class Magnoliopsida; order Asparagales; family Amaryllidaceae; genus Allium; species Allium cepa. Next base: position 219,026,520 of record CM060929.1, read on the forward strand.
TGTTTTCAGGCTTGTGAGATTACAGATATTGGTTTAAGGAAATTAAATGCAGATTTTGATTTAAGAAAAACTGTAGGCTTTTGTTTTACTGAATGTGTTTGAGTTTGAAGGATTTCAGATATTTGATTTGTTTTGAGAAAAACTGCATTGCTACAGGTTGCACATAAACATTGTTGCAGGCTTGCAAGTGTTTTCCAGGATTTGAGAACAGAATGGTTTGAGGATTTTCTGGTTTTAGATTTGAATTTTGAGGATTTTTGAAGAGTGAGAGATTTGCAGGGAAAAGTTTCTGATTTCTCTTTTAGACATGAACAAAAAATTTGAAAGAAAAAGAAAAATGAAGGGAAAGAATGTTTAAAAATGTTAATTTCAGATTTTAATGAAAATAAAAGAAAATTAAAATAATGTGACACTTGTCTCTATTTACACAAATGGTTTAACACTTGTTATCAAGATGTTTTAGAATTTAAACATTTGTCACTATTAAGTTTATTTTTTAATTATAAAGAAATTTAAAAGCTTTTAAAATTATCTTCCTAATTACAAATGTGTTTTAAAAGTAAACATGTTTTCTTCATTTAAAAGTACTTTTCTAATTAAATTTCAAGTAAACAAATACATTTATACATTTATAAATGTATGCTAGTTTATAAATACAATCTTTTAAAAAGAAATGCAACTAAATAAAATTTTAAATAAAATTATACATCATTTCAACCTTACTTTAAAATGTTATTTCAAAAGCCTTTCATTTATTTTATTAAACATATACAAATCAAATTTATATTGAACAAATCTTATTTTAAATTAAAAACATTATCTATGTATTTAAAACCAAACCATATTATTATTTATATTTTAAGATGCATGTATATCTTTGAATTCAAATTTTATATTCATTTCAAAGTCCAATTTAAAACCAAAACTAAAATAAATTTAAATAAATATAAACAACTATTTTAAAATAAGCTTATTATTATTTTCAAATAATATATCCTATTTTAAAATCAATTTAAAATACACAGATTTAAATACATTTTAAACATACTTATAAATTTTGAAAACAATGTACCAATTTAGAATTTATTTACACAAATAAAATAATTAATCTTAATATAACAATAATTAAAATATTACTTGATTAATTATCCTTGAAAATAAATTTCTCAATTCAAATAAGTTTAATTATGAGATTATTAGCATTTTAAATTCCTGGAAATTCCGGGATATTACATTTTATATCTTATGTTTAGATTTATTTGTGAAGATACTGTGTCAAAAAAATGTTTTATTAATTTCTTGCTTGAATAATGAATATGTTTAAGTCAGATTTATTTTTAGACTTTGGTTTGCTTTGAAAACATTTGTTTCATTGTTTCTAACTTGAATAATTTACATATATATAGTTGTTGTTGATTTGTGTATGAAAATATTTTGTTTAGTTAACTTCTAATTTACATAAGTTATACATAAATGTTTTAGTTTGGTTTTAGATTACATTTGATTTTGTTTTACTTTATACTTTGAGTTTTATACCTTGTTCTTATTTTAGCTTTGTTTACAAATTTTTATTTTATGTTGTTTGCAATCTTGACCAATTAATTCTTATGTTAAATTTTACATTTGTACTTTATATTTAACTATCAATGTTGAAGTCATATTCAAAATGATTTCTTACTTATATTTGTATTCATTTCTATTTGTACTTTACTGTTACTTATTTAAATTAAGTAATATACACATATTTGATTTATGTTTTACATTTATATTTTACATTTATATTTTATTTTGTTAGAATTAGGTTTTAAATTTAAACATTATCATCTATATGTATATTTCCAAATGTAAACAAAGTACAGTATTTTAATTCAATTATGTAAGGTAAATATTATTAAGAAATTTTATTTAATTTCCAGGATCAAATTTCCTTTTAAAAATACAAATTTATATAAACAGATGACAATTATTCCAAAATCATATTTATTTCAAAATAATCAATTCACATTTCATTTAATCATATTAAATATTTATTAAAATAAACAGGGCCAAAATTCAGGGTCGTTACATTCCTCCCCCCTTAAAAGAATTTCGTCCCCGAAATTTAAAACAAAGATAATTTAAAAGCTGTTATACTAACCATTCACACATACATATCATTCATACAATAGCAAACAATCAAACAGTTTATCCTAACAAGCAACACTAGTTATCCGAACACAAATCCGGATAAACTTCCCTAGAACTATTTAGAGTCTCCCAGGTGCAATTACTGAGATTCTCGCTCCACTGCACTCGACAAGCTTCACTACTTGCCTCCGAGTTGCCTCTCGTCTTAATCAACAGTCCGAGCTGGATTCCTGACCATAGTCAAACTCCGCTTGACTTCCCCATCTCCCTGAACTACTGGTTCTACAATTAATGATGATCCTGAATAAATTTCCTAGATGAGATGCATGGGATACATTATGAATTCCAGACATTCGTTCTGGCAATTCAATCCAAGTTGAATTTTATATATATATAACTCAAGGTCTCAGCCTCCCATTCATTTTAATTCACAATCAAATTTATTAATTCACCATCCAACTTTATTTGACCAATTCCAATTTCATTTACATACTTAATTTACTAATTTGTTTCAATTTAGTTTATTGCCACTTCCAATTTAATATTTGATTTCATCACAAAAATCACTTCATTGAATTCATTTCTAGTTTGTAATTCTGGTTTGGATGTTTATTTCATTTCCCAAGTACAAAATAATTTTATTTTGGCTTATAATTCCACTTTTTAAACTTTATGGGCCATAAATTTATTTATTCACCACACTACATCCAGTTACTCTTAATCATATTCATTTTCACTTTAAGCTCCAGATCTTACCTGTATTAAGCAAGCATACTTTAAATTCCTTTGATAAGCCATCGGAGTCTATTTATACAAATTAAATTTCTTATCCAACTATTTCTATTCGAATGAAGATTTTATTTCATTCAACTTAAATCATTCAAGCTTTTACTAAATAAACTCTCCCTTTCCTTGAAGCTACGCTTCTATAAAGTTTAATCTTAGGTTACTTTATTTGTTTCAATTTCACACTTAAATTTATTTCCAATTTATTTGATACTCACAAGATCAACTTCGATTTATTCTGTTAAGATTTAAATCCAAGGCCATATTTATTTCATCCATGCTTGAATTAGATTTTATTTGCAAATTCAAATTATCTCTATGTTAATTCCATTCCGCAACAGCTTTAACTCATATTTAATTTACTTATAATCCCAAGTTGAATTTGTATTAATAACTCGTTTTTCATTTCCAATTCCACATTGATCTTTTATCCCCATTCGGTTTTATTTTATAACTCAAATTTGGATTTTTATTTCATTCTCCAAATGCAAATCAATTTATTTTGGCATATTATTTAATTTCTCCATATTTTCTCTTATAAGTCTCATATTCATATTTTTCACATTTTTATCCATTGTAGGCTTAAATATGTTCATATTTCATTTTGACTCGAGATTGAACACTCCACTACAGCCAAAAATATTCTTAATCAATGTGTTGCCAATTTCCTTTATAAGTTATCGGAATATATTTATTCCAATTCAATTCCATTTCAACTTACTTTTATTTATTTAAGTAAGGATTTAATTTATTTAACATCATCTATAACTCAACTGAATTCTATTTCAATTCAATTTGTTTAACTTAACTTCAGTTAAATTGAGCACCACACTATTCTCTTAAATCTACTAATTCACTTGGATTTAATTAAATAAGAACTTAATTTCATTTAATTATCATCCATATCTCAATCCATTTTATTTCAATCTTAAATTTAAATCCAATTATTAAGCTTATGTTAATCTCAACCAAAATTTTATTTCTATTAAATTTCCCAATCCAATTCATTTACATCGTAAATTTGATGTACTTCATCAATTTATTTACATCCTTATTATTATTATATTTTTAATCATTAGTTTAGTTCCAATATTAAATTAAAATTTCAACTTAATCCAAAATAAATTCTCATTTTTAACTTCACTTTTAACTTTAATTCCAAATTCAATCTCATACTTCCCTTGGTTATGTAAGCCATTGTAAAAAAAATTTATAAATCTTATTTGTCTGTAACACTATCACCCAAACCCTTTAATTATATATAATAACTTGCAAAAAAATTTTTTATAATATATCAAATTATATTTTGTATGAAAATATTTAATTCGCCCACCTTTGAAAACAATAATATGTCGAATTGTTCTATTCAAGTGTTTAGAAACCCCTTCGGTACAGTTGTGCAGACTGCACTGACGAAGGTTCATATACCACTCAAATAATCAATCAACATAATATAAAGCCATTTTATATTCAGTAACAAATACGCACTCATATCTATTAATATGCTTAGACTCATTCTAGAGTACTACCGACTCTATTTCTAATGAGTAATCTCCACCAGAGCCAAGGTTCTCACTTAACTATTCAGCTCTGATACCAACTGTGACGACCCACCCTTCTACTACCAGAAAGACATATCATCATTAAGAAAGAAAGAGGTAGAAATAGAAAAGGAAGAGAAAGAAAGAACAACAATTACGGAATCTCACAGCGGAATGGAATAAAATATAATACATCACATAACGATTACATAGTTGTTTATATCAGAGTTATACAATATCATACACTTGATAATTTTTTTATATACATCTGTCACTACATATATCTCAAAATATAACATACCCTAACTAACACAGCGGAACTAGATAGATATCTACATACGTCTGGGCTCCTGCTCCAAGCTCCTTCAGAACTCAACAATCCAAGAACCATCACTTGGCTACTCGTAAAAATTTGAGTACCTAAGAGTTTATGAAAACACAAAATATAAACTCCGGGTCAAACATGGGTCTGGTATGAGTAAACGGTTTAAGGTATCACGTAAGACTCCCCACACATAAATAAGGGTAAGTTTTTACCTTACGCTAACCAAAACATTTCACAGGAAATTCTGTGATATTATAATAGTGTCTAGGGTTTTCAAGTAAATAGAAAATAGCCGAAATTGTTACATTATTAAATTCCAACTACTAGCCACAAAAGTGGGTAATACAAATCAAAACCGTGGGCACTTATTGGAAAATGGATTCCTTACAATGGCAGGGCTACTGGGGTACCGCCCGTCACAGTACGGGGCCTAGATCACCGTACCGAGGAGTACGTCCGCTCCCCTGCAACACAAGACCGGAACCATTCCTTACTGAACAGTCCCGAACAAGATAACCCGCAGTTGGCACGACCAACCGCTCATTAAGCCGAATAAAAAGGGACATCTAGACAGGGGAAATATCTTGCCCTGCTTGGGCATGACCCACCTAGCCTTGCTGCATCTCCCTTGTTTTAGCCATTCCCGGTTGATGAGGCTTGAGGCAACGATTACCTTTAGAGAACAAATTTCTTAGAATGCTCATCGCCCGCTTGACGATGTGCTGAAAGCATTCAATCCATACAAGTTCGTTTCGGGTTCGAACGAAACCGAAGGCATTATCTCGTTACACTCATTTTGAAATCACCCTCAGAGTTAACGACGACGACCCTTGCATTCTGAATCTTCATCTTCACATCAGATTCACGACCTAACGTTAATTTGGATCGATGTGGTTTTCGGATGTCCAAATATGGAAATCCGATCCCGGTCTCATCGAAATCCAAAACGTGTCTTTTAAGGCCATGTTGTTTTAGAGTTTAAAATAATTCAATTATCATATACACACAGATAGATAATTCACAATATCACAATAGATAATCAACATTACCATCATAAACAGATAATCAATATTATCATCACAACAGATAATCCATATTATCATTATACTTTAATCAAAGCATACATTTCATACAGCATCATTTATATCATATTTGAGATTTCAAACCATTCAAGGTAAACAATATCATCCATCCATACATAAGCAATCATATCATCTATAATTAATTTAAAATGAATTAAATTAATTACTTGCATCCCCAATTAATTTAAAGTTAATTAAATTAATTACTTCACCATTATAAATCTTGCTTATATAATTATTAATCAATTATCAATCAATTAATAAATTCATTTCACTTAATCACACTTGATTAATTAACATTTATTTATATTCAAGTAATCATCCTTCAACTATTTTCACAAATTAATTATCTTATCCAAATATAGAAATTACCCTTATATTACAAACATTACATTACTTCTTAAGTACACTAATTAATTATTCTTTAATCTTTTAATATTAATTACCTTTATCAATGATTACTAATTACATTTAAAATTCATTATCCTGTATTAAATTAATTACCTTAAGTAATTAATCTTCAATTAAACTATATTTATTAATCACCCCTGATTAATACTATTCAGTAATCAACCACCTTTAATTACTTTTATCACATCACTTAATTACTCCTCAACTGATTCCCTTTAATCAATCCTTTGATTAATTGCACAAAGTAATTATACTCAAATTACTTTCACTATTAAATCATCCTCAGTCAATTGCTTATGGTCATTATCATTAATTACTTCTCCAAGCAATTATACTTATCACATCATCAAATAATTATTTAATTAATTCACTCAAATAATTCATCTTAACTTCAGTAATTACAATAAGTAATTAATTCCCTAATTACTTAATTATTTATTTATTTTATTTCATGTTATTTAGTTTATTACTTCCTAATCAATTTATTTACCTTTATTAACTTAATTAACTATTCTTTAATCATTAATTAATGATCTTAATAAAACTTAATTATCCATTTATTTATTTACTAAGTACTTAGTTTATCACTTTATTAATTCTTAATTAAACAATTAACCATTTATCATTAATTTACTTAAGTAGTTAATTATACTTTATTAATTACTTAATCATCAGTTGATCCATCACCAATTATAATTAAAAGTGATTATTTTTATTAACTATTTGAAATCATCAATTAATATTAATTATTCGACATCATTAACATTTTAAAAATAAAAACCTTCAATAAATTTGGAAATCAATTATGTTTGCTAATTCCACTTAATTAAAATAATTACTGGATTAAAATAATAATTTTAACGTTTTAAAACTTCGTTAAGTATTACCCAAAAATCAATATAACTTGAATCAAAATCTTAGTTATAGCTCGTTAAACAATCATTATGTTCACAATGCTACAATTTTAAGGAAATCAAATTTATTTATCTGCTGTATGAAAATGCACTGTTACAGCTTGAAGGAACTCGAGCCCTTACCTGCAAAACTAGCATGCAACTCCGAGTAAAACTCACTGATTTCCGAGCCTTCCTCCCTATACTCAAACTTCTTCTTCTCTTTTTTTTGCTCCTGCAGTTTAAATTGAAACATAGGCTAAAAAAACAGCAACAGGAGACCTCGCGCGAAACTCGGTAAAACTCGAAGCTCCCCTCCTATTTACTCGAGCACGAATCGAGCGACTCCACAGACACAACGCCGCCTCCCTCCTCCACGATGTGCACGTGCATGGTGTCACCAAAAACCTCCGGCGAACCCTCACCTCATTGACAAGTCACAAATTCCACGAACAAAAGAAAAACAAACCCGAATTTCGCTTCAATCCATCGAAACGAAAATAAGCTTACTGATCGAACTTTGTAGCTCAACCGATAAAACAAATCGACCTCGTCACCGCCGCCGTGACCACCGGAAGCCCTCATCTTTTGGCCGCACTTCGGCAACATGCCCCTCTCCCATTCCACGAAGTTTCGAACAACTCGATCATGAATGGATGGCGAACTTGTCGCATTTACAGGCATGTCAAAATTTTGAGAAAAAACCCTAAATTGATCTCAATCCCTTAATTCACTTAATATAAAAATTATCTGATAATTTTTACGTGATCCTCAATGTTTATACTTGCTTAACTACAAATTTGAACATGTATTATTGAATCAATAATCATTAATTGATAGAAATGCCCCTTTTTATAAACCATGAACTGCTTCTTAAATTTTACACTAAAAATTTCCATTTCTGTTTTAAAAATCCTATTTCGCATTGAAGTTCCAAGTTATCAACTTGAATTTATATTTTATAAGAGATGAATTTATCAACATAATGTTTGTTGCCTGTAAAAGTTTAGTTTACTGAGCATAACTTCTTAACATGTTTTAAAACAAATTTAAATCCCTGATCGAAATTCGAGCATATTATTTTGTGGGAAATTTAAGGCCTTTCTATGATCAAATGAAAATAATACAAGATTAAATAGTTTTCAACCCTGTAATCACTTAGCAGAGATGAACAACATATCATCTAAGAACAGTCTACATATAAGCACAAATTTATACCAAGAGCAAACACATACATCACCATGAAATCCACAAATCATCTTACTGTTAAAATTAAACTAAAGCTTGAATGTTTATGTTTACTCACCAGAAAACAAATATTGTTGAACAAAGCATACTTGACATCTGCAATCCCATCTGTTCTTGTTTGAGTTAGATTCATTTGAGTTGGAATTCAATTTGGTTTCACTTCTTTTTTTATTTTATTTTATGAATTGCAGAATGGACTGGAAAATAAAAGTTGGTCTCTCATATATATAAAAGACAATAGGTGTGTGAAGGAAGGCAGTAACTAGATAGGTTATTTCTTATTTTGGTTTTATCAGGCAAGATTTTTTCTTCTGGGGCTGATATGATACAACATTAAATGCTAATGTACTTATTGTTCACACTTAATCTTATTAGTACATAAAATTTTCATTACTTGCTTTACCAAAATCATTTGCAGGTTACATATATATCCAAGCCTGTTATATTTTTTTATATATATACTTAACTCACTGCTATTCAATTATGTTGATCAGATTTCATTACTGCAAAATAAAGATTTGCGTATTATAAATAAACAAAAAGATGTGCTCGAACAGAAGAGCATTAATTGTTGTGTTGCTTAATCTGTTTACATAATTATGTTGTACTGTGAAGACATGGTATGCATTTGTATGAGCTATGTAGTTCAGCAAGTAGCTTGCATAGGAAGACAAGTTATTTTAATGCTTGTATTTCAATCTACCTGAGTTTGTCAGGTTTCTTCATGTTTACAGATACTTGTGAATGAGGACTATTTCCTTTGCAACATTTGTTTTATTATTTTATATCTTATGTTTAGATTTATTTGTGAAGATACTGTGTCAGAAAAAAATGTTTTATTAATTTCTTGCTTGAATAATGAATATGTTTAAGTCAGATTTATTTTTAGACTTTGGTTTGCTTTGAAAACATTTGTTTCATTGTTTCTAACTTGAATAATTTACATATATATAGTTGTTGTTGATTTGTGTATGAAAATATTTTGTTTAGTTAACTTCTAATTTACATAAGTTATACATAAATGTTTTAGTTTGGTTTTAGATTACATTTGATTTTTTTTACTTTATACTTTGTGTTTTATACCTTGTTCTTATTTTAGCTTTGTTTACAAAATTTTAATTTATGTTGTATGCAATCTTGACCAATTAATTCTTATGTTAAATTTTACATTTGTACTTTATATTTAACTATCAATGTTCAAGTCATATTCAAAATGATCTTACTTATATTTGTATTCATTTCTATTTGTACTTTACTATTACTTATTTAAATTAGGTTATATACACATATTTGATTTATGTTTTACGTTTATATTTTATATTTATATTTTATTTTGTTAGAATTAGGTTTTAAATTTAAACATTATCATCTATATGTATATTTCCAAATGTAAACAAAGTACAGTATTTTAATTCAATTATGTAAGGTAAATATTATTAAGAAATTTTATTTAAATTTCCAGGATCAAATTTCCTTTTAAAAATACAAATTTATATAAACAGATGACAATTATTCCAAAATCATATTTATTTTAAAATAATCAGTTCTGATTTCATTTGATCATATTAAATATTTATTAAAATAAACAGGGCCAAAATTCAGGGTCGTTACAAAAATAAAACACACTTGACCATGTTGAATTCCAAGTTTTATTATTTAGAATGTCTCGTCGATCTCCATTCTTCAAGTTCGATGAGGGTACTTATACTCCCCTTGAAGTTGGATCCTCCACAGCTCAGACTTCTCCTTCTATTCATATCAGGCGCGGACATATGATCTCGGTCGAGTTGCGTGGTGCAATTGTACTAATGGACCCACTACAAAATCAACCTCCCTCTTTGAATGAATATATCGGTCTAAGGATCTTGAATGATCTACGCGATCAAATGTCAATTATCCTTTCTGTGAAAATGCTTCAAAATATATGTCGTTAACATGGAATACCCAAGGATGATGTACGACTCCATACAAAGAGTGAATGAGCACATCTTTCTCTAAAGGGATTTATGGCTTACAACAGACATATGTGTGCCAGTATTATTGTGCCGCCCTTTAATCCATTTGTTTCGATGGTTCTCCAAGAGCTTGGGTTGGCTCTAACTCAAGTCCATTTGAATGGTTATGCTTTCTTAAGCTCTTTATACGTGCTCTTCATGAATCGTTTCAATCGGACTCCCACTTTCCAAGAGCTTACATACCTCCTACATTTTAAGCAATGGTAGGAGTCTCCTTATTATATGATCATCAAGGCTTGGTGTCAGTCAAAAGTCATTGAGTCTCTTCATAACAAGCACTCGTATTTCAAAAACAAGTAGTTCTTCATACGAAGCACATATATCTTCAATGGGCATTAACTATTTGGAAGTGAGCTCCTCTCCTTCTACTTATGCTCGGGTTACCCTATCCAAGCACTTAACATGTTGTTTATTTGTCCACAGACATTCCTTCTCGAGACACTCATAATGAACTTGCCAAACCTTTGGATGGATTAAAAGAGCCCATCTTTCATCATCGCACTATTTCCTATCTCATTACTAATAAGAATCTTTGACGACGTGGTTTGCTACCTCTAAATAGGATTTCCATCCCTGATCTAACTCCTTCAAGCAGCCCCAGAGCGCCTACCCAAACCACCATTTATACTCGCGTTTCTGACAAGAATCTATATAGTGAGGTTGAAGGTCTATCGAGCATGGTGCATGTAGAAGAACCCGTCAAAAGAAGAGTTAAAGAGCTTGCTATTGGTGATTCCCCGAGAAAAGAGTATAATTGGAGTTGGAATATCATCAGTCCTCGAAGAAAGTGATGGAACCGAAAGGAGAGTGGGAAAGCATCAATGGTTAAAGAGGAAGAAGAAGGTGCCTGTGATAGCGATAATGACTATCACGCTAGTGTAGAAGCGGGTGAATCATTTGGTGAGACACTTCACAAAAGACTTGAACTTCCCAGCTCACACTGTCCCAATCATATTATCATTGAAACTTCTAAAAAGGTTAGAGAACAAATTATGTGGCCTTCGGAGGAGGCTATGCCTCAAGCCCGTCCTTTTGGTGGCATATTCATCGGCTTAAGTGATTTTAATATCTCTATCGGTGCTCTTTTAGATGAAGTCGATTCCAACTTTAGCTTCCCATTAGAGGAGTTTGGGCATGAACACAGCAGAACCCTATCTTTATTTCCTTTTCGATATGGTCAGTAGAGTACTTAGGGGTCATTGACACCACACACATCACTTGGATTATGGACATGCATCATTGCCTTTATTTACAATCCGAAATTATGACACCATACTATTTTTCTTCTTATTTCAAATTCCATGGTTTGTGATCGATATCAAAATCTCTCGCGCAATGCTGATGAAGTTAGAAGGCAAACTCCCGACCCTTGTTTGCCTTTCTCTAGCTATCAATGTCAAGAGACCAAGGAGGAGAGGAGTAGGAGAAAAGAGCAAGAAGTGGAAGACGATCGATTTGATGAAAGAGGTAGGAAGGAAGAAATAAGAGGCTGAAGAAGAGCTTTCTTATGACACATCCAAGCGACCAGGAGAATCCCACGATTGCTGCAACACTTCTTCTGACGGTATTCCACTACGCATTGAACATTAGTCTTCTTCTCAGGAGCAATTTCCTACCTCCTAATCCTTGACTGTTATTTCTCCTCCACACTTGTGCTGTTAATGCGCTCGGCAGATTCATAGCGGTAGAGGTGCAAAAAGTCATAGCGGGGATACAGTGAGGATATAGCGGGATATAGCGGATGGCTCTAAAATAGCATATAAAACCTGTACTTAATGTTTTTACAAATATATAAATGTTAATTAAATGAAAAATTATCATTCAATTGAATTATAATTAATACATAAATAGTTTTAAATGAAAACATGTGCGAATATACTTTAAATAAACATAAAATTGTTATATAACATAATTGAATTTAGTAGAAAATTAGAGTATTTTCATTTCTGAAAATATAGCAAAAATTAAATCAAATAAACTAGTTTCATAATTTTTATAATGTATAAATGCAAATTTTCAATTCACTTTATTGAAGAAGATATGGCGGAAATAGAGGAATATAGCGGAAATAACGGGATATAGCGGAAATAGCGGGGCTTAAAGCGGAAAGGCTATATTTTGGGGCTATATGGAAAAATCGTAGCGGTAGAAACCCGCTATGAGATGTAGCAGGGTTGTAGTGGGGTAATAGCGGGGCATTAACTACACAGCTCCACAGTTTAAAGGGATTTCCGCTCCCTCGGCTCCTCTTCCTTCTAGTCCCCATGCCTACGGGTCACATTTCCCGATCTTTTCCTACACGGCGTGATGTTTCGTCGAGACATTGAAGATGTCCCAAAAGAAGTTGTAGATTGGGATGCTTATAGTGTCCAAAAGCATATTAATCAAGGGTATGCATGGAAGTGGTTGTGTTATGCCCTCTCCATTGTAACAACCCGCATATTTAACAATTTTATATTTAAATGTTTTATTTAAATATAGCGTCGTTAGTCGGATTTTGGGTCCGAAATGTTACTTTTTGCAAATGGTCGAATTGGGTCTCGAAACCACCTCCATTGATTTCAAAATGGCGTTTACGATCTTTTTGAGTATAAGCTTTGATATATTTCGAGTAAGTCGAATTTTGCTATTTGTTAAGTGGGCTTTTGGGTTTGGGTTTCACCCAAACTGTTCTATAAACCAACTCAGCCCTTCTCTCCTTCCATTCACTTATTCATTTCATTAAACTTAAGCTAAAAACTGATAATGGTGGAAGAGAATGGGAATTAGAGACTCCTAGCCCTAGTTTACTTGCAAATCCAAATTCTTGCTCCAAAATCATAGAGAAGCTATTGGTAAGTTCTTCTTCATCTTCTCCAACTCTTCTCTTCTTCAATTTCAGAAAATTTCCTAAAACTAAATTGGGAAATATGTGATTTATTCTTAGATTGAAGCTTGTTGAGTTGAAATAGTGTTTGGTTGGTCTTCTCCTTGTGATTTAGCTCCTCCATCTTCTTTGTTTGTGAGATTAAAAGGTGAGTTTTGAACTCACATCTATTTCTTATGATTTCATTGATGTTGGGTATGAATTCCTAACACCTTGTTCATATGTTCTTGCTTTTGGTTTGGATTGAATTGGTGAATATCCAAATTTTTAGTGTTTGGGTTCAATTCTTTAAAGATCCTAACTTTGATGTTTGAATATGTTTTTGGTTGCGAATCGGAGAGCTAATGGAGCTGGGGTATCTATTGGCTAAAGCTCCTTAGGTCCATTGCTCGAACGATCGCGTTTTGGAAAATTTGCATTTTCATTGAAATAGGGCAGGAAGTGAAAAATCATCAGGTTCGGCCGACCGAGCCCTGTAGCCGGTCGACCGACCTGCTTCCCGAGAGTTTTTATGAACAGTGTCCGGTCGACCGAGCCCTGTAGGCGGCCGACCGACCTGCTCCTATTTGCCCCGTTTTGCCTGGTTTTGTATATTTTGATTTGTTTTCCAGATTTTATCGATTCAAGTTGCTTTTTAGTGGTTGTTATTGCATATTTGGCTTTGATAACTTACTCTTGACTTCATCCATGGGTTTTTATAAAATAATCTCTCGAATCGCATTTAAAAGCTCGTTTCTCCAATTTATAAATTCTATTTAAAACACACACTTCCGCACTTCGAGCGAAGTGGAAGGATGATTAAATGGTTGGGCAAAACACGGACCATGAATCTGTGCGTTTATCCTTCCGATTAATTCCCGACCTATTCAATTGATCGTTTTTACCTTCGGGTTTGGTTTACCGATGATATGAGGTGAATTTTGTACTGCTTTGAGTGTGAAATAAACTAATGGATAGTAAACCGTTTAGTGCGAACGGGTGGTTATGGGACTCACGTTACCACTTTTCGGATTCCTTTCTGGGAGTTTGTGACACATATCGCCTTTGGGATAGTGTCTTCGGACTGTCTCCTTCTGGCTTGTTGCCTTTAGTATCGCTTTCGATGTTGGCCATTATGCGCCACATGGGTGATATTGGGTTGTTATAGTATCACTTCCGATGTTGGCCGTTATGCGCCACATGGGTGATATTGGGTTGCTATTGTATCGCTTCCGATGTTGGCCGTTATGCGCCACATGGGTGATATTAGGTTGCCCTATTGTATTGCTTTCGGAGTTGGTCATTCGTTACCGCTCGAGCAATTTTTATGATGTTTCAATTGAGATGTATATTCCCTAGGTATCGCCCCTCGGTGTAGGTCTTTTTGAACCACACGATATGTAGTGATCACCTTGTGAACTTGTATACCATATTGATATTTGTTATTTGCCTTTTGGCTTGTTTTGGGATATTCCTATCCTTTGTTTCTATGAGTTGCCGATGATATGAGGCTTGTTTGTTATGATATGATTCATCTTATGTTAGATGATTGTGTTATCTCTTTTAGAGATATTTGATATATATTGTGACCTTGCAGGTTTATTGTTGTTCAGTTTATCTAACTGATTTGTTTAGCTAGACTGACCCGTGTATTTTTACTCGGGTCAGACCGAGTTGTTTCAGGTTACGTGCTTCGGACTTAGCCTATTTTGCTTCCGCATGGACTATTCAGCTTGTTCCTTTTTGTTAAAGCTTTTTGTGTAGTCCTATTTTGTTGTAACTCTGATATGTATTCTATTGACTCGTCTGTATATTGTGGTCTGTTATACCACCTGACATGTATTAGTTTGTATACTCTGTTATGTATTCAGTATATGTGTATATGATGATCTACTGTTCTGTGATGTATATTACATTTGAGTTATTATATTCTGTTCTGTTGAATCCAACCACCTATGGTTTTGTTTTAAGTATGCATTGGATATGTCGATCTGTTGGGTATGATTATTGTCGACGTATTTAATGGGTAATTAGAGCAAAGCTATAGATGGTCGCTCCTATCCAGCCTTATTCTCCGTGTTAGCAGACGGTATTATCTATTAATGCTCTTTGCTAGCGTGGGTATAGAGGTGGGGCGTCACATCCACAGTCAAAGGTTAAGAGAGAGAGTGTAGCCTTTAGAACTCAAGCCAGCTCTGACTGTTTGAGGGAGGATATGAAGAGAGCTCACGACCTTGCTGAGATCATGATGCAAAATGAGATGAAAGTCGCCCATGAAGAAGGCACCGAGTTGAAAAAACAAGTGTCCAAGAGGAACGTGGCCCTTATCGATAAAGATAAGACTATTCAAGCCAGGGACCAAGCTATCAACGAGTAGCCGATCGAAGTGCAAAAGCCTTAAGAAGAGAATAGCCAACTTGTTGCTGGCTTGGAATAGTTGACAACTGAGAAGCTTAACTCTAACATCGAGCTTGTCATCACTTAAGGAGAAGCTAAGGAGCTCTAGGTAGAAAGGGCCAAGGAGAGGGATGAGCCGAATCTCAGGCTCCTGCGCTTCTATATTAGTGTCATCTTATATGAAAATCTGAAGTGGTTAGGAAGAGCTTATCTTGTGACCCTTGTTGATGCCTGTAAGGAAATGTTACGACGACTTGTGGCGTCCGAGGATAACCATTCTAAAGGATAGCTCATGGATGAGTACCATGATGTCGAGGGTATACAAAAGCTTGCAAATGAAAAGGCCATTCTTGCTGCCGAGGATGCCACCGATACTACTTCCTAGGCTCTCATTGGCCCAAGCTCATTGAGTTAGCATGAATCATTTAATTTGAAATTTGGAGAGCTTGTGGTGATTGTTCATGCATCCATGGGGTTAGCTCTACAACCAACCATGTCATTCCAACTTATGCAGTAGTTTCTCCCATTGAGCCCTATATCCCCTCCTTTATGGATCGATTTGAGGAGCATGGGGCCTTTGAGGGGGAACTCAGCAAATCTATGGAGAAAAGTCCAGGCTCGGGTATATCGCTTATCTCTCCTATCTTCAAGAAATTCAACTCTCATGTGAATCCATCATTGACCTATATTATTCTATTTACCATCTTGTAGTTCAATGCATCTTCCTCCTCACCAATTTAGGGTTTAGGATCCACAATTATCTTCACTGCATCGACTTTTGTCTTTACGGAACTTATCTTTCTGGTCCTATCCTCCAGTGCAGGACCCAGTCCTGACTCTTAGAAGATGGGGCTTCGGAAGGGCTGGAGGACATTTCAGTCCTAGGAAGAAGATGTCACAACTACCAATGCAACAGACTCGACGGATCATATTTCAATGGTGAGGAATTTGAAGGTTGACTTCAAGAAAATTATGGTAAAATCCAAGCATGGCATCACAAAGCTCGCATCTTCGACTCCTACAAGCCCTGCATCCAAGCTTCCACCGATTAAAATTAAGCCACCGAAGACCAAACCATCCAAAGCCCCAGCCGAGAAATCTGAAGATTCTACCAGCTAAACCAAGGGTGAAACTCCAAAAGGGTGGATAATCAAGGGGAAGTTGAAGCATAGGATGCGTCCCGACAGTGCTGGCGGCAAAGGTGGAAAGAAAGCCACTAGAGTGTACTTAGAGCTTGCATGTGTGGTGGTTCATTTCATTGTATAGTCTGGACTTTTGCTTTTCTTTTTGGGGGTAAACATGGGTTATTTCTACGGGTGTGGCCCTGCCTTATTTTATAAATAAAGGATAAAGTAATGAAAAGATTTGTTTTTGTCACGTAATCCCTATTCTATTAACATTTCTACACCTTCATGTACTGTTCCTTTTGACATATAACTGTCTGTATATATAATGTAATTGCATGTATTGCAGTTACATACATACATACATATATATGTGTGTGTGTGTGTGTGTATGCATATATATGTATGCATGTATGTATATGCAATATTCTTATTTATTACAACTCTTTGTATATAAATAATACTACTACAATTGCTTAGGTTATATTTCAATACCGGCTCTGTTTTGTAGCTGCCAAATTGTTCCTTTTGGAAAAAATAGAGCCAATACTTGACCAACTCCATGGTCATTCTTGGTCATGTTCCCTTCAACCATTTAGGAATGGTGATTACACCTAGTTCTATGCTACTTCTAACTATCGTGGAGCATCAGTTGGGATTTTCTTTTTCAGTTGACTTTGTTGTGGGTTTATCCCTGTTCATAGGATTTATCATTATGAATGCCAGGCTTGGTACATTGACGAGATAGAGATATCATGGGCCAAATTATTCGATTGCCCCCAGTCTAAGTGTGCTCTTCCTGTCCTGATCCTGATCAAGAAAGTCTGATACCGCTTGTTTTCGAGCCTTTATGATCATCCTCTCTTATCCTAGACCAAGCATTTCCAGCTCGGTCGCTAGCACTGTCATGAATTCACTTGGACACTAATTTCAATCCTTAGAAACTGGCACATAAACCATCTAATTCTGAGTTCCCTTTCTTGAAGCTACCTATTTTTGGGTAAGAATCAAATTCCTGATGATCATGGTCAAAGACCTAATCACGTTCTAGTTTCTATCTTTGAAAACTAGGAAATTAATGGTTTGGTTCCCAGAGTTTCTTCTTGATGTTGCTTGTCTTCAGGCAACACCAGATCCCTTAAAGTTAGGATCGATTTATCTGCTCGATACCTTAGCTATTTTCTGGAAAGCTGGGTTGAACTATTCGATCGACCCTGAAAGTTTCTACATGCTGACGTTGCCTATCTCCCGGAAGTGATAAAGTTATGTAAGTTGGGGTTGAGTTACCTGATCGATCCCAAATAGTTGGGTCGAATTATCCAATAGACCTAAAGCAGCTGTCTTCCATGATGTTTCTAATTTTCGAGCAATGTCAGATTCTCAAGGATTAAAGTTCTTCTTCCTGACATTGCTAATCTCCAGGTAATGCTTGTTCTTGATGGATGCGGGTACACCTTCCTAACTTCTCCAATCTCTGGGCAATGCCAGATTCCTAAAGGATGCAGGTCACTCTTCCTAGTGCGCTAATAATCTCAAGGCAGCGCCATAATCCTAAAGGATTGGATTATCAAACCTTCTCACCGTCGCTCGAATCTCGCCGTCGCCCATCTTCGAGCAACGGTGAATTCCCAAAGGTAAGGTTTTCCTTTCTAGAATCATCTATCTTCGGACAACGTTAAATTCTAAAGTAAAGGTTTATCAAATTTGAAATAGATCCTTAGTTGACTATCAAAATTTATCAAAGTGGCATTTTCATTTCATTTCAATAACAAATCAAATCAAATAAGTTAAAATAGCGCTTGGATTTCATTTTCTTACTCTCTCTTATCTAAAATTTTTATTGATATTTACAGTATTTATATATGCCTAACTCAGAAAATTGAGGTGGGATATATCACCCATGCACTGCCTTGGGGACTTATGTGAGGGGAATATAGAGCATGGCGAGTGGGCACACAAGTGTGAACACTTATTGACTGTAGGCATTATTAATAAAAGAATCTTTATATACACACCTAACTTAGATAAACTGAGGCTAGATATACCGATCATGCACTGCCTTTCGGGCTTACGTAGGAACGGTACAGAGCATGGCAAGTGAACACGCGAGTGTGAACACATGACTCTAGGTGTTTATTAAAAAAAATATACATATATGCAAGAAATATTTTTTTGTTTGAAGAGAGAGTTTTGCAAAATCATCTTAGCACCATTTAACTTAGAAGACAAAAAAATGTTGTATCCTTTTATTTGAATTCACCATTTTTTAATACAAAGATCTTCAATTAGGATATTTCAAAATTAACATGTATGAACCTTCCTATATACTAGTTAAACCATCGCTATTTGTAATCAAACTTTATTTTTAATATTGTTTAGACAAATAAATTTTCAAAATTTTTAATTTAATAGCCAAAACCATATATTTACTATAGTGTTTCTTTAAAAGTAAATTAGAAATGTTTAAAAAAATTGATATTTTTTATTTGTTTTTTCTAAGTTTTGGAAAGAAAATGTAAAAATAAACATTGAAAAATTAAAAATGAAGTTGAGACTCCCCTCCCCCCCCCCACTTGATTTTTGACTGTGTCCCCACATTCAACTCAAGTGGAAGGAGAAAAATAAACCAATAATAAAAAGGTGACCAATATTTACATGAAAATGAACGGTATATACACGACAAAAAAAGTATATGGTCAAAAAATAAATGAAACGGACTTCCAAAGACCAATTCATTTGTCTCGTCAAATATGCAAGACACAACTTAAGCTGGAAAAACCAAACCGTAATAGATTTCAGAGTTGAATGTGGATTTGGAAAAACAAATGTCATTTTATTAGAAATTGTACGAGTTGTTACCTTTTCGATGATTTTCGAGGTTGATAAAACAATTGATTGAAGTTCATGTTTATTATCACCAAATTGAAATTCAAATTTATCATTGAAAATATTTTCAGAATTATCGACTTTCAAAATCAAAATGGTGATTTAAATCATCCCCTTCAAAATTAGACAACACGTCGTCGAAAAGTCCAAAAAATTCGTGTTCATTAAATTCATCTTCCTTTGTTGAAATATTCACAACTTCATTCAATGTATCAATTTCAACATCCACGGTTGTTCTATTTAAATTTTCGAAATCTAAAAAAGGAAGATTGAAATTTAAATCGAGTGTCTTACCCTCAAAAGAATTTAAATCCAACACAATTGCCATCTTTTCAACAACTTCATTAAGACCATCGTTTTAAATTTCAAAAGTAGTTGTTTGAAAATCATTAGATTGGGTAAAGGATGGACTATCACTCGACTTTTCACACATTGGGATTTGATTTTGTTGTTTATGTAATTTTTTGTAGGTTTCACGCAACAAATCCTCATAATCTTTTTATGTTTGCTCAACTAAATCAAATTCATGATTATTAGTTTGAGAATTTTCAATTTGAATTTGTTGAGCACAAAGATTCTTAATTACGCCAAATTTATTTGAAAAGTGGTTCACATTTCCATTGTGATTTTGAAATTCACTTTGGAGTTCGAAGTTGAATTGGCATGGGTTATAATCAAAATCATTAGAATTTGAAAGTGAATTAAAATTTTGATTACTTTGAAATTTTTGAATTGAGTTACCACGCAAATAAGAATTACACAAATCATTTATCATTTGATTTTATTGTATAGAGCTTTCAAGTAAAGACGAAATGCTATTTTCAAGATTTGAGGGTTGCCCGTTATCTTGAAAACTTTGTGGTGCAAAATCCAAACCGCTTGAACAATAGATGTTGTTAAAATATCCATACGAATTTGGAGTAAAATCATATGGATTATATTGATTTTCACAACTAAATTCGAGTGAGTAAGGAAAAGAAAACTCGGACATTTTTAATAATTTTTTTATAAAGGAAAAATATTTACAAATAGAATTTATTTTTTCAACATGGAAAATTTATTTTTATTTTTCAATTTTTTTTGAAAATATTTTTTTTATTATTATTATTATGGATTTTTGTTTTTGGATTTTTGAAATTTCAAAGGAAAAGGATTTAAAATTTTCAAAGAAAAGGAATATTTACAATTTTTTTAGTTTTGAATTTTTGAAGTATTTTTTTTAAATATGCATGAACTAATGCACCTAAATAAATGAAAGGGTCTAATTATAAATTATTTATTCTAAGTTAACCCAAAATTATATAATCACACTGTCTTAAATCAATAAGATAGTTCTCGGCCAGGTAATGGGCAGGGGTTATCGGTGCACCATGAATCGCCGTAGCAATGCAGCTGAAGGTTTAAGTACCTTCAGAGAAACAATTCAGTATAATATTTACGAATCGCCGTAATATTTCTTACTGATTATTGCTCTGCCGTAGCCTAAACACCAAGAAATTAAACTGTTCAAAGAAGACAAATTGTCAATGTACAATTAAGTGTTATCGATGCCTAACCATTATTATTAACAAATTCTAGGATGAAATGCAAAATAGAAATCAAACGTGTATTAACAATGCAACTACTAATGGATTTTGTTTTTTTGTTTTTGAAATTCTTTTTAAACAATGCAAGTACAAACAACAATGCAAAACAAAATAAAAACAATGGATATGGGTTAAAAGTAGCAAAAAAATATTATAAGCAAGTAAGCACTTTATTTTTTTGGCAAGCTTAGCAAAGCAAGCAACTCTTCATATTTGTGATTTTCTGCTTTGGCACCCTCAAAAACAAAAACAAGATATACATAGGTTTTTTTTAATAGATGAAGAAAGAAAAAAAAGCAAAACAAAATAAAGCAAAACAAATGAAAACACCATAAAACAAAGTACATAAAATAATTGGAACTTGTTATACATACATACATACATACATATATGTACACACACACACTATCTCTCTTTTTTTGTTGAGAAAGACCTAAAGCTTAAACAAATTGAATAAATAAAAAAGAAGAAAAAGGAAAAATTAAAAAAGGAATAATTACAAAAGAACAGCCCGGCCCACTACTGCCTTCTAACTAAAACAAAACACAGTTATTTCGACGATACCAACCCCCTCTCTCATACAAGGCTAAACATAGAAAGATTTTAAACAAATTCGTTACAGTTCTTAAAAAATCTTTTTTCTCAATGCATGCGATTCAATGTTCGAGGGAGTGAGGCTGGGTTCTGGTTGCGTGGGGAAGGTGGCAAATGAAAATGGGTATGCGGCTTTGGATTGTGATGTCAATTTGGTGATTTGGGCGGATTTCGGTCACTGTTTTCAGAGGATGAAGGCGGTTGAGTTTCGATGAGAGGTTGATGTTGGTCGCGATGATTGAAGAGTCTATTATTTCTTGGGTTTACGATGGTTGCAGTGATGAACAAGTTGAAGGAGAATTGATGTGTCAGGTGAAGAATTTGGTTTCCTTCTTTTTATGTTTTTTTTCGTGAAGTTGATTTGGATGTTGGTCAGCCGGGTGATGGTCTTTGGTAGTGGATCGGGTAAACTGTGGTTGAATTGCAGACAGTCGAAGATGGTGGCTTCAGGTGATGAAGGAAGTTGCGAGTAGATTTATGGCAGTGTCTGAAATTCAATTATAGGTGATGACGGTGGAAGTTTCAAGCTGTGGTTAGGTTGTGGTGGCGTCTTGTGGTGGATTTGGGGAGTTTAGGTGGTTCGAAGTGTGATCTATTGTACGTCTTGTATACCAAAATAGAGACAAATAAGTAATAAACTTGTCTCACAAGTTTACAACTCAAATTTCCACTACTCTGCAATTTTGTATTAATTATTTAAATAGTAAGTATGTTATAATTAATTACAACAACAAAGTAACAACTATTGCAATAAAAACTATATTGCTAAATCAAACGTTATACTATTTAAAGAAATAGTAAACGTTGAAAGAAAATGATATTTATATATATAAATCAACTAGAAATCTAACCAGTTGAAGAAGGAAATTACGTATGAGGCTTGTCGTAATAATTTCCTTAAGACTTTATTCAAAGTCTCCCAAGATACAACAGACGTGATCTGCTCGAGATTGTGATGTGTATGATCTTTTACGTGATATGCAAAAGCGCATGGATTGTAGATATTAAGAAACGAAGAGGAAGAAGAGAAAATTCGGAAATAAAATTGAGTGAGGAAAGTGGTCAGGTTTCCTCCTTATTTATAGCCGAATTCCCAATGGCTACACTCGTTGAGAAAAGTAGCATCCCTTCATTTGCAACGCCAAAAGGCGTTGCAGTTTGCAACAGTTGTGCCTTTTCGTTTTGCAATGGTAGAAAACTGTTGTTGTTCGCAATAGTCGCGCCTCTTCATTTGAAACGGCCGAAAATTGTTTGCTGTTTGCAACAATCGCGTCTCTTCATTTGCAATGGCCGAAAACTGTTGCTATTCGCAACAGTCGCGTCCCTTCGTTTGCAACGGCCAGAAACTGTTGCGGTTTGCAACAGTTGCGTCCAATCCAGTAGTCGCTTCTTTTGAATTTGAACAGTAGAAAACCGTTCACTTTTGTACACCAAAAATATAACACGGTCCACTCTTATTGGATCCGCACCCGCCCCCGAACCCGACCTAGCCCGACCCGGTTTGGTTCGGTCGGTCGGACAGTTGGGCGCTGGCGTACACGTGTTAGTCCATGCCCATATAGGTCCTCCCCCTCGCACAAAATTACCTGAC
Source organism: Allium cepa (assembly GCA_030765085.1). Lineage (NCBI taxonomy): Eukaryota > Viridiplantae > Streptophyta > Magnoliopsida > Asparagales > Amaryllidaceae > Allium > Allium cepa. The sequence goes on from CM060929.1 coordinate 219,049,971, forward strand.
CCTATGGGTCAATATAGGGATTAAGAATACACTATATAAACAAGAATAAGGACTTATTTTTTAGCGATGTGGAATATATCTCATTCACTATTTGAGAATTCTAACAATCCCCCACATGAATGACGATGTATGTCTCCCCTACACAAAGTGTATTATCACACAGTTCATATGAAAATAATGTTATATCGAGGACAAGTAGATATTTCACTTTGAACTTTCCTTAGTTAAAACTTATCGGATATACTTGGCTAATCAGTGAATTATTTCATCTTGAACCGTCGGCCGTTATTGCATAACCAGACAATAAGCTTTATAATGCATTATTTCCCTTCACATCCGATCTCTTGGTTGTGTTCATTTCGGTCCTGAACAATTTTTGGTTCTGCGGGTGTTTTCAGAGAATAAAAGCCTTTAATATTCTCATAGAGCTGACCCAGCTCACACTAACATAGGTGATCGCAACCATTAAGAGTATCCTAATATACCCCACTTTTTATATTCAAGATATTATCATCATTAAAAAACATAGTTTTAACCTTTAGATACTTCTGTAGGCATGCATTTATATTGTGCACCATAGGAATGGAGTTGGACTATGTCCAAGCAAATGCATTACATCTTGAGTTACTCAGAATTGGTTTGTCTATTGATTCTAGTCCATGAGATCTCCAGTCGCTAGGATAGATAACTCTTGGTGGTTTAGTCTTTTAAACCCATTTCCCTCGATGCGCAATCAATTTTCTCTCTTGATAAACCTTTAGTAAATGAATCCACTAGGTTATCATTTATTCTCACATAATCTATGGAAATAGTCCCATTTGAGAGTAACTGCCTAACTATATTATGGTGTCGACGAATGTGTCGTGACTTTCCATTGTACACAAAGTTGTGCGCTCTGCTTAGCGTAGCTTGGTTATTACAGTGAATGCATATGGGCGGTACAGGTTTAGGCCAAAATGGAATATCTTTTAAAAAATAACGAAGTCGTTCTGCTTCTTCGCCTGCTTTATCTAAAGCGATGAACTCCGATTCCATGGTGGATTGAGCTATACGTGTTTGTTTAGTAAATTTCCATGACATTGCTGCCCCTGCTAAGGTAAATACATAACCACTCATTGATTTTGATTCCTCTGAATCAGCAATCCAGTTTGCATCACTATATCCTTCTAAGATGGCAGAATATTTTCCATAATGTAAGGAATAATTTGTGGTATGTTTTAAATATCCAAGCACTCTTATTAATGTTTCCAGTGTTCCTTTTCTGGATTGCTTGTATACCTGCTCAGTCGACTTACTACATAAGCTATATAGGGTCTTGTGCAATTCATGAGATAAATGAGACATCCTATTACACGAGAGTATTCCAGTTGCATTACACTCTCATTAGTGTTTTTATGCGGTACTTCCGATGGATTAAAAGGTGTTCTTACTCCTTTAATTCCAAAATTTTGAAATTTTTCAATCACTTTGTCTACATAGTGTGACTGACATAATTCAATTCCATTAGGTGTTCTTATTATTTTGATTCCCAAAATAACGTCTGCAACTCCTATGTCTTTCATATCGAAAGTGCTAATTAACATCTTCTTTATGGTCTCTATTACCTGAGTATTTGGACCTAATATTAACATATCGTCTACATATAAACAAATCATCACATATGATTGTCCAATTTGTTTATAATAAACACACTTTTCGCATTCATTTATATGAAGACCATTTCTCATCATGACACTATCAAATTTTGCGTGCCATTATTTTGGAGCTTATTTTAGTCCGTACAATGATTTTACTAATCTACAGACTTTGTTTTCATTTCCTTTGGAAACAAAACTTTCAGGTAGCTCCATGTAGATCTCCTCATCGTGATCTCCATTTAAGAATGCTATCTTTACATCCATTTGATGAATTTCTATATTATAGATCGATGCAATTGCTATTAGCATTCTTATAGAGGTTATTCGTGTTACCGGCGAATATGTATCAAAGAAGTCTACACCTTCTTTTTGACGATATCCTTTGGCTACTAAACTGGCTTTATACTTGTCGATAAAGCCATCTTCTTTCATTTTCTTCTTGAAAATCTATTTATAGCCAATAGGTTTTATTCCAGGTGGAATATCAACAATTTTTCAAGTTTTATTACTTAGAATTGAATCAATTTCACTTTGGATTGCTTCTTTCCAACATGAAGATTCAGAAGATGACATTGCTTCCTTGTACGTTTGAGGTTCGTGTTCTAACACATATGTGAAAAATCCGAACCAAATGTCTTGGAAGTCCTTTCCATTACGCTTCTTCTTGGTTCAACTTCCTCAATCTCATGGTGAGTTTCATCTTCATGTGAATTGCTTAATTCTTCTCTTGTCTTTTTAGGGACATTATTCCCTTCATTCTTTTTTTGCGGAAACACGTCTTCAAAGAATGAGGCATCTCTAGATTCCATGATTTTATTTACATGAATATCATCTATATCAGACTTGAATACAAAAAATCCATAGGCACTACTATTTTGGGCTGGCCCTAGATAGTAACAATCTACTATTTTTGGTCCAAGTTTGACTCTCTTGGGAGGCGGAACTAGAACTTTTGTCAAGCACCCCCACACTTTGACGTATTTAAAGCTTGGTTTGTGTCCTTTCCGAATCTCATATGGAATTGTTCCTGTTTTATTGCGAGGGACTTTGTTTAATATGTGATTAGACATATTTAAAGCTTCGACCTACAAGTTCGTTGGTAGACCAGAGGTTAAATCATGGCATTAATCATGTCTTTTAACATTCCATTCTTCCTTTCGGCTATACCATTTTGTTGTGGTGAATATGGAATTGTTGTTTGATGAATTATACCATAATCGACATAAAACTGTTCAAATGTGATTCATATTCTCCACCTCGATCAGATCTTAATATTTTGTTCTTTTTATTTAACTGATTTTCTACTTGAGCCTTGTACTTTATAAATGATGTAATTGCTTCATCTTTACTATTCAAAAGATATACATAGCAATATTGCGTATAATCGTCAATAAACGTAATAAAGTATTTTTTTTTCCTACCTCTTGTAGGTAACGATTTAAAATCACATAAATCTGTATGAACCAAACCTAGTGTTTTGGTGCGTCTATCAATAGATTGAAATGGTTTTTTAACCATTTTTGCTTCTACACATGTCTCACATTTGTAGTTCTTATCTGCTTCGAATTTGGAATTAATCCTAAGTTTGATAATGTTTTCATTTTTTGAAAATTTATATATGTGTCCCAATCTATCATGCCATAGTAAAATTTCATGCTCAAGCAAGTAAGGAATTTCAATTTTATTAATAGCACAATCAGGATACATAGTTTTATTGCCGATAACGGCTACATTTGCCTTAAATAGGCCATCACATAAATATCCCCTTTCGATATACATTCCAGCTTTGGACTGAACCATCTTGTTTGACTCGAATACCATTTTGAATCCTTTCTTCGATAGTACTGCACCAGAGATGAGATTCTTGCGTATGTCTGCAACGTGGAGCATGTCATTCAACTTGATAGTTTTTTCAAAAGCAAATTTGAGGATTACTGTGCCACTACCTTCGATATGGATACTGCAGAATTACCCATATAGAGTTTTTCTTCATGATCAAATTTCTAGTATGTAGAAAACATGGATTTGCCAAAGCAGACGTGACAAGTAGCGCCTATGTCTACCCACCATTGGTTAGGATTCTGAATCAAATTACATTTAGATACAACTATCGAGAAGTTAGACTCGTCTACTTTCATGTTATCTACAATATTTTCCTCTTTATTGCATTCCTTTTTGTGTCTGCAATCTTTAGTGGCATGTCCAACCTTTCCACAAACCCAACACTCACCATTAAACTTTTTAGTTCGTATGTTGTCTTTTGGTTTGCTGTTTGGAAGTTTCCTTTTCTTCTGGAAATTCTTCTTTTTGTTTTTGTCTTTGACCCTTCAACCACAGATGCCTCCTCGCTTGGTTTTGTAACTCCATGGTTATCTGCCTCAATTGTTAGTCGGACTATGAGATCCTGTAAAGAGATTTTCTTATGCTTTAGATAGTTGTGGTAATCTCTCCATGACGGCGGCAGTTTTCCCGTGATGGCTTCAACCAAAAATGATTCTCCAACCTTATGACCTTCTGCTTCGAGTTCATCAATGATGATTTGCAGTTCATGCAGTTGAGCAGTCACCGGTTTGGAGTCAACCATCTTGTAGTCCATGGATTTGTCTACAATGAATTTCTTAAGACTGATATTCTACGTCTTATACTTCGTGGCAAGTGCATTCCAGAGTGCTTTTGCTATCTTTAGAGGCTGATATACTTTGTATAGCACCTTGTCGAGACAACTCAGAATATAGTTTCTGCATAAAAAATCGGAATGCTTCCACATATAATCATCTGATTCCTTGCCTGGTGCAGGAATCGGTTCCTCCTCCTCGAGATACCGTTGCAGACCGAGTGTGGTGAGATAAAATAGCATTTGATTTTGCCATGTTATGAAGTCATCACCATCTCCTTTGAACGAATTCAGGCCTGTTGTGAGTAGTCGCCTTTGTTGATAGTTCAACTGTTGACATCTCTGTTTTAGCGAAAACAGGAAAGTCTTAAGATGTTATACATCTAGTATACCAAAACAGAGACGAATAAATAATAAACTTGTTTCACAAGTTTACAACTCAGATTTCACTACTCTAGAATTCTATATTAGTTATTTTAACACTAAGTATGTTGTAATTAATTACGACAACAAAGTAACAACTACAGCAATAAAAACTATAGTGCTAAATCAAAGGTTATACTATTTAAAGAAATAGTAAACGCGGAAAGAAAATGACATATATATATATATATATATATATATATATATATATATATATCAACTAGAAATCTAACCTGTTGAAGAAGGAAATTACATCTGAGGCTTGTCGTAACAATTTCCTTAAGACTTTATTAAAAGTCTCCCAAGATACAGCAGACGTGATCTGCTTGAGATTGTGATGTGTATGATCTTCTGTGTGATATGCAAAAGCGCATGGATTGTCGATATTAAGAAACGAAGAGGAAGAAGAGAAAATTCAGAAATAAAATTGAGTGAGGAAAGTGATCAGATTTCCTCCTTATTTATAGTCGAATTCTCAATGGCTACATCCATTGAGAAAAGTAACATCCCTTCATTTGCAATGCCAAAAAACGTTACTGTTCGCAACAGTCTTGCCTCTTCGATTTGCAACAGCCGAAAACTATTGTTGTTCGCAACAGTCGCGCCTCTTCATTTGCAACGACCGAAAACTATTGTTGTTTGCAACAGTCGTGTCTCTTTGTTTGCAAGGCCGAAAACTGTTGTTGTTCGCAACAGTCGCGTCCCTTCGTTTGCAATGGCCAAAAACTATTGCGGTTTGCAACAGTCGCGTCCAATCCACTAGTCGCTTCTTTTTGAATTTGAACAGTAGAAAACCGTTCACTTTTGTATAGCAAAAATATAACACGGTCCACTTTTATTGGATCCGCGCCCGCACCCGACCCGCCCCGGCTCGGTCGGTCGGATGGGCGGCGGCGGCGCGCACGTGTTAGTCCATGGCCATATAGGTCCTTCCCCTCGCACAAAACTACCTGACCATACGGGCCAATATAGGGATTGAGAATAAACTATATAAACAAGAATAAGAACTTATTTTGGCGATGTGGGATATATCTCATTCACTACTTGAGAACTGTAACACGATCGAGGTGATTTGATTTGTAGTGTTCGATTGGGGGGAGTATGTGACATGATTGAGTGGTAATGACAATGGTATACAGCAGTAATGGCTTTGGAATGCAAGAGGAGTGTGGGTTGCCGTAGCCATTGCTATAGGGTACTGTGGTATGTAGAGCAGTATGAAACCAACAGAGATGATTTAGACGATTATGGTAGAGGTATTTGTGCTATGTAAGGTACGTGGTACTGTGGTATGTTACTGTAGGGTATTGTGGTTGCATTAGTTGTTATTGTAGCGTATCTCGGCAATGGAACCAGCAAAGATGATTGAGATGGGAGATGAAGTGGGTATGTAGAGCAGTATGAAGTTGAGGAAGCAGTATTGTAGGGGTCAGTGAAGTATGTTAGATGATGGAAGAGCTTTGGTATGCAGTGGTTATCAGATTGTGAATGTGCACTGATATAGTCAGGTAGATGTGCAAATTGAATGTGAAAGAATTGTGAATGGAGTGAGTTGGTTGTAGTGTCAGACAAATTATTGGTAGTATGTTGGAAATTTTGTCAAGGCAGTGGGGAGAGATGCATTTGAGTGGACATGGATTGAAGCTTGAAGTGATGGTGGAGCAGAAGTAGTCAGTGATGTAAATGAGATGACAGTGGCGGGGGAATGTCAGAAGTGGTAGTTTCTAATAGTTGTGTTGTTGTCAAGTCTGGGCAATTCTGTGATGGCAGTAAGTTTATGAAGTTATGGCAGGGAAAGAAAATAGAGAATGTGCACAATGCACAGGAAATGTGCCAATATGTTCTGTGTTTTTTTGTAAATGTGTAAAAAAAGAAAAGAAAATGAAATATGTAAATGCAAATGTGGATTAATAAAAAATTGTTTTTTTGAATTTTTGATGTTTTTTTTGGATTTTTGATGTTTTTTTTAAAATATATACAATGCAAATGCAAAACAAATAGAAGGCAACAATCACACAAACAAAAAGGAAAACGACAAACACATAACACAAATTGTTTTTTAATGCAAACACACACAACAAACAGACAATAAAAATCAAACACACAATAAAAATCAAAAAATAATAATTCGAAGAATAGAAAATAAAAATCGAAACAAAATCCACGGCAACGGCGCCAAAAACTTGTTCAGACGGCTAAATGTCTACTGAGTTAGAAAATAGCCGAACGAATTTTGAAATAAAAACAAATGCAAGCGCACGGCATACTATCGTAGTACGCAGGGAGTACAGGTTGATCCGCAGGGAATTATTGATTTTAAATATCTATTCAATCAAATTAATCAAGATTTGAGATGTTTAAACTAGCTACTAAAAATTGCAAAAACTAGCAACTACAAAGGTGAATAAAAACTATAAGAACAAATGACAATTTAGAGATAATTCCACTCTTTAGATCATATAGTTCAACAAAACATGAAATTATGATCTCTCTTTTTTGGTGATAAGTGAATTTAAATGATGTGTTTGATATAAGTATGACATATCTGTACTATTAGTTAGCTTAACATAAGCCATCAAACTATAACACAACCTTTGAACCACTTTTAATTCTCATGAAATATGACAACAAAGTTGAAAGCAAAATCTATTTTAAGTATGGTCTATTAACTATTAATTAAAAATATAGACCATCAAATTTAATTTTAACATTCACTTCAATACCATCATCTTATGTAAATGAAGATGTAATTATTATTTATGATTGTTTAAGCATAGCCTGGTTATGGACAACATACACTATCAAATTCAACATGAAATAATAAATCACATCAACATTCATTTAAGCGCAAAAGAGAGCAATAATTATAAAAATGTTGAAGCTACATGATTAGAGGCTTCATTACCTCTAAATTGAAGGGATTAGCCTCTCATTTGTGTTATCATATCAACACAAGTAGCATGCAACATCAAACCAAAAAAAAAGGAAAATGAAAGCTAATGGAAAAGAGAACTATTCTACTTGCATAAAATAAAAGAAGATCTACACTACTAACATGAAAGTAAATAAATAAGAAAAGACTTGAATTAAAATTGCATAAAAAATTACATAAAAGAAATGGCTAAGTAGCCATGAAAAGAAAGAGAGCTCTCATTTTATTTTTGATCTAAACTAAGAGAAGAGGGCTTAAGAAAGACTAAAGGAAAGAATGATACATGAAACATAAGAGGTATTTATACAGATTTAAAACTCTAATTCACTTTTTTGAAAACTACCCGAAATACCTTCTTAGGAAGTGTGATGGCCAAGTTAACATTAACTTCAAATAATCATCCATTAAGTGTGCATGAAAAATTTAGTGGCCTTTTAGCATGTGTATTAGGTCCTAAGTATGCATTAAGGTAGGTGGGTAAGTGAGGCCCTCCATATCATCACTTTGAATTATTTCCATCACATTTCCTTTGTATTCACTCTTGTGCATGCATATCTCTTTATGAATCCCCTTATATATGAAGCCAAATTCCTACAAAATAATATAGAAATTTCCAATTAAAATTTTCAAATTAATATATGCACAGAAATGACCATTTCTCCCTTATATGGAGATGAATATATGACGATTTGAAAGTAATTTGAATTTTGGTTTAAACATGTTAAAATACCCAATATGATCATTTATTTAATTTAAATAGATTAAATATGGTGGTTAAAATATGCATATTTACGTGCACATTAGGGCTATGACAACCAAGCTTTCCTTCTGAAGCAGCGACCCAAGATAAAGATCGTCCCAATGCAGACGCAACCTCCACCCGCCACCGTAATAGAGGAAACTCCTACTCTGCTTTTGGAGACATTTATTGGGACCTCGGTCTAATTCTAGATTAATTCAGTTCTTTTAGTCTGGGCAACATCATTATCGGGGATATTGCATCCCATATCCGTCTGCCCAAAGAAATAACAGCCACTCGTGCTGGGGAAGTCAACCCCATTATCAAATTCCAAGTTCACGGTCCGTGGAGAGACACTTGGACACACACACACACACACATATGACAATACACCATGTTTAGCTTGCACCATTTATCTTGTTGGGTTTAATTCGTTCTCGTTTCATTCGCAGTTTCAGTGGATCTCAAGGGGATGCACGACACCATTAAAAGCCAAGGGAGCAATCCTAGGAAAGATGGATCATATGATCATCCTTATGGCTCATCTTATGCAATTGATTCAGGGATGCGCTCAAGTCGGGATTCTTGGAGAAGGGGCATAGAACATTGGTCCTGTGAGTCATCTCTATGACACAGGGTTGCCCTTGCCCTGTAGTTTGGATCTGTACTCGATGAAACCTAATCAAGTCCCATCTATAGATTTACCAAATATTCCTGCTCTAACACAGCTAATGGCACCTCCTCATATGCTACGTCAATTTGAGCCACTACCAAGCTCGATCACTTATGATATCCTCTATTCAAGGCCCAACAAGAGATCGGTTTGAGTATAGGAAGAAGTTTTTTCTAGTCCTCACATGGATGCACTGAAGCGTACTTTTTTTGAAAATAATTTCGATGATGTTATGTTCATTCCTGACCTAATGGACACCCACCACACATCCAAACCGACACTTTTGCTTTTGTTGACAATATGTGTGACCAATATTTCAAATGGAGTTAGATAGTTGGAGTCATTTTTGAAGGCACCTAAAAAAAGGTGGAGCTCAATGTAGTGAAGTTAGAAAATGAGCAAGATAATCATACCATTGCTAACCTCGAGGTCGAGAAACTCAATGCCTTGTTAGCTGAGTCCAAGAAACAACTAGATAATCTTACCAAGCCGATTGAGGAGATAGAATTATCAAGATCAAATCAAGGCTTCTCATCACAAGAGTTATAATCTTTCGCTAAAATATGAGTAGCTTAAGGAACAAGTTGAGAAATTAAAAAAGCTGCTTGATAGTGACAAGAAAGAGAAGGATGATGATCTAATCCAAATCCAAATCCAAAGCTACTGTGAAGAGTTGATGGATGCTCGCAAGACAAGAGATGATGCAGGCGCAAGAAGATGACATCAAGAAGCAGGTCGAAGCTGCGGTGGAATGGATTAAGGATGAATTTGAGCCTATGTTTATCAATTGTAATGAAAACACCATTAGGTTCGGCAACCTGAAATGGCTCGATAAAGGGTATCCAAGGCACTAGCCTTGGCATAAGAGGATATTGTTAATCTAGAAAGAGAGTTCTCTGTTGGGGCTGAGGTCGATGTGGAACAACTGAAACGCACTCGTTTGGATGAAAAGGACTGGAGGTGCTTAGGATTAGTGAACGTATCATGCACCCCGAATCTGCAATGAAGGATCAAAAAACCAAGGCAAGGGCTCCGGGTCTGCATTTCGCGGCTCTATAACGAACATTATTGCTCCCTCAAACTTTGAGTTGCCGATTACTGAAAATATCACTTCTCTTCCCGGCTCAGCTGTTGTTTCTGCCACCAGGATAGTTTCTGAAGCGACACCGGTTTTAGCATCTCTGTTGGAGGGTCAATACAACCCCTATAAACCTTACTTCCAAAGTTGTTTATCTTATCCCCATTCAAGAAGGGGTCCAGGTGGGACTCCAACTCACATCGAATCTGCATCTCTCGAAGGAATACCATTAACTTTGCCTGTGTTTGAGATGGCCAATATGACACCAACCGATATCGCTAATCTCTTCTTTTATGTTTCCTAAGTTTTAGGTCAGCCTTCAATTGTCCATTTGCCTTGAAAAGAGATTGTTAGTGGGGACATAAGCTATGGTTATAGAATCAGTCATCGTGTTTGCCTCCCAAACGCTTTTAGATATTTTGGCTGACAAGACTTCGAGCCTTGGGGATGAAATGATTTATGCCTTAGAAGAGGAGGCAACATGATACTTTCATGGGGTGTAAGAGGAACAAGACCTCATTATAACTGGAGCTTCCAATTTTTTTGGGCATGGAGGAGATACTCTAAACTCAAGACCTGCTAGCTAAGGAGATCAAGAAGGAGAAAGATGTTGATATACCTCCTCTCTATCTATCTTATTGCCTGGTCGGCCTATCTTCATGCCTCTTTAAACTTTGACGAGCGATCTTTTGTAGGTCATAAAGGCAAAGACAAGAATCGAAGGAAGCATAATAAGTTTAGAACACCCTCTTTCAAGAAGAAAAGGAGACAAAGAGGAGGAGGAAGATATAGTAGCATCCTTCTTCGCTTTAGTCTACTTTTCATTTTGATTCAAATAGCCACGTAAATAGGCTGAAGTTATGTGAGCATAGCCCTTTCTTTTTTATTTTAAGTAATATGCTAATAAAATTAGACTTATTTTTTGTTCACGCCTTATTTTAATATGTTTAAGCATTGAGAAATGTGCTTGTTATTTTTATTCAGTTGTGTGTGAATCATTTCTCTATCATTAGTTAACTAAATTAACAAATTACTTTGTTATCCTTTAGTCAAGTTCTGTTTGACTAGTGATAATATTTGAAATTACGTTATTCCCACTCTTGGAGAATAATGGCATGGATGCCTGTATTTGAATATCTTTGTTAGGCCAGGGTCAACTCTGGGTCATGATCAGAATTGGTTGTTTAGAGCAGCAGTCCAAACACCCATTTCGTGGATGCTTTCCTCCAATCTCGCCAAACTCTAGGCGTTGATCAGGGTTGATCACTTAAAATGGTGGTTATAGTGTTCATCCCTTGGGTACTTAGGGAAGATCATGCCAAACTCCAGGCATGGATCTTTGACCTCACCATTCTCCGAATAAGGAATTTGAGCTCTACCAAACTCTAGGCAGTAGCTTTGTCACAACATAAATCATTTCGTTTGCCAATTCTGGCCAATAGTTCGTAGGGTGAATTATCTTGTTTGACTCCTTATGTACTTCATACTCCAATGTCCAAGTCATGTGTTAGAGGAATTATTTGGCATCTATTCTAGATGCTCGAGAAAATTGTGTTCCTCAGGGCCGATTATGGACCGTACAGTTTGATTGGCAACTTACTCTATGCATCTGTAATTATGTATTATATAAGTATGTACCATTCAATCATGTTTTTGTTTACAGTGAGGAAACATAGCAAATGAAAATGCAAATTCATCGATTCCCAAAGCCAGTTCATTACATATCCACAATAAAGGCAAATCACACCCACTTACATTGGGATTAACATAATATGTACAAATACAGTTTCAAATGAAGTAGCATTATAAATACTCACTATTCCATGCCCTTGGAAGTGAAATTTCATCTGTTGTCGCTAGCTTGAATGTCCCATCTCCAAGATTGTGTTCGATAGCATATAGACCTTCTAAAGTTATGCCCATGTTCATTGCACTAGGGAAGATTCGTTTAAAAATGAGATTGCTGATCTCGAAGGTTCGATTGCTAACCTTTGTGTTGTATTGCTGAGCTACACTCTTCCGATGAGAAGCGACTCTCAAATCAGCTTCATCGTACTTCTCATTGATCATGTTAAGGGACTCGAGCAGGAGCTTCTCATTCTTTTTGGGACCATGGTGGATATTCCAATGAGATTGCACTTTCAATTCAATTGGAATCATGGCCTCCGATCCGTAGGCTAAAGAGAATGGAGTGTGACCAGTCGTGGATTTGTGAGTTGTTCAATAGGCCCAAAGTGCTAGTGGTAATTCATTGACAAACTTGCTTTGGCTTTTGTTAATCACTTTTTCAAAATAGACTTGATGATTTTGTTCACTGCTTCCACATGTCCATTCGACTATGAGTGTGCAACTGTAGAAAGATACTTGCTGCAGAATTTCTTGAATTTCGGGCTGTCGAATTGGGTCTTGTTATCAGAAATGATCATTTGTGGGAACCCAAAATGACAAATAATGTTCTTGACTATGAAGTTGATTGCCTTCTTTTTGGTGATCATGGCAATTGGTTCCACCTTGACCCACTTCGTAAATTAATCAACTGCAACAATAGTGTACTTTGCCCTACTTTCGACATCGGCAGCACCCCGATAATGTTGATTCCCTACGCCGCATATGGACATGGGCTGACCATCTGGTAATCTCTATAGGGGGTTCTAGGAGCTTTGGCAAATCTCTGGCAATGATCGCACCTCCTGGTGTAATTGGTTGCATCTCTGTTGATGGATGGCCAAAATTATCCATAGCGAAGAATCTTCTTTGCTAATGTTTACCTCTAGTGTAATCGCCGCAGGCTCCTTCATAAAAATCCACAAGGACCTTTTTGGCTTTTTTGTAGGTGACACATGATGGTAGGGGAATAGAGAAACTTCTTCTATATAATGGCCGATCATGGAAAATAAATCGCAGAGCCCGACGCAACAGTTTCCACTGTTCACTCCTCTCACTCGAAAGAGTCACTTTCAGTAGGTACTCCTTAGTTAGAGTCATCCATGATTTATTTTTAGGTTTAGCCTCCAAGATGCAATCGAAATCCATCTATTCAATGCTTGGAGCGGATAAAACCTCCATTAGAACTAAACCCATGAGTTGTGCGTCCTCGGAGCTAGCTAGTTTTGCTAGAGAATTGGCTTTCGTGTTCTCCTCCCTGGAAATATGTGTTATTGTGTAATACTTAAAATCGTTGAACAATTCCAAAACCTTCGTCAAATAAGAGGCCAACCTAGCACTATCTGGAATTCCTTCCTTACCTAACAGACCATCAACTGAGAGTCACTGTATATGTATAAAGTCTTGGCTTCTAATTCATTCGCGATCCCGAGTCCCGCAATTAATGCTTCCTACTCGACTACATTGATGGTTGTGGGAACCCAAGTTTTAAGGTGTAGCAAACTGATCGTTCCGTAGGGGTTACCAAACCAATCCTATCCTCAAGCAATGTTCGTTAGATGCTCCATTCGTGTACAACTTCTATCGAGTACTCCGCTTTGCAATTTCTTTCCTTTCATCATCTCGAGGAATGAACTCGACAATGAAATCAGCCAACACTTAGCCTTGGATCGCCCTCTTGGGATTATACGGTATATCGCACTTGGTTCTATATTCTACTTCAATAATATCCCAGAGGTCTCAAGTCATTGCAGGACCTGTAACAAGGGCTGATCAATCAACACCTAGATGGCATGAGCTTGGAAATACAGACGAAGCTTCCTAGATGCAATCAACAAGCAATATACTAGCTTTTCCACCTTTGGATAGTTTCTTTCAGCTCCAGTTAATCGCTTGCTAACGTAATATACAGGCCTTTGGATTTTAGTTTCTTCTTGCATGTAAGTAGCACCCAAACCATGCATGGATAATGTAAAATAAACGAATAAATCTTCCCCTTCCAATGGCTTTGACAAGATAGGTAGCCTTTCCAGGTTATCGACCAATGCTAAGAAAGCATTCTTGCATTTTTGCGTCCAGGCAAAGTTTCTTTTCCCTACTTTTAGGACATCAAAGAACGGTATGGTTTTATTCGTAGCCCTTGAGATGAATCGGCTCAGCGCGGCTACCTTCACGTTCAAACTCTATACATCTTTACTCATCTTCGGGGCCTCCACCTTCCTCAAGGCTTCAATATTCTTCGGATTGGCCTCGATTCCTATTCAGTTGGTTATGACATGGTAATATTATAGTCCCAAGTAAATTATTAAGCTAGTATGCTCCTAATCTGGGATGTGCATTAGAATTTATTATAAACAGAGTTGGCTCCCACGAATGATAGTAATTCATGACCGGCAGTTGAATCAACCACTTGGTTGATCTTTGGTAATTAGAAACTTCTCGAGAATGCTTTATTCAGAACTGAATAATCGATGAACATCCTTCATTTACCATTAGACTTCTTGACCAAGACCAGATTGGATACCAGTTATGGGCACTTTCGCCCACTATATGGTGAATATGAGGAGTCAGGGGAAAAATCTTTATTGTTTTAGAACAGACTCAAACTGGTTTAGAGATATTCTCGAGATCAAGATATGGACTTAGGTCGAAATCACGTCTCAATCCGAGCTACGGATTGAGAGATATGATCATCTTAAGATTTGTCCACCACCGTCTTGTGGGGCTGATACCGAGAGACTCTATCGCCGAACCAAAAATTTGGTTCGGTGCACGCTTGGAGTCAGACCTTAAAAATATGAAGTCTTCTTAGAGTCGATCTGATAACCGAACCAAAACTTTGGTCTGGTGTTTGCATGGTGTCGGGACTTGAAAATCTAGAGTCCACTTGGAGTCGGTCCGATGACCGAACCAAAACTTTGGTTAGGCGTATGCTTGGAGGAAGACCTTGAAAATATGGCATCCGCTTGGAGTCGATTGCGTGACCGAACCAAAAATTTGGTTCGACACTTGCTTAGAGTCGGACCGTGAAAATCTGGAGTCTGCTTGAAGTCATTCCGATAACCGAGCCAACACTTTGGTTCGATGCTTGTTTGGAGGCAGGCCTTGAAAATACGAAATCTGCTTGGATTCAATTGGGTGACCGAACCAAAACTTTGGTTCGATGTTTGTTTGTTGTCGGGGCTTGAAAATGTGGAGTCTGCTTGGAGTCTGTCCGGTGACCGAACCCAATCTTTGGTTTGGTGATTGCTTGGAGTCGGGCATGAGAAATTTAATGGTTTACTTGGATTCGGCTGGGGGTAATGTTGCTTGGAGTCGGGTGAAGGTTTGCTTGGGGCAACCCGGATATAACTAGTCTAAAAAAAAGTTAGAGATTTTCGTCATGGCACGATGATACTTTGGATATTTCTTCATGAGGCGTTCTGAGGTTCTTGGAGGTGTATGGCGGTCGTCATAAGTGGAATAGCCTGACAATCATGTAAGGATGGTGGAGCCATTTCTTGGAGGAAGAAAGGTTGAACCAAATTCCAAATATTATACACTTAGTTGTCTCTCCTCATATCTTCATTCAATAAATACCAAGCATATGGCATCATAAAAAGGGAGGATACCGAAGAGCGAAGCTTTCAGCAACAATGGCAGACAACTTCGAGAGGGAAAATCTTAGTTCTAATAGCATGTTTACTCGTATTCAAAGCTTACACTTGTAATCAGAAATGAAAGGGATAATAAAAGAGGAACAGTGGACAAAGGCACATTCAGGCCAAGCCATTATAAATTCAGTGTCTTTTTTACATTTAAATCCTTACATATTCTTTGTTGCAAATTAATGATTTTCTACCTTAAACATCTACAACTAATTTTCATCAGACAATAGTATATACTACAAATAATATTCACACTACAACAACGATTTGAGTGTTTGCCCATTTTTTGTGCAATCATTTTGGTGCTTTCATTGAGAGCTGAACTTTCCTTTTTCAAAAGGAAATTCTCTCTTTCTTACTTTTCTTTTTATTTTGAAAGCTACTATTTCTAATCTCATGATTAGAGATTATCGTTTCTTATCTTAGGAAACTCTCTTCCCTTTTCTAAGATCAGAAATCTATGTTTCTTTTCAGATCTACTCTGGCTGTTTTACATAAAACAAAAAATCCTCCTTTTCTCTTCAAATCTGAACATCCACTTTACTATATAAAGAAATTCTCTTGTCCACTTTATAGATCTTACTTATACTATCCATAGATAATGTTTATTAGCAAATAAATTGTCATCCCTTAGATCTGAAATCCTTAGATATTACTTTTACTATTCCGGATCCACAAATACATGTCCCTTGACCAAAATGAAACATGTACCCATTCTTTGGATCTAAAATCAAGTCACCTCTCTTTTCTCATTTGGAATCCAAAAACATGGTTTGTTGGCATAAGAAACCCTTTTGCCCTCTGTTTAGATTTGGATAATTATTTTCTTTCACAAAAGAAAACCTATTTCTAGTCTCGAGATCTAAAATTGCATTTTTTAATAAAATTTATATCTTTTTCTTTTCAGATCTAAATTCACTATCTCCTTGGCATGAGAGATTCTCTTTTTCTTACTTTCCTAGTTTGAGATCGTTGTTTCTTAGAGTAAAATACACTATATCTCCCAGATTTGAAACAGTTACTTTAGCAAAATCTCTTTCTCTTTTCAGATCTACAATCACTATTCCTTGAAGATATAAAAAATTATGTCTTTCTTTTCACTTATTTCGGATCTACAAACGCTGCTCCTTAACCAATAAGAAACATGCACTTCTTAGATCTGAAATCACTATATCTCCTTTCAAATCTGCAAACACTGTTTCTCAACCAAAAAGAAACATGTATTCATTTCTCAGATCAGAAATCTTCTTTTTCTCATTTCAGATCAAAAAACACTATTTTGACCAAAACAAACACTTAGTCATTTTTCAGATCTAAGATCAAATCTTATTCTCTCTCTATCCTAAAGCATTGCTTCTTTAACATAAGAAAACTATCTTCCTCTTTTGTATAAGAGGAATCTATTCCCCTCCTAAAATATAAAATTACAGTTTTAAGAAAAATCTTTTCTCCCTCCAAACTCGATATCCTTTCTCCTGATCTAAAGTCATTGTCTCTTTGAAATTAGAGTTCTTCTCTTTTTCTTTTTTCAATTTTTAATCGCCATTTCTCGGATTGAGAAGCTATACCTCATACCTCAAGATTCTCTCTTTATTTTAAGAGTTGGACCATTAACCGTTTGAAGCTACAAAACCTCCCAATCCTTTTCGAACATTAAATTATCTCTCTCGAAAAGTACAAACTCTCTGGGAAGGGAGAGAGAACAACTTTTCGATATGCTATCTAAAGTGAGAGAACTCCACTGCAAAGAATACAACAGCTATCCAGATGTGAAAAAGCAGGAAGACTAGTCTGATAACCTCCCAGTGCTAAAATTATCAGATGTAAATTCGAAATAGTTGTGATTGAAATCAATAAACACTTCACTGCTTAACATAAAGCTTTGGTGGATAAACTCTTGATACGCTTAGGGAAGATAGAAGTATCCGACCTCAACATCATAATACAAAGAAAGTCCTAGTCTAGAGAACACATGGGGCATTCCATATAGCCAAATGAACCCTAAGCATAGCCCTTTTTCCATCCAGCATCAAATCAAAGTACTACAATTGGGATCCCACTAATGGATCGAAATATCACAACTTGAAGACCAAAGTCATGATGATTGAATACTCAAAGTCTAGATATGACAATCATGACACTTCGTCACTCCTATCATGCACGAAGGCATCACCAATCAACGCATACTGGACATGATTCAAATAATGTCACTAGCTCTCCTTACCTAGGGATATGTTCAACAAATATGAAAAGAGAAGGAGATAAGATCAAGAATTACTAATCCCCCCACCAGGAAAATAAGAAAAATTGAGTGCCCACTACAAACCTTTGTAAGGGGCTAACCCAGCCCCCTAGATACTTTCCAAGATCTCCACACTTGCTGATAAACGGGAGGCACAAAAGAGGTACTGTATAATTACTTTTTTTCATTCTAACCAATCATAAGCTATTGCAGGGATCTACCATCTTCTTTTGGATCTCTATCCTTGGAAAAAGGTGAAGGAAGGATTCTTAAATCCATTGCATGTGTTGATCGACCCGAGGGTGCCTACACGCTACACGAAGTAAAGACAAAAAATCAAACTAAGCCCCTACAACTATGCATGACCTCTCCATTGGGTCAGCAAGGCACATAAAGGTGAAGAAACATCACCGTCAAGAGTTCGGATAGATGGTCTCCTAGGGAAGCTAGCACAGCTTGTAGTGCAAATGCTATAGAAAAGTGGAAGAGATAAACTCTCTGCCTTCGGAGCTCGAATGATCAATGATTAGAGAGAAGCCATTCATTTGAGTATGTGTTACCTCAAAGGGTAAGGAAGAGGATGCGATGGAAATGACATCTGCTGAGAACATGGATAACATAATAGTTTATACAGAAAGGCTTTGAAAGAATGAGCTTCAGCAATTCCAACATATTTGGCCCGTAGAAGAAAGGCTAGAGATATCCAAAACCACCACCACTACTCCTCATATCACAATTCAACATGAATCAGCAATATATATAGTAAACCGCTAGGACATTGCAGTCACCAATCAAGATACTAACTTGACCATTCCTTCATGATCAAATAATCAAAAACACAATTCAAATTGATTAAGAACTAAGGATAGTAGGATGCATACTAGGGACATCCACTATAAGTCCACCAAATTAGCTGGAGTTAACTTGACAAAATGACTAGACCAATGACGGCTAGGAGGCAGCACTAAAATGCCAAACAAGAATCTTGGCCCAGTAAAACCCCTATTATCAAATAGAGTTCTTGCAAAAATTCCTTATGAGGAGCTCTCTGATCACACAGTATACTCACCTAAATGTGTCATACGCATGACAATAGATGGTCCTGCAAAGGAGGTACCATAACAAACCTCTTCTTTTGTTTTTATCTAACTTTGTTGTTGTAATTTTAGGACAATGTCATTGGCTTCTAAGTTCCACAGAGTCTTACAAAAATACCAAGCGAGAATTTCTATCTAAGAGAACATCTTAAACCAGGCATACTACACAACCTGGTACTTTGTGCTTCTTTCGAAGCAGTGGGTTTGGTCTAAACTACTCTTTCCTTTTGACCGAGACAAGAGACTAATGCATTCACTTAACAAATATGTAGTTATATTCACTTAACACATATGCAGTTATATTCAGTTAACACCTATGTTGTTATAACCACTACTTCTTTTGTGATTAGCAACCTAGATCACGAGCATGTGTTTGCGGTAGTAAAAATAAGATAGCCATGACTAAGCGCACTAGCCTAGGCAGCTCACTACTGACGGCCACCCGTTTCCCTGGCAATGACATAGCAGTCAGGCATCCGGGCACGAATCTAGCTTGAGTAACTCAAAGAATAAATGCATTCGAATCCTAACATGGATTGAATCATAATAGGAGTTGCCCCAGGCCAATGGGCAGGTTGAAGTTGTGAACAAAGTCTACCAAAGACAAATTAATAAAAACTAGATAAATCCAAAGGAGCGTGGCTTGATGAACTACCCATGGCGCCGTGGGACTACCAAGCCTCCTACAAAATAGCAAAATGACATATTCTATTTTCTCTAAGCATACGGGGCTAAGGCCATGCTTCCGATCGAAACAGTTGTCCCTTTACATCATAGGGCACAGTATAATCTGAAAGACATTGAGGAGCTTCTCAGCATGTCCTTAGACCTGATTGAAGAAAGAAGGAATAATACGGCTCTCAAGACCGCCGCACACAGACGGAAAGTGGAAAAACAATAGAAATCTAAGGTAAAGCCCCAAGAGTTACAAGAGGGAGATATTATTCTCAAGCAAGTCTTTCCCCGCCCACGCGCACTAGATCCAGTTTGGGAAGGACCATTTGTTTTTCATAAGGATCTCTACAACGGAGCTTACATTACGTTGATAGTTGATGGAAAAGTTGTTTGGGAAAGGAAGGTATCTCCAGCATCTCCACCGTTACTTCTCTCAGCTTGTAAAAAGCATGTATCACTTGAAACAATAAAAGAAAGACAGTGGGCATAGGCATATTCTTGCCAAACCACTGTAAAAAATTATGTTTAGCTCGATTGTTTGTCTGATATTTTTCCTATTGTTATCAGTCACAAGCTCTTACTGACAGCAGTAAACGCAGGATAACCATGGCTAAGGGAACGAAAATAGCCTGGGTAGTTCATTGCTAACGATCAGCCACCCAACAAGCAATAATAAACCAACTATAAGTCACGGATTAGGCATGATTATAGCCAAGGCAGTTTATCGTTGGCATTCGGCTCGTCGGCAACTGCAAACTGATAATAAATCCCACGGTTAAGGTATGGCTGCAGCCAGGGATAGTTCGTAGTTGATGATTGGCACCCATGCTAGCTGAGCTATAGTAAATCAAATAATACTCACGATACAGACCATAATGACCCAGGTAGTTACTATGTGAGAATCCGGCTCTAAATCTTAAGTACGACAGTCGCAAAAGTTGCAGTCTCCTGGAATATAGGTTGGGATGACAAACCGTATGTTGCTAAAATCCACAATCAGGGCAAGTAACTTACATGCAAATTGCATGAGATTTTTGATATTTGATATTTTGTTGCATGAGATTTTGAAATTAAAATTTCAATAAAATTTCAAATTTCAAAATTCGAATTTTGAAATTTTGAAATTTGTTAAAATTTGAAATTTTGAAATTTTGAAATTTCGAATTTTGAAAATTTGAATTTTAAAATTCGAAATTTTAAATTTTCAATTTTGACAGTATGTCACATTCTATGATTCCTTCTTAAACTCATCTCTTCCCTCCTCTCTCCTTAAGTTAGAATCCGAGTATAATTTGTCAATGATATACATAAGGTTCGGCATGCTATTCATCCACAGTCTGAAATGTAAATAATCCACTAAACTTAATCGCTATATAATGTACTATCATAACTTTTGTATTGCATATAGGATCAACGGATCAACACTGATTTTGTATTGGTAGCAATGATATACATAAGGTTTGGCATGCTATTCATCCAGTCTGAAATGTATAATAATCCACTAAACTTAATCGCTATATAATGTACTATCATAATTTTTGTATTGCATACAGGATCAACGGATCAACGCTGATTTTGTATTGGTAGCCATTAACAATGGACTCGACGACATAAATCAAGAGCTGAAATATGAATTATGAGTCATACTTTTATAATACATATGGTGAATCATGAATTCTTAATGTTCACCGACATTCTTAACATCTCCATGTGACAATGTTCTTAAAAAAAATTTCTGAACTTTCAGTTATGTATATTTTCTAACATCTTTTCCTTGATTAAGACTCTTACTTATATAAGAAAAACATAATTTAGTTTTGGTAATCACATCATAAAGTATGCTGCATTAATTACTAATCCATGTCAATAAAGAGTACACATTGTTACAATTTATAGCTTATTCTTCTGCCCTTCCAAAGTTATTCCACTGTTCTTTTCGTTAATCTCTTTGTTAATCCATCCATATCTTAACCTATGCCGAGGTGGGCACATTTTTTTATAATTTAATATTATAAATCATACAATAGTTTCTTAATCACACTAGTATAATGTCTAGAATTTGTGGTGCAAATGTCACTATGGAAGTGGACGATGAAATGTTTTTGAAGGTTTTACTTGTAAGAAATGTTGTAAGATTCGGATCAGGTGGAGACTTATCATCGGTAAATGTTGGACCATTTCCAATAATCTAGTGGATTAAGAAGCTTGCTTATATATCGAAGTTGGCCAGCTGGTTTAGTGTAGTGCATGATGTGTTTCATATGAGGCGATCGTACCCAAAGTAGTTTGAGTGAAGTTGGTTGGTTGTATACGAGATATTTGATATTTTGTTGCATGAGATTTTGAAATTAAAATTTCAAATTAAAATTTCAAATTTCAAAATTCGAATTTTGAAATTTGTTAAAATTTAAAATTTTGAATTTTGAAATTTTAAAATTTCGAATTTTGAAAATTTGAATTTAAAATTCGAAATTTTCAATTTTCAATTTTGAATTTAAAAATTGAAAATTTTAAAATTTAAATTTTGAAATTCGAAATTTGAAATTTCGAAATTTAAATTTGGAAATTTCGAATTTTGAAATTTTGAAAATTTTAAATTTGAAATTTTTGGAAATTTCGAATTTTGAAATTCGAAATTTTTAAATTTTTAAATTTGAAATTTAAATTTTTGGAAATTTTGGATTTTGAAATTTTTGGAAATTTCGGATTTTGAAATTTTTGGAAATTTCGAATTTTGAAATTTTGATAATTAAATTTTCGAATTTTTGGAAATATCGAATTTGAAATTTGGAATATGAAAATTTGAAATTTGAAATTTATATTTTGAAATTTTTGGAAATTTTGAATTTATAATTTGGAATTAGAAATTTTAATCGCAGTCTGAACAGAAAAAATAGCGGCTTCTACAGTAGGTGAAGTTCAAATATGAAGATGCAGTGGCCCGTTATTTTTTAAGTACAACTGTCAATTTTCATGAAAACTACATTGTATGTTTAAAATTCTTATTTTTCAAATTTATATTAAAATTTAATATTTTTAACAAATGGGTAAGTGGGTTACCCACTTATAACCCTTTTAAAAATAGGTCAACCCAACCCATAACCCATTTAATAAAATTCATAAATGGGTTGACCCAACCCACTTAAAAGTAGGGTAAATGGGTTGGGTTAATGGGTTGGGTCATATTTTGACAGGTCTACATGCAATGAATCTTAAGTTTAGAAGGACTTTCTTGACAGAGAATATAGTTCGTTGTACTTAAGCTAGAAGCTTCTAACAATTTTTTTTAGTCTTATGGCATTACACATAGAAAGTAGAAATATAAATTCCACTTTTCTAGCCATAGCAGGATATTCATTCGCTTCCACTCCACTAGAGGAAACGAACCATCGACTCAACTCCATCAGAGATTGCGGAACCTCAATCCAACATTGCCACAAGAATTAGAATATCCCTTCCAACCAGCTTCGCTCAAGAAACTCTAAGGATTCTTCCAAAGCTGAGCACACTTATGGAACATGAGAAAAACTCAGTGCAAAGGTATGACTAACTTTTGTAAGATAAGCTAAATTCGATAAAAAAATACTTAGGGGCATAGCACCACCTCACCCTTTTATTATACACATACACCACCACTCAAATTGGTAATAGCACGTTGGAATCATGACCTTAAGTTCGCAAGTTTAAATCTGTTCGTGATACAAAGTAACAAGTTGTAGAAAAGAAACAAAGAACTATACTGGGGACAAACCCTGAAAAATAGTAAGCGCTCCCGAATGACTCTTGACGATGTCGTCAGGAAGTGCGTTGAAAGATGTGACAAGTATTTAAGGACTGCCATGTCTCCTAAACTAAACTCTACCCTAGCAAAAGGAAATTACTCCGAATGATATGATCCCCTCTAAACATGAGTGTTTCAATCTATAACCCTCGGAATGTTAGTCAATTTATTTCAAAAACCTATTTTAACACGAATAACGTGATATCTTTATCTAATAAATCAATCTCGGGGCATGCGAGATGACTCTAACACATTCAATGATAAAATAATACCCCGAGTAAAAATGGGATGATAACTTTTGACTAATCCTAAGGCAAGGGTGAAAGTCCTTGACCCCACAGAGTCGAAAGAGACCATTGGTTTCAGGTGAGTCCAAGGGAACTTGATAGTTCATTACTTCGGATACGAACTAGAAGTTTGAATTAAAAGATTGATTCTACTTTATCAACTGAAAGTAATAAACCAATACTAATCAAGGTTTCCAACGTCCAAAGATTATTCCAGCTAAACACCACATACTGAGGCATCCAACATCAGCACTTGGCATAACTCAAACCATCAATAATGAATCACTCTTACCTACAATCGGAGTATGCTTTCCAATCGAGCCATCCATAACTCACATTTTGCCGTGACCATGACTTCGCACAAAAATAATGAAGTGCTCCTAGTATGGACAATTCCTTGTAGACCCTAGACAGAAAAGCCAATGTCACTCTCTCAAAGGTTGGTTTAGTAATAGTCTTGTGTTGGTGCCAAATTATAATTTTGACTCATTCACAATTTCTAGTCACCAAACACAAGTTTATGATTGGCAAAGGCAAAACACAAGATCATTTTTTCGACCTTGGACCATGCAACCTACCAACACTTTAGTCTGACCCCTTTTTTCATCTCGACCCGGCCTCTTTTCATGTACTAGACCAAGTGGTTCGGCTATCATCTTCCACTCTCAAACCAAATTGTTTCGGTCCAATAAACTCCACCAACCCAATTTTGTGGTCCGACTATCCTTTCTCCTTCACCAAGCTTCTCTATAATCCAACACTTGTCCATCAAAACTTACGAGCAATCTAGTCTGTGCAAGTACACTGAGGATTATCAAACCAAGCTATTGAAGAAGTTGGTAAAGCTAATCATCACTTTACCAGACTGTACGCCGCACAAACCAATTACACCTTATCAGGTATAAGGATTCCAACTAAAATTTATATAAAATATACATATCATTGTACAAACATCCAGACAGAAGGTACAAAACATGTGCTAGGGAAGTCATAACCGACATTCACTTGATAACACTCTGCATCATCTCCAACATATAATGACCCTTCAACGAAGATTCTTACTGTATCAAATTCATCAACGATTGATCTTGTCAAATCATGCACAAGAGTGGAGAAAGGATTAGTAGAGAAATACACAAACTTGGCGATCACATGAGATGGTTAGGATAGCTTGACTCAACCACACAATGAACATAGCCGAAGTACCACATCATAGATCCAAAGTCAAGAAAGCAAAGTATACATCAGTTGGTCCACATATTATATGAAGCCTCGACGTAGGAAATCGAAAGTCCAAGAAAAACAGCATCCTATCGGATGAAGACTAATTAAAAAAGGGTTTAAAATTTTAGCAAGTCCTCCTCAGAACGAATAAAGTCCCACGTCAAACTAGCAAAAGAAAGGTCATCAAAAAATCAAAGGCGAAAATGAGATATAGATATTCAGACATCAATATAACTATTGCAAGACTAAGAAGATAGTCTTGGATTAAACAAAGCACACTTTGTATTCATGAAAGTATGCTTTGGCGGGAAAATGTAGTGGGCATTTTCTCCCCCTACATGGTGAATATGAGGAGTTAGGGGAAAAATCGTCATTGTTCTTGAACAGACACAAGCTAGTTTGGAGGTATTCTCGAGATCAAGATATGGACATAGGTCGAAATCGCGTCTCAATCCGAGCTAGGGATTGAGAGATATGATCATCTTAAGATTTATCCGCCACCGTCTCATGGAGTCGATACCTAGACGCTCTCTCGTTAAACAAAAACTTTGGTTCGGCGCTTACATGGAGTCGGAGCTTGAAAATTTGGAATCTGCTTGGAGTCAGTCCGATGACCGAACCAAAATTTTGATCCAGTGTTTGTTCGGTGCCAAGCCTTGAAAATCTAGAGTCTGCTTGGAGTCGGTCCGACGACCGAACCAAAACTTTGGTTTGGCGCTTGCTTGGAGGCATGTCTTGAAAATATGGCATCTACTTGGAGTCGATTGGGTGACCAAACCAAAACTTTGGTTCGACGCTTGCTTGGAGTTGGACCTTGAAAATCTAGAATCTGCTTTAAGTCCGTCCGTTGATCGAACCAAAACATTGGTTCGGCGCTTACTTAGAGGTAGGCCTTGAAAGTATGGAATCTGCTTGGAGTTGGTTGGGTGACCGAACCAAAACTTTGGTTAGAAGTTTACTTGATGTCATGGCTTGAAAATGTGGAGTCTGCTTGGAGTTTGTCTGTTAACCGAACCAAATCTTTGGTTTGGTGATTGCTTGGAGTCGGGCATGAGAAATTTAATGGTTTAGTTGGAGTCAGTTGGGAATAATGCTGCTCAGAGTCAGGTGAAGGTTTGCTTGGGGCTCATCTCGGATATAATTGATCTATAAAAAAAAATTTGGAGATTTTCGTCATGGCATGATGATACTTCGGAGAATTCTTCATGATGCATTCTGGGGTTCTTGGAGGTGTATGGTGGTCGTCACAAGTGGAATAGCCTGATAATCATGTAAGGAAGGTTGAACCAAACCTTGGAGGAAGGAAGGTTGAAAAAAATTCCAAACGCTATATACTCAAGTGCCTCTTCTCATATCTTCATTCTATAAATACCAAGCACATGAATCATAAAAAGGGAGGATGCTGAAGAGCAAAGCTTTCAGCAACAATGGCAGACAACTTCGAGGTAGAAAATCTCAGTTATAATAGCATGTTTACTCGAATTCAAAGCTTGTACTTGTAATCAAAAATGAAAGGGAAAATAAATGAGGAATAGTGGACATAGGCACATTCAAGCCGAACCACTATAAATTCTGTGTCTTATTACATTTAAGTCTTTTATATGTTCTTTATTGCAAATTACTGATTGTCTACCTTAAACATCCGCAACTAATTTTCATCAAACAATAGCTATATACTACAAACAATATTCACAGCTCTACAAAAAATGATTTAAGTGTGTGCCCCTTTTTAGATCAAACAATACCCATTCTAGGTATAAAGCATCGCGAATAAAGCCGTCTTCTTTTAGTTTATCCACCTCTTCTTTCGGACCAGCAGATCGCTCCAGACCCAAACTATGCTGCTTCTATTTCACTGGGAGACACTTAGCGTTCACATTCAATGCATAGCACGCTATCTCTGACGATATTCCATTCATGTAAGAATGCATCCAGTAAAACACATCTAGGTTTTCTTAGAGAAAACCCATCAATTCCTTCCTCATCCTCATGTCAAGTTGGGAGCCGATTTTCAAGACCCATGTTGGATCATCCTGATTGATCGGCAATAGATCCTCAACTCATCAGGGGCCGACCTTGCATCCTCTAGCTCTTTCCATGGATCCATACCTTGTGAAACTTAATATGCCGACCGAGCTAGGATTCAAGGATGGTTGATATGCATCCATTATCTTGATCTAGAACGTCTTCACTACATTCTTCCCCTTTTCACACCATTTTCCTTCTTTTAGCTCGGCTACATAGCATTCGAATTTGACATTCTGGTCTTCTTAAATAACTCAACACCACACTTTCCATAGGAAACTTCATTATTAGGCAAGGGTAAGGGCTACCCGAAAGCTATCTAAGGTCGGTCGGCCTAAGAAAGCATTATAAGTAGAAAAAATATCAACCACCACGAAGGTCAAAAACTGCACTTTCTTGCGGTCACCTTCTCCTACAACCACCGATAAATCCATACATCCCATAGGCTCTATTGCTATGATGTTACATCCCTAGATTTGAGATTTACACGGCTCTAGATCCTAGCAATCCATCAGCATCTGGTCGTAAGCTTTCTTAAATAGAATGTTTATTGAAATATCACAATCAACTAACACTTTTCTCATAGTTGCCGACCCAATCATAGCAGATATCACCAAATAGATACAGCTTAGGTGCTTTGACCCCGTACGCATTCCTATTTCTAAACATAATGTCATCAGTCATTGTCCTAAGTTGTTTTGTTGGAGTTCCATCTTCCATGGCAAAACAACTCTCGCTACAACATGCTTCAAATAACTTGCGTACCTCTCCATATCATTCCAGCTCTTTGCAGCCAGATGAGGTCCACCAGAATCCGTATTAATAACTAATCTTTTCCCAAGCCGCCTAGGCTCATCATCACTAGGACCAATTTGATCCATTTGGAGCATTTGCCCATTTGGTTGAACATTCTCTTGCCAACCTTCATGTGAGGCTTTCACATACCGCTGAAGCGTTTTCTTTTGAATCAAGTCCTCAATCATGTCTTGCAAGTGTCTACATTCATTTTTGTTATGACCATGGGTCTCGTGGAAATGACAAAACTTCCTAGACCTTTTCTCTCTTCCAGTCGACTCCCTATGAGTCGAATTCTTATACTTCTCAATACCCAGCATTGCAAGGTATATATTATCAACCGAATTTTCAATGGTGTATAACTTTCATATGACAGACGTCTCTTAAAATCAGGATCCTTACCTCAATCACCTTGATTTTTCTTCTTATGGTCATTACCTTTATTCCCTATATTCGTCGCTACATTCTCAAAACTTTCATCGGATTGCTTCACAACCACATTACTTTGAATTACCTCGGTCGGTCGGTCGGTGTCGGCTTTTCCTATGGTCGTACTTGCCACTTCCAAGTGCAAGAACTGAGTCACCTTCCTATAGAAAGCATCCATCATCAGTGGGGGTTTCATCTTTAACCACCTTCCAAAGTCTATATAGGGGTGTATCCCTTGGATCAGCGCCATCAACATGATATCCTCTTTTGCGTTACTCACCACTATCATTGCCATAAAAATCTTCTTAGGAAATCTTTCAACAACTCTCCTGCTTTCTGGAAGAGGTTTGACGGCGACATCACATCCTTCAGGCAAATTATATGCAAATGAAACTGCTCCACAAACTTCCTTGCTAGTTGATCGAAACTCAATATGGATCTCGAGGGAAGCCGAGTGAACCGCATCTTTGCCACTTCCTCAAGAAAAATAGAAAACATTGACACTTGACGGCATTAGTCGCCCTAGCCGAATCCATGAGCAAATCGTACTTCATTAGGTGCAGCCTTGGATCCATCGTTTCATTATAGGACGGCATCATTGGAATCGTGAATCTTCAAGGGTATTCTATATGCAGTATCTTCTTGGTGAATGAGTTCCTGCTAGGGGAAGAGCCTCGTTCATCTTTACTCCTATGTTGGTTTTCATTTACTAATTTCTTTACGATATCCAAAGTGACACTGATTCGACTTGATCTACTAGATGATGGTAATCATAGCTTGCGCCAAGTGTTTGACTCCGTAAACGATCTCAGCTAGTTCTATGATACCTGTGTTCTCCTATCTCCGGGAGAGTCGTTCATCCAATGGACACATTTTACAGTTTCTACGAGGCAGATCGATAGTAGTCTCCTAAACTACCGCATTCTGGCCATCAGCAACAGGGCCAAAATTACCGGCAACATCATCTTTCGAGAACTCAAGGACAGAGTGGTTGGTACTGATACCTGCTTGCAGTTCAGCACTGGTCCCTGAACCTCCACTTCAAACAACGCCGATTTATCTTTCGAAGAACCTGTCTCCTTTCTTTTCATTTTTTTCCCATCTCGATGTCTCTCGGAAGATGAAGAAAAGCTGTCTTTCGAGTCAAAAGGTGATAAGTCCCTCGTACCCCTTCTGTGCCTACAGGTTAATTGATTTAAAAAATCAACACCCTTCTTCATTTGCCACCTCAGTTCATCCTAACTCTCCTACACCTTGTCATTCATCTGGTTCGTCATGTGATCCATTTCAACCTATGTTATCATATTTGTGGGTTTCAATATTTTAGCGGTTACGTGTTGAGCAACTTCTTCAACGTGTTGAGGACCAACGTTCTCAACATCAACAGTAGTTCTAAAGGCAGCGAATTTTTGTTTTCGTGGGGCCATAACTTCATATATTCTTATGAGAGATTCTATGGAACTGAATAGCCACGGATTACTACAATAAAACTGGTAGAGCTGCCTCGTGGATTTTGACAACCTAGAAGTAGAAAATAGATCCTAATAACATGGCATAGATACGTTCTAAGTGGAAGCACCAAAATGTTTATCCCAAAAGTTGTCACAATCCTCCAAAGATTAATAGTAGAGAATAAAATTAAGAAAATAATGAGAAAAACAATAAAACATAGCAATTATATTGGTTTGGTTAATCGAAGGCCTATGTCCACTTAAACTTCATTGAAGTCTCTCATGAGTTTTTTCAGGACTATTCTAAAGGATCGATGAAGATCCAAGGAATTACAAGGAAAATACAATAACTTGTTAACAACTAAAAATATCCCTTAAATTATTCCCATGTCCCTCTATTTACAGCTGTAGGTCGTTAGAAAACTCTCTCCCACGTTCTAAACTACGTTTCCCACATCCAGGAGAAGCTAACTGAAGAGATCGTGGCCACATCATCAATTGTCAAGGATTGATACCTATCCACGTTCATGGATCGGTACCAATCCATAAATTTTGTATTGTGGATCATGATCTTCTACTCTTGATTGCTTGGTTGACTCATATCTTTATCTTCGTTGCTTTTCTTGCGTAACTATATGGTTGGATTTGATTGAATGCCTTGGTTCAAGGGTTGAGCATGAGTGTTTGAGTTATCCATTATCCATGGTGGTTGATAAGACTTGTGATCCATCCTAAAAAGCATGAGCGATTTCATAAACACCCCAACTTCACATGGCATAAGATGTATGCCATTTTGGGAGAGTTCTTAGGGATCAGTACTGATCCCTACTCAGGGTTCGGTACCGATCCAACACTTCTCTTGCATGAAGAAGTTTGAGATTGGTACTCTTTTAACATTGGACTTTGTCCATTATTGCTTTGGATACTAGCTTAACAACTCTTCAGTTTACTTGACTTGATACGTCCTAATATGGCTTAGTCAAAAGGATGAATAACAAGCGACTCAAAGCAAGAGCTCCTTGTTCACCTTTGAGTTAAAATGCCTTTTACAAAGGGATTGGGACTTTCGATTCTAACGGGATCATCGCTTCTAATCCATAAGCCAAGACGAATAGTGAGTGTCAAGTTGCAGACTTATGTGTTGTTTTATAAGCCCATAATTCTAGTGAAATCTCATCAACCCAATTGTCTTTATCTCTACTCAGTTGCTTCTTCAAGGTGGATTTGAGATGATCTTGTTCACTGCTTCCACTTTCCCATTTATCTACGGATGTGCCACTATGGAGAAGCACTTCTCAATTATATACTGCTTGCAGAAATCATTGAAAATTGTACTTTCAAACTGAATTCCATTGTCCACGATGATTTTTCGTGGCACTCCGAACTCGTAAATAATTTTCTCATTCAAAAAATTAGTTACCTTTTTCGTTGTGATTGTGACAAGTGGTTCTGCTTTAGTCATTTTGTAAAGTAATCCACTGCAATAATAACATATTTAGCTCCTCCCTTTCTTATCGATAGCACAGAGATAATGTCGATTCCCCAAGTGGTAAATGACCGTCGACTGACCATTTGTGTAAGTTCCATTGATGGGGCTCTTGGAACCTTCACAAATCTCTGGCATTAGTAACAACATTTGATGTATTCAGCAGCATCCCGATTTATCATCGGTTAAAAATATCCGTAGCGAAGTATTTTTTGCTAGATTCTACCCCTCAATATGGTTGCTACAACTACCCTCATGGATTTCCATGAGGATGTTCCTAAAATCATCTCTTGCTACACATCGAAGCATGGGAGTAGAGAATCCTCTACTATATAGCAGTCGGTCTTGCATCATGAACAATGTTGCTTTCTAAGTGATTTTCTTCCATTCATTACATTTGAATTCTTGAAAATATGATTTGCCTCAGTTATTTGGGTTGTTCGTCATCATTTACATTTGAATTCATCATACACGAACAAAGTGACATGCACAGTGTATCACTGTACATGCCACAAGGCCGTGCACATCGATATACACTTGATAATGCTATAGGACAGGTGAACACAGGTCAAACCCAAATGAAAAACCGTGTTCAACTCACGTGTAATATATTTAAAATCACGACACGAGCACAAGGTCAAACCCGAGTTTTTGAAACTGGATTCAACTCAAGTGAAACAGTGATGAAACTGGAAAATGCAAAGACCAGAGATGCAAGGCAAATCAAAACAGAGAGTACAACTCACATGTACATCATAACAACAAACTCATTGAAGCCCAAGTATACAATCAGTAAATAATCAAAGCTCAAGTGATAAAAAAATTGTCCAGACTGAATACAAATGCCAGACCAAGCTGCTACAAAATACACATATGCAGACTCGACTACAAGAGCACCACAAGTATATCAACTCAACAACAGCCAATGCCAACAAAGAAAAGAGACTCAAGGCCAAGACTACAATGTCAAAGCATAAAGCAACCCTATGTCGACAACAATGCAATAGTGTCACAATGTCACAGCAAACAAGGTGCACCAGACCAGGCTACATGATGATCAAAGTCAACAGTATCAATAACAAGTGCAGTAGCTACAAGTTCAACCACAAAACCAAAATATGAGTGCAATGAAAACACATATGTGTATGCAACCAAACAGTGAACCTCAGTATGGAAATGAGACAGGAATAAAGCAAGTGCAAATACAAGTTGTACAAGATTGCCACCAATATAACATGCAGTTTTGCAGTGATACAAGGCAAGACTTAGTACACAACAAGGCAAACTACACAAAAGCTCGAGTAATCAAGTAAACAATACAGCAATGACCACAAATGGAACACAAGTCAGTGGCAAGCTACAAACACCGAGTGCAACATCAGTATGCAACATAATGAAGCGGTGTAAGACCAAAAGTGCAAGCATACAAAATACTCATGAAACAAATGCAATGCAACACAGTGGCAACCACAAGATGAAGACATAAACAACATCAAAGAAACAAGTCTCGACCAAACTCAGTGAAACTCAAGCAAGTGCACAACTAAACCAACAAGTATACAACTACAGTGTCATGACCAAAGCAAAATCAGAGAGGAGTATCAGTGTACACAACATCAAGTTCAAATAACAAACAGTGAATTAAGGCAGGGCCGAGCAACTGATATATGGTGATGCAGTCAACATCTACTCAAGGCAACAATGCAGTGCAACTACACAACTACAAGTACAGGGAGCAACAACTCAAATGCAAATATACACAATGCAGACCAAAGAGCAAAAGTAATCTGGATCAAATGCTATCAGGTCAAAACAATATACAACCCAGTATGCAAAATGGAGAGTATGCAAGTGCAGACCAAAAGCAATGACCAAGAACTTATACAAAGCAGACAAAAATAAATCATCAGTGTTCAACGTCAAAGATCATGGCCGAAGTCAAATGAATTCAACACCGTGGTGGCCACGTAACAAATTCAAAGCCGTGGATATGATGAACAAGTCAAAATTGACCAAGTTAAACATCAAAGCCATGAGAAGCAAGGAACGAAAATATACGTCTTTAAAAAAGTCAAAAATCAAAAGAGGAAAGTTTTTGCCGTATGACTCAAGGCAATCGAACGTTTCATATTCAAAGCCGTGCGCATCAGCCAATCGAGAATTAGGAAAGTGTAAATGAATAGGAACGTATTAAAGGAAATCGAAATCCATATATAAACCCACAATCATCATTGGCAATAATCATCGAGTTCGAGTACGAAAATCAGAAAAGCAAAAACAAGGAAATTACATACCAAAGCAAACAATGAACTCGATCAAATAGGAGCAGCCGACATCATCTCAAGAGACGATCAACAAATAAACCAAGAGAACCAAGTTCAATCGAGCAGGAAAAGTCGCGATCGTCTATATTTACTGGAATCCCTAATTTGGACAAAGAACGAACGAAGAATCAAAGCCGCCATTTTCTTCACAAGCCAGAAAAAAAGAGGATCGGGTGAAAGAAAAATTGGGCCGGCCTTGTTAACAAGGGCTTTAGTTTATTATTAGGGTTTAATTTTATTAAAGGGTTTTTTTATTATTAGTTTTATTTTTATTGTTTCTTTTCGAATCAAGTCTTGGTAAATGACCACCTAGGTTGTAGGTAGTGTCAGATTGTCTAGTTAGAATTAGTTCAGTGAGCAGGGTGTGTAAGTTTGCAAAACTTTATAGGCGGTAGCAGGGTGTGCGAGTCTGTTAGAGTGTTTGTAAGCGGGAGACTGTTTAATTCAAATAGAAATCTGGGAATGCAGCAGTAGGCAGGGGTTGCCGAAGCTGGGTAAATTTTGTGTGTGATTTACTTTTCAGCATATTTATTTCTGCAGTTTGTTTTTGTGTTTAATTCGAGAAAATTTGCTATAACCCTATTCATCCCCCCCTCCTCTAGGGTTAATCTAGATCCTACAAGTGATATCAGAGCGAGGTATTTTTTCTTTAACTCTAGAGTCATGAATCCACCAAATAATGCTTTTTCTGAGGGGCAATCTATTGTTAGACCACCCATGTTTAATGGAAATTATTATGCTTATTGGAAAGTTAGGATGGGTATTTATCTTAGTTTTGTTGATTATGATGTTTGGGACATTATTGAAACTGGCTATAAATCTCCCACTATAACTGTTGGTGATACTGAGATTCCTAAACCTAATGATAGGTGGGATGCTAACGATAAGAAATTAAAAACTACAAATGCTAAATCCATGAATGCTTTGATATGTGCTCTTGATAAGTCTGAATTTAATAGAATTTCTCATTGTAAAACTGCACAGGAAATTTGGCATACCTTGGAGGTGACACATGAAGGAACTTCTCAAGTCAAGGAGTCTCGTCTAGCCCTATTTAGCAATGAATACGAGAACTTTGTGATGGACAAAGGCGAGAGCATAAAGGACATGTTTGGACGCTTTTCAACTTTGGTGTACAATGCTAGAGCGCTTGGGAAAGTATTCACTGAGGTAGAGCTTGTGAGGAAGGTACTACGAGTCTTACCGATGAGCTTTGAGGCAAAAGTCACGGCAATACAAGAATCAAAAGATCTGAGTAAACTAAGCATGGAGAAGTTGATCGGCAACTTGATGACATATAAGCTTGAGCTAAAAGCAAAGGAGGAACGCAACAACTCCGAACCAAAGAAGAAGACGATTGCCTTAAAGAGCAAAGAAGAGAGCGATGAAGAAGAAGAAGATCCAATTGAAGAGCTTGCAATGGCTGTCAATAATCTTGGAAAATTGTCAAGATTCAGGCCATGCAAGAAGAAAATAAGTGGTAATAGGTCAAAAGATTCAAACAATTCCGATAATGAATTGACGTGCCTTAACTGCAAGAAGCCTGGCCACTTCAAACAACAATGCCCACTTCTCAAAAACAACAAAGGAAAGAAAAAGAAGAAGAAGGCATTTGCAGTGACTTGGGATAATGAAGAAGGAGAGGAAGTTTCGAATAATAGCTCAGAGGAGGCTAACTTGTGTCTTGTGGCAAAATCAGATTCAGAAGCAAGCTCAGAGGAATCTAGTGAGGGAAGTGACTATTCTTATAAAGAACATGTTTTTATGTGTCTTGATCTTACTAAATAAGTTGATACTCTTGAATCTAAAATTGAAAAACCGAAATCTGATAGGAGAGAACTTGCTCGTGAAAATTTTAGGTTAGAAACTGAACTTGAAAATATTCAAAACCTAGACTGTAAAAAATGTAAAATTTTAGATTCAGAATTATCAAGACTTAAGAATAGCTTTGAGAATCTCGAAAAAGAAAACTTGAGTCTTAAGAAAACCATTGACACTAGGAAAAAGGATTTTATAAATAGATGCACCTCGCTTATAACTGAAAACACAACACTCAAAACCAAAGTCCAAAATCTTGAGAAATCTCTGAAAAACTTTTCAAGAGGAGAAAAATCATTCAACATGTTATTGGGAAATCAATTTTTTGCTAACAACAGAAAAGGACTAGGTTTTGGGAAAACACAAGTTGATGGTAATGCAAAAGGTAAGAGTGTCTTTGATAGATGTGAAATAATTGGACACCATGTTGAAAATTGTAGTCATAGGAACAAGAAGACAAAATTTATACAAGTTTGGGTTCCTAAGAATTCTACAAACAAATTTCATGTCTATTGGAACAAAAATGAAATGACAAAACAAGTTTGGGTTCCAAAGGGTTTGTTTATTCACAATGCTTCAGCCACTAACAATCATGGACCTATAAAAACAAATAGGTCACAAAAATCTTTCATCGTGTAGGTATGGTGGCAGGCTAAGGAACAACAACAGTGTTCTCTGGATTTTGGCTGTTCCAGAAACACAACGGGCAACAAAGCAAAGTTCCTTAGCCTAGTACAAAGGTGACAGAATCACAATGGGCAACCACGAAAAATTATCGTAAAGGTAAAACAGGTGAAGGTATATTTATTTGATCGATATATTGAATGTGATAATCTGCACCGTATTTTGAATTAAATCAACCAATAATAATGTGATGATAAAGAGATGATGATTTTTTGATTCTAACATAGTTGGCCAATTATATTTATGCCAAAAACACTATTCTTTGAATTACTTCATACATATATGTTTGGATTAAAAATAGTGTTTCGTTGGATGATAATATTTTTGGTTATAATACGGCTAACTCTATTCACGGTTTTCTGATTATTTACACGGCTTCAATTCAATTCAAAGAATGTCATTTAAATTGTTGTTAAAATTGAGTTTGAAATTTTTGATGCACACTTCATGGTTTGGTCGATCAAATTCAATTAATGATAATTTTTGAGTGAAAAAGAAATTCAGATGCAGATTACACTGGTAATCTAGTTGATAGAAAAATTACTAGTTGAATGTGATTCTTGAGACATTTAGTAACTGCATCGTTTTTCAAAGAAAATATCTGCATATTTTTCATTTCAAATAATTTTCAAATAGCAGAAAATTTTCTCATATAACCCTCTCGAGAAAATCATTTTTAATCATATTTTCAGATTAGTCATTGTGAAAAATTGATTTCATAATTATTTTTGAATTTGATTTAAATGACAATTTTAACTAGTCTAACTCCCTAATAATTATCGAAAAGATAAATAGTGATTGAAAAAAGGTGATAAGTGTTGATATTTAACATACATTACTCAAGACAGCATATTTGCAAAATTTCTTTAGGAATTCAAACAAGAGTTATAAAACTTTTTGTTGGGTAAAGATTCCACGACCATTTCTATATCTATCATAATTCTATCGACCATTGTTTATCAAATCTTAAATATAGTTTGTCGATATGTGGTACTATAATCTGGGATCATTTGTTTTTCATTTCACATTTTTTTGTAAAAATAAATAAATACCAAAGTATTCACTCTCATTTAAAAGTCCTCACAGTTATGCATGGGTGAATTACTTGGATTTTTGATTATGTGCTTCCATGCTCATTTAAAAGTCCTCACGATTATGCATGTATGGAAGGCATATCAAATTTGATTGCTTAAACAGACAAGTTGATTCTAATCCCATTTAAATGTCCTCACGGTCATGAGTGGTTAGAAGATACTTGATTTCATTTTTTAAAATTAAATTGGAATACTACTAATCTCATTTAAAAGTCCTAACGGTTATGCATGATTAGTAGATATTCAAATTCCTGATATAAATGTACCACAAGTTGATACAATTTTATGATTTTATATTAGAACATCATTTCCATTCTTTCTAAAAGTGGAATATGCGCCTAACAAGGGTAGTTATGATTTTTGTTTGATTTTTATTGAAGTTTAATATTTATATTCAATTTGAGTTTAATGTTGGATTAATATTGATCACTTTATCTCTATTTTCTCCTAACACTATTATTCTTTTGCTGATAACAAAAGGGGGAGAGAAAAGTTAAGATTTTGTCAAATAAAATCAAGCAAAGGTCAAATAATTTTCCATTTGCGTCTAGGCTCATTATATATTTCTATTTGTATGCATATATGTAGGGGGAGCATCATGTAGAGAGGAAGCATTTAAATAGGGGGAGCAATTAGAGTATATCATTGATCAAATACATTTAACACAGTCAAAATCTTAAATATATGTTTGTTATCATCAAAAGGGGGAGATTGTTGAATATGCGTTTATATGATTTTTGTTTGATGATAATAAACATATATATGAATGTATTTGTTAATGTACTATTTTATTTTTCATAGATTAAATAAATATTTGTTGAATAAAATAAATTACACAGAATTTGAATTCAAACAGAAATTTTATTCAAACAAATATTTATTACAATTTTGAATAGAACAAATTCAAGCTCTCGCTATACATATACAATTTTGATTGTAATTGCATCACAATTCAATATACATAAATGCCTCACTACATATCACTCACACTTGTAGTTTATCTTCAACTTTATTCCAGTTAGAATCCGACATCTGAGAAATCTGCAAAAATATTCACTAACGTAGTAAAATTGAAAAAGAAATATTTTTGAAATATAAAATGAAATATGATTCTTGAAAATATGATTTGCCTCAGTTATTTGGGTTGTTCGTCATCATTTACATTTGAATTCATCATACACGAACAATGTGACATGCACAGTATATCACTGTACATGCCACAAGGCCGTGTACATCGATATACACTTGATAATGCTACAGGGATAGGTGAGCACAGGTCAAACCCAAATGAAAAGCCGGGTTCAATTCACGTGCAATATATTTAAAATCACGACACGAGCACATGGTCAAACCCGAGTTTTTGAAACTGGATTCAACTCAAGTGAAACAGTGATGAAACTGGAAAGTGCAAAGACCAGTGATGCAAGGCAAATCAAAACAGAGAGTACAACTCACATGTACATCATAATAACAAACTCAGTGAAGCCCAAGTATATAATCAGTAAACAATCAAATCTCAAGTGATAAAACAATTGTCCAGACTGAATACAAATGCCAGACCAAGCTGCTACAAAATACACATATGCAGACTCGACTACAAGAGCACCACAAGTATATCAACTCAACAACAGCCAGTGCCAACAAAGAAAAGAGACTCAAGGCCAAGACTATAATGTCAAAGCACAGAGCAACCCTGTGTCAACAACAATGCAATAGTGTCACAATGTCACAGCAAACAAGGTGCACCAGACCAGGCTACATGATGATCAAAGTCAACAGTATCAATAACAAGTGCAGTAGCTACAACTTCAACAACAAAACCAAAATATGAGTGCAATGAAAACACATATGTGTATGCAACCAAACAGTGAACCTCGGTATGGAAATGAGACAGGAATAAAGCAAGTGCAAATACAAGTTGTACAAGATTGCCACCAATATAACATGCATTTTTGCAGTGTTACAAGGCAAGACTTAGTACACAACAAGGCAAACTACACAAGCTCAAGTAATCAAGTAAACAATACAGCAATGACCACAAATGGAACACAAGTCAGTGGCAAGCTACAAACACCGAGTGCAACATCAGTATGCAACATAATGAAGCAGTGTAAGACCAAAAGTGCAAGCATACAAAATACTCATGAAACAAATGCAATGCAACATAGTGGCAACCACAAGATGCAGACATAAATAACATCAAAGAAATAAGTCTCGACCAAACTCAGTGAAACTCAAGCAAGTGCACAACTAAACCAACAAGTATACAACTACAGTGTCATGACCAAAGCAAAATCAAAGAGGAGTATCAGTGTACACAACATCAAGTTCAAATAACAAACAGTGAATCAAGACAGGGCCGAGCAACTGATATATGGTGATGCAGTCAACATCTACTCAAGGCAACAGTGCAGTGCAACTACACAACTACAAGTACAGGGAGCAACAACTCAAATGCAAATATACACAATGCAGACCAAAGAGCAAAAGTAATCTGGATCAAATGCTATCAGGTCAAAACAATATACAACCCAGTATGCAAAATGGAGAGTATGCAAGTGCAGACCAAAAGCAATGACCAAGAACTTATACAAAGCAGACAAAAATAAATCATCAGTGTTCAACGTCAAAGATCATGGCCGAAGTCAAATGAATTCAACACCGTGGTGACCACGTAACAAATTCAAAGCCGTGGATATGATGAACAAGTCAAAATTGACCAAGTTAAACATCAAAGCCATGAGAAGCAAGCAACGAAAATATACGTCTTTGAAAAAGTCAAAAATCAAAAGAGGAAAGTTTTTGCCTTATGACTCAAGGCAATCGAACGTTTCATAATCAAAGCCGTGCGCATCAGGCAATCGAGAATTAGGAAAGTGTAAATGAATACGAACGTATTAAAGGAAATCGAAATCCATATATAAACCCACAATCATCATTGGCAATAATCATCGAGTTCGAGTACAAAATTCAGAAAAGCAAAAACAAGGAAATTACATACCAAAGCAAACAGTGAACTCGATCAAATAGGAGCGGCCAACATCATCTCAAGAGACGATCAACAAATAAAGCAAGAGAACCAAGTTCAATCGAGCAGGAAAAGTCGCAATCGTCTATATTTACTGGAAGCCCTAATTTGGACAAAGAACGAACGAAGAATCAAAGCCGCCATTTTCTTCACAAGCCAGAAAAAAAGAGGATCGGGTGAAAGAAAAATTGGGCCGGCCTTGTTAACAAGGGCTTTAGTTTATTATTAGGGTTTAATTTTATTAAAGGGTTTTTTTTATTATTAGTTTTATTTTTATTTGTTCTTTTCGAATCAAGTCTTGGTAAATCACCACCTAGGTTGTAGGTAGTGTCAGATTGTCTAGTTAGAATTAGTTCAGTGAGCAGGGTGTGCGAGTTTGCAAAACTCTATAGGCGGTAGCAGGGTGTGCGAGTCTGTTAGAGTGTTTGTAAGCGGGAGACTGTTTAATTCTAATAGAAATCTGGGAATGCAGCAGTAGGCAGGGGTTGCCGAAGCTGGGTAAATTTTGTGTGTGATTTACTTTTCAGCATATTTATTTCTGCAGTTTGTTTTTGTGTTTAATTCGAGAAAATTTGCTATAACCCTATTCACCCCCCCTCTGGGGTTAATCTAGATCCTACAAATATGTGCAGCATTTATTCTCAGTTCGTTTGATATCCTCAATCCTACTATTAATGCCTTATACTCGGCTTCGTTATTAGTTGCAGAAAATTCTAGATTCAAAACGAAACAAATTAGCACTCCTTTCGGTGTTTCAAATTCTACTCTTTCCCCCAAGCTGTATCCATTGAAGCACCATCGACAAATAGCTTCCGATGAGGGGTATGATTGTAACATCCTCTTCTTCTTCACTATCTCGCACGGTAAACTTGACGATGAAGTCCGCCAATGCCTACCCATTCATTGCTCTCCTCGGATGGAAAATAATGTTTACTGGCTCAATTAAATATTCCATTTCAACAATCTTCTGGAGGTCTCGGGTCGGTATAATACCTGCTCCAGAGGCCAATCTATCAGTACCTTGATTAGATGAGCCTGAAAATACGGTTGTAACTTTCTTGACGCAATCATCAAGAAATGTGCAAGTTTCTTAAAATT
The DNA here is from genome assembly GCA_030765085.1 of Allium cepa. Classification (NCBI taxonomy): domain Eukaryota; kingdom Viridiplantae; phylum Streptophyta; class Magnoliopsida; order Asparagales; family Amaryllidaceae; genus Allium; species Allium cepa. The sequence continues at coordinate 219,091,136 of CM060929.1, forward strand.
TGGAAATTCTTTTCAGGTCCAATAAACCGCTTGTTAATGTAGTAAACTAGTCTTTTTATCCTTACCTCCTCACATACTGGCGCTGCACTTAGCGCGTGAGATGATACTGCTAAATAAACGAATAAATCCTCCATGTCCAGAGGTTTGGATGAGACCGGTGGTGTCACCTTGTGTCCAACAATAACTCCTCGAAAGAAATATAATAGTCTTGATTCCATTTAAAGTTTTTCCCCTTCCTGAGGGCATCGAAGAAGGGTATAGACTTTTCGGTAGCCTTTGAGATGAACCAACTCAAAGCGGCAACCTTTCCATTTTGGCTCTATCGTTGTTTCTTCAAAGTTGGGACATTTACATTGCTTAAGGAGTTTATCTACCCCGGATAAGCCTCGATGCCCTATGCATTAACAATAAATCCCAAAAACATTCTTGATGCAACTCCGAAAGACCATTTTAATGGATTCAGCTTCATTCCATATTTCTGTAAAATTTCAAAAATCTCTAAAAGGTCATCTAGATGGTTCCAAGACACTGGAAATTTCACAAGCATGTTGTCTATATATATACTTCTATCATCTACCCTATTTGATTCTTGAACATAGGATTTACCAATCTCCGGTATGTGGCTTCGGTGTTCTTTAAACCGAATAGCATAACTCGATGGCGGTGTAATCCCCAATCTATGATAAAGCTAGCATTCTCCTAATCTGATATATGCGTTGGAATCAGGTTATAGCCCGAATAAGCCTCTATAAATGAGGTCAACCTTCAGTCATGTCTACCAGTTGGTCAATCCTTGACAAAGGAAAGTTGTCCTTCGGGCATGCCTTATTCAAATCTGACTAGTCGATATAAGTTCGCCACTTTCCATTTGACATTTTGACCAAAATGGGATTGGATACTCAGTCGGTGTATAAAACTTCATGGATAATCCCATTTTCCATAAGTTTATCTACCTCTTTCTCCAACATAGTGGATCGTTCCAGACCCAAACTGTGCCTCTTTTATTTTACTGGCATGGACTTTGGATCATTATTTAGTGTGTGACACACTATCTTCGGCGATATCCCGCACATATCCGCGAATTCGTCCAAGTGAATACATCCTATTTTTCTAGGAGGAAATTCACCAATTCCTTTCCTAAGTTAGCATTGAATTGAGCTCCAATCTTCAGGACTCGAGTAGGAGCATCCATGTTGATTAAACCATTCACCGTCAGCTCGGTCGGTGGTGGTTGCCCTTTCCCTAACTACTTCCTAGGATCCATAGCCATGTTAAATCGGCTATGGTTCCTGAGCTAGGGTCCAAGCTTTGATTGCTATGCTTGTAAGTCCTGAATGTGGAGAGTTCTCTCCACATTCTTGCCTTTCCCACGTCGCTTGGCTTCTCTAAGTTCCATGACATGGCATTCTATTCTAGTGCTATGATCACCTTTCACCACCCTGACCTCATTTTCCATGGGGAATTTCATCACTAAACACCAAGGCGCCAGCACTGTTTCTAAAATCAGCGAGTGTCGGCCAACCCAAAAAGGCGTTATATGTCAAATATTCATCCAATGTAACAAACTTCTGAATTTAGACTATCATGTGTTCTCCTTCGCCTATTTCGAAAGGAAAATCAATCATCCCAATTGGTTGCTTTGCCTCAATTGTAAATCCTTGAAGCTTGGTTTTACAAGTTGTAACCTCCACCATGTTGATCTTCATTTGATTGAATGTTCCCCTAAACAGTATGTTTACCGAACTCCCATTGTCCACCAAGACTAGACATACGTTTGTCAGTTCGAAACAAACTGTTACCACCATAGGGCCGAAACTCAATGCTTCGACACGGCTAGCCTCTCTATGTTTGAATACTATATCGTCCGTTAGCATCCTTTGCTACTTGGCCGGATCTCTGTCTTCTACAACGATGCAACCTCTTATGGTACATGCTTCAACGAGCTCACGTACTGTTCCAACTCCCTCTAGCTTTTCTCTGCTGGATGAGGTCTTTTAGTTATGGTGATGATAAGTAAGTTCCCATCGTTCCGCCTAGGAACCTCTCCGCTTAGTCCGAATTGATTCCTACGGGCAGGCGGCCTTGGGAGTCTTTGGACTTGACTACCTTCATGTGGTTCTTTGACATACTATTAGAGCTCATTTTTACTTATTAGTTCATCAATGAGATACCCCAAATGTCGGCACTCATTCATGTTGTGTCCACGAATTTCAATGAAACAATGGAACTTTCCAAAGTGCCTTCCCTACCCAGTTGCCTCCTTTCTTAGCAGTTTTTTGTATTACTCTGTTCCTTGAGTGACTAGGTATATGTTTTCCAGTGTGTCGTTCAAGGGTATATAATCTTTCTGTTTTAAATTCCTTGGACATTTCTTGTTGTCATACACCTATCATCAGGGCCTTGATTTCGTTTCTTTTAGTTATTACAGTTTCAGACATCAGTTGCCACATTACCGGTGCTATCTCCAGACTGTTTCACTACCACATTTCTTTGGATAACCTTTTTTGACTATCCATCTTCAGCATTAACCAAAGCTATATTTTCCTCTTCTAAGTGGAGAAACTGGTTAGCCATCCGATGGAACTCCTCCATGGTTGTAAGTTGCTTCATCTTCAGCCATCTAACAAAATCCGTGTTTGGGTTGATGCCTTGGACCAACACCATAATACCAAATCCTCCTTCGAATTGCTTACTTCAGTAGCATCAACGTTAAACCGGTTTAAGAAACCTTCAAGTGACTCCTTAGGACCTTGAGATAAGCTCGACAATGACATCACGTCCTTGGGTCGTATAGCATGAAATCGAAACTCCTCCACATATTTCCTAGCCAACTCATCGAAAGTCGGTATGGACCTTGGTGCCAGCCTAGTGAACCACATCGACGCAACTGCTTCCAAGAAGATGTCAAAGCATCTACATTGAACAACGTTCAATGCCTTAGCACCATCCTTGTTCCATTCATACTTGAGTAAGTGCTATCTAGGATTGGTAGTTCCATTGTACGACGGCATAGTCGACATCGTAAACTTCATAGGGTACTTTTCTCTTGGAATACTGTTTATGAATGGAGTCCTGCTAGGAGACGAGCCCTAATACTCGTTCTTTCTACTTCTTCTTTCCTCAATCGACTGCTTAATCATGTCTTCTATGTATTCTACACCGGCATGGTATTCCGTAGGATAACTATCAGGGGTTACATCGAGCATTTGACTCCATAAACGATTTGGTTTGCTTGCTAACATATAGGCCTTCCACACTTTAGGAGAACCACTCCTTTAATATGCCATGGTAATATGTTGGTTCAACTGTGGTTGCTTGAACTCTATCTCCATTAGCACCAACATCCCGCTCAAAATCATGATCGTCGAGCTACAAGCCATCTTCCTCATCAAAAACATCCATTGTATTAACTTCATATCACCCATTGTCTATCACATTCCTCTCAGTAACAGGTGGTTTCCTTGTAGGGGGAACATCTGCTTCCTCATACAGCTCCTCTTGTAACTCCAGCAACTGCCTCCTTCTGCTTACGCTTTCCATCCCGTAGGTTTTTCCCAAAAACAAAGGAGTTTTCATGTTCTTACCCAGGTAAAGTTCCCCTTCTAATTCTCCTAGTCCTTTGTGGTTATAGGGTCAACAAAGCATCTAACTTGTCCATCAAAGCTTTGTTACTATCCACCATCTTATAGTTCAATTCCTATAACAAATTATCAAGCTCACCTCTAACAACCACCACCTGTTGAGCAATTGATCCTAGTGTTGCTTTTGGTTACTAACTTTAACTTGATGGGCATGCTCTTTATCTCTGCCAACCACTATTCCAAATGATCTTCCGCTTCTAGGCGTCATTGATTCCAAGTAACAAGCTTCCAAATTCATTAGGCAAACCTCTAGATCTAACTACCATCTCTCCAAATCCATAATAGCAAGTTAGATCTAATCTTGGGTTCAATTTTCTCAATTAAAACACAAGATGCTGAAGTTAAAAGTGCCACAACAACCAAATTTGACTTGTTGTAGGTATTGATCTAGTAAATATAGTAAGAGATCCAGAAAAGTAGAGGCACACTAGATTTTTACAGTGGCTCGGCAATCTTTGGTCTACATCCACTTTATAGTTTTATTAATTATGGATTTGATAGATATTTGAAGTCACTAGTACAAGGAATTGGCAGGTACCTAAGCTTGGAACTGCCAACAATATCTACCTATGTGACTATTGTAAAGAACAGATAGGAGATGAAGGAGAATCAAAGTTCCATATTCTTCTTTAGTTGAAATAGGGTTGATATTTATAGAGAAACAGCTTTGCAGATCTAGAGGCTCGCATAAGCTTGAAGTCCAGAAGCAAGCCCAGAGGCCCACATAAGAGCACGTGGTCCTATGATCAAAAGCGACCTCTTGATACAGGGAGGTTTCTCTCTGTACTGAGAGCATTTATTTGGTGATAACTTAACTTTTCCACTTCCTCTACTCTTCTATCTCCAATTCGACGTATTCCAAACTTCTTTTCATGAATATCAATTCTTTTCGGTGATTTACTTGATATTTCTAATCTTGTTCTGCTTTCTTCTCATCGGTCCTTGAAGTTGCTTGTCCAATCTTTGAGAAAAGTAATTGATGATGACTGGTTGAAGTAGTATATGAAGTACATGGGACTGTAGAAGGCATAGATGGGAGAAAAACCTCTTGGTTGAGGTTTCTCTCGGTACCAAGTGGTTTGCTTAGCTTGAATTCTAGTGAATCTTCTTGAGTTCAATTCTCTACTCCTTTTAACTACGTTTCCAAATTCTAAAGTCATTTCATCACCATTTTGACCTTCTACTTTTGGTTGAAATCTGCTTGGTTAAAAACCTGGTTAACAATATTTTCCGGGTTTGATATGATTTAGGTGGTAGACGATGTATTAAAATCATAGTGAGTATCGGTCTAATATTTGTGGCTATACTTATAGGTATTGGCCTTACAAGGGGACATGTGGCCCACTAACCTAAAATGCAATGTTTGGGTCATGATTGTGTCATGTTTTTTGTAAATCGATTATTTATATCGTATAACAAAGAACTATAGTAGAAATGTGCTAAATTGTTGGTTGCATGTGAAGATGTTGGTTGAGGTATGGTTTCGTTATATCTAGTTTTACCGTTTGGTATTTATCATAATATATTAGCATATTGATAATCATCCAGATTAGAGGCAATTCCTTTTCATCAAACTTTACCCTCTTTTTATATTCATTGGTATATATTCTTTGATTAGGTTGACTTAGAGACTGAGACCTCTTCTTGTTGGAGGATATTTATAAAGCAATACTTATATTACCGCTATGATTATATCTATATAGTTTTTAGTGCATTGACATGTGACTATATGTATTATTTTGAGACATATATTCTTATGGGATTCAGTGTACCATTTGCCCTTTGTGTTGTAATGTTTGATCTTATGATCTTGATATAATATGCATCTGCATGTTTATGCTGATATTATATTTGATATTCTTCCGCTGTGAGAACAAGTTGTTGAGACAGATTGCTTTATGAAATTCATTCTATTTTATATATCTTCCCCTTTGGAACACCATTCACCACACTGATTAGGAATCTGGTTGCTTATGTATGTGCATTCTGGGTGTTATAGAAGGCGGGTTGTTACATTTGGTATCAAAACATAATTTATTCAATCAACATAAATTAGGAAAAGATGACAGTGTATGCTTGTATTTTGTTATACTTATGCAAATAGCATTTAGGAACTCATACTTTTGTTTCTAACATCTTATATTATCTTGTAGTAAAAGTTGCTAATAAGTTCCATGTACATTTAACTACTATGAATTATGCCAGTAGTGAAATGGCTATGAGGGACAAAGTTGAGGTTCTAGATCTTGATATGCCAGTATAGTTCCCGATATACCTTCAGGCAATAATGTAGGCTACCTCACCTCCAGCGGTAGTTCCTCCTCTATCGGTAGTAGCTGCGGTGATGCTTATTCTCCACCACTCGTTCTTGATTTCCATCGAATTTGTAGAGGTTGCCTCCATATGAGAGGCAAGAAATATTTAGGGATGGATTCATTCATTGAAACTAAGGCATGGCTCTGCTCTAGTAAGTGGATCTTTAATAACATGGTTCTTGAGACACTAGTGAAGAGACGACTTGCTTCTAAGCGACTTTAAGAGGATGCTTTGCATTGGTGGGATGTTGTAATTGGAGAGGTGGACATGAATGCTATGACATAGGAAGAGTTTGAAGTAGATTTGATAGAATTGCTATAAATGTTATAGTCATTATTTCAAAATATTTAAAATGATTCAATTGAATTTATTAAAGTGTTAATTAAATAATAAAATAAAAATAAAAAAATCAAATATGATTTAATTAATGGAGTGGAACTATAAGAAACCCAAATTAGATTTAAGGAATAAAGATATGTGTATAATACGTGCACTATAATTTCAAATGTGTTTGACACTTCAATCACGAGGGTCATAAGAAACAATTATTCTATAAATTAATATCACCAAATAAATATATTAAAAATTTTGAATCTCTGATACGAATGTTGTACTCTACCATTTATACATTGATTATTACTTGCAATCTCTAGTTGTTGAGCAAACTCAAGCTAAAGAAGTTATGTGTAGTATTATTAATATATTGACTGGACAAGGTAAGATATCTATTTTTATTTTTTAAGTAAGCTCAAGGTATACATATTATACTTAGGTCATCGTAAAATGATAGGTATTAGTGAATAATCTCTTTTGATATCTTGAGCAAACTCAATGTCAAAATGATATTAGGACAAAGACCACGAGTTAGGAGTTATATATGATACAGCCAATAATGACATATCCATCGCTTGCAGTTGAACAAATTCAAGGTCGGAATCCAAGGCCAACGAGTCCTAACACTCACTAGAGAAATCAAAAGATCACTATGATTTTACTAAGGTTTTAAGAAATATAAAAACCTAGTGGGAGCCTTATTAAAAAATGAAATGAACACATTTAACCTTTCTATTATTGCAAGAACATATGCTATAAAAATTATAATAATCTATATCAATGAATTTGTGCAAATAATATAATTCATAAAATATTGATCAGTTTAAATATATGAATGAACAGGTTTATGATTGGCATGGAAATATAAAATATACTTAAAAATAATTTTTTTGGCATGTTGTCATTTCTAGACCCATGGAAAGCTAAATTTTACTATTGTTAAAGCATTCATGCCTTGCTCTTTTAAGTGTTTGTTTGTACAAGTCCATGCATTGTTTTCTACGAATTTTGAACTCTACAAAAGTACAAGAATATAAATGTATATTCGATTACATATATATATATATATATATATATTACATACTTAACAGTCATGATTCATAATGTACAAAACCTATATGAAATTAGTTCACTAGAAATAAGCAAGTAAATTATAACGTGAGATCGTGTATTCAATATGATTGATTATAGTGAGGATCTTATTCTGTTAAATATAGCACCAAACTAATAGTTACAAGATAAAACTGGGAATTCAATCACTGAAATGTAAGTTTGGTCAATTTATGTAAAAGTGCAACTTATTTAATATCCTTAAATGTTAAAGATGGCCGAATATATATTTTAATAAAGTGTTCATTATAGTCATGTAGTAGGGGTTTCTGTGACGACCCGTAATTTTTAGAAATTTAAATTGGAATATTTAATTGATTGTAAATATTTGAAAGGTTAATTTTAACTTGAATTCCAAATATCACTATTTACTTGATAATTAAATTATTGAATTATATAACTTGAAATTGGGTAAAATGTTGAATATGGAGTTTTAAGCCTGTTAAAAATAATTTGAAGGCTTGTAAAATTTATGTTGATAGTACTGAAGGTAGTAGAAGTGTTAAAATTGAATTTGGAAGTGCTTTGTTAAGTTTTGAAATTTTATCGTTTAAATTGAATTTAAAAATAGCCTTTCGAGGCACAGTATCGAAATTCGACGAAACTAGTTCCATTGGATCCGTAATAGTTAATTATTATGGGATTTCGATTTTCGTAGCAATCGGAGTTGTCATTTGACCCTGACAGCTCAAAACGCATAGAAACTATTTTAATCGATTTAATTTAAAATTGGTCGTTTATTCCCGTAACTTGCGCATATGATCGAATTAGCCTTCGAAACCTTTTCCATTGCATTCGAAATAGCGGTATAACATTAAGAATGCCAGTCGATACACCTCAGTAGGAGAGCGAGATTTCCCTGCATATCATATGAGATATTTTAAATATAAAAAAGGTCAAAGCCTATAACATCTCCATCAGCCACCCTATCCGTACAAAGCCGCCTCCCTTCACATTGAAGTCGTATATACCTTTCTTCCTGCTGATCGAAATTCGAAGAGAAAAGAAAAAAATCAAATGGCCGAGTTCAGATCTTGTTCGAAATCAAAATTTTCAAGCCTATCTCCCCTCCAATACCTTTTCAAGCCGAGTTTTTATTTCAAACTACTTAGTGACTAAGATTTAGGGCACGCGTGAGGAGCTTGGTCATTCATGCCGTGATGGATCCCCGCGCGTGTTTGGATAAAGGGGGAGTTTGTTCAATTTGGGTATGGAAGGGCGGCAGTTTTAGGGTTGTCGACTCGTGGTGCGCGTCGCGTTCGTTAGTGGAAGCGTGACGCGGCAGAGTGGAGGGAGCTATGGCAAGGTCAATGTCGAGGTGGGCATTCGCTGTTGCAGTGGGTTCTCGCGAAGGTACGGAGGCTTGCGCGAACACTGGAAAGTCGATCGCGATTCCGATGGTGGCGTCTTCGAGTTTGGGGTTGGTCGGCGTCAATTGGAAGGGGTTTTGCGAACGACTTCCCGATGGTGAGGAAGATCTGCACAGTCTGGGTTCATCTTTCTGTAAGGTATATTAACATTGACTTTTGAAGCTTTGATTTTTTTTAAAAAAAGGGGTAAGTTTAGAGTTGCTGATCTCAAATAGTGAATTAACAAAAGGTTTAAACAATTTTATTTTGGGATCAGTTATATATATATAGGACAGTAAGTAAATCTAGAAATTTTAATAACACTTTAAAATATTAAAGTGGACTTCAATTCGAACGAATTGGTTTAAATAGAATTTATTAATAATTTAATTAAATCATTAGTCAATTTAAATTATCACATGAAGTAATTAATTGAAATTAAATTTTTTAGTTAAATAAAAATTGTTAAAAGGGATAGTTGATTGTTCGATTATGTAAAATATTAATAAATCGTATAACTGTTTATACAAGGTTTAAATCTGAGGGAAACAAGTCGAGATCGGATTTGGATTGCAAAATCAAAGGTGATTTAATCTCGCTCTTCTAGATTTTTATTTAAATTTAAATGGTCAAATTTAAATAATTGATAAGGTGGTTGAATTGATTTGATGTGCTATATTATATATAGTAGTATATAGTGTATGTTGGGTGATTGACTTACCGCATTATATAGTGGATGAGACCCTATGCGCCGCATAATAGCGGATGATATTATATAAATTCCATATACCGCGATATTCCACCTCGAAGTGGAATTGGTATTGTGATAACACCTGTGGATGCAGGGAAATAGGTTGGAGGGATCCAACTGGATTCCTCACAATATAGAAATTATTTTCATAATTGATGATGCTTTTTATTTATATACAGTGAAAGATAAATTTGGGAATTAAATTGTGTTGTGTTATGATTGGATAAGTACAATTTGGGATTCTAAATTATAAATAGAATAAATTAGGTGGTTTAATAGGTAATTACTTAATGTAATTAATAAAATATAATTACGTAGGGAAGTAATTAATAAATAATTACTGGATGTAAGTAGTTAAATGATGATTTATTAATAGAAGTAAGTTGGGTATAATTACTTTATGTAATTAATCAAGAGATTAATTAAGATAATAAATTAAGGAATAATTAATCTATTTAATGAAGTAAACAAAAGGGTGGATAATTACAGGATGAGATAAATCAAGAGTGATTAATATTTATGGTTTAATTAATGATTAGATATTAAATGTAATTAAATTAGATTAGGTTAAATTGAAATGTAAATGGGAAATCATTAATTTATATAATTAATGACGTAATTAAAAATTGATTAACTAAGATTAATTAATCAATACTAAGTGATTTATGAGAAATTGATTAATATAAGTAATTAAGGGTTAATGTAATTAATTATAGTTAATTAATGTGTGAAGTAATGAAAAATTAAGTAATATTATGGTTAAGAAAAATTAGTTTGTGTAATTAATTAAAGATAATTACTTGAATGTAATTGAAGGATAATTAATCCAGGGTGATTAATTAAGATGGATAATTGAGGGATGATTAATTAATTGATTGGGAATTAATTAATGCTAAGTGAAGAAATCTAAGTGATTGAGGTTAGTAATTCAATTAGAATTAAATAAATTAATTTGGAGGTCATCAAGTTGCTTATGGATGATTGAATGATATTGGATGTATTAAATGAGGCTCGAAGTGACCGGAGTCGGGTATTGGAAAATATCCGAAACCACTTCGAATTTTATATAGATTGATATGTGAAATCAATAGGCTGGAATGAAATGATTTAGGTGAATTGGACTATTTAATATAAATTTTGGTACTTAGAAAATTGATGTGTGAAATAAGTGATGTCTATAACAAATTGTGAATTTGTAAATTGATACGAGTTACCCTCGGTTTTAAATAAGTTGTATGCTTTGTATTCCTTATTGGATGGGTTTGCTCACGCTGGTTTCCAACCTGACCCAGGTGTTACTTTGATGTAATGCTCGGGTCAGACCGAGTATTACAGATTTTCAGGTAATGACGTTTTGGAGCTTGGGAGACGGGCTGGTTAGCAAGAACGTATAGAGTATTTCCGCTGTATTATATTATTGTAAATCTGAGACATTATAATTGTGTATATCCAGTGTCTGTATAAATGTGCAACCCTGATGTATTATAAATGTGATTGACAGATACAGAACGCTTTTGTAAACTATTATTATTTGTTATTATATTTTATCCACTTCGAATGTGAAATGTTGGTGTTTCTGATCTTCTTCTTCTTCTATCTCTTTCTTCTTTTCATAACTATCTGGAATTTTCGGGATCGAAAATTCCAAATCGTTACAGTTGGTATCAGAGCTGAAAGGTTAAGCGAGAAGCCTGGCTCTGGTAGGGAATACTCCTTAAATAGAGTCCATAGTACTTTAGGGTGAGTTTAGTGTGTGTGTGTGTGTGTGTGTGTAGAGCGTACTTGTTATTTTCTTATATAAAGATTTTAAATGATTTTATATAAAAATATATTTTGATATATAAAGCAATATTTCCTTCTAATAAATATTAAGGTGATTGGTTGTTAAATTATAGGAATTAAATTAAGAAGTAAACTAATACAACCAAATTGAAATCTTGAATTGGAATTAAATTAAGTGGTAATAGAAATACAACCAAATTACAATTAAATGAACATAAGTTTGAAATGGATCCAGAATTAAATGGTTTAAAGAGATAAGTTAATTTGATTCAAAGGATTAAATCAACATTTAAAAATTTAAGTCGAATTTATATAATTAGGGATGGTTTAAATTTGAAATTTGAATTGAATTCGCTCAAATTTAATCTAATTTGAATTAATTGGATTTGTGATTGAAGATGTATAAGTTAAAAATTTAAATGGACTATTTGAATTGGATTGAATTGAAATGATTTGAAATTGAAGTGGGTTCAATTGATAATAGTCCAAATTGATTGGAATAATTTGAAATTATAATTGAAGTTGAACAGGTTTAAAATCAAATGGAATTTGATTTAAATTGGGAAAGAAATCAGGATTGATTCAACTTGAATTGGGATTAAATCAATTTCGATGGAAATTGAAGTTATTCAAATTGGAATTGAGCCAATTTAAATGGAAGTGGAAATTTAAATTGAATTGATGGGGAAGTGAACAGTTTTGACTCTGGACTATTTTCAATATAAATTGTTTTAATATGAACTTATTTTTCTAAGCTATTCACAACCTTCTTTTTTTAAAACCAAATTATTTTATATTTATTTTACAATTATTTTTGGAACTATTTAACAATTTTTCAACTGTTTTATAAACTAATTAATATTTTTTTCAACTATTTTATAAATTAATTATTATTTTACAACTATTTTGCAATTATCTAAAATTTCTGAAACTATTCAACTATTTTCCAACTATTTTACAATTAGTTAACTATTTTGCAAACTAACATTTTTTTCAACTACTTATCTATTTTTAAAATTTTCAAGCTATTTTCTAGATATAAACTGGTCGGAGTTCAAACTGTTATTGATTAAATACCCAACTGAAATAAGAATTGAAGTGATAATCCAGATGAGGATTAAGGTAAATGTGAATAAATGAATAAAATCAAAGTGAGGATGGATAGAAAGGAAATTGATCTGGCTAATAATCAATGAAGTTAAATACGTAGGATGTACGTATATCATTCTATTCGCATAGTGATTTGATTCAGATTCGAGCACAGAATTTTGAGATAGTTTATCGATCTGAGTTGGGATTTTTCACTCGATTTTCGACGGCGAACCTGGATATGGATTGTTGATTGGTTCTGGATATTCTTTATCATAGTTATGGCTATGCAAGGAGAATGACGATTTCTGTTCAAGAAACCAGATCTGGGTCCGCACTAGGAAGTCGGGTGGACGATACTAGTTCGGAAGTGAAATTGTGTGATCGAGTGAGCGATCAGATTGGTATAGCGTATGGACGATATGTGTACATTGTACGGATTTGAATGAAATTGATATTGAAAAGAGTAAACAAATTTGAATATTTGATTTTGAATAAACAAAGTTATATATCTTTGTTATATAAGATAAATCTCCCCTTGTTGAATCTATTGCCGGAAGGAAAGGGTTTTGAAAGTGTTTGAAATATAAAAGGAATTTTATACAAGTTTTAAATGATCCAAAAAAAATTTATATATCTATATATATATATATATATATATATATATATATATATATATGAAGGATCTTCTGAGGATTTTGGAAAAAGGTTTTGGGAACCTTTGGATTTGGAAAGCCTTTTGATTTTGGGTAAAATCAATATTGGAATTTGAAAAGCCTAGTTTGAGAATTATCGATTTTGGGATAATCGATTTTGTATAAAGGAGCTTTGTATGAGATCATACTAGGTGTATGATTTGAAAGATACTATATGTGTATAGCATAAAGTGTTTTGATAATGGCTCTAGGAAAAAAGGCGCTCCCTTGAAATGAACTTCTCAGGAGTGCCACCGGGTGGTGCTGCGCCTTGAACCCTAAGGGGGGTTCTAAAATTGATTCTATGAGGAGTCCGGACAAAACTAGTTCCTGAGGATTATGGGTAGTGTGTAGCGAAAGTCGAGGGGCGCTGATGCCTACAGAGGCATTTGGGTTATGCTGTGACAACAGTGTAACTCGATGTCACTGCGATCTACTGCAGACCATAGTGAAAGTCGTGTGTGCTGCTGAGAGCCAACAGTTTGCGTTTGATTTTCTATCGGTAGACTGTGACCTATGGTAACATAGCGAAAGTCGTGTGTGCCGCTGAGAGCCAACGGCCTACATTTGATTTTACATCAGTAGACTGCGGCCTATGTAGGAGTGGAGAAGTTTCATTTTGACAGCGAAAATCGAGGGCGCTGATGCCTACAGTTATATGGACTTTTGCTGCGATGGCAACGTAACCCTGGAATGTAACTGCGATCTGTTGTGGGTTCCATGGCGTAATCGAGGAGCGCGGAGTGCCTACAGTTACATGGACTTTTGCTGCGATTGCAACGTAACCTAGGATGTAACTGCGACCATGGATGGAGGTGATGATTTCCAGAGCATTCTCACCAAAGATATTTCCTCTATTTTCAAAACTGTTTTCTATATTTTCAATAAAATTATTTTCCAAGTATTTTCACTGGGTGTTGAAATGGGCTTACCAAGTACTTATAGATTTTCAATCCTACGCCTGATCAACGTATGACCGAATTTCTGTGAGAACAAGGACAGACTGGTTGAGACATCGAGTTATAAGAAGTATTTTTATAAAAAGCTATTTTAATACTATTATGTGAATTTAAAAGCATTTCTAAAATTTTAAAATAAAAGTGATGGAATATGGGAAAATGAAAGAAAATCCAAACTGGAATTATAAAAAAAATTGAACTTAGGAAAATTTAATGAAGTGATTTTTGCAATAAAATCGAATATTGAATTAAAAGTTGGAAGTAAGCTAATTAGCTAAATAATTAGTTGATAGAGTATATTAAAAAAATTTAACTCGGTTAAATAAAATGGATTGTAAGTTAATAATGGAGTTTGGAAATGATATCGAATTATAAATAGAATTCGACTTGGATTTGATAATGAATTAAAAATGAGTGGAGATGTTGTAAAAAAATGATGAAAGTGAATTTTAATAGAAATGGTTTGAGTTGCAATCAAAACCTGGGTGAGTAAAAATAAATTGAGAATGGCTTTGTATTAATAAAATAAATTTGAAAATGATTAAGTAGGTGAATTAAAAATTTAAAATGGGGTGAATAAAGGGGTTAATTAAATTAAACAATAAATGGATGACGTCTGATTAAATAGAAATTAAATCAAAGTTTTAATTGGAATTGGGTTATCAGAATGAACTTAAGTTATGAGGCGTATTAATTTGAAGTAAAATTGCTTCAATCAATAGAAGCTTGGTTTCGAGTTAAGAATGGAGGACCATTAAATAAAAAGTTTGGGTTAAATTTATTTGAAAAATGGATATTAATATAAACATCGGATGTGTCAAGCTCAATGAAATAGTTTTAAAATGAATCCAATGCGGAGATGAAATGAAATGCAATGAATGGTTGGTGAATAAATTAGAAATGAAATGGAATTAAATACAGAATGAGTTGAAATTAATTTGAAGTAGTTATAAACTAAAATGAATACTCTATTAAGCAAATATCATCGAATTTGCATAAAAATAGTTGTCGTTTGATGTAAACGAGATTTAATTAAATTCCATGATTAATAGAAGCAAATAAAATTGATTTTTTTGAATCATTTGAAGTGAATGTGAGCTGTTGGGTTAAAATAAATTGAATGTAAGCAATTGAGTTGTAAACTAATAAAATTGAATGAAATGGTATATGAATTGGTTGAAAGCAATTGAATTAGTTTTGAAATCATATAAATTGCTCGTGGAAGTTATTTAGAATGCATTTCTTTAAGAGTTGATGTGTTGTAGTTGTTTAAGTAAGAGAAATGTAATAAACTTCATATATATAGTGCTTACATGTTTAAATTGAGTAAGTACAGGTACCTAGAAGCCGTTTGGCTGGATTTGGACGCGATAAATGCTAAAATAATAAGCCACTTGCTTAAAAATGCAAAATAAAGGTACACCTACGCAATAAAAATAGGAAATATGAACTGTTTTTGTTTTTCCGACCGTAATGGTCAATGTATATATATTTATATCTCTTGTCAAATTGCAAAAGATCTTCCGTACAAAGGAGACTCTGCCAAAATTTTGGGAGTAGAAATTTTTGGAAATTTTCTGTTAGCAACAAAACGATTTCAAACTGGAAACCGAAATAAATCAGTGGATGAAACTAATTTAAAATAATGATATGAATCAGTTATAAATGGAAGATAAAATTAAATATTCAGAGTTGAAGATAAATTGAATTCATTTGGAAATGGGATAACCGATTTGAATAGAAATAGATATAAACTAAAGTGGTAAAGTGAAAATAAATATTAAAATTTGTAATAGAAGTGTATAAAAGGGGTATTGGGATCTGTAGTTGGATATGGTTAAATTAGATATACAGGTAGTATAAAGCAGGAGAAAATTGGGATTTTTGATTTCAGATGATAATTGAAATTTGCTCGGCAAAGGTACGTGTTTAAAATTTCTATATGAAATTTGATTGGGTTTTTGATCTAGCCACTTGGCTTTTTGTTTTCTTTTGGAATTTGGGAGCCCGTAGAGGCCTTTTTTAGTTGTACCGAGCTAGCCGCGCAAAGGAGACGCTGGCGAAATTTTTCGGAAATTTAGAGTGTTAGAAAAAACATTAAGAAAATTTTGATAATTCAAAATTTGGCTTTAAATTCAAATTTGAATTGTTAAGTAAATAATATTATTGGGACTTATGGATAAGTTGGGAAAGCTAGGAAAAGGATTAGTGTGTCTTTAATAAAAAGATTGTTTGGTTTTGGGAAAAAGTAAATGGGTACGGATCATTCTTCCTAACTAGTAATTTCGGGGACGAAATTCTTTTAAGGAGGGAGGAATGTGACGACTCAGAATTTTTAACAATTTAAATTGAATATTTAATTGATTGTAAATATTTGAAAGGTTAATTTTAACTTGAATTTCAAATATCACTATTTACTTGATAATTAAATTATCTAATTATATAATTTGAAATTGGGTAAAATATTGAATATGGAGTTTTAAGCCTGTTAAAAATAATTTAAAGGCTTGTAAAATTTATATTGATAGTACTGAAGGTAGTAGAAGTGTTAAAATTGAATTTGGAAGTGCTTTGTTAAGTTTTGAAATTTTATCGTTTAAATTGAATTTAAAAATAGCCTTCTGAGGCACAGTCTCGGAATTCGACGAAACCAGTTCCATTGGATCCGTAATAGTTAGTTATTATCGGATTTCAATTTTCGTAGCAATCGGAGTTGTCATTTGACCCTGACATCTCAAAACGCATAGAAACTATTTTAATCGATTTAATTTAAAATTGGTCGTTTATTCCCGTAACTTGCGCATATGATCGAATTAGCCTTCGAAACCTTTTCCATTGCGTTCGAAATAGCGGTATAACATTAAGAACGCCAGGCGATACACCTCAGTAGGAGAGCGAGATTTCCCTGCGTATCATATGAGATATTTTGAATATAAAAATATATATAATAAAAGGTCAAAGCCTATAACGTCTCCATCAGCCACCCTACGCGTACAAAGCCGCCTCCCTTCACATTAAAGCCGTATATACCTTTCTTCCCGCTGATCGAAATTCGAAGAGAAAAGGAAAAAAAATCAAATGGCCGAGTTCAGATCTTGTTCGAAATCGAAATTTTCGAGCCTATCTCCCCTCCAACACCTTTTCAAGCCGAATTTTTATTTCAAACTTCTTGGTGACCGAGATTTTGGGCACGCGTGAGGAGCTTGGTCGTTCATGCCGTGATGGAGCCCCGCGCATGTTTGGAAAGAGGGGGAGTTTGTTCGATTTGGGTACGAAAGGGCAGCAATTTTTGGGTTGTCGACTCGTGATGTGTGTCGCATTCGTTAGTGGAAGCGTGACGCGGCAGAGTGGAGGGAGCTACGGCAAGGTCAATGTCGAGGTGGGCGTTCGCTGTAGCAGTGGGTTCTCGCGAAGGTACAGAGGCTCGCACGAACACTGGGAAGTCGATTGCAATTCTGGTGGTGGCGTCTTCGAGTTTGGGGTTGGTCGGCGTCAATTGGAAGGGGATTTGCGAACGACTTCGCGATGGTGAGGAAGATCTGCAGAATCTGGGTTCATCTTTCTATAAGGTATATTAACATTGATTTTTAAAGCTTTGATTTAAAAAAATAAAAAAAAGGGGTAAGTTTAGAGTTGCTGATTTCAAATAGTGAATTAACAAAAGCTTTAAACAATTTTATTTTGGGATCAGTTATATATATAGGACAGTAAGTAAATCTGGGAATTTTGATAACACTTTAAAATTTTAAAGTGGACTTCAATTCGAACAAATTGGTTTAAATAAAATTTATTAATAATTTAATTAAATCAATAGTCAATTTAAATTATCACATGAAGTAATTAATTGAAATTAAATTTTTTAGTTAAATAAAAATTGTTAAAAGGGATAGTTGATTGTTCGATTATGTAAAATATTAATAAATCGTATAACTGTTTATACAAGGTTTAAATTCTGAAGGAAACAAGTCGAGATCGGATGTAACGACTCGGAATTTTGGGTCGCTAGGTTTGAACATTTAATTCATTTTAAATGTTGAATATATGTTATAATTTGAATTTTTAAATAAAAGACTTTGGTTAAATTAATAAAATTGGTTAAATTTGAAATACGGGACTTTAATTGAAAATTTGAATAATAATAACTTGATATTAGAATTGGGATAATTGGTAATTCTGAGTGTAAATAGATATAAAATTAGATTCTAAAGTTTATTTTAAGTCTATTTGGGTTTGAATTTTGATATTGGACCATTGGATGAAATTGAAAGTCGATAGATTAAATTTGGAATTTTATATTAATTTAATGATGAAATTTAATAATATAATAATGCAAATAATCAGATTTTGGTTCGAACTGAATCAGAATGATTTCTAATGTGAATATAAATTTTATACGAGTTATAATAGAGTTAGTAAAATTTTAAATGATTTCGACGATTTTGAAAATCGCTCGAAATAATCGATGAGTTAAAATAGCCTTCCGAGGTATAGTCTCAGAATTTAACGAAACCAGTTCCATTGTAAATAAATTCAAATGAGTGAAATAATTTAGAGTGGTCTCTTTGTTAATAAAATAAATCTAAAATGGAGTGAATAAATAAACAAACTGAATTAAAATTTGTAATGAATTGGAATTTGATTGGATGAAAATCAAATTAAAATAAAATAAAATTTGATATAAGAAGAAATGGAAATATTGTGAAATTGAAAGAACTTAAGCAAATTGAAAAAAAAAATTGATTGAGGTTGAGCTTTATATGTGGTCTGGGGTAAATTTGTTAAGATAATAGAATTTAAATGCAAGTGAAATGAATTTTAATTAAATATTGCGATGAAATAAGAATGTATGAGTTGTATATAACTCAGAATTGAATGATATTAATATAAACCTATATGGATAATGAATTGGAATGTAATATTAGAGATTTAATTCAATAATTGTGATAAAACAAGAATGTTTGGCTGTAAATAATTCAGAATGGAAAGAAATTAATATAGTTGACTTGGAATTAATTTGAAATGGTTATAAGCTTAAGAGATGATTATTTTCTTGAATGACATGAGAATTTGCATAAGAATTGGTCGTTTTGTTGTATTCGGAATTTAGTTGGTTTAAAGAAGCAAAAGAAATGGTTTTTGAATCAATTGGAATGGATTGAAATTTTATTAAGTGATTTTTGCATATGAATGAAAGTGAATCATAAAGGAAATGCAAGTATATCAAATTTTAAAATAAAAATTCAATTGTAAATCAATGTGGAATTAAATTGAAGAAAATCGATGCAAGTAATACACATGTTAAACCAAAATGATGTGAATATGCGCTTATTTGGTACAAAAATGAATTGGTTGTAATAAATATGAATTATATATAGTGAATTTGAATGTAAATCATTCAAGTGAAATAAAATGAAGTTTGGACTTGTATAAGAAATTTAAAAAGATGATTGAAAATTTTGAATTGCTGATAAAATATGGTTAACATTGTTAAACTATGAAGTTTGCTTGTTTAAACCATGTAATTGATGTGTTTGGCTAGTTTAATGAATAGAATGTTATTAAAATTCTCATATTATTGAAAACTGATGTGTTTGTCTAAGTAGGTACAGGTACGGGAGGCGGTAGATAGAGTTGGAGCGCGTATATACAATATTATTTAGCTGCTTACTATAAAAATGCGAATAAAGGTACGCCTACGCAATAAAAATAGGAAATATGAACTGTTTTTGGTTTATTCGACCGTGTGGATCGATGTATATATATTTATATCTATTGTGATATTGTAAAAGCTCCTCCGTACAAGGGAGACTCTGCCAAAAAATTTCAGAAATTTTGTGAGTTAGAAAATTTTTGAAATATTTTGTTAATGACAAATTGATTTCAAATTAAAATTAAATTAAAAAGGGATTTTAGGATAGGAATTGAAACTAGTAGTTTTGATTTGAAAATAAAGAATATAGGGAACGAGAACTTGAGATTTCACCAAGTAAGTTTTGCTATTGAGTTTGGAACATTCTTCCACCCTAGCAAATTTCGGGGACGAAATTTTTATAAGGGGGAGGTATGTAACGACCCGGAATTTTGGGCCGCTAGCTTTGAACATTTAATTCATTTTAAATGTTGAATATGTGTTATAATTTGAATTTTTAAATAAAAGAATTTGGTTAAATTAATAAAATTGGTTAAATTTCAAATACGGGACTTTAATTGAAAATTTGAATAATAATAACCTAATATTAGAATTGGGATAATTCGTAATTCTGAGTGTAAATAGATGTAAAATTATATTCTAAAATTTATTTTAAGTCTATTTGGGTTTGAATTTTGATATTGGACCATTGGATGAAATTAAAAGTCGAAAGATTAAATTTGGAATTTTATATTAATTTAATAATGAAATTTAATAATATAATAATGCAAATAATCAGATTTTGGTTCGAACTGAATCAGAATGATTTCTAATGTGAATATAAATTTTATGCAAGTTATAATAGATTTAGTAAAATTTTAAAAGTGAAATTTTAAATGATTTCGACGGTTTTGAAAATCGCTCGAAATAATCGACGAGTTAAAATAGCCTTCCGAGGTACAGTCTCGGAATTCGACAAAACCAGTTCCATTGGATCCGTAATAGTTACTTTTTATCGGATTTCAATTTTCGTAGCAATCGGAGTTGCCGTTTGACCCTGGCAGCTCAAAACGCATAGAAACTATTTTAATCGATTTAATTTAAATTGATCATTTATTTTCGTAACTCACGCATATGATCAAATTAGCTTCCGAAACACATTCCATTGTGTTCGGAACGTGGGTAAAACCTTAGGAATGCCTGGCGGCATGTGAGATTTGGATTTCGTTTGTAAAATCTTGTTAAAGTGAAAATAATATTAAAATAATGCTTATAATTGTTTATATATGCACGTTTAATAAGGAAACCCTAGTTATTCTACCGGCCGTCGCTTAAATTATCTATGGTCGATAATGGCCGATCTTCTCTCTCACTTCTCTCTTCATCCATGCATAATTATCAAATGTTTTATACTACAAAGTCAAAGAGGGCGCCACGATCCATAAATCCATACGGTAGAAGTGGCGTTTGACGAGATGGACGGAGGTAAACGCCTTCGTTCGTGGTCGTGTGAGCACGTTTTTTTAGAGGCTAGGAGGACCGGACTTCGCCGTTGCGCAGCCAGGGATGGAGATGGCGTTAAGCTTCGTAGTGGTTGCCTCCGATCGAAGTGAAGGGCATCGGAGTCGTCGCGATAATTCAACTTATGGCGGCAAGGGTTTCGTTTTAACCCTGATGAGTACGATCGAGAAAAGGGGGAAGAAGAGGGATTGCGGTCCAGATTGTAAGTTTTTTTTAAAAAAAAAGGAAAAGTTTGTTTTAAAATATTCTTCAAACTTTAATAATTCGTAACTTGAACATTCGTTGTCAGATTTCAACGAAACTGGGGACGCCAGAATGCAGAGACGCGTACTACGCAGTGGAGCAGTTCTGGAATTATTCTGAGAAAGTAAAATTTTAGGTTAAATCGAACGCCATTCGATTTAATTTAAATTTGAACGCTCGCCGAAAACCCAAGGTGAGTTTAACTCACTCACATCTGGAATATTAGTTAATTTAAATAATCAATATTTAAATGGTTGCTTGATTGGTTGAATATGATACCTATTATCAAATTGAATCGATATATATTGTTATGCTAATATCTGTGGATGCAGGGAAAACAGGTTGGAGGGATCCAACTGGATTCCTCACAAATAGAAATTTATTTACGTAATATATCACATTTATATTCTGTGATAAAATTGTTTTAGATCCTGTTATGCTATGCTCTATTTACTGTGATAGATAAATTGGAAATTTAATTGTGTTGTGCTCTAATTTGGTGAATACAACCTGGAAATTTAAATATAAATAAATTCGGTTAAAGGAAAATTAAAGAAATTCTTAAATAAAGAATTTAAAAGGAATTAAATTCAAGTGATTGGTTGAAAATATGAAGTGTTTGAATTTGTGGTTTAAAAAGGGAATTGAGAATTGTTAAAAATAATAGCGAGATTTATTTTAAAGAATGGGAAGTGTGCTTTCTCCTGGAAATTCTATTTTGTTTTTAAGAAACCTTTCAAATTATAAATTTGCAGTTTAAATATGTTTAGAATATTTTTAGAAAGAATATTATTTTAAAATGTTTTTAAGTGAAAGCAAATATTTGATTAAGTAATTATGGTATTAATTATTTTTAGAAAGGTAAAGTGGTATTAAGTTTTCAAAAGGGAATTTTAATATGAATATTTGATTTAATAACCTTATTTTAAAAGTAATTTTTTTTTTGAAAAACTTAGGAAACCACTATATATTTCCTTAAGTATTATTTTCAATTAAATAATTTCTAGAAGCTTTATTTTAAATATTTTAAACATATGTTTGGAAACGATTTTTAGGAAATAGCAATGTGTTTAAAAATAAAAGGAGCTATTTTTAAAGTATGGAAAAGATTTTACGGGATGAATGAAATATTGAATTGGGTTAAATTGTGTTAGATCTATAAAAGAATTCTTGGGATTCCTATAATGGAAGTGTATTTCCCTGAAAGCCAAGTACGTTTTTGAAGTAGATTTTTGAAACGTTAGAGTTTGAAGTTGTATTAAGGGATGTTTCAAGAAATTATTTAAGTTATAAGAATCTTAAAAGTAAGCATTTATTAAATTAGACAAAGGAGTAATTATTTTAATGGTAAGTAGTATTATGTTTTAAAAAAGAATATTATCAACATTTATACTTTATAAATGGTTCTATTTTAAAAATAATCAATTGAAGTTTTATTTGAAACTTGTATATAATTTCATAGTTTTATTTCAAGATCTAGTACGACTTAACTTTATTTTAAAGATAATAGTTTGTATTTTATTAAGCAGTTTTATTCGAGATATTTTTAAAGGTATATATATATATATTAAATTAAGTATGTAAGAAGTTTTAAATACAAATGTCTAGTGTATTTTCAAGGATAAAGTATTTAAATTATTTTAAACCTTAAATATGGATACTTGGATGTTTTCAGAGGAATTAAGGATTTGGGAATCTATTCCATGAGAAAATTGGGTTTGAAAAGTGTTTCAAAGGTATTTTGAAAATGGATTTATATCTCGCAAGATATTTTTGAGGAAAATAAATTATGTGGGAATTATTTATTGTGTGATGGATGCTTATGAATGTAAACTGATAGTTAAAATCACCGACTATCAATATTGGACAAATGCGTTGATCGTTTCGAAGAGACTGGGATTGAGATTATTTCTCTAAAACCACTTTCGATCCGGTTTGTACGTTTTCGTGGGAAAAACGAGTTCGGAGTCGAAGATGAAGCAGTGAAGTGCAAGGGCTAGTCGCTACTAATCCTGAGGATATTTCCAAAATGGATGTAGTAGGAGTAGTGCCTTCGGTCCCGTTCGAATCCGGGACGGACTTGTATGGACGAATGCTTTCGGAACATCGTCAAGTGGGCGATGGGCATTCTAAGTGAAACGTTCTAAAAGGTAATTCTTAGCCTCAAGCCTCATCAATCGGGAATGACTCAAAATCAGGGGATATGCAGCAAGGCTTGGTGGGCAGTACCCATTTCCGGGTAAGGTCATTCCTGTCTAGATGTCCCTTTTATTTCGGCTTAGTGGTGCGGTTGATGTTCCCAACCGTGGGGTGATCTTACTCGGGACTATCCAGTAAGGGATAGTCCGGGCCTTGTGTTGCAGGGGACCGGACGTGGTCCTCGGTACACTAATCTAGACCAGGTACGGTGACAGGTGGTACCCCAGCGCCTAGTCATTGTTGGAAATCCATCTCCCTACGAGCCTTTTACGAGTTTTGTTTGTATTACCCACTCTGTGGCTAGTAGCTGAAATTTAATCATGTAACAATTTTGGCTATTTTATAAGTATTTGTATATAGACCTATTATAATATCAAAGGATTTCTATAAAAAGTGTTTTAGCTATCGCAAGGTAAAAACCCGACATGTTTATTTGTGGCGTGGTCCTACGAGATGCTTTTGTTTTCAAAAGGATTTTTGAAACTTTAATAATCAATTTGGGTGCATTATTATCAGCTGGTATTCCAGACTGACTCGGGTGTTATTTCATTATAATGCTCGGGTCAGACCGAGTAATATTTGTTCAGGACAGGATGCTATGGAGCGGGAGAGGAGATGGAGTCCGAGACGTATTATCTATACTTGTATTTATATCCGCTGCCGTGATTGTTTGGAATTGTCTGACTGGTAAATGTTGTTGTTTGTGATACTCTGATGATATGATGTATAAAATAGATATAGTTTTCATTTTGTGTAAAGAGCTGATATTATATATTATATTTTATTCCGCTGCGATTGTGAGATTCAAATATTGTTTAGTTCCTTCTTTCTTCTACCTCTTCTTGTTTAACCCTAATGGTTCGTATTTCTGTTCCACTTGAGTTAATTGATGTAGAATAGTGTTGACTCAAGGGGTACAGATTTGCGGGCTGTTACATCGGATTTGGATTGCAAAATCGAAGGTGAGTTAATCTCACTCTTCTGGATTTTTATTTAAATTTAAATGGTTAAATTTAAATAATTGATTAGACGGTTGAATTGATTTGATGTGCTATATTATATATTATAGTATATAGTGTATGTTGGGTGATTGATTTCCCGCATTATATAGTGGATGAGACCTTATGCGCCGCATAATAGCGGATGATATTATATAAATCCATATACCGCGATATTCCACCTCGAAGTTAAATTAGTATTGTGGTAACACCTATGGATGCAGGGAAACGGGTTGGAGGGATCCAACTAGATTCCTCACAATATAAAAATTATTTTCATAATTGATGATGCATTTTATTTATATACGGTGAAAGATAAATTTGGGAATTAAATTGTGTTGTGTTATGATTGGATAAGTATAATTTGGGATTCTAAATTATAAATAGAATAAATTGGGCAGTTTGATAGGTAATTACTTAATGTAATTAATAAAATATAATTACATAGGGAAGTAATTAATAAATAATTACTGGATGTAAGTAGCTAAATGATGATTTGTTAATAGAAGTAAGTTGGGTACAATTACTTTATGTAATTAATCATGAGATTAATTAAGATAATAAATTAAGGAATAATTAATCTATTTAATGAAGTAAACAAAAGGGTGGATAATTACAGGATGAGATAAATCAAGAGTGATTAATATTTATGGTTTAATTAATGATTAATTATTAAATATAATTAAATTAGATTATGATAAATTGAAATGTAAATGGTAAATCATTAATTTATATAATTAATGACGTAATTAAAAATTGATTAACTAAGATTAATTAATCAATACTAAGTGATTTATGAGAAATTGATAAAATAAGTAATTAAGGATTAGTGTAATTAATTATAGTTAATTAATGTGTGAAGTAATGAAAAATTAATTACTGTTATGGATAAGAAAAATTAATTTGTGTAATTAATTAAAGATAATTACTTGAATGTAATTGAAGGATAATTAATCCAGGGTGATTAGTTAAGATGGATATTGTGGGATGATTAATTAATTGATTGGGAATTAGTTAATGCTAAGCGAAGGAATCTAAGTGATTGAGGTTAGTAATTCAATTAGAATTAATTAAATTAATTTGGAGTTGATCAAGTTGCTCATGGATGATTGAATGATATTGGATGTCTTGAATGAGACTCGAAGTGACCGGAGTCGGGTATTGGAAAATATCTGAAACCACTTCGAATTTTCTATAGATTGATATGTGAAATCAATAGGCTGGAATGAAATGATTTAGGCGAATTGGACTATTTATTATAAATTTTGATACTTAGAAAATTGATGTGTGAAATAAGTGATGTCTATAACAAATTGTGAATTTGTAAATTGATACGAGTTACCACGTGTTTTAAATAAATTATATGCTTTGTATTCCTTGTTGGATGGGTTTACTCACGCTGGTTTCCGGCCTGATCCAGGTGTTACTTTGATGTAATGCTCAGGTCAGACCGAGTATTACAGA
The DNA here is from genome assembly GCA_030765085.1 of Allium cepa. Lineage (NCBI taxonomy): Eukaryota > Viridiplantae > Streptophyta > Magnoliopsida > Asparagales > Amaryllidaceae > Allium > Allium cepa. The sequence goes on from CM060929.1 coordinate 219,117,215, forward strand.
TTTTCAGGTAATGACGTTCTAGAGCTTGGGAGACGGGCTGGTTGGCAAGAACGTATAGAGTATTTCCGCTGTATTATATTATTGTAAATCTGAGACATGATAATTGTGTATATCCAGTGTCTGTATAAATGTGTAACCCTGATGTATTATAAATGTAATTGATAGATACAGAATGCTTTTGTAAACTGTTATTATTTGTTATTATATTTTATCCGCTGCAAATGTGAAATGTTGGTGTTTCTGATCTTCTTCTTCTTCTATCTCTTTCTTCTTTTCATAACTATCTGGAATTTTCGGGATCGAAAATTCCGGGTCGTTACAGTTTCCTTTTGAACGGTTTAACCATTCGAAATTGAAAGGGAGTTAATGAGAATGATGTAACGTAGGCATGGTCGAAATGAAGAGAGTGAGTAGTCAATTCTGTTTCATAAAGAGATATCGAAAACAAGAATTGTATAAAGTAATAGTTGGTACTTAATATAGAATGAGAAATATGATTTCTATTCCAAAATGTATTCGTATATAGAAAATTGTTTTCTATGAGATTTATTTCTTGGAGTTTGAGAATGACTCACACACATACATACTTCCATGCATACATATATACACATATACATATACATAAATATGTATGTATGTATGGACAAACTTATAATTGAGCTAGCTGCAATTCCAAATGTTGAGAACCATATGTCATTGTTATATGATTATAATGTCATGATACAAATCATGAAAGAACCTTGAGCTCCCTAGAAGCCGAAAAGTATACTTCGAAAAGGTTCCACATGATAAAGGTTGTTTCTCAACGTCGAGGAGCGTAAATTGTTAGAGTAGATAGTTAAGACAATACAGCATATCTATTCACTAAGCGACTAGCTCGACCAGTCTTTGAGGAAGACAAATCGAAGGAATGGAAATAATTACCATAATTAACTTCGAATGCAAGTGAGAGATTGATAGAGTTAGGGTATACCCTAGGGGAAATTGTGTAATTTTTTACATATATCTAACTCGATAATCAATTTTATTCATAATAAGAGTCTTTGACTTCTAATAAATACTTTGTTAAGTAATGATATAACAAACAAAGTAATTGATTTAAAGTGTATTAATTAGGAAATCCTTAAATAATATGCTATATAATAATTGTTACAAAGATTTGCAATCACGAGAAAAATTACCAAAATATAGAACAACATATTATTTTAAATATCCACTGTTAAGATTCTTTGAGAAAGGATATCGATATGATTGTATAGACCAGAGCACAAAACATTCTCTAAATGTTGGGTCGTGCATCACACTCTACATACTCACAGTTATTAGATGACTATGGAATGACTAGTCCGAGAGTTTCCTATTGCATAAATCCAAGTAGGCCAAACATGAAATATCGAGTGATGATATTACATGGTTCTCTCAATTTGAGAATATTATTAAACTTCGATTTGGAAACTCCACTTTGATTATAATAAAATCTTGTCATAGCATCCATTGAGTGACTACAGTTGTGTCTGAGTTGAAGCATTGGAAGTGAAACACTATTTAATAGGTAATTCAACTCCTCAATTGTATAAGGTTAGTATAATAATTAATTATAATCCACCCAAAGTCCAAATCTCTAGCCAAAGTAATATAGTTAATTTTATTATTGAACCAAGGACTTTGTTGCCAGACTCACTAAGTTGGATGCAGATGATATTGGAATTTTGACTGAAACCAAATTCCATAGTCCTAATGTGATATAGTGTTGATGAAGAGAATTTGTGTAAAATAGTCGTTGCTAAAAGGTATACTTGAATTTGTAAAATTGGATTTTACCAATGAGGTTTTTGGGATGACCTGAATTTTCAACCCAGCAAAAATCCTCGAAAACCTGCCCATTCTAAAATAAAAAAATGACAACTACCAACTTAATACACATCATCATCTGATAAATATACAACACTACTAAATGTATATGATATAATTTTAATAATACAACTTACCAAAGTAATCAATTAATCTACAGGGTGTGCTTTAATACATACTAAACTCAAATACTATAAACCTGCACACTACGATGTAAGAGATAGCAATATCCATTCCTGCAACTCAATAAACATGTCGACGTGAAATAAAATGGTAAGCAAGAAAGATACATCAACACATGATAAATAGCAAATACTCAACAGGAAAAAAAATTCTAATTATTAGGGCTACATCATTACCACTTGTGATTGCCTACATACCAAGTCGCCCTAGGGCGCAGTGCATGCACGCGTCTATCACTCTATCAACTGCCATTGACGAGCCACTTAAGAGTATGCCTCTTCTCTCGTGCGCGACTTAGTTAAGATTTTTAAACGAGATTGTTATTTGATTTAGGGATTAGCCGTGAGTATTGTTGTGCACAAATGAATTGGATTTAAATATAGTTGCATGTTGTGATTTAGTTATTTAACTAAACAATTGAGATGAGAATTGAATTTTTATGCTACATTGATGTATTGTAGGGATTAATAGTGTAAATTTACAATAGAGCTCCGTCCATTTGTGAATTAAAACTCTATAGTATGTCAATGTTTGTACATTTTTATGTAATCGGAGTTTGCTTAAAAGCAACTCAGATAAGTAAATAATTCCATATTTTGAACAATATTTCATAAAGCGATGTTGGCTCTAGAAGTTGCATGGGGTTACTGTTTGAATTATTTAATTGTTTAAAAAAATCCAAAATGAGGTTATATCGATTTTGATCCTTATTGGAATTTATTTTATATAATATAGCTAAAATATATTATACTTTTAACTTATTTCTTATTTCAAAATTTCTATTCAAAACTTTTAAAGATGGGTAGTATTTGTTCATAAAACCTTTTTAAATTTACTTTTATAAGTATATTATAAATTTAAAATGTTGTATAGGCAAAGACAAAATATAGTATTATATTATAAAAGGTGTTATGAAAGTAATAATTTCAATTTCAAGTGATTTTAGTTGTAAAACGGGATTAAATGATTTTGAAAGTGTTCAAAGACTTTGTAAATAAAAACTCTTCCATTAAATAAATTTAAATATTTTAAGTGATTTTGGAAAATTATATCCTTGTATATAAAAAGTTAATTTGAAACTCTTTTATTTTATTTACTATAGATTTGGATTTTTGATTTCTTGCTTCTTCCACTTCCTTGATTTCTAAAATTTCTAGAATTTTGACGATTTCGTATTTTGGGAAATTTTGGTTATTCTAAATTATTTAGAATATTTATTCATATTAAATACATTATATATGAAAAGAAATCATCTTCAAACTAGCTATATTAGATATAATCTTTAGAAATCACTTATAAAGCTTATACAAAATATATTACTGATTTCAAATTTTGAGATTCGAAATATGGTTTTGAATCTTATATTTAGAAGTATTTAGACGAAGAAAGATTATTATAGAACTTTTAATAATAATAGTGTTTTTAAAGCTGAATATAAAATTATATACATATTAGCTTTCTATATGTATATTGTAGAATATTTTATAAATACAGCTATTTTAGGGTCATTACCAATATTTAAGTGATTTTAAAAGAAGTAATTTCAATACATGATCATTACTTCTATTAGACGGAAATTTTAATTAAACGATTTGGTAGTGCCAGTGGTATGAAACACTATGTAGCACTTTATCGGATAATTATCTCACTCTTATGATGGAATATTTTATAGAGTGGAGTTTACGATCTTTTAGCAGACATTCGAGTATTGTGTAGTGGTTATGGGACGTTTGAGGCGACACTAGTTTGATTACTAGTTAAAAGTATTTAACATTTAAAATTTTAGCTGAGCGGAAATTACAATCTCTTAGTAAATGTTCGAGTTTTCGCCTAGTGGTTACGGGGAATTTGGGCTACACTAGTTTGATTACTAAGTGTTAACACTTTAGATCAGAAATGATCTTTGAGATAACATGCATTTGGCATGTACAGCAAGTATCGACTTGTCTTATTACGGCAACTAGGCGTGATCGACGGGTATCGGCTCTTCTTTTGGTTGACTCGCTTTCATGCTTGTCTTTTGGTTGACTCACTTTCATGCTTGTCTTTTGGTTGACTTGCTTATACCAGTCTTTTGGTTGACTCGCTTTCATGCTTGTATATTGGTTTCGACTCGCTTTCATGCTTATTTTTTGGTTGAATTGCTTTCATGCTTGATTTTTGGTTGAATCGCTTTGTAACATCCTCCATTTTGAGGTTCGAAACTAACTGCTACATGTTGTAGTCATCTATAGTATTAGTTTTCGACGACAAAATGAGGTCATGTTAATCCTATCAATAACATCAGAAGCACAGAAATATGAAATTTTTCGGACTTTCAAAACTCCCGGGTTCAAATAAAATATAGTTATTAAAAAAATACTCCAAGGGCGACATGTGAAGATGCCCCCTTGGTTGATCAGAGTTACTACTAGACAGATACAATTTTGGCCATTATATACAGACGTTAAAGTCATAACATCACGGTGGAATAATTAGATAAACTCCTAAATAGCTAGCTCTACCCCCTTTAGGTCTTTAGAAGTTTGTTCACCAGAAACCAAAAACCTTACTCTCGAACTACTTAATTGAGTGCCTAAGAGTTAAAGGGGAAAAACAAAAACTTCAAGTCAGATAAAAAAATTCGGTGTGAATAATAATATGTCATTTCGATTAATACATATCTAGTGAAACCATGCCGCTAAGCAGAACCGGATTTTCCCCTCACTGGTATCCTTTAAAATATGTCTTTCATAATCAAGCACCAGCAACCATAATGGTTAAGCTATAAAATATATACAATCATATGAATGCATGCAACATGAGTAATCAAGAACAGTCTATCTAAATTAATGGACTATCTGTCCCAACATTATAGTTTTCTCAGTTTGACTATAAACCTATATGGCTGACTCGGACCCACCAGATATTAAAAAAATTCTATCTTATCATTTGATGAAAACTGGACGGTCTATCTGAAACTTACTATTCCTAGAGTCACTTTAACCCTATTGGTTTTGCAGGCTATCCATAAACTATCTTGAGTTTGTGTATTCCATTCTTTGCGGAAACCTAATTTTAGTCTTACCCGTGATAAAGCCATATGCATTGGAATTTTGTACTAATATCAGTTTGGGGCTAACAACTGAAGTATAGGGCGTGACTCTACACTAATCTCATCTGGTTTTCTAATTTCTATGTCGATTCAACTTATCATAATTTATTTAAAAATGATAAGGATAATCTTCTAGTAAAATTCTGGTTAAATATCCTTTTTATTTCCTTGAAAACATAATTCTTTATAAATGATTTAACCTTTAAAAACAAGAAAAATATAGTCATTTACTTTATCCAAAATATTTATGCCAAGATATATGCTTTTGTAAAATAATATTAATGAATCTCAAAACCAATTAGAGGTTGTCACTTGTCGCCACCAAAACTATAGGTTATAAAAGCCAAACTTAATACAACTATCATATTGGTGAAACTCGACATCAATATTGCCATAAAGGGTTGTTGTGCTCCCTTTTTATACAAAATCATGTTAAATTCTTTGATCTATAAAGTACAAAGCAATAGAGCCAAAACTTTTTACATCGCATATATAGTTTGCTGACTATAAGCGACGTCTTTATTGGTTTACATAGCATAGGATTTTAAAATTTAGAGTTACGGGAATGGAAATATTGATAACTTTCGACGTCAATGTCTCAAAGAAAGGTGCGGCATCACTATAGCCATTATAAAATCAACGTCGAAAGTAATAGGATCGGTTTCACCGCCTAAAGTAGTTAATATAGTAAAATAGTGGCATAGTTGCCTTATAAGGTCGGTGTTGAAATTGAAAACATGTGGCATGATAATTATGCGGTGATAAAATATTAAGAAAAACCTATGTTATTACTCATTTCGAGAGCATCGATATCGATGTTGATATTAGTGCTATGCTTCATACCCCAACCAAGGCCAATCCAGTTTATACCAATCGGAGTTGATATCCTATGCATTGCACTTAATCGACGTCGAAGAACATAGATGCGGCACTGTGAACTGCGGCATCGTTAGCTTTGGCATGGTAATATCATAATTACTATAAAATCTTGCTATTAAAAATAAATTCTTTTCACCAACTCCTATTGTTTGTCAAAATCTCATTGGATAATAACTTTCTTTATTAAATTCTTTTTAGATAATTGCCATAGAGTAGATTTATCATTCCTAAACTAATTTTTCAAACCACCATTTTATATTAATATTTCAATATAATGATTAAGCTTTTCTAGATTAGTAAATTCATAATAAATCATAAGAACATGGGAAAATTCACAATAAATCAAATGTTCTATTTTTTTTAACATGTAAAAATTTCGGGGCTCAAAACATCTATTTAATTATTTTTAATAATTAAAACCTAAAATAAACCATTTTCTTCACTTAAAAAATCATAAAATATTCAAACTTGCTTGGAAAATTATGAAATTAAAAATCCACATCTAAAATAATGTTTCTACCATCGTATCAAAATTTCAAGTCATATGGATGTCATATGACAGGTTTTTCCACTTAACACAATTAATAAATTTCATAAATAAATCAAATAATTCATCATAAAGCATTTAGTCGCTTAATCAATCAAAATATGCCATAACAATATAAAAAGATTTCGGGTTTAATCCTAAAACTGAAATTAAACAAGCGTATTAGAGATGGTTATCATTATTCACCTTGATTTGATGAAAGAAATAGAGATTTGAGTTTGAATTGATTTCCCCTTAGTTTATACTTGTTTCCTAACTTTACTTCTCTTGAAACCAATGATAACGGCCGTCCTCATTTATGTTTGAGTTTGTAGGAATGTAAAATGAATGAGGCAGAAGGAATTTAAGGGTTTAGGTTAAGGAATGTTGGCATATTCCTATTTTACCCTTATTATACTCCTTTTTCTTATGTAACTTATAATCCATTCTTAATAACTCATTTGTTAAGGTACGACCTAGTTTAGATTATCAAATATCATTTTCCTTATCACTTTACATTTTCTTACTTAATTCTTCTAATTAAATATTCTAAATAATGTTAATCAAAATTAGATGTGTTACAGACTCCCTTCTTTAAAGAATTTTGTCCTTAAAATTACGATAAAATACATAACAACCATATAACACATATATAAAACATACCATCTAAACAAATCAGGATAAATGTCTCAAATCATGTCTTCTATCTTCCAAGTATAGTCTTTTTCGTTGTCATGCGTTGGACCTTTACTAGTCTGATTGTCTCGTTGCTTATCTTCTTCTCATCCTTAGCCACAATACGACTAGTTGCCTAACAATAGTCACGCCTGGTTCCACCACTAATTCTTGCAATGCAATTGGAGTGATAGTAGTCTCTGGATCACGAACACACTTTCTAAGATGTGAAATGTAAACAACGTTGTGGACTCCTACCAAACTGCTCGGTAACTCTATCTTGTAAGCGAGTTTTCCAATCCTCTCTATTATAGGAAATGGTCCAACAAATCTAGGTGTCAAATTCCCTGACTTCCCAAATCTTGCCACACCCTTCATTGGTGACATTTTTTCGAAAACATGGTGTCCAATTGAGAACTCTAAGTCTTTCCGTCTTTATCTGCATAACTCTCCTGCCTAAACTAGGCTTCCTTCATTCTAGCTCGAATTAATTCTAACTTTTCTGTGGCTTCTCTTGCTAAATTTGGACCAAAAATCAATCTATCTCCAGTTTCTAACCAACATAGGGTGATTTACATGGTCTTCCATTTAAAGCTTCAAAAAGTGTCATTCATATACTAGTCTGATAACTATTGTTATAAGAAAATTCGACTAGGTGTAAATGATTTTCCCATGATCCTCCAAAGTCTAGCACACAAGCTCTTAACAAATATTTTAGCACTTTGTTAACTCTTCCCATTTGCCCATCTGTCTGTGGATGGTAAGCGGTACTTAACTTGAGCTTGGTACCAAAAACTTCTTGTACACTTTTTCAGAATTCGCTAGTAAATAAAGAATCTCTATCACTTACTATACAGCTAGGAACCCTATGCAGTCTAACAATATTCTTCATAAATAACCTAGCCAAAACAGCTGTTGTCCTTGTCAACTTAACGGGAATGAAATGTGCACATTTAGTCAATCTATTCACTACAACCCTGATAATTTCATTTCGTTCGACCTTGGCAATCCATCAATGAGATCCATAGATATAGAATCCCATTTCCATACTAGCATATCTAAAGGCTGATGCAATCCACTTGACTTTTGGTGCTTGGATTTTACTTGGTAGTAATTTAAGCATTGCTTTAGCCATAATCCTACATCTCTTTTCATACCTTTCCGATAGAAACTCCTTTTCATGTCCTGATATATCTTAGTTCCACAAGGATAAATAGTAAACTTCAATCGATGACATTCCTTAAGAACTTCTTTCCTTAGGTCTCCAACATCTGGAACGCACAACTATCCCTTCTTTCTCAACCATCCATTTCGATCGAGATAAAAATCTTTCAAGTCATCAATATCGGTTCCACTTTTAGTTCTTCTAGTTCGTTCAGCTAACAATGGATTATCTATTTGCTTAGAAGCAATCCTTTCAATCAATATTGGTCAAACTTCCCAGCAAGATAACTTTGCAGTACAATGACTAGAACTAGCTATGGATACGGATCTTAACTGCACACTAAGTAGTCAATACTTTCAAATATTTCCACTCTGTTAACATCGCCAATACTACAATCTGATGTTTCCTAATAATGCATCTGCTACCTTGTTTCCTTTCCCTGGTATGTACTCTATTCCAAAATCATAAGCAGCTATAAGTTCTAACCAACTTGGTTGTCTCATATTTAACTCCTTCCGAGAGAATAAGTATCTTAAAGACTTATGATATGTAAAAAGCTCGAATCACTCACCCAAAATACAATGTTACATGTCTCCAACGTAAGGATCAGCTCTTCCAACTCCAAATCAGGAGTCGGATATCTATCTTCATGCGGTCAAAGCTTTCTAGAAACGGAAGCAATCACTTTATCCCTTTGCATCAGCACATCTCCTAATCCAATTCCACATGCATCCATATACACCACCAAATCCTGATTCTCATCTTGAACAACTAACACGGGTGCACTGTTCAACAAATACTTTAACTTAAGGAATGCTTCCTCACATTTGTCCGGCCAAATATACTTTACGCCCTTTTTGGTTAGTTTAGTCAAGGGTGCTGCTATTCACAAGAAATCTCTAATAAATCTCCGATATTGACCAGCTAATCGAAGGAAACTTCTTGTTTCAGTCACCATCTCGGGTCTCTTCCAACCGTTAACTGCTTCGATCTTAGTTGGATCTATGGACAACCCTTTCTCTGAAACTACATGACCAAGAAACTTCACTTCTCTCTTCCATAAGTGACACATTGATAACTTCGCTTTTAGCTGATGCTGCCTCAACGTCTCAAGCACTATTTTAAGATGATTCTCATAATCTTTTTCATCCTTAGAATTAATAAAAATTTCATCAATAAATACAAACATGAATCTATGTAAATGCTCTTGGAAGATCCGAGCTGATGCATTAGTCAACACGAATGGCATTACCAACCAATAGTATGAACCATATCTAGTTTTAAATGTCATTAAAGGAATATTGTCCTCTATTACCCTCAAATAATGGAACCCTGTAGCCAAATCCAATTACGAAAACATTTTGGCTCCACTCAACTGACCAAATAAGTGTTGATTCTCGACAAAGGATATCGATTCTTTATTGTTTTCTCATTCAACTTATGATAATCAATACACAATCTTAACGACCCATCTGATTTCTTCACGAACACTGTTGTTGCTCCTTAAACTAAACTGCTTGGCCTAAAAAATTCCTTTCTAAGTCCACTAGTTGCACCTTTAACTCATTCATATTGGTAGGTGTCATGCTGCTAGATGGTCTACTTATGGGTTCAGCTCTACGTACAAGACCTATTCGAAACTCAATAGCTTGTTTCGGTGGTAGTCCTGTAACTGATTCAAAGACGCCCGCAAACTCTTTAACAACAAAGACTCGATTCAACTCACTTTCCTCCTCTACTGCACCCAACAAAGCACAAACATCAAAGTTTGAATCCTCTATGGAGTATATAATTCGATCGCAACTATTAAAGTGCCTTTGAACTATTTCCCTATCCTGGAAAAATATCCTAGCATCATATTTACTTAACCAACCCATATCCAAAATAATCCCAAAGCCCATAAAATCAAACATGAGCAAACTGCAGGCAAATACATGACTTAACAATTCAAACTCTAAATGGTCACATCTCATCCCAAGATTTGCATACCCTCTTATTGGATTTGTAACCCTTAAGGAAGTAACTAGGTATGATGGTTATAAACTTAGCTTATCTACCGAACAATAAGAGATAAACGAATGTGATGCACCAGTATCAAACAGTACTCTAAAAGATATACCATAAATTAAAAACGTACCTCATATCACAGCCTTTCCCTTTCCTCTATTGTGAGTATCGAGGCAGATAGTTCCAAAGAAAATACTTTTCCTTCTCAACCTTGGATGGCTCCCTGCATTGATCCTTATAATGCCCAATTTGATCACAATGGAAGCATTTGATATTCTTCCTTCCAATGACTGTCCCCGGAACGACATTCATTCGCAAAATGCCTTTTCTTATCATGCTTGTAGAAAATAACATTATCTTTTTCTTAATTGGTAGCTCTGCCCTTCTGAGCTCCTTTTTTCTAAAAGAACTTCTTTTTGACTCTACCCACTTCGAGTCTCCATAGCTTTGTCACTGCTAAAGAAAGCAAGCACCTCGTTGTTCCTCAATGCTATCTCCACCATTATGTCACATGGTTCCCTGAGATGTAGCAAGGTTGCCCTAGCAAGCTCTGGTTTAATCCATAGATAAACTTTTCATTTCTCTTAATTAAAGTATCCACTATAGCATACCCATACCGGGATAAATCCTCAAATTTTTTTGCATACTCCAACACATCATGTCTCCTTGCACTAACTCAGCAAACTTCCATTAGCAAAGTTGATTTATCAATTTTAGGCATAAACCTACGCTCGAACCTCCTTATAAACTCTGCCCAAGTCAAATTCTCCTCAGACGCTCTTACAGTAACATTGTACCATCAGTATAATGCAGCTCCTTGTAACTACCTGGGTGCCAATCACCTTTTTTGCTCATCGTTCAGTCCTAAGTCAACAAAAAATTCTTTCGCAATGGAGCAACCAATTCTATACCTCGATGGCATCCTCAGTTCCAATGAATGGCTTCCCTCCAAGTCTTGCATAATCTCTACTCAAAACAACATAGTTGTTAACAACTGAAACTTCAGGATTTGCTTCTCCAGGATTACCACAAACTAACCTAGCAGCAACTCTTGCATCATGTTGATGAAGAACTAATGCATAGCTCTCTTGTCCACCAATGGTATTCCAGCACCCACATTAGCAGTTGTTTTTAAGCCCAGGTTACTCCTTGTATTGGGCTTAGCATTTCCATTGGTTATGGTGCTTCTTTCGTCGAGATATACTCTTCCATTTCCTACCTCGGTATTTACTTTCCTTGAATCTGCATTCTTCGTATATGAAAAAATGATCTAAAAGAGATGGGAAGAATAGTGATCATATATATTTTTATATATAGGAAATACAAGTACGCTATTATAACGTTATCACATACGCTAATCTAATTTTCTAGTTCATTTGGATTATGTTTTCAAAACTCCTTTAATATTCAAAGTTCTTTTAGTTTAATATAAACCTATGCTCTAATACCAAGTTATAACATCCTCCATTTGAAGACTTGAAACTAATCGCTATAAATGTTGTAGTCATCTATAACATTGGTTATCGGTGACAAAATGCGGTCATGTTAATCGTATCAATAACATCAGAAGCATGAGAATATGAATTTTTCAAACTTTCAAAACAAACTTTCATATTCATTTCAAATATAATATTTCATATTCATTAAATAGTCCTAAACATTGTCTAGGTTCAGACAAAATATTATTATTACAAAATACTTCAGGATCGACATGTGAAGATGCCCCTTTGGTTGATCAGATTACTATTAGACAAATATAGTTTCTTCCCTTACATACATACGGACTCTAAAGTCATAACATCATAGTGGAATAATTAGGTAATATCCTAAATAGCTAGCTCTACCTCTTGCACATCTTCGGAAGCTTTATTCGCTAAATACCTAAAACCTTACTCCCGAACTACTCAATTGAGCACCAGAGAGTTAAAGGTAAAAAATAAAAACTTTGTGTCAAACAAAAAGTCTGGCGTGAATAATAATATGCCATCTCGGTTAATAGATATCTAGTGAGACCACGCCGCTAAGTGGAGCGGGTTTTTCCTTCACTTGTATTCTTTAAAATATGTCTTTCATAATTAAACATCTGCAACCACAATGGTTAAACTATACAATATAAATAATTAATGATGCATGCAACATGGGTAATCATGACCAATATATCTAAAATAATAGACTATCTGTCCCAACATTATAGTTATCTTAGGGTGACTATAAACCTTATAGCTGACTCGAGCCTAGTAGATAAAAAAAAATTTCTAACTTACCGTTAGATGGAAATGGATGTTCTATATGAAATTTACTATTCCTAGGGTTACTATAATCCTAAAGGTTTTATTGGCTAACCAATAACCTATCTTAACTTTGTGTATTCCTTTCTATACGTAAACCTACTTTTATTCTTACCCACGACAAAGCACTACGCACTGGAATTTTAGACTAATATCAACTAGGGGCAAACAACTGAAGTATATGGAGTGGCCCTACACCAGTCTCATTCGTTTTCTAATCTTTGAGTCAATTCATCTTATCACAATTTATCAAAAAGTGATAAGAATAATCTTTCTAGTAAAATTCTGGGCTAAACACTCTTTTTATTTCCTTGAAAACATAATTTTTTATAAATGATTTAACTTTTGAAATCATACATAAAACAAGGAAAATATAGCCCTTTGATTTATCCAAAATATTTATACCAAGATATATGCTTTTATAAAATAATATTGATGAATCTCGAAACCACTTAGATGTTGTTGCCCCTCAATATTATAGGCTATAAAGCCAAACTTAATAAAATTATCATATTGATGAAGTCAGCATCAAGGGTTGTCGCACCCTTTACAAAATCATGTAGAAGTATTTGATTCATAAATTATAAGGCTATAAAGCCAAAACTATTTACGTTGCATATATATGTTGCCGACTATAAGCAGCGTCGTTATTGGTTTACATGGCAAAAATTATAAAACTTAGAGTTATGGAAATGGAAACATTGATAATTTTCGACGTCGATGTCTTAAAAGAAAGTGCAGCATCACTGTAGCTATTATGAAATCAACGTCAAAAATAATAGGATCGTCATCACCGTATAAAGGAGTTAATATAGTAAAATAGCGGCATTGCTGCCTTATAGGGTTAGTTCCGACATTGAAAACATGCGGCGATGATAAAATCTTAAGAAAAACCTATGTTATTACTCATGTCCAGGCGTCGATGTCGACATTGGTGCTATGCTTCATAACCCAACCAAGGCCAATCCATTTAACAGTCAAAGTTGATATCATATGCGTCGCACTTGATTAACGTCAAAGAACATAGATGCAGCACTATGAACTGCGCATCATTAGATTCGGCATGGAAATATCGTAATTACTATGAAAACTGTTTTCTTGCTATTAAAAATAAATTCTTTTCACCAACTCCTATTGTTTGCCAAAATCTCACTGGGTGATAACTTTCTTTATCAAATATTTTTCAAAAAACTACTAAAGTGTAGATTTGTCACTTCCAAACTAATTTTACAAACCAATATCTTACATTAATATTTTAATATAATTATTAAGATTTTCTAGCTCGATAAATTCATAACAAGTCTTAAAAATATGGGAAAAATCCCCCAAAATCATAATAAATTGGATACTTAATTTTATTTTACATGTAGAAATTTCGAGGCCAAAACATCTATTTATTCATTTTTAATAATAATACCCAAAATAAACCATTTTCTTCACTTTAAAAAACCATAAATTATTCATACTTGCTTGGAAAATTATGAAATAAAAAACCCACATCTAAAATAATGTTTCTAACATCATGTCAAAATTACAAGTCGTTTAGGTGTTATATGATAGGTTTTCCTACTTAAACCTATTAATATAAATAAATTCAATAATTCATCATAAAGCATATAATCACTCAATCGAATAAAATATGCCACAACAATATCAAAAGATTTCAAGTTTAATCCTAAATCGGAAATTAAACAAGCATATTAGAGATGGTTATCATTATTCACCTTGACTTGATGAAGGAATTTGAGATTTGAGTTTGAATTGATTTCCCTTCAGCTTAATCTTGTTTCCTAGCTTTACTTCTCTTGAAACCCTTGATGATGGTCGGTCTTATTTATGTTTTAGTTTGTAAAAATGTAAAGTGAATGAGGGAGATGGAATGTAGGGGTTCATGTTTAGGAATTTTGGCATATTCCTATTTTGCCATTATCATACATTCCTCTTTCTTATCAAAGTTATAATCCATTCTTAATAACTCATTTGTTAAGGCATGGCCTAGTTTAGATTATCAAATCATTTTCATTATCACTATACATTATTTTACTTAATTCTTCTAATTAAATATCCTAAATAATGTTAATCAAAATTAGAGGTGTTACATGCTATCATGCTTATCTTTTGGTTTTGACTCGCTTTCATGCTTGTCATTTGGTTTTGGCTTGCTTTCATGCTCGTCTTATGGATTTGACTTGCTTTTATTCTAGTTTGTGATTCTAATTTGTGAGATATTTCAATTCACCATATTTCGAGATGATTGCTTATGATAAGCATGATACGATTTTTAGAAGTGGTGAATTATTATGACTATGTCATTTATTAATTAGAGGTTGGCATATTATGACTATATTATCATTGTCTCTTATATTACCTTATGATCTCACTTTTATTGAATTAGAGATAGTCTAACTAGTTTATTATTTATTAATACTCGAGTCGGACCGAGACATTTCAGGTATTGAGACTCATTGACCGTAGATATTAGGCTAGCATATGGAGATAAATATATATATATACATATATATATGTATGTGTATATATATAATGCTTAGCTTCTAGACCTTGATGTCGAGTGTACACTTTTTATGGGTGGCTAACTTTTTATGTCATGTATATTTTGAAACATGTTGTAGTTGATATTCATAACTTTATTATATGAGTTTAGTATATTCATATAGACTCACTTGTATACGCATCTTTGTGTTAATGTTATATATATCCCACTATGTTCTGTGATTTAATGTTCTGTGATATATTATATATTGTTCTGCTCTTATTAGCCAATGTGTTTTGATGTGTGCCAGGATTGTACATGTCGGTTATTTAGTTAAAATCCACAAATTTTTAGTAAGAATGATGTGTTGGTGTTAGTCTAAGGGAATTTTAACATCTGGTCGCTCCTAACCAGCCTTATTCTTCATATTAGCAAATCATATTACTAGATAATATTCTTTGTCAATGTAGGTATACAAATGAGACGTTACACACATGCAGACTCATACTAACAAAGAATATTACCTAGAAATACCGTTTACTAATACGGAGAATAATTCTGGTTAAGAGCGACCAGACATGAATATTCCCTTGGGTTAAAACCGACACGTCGTTCCTGCGAAAAATTTAAGGATCTGAACTAAATAACCGACGAATATAGTCCCGGCACAAAGCATTAAACACGTTGGCTAATAAGTTCAGAAATATATATAATATATCACAGAGAACACAGAATCATAGAACACAGCGGAATATTTATAATATAGACACAAAGATATATACTTAAGTGAATCTAGAAAATAATATACTGGACTCACATAATATAGTTATAAATATCGACTACAACATGTCTCAAGATATACATGATATAAAAGTCATACATTCTTACAAAGTATACACTCAGCATCACAGTTTAGATGTCAAACATCATATATATATCCAACTCCATAAGCCAGCTGTAATGCCCTACGTCTATACCCATACTACCAAAGAGTATTATAGAATAATACTATCTGGTAATACGGAGAATGAGGCTGGTTAGGGGCAATCACACATGAATATTCTTTTGAGCTAACACCTGAACGTTTTAAAAATCTCTAAACTGAAACGTCCATACGTATCCGGTATCAACACAAAGCAATAAACAAATGGGTTTACTAGGACAAAACAATATACAACATATATATAAATGAACGCAGAGCCACAGATTGTAGCAAAAAAATATAATATATACAAACTGATACCATTGATGTTTGTCTCTATACGACAACAAATATCAAGGAGACACTCAAATAGAACGTATACACTATCATCATCTTAGAATACAATATAAATAATATATACTGTCTTCTCTAAGCCTAAAATGTCCATGTACCTAAAAAGTCTTGGACTGACTCTAGTATTATAATATACGGGACAGACTATCTCTAAATCTAATGTGGGTACATAACAATAAGCATGGTATAAAAAGTCAAGTACGAATACGACCAGACGAAACATCCATCATAACATAATAATAATAATGCACCATGCCTCACATTACAAATATCACCTAAGAAGTACATACAAGCAAGAAAGAATCACAACATTTATAAATCAGGTGATAATGATTAAATCCATTGAAATATCAAAGATAATATGGGTAAGCATACGACATATCCATGAAAGCACAATAAAAGAATGGAACTCAAATCAAACCAAATGAAAAGGTCAACAAACAATATACCTTGACTTGCAGTCCTAATAGAAGTGTAGACTTCCAACCGTCAAGCCCTAAAATATGAATCAGGAAGGCATAATCCCAAATAAACAATCAAAGTATCAAATCTCAACTTACAACCCTAATGGAGTAATAACTTCCCACCACTAAGTCGTAAAAGATAAATTAGGAAATATGAAATCCAAATAGAAAGAAATCCAAACCAAATATAGAAATCAATATCCCAGGATACTATCTCAACTTACAGTCCTGATGGAAGTAAAATCTTCTGACTTTTAGTCCTAGTAGATAGCAAGAAATCCAAATCTCATTAAAAACTCAACCCATTCAAAATATCAAAAGCAGTATTCAAATAATTCTCTTGACCTATAGTCCTAATGAAAGAGATAACTTCCAACTGTTAGGCCCTCAAAGATATCCAAAAATAAAAACTCAAATCAACATCAAGGCCAATCAAAAACTCAATATACAAAAATCATATATCTCGACCCCCAATCCTTAGAAAGGCAAAACTCTTGACTGAATCGTCGTAGGAGAAAGAAGAAAAAAATCATATAAAAGGATATCTCTCAGTCATATGCTCTTATAAGAGGATGACAAACAAGCTCAACACAACATGTCTCTAATGTCATAGGTAGAAAATGCACGGCTATCTTGGGTTAGAGTATCTCAAATGACAGACAGAGATGCAGCCAGCCTCTAATGTTGATGAATCATCGTCTTTAATAAGGTGATAATATCAAATATCTCAAATATAATAGATCTACCTAAGTCATCCAGATGGGAGACTGACGTATCATAGGACAAATCCAAGAAATGCTAATGGCTGCATCCCATTTTCTACAGTCCCTAAGTTACTCCTAGGATCATGACATTTGATCCATCGCATGTTATAAATACACTATCGGGTTATGCCGAGCATTGGCCATGATTCCTACCTGTCGTTGGCAACGGACTGTTGAGCCTTAAGTGACGTAGTAGCAATGGCTCTAATGAGCGAAATAACTCACAGCCTAGAACATAATAAGGTGGCATTACAAATCCATGGCATAACCCCGCAATCAGGACCGCTAGGATAGAAAACTAGCATATCTGTTGGGTCTAATTCATGCTCCCTCCATAGTAGCATGAACCCTGTGGCGTGGACTTCTAACAAATACTTTCAACTATATAGGTCCTAATGAGAGTGATAATCAGTACTCTCGACTTTAGGAGTCCTGATGAGAATAACAACAATTGTTCTCGGTTATATGAGTCCTGATGCAAGAATATCACATAACAAATCCTCAACTACTAACTCTAAGAGTAGATAATGATACTTGACTATTAGTCCTTAGAGGATGCAACGAAATTCACTGTCGACAAGATAAGTCCTAACGAGAGTGATAATAGGTACTCTCAACTCCATATGTCCTAGTGAGTGCATCACTACACATTGATTCATCAACTACTAGTCCTAAGAGTAAATAATAATATACTTGACTATAGTCCTAAGAGGATAAAATTATAAACCCCAACAATCTCCAACTTATAGCCTTTGAAGAGTAATGGAACTCTCAACTATTAAGCTCTAAGGAAGTCACCTCTGGATGATATTACCAATTTCTAACTCATCTTTGGAATATAAGTGACATCTACTTATCAATAGTAATCGAATAAGTATTACTTGAGCAATACATACCACTTAGTATTGCTAGATCATTTATTAGAAGTTGGTAAACTACACTGGTCAAACAATAGATACTCTATAGTATAAGTCAATAAAATAACCGAAAAAATATTACCAAGCATCCCTTACCACCCGGTACTACTAATCTGTTTATTCAATATCCTCATTATATAGAATTGAATCACAAAATAGTTAATATAGATCATTTCAATACAAACCGTATGCAAAAGGGAATTATCACCCAAAGCTCTCAAATCCATTTAAACATTTAAAGATTTAATATATCATTAAAATAGACTGTGCATTTTGAAATTTTCCTTCCCAAAAATATTTCTTGAACCCTTTATATCAAATCGGACTAAATTTTCATATCATGTAAAATTGCTCATAATATTAAATAAGTCGATTTCAAATCATCAAAATATATAAATGAAAAGGGATTTATATTATAATGCTCTTGAAGCCATTCAACAATATTTCAAAATTAGTTGATCTTCTGAGTAGGCTCATATACTCAAAAGTCTTTTTCCGAAAGTATCTCTTAAATCCTATTTATTAAACATACACTTTATAAAATAAATTATTTTCCGAAAATAGTATTAAAACCTTTCAATTATATGAAATCATCAAATAAACAAATTCTCTTCCAACAAACATATAGAAAGGAAAATATATTTTAAACCTCTTTAAAATAGGTTTTTATAACCAAAAATCCTTTTTGAAATTCCATTTTTAGTCCTTTTACTAAATAATCAATTCACAAAAGAATTCCCCTTTTGGAAATATTATTAAAAATCCCTCGTTTATACTGATAAAAATTCCATACAATCCATTATATAATCTCTATTTTTATTTGTTGAATATGCGCTTTGCGCTATATGATTTTTGATGATAATAAACATATATACATTCATTTAAATGTATTTGTTAATGTACTATTTTTCATAGAATAAATAAATGTTTGTTGAATAAAATAAATTACACAGAATTTGAATTTGAATTCAAACAAAACAAGTTAAACAGATTTTGAATTCAAACAGAAATTTTATTCAAACAAATATTTATTACAATTTTGAATACTATGTATTTGGTAATGTACTATTTTGTTTTTTCATAGATTAAATAAATATTTGTTGAATAAAATTAAATTACACAGAATTCGAATTTGAATTCAAACAGAACAAGTTAAACAGATTTTGAATTCAAACAGAAATTTTTATTCAAACAAATATTTATTACAATTTTTGAATAGTACAATTTCAATCTCTCACTATAACTATACAACTTTGATTACAATCACATCACATTTCACATTTACAGTTAACCTCACTACATATCACTCACACTCATATTTTTATCTTCAACTGCATTCCAGTTTGAATCCAGCATCTGAGTAATCTGCAAAAATATTCTCAAACGCAGTAAAATTGAAAGAGAAATATTTTTGAAATTTGAAAGAAACGATGATTTTGAAAACATTGTTTGCCTCAGTTATTTGGGTTGTTCGTCATCATTTTTGACTGTGCAATATCTGTGCATATCAGTATTTTTTATCAGGGACAGGTAATTATAAGTGGCTGCAGTACACACGTGTACATTCGTATACGTGTGCACTGCCTCGCCAACTCGTGTGCAAAAATCAAACAAAAGCACAGAAATCAAAAACAAGGTCAAACCCAAGATAGGTTCAACTCAAGGCAAATGAATAGACAAAGCAATTGACTACAAACAGTTCAAGACTAAAGCCACTAACAAATGCAACAGCAACATGCTTAAAGACTCCAGCACGACCAAGTATGGAGTGTACAAATGCAAATGTCCAAACAACAACATGATGTGAATCAAGTTCAAGGCAGTAGTGTATATGAACACAATCAAACTACAACAGGCCAGAGTGATACAAGGTCAGGGAAGCAACCAGGATGGAGCAGAGACAATGCAACAGATCAAATGGCACAGTGCACCACTGATTTGAAGAACATATGAATCAAAACAGAGAGTATGGTGTTGCAGTCAACAAGGCAACAGTGCAGGTGAACAAATGTGCAAATGCTCAAAACCACAAAGTTCACAAGTGCAGACACAAAAGAATATGGACTGCAACAAACATGAAAATGAACCAAAGTAATACAGCAGCCCCAAAATCAGTGACACAACAACAAATAATGCAAACAACAAAATACAGTGTCAAGCTCATGAGGATGCAGACACCAAGTTCAACAACATACAAACAAGCATGCAACAGCAAGCTTGCAACAGAGAGCATATGCATCAACATAACAGCAAAGACCACATGCCACTGGAGAAAATGTATCACTAGCATATACTACAGGGATGAACACTCGAGAATGGATAAGTCAAGACAGCTACAACACAAGTACAGGTGAAACCATACTTGACACAGTGGCAACACTGGAAGCACACGAGCTAATGAAGACTGCATGAATCAAGCTCAGTGGCAAATGCATAAATATATCAGAGTGAAACATTTGAGTTGCAACATGAATGAAAAGAACCAGACACAATAGTGAAAGTGCAGACCAAATGCAATTTGAAACAAAACCAAGCATGATACAGGTGGACAGTGAAGGCAGCAATACACCACCAAGTAAATGCACAGCATAAATAAGACCAAACTGCATAAGTAACCTCAATGACAGATGTGCATTTATCAAGAACACAATGAAGCAATACAGAATAAAATACAAAGGCATAGCAAGAGTCACAAGACCATCAAGCAGTGAGCAAGTGCAAATCGAGCTCCAGAAATAACAAATGCAGACACAAATTTCAACAGTGCAGTGATTACCAAGTCATAAATCAAGTATATAAAAAAAAATGCAGTGGTATGCAGCAGAGACAATATAAAAGCAATGGTGATGGCCGAAGCTAATACAGAGTAGTGGATTCGCATACCCAAAATCAAGTCGAAGTCAAACATTATTCAGCATCAAGCCAAAGCCGTGATCAAAATTTCAATGTTGAACAAGTCAAAATCGAAGCCGTGTCAACCAAGCATCAAAAATACGAAATTGACAAAGTCAGATCAATCCCAAGCATCAAAACATAATCAAGCGGCCAGAGCAAGTAAATTGACGAATTCAAACGAACGTAATTCGAGGAATACGAACGCATATAAAAGCCCCAAATCATCATCGGCATAAGCAGGAGTTCGAATACAAAAATCAAAAAGGAACAGAGCTAAAAATCTTACCCGAAGCAACAAACGAACTCATCAAAGCAACCGAAGTAAGCAACAAGGATTCGATCGAACAAGACGACTTGCAATTAATCACTGATTCGATCAACTTAAAGTCGGTGCTTCAAAATAGCCCTAGACCTCAGAGCTAAGAGAAAGCCGCAAATTTCCAGAGAAAAGAATATCAAGCACGAGCCCTAATTTTCAGATCGAAGAACGAAAACGAATGCTGCCATTATTTTTCGCAATAAAGAAAAAAAGGGGATCGGGCTGGAGATAACAAAGAAAAAAAAATAAGGAACGGGTTTAAGTGGGCCGGCCTTATTTTCTAAAGGCTTTATTTTTTAATTAGGGTTATTTTCAGGGTTTAGGGTTATTTATTTATGTGTCTTTTAATTATCGTTTTTATTTTTCGAATCAAAACTTTGTAAATCACCACCTAGGGTTTAGGTAGTGTCAGATTGTCTAGTTAGAATTAGTTCAGTGAGCAGGGTGTGCGAGTTTGCAAAATTCTATTGTAGGCGGGAGCAGAGTTTGCGAGTAAGCGAAGCTCTATAGGCGGGAGGCAAAGTTTGCGAGTAAGCGAAACTCTATAGGCGGAGCAGGGTGTGCGAGTCTAGTAGAGTGTTTGTGAGCGTGGAGCAAATGTTTGCGAGCAGGGTGTGCGAGTCTAATAGAGTGTTTGTGAGCGTGGAGCAAATGTCTGCGAGTCTAGTAGAGTGTTTGTAAGCGTGATACTGTTTAATTCTAATAGAAATCTGTGAATGCAGCAGTAGGCAGGGGTTGCCGAAGCTGGGTAAATTTTGTGTGTGATTTACTTTACTGCATATTTATTTCTGTAGTTTATTTCTGCGTTTAAATCGAGAAAATTTACTATAACCCTATTCACTCCCCCTCTAGGGTTAATCTAGATCCTACAAGTGGTATCAGAGCCCGGTATATTTTTTTAACTCTAGAGTCATGAATTCACCGAATAATGCTTTTTCTGAGGGGCAATCTATTGCTAGGCCACCCATGTTTAACGGGAACGATTATGCTTATTGGAAAGTTAGGATGGGTATCTATCTTAGTTCTGTTGATTATGATGTTTGGGATATTATTGAAACTGGCTATAAACCTCCCACTATAATCGTTGGTGATACTGAGATTCCTAAACCTAAGGATAGGTGGGATGCTAACGATAAGAAATTGAAAACGACAAATGCTAAAGCCATGAATGCTTTGATATGTGCTCTTGATAAAATGAATTTAATAGAATTTCTCATTGTACAACAGCACAGGAAATATGGCATACTTTGGAGGTGACACACGAAGGAACTTCTCAAGTCAAGGAGTCTCGGCTAGCCCTATTCAGCAATGAATACGAAAAGTTTGTGATGGACAAAGGCGAGAGCATAAAGGATATGTTTGGACGCTTTTCAACCTTGGTATACAATGCTAGAGCGCTTGGGAAGGTATTCACTGAGGTAGAGCTTGTGCGGAAGATACTACGAGTTTTACCAATGAACTTTGAGGCAAAAGTCACAGCAATCCAAGAATCAAAAGATCTGAGCCAACTAAGCATGGAGGAGTTGATTGGCAACTTGATGACATATGAGCTTGAGTTAAAAGCAAAGGAAGAACGCAACAACTCTGAACCAAAGAAGAAGACGATTGCCTTAGAGAGCAAAGAAGAAAGCGATGAAGAAGATCCAATTGAAGAGCTTGCAATGGCTGTCAATAATCTTAGAAGATGGTCTAGATTCAAGCCACGCAAGAAGAAAACAAAGGGCAATAGGTCAAAAGATTCCGAAAATTCCGATAATGAACTGACGTGTTATAACTGCAACAAGCCTGGCCACATCAAACCAAAATGCCCACTTCTCAAAAACAACAAAGAAAAGAAAAAGGCGAAGAAGGTATTTGCAGCAACTTGGGATGATGAAGAAGGAGAGGAAGCTTCGGATAGCAGCTCATAGGAGGCTAACTTGTGTTGCATGGCAAAATCAGAATCAGAAACAACCTCCGACGAATCTAGTGAGGCAGGTGAGTTTTCTTATAAAGAACTTGTTTTTATGTGTTCTGATCTTACTAAGGTAGTGGATACTCTTGAATCTAAAATTGAAAAACTGAAATCTGATAGGAAAGAATTTGCTCGTGAAAATTTTAGGTTAAAAACTGAACTTGAAAATATTCAAAACCTAGAATGTAAAAAATGTAAGATTTTAGATTCAGAATTATCAAAACTGAGAAATAACTTTGAAAGTCTTGAAAATGAAAACTTGAATCTTAAGGAAACCATCGACACTAGGAGAAAGGATTTTATAAATCGATGCACCTCACTTGTCACTGAAAACTCAACATTAAAAACCAAAGTCCAAAATCTTGAGAAATCTTTGAATAACTTTTCAAGAGGCGAAAAATCTTTCAACATGCTATTGGGAAATCAAATTTTTGCTAACAATAGAAAAGGACTAGGCTTTGGGAAATCACAAAATGATGATAATGCAAAAAGTAAAAGTGTTTTTGCTCGATCTGAAATAATTGGAAATCATGTTGAAAATCATAGTAAAAGGAACACAAAATTTAATCAAGTTAATTTAATGAGCACGTTTTGTAGAGAATTTGGACATAATCGAAATAATTGTTGGTATAGACCCAAACATGTAAAAACTATACCGATTTGGTTTCCAAAAGGCACAAATATAAAATCTTTGAAAGTCAAACAAATTTGGGTGCCAAAAGGAACATATATAAATAGTTTTGGGTCTCCAAAAACATATTTTTCATATTCTGCCACTAACAACAATGGACCTATAAAAACAAATAGGTCACATAAATCTTTTATCGTGTAGGTGTGGTGGCAGGCTAAGGAACAACAACAGTGTTCTCTGGATTTCGGCTGTTCCAGAAACACAACGGGCGACAAAGCAAAGTTCCTTAGCCTAGTACAAAGGTGACAGAATCACAATGGGCAATCACGGAAAAATTATCGTAAAGGTAAAACAGGTAAAATTGTTTTTAATGATATATTGAATGTGATTATCTGCACCATACTCTAAATTAAAATCAGCCAATATTGAGATAAACAAAAGATGATGATTTTGATGCATGATTTTTTTTAAAAAGATTGACTAACCATCTTTAAATAGAATTATTTGGAGTAATTATGATGGTTGACTGATTCAAACTTAATTGATATGATTTTTTGACTTGTTCTTATTTATGACATTGATTTGTGCTTAATTGATGACCAATCAGATTTTCAATTTTGAATTAATTTATATAAATTTGTTCGGTCAAATGCTGGTTACTCATGCTACACGTAGATATATTTGTTTTTGATATTTTGGTCACTGCTTGTAAATTTGCACGATTTCAAATTCATGTTAAAAAGGATTTTTTGAAATTGTTGAAACTTTATGAAATTGTTGAAATTTCAAGAAACTGTTTTTGAAATAATTATGATGATGATTGACTGTTGATTACTCATGAATATAATTGTTTATCCTATGGTTTCTGAAATTAACATCATGATATTTGTTTGAGTGTTAACACGGCTTAAATTCAAATTCAAAAGAATGATGTTATGTTTGAAATTTTTGGTGCACACTTCATGGTTCAACGAGTGAATATTGAGTGAAATTTAAATTCAGATGCAGATTACACTGGTAATATAGTTGATAGAAAAATTACTAGTGGAACGTGATTAATTTTTTTTTTAAAAACAGTCATTTGCTGCATCGTTTTTTTTTCAAAGAAAATATCTGCATATTTTTCACTTGAAATAATTTTTAAATAACAGATTTTCTTATGAAACCCCCTCGAGAAAATCATGTTTGACCATATTTACAGCTTAATCATTTTTTGAAAAATTGATTTTATAATTTTTAATTTGATTTTTAAATGACAAATTTTGACTAATCTGACTCCCTTTGATTATCGAAAAGATGAATAGTGATTGAAAAAGAGATGAGTGTTGATATTTATCATATATTATAACTCGAGAAAGTATAATTAGAAAATTTCTTTAGAATTTCATAACAAGAGTTATAAAAACTTTTTTGTTGGGTAAAAATTCCATGACCATTTCTATTTCTATCATCTTTCTATCGACCATCACCCATCAAGATCATATTTAGTATGTAAATTTGTGGTAGTTTGCAAAGGAAATCATTTGTTCTTCAATATCTTTAAATCTGTGAAGGAAATTATTTGTGCTTCAACTTATTATATTTAGCAATAAAAATAAATATCCAAAGTATTCACTCTCATTTAAAAGTCCTCACGGTTATGCATGGGTGAATTACTTGGATTTTTGATTATGTGCTTCCATGCTCATTTAAAAGTCCTCACGGTTATGCATGTATGGAACGCATATCAAAATTAATTGATTCAAATAGACAAGTTGATTCTAATCCCATTTAAAAGTCCTCACGGTCATGCGTGATTAGAAGATACTTGATTTCATTTCTTAAATAAAAAAATTGTGAATACTACTAATCTCATTTAAAAGTCCTAACGGTTATGCATGGTTAGTAGATATTCAAATTTCCTGAAATAAATATACCACAAATAGACAGAATTGTATGATTTTGGATGATTCTATCCCCATCACTTCTGAAAGTGGAATATGCGCTTGACAAGGGTAATTATGATTTTTGTTTGAGTTTTATTGAGATTTGATATTTATATTTAATTGAGTTAAATGTTTGATTCATGTTTATCATTTCATCCCTATTTTATAACACTATTATTCTTTTGCTGATAACAAAAGGGGGAGAGAAAAGTTAAGATTTTGTCAAATAGAATCAAGCAAAGGTCAAATAACTTTCAATTTGCATATAGGCTCATTTACATATTTTTATTTGTATGCATATATGTAGGGGGAGCCATATATGTAGGGGGAGCATCACATAAAAAGGAAGCATTCAAATAGGGGGAGCAAATGAAATTATCAAATACATTTAATATATTCAAAATCTTAAATATATGTTTGTTATCATCAAAAGGGGGAGATTGTTGAATATGCGCTTTGCGCTATATGATTTTTGATGATAATAAACATATATTCATTCATTTAAATGTATTTGTTAATGTACTGTTTTTCATAGAATAAATAAATATTTGTTGAATAAAATAAATTACACAGAATTTGAATTTGAATTCAAACAAAACAAGTTAAACAGATTTTGAATTCAAACAGAAATTTTATTCAAACAAATATTTATTACAATTTTGAATAGTATGTATTTGGTAATGTACTATTTTGTTTTTTCATAGATTAAATAAATATTTGTTGAATAAAATTAAATTACACAGAATTCGAATTCGAATTCAAACAGAACAAGTTAAACAGATTTTGAATTCAAACAGAAATTTTTATTCAAACAAATATTTATTACAATTTTTGAATAGTACAATTTCAATCTCTCACTATAACTATACAACTTTGATTACAATCACATCACATTTCACATTTACAGTTAACCTCACTACATATCACTCACACTCGTATTTTTATCTTCAACTGCATTCCAGTTTGAATCCAGCATCTGAGTAATCTGCAAAAATATTCTCAAACGCAGTAAAATTGAAAGAGAAATATTTTTGAAATTTGAAAGAAACGATGATTTTGAAAACATTGTTTGCCTCAGTTATTTGGGTTGTTCGTCATCATTTTTGACTGTGCAATATCTGTGCATATCAGTATTTTTTATCAGGGACAGGTAATTATAAGTGGCTGCAGTACACACGTGTACATTCGTATACGTGTGCACTGTCTCGCCAACTCGTGTGCAAAAATCAAACAAAAGCACAGAAATCAAAAACAAGGTCAAACCCAAGATAGGTTCAACTCAAGGCAAATGAATAGACAAAGTAATTGACTACAAACAGTTCAAGACTAAAGCCACTAACAAATGCAACAGCAACATGCTTAAAGACTCCAGCACGACCAAGTATGGAGTGTACAAATGCAAATGTCCAAACAACAACATGATGTGAATCAAGTTCAAGGCAGTAGTGTATATGAACACAATCAAACTACAACAGGCCAGAGTGATACAAGGTCAGGGAAGCAACCAGGATGGGGCAGAGACAATGCAACAGATCAAATGGCACAGTGCACCACTGATTTGAAGAACATATGAATCAAAACAGAGAGTATGGTGTTGCAGTCAACAAGGCAACAGTGCAGGTGAACAAATGTGCAAATGCTCAAAACCACAAAGTTCACAAGTGCAGACACAAAAGAATATGGACTGCAACAAACATGAAAATGAACCAAAGTAATACAGCAGCCCCAAAATCAGTGACACAACAACAAATAATGCAAACAACAAAATACAGTGTCAAGCTCATGAGGATGCAGACACCAAGTTCAACAACATACAAACAAGCATGCAACAGCAAGCTTGCAACAGAGAGCATATGCATCAACATAACAGCAAAGACCACATGCCACTGGAGAAAATGTATCACTAGCATATACTACAGGGATGAACACTCGAGAATGGATAAGTCAAGACAGCTACAACACAAGTACAGGTGAAACCATACTTGACACAGTGGCAACACTGGAAGCACACGAGCTAATGAAGACTGCATGAATCAAGCTCAGTGGCAAATGCATAAATATATCAGAGTGAAACATTTGAGTTGCAACATGAATGAAAAGAACCAGACACAATAGTGAAAGTGCAGACCAAATGCAATTTGAAACAAAACCAAGCATGATACAGGTGGACAGTGAAGGCAGCAATACACCACCAAGTAAATGCACAGCATAAATAAGACCAAACTGCATAAGTAACCTCAATGACAGATGTGCATTTATCAAGAACACAATGAAGCAATACAGAATAAAATACAAAGGCATAGCAAGAGTCACAAGACCATCAAGCAGTGAGCAAGTGCAAATCGAGCTCCAGAAATAACAAATGCAGACACAAATTTCAACAGTGCAGTGATTACCAAGTCATAAATCAAGTATATAAAAAAAATGCAGTGGTATGCAGCAGAGACAATATAAAAGCAATGGTGATGGCCGAAGCTAATACAGAGTAGTGGATTCGCATACCCAAAATCAAGTCGAAGTCAAACATTATTCAGCATCAAGCCAAAGCCGTGATCAAAATTTCAATGTTGAACAAGTCAAAATCGAAGCCGTGTCAACCAAGCATCAAAAATACGAAATTGACAAAGTCAGATCAATCCCAAGCATCAAAACATAATCAAGCGGCCAGAGCAAGTAAATTGACGAATTCAAACGAACGTAATTCGAGGAATACGAACGCATATAAAAGCCCCAAATCATCATCGGCATAAGCAGGAGTTCGAATACAAAAATCAAAAAGGAACAGAGCTAAAAATCTTACCCGAAGCAACAAACGAACTCATCAAAGCAACCGAAGTAAGCAACAAGGATTCGATCGAACAAGACGACTTGCAATTAATCACTGATTCGATCAACTTAAAGTCGGTGCTTCAAAATAGCCCTAGACCTCAGAGCTAAGAGAAAGCCGCAAATTTCCAGAGAAAAGAATATCAAGCACGAGCCCTAATTTTCAGATCGAAGAACGAAAACGAATGCTGCCATTATTTTTCGCAATAAAGAAAAAAAGGGGATCGGGCTGGAGATAACAAAGAAAAAAAAAATAAGGAACGGGTTTAAGTGGGCCGGCCTTATTTTCTAAAGGCTTTATTTTTTAATTAGGGTTATTTTCAGGGTTTAGGGTTATTTATTTATGTGTCTTTTAATTATCGTTTTTATTTTTCGAATCAAAACTTTGTAAATCACCACCTAGGGTTTAGGTAGTGTCAGATTGTCTAGTTAGAATTAGTTCAGTGAGCAGGGTGTGCGAGTTTGCAAAATTCTATTGTAGGCGGGAGCAGAGTTTGCGAGTAAGCGAAGCTCTATAGGCGGGAGGCAAAGTTTGCGAGTAAGCGAAACTCTATAGGCGGAGCAGGGTGTGCGAGTCTAGTAGAGTGTTTGTGAGCGTGGAGCAAATGTTTGCGAGCAGGGTGTGCGAGTCTAATAGAGTGTTTTTGAGCGTGGAGCAAATGTCTGCGAGTCTAGTAGAGTGTTTGTAAGCGTGATACTGTTTAATTCTAATAGAAATCTGTGAATGCAGCAGTAGGCAGGGGTTGCCGAAGCTGGGTAAGTTTTGTGTGTGATTTACTTTACTGCATATTTATTTCTGTAGTTTATTTCTGCGTTTAAATCGAGAAAATTTACTATAACCCTATTCACCCCCCCTCTAGGGTTAATCTAGATCCTACATTATTTTCAAATAAACTTTTATATCCAAACAAATTTTAATAAATCATTTTATTTTTCCAACCATTTCTATCTATGTACTAATAAATTTTAATTAAATTTTAAAACACCAAAGATAATTTATCGAAGCATACCGAAGTACTTAAATAACAAAATATCATTCGAACGTCCAAAATACAAATTATGGAGCGAAATTCTCCAAAATCATCAACCAATCAACTAAACATTTTTTATTACATGGTCGATTTGAATCTAGCCATTTATACAGTGCACACAACATATAAATAACCTACTCAAATCAAAATGCAATCGGACGGTGTATCCTTTGCATTTTAGATAATCCAACATACATAAATTCTCACTATCAACTCCAGTACCATATCCAATACAAGAAAACATCCAATTCAACCAATATCCCAAACAATATTCGTCTAAACAATTCACTCGATATTACCAATCAATTCGGGATAAATTTGTATAACGAGCAAGAGGAAATAAATACAGATGTATGAGTTTAAAACTCATCGAAACGAGGCATGAACTACCCGAACAGCGACTATAATGCTTCCAACAACACGTCGAAGCTACCCTCGTTGTTGCTAACTTCCACATCAGTGCTAATGAACATGACTCTGCCTTCTAGCTCGCTGCCCTTGCTACAGTGCATAACCACCAGAACGCCTGACACTGCCTCAGTCACATCGTTTTCTCCACAGCCAAGCATCATCATCATTAGCCATTAGAAAGCTCACGTCACTCCAGGTAGATGTGACCTTGCACCAGCCACTTGCAGCAACATCCCCCTTCACCTACGTTGCTATCAACGTCGTCACACCTCCAGACCGTCGCGTCCAGGCCGTCAACACTAGGTCGGTCTTCGTTCCATTCGCGAGCGTGATTTTATATGTACATATCGATCGTGATTTTTGATTTCAAGAATTTGGGTTAGAGCTTAAATTGGGTTCGGGTGTAAATTGGTTTGAGAATAGGAGTTTTGTAGAATATAAGAGAAGATTTTGTGTTTACCGGCTTGGGCCATGTACTTTAATCAAGTCCTTTCTCTTTTCTCTTCCTTTAAATAATTCACGTATTTATTTGAAGTTAAATTTTCAATCTAGCTTAACTTAATTTACACTTTAAAAATATTTTATATTCAATTTAAAATTCGAAGTCAACAAATTATTTGAAAAGAATTTATTAATTTATTAAAAAAATCTCTTATTAAATAAACTTCTAAAAAATAAGAATTTATTTTTAAAATACTAATTATCAAAATAGTTATTTTAATTAAACTTATTTAATTTATACGATGTAGAAAACAGAGTTGTTACACTAGCCAACATCCACGGTCAACGAGTCCTAATACTTGAAATGTCTCGGCTTGATCCGATTATTAATAAATAATAAACGAGTCAGACTATCTCTAATTTAACAAAAATGAGATCATAGGGTAATATAGGAGACTATGGTAATAATATAGTCATAACCATATATAACATTCCAACCTCTAATTAATAAACGATATAATCGCATAATTCACCATGTCACAAAATCACATCATGCTTATCGTAAGAAAACATCTCAACATATGGTGAACCGAAGTATCTCACAAATCAAAATCACAAACTAGAATGAAAGCAAGTCAAAACCATAAGCCAAACATGAAAGAAAGTCACAACCAAAAGACAAGCATGGAAGCGAGTCAAAACCAAAAAGAAAGCAATAAAGTGAGTCAAAACCAAAAGACAAGCATGAAAGTCAACCAAATGACAAGCATGAAAGCGATTCAACCAAAAGACGAGTCGATAACCATTGAACATGCCTGGATGCAAGCCATAATAAGACAAGCTATACTTGCCATACATGCCTAGATGAGTGTTATCTCAAAGATCATTTATGATCTAAAGTGTTAAATACTCACTTAGTAATCAAACTAATGCTGTCTAAATATTCCATAACCGCTAGGCGATACTCGAATATTTACTCAGAGATTGTAATTTCCACTCGGCTAAAATATTAAGTGTTAAATACTTTCAATTAATAATCAAATTAGTGTCGCCCAAAATGTCCGATAACCTCTAGACGATGCTCGAATGTTTACTAAAAGATCATAAACTCCACTCTATAAAATATTCCATCATAAGAGTTAAATAATTAGCCAATAAAGTGGTACATAGTGTTTCATACCACTAGCACTATTAAATCATTTGATTAAAATTCTCATCTAATAAAATTAATATTTTTACATAGAAATTACTTCTTTTAAAATTATTCAAATATTGGTCTAATGACCCTAAAATGGCTATTTTATAAAATATGTTACTATATACATATAGAAAGCTAATATTATATATATATATATATATATATATAATTTTGTATTTACATCAACATTCATCTATATCAACATTCATACAAGTAAAAATGTTGATTAAGATATAATTGTATGAAATAGATACAATGTCCAAAATGTCGATGTAAAAGTGGTATCTATCATAATCATAAAATTTTAAATAAAAATTAGAAGAAAACAAAATTTTGGACTCAACTTGAAGCAAAGATCTGAAATCATATGTTTAGAACATAAAAAACAAATTTAACTGTAAATTAAATGAATGGATAGATGATAGATTACAAATTAAACTTTTAAATCTATCAACGATCGATATAATAAGTCAAGATTATTTAGGACTTTCAAACAATATTTCGATGAAACAAGAGCATTGAAAACAATAAGTAGACATATAATCTTTGCAAAACATGGATAAATTAATTAAAAAAATTGAGATTAATAAAAAGTGAAGAACAACGAATAAGCTCAATCAGATCCTAGTCAGATTAAAAAAGTAAAGAGATTGACTAAAATTATTAAGAAAGAAGCTCTAATTTGATATGGATTGAGAATACAAATGTGTGTGTCTTTGTGTGTGTGTTTATGTGTTTGTGTGTGTATAGAGTCTCTAATTTGATATGGATTGAGAATACATATGTGTGTGTCTTTGTGTGTGTGTTTATGTGTTTGTGTGTGTATAGAATTGTAGCATACATATGAAATTGGAAAAGTGCAAGTGGTAAAATTATGTGAAAATTAAATGGGAAGGAAAGAAAACGAAAATAGGAAATAAAAAAAAATGTACTGAAAATATCGAGAACAAAAGGAGAACTGATGTTGGATTATAAAGGAATAATGATTATGAGTTATTAGAAGAAATAAACATTCATATGAGTAGCTTTTGAGATTTAGTCGGTCACATAATGGAGATGAGATGCCATTAATTGCTAAGTTATTTTTTGAGAAAAATGAGTGATCCTTCCAAGAAGGAGGGTATGCATATAATGTCATTCTACAGTTAAGAAATGGAGCACTCAACAAGCTTGGCAGGTAGCAAAAACTCACATAAAACTATGAAAATGAAAAAAAAAACTCATCTTAAACATAAGGAGCCGAGTCTAGTAAAGAATAGTATGATTAAAAAGCCAGGAATAAAAGATGGGCAGACTCATAACATCCAATGAGACTACAAGAATAGGAATAGCCCAAAATATACGTAAAATTAAATAGGCTAAACCCTCCAAACACATGAGAATAATAATCATAACGGAACAAGCAAGGCAAAATGTAATGTAAGCACTTCGAGTCTAAAGTCCTACGCGAGCCATCGATTGAAAATCAATAAAAACGATCCACTATCAAGAAAACCATTTACGTATACTCCCTAGCATAAGCATTCCAACCCCAAGCAGCGACTAGAACTAAAAAACTCCATGAAAATATGAGAATATCCCAAATATATGTGTGCAATCGAATGATTATACACAATATGGAAGAAATATAAAGCAAGAACGGAAAAGACGCATAACTAATTTTCCAATAGTCGAATAGTGTTCTTAGGGTTTTCAATAACTCAGGGTTATCGTTATTGAAGGTATTTAACAGGTCATTGTTAAAGTTTATAGTGTCTCCCATTGCTGAAATCAATTTTTACCTTTAAGATATAATACGATTTTTTACCCTTTTAAGAAATTGCTTGAAGTGTGCTGTAGTAGCCAGTTTAAGAATAGAATTTGCAATCCAGTTAGAACTAAAGAGCGCAACGACATGGATTACATTTTACCTACCCGTAATATACTAAATAACGAGAAGTACTACAGCACTGAATATCCGATTTTGTCTGGTCCCTCTGATGTATCTTCTTAGTATAATCCATGAGTAGAAAGGAGAAAAAAAACTATCGAAAGGAATGTTAACATTGTTGAACATTATTTGATTCCTTTCAAACCATAAATACTAGCAAGTAATAGTAAAGATGGTATATAGTAAAATTCTATATTCTTCGGCATAGTGAAATCTCTGGTCATTCCAACAGAAATAACAGTAGAAATCGAAACTGGTTATGTTATAATCAAAAAATTTAAGCATGTTTACGAGAATGGAACTAGTTAATGAGCATTTGAAGTATAGATGTGGTAAGTTTTATATTTCTAAGTTGCAAAAAATATGTTTTTTTTGTCTATGACTAAATTCTTGTTCCTAGGAAGTTCGATCGTGTTTAGTTTTTTTGAAGGATTAGTCTCATGTGTAGATTTATTTTTGGATGGGCATTAACTTTTCAAAATTATAAGGAGTTGACTTAGTCCCTAAAAAACTGAAGCACTTGTACATCGAGTTTGGGGAGTATATTTTTCTATTCCCCCAACCCCAAGTTTTAATATTGCTCTTGTTATCAAGATTATAATGTTCTAGTTTAGTACAGAGTAATACAAACTAGATCAATGCGGTGCCTTCAAAAGCCTGGTTGAAACAAAAGTTCCATTGGAATGCGTTATAAGGGCTAAAAAGCTCTGAAATTAAAGTACTTTGAAATTACATATATCATAAAGATCTTTATAGTCAACTTTAAGGGGTATGACTGAAATTCTTGTATCATGCCAAAACGAGGAGTTGTTGCCTGAATGAACAGTGTTATTGATTACAGTGTTAAAAATGTTAAACGGATTTTCAAAAGTGAGATACATTGCTAGAGTTAGAAACGACGCGCTGTCGATTGTAAGTTCTACCATATAGAATTGATTGGAAACCATTTCTTTTTAAATTAATTTTTCATGATTATTGTTAAATTTTCAAAGCCATTTTGCAAATACATAGGATTATGTAGATTTATTATTCCTATGTCCCCATTCATTAGATTTGCAAACTGTTTCCCGATTTACAAGGCAGTTTATACAGTTACATGGACTATCCCTGCTCCAAAGGAATTTTCTTCTGATTTTGTCGATTTTATCAAACCACCAATTTAGAAAAGGATAAATAGCATCCAATAAATCAGCAGAGCCTATAAAACAGAGTTAATAAGAATGATAATACCCGCTATAGATAAAAATCTACCATTCTCATTTGATAATTTTCTATTAATTTTATCAATTATTATTTGTCAATATTCCTTTTTAAGCTTTGTAGGTCTAATAAAGAGACCTAAGTAATGTGTCAGAAACTTCATGATGTTGCAATAAAGTGTATCAGCGACACGATTTTTAACATTTTCTATGTCATTCCAAACTAAAACAAAGCTCTTGTCAAAATTTATCTCAAGTCCCAATAGCATTTCAAAGCTATACAAAACGAATTTTAGAGCTGCAACGTGGTAAGATAAGTATGAGGTAAAAAGAATTGTATCATTTACAAATTGGAGCACCAAGAGTTCATCGCTAGTGATATTGTTACCCACCATCGAGAACCCCGTTTAAGATAGATAGCTTGATGATCCTAGTGAAAATATCTGCTGCTAAGTTGAATAATAAGGACAACAAAGGATCGACTTGTCTAAGTCCACATTTTGATTGAATCTTATTTTCTAGAATCTTGTTAACCATTATATTCGAGTTTTTTATTTTTAGCAAAGCCATGATTCAGCCTATCCATCTAGCACTAAAACACCTAATCATTAATAAATTCTTAAGAAAAAACCAATCAGTAGAGTCAAAAGCCTTTGCGAAATTAAGTTTTAAAAGAGCACATATGATGTTATTTCTACAACGATATACATAAAAAATTTGACTGTTGTGACCCCATCTCTGATGTTTCTACTCTTATAAAAGAAGTTGATGAAAATATCTATTAGATTGTTTTAGTGCTTAGCCTGTTGACTAAAACTTTAGAAATAATTTTAACTGAACAGTTTACAAGCGAAATAGCCTAAAATCCTTAGGTTCTACTGCGTCCACTTTCTTATGTATAAGAATTACGTTAGCAAAGTCAAATCTTTTTAGTTGTAAGTTATAGTTATAAAAGTCATTAAACATTTTGATTAAGTCAAATCTTAATATATGCCAAATTTTCTTTTAAAATAGCATTAAAAAAACCATCCAGGTCGAGAGATTTGTCATTGTGCATATCATTGATAACCTTGAAGACCTCGTTTTCCAAGAATGCATTATCCAAGTAGTCGAGATCAATCCTGGAAATCTGTGGATATAAATCGGTCCACCTGGCTTTGATTATTTGATCTTTGTTGCTTTTTATAGTAATTAGTGAAGGCGCCATTGAGCCCATTTTGTTCAAAAATTTCCCCCTTATTGATTAGTAAGGAGTTTATGGTATTACAACGCTTACTTCCATTAGCTACTCTATGAAAAAACTTGGTATTCTTATCACCCTCATCCATCCATCGGACCCTAGACCATTTTTTCCACATTATTTCCTCTTGCATAATGATTTTGTCTAGTTCTTCTTTGAGACTTAAGAGCACGTTTTCCTTAACCGAGTTTAAGACTGTAGCTTCTTCTAATTTATTTAGTTTTAATACTTCTGAAAGTATTTTTTCTTTTTTATTCTTAACATTGCTAAAAACATCCTTATTCCATTCAGTAAGAAAAATTCTCAGGTCCCTAAGTTTGCTAATAAAAGCTTTGGCAATGTTGCATGAGTATTTAATATTATTGTTAGACATTGAACGCCATTTATAAGCCATTTATTTGTTACTAAATCTGTAAAACAAGTTTCTAAAAACCATATTTTCTTGAATTTAAAAGTTCTATGATTTAAGTGCTCGTTCTTACAAAAAAAGAATAATTGGGCGATGATCAGAATACATAATTGGAAGGTCGTTAACATATAATGAAGGAAACCCATCTTCCATTTCTTCATTAATAAAGAAACGATCAAGAAGCATCATCGAGGGAGACTCTATAGAGTTCAACCAAGTGAATTGCCTATTTCTAAGTTGTAATTCAATCAAATTACCATTAATAGTAAACTCGCCATACTCTTCCATAGCGAAGGAGTTGCCTTCTCTGGATGAGCACTCTCATAGAATCTAGTTATATTAAAATCCCTTCCAACCACCAAGTTCCAATGCTTAGGAATTTAAATCCAAGACACTCGTTGTAATGGATTTTCCTATATTTTTTTGTTATGAGACCCGTATACACTAGAGACATTTAATAGAGAGTTGTCTAGTAAATCAACGAAAATAAGGTGCATCGAGTGCATGTTAATACAATTATGATTGTATCTCACCATTAGTCCTCCCAAGCTACCCTTAGCAGAGGGACAAACCTAGTTACTAAGATTTAAAAAAAAAACTCCAAGCTTCTATAGAATCGATAGGTGGGTGCTTTATTTTATTTTTTTGTACATGAACAATGTCAATGTTATTATGTTTTAAGAAAGATCTTATTTTGTTACATTTACTTCGTGTAAACTCCTAATATTTTAGCTGATGTACCACATGATCTAAAAGTTCAGACCACTCTAGTTATTTGCCCATAATGAAATCCAAATCAAACTAAACTATATCAAAAACGAATACCGATTTCCTAGATAGATCGATCATAGAAGAAGCTGGTAAATCATTCGATGCATTAAAACTATAAGTGCTACCTAAAAGATAGAGCAAATCTGAGCTAAAACCGAAAACTCTAGCGTCCGCACATAAAGATGCACAATGAAGGCGTGCACTCCTCGCAACCTTGCTACCTGGCTAGAGAGACCTACACCTAAACACCCGAGTTAAGCCTAAATTTCCCCCGAATTGGAAGACTCCAACATACCCCTCCTAGCGTCAATCGAGACTAGCGGGTTTGAAAGCCTGCAATCCTAAACTGCCACATCCGAATAAAGTTTTGATCTGAGTAGACCGTTCATGCCCAGACTCACCCCACTCTTAACCGTACCATCAACCTTCTTACTTACTCCGACTTGGCAAACTGCAATTGCATTTACAACTTCTATTTCTGGTAGCACGGTACTATCCACAAATTTTTCATCACTTGTTCCCATGCTTTGTTCACCGTTTGCATCTTCATCTACTACATCATATCACATCCCACATGAACAAAGTCTCCCATTTCCACTCTCACTACACTAGAATCAACGAACCGATCTCCTTTTTATTAACTAACCCATCTTTATCCCCTACTGCAACAGGTTCCTTCGAACCCCTAACCACATCATCTTTAACTTCAGCTACCATCCTAGCCTCAACCAGCACCACATTCCAAAAATCTTCCTCAAAAGCTACAAACACCGTATTGTGACCAATTACACCTCTACCGACTTCAAATCGGTCTTCACCCGACGTCCACACCCAAGACGTTAACACTCATATCACTGTAGGTACCGAAAACACTACTCACCTTTTCACGGCTACATGGAGCATTTGAATTAATAGTAGTGGAAGTAACACTACCGAGAGTAAGTCTACCTGAACCAAAAGCTCTCGCCGACTCGTCTGGCAGTTCATCCCCTCCTCGTGTACCTTTGTCCTCGTGTGTGTGTACAAGTAGATCGTTAGAAGCCACTAATGAACAACTGCTTAGCTTTTGCTGATATGCCTTGTGGAATAATGAAAAAGGAGAGAGAATATGCATTAGCTCTTGTTTATCCCCTAAAATCCCCCTTTGTCATTTGGTCCGAGATGAATTTTTGTGAATCTGTTTTGTTCTAGACTCCAAAATAACATTGTTAGATGGATAAAATAAATATTTCTACGATTCATATTGAGTTAAATCGTTGAAGAAGTTAAAAGTTATAAAATGAATTCAAATTTTACGTTTCTTGTTGATGGACATAACACAGTCCAAAAATCAATTTGATTCGGAATTTTTTACACAAAAAGACAAAGGGATCGTAGGGTGGATAAACATCCTTCCTCGAAGATAAATATGTCAAGGAAATTACCCCTTACACAATAAAGTAGATGGAGAAATGTAGAAAAATATTGAATGCAAAAATATTATAATGTCGTGTAATCATGAATGTGATCGAGCTATTACTATTATATAATAGATATCATTAAACGAAATAAAATATTTCAAGTGTAAACAAGTTCAATAGAAAGCATAAAATTTTGATTTTGTTTTGAATAAACATGCTTTGCACTTTGCAACTTTAAATTCCTTGCATTCCGTATCACACAGTTAAGGCTTACTAGTAGGCGTTAGTAAGCTTGGGAATATTTATATTTAATAAAAAAAACTCCTATTAAACTGTGTTTGTTAAAAATCATTAAACATGAAGAAAATGATCTAATACACACTCTTACCTTAAGTCAGTTTGTTTATCACTCTGATTAGTATTACAATTTGGCATAAACAGCACTCACAGCAAGACGTACCTTAGCAAACAATTTCATGGCAAAACTATATTTAAAAATTTATCTTGCACATGTCAGTTAGTAAAAGAGAGAACATTAACATTTCCATAGTCAAACATTTTCCTTTTTTTACACAACACACACATATGCATGCCATGCAGTTTGCTTGACAAAATGATGCATCTCAGTCACAGACAAATTAAAAGGAGGAACAAAACTAGCACACATTGTCTGATATAAGCAGAATTTCAACTTCACATTTATAAAGTTCATAATGGAAATTGAAATAGTCCTTCAGTACATAAAGTCTAAATTCAAAATAATGAGAGCAAAAATTACTAATCTAGGCTTCAGCAGAGCCTGAGAAACAACCAATTGTTTAAGGCAGTAATACCTGGACAAAGCATTCGTCAAGCATGGTATTTTTCACCACGCGATGATTTATCTCTACTTCTCGAATCATTCTGCAGAATTCAATGAAATTATGCAAGTAATCAGCATTGGTAAACAACAAAACTGGTAAATGAACTATAAGAAAATTAAAAGGTGCATACATGAGATGTAAATGAAATTTTCTCGGTGACATCAAGTATTTCCTTCCATTTCTTGCCAATGCTCATCTGCATAATAGTGTCAATTGTTGTACCATTATAAGATTACAAGTAAATTATAGATCAGCCCCTTACTACTAAACATAATACACCAGAAACCATTCTCAAAAACACGTTTTAAACTACATCCCTATAATTATTTTCAGCAACTTTCTTTTTGTGCTTTTTTCGAAAATCAAATCTACACTTAATCGCAGGTATCTCTATGAACAAAATTAAACTTTCTTATTTTATTTGTGAATTTTTTGCAGAACTGAAAATACTTGCAGTCTGACTGAAACTAAAATAGATGTATTCTCTAGAAATGTATTCAGAAGGCAAGTTTGTGTTTTCAAACTTAAATGAGGGTGTTTTACAGAAGTTTCCTATATGAAAATGCTATGATGCTATGATTGATAAAGAATAAATAATCAACAGCATGTATGTTGTCTTTTTAGCAAAAGCAAGGAAGATTTGACAATAAGCTACAAATTCTTGTCAGCTATGGTCGTAAGCACATTGAAAAAGAACATGCAAGAGTAGAAACATGTGTAAAAAAAAAGAAGTATGTTCAAAGAATCTGATGCAACCAGTTTCTCTAATGAAGCATTTTGTTTGAAAACCCTTTTTTTTTCATTTTGTGTAAAATTATTACAATAAACTTGATGACAAGCACAATCGGGAGAAAGATAAACAAAGTAACAGAAAATGTTACAACCAACTTAAAAAACCAAATTTTGAAGGAAAACAGAAGTTTGATTTAAAAAGAAAATGAAAATTTCCAAACCAACCAATAGGTAGGTTTTCACACTAAATCGGAAAGCTTTTTTGGAACTTATTACACCCCGGATTTATATAAAAATGAATAATTAATTAAAAAGGGTATTTTGTTAGTTTTACATAAAGCTGAAAAACTGAATTTTTGCAAATGAAGAAATTAGTTTTTCACTTTATGTAAAATTATCGAAATGCCCTTTTTTATTAATTATTCATTTTTATAAAAATTCAGAATGTTACAAAACCTTATTCTACCTTTCAATCTACAGTTACTACAGTTAATAATAACATCCCATGATCATAACAAAAAGCCTGGCAAAAAAAGAAGATGATAGAAAATGTTACAATCAACATTGAGAAGCCTAAAATTTTCAAAATGAAATAAATATAAATAAAAGACGCATCTTTTTTTTCAAAAAAATCAGAATAAGAAAAATGTCAAATCTATAAAAAGGAAATCCAAAATAATAATGGTATGCAAGAAACGTAGGGAAGGAGGGAATGAAAAATCCTAGCCATCACAACTGTGAATAGAATAAGAAGAGAAAATAGTTTTTTATTTTTCCCAAAAGGCGAGAAAAAAAATCGTTCAAACATCTTCCTTCGTTTCCTCTTCTCTCATGCCTTTTGAAGTGAATATTGAAAATGCAAAATAAAAAATTGATATTTAAAACCAAATCAATAAAAAAAACAACTACTAGTAGTAAATAAATTCCAAAATTGTAAAAATCTTTCAAAAAAGTCCGATATCCTTGGGTTTTTTTTTTGTGAGTAATCAAAAATTTAAAAAATTAAGCTTTTACTTGAAATCCGAAGTTTATATGGAATGGTAAAAATTCAAACATGAACATTTTCTCAACGGAGTTAGGTTACGTTTGTTTGAAATACCGAATATTCGAATGCCGATTGCTGACTACTCGAAGTGTTTTTGTTTGCATTGTCATTATAAATTTGTTTTAATGATATACATTATTATTTTGACAATATCACCCTCAATGTTAATATTAAATATTCTTTTATTCAATTGTCGTACAAATCACACTTAATCATTTTATCTTGTACAACTAATTACAATGACATACGTCCACTTATATATTTATTCTCTATACCACTTAATTCACAAAACAAAGAGAAAATAGACATTATAATCGTTTAAGTTTATATCATAAAAGCTTTGTTCGATGAAAGTATATTTTATCATAGCTAGTTGAAACTTTGATGGTTTTGGTCAAAGTTATCTATTATATTATTTTGTTTAACATGTTTAAATAAGCAAAGTTATCAAGACGCGCCGCCTAGGCGCCACAAAGGTACAGGCGCACATGCCGCACCTTTTCAGTTGTCAAGGCGGGGAGGTGTACAAAAAGTTCGGTAAGCACGCCTTTTTACAAGTCGCCAAGACGCAATAAAAGCACACCTCGAATAAGCGATGATACTTTTGCAGGCCAATCCAAAAATACCCAAGTCTGACCTTTTTTTTCTTTTCTTT
The DNA here is from genome assembly GCA_030765085.1 of Allium cepa. NCBI lineage: Eukaryota > Viridiplantae > Streptophyta > Magnoliopsida > Asparagales > Amaryllidaceae > Allium > Allium cepa. Next base: position 219,159,670 of record CM060929.1, read on the forward strand.
TTTTTCTTTTTTTTTTTGTCGATATTGAAATCGACTTAGTCGTTTCATCTTAGGGTTCCAGTCGAACCAAAAAGAAAAAGGATTACTGCCTTTAGCTCCCGCTGACTAGCCTCTGTCACCGCTGCTTCGAGTCAGGTAGAGGTTTTTTTTTTCCAATACAAACAGTACTAGTATGTAATTAGGTTTTTTTAATGTAAACTCTGAAGTTAGATTTTGATTAGTTTGAAGTATAAATTATGAAGTTAATTTTAATTCGTTTGAACTTTTAAGCTAATTTGATTAATTCAGTTTAAAATTTAAAAAGTTATGTTATAAATATGATTTAAATTTTAAATTTTAGTTAATTAAATGGTTAAATTTTGAAATGAAATAGCTATAAAGTAGTTAAATAAAATATTTAAATGGTCAAATAAATTATAAAATATGACTTAATTAAATTTTTAGTTTATAAAATAGTTTAATAAAATATTTAAATAGTTGAATGAATTATAAAATATGACTTTAATTTAATTTTTAGTTAGTAAAGTAGTTTAATAAAATATAATTTACAGCGCGGTTTTTTTTCCCACCAAAAAACCCGCACTTGTACAAAAGGCGCACAAAAATGTCCAGCCTTGCGCCTTAGAGCCTTAACTACTATACAAATAAGTAACTACAGAGCTTATCGCATAGTTTTGTTCAGCTCGTCTAAATTGTTGGCTATTGATTTTTTCACATACGCATTATACTTTATTTTCTATTTAACTCAAATAAACATCACATGATTTTTTTTCCTAGTTTGTTGAAATTATTTATTGGTATTTATTTTATCGTGCATTTGATACACGGTATATTTAGGTTCAACTCAAAATTTATGTTGTAATATATACTTGTCTAATTTTTCAAAAATTTAATAGCCAACAAAAAAGTATGTTCAAAAATTTATGTTGTAATATATACTTGTCTAATTTTTCATTCTTATTAACAAGATTGATATGTTGTCATATTTTAACTTCAAAGTATGTTCAAAAATTGTCTATAAACATTATGAAACCATATAACCATACTTTAGTTTGCACGCATTTTTTATTGTTTTTCAGTGATGGCAAACTACAAATATTGCACTAAAATCAAAATCAAGTGAAAAATTTACCATAGATCTAAAAAAGATTGAAAACAAAAAGAAAATTGAAGCGCAATGACCTCTAACTCAAGTGGTTAAAGGTATGACGTTTTAGACAAAGGTTCTAGATGTCATAGGTTCGTCTCTTTGAGACGTCATAATGAGTACTCAATTTGAATAAAGTATCACTCTTATCATTAAAAAAATTGAAGCTAAGTTTTAAGTATTTAAATTGTTGGATAAAATCAAATATAATTGAAAGTAATAAATAAGAACAATAAACAAAAATGGAAAGGGTGTAAATTTTGTTTAGACAAGGACATTATTGGGAAATCCTACAATAAGCGATAAGCATTTCTAAAAAGCAAAAAATTATGGCTAAATCATTTTGGTTAACAAAAGTGATTAATCAAAATCACTTTTTCAAAACAGACAATTCACAAGCTGCTAATCACTTATTCTAGTCAGCATTCAATCCTTTTTTCACCTAAACAAACAAACCCTCCAAAAAGTGAAACTTCAAAATTGTTAACAAATTAAATCTTATTTCACAAACACTTGAAATCTATCTAAATGTATAAAAACATTCTATAATATAGCAAAACAATCAAAAACACTTAAGAGGATAGCAAAGAATCCCATACCTATTAATACAAATGAAAAATAAAAAAAGAATCCGAGTACATAAAAAATTATAAATTAAAAAATGAAAACCAAACTTAGCTCGAAAACCATAACTAAATGTGTATTTTCTAACAAGCAACTCGGGTAAGCAAGGAAGTTTCAACCATAATACGCCTTTCGCTTTTCAACTTCAGTTGCAACGCAAGACTGCACCATAGGGTTTTAAATGAAAAATATATCTTTCTAAAAAAAATCCTATTTCATATATATTGTTTTCAAAAGATCACAAAAATATCCATATATTAAAAAAAATCTTTGAAATTCATGTTTTCAAGGACGGTCAAAATTTAAAAAGAATCGTAGTTTTTCCCAAAAAAAAGTTATATTTCAAATTCATCAATTAATTTAAATAATAAAAATAGTAATCTGAATTCCTAAGAAAAAATAGCTCGAACGAATTCAATTATCGTATTTTAAAAGTAAAAAAAAATGAACACAAAAGTTGCATTACAAAAATATTCCAAAGTATTAAAAAGTATGAATGCAATTAGTCAATGGGTATGGCTCGGTTGGTTGGTAGTTCAGACTACGAGATTAAAGATCACGGGTTCGATCCTTGAAATCGACACTTGTTGGAATTAACAAACCAACTTCAAAAAAAAAATCAAAACAGTTAAAAGACACTGGAGATGACAAAATAGAGTTCAAAAAAAATATCAACATATGCTCAACTGATTTACTTAGTTTTAAAATAATTACACAATTTGAAAAAATAAATAATTAATTCAGTTTTGATATACATAACCACATACTTATGACCAAGTGAACGAATGATGCATTTAATAATCAAATGCGTAACTAACATATTTAATGATTAATGCATAACTGACATATTTAATGCATGAATGAATTTACAGTATAGCTACTATGTTAATGTGTCGCTATTAATAATTTTTTAATGGTCTATTATGATGCATTATGAGGGCTGAAATTCTAATCATGCCGGATAATCAATACGTATATAAATTGAATGATAAGCTTTCCAATTCTCTGTCTTGCTCGCCTCCTTAATTAAATTTGTATCTAATTTGATTCCCAATTGTGAAACATTTCTTTCGAAGATGTGTGTGCCAATTTCCAATTCTCTTTCTTGCTCGCTTCCCTAATTAAATTTATGTCTAATCTAATTCCCAATTGTGGAACATTTGCTTCGAAGATGTGTGTGCCTACGACCTTTGTAAATATGCCTCACATTGATTCTTCATAAATGATCGAATATTTGGTTACTGAAATCATAAAGTAGTTTCACATTTAGATTTTTAACCCCATTCATGTTGCTCGAGATCTCCTTTAAGATTTCATTTTCACAATTTAACTAGACGAAACTTCAATGTATTTTTAAATCATATTTGACATTATCATCGGGGATATTAGGATCTCAACCTAAGATATGCATTGAAATGTCAATCCAAAATATCATCTAAAATCTGAAACCTTGATCACAATAAATAGTAGTGTGCACTTTTCAATACAATTGAGACTTCCATACTTCCACTTACTCGAAGTGATTAACATCCTGCAAAAGACGCAACAACATATTGCACTTTTGCCATAGTGTAAAAATTGCATGCTCGTGTTAACTCCATGAAATAGCATTTGTTCTTTCCTAGAGCTTACGTTTTCGATCATCTGATAAATTTTGCTCCCTTTGTCGTGTACGTGTTTGGTTAGAAATATGACTACCACGAATAAGTTGATCTTATTGTCGTATGAGGAGATATTTAATGAAAATTAATGGATGTTTAATTCATATTATTTATTCAGACCTTTTACATATTATTTGCACATATTATTTGCCCAACACCATCTTCATCCTCAACTTCAATCTCTTCAATTTCATTGTCCATGTCCTTTGGCTCAAAATCACTTGCATGCATCTAGTTTATCTTCTACTTGATTAACTGGTCCAAATAAGTACTTGGTCCTCATATCCTTTTGATCATATTCAACTAGATCGCTATCGTCAAAATTCTCATCTCGTCGTCATGGTCAGCTTCTTCATTATCAAACTTGTGCACCATTCGATGGTTGACCTTCTTCACGTCGTTGCTATCATCAGCTTTGGTCGACCCATCTATGTTGTCTTTGTTTGTAACGGATCTCCAAATTGTGTGAAATTCATCAACGTTTACTTTCACCGTTTCATTTCTCTTTTTCATTTTTACTTCTTAAATGCCATCCTTTTCACTTTGGTTCTTGCAAACTCTTCAATATTTACTTAAACTTTTTCTCCTGTTATCACTTCCCACTTTTTGTTGCTCTTCTACAGCTTTCTCCTTTCTTCTCGTCAATTTAATTATCCTCTCTATTTTATTTTTTTGAACTGGTACTTTATATACAACAAATCATTGGGACAACACATCACATGTCAAATAAACGTTCGAAAGCAAGTTTCGAACTTGTAACATCCTGCACCAAACCCGAATCAATTAACCACTTGGACAAAGGTCGTTATTTTCATATACTTCCTCCAATGGATTTTATAAATCATCTGTGGATCTTTCTCCAAGAATATAATATAATTCACTTCAATAGATTCTATATACTAATTAGATTTTTAATAATGGTATGAATCTAATATAACGTCCAATTATATAATAAAAATAAGCATATATATCAATGACCACTATTCCAGACGGTAAAACATCTATTTTGAGTTGTTATAGATCTTAAATTTGAAACCCTAGGCATACACGATAACCATATAAAAAATATGCATGATATGACAAATTAGTTAAAATAATGAAGCATCACTAACTAATAAAATAACACTTAACAGCTAATTTGTTTGTTTCTATACAAATAGTGCCTACGTATGTCTGTTTGTGAAAATTTACAAAGAATAATAATCAACATTCAATTCACCACAATCTAATGATATTCGGAATTAGATCAAACCAAAATTAAAAGTTGAGCGAACCAGATTCGGATCAAAAATTCTAGATCCAATTAAAATTGGATAGGATTGATTTTAGTAAAAATTCATTGGATTAGTAGCAAAGAAGACGGTTGAACATTTCCCACCATATAGAGGTAGCGTTTGAAGTATCACACTAAGACCAAAATAAAAATGCGTAAATTTTTACAAGATTCGCACTAAATAATAATGCATGATCGTAAAGTTTGGTTGAGCATTATTATAGTTGATGAGGTTACCAAGGGAGAAGGCGTAGATTGTTGGTTTATTATGATATAATTTCACATAAAAAGTGTAACGGTCAAATTCTACATGGTTTTAGAATACTCAAATGAATAAAATGGACTGCAAACTGAAGGAATGATATAATTTCACAGTTTTACACGGTTTTAGAATACTCAAATGGATGAAATGGACTGCAAATTGATGAAGGAATGAGTCAAGTAACTTGGGAGATGTCAAGATTGAAGAAATCAAAATTTTGACCATGTTTGTCAAAAATCCTACGATTTAAATCCCGATTCGGATCGGATCTTTCTCTCAACGATTCGATTTATATCTCGATCCAAACTTAGTCAAAACCATAAATAAAAAAACATTCTATTTATGTACTAACATACTTAATATGTTTATTTGGATTCAAAATTCAAAATACATTATTTTCAAAATAAAATAAAAATATAATAAGAGAGGAAATTAAGTTTTATGTTTAATTGTAAAAGTTCAAACATCAAAATCAATTTCAAATTGCGTGCAAACCTTCAAATACGAACCTTCTGAATCTATGATTTACGATTTGAATCTCGTTTCGATTTAAAGTTTGAACTTCACGATTTACGGTTTAAATCCCGTTTTGAAAACATTGAGTTTCATAAATGCAAATCATGTAGGTACCGACATGATTCACGCCGACATGATTAGAATTATCTAGAATAATGATATGAAGAAACTTAAGAAGTTTGACGAACTTTCGAAGAACAAAATCATATTGATAGTGACATGATTTGGTTGGTACCGGCATGAATTCAAGATTTGGAGTGATAAGAGATGAATGAAAGGAGCTTATAAATATGAAGAAAATTTTGGCTTTGCATGCATAAATTCATGTCAGTGCCGGTCTAAAATTCTTTCTGATATTCGTGCGGCGTGACCTATTCTACCTGCTGGATATTCTGATCTTGAGTTATGACGCTTTCAAACCTGGATGGCGAGCTCTATACCGAATTTTGGCCTATAAACATATAGCTATTTGCAACTAAAAAAGGGATGCGCATTTTAGATCTACAGAGGAATAATCTTCTTCTTTAACTCTAAAAACATCTACCAATCCCGAGATCTATTAGATTGTGGTCGGGTTTGAGTTGTAATCTTTGCATTCCGAAGAGAATCAAAAGGATGATGATAATAACAAAATGGACATAAGCCTCAGATTTACCGAACCACCACAAAAATTTCCAGTATTTCTTGCTTTATTTTGTTAGGCCTCTGTTTAATTTCGTTTTGGAACGTTATGTCATTTTTCAACATAACATTTTTAGTGCTTTCACTGAGAAAGAGCTAATTTTGAAGCTTGGATCTGAAGTTTGAAAGAGATGAAGAGGCCCCTTCCACCAGAGCAATCACGGGATCAAGTAAACCAATGCAGAAGGCAGTCATGAGGTGTCTTCAAATTCAAATCTATCCGTCTACGTAACCAGAGAGGAGATGAAAAGAATAATGAAAGAGTTGCAAGATAGAATGATGGCCTGACAACAGGAAATGCTAGATGGATTTCAGACTGATCAACAAAGAACAGCCAAAGAATTCAGAGCGAAAGACCAAAAACCAATGCATGAGCATCTGGAGCGGAGCAAACTGAAACAGTGCCCCCCCCCCATGAAATCAAATCGATACTGACATGAATTTACAAGGGAGCACTGTCAATTTGGATTTGATACGAGCTAGGATGCTGAAAGCGGACGACGGTGGAGCCAGAGATGTGAGTCAATACGCAATCGTGCAATCATGGAAGTATGTGCCAGAATTTCCTCGTGGGAACGGAGTGCAGAATGTAGCTATGGATCAAAGACCTCCTTTAGATGACAACGACCGAATAGTTGAGATGATTAGAAAAATAGTGAGAGATGACCCTCCAGACCAGAGATTGGAGAACGAGAACATGAATTCATTCTCTAACATTCGATACGCAAGAAAGCCACCTGATTTCAAGCTGCCGATGCTGAAGCTGTACAGTGAGAGGACAGATCCAGTCGTTCATCTGATGAGATACATCTAACATATGGAGGTGTTAAGTGCTTCTGATGAAGTAATGGGACGTTGTTTCCCATAGTACTTGTCGAAGTTGGCTGCTATGTGATTCAGGCAGTTAGAGACTTGATCCATAAGCATGTGGGCCGGATTGGTTAACATGTTTTTGAGATGGTTTAGAGTTCATATTTCTCAATCAAAGAATGTTATAATGCTTTCGAGCATGAAACAAAAGACCGAAGAGACCCTAAGGAGTTACTTGACCAGATTTAACACGGCAGTCGCCACGATTCATAAGCCGGATCCATTAATTGTTCTGATGGTTGCAGCGTTTGAAGTTGCAAATAAGATTGACTTAGAAATTGATTTGAAAAGGGATCTCCGATGGATCTCACGAAGTTTTATCACGAGACTGACTGAAAGACACTTACGCCAGAAGGACGCTAAAGCTAAGAACACTAAAGTTAATGTTGTGGATGACGGAAGACCGTCCGGAGAAGAATACAATAAAGACAAAGAAAAGCAGATATCTGAAGATAACTTTGGAGGACCGAAACAGCGAATGAGAAAACTAAAATTCTCTTCTTACACTGACCTAACTGAAACCCGGAGAGGATTTACTTAAGTACTAAAGGACAGATGCCTACCGAAAATCAGCTAAGAGAGAGCCCACGGATCGGGATAAAAGATCCGAAAGATTTTGCATTTTCCATGAGATGGACAGACATGAAACGAACGAGTGCAGATACTTTTGTGATTTAACATATAAGCAAGTTCGGAACAACCGGCTACAGCAGTACATGAGAAACCAAATTGCAGTGGTGCAGCAAAAGCAACCGCCATCTACAAAGAACGCATCTGGATCCGACCACGGAGCTGGATCGAGAATGATAATCCCTTGATTGTGATGGATGTGAGTCAGATTTGATTCCTTAGTATTGCTTTTTGTTTCGAATAAATAAGACAATAATAACATCTGATCGCTTACACGTGTATGAGATCTCGATTGGTCTTTAGCACGCTCTGAGTTAGATGTACGAGACCTCAACAATCCCTTGATTGTGCCTCGACTAGTCGACTACGGTCGACATTCAATTTTAGGTTTTTTCAAAGTACACACACACAAAAAATGTTGCCATCCATCGTGGATGTCACCGTCGTCGTCACTACTACCTCCATTGTCGACAATCTACCGCCGCCTAGCCACTATCGTCGCTATTCCTTCCTTTCGTCAAACCTGTTTTGGCAGCCTGACGATATTGTTTTTTTTACTTAATTAATAGTTAATTAGTTATGTTGGTTTAAATTTTAAAGTTAATTTCAATTAGTTTAAACTTAAAAGGTTAATTTAAATTAGTTTAAACTTTAAAATTGTTATGTTAGATAAATTATAAATATGGTTTCAAAATTAAATTTTAGTTGATTAAACAATTGAAATTTGAATTTTAGAATTTTTAGTTGATGAATTGGTTAAATTTAAAATTTACTAAATAAAGCAGTTAAATAAAATATTTAAATAGTTAAATAAATTACGATATATGATCCAAAAATTAATTATTAATTAATAAAATATTTAAGTAGTTGAATGAATTATAAATAGTTAAAATTAGAATTTTAGGTAATAAAATATTTAAACATTTATAAAACATGAATGAATTATAATGTTAGTTAATAAAATATTTAAATGGTTGGATGAATTAAAAAAGGTTAAAATTAAAATATAGTTAACGAAATATTTATCAATAGTTGAATAAATTATAATTTAATTAATAAAATAGTTAATAAAATGGTTATCAACACTAAATTTATCATTTTTCCACCAAAAAAGCTCAAACTTGTATAAAAAGCGTACAAAAAGCCCAAGGCGCAAGTCTTATGCCTTTTTACGTCTTAGCGCGTTAACTGCTTTGGCATGGATGTTAGACCCACTTGCCAGAGAGCGAGTGGATTGGACTTAGCATGGATTCGAAGAGATTAAATCCTAAATTGGATGTTGGACGATCGGGAGAGATTGAACCCTAAATTGGACATTGGACGATCCGAACAGATCGAACCCATGATTGAACGTTGAACGATCCGACGAGATCAAACCCCAGGTTGGATGTTGATTGTGCAATCCAAAGAGATCTAGACTTGGCCTTAAGATTTGAACGCCTTATGATATAGATATTGATTTATGTAACTTAAACAAGAGCAAACATGGGATGACCATGACAGTGATATATGATATGATAACTCCGGATGGACACGGATTGATTATGATTTATGACTAACACTTAAGCAATGACTGGAATCCTTAGCTATGAAGGTCCAGAATGATCTTTGATTTGTACGTGAATTCGAAGGAACCAGATGATTCACCACCATTGGAATCGATAGATAGTTGAAGAGCTTGACTGTTAAAGGTCAACTATTGCTAAAATTTGTTCTTGAGCAAAGCACACATTACATTCATGAGACGTACTTTGAAAGGCAAGCTTTACGGCTAAATTTTTCAATCTTAAGATAGACTCAAACAGATGAAATGGACTGTAAACTGATGAAGAAATGTGTCAAGGAGCTTAAGAAATGTCTAGATTGAAGAAATCAAATATTTGACCAAGTTTTAGAAACGCAAATCAAGTTAGTACTGACATAATTTTCACTGACACAATTCACGCCAACATAATTATAACTATCTAAAATAATGATATGAAAAAACTAAAGAAGTTTGATGAACTTTCGAACAACAAAATAATGTCGATGCCGACATGATCTTGTTGATAGCGACATGAATTCAAGACTTGAAATGGCAAGAGATGAATGAAAGAATCTTAAATGTGAAGAGAAAATTGGCTTTACATGCATAAATTCATGTTGGTACCGACTTGGTTCAGGTCGACATCGATCTGTTTCTTCCTGATATTCGTGTGGTGTAACTTAGTCTACCTACTGGGTATTTGGATCTTGGAGTTGTGATGTTTTCAAACCTGGATGACGAGATCTATGCTGGATTTTGACCTATAAATATGAAGCTACTTGCAACTAAAAAAGGGATGTGCACTTTAGATCTAAAGAGAAATCTTCTTCTTCCTTAACTTTAAAAACCTCTACCAATTCTAAGATCTATAAGATTGTAGTTGGATTTGAGTTGTAACCTTGTATTCCGAAGAGAATCAAAAAGATAATAAGATTAAAGTGGACGTAGGCATCAGATTTGTCGAACCACAATAAAAATTTCTCGTGCTTTTTTACTTTATTTCGTTAGATCTCTCTGTTTAATTTTGTTTTGCAGTGTTGTTATTTTCCGACGCAACAAAAGGATTGGTTAGATGATAGGAGTATAATTAGTCGTAGTTTAAAGTTAATGCTTAAAGCATTTTAGTTTTTACCCCTCCTTTAATAATCAAATATTAAGACTAATAAACAAAGGTGGTTTCCTTAACATGTTCTCTTAGTGCACATCTTAATAGTTTTAATACTATTAAGGAGGGAAAAAACTGAAAGCACTTTAACTGTTAATAGTACATCTAAGACTAATTAATTAACCAATCGGTAAGGATTATTTGTTGCACTCTAAACCATAATAAATGTTTTACTTCATTTTCAAAATTGTCCTTCTATAACTCAATGCAAAGGAAGTTATAAATGCATGTTGGACAACCGATGGATATAATAAATACCAAGGATACTAAACAGATAAATAAAGATACATAAAAGTGTAATTTTCATTCAGTGCAAAAGAGAGTTAAAATAAGAATAGAACAGAAATAAAACCTGAATAGATTCGTTGCTTGCTGACTTAGTCCACAATGAAACTTTGTCCCCTCTTTGGCGAACACTTGCAACAACACCGCATATCTCATCAATTTCATCAAATTGCTCGCCAATTAGAGCAAGCAGCTGCAGAATCAAATAAAATTTCTAATAAGCCAAAATCCCAGGAAAGAAAATCGTTCTAGATAAGTTCAGTATCTTCAGCCCAGCATACTGTTTAATACAACTACACCCTAAATGTTAAAAATATAGCAGGAAGTAACCAACCGTTTCAAGCCACATGGTGTCAAGGGTAGTCTTTCTGCCAGTTGCAACAGTCCACTTTCCACCATTAGCACATTCTGGATCTTCCCACTTGGGAGCTATCCCAGTTCTGAAGCAGTGGAAATCAGCATTTCCAGGAAGCTTGCTTGGGCGGAATATTTGATCATGCAAGCTACAATGTTTTTTTTTCAAAAATAGAACAAGAAGGAATTGTAGTACTGTACAAACTATAAGGAATTGGCAAATTAAACAAAAATGACGTGATTTCACACATAACTAAAGGAGATTTGAGTATTATACTACCATTTGCTTATAGACATGCCCCGAATAATTAAGCTTAGAGAAATGAGTGAGCAGAATCGTATGGTTGATAGTTCGACGTGCTGGAGAATAAAATCACCCAATGAATATGGAAGCACTACCAATAGTCTAAAATAGACCCACTCATCCTTTTATCTACAGGTAAGCAAGCCCTACTAAATCCTCATCATGATCAAGTACTTCTAAAAGACAGTATGATAGCAAAGTGTGTAGACAAGTGATCACAGAATATATAAGAGCGAAATTTAGTTTATGGCATGTGGCATTTTTTTATAACCACAATGCCCAAGTTTTTAACTATTATACACACCTAATTTCATATGATTCAACCCTAATTTTGTTCATTTAGCATGCAATATTTATTTATTTTTGCCATTGTTTTTTAACCATCCAACAAGAGGGACGCTATTATCAAAAACGCATGAAAACTCCAGTATCTGTATAAAATCTATGAATAAATATGAATAGTTGAGCACCCGCATATGATGATGTAATGTAATAACATGGCTCATAACACTGATCATTTCTCGGTGTTATAGCATCAAATGAATTCATGTGTAATAAGAGTTATCTACTGCATATCTATTTACATGATTGACAAAGTTCAATTCTCATAGCTTATAATATGGTTTATCATTAAACCTATATAACGAGTGTTCACGGTTTAACTTGGTCACATTACATACTCTACGTATGATCTAGTTTATTTTAGTGCTTCTAGTGGAAGAAAGATGGGAAATTTATCCTTTTACAGAAGTTTAATGGGCTCATAGGCAGTGAAAAAATAAATTCTCTTAAAAGCGAAAAGGGCTTGCAAAAAAAGACAGGAATTCAGAGTCAGACCTAACACTAAGAAGAGATTTAACGACTGACATATGAAGTGAATTCATCCTTAAATCCGTTATAACTCATTTTTGGGTGGAATTTTCTGAATCTTCAACTGGTATTCAACTAAAACTACAAACCCACTTATTCTAAATCTCCATTCTAGTAGTTTCTTTCGAATCGCAAATTCACGTCTACTTCATAAAAAGAAAGGAAAAAAAACAGATCTAGAATAACCGAAAATAAAACGACAAGATAAAGCAATAGAGATTTCCATGATTATTACCACCAAAACTCTTCAACAGTATCAAAAGTATAGATCTCTCTAAGAGTTGTGCCCCATGCCGCACCTTGTTTGGGTTTTAATTGGTTATCCAGCCAGAAAGTCCATTTCCTCTCCAGCTTGTGTGATGTTTGGTTCGTTTCGGTGGAATTAGGTTCTGGAACAGCTGCAGTAGCGGCTGTTTCTGCTATTTCCGCCATTGATCTATTTCAAATGTTTTTATGGGGTTTTGTTTTGGAGACACAAGGAAAGAGGAGCGAGTAAAGACTGCTTGCTGCCAGATTATATTTTACCCGAGTACTTATCTATTGGGCCCCAACAAGTCTTTTAAATCCAAAAAATAACTTAGTAGTCCCTTGTCATTTTCAGAACTATCATTTCCATCACACAAAAAGTTTTCTATTGTCATGCAAAAAGTTAAACTTTCTTGGATTCGTCTACCCAAAAAATTAAATGTTCTCAAATCAAAAAAATTAAAAACTTTTCAAATCCATTGCGTGAATTATCACTAATCCCCGTAATTGACAGCCTACGATTGTATTTGCAAAAAATTAAAAACTTTTCAATTTTTTTTGAATTGCCTGCTGTGATTGCGTTAACAATTCATTCTCCTCTTCAAAATCCATCAGCCAGAGGTGAAAAACTGAATTTTTTTTCTCGCTGATTTTGAAACTAGGGTTTAGAAGAAGCGATGGTTTAGACGGTAAGAAACTGACGTAAGAAGATAATAAAATTGAGAAGAAAGAAAGTGCGCCGCTTTCTAGGGGCATTTCGGTCTTTAAAATTTTATTTATTTTAGGGGGAGGCTACTAAGTAATTATCTGTGTTGATAAAATTTGCGCTGCTTGGTATAGGCAAATTCTTGAACGGCTCTCGAATTCGGCAGTACATACCTCAACAATTGTCTTTATAATCCGTTGATCAAAACTCGAGCTCTCTTGCTAAGAAAACCTAACCTTGGCCATCATTTCCTTTTTGAAACTAAAGCCCTAGACGTGCTGACTCGCACGACGCCGTAGGTATATTTCACTAATCACTCTAGCACGTTGGATGTAGAAAGACAAAAGGTGACATAGAAAAAACAGAAGGGTCGTAATTATACATTAGTTGGCAATCCATTTACAAGACAATGAAATAAGAAGGTCGAATGATGGTTGGAAATAAATTAGAGAAAAAAAATAAAGAGCGGTGCTAAATGCACCAAGCCTGAAACTTCGTTTTACCAAGAATTTTTCAATCAACAGTATACTGTCGATTGACTATGAAGCGATACCGATCTCATACTGCCGAATGACTGTGAAGCCGCTCCTAACGCATACTGCCGAACGAACTGAATGGGTAAAATGAAGTTCACAGCGTGGTGCATTTAGCATTGCTCAAAATAAAAAGAGGATTTGCTAAGTATCAAATTCCATCTGATACCACTCGGGATTCATTGTTCAGTGCCGAAATGAATACTATTGAAACATGAAAATGGTTCGGTAGTTAAAGCCGTTACAAAACACTTGTTATTTTCCATTGATGTACAAGATAAAATATAACACTTCAAACAAGTACAACCAAGAGCCAACTACTGAACTATTTTCATGATTTGGTACCGGACAAAATACTATCAAATTGTGAAAAGGTTTCGGTATTATGTGCTTGTTAGATTACTGTCAAGTCAAATTGTTTCGATCTGCACTAACCATATATGGAAAGAAAAAGAACTCATCATTACATTATACCTATAAAAGCCCTAAGCATGAACATTAATGGCGACTTATTTGCTACTTCAAGGAACAGTTGAACAAAATTCTATAGAGCATTTTTTATTTTATTTTTTTATGAACAGATCATTGTATTTTGTGTTTTCACATTCTATTTGAAATATACGAGGAAACAAATGGTAAATCACAATAGATGTGGGCATAGTTGAACACTATAGAACTTCATATATTGCTATTTTTCACATTTTTATTAATATTATTTGTCTAAGATCCATTCATTCGTACAAATTCACAACTAATATACGACTACATAATACGTCTTATATTTGTAGTCCTATAAATTTCCATGGGGTGTTTGATCATTTTTGTGCAAATATTTTTAGTATTTTCATTGAGAGTTGAACTCGGGAAACCTTATAACGTGTCTATTAAATATAAGATCAGAGCTAGAGCTATCAGCAAGGATGCATGAAATACACGTACCGGTAACTAGGAGCGGCGAGAAGGAACTTCCCGCTGTATGGTCACAATATGAGACTTGCATGGATTCATGGTAGAATTAAATGATCGTTTTGCAGCTTGACAACATGCCATAGCGGACCGACTCATGACAGTCCTCGAACAGCTAAAAAATGCTAGTCACAACATTGAAGAGCGAGAAAGATCCTGATTTAAGTGAAGGCGAAGAACCCATCGGGAGGAGCGTTGATTCGAGCATTTGGACCTAGTGTAACAGCCCTGCATTTTAAGATGATTAATAAAAGTAAATAATAATTATTTAGTTGGTTAAAATGGTTTTTTAAATATTAAATAAAAATATTTTTTGGGTTTTATTTGCAAATATCATAATTTGAAGATAAAATGATTAGAGATGAAATTAAATTGTTTTGGAAATAATTATTTATTTGAAAGATTGGGAAATTAATTAATTCGAAAATTAATTTATGAATGGATTTAAAGTATGATTTTTTGCTAATTTAAATTTAAGTGAATTAAATATATAAATAAATTTGAGAAAATTTTGATATTGTTAGGAAATAATTTAGTACTGTAAACATAAATTTTATTTTGAATTTTATTGTAATTTGAATTAAAATTGAAATTGGTATTATATGTAAAGGAAATGGAAAAGAAATAAAATATATGTTTTTACTTATTTTGCCAAAGCCCAAGCCCAATCCCAATCCCATTTTCCAAACTTTTTTAATTCAAGATTTTTCTCACATTGGTATACTTTCACAAAAACTTCCTCATGTCTCTTCCTTATCGTTTACTTCCACCTGAAACCAAAAAAATCCACATCTTCTAAATTATAAAATAAATTATATAAATTATTATAAATAACCAAATCTTAGTATATGCATTTTGATACTCTTTTGCACCTTTGGCAACAAGGAAATCAAGTTGTGCTACTACGGAGTTGTGTTGGAATAGGACGACCAAAGGCGTAGAGAGGAGACCATCAAGTGAGATGCACTCACAAAAATTTATGTCTAATTCTTCTATTTCTTGTATAATATTAGGTTTGGATTGTTGTTTGATCAAGTATATTTTTTGTGCATCGATTTGGATGCGGATCGGTAGAGGATCGAGGAGGAGATGACTAGAATCAATCAAAGGGATCGATTCTGGCACCAGAAGGAACAACTAGTAGGTTCACCGGTCGATCGTTGGGTGGGTCGACTGATCACCTATCCCCTTTTAGAATATATATGTATGTGTGTATGATAAAAATAAAATAGATAAATAAAATAAAAATAAATACATATATCATCATGTGCATCTATTTGGAGGAGATAATGGCAAAAAGAAAAAGGAATGAGGCCATAGTCGATCAGAAAGATCGACTGGAAGTGTGATTGGGGTGGGTTAAGTGGTCAACCTCTAAAGCTCCAACTGGTATTCAATATAGTAGCTTACCATCTTGTATTATATAGTCTCTTGTATGTATATTCGTGTAATGTATATTGGACATACCTTGTATATTTAATATTATATATTATCACTGCGATTCTAACTCTATGTTCTTTGTTCTATCATGAAGACACACGTGTTTATTGATTTGTATTGATAATGAGTACGTATAGGTGTGTTATTTATTTGGTGTTTAAATACATACCACCATTATCCTAGGGGGATATTCATTTATGTACCTCATATCGCATCATTCTCCATATTATCTGACATTGTTACTTAGTAATACTTTGGATGGTATGGATATAGAGGAGGTGGTGCTTCCATTTGGTACCAGAGTTATGTTCACAACAATACATTTTATATAAGAGACATGGGTCAAGGCCTTAAATGAGAATTAGAGTCTTCGTCCCCTTCAGTGAGTTGAGATAGTTAGTCTACAGCAAGAGATTATAGGAGTTTGTATATATTACTCAGTATAGGATGACTACTGGGGTTATCATCCAAGGACGTATTTATATTTTGTAAATGTTATATTTTATTACCATATATTAAGTATGTATAAAATGACTGACCTTGATGACTTGATATAAATATTTGAATTTTGATATGGTTTTAATCAGAATGAGCAGTGGAAGTTAATGAATTTTTTTCCGCTGAGTGCATTGGTTGTGGTTTCTTGTATTTGTTTAGTTAATGATAATTGTTTGTATTGAATTTAATTTTCATTATTGATAGTTGAATATTCATATGCCTTTAACAATGTTGTGAAATGGATTCTTTTTTTAATCTTTGCTTGCTATTGATAAATTTGTATGGAATTTGATTAAGCTTGATATATAAACTAATAATTGTTTTTATAAAAGCAAGTACGTTAAAGGATTTATATAAATAATGTTACAGAAATTTTTAAAATAAAATCCTGTTAATCTGTTTGTTGAGTGCTTTAAGAATTCTAGTTGATGCGAGTGCATACGTATTCGATATGGATTCCAAAACACTAAAGCGAGATATTAAACACAGAACTTTGAAAAGCTATAAATATTTTGAGAAAAATTAAAGTATTTTGAAAAGATTAAATTTTAAATAATTTTTCAATGAAAGTTAGTTATATTGAAAAAAGTGATGTTTAAAATCAATATTTGTAATGGTCTTAGAAGTAAAAGTCTATTTTTTTGTGAAATGTGTTGTAAAAGATCCTTTTAAGTTTGGATATATTTTAAACGATGTATGCAACCATTAGATACCAGTGAATAACTAAGGTCAACAACGAGGCGGTATTGATTATGCGATCAATATTGCTGCTAATTGATGTTAGTAAATCATCAAAATAAAGGGCGAGACTACATTATTATATTTTACAGTGTTTGTGATTTTGATATACGATTGGTGTTGGACTAAATTGTGTGAATTTTTTGAGAAGGTATGTGTGTGTGTTGGCTTTGGTATTTATGGATATAATTTATGTGAGTATGAATATTATCAACTACTAGAAAATGGAGTTTTTGAAATTCTGATGAAATTTTAGTTTGGAAAGATATTTGTTATATAAAAATATTAAAAGTATTATGTTTAAGATAAAGTGTTTTTGAACTAATATAATATTTTGGAATTTTGTCTGAAGTGAAATTAGTTTGATGGAAAAAAAATTATGTGATTGAAGTATGAGTAAAGATATTCGTATGATTTTATAACGAATTTTTTTAAAAGGTAAAAAAATATTAACAAGGAAATAGATTTAATACTCGATGGTTTTGAATTAAAAGTAAGTTTTTTAGGGTATGACATTGATTTAACGAATAAAATTTATAAGTTGGCATTTTGATATTTTGTAAATAATCGAGAAGTTTTAGTTTTGTAATAAGCCACCGATGAAAGGTATAATCACCAATTTTGTGCTCCCTTATTTGATGTCTGACTAGTCGACGTAGATCACTATATATGCAAGCATAGGATAATAAAGACAGAATATTATGAATTTAAACTGATAATGGAATTATTAGCTTTGTTATAGATTCTTTCTAAGGAATTGCGAGGATACAACTTTGTTAAAGGGGAAGTCTGTAACAATCTTGTATTTAGGGATAATTAATAAAATTAAATATTAAATATTTAGTTGGTTAAAATGGGTTTTTAAATACTAAATAAAACCATTTTTGAATTTTATTTGGAAATATTGTAATTTAAAGATAAATAATTAGTTATGATATTAAATTATTTTGTAAATAATTATTTGTTTAGAAGGTTGAGAAATAAATTAGTTAGAAAATTAATTGATGAATGAATTCAAAATATGAATTTTTGGTAATTTAAACTTACGTATAGAAATAAATTCAAGAAATTTTTTATAATGTTGGAAAATAATTTAGAATTGTAAATATGAATTTTAGATTGAATTTATATTTTTAATTAAAATTAAATTAGTATTATACATAAAAGAAATGGATAAGAAATGAAATATATATGTTTAACTATTTTACCAAAGCCAAAGCCCAATTATACCAAGCCTAAACCTATTTTCCAGACTTTTCTAATTCGAGATTTTTCTTCATTTCAGTATACTTTCACAAAAACTTACCCATATCTCTTCCTTATTGTTTACTTCCACCTAAAAAAATCCTCGTCTGCTAAATTATAAAAAAAATCATATAAATTATTATAGATCACCAAATCTTAGTATATGCAATTCGATACTCTTTTACACCTTTAGCGAGAAGGAAATCAGGTTGTGTTACTATGGTATTGTGCTGGAATGCGACGACTAGAGGCGTAGAGGGAAGAGCATCAGATGAGTGAACGAACTCACAAATTTAGGTCCGATTCTTCTATTTTGTGTATATATATTGGGTTTGGATTGTTGTTTGAACAAATATGCTTGTTGTGCATTGATTTGGAGGCGAATCAGTAGAGGATGGAGGAGGAGATGCCCAAAATCGATCAAAGCGATTGATTCTAGCACAAAAAGGCACAACCGATTGGTTTGCCGGTTGATCGGTGGGTCAATTGGTAGCCTAATCCCTTTTAAAAAAACTACATATATATATATATATAATAAAAATAAATACATACATGATAATGTGCATCTATTTAGAGAAGATAATGGCATGAAGGAGGAAGGAGGCCGTAGTCGATCACAAAGATCGATTGGAAGTGTGATAGGGATGGGTTAAGTAGTCAACCTCTAAAGCTCCAACTGGTTGACCACTACATGTCAACCGATGGCCCCGATACTTTTACTAAAAATAAGTGTAACTTGGTGGTAAGGCTTGTGCATTTCATCCAATCCACTCGATTTCGAGTGACGCATTATGTTATTTTTGTAAGTGTATATTTTAATAGTAAATAAATTACATTTGCATTGAAAATAAATGTGAGAAATTAAATAAAGTAAATGTACACTTTATGAAGAAATTTTTTATTTAAAATTCATGTATTTAAAGTTATTGACTGATTGAAAGGAAATCTAATTTTGGTTTAAAATAATTATTTAACTATTTGTATAAATTCCGAAAAATGAGAAATATTTACTAAATAATAATTTAAGTATTTTAAAGAGAATTTCATGATTAGTAAGTTTATTTAAAGCATGTTATGTTTATATTTACATTTAATTAAAGTAAATACATATTTGATAACTTAAAGTTTATTTACATATCCAATTTGATTCTAAAATGGTTATTATGTGTTTCTATTTTTCTTATCTTTATTATATTGATCACGGATATATTGAATGATTTATTGTCAAATATTAATTTAATTATTCTATGTATATATAATTAATCTATTTTAGTTTTCATTTTTAGTTTCTCCTTTCTTTTATATTTAACTGGATCATATAAATAATTCATCATTGATATTAAGTTTATTAGTATTTTGATATGATACAGTGATGACATCCAATAGCATGGATTTGTGATATTGTTGTTCTTGGAATACTTTTATTTGTGATAATTTTTATTCTACGTGACGAAGAATTTGAGTAAACGAAGTTATAATACCATATGGTATGGGACTTTCGGTAATATTTGTCCGATTATTCTTTGGACTCGTTATATAGAATATTGTGATGATTTAGTGAAGTTTATGAGCATTGAATAAACAGACTAGTATGATACGATGGTATGGGACGTCGATGTGATACTTACTCGGTTATCCCATGTAAGTAAGTGGATAACACTCATAAGACAAGAATATGGATAAGAGTTATAATTATGTGAGGTGATGCTTGAGGTAGATCAAACTCTTAGAGGTTGAGTTATAGGGGTATACCCATGTATATTCAGAGATATTGTCTACTTGTCAATCATGAAGTGATCCAAGATATAGTTAGGAGTTAGCGAGAACTAGATGGCCAGTGTCCACCCTAGCGGCCTGATCATAAGGTCGCACCCTAGATCTGTGACACCTTTATTATACTAGATGCGCATCACCAGATTTTAGTGAAGGACTATGTAGCCCTAGTCTCCTTTTGTCATCTGGGCCAATAGTCTGTTACCTTAAGGGTGTGATCCAGGATCATGACTATGAGTCCTCACGTTGATGATCACATTAGGTTGATATTGCCACAATTACCACAGAGGTAACTAAAGACTATAGGAGCAGATTCGGGCAGGTAGCCTTGGGCTCCTGGAGCAGGCGGGTAGCTACAAGTTTCCCTACTGGTTCTACATGGAGTGGTAGATAAGTACATACTATTTATACACATCACTTAAGTATTAGGAACAGATCCGGATGGATAACTCAGGTTCTCTTGGAGATAATGGATAGCCATATTGTGATATGGCTCTACCTGGGACCTTGTGTCTATCGTACAGTTTATTCTCGTCACTGCTTATATCTATACAAGGAGATAATATTATATCTATGATGTGATAGATGTCTATAGTATAGGTATATTATATATGATTTTCCTTATAGGCACCTCATATGTGCATTGATGCTGGTATTATAATATTGAGATTGAGAGCAATATTTGGATAATACTATATGCTAGCCTAAATATTCTTGGTGATACCTTATATATTAATGATATATGGTTTTGATGATGATTTATGGATATGGATGACTCACTTATTTGATATTGTTTCATGATTTATGATTTGATAAGATTCTATATGGGTGGTATCATCTTTATGCATGATTTAGTTGTGTTCTACGTTATATGACACTTTGAGGCTTATCTAACATATTATCATTATCTACCATGCGTACATTACTATATATATTAACGTTATGATTATTGTTTTGAAATATTCTAATGGTGTTATCATATTATTATTATATCCAGTATATACCGAGTTCCATATGTATATTGACCCTTGATTTAGACATAGTCCGACCCATGTGTTATTTATGTAATACTCGGGTCAGTGCAAGACTTTTCAGATATAAGGATAATATGACCGGCTGGGCATAAAGGAGGCTAGAATTCAGTATAGTAGTTTAGCATCTTGTATTGTATAATCTCTTGTATGTATATTTATGTGATGTATATTGGACATACCTTGTATATTTAGTATTATATTATCGCTGCAATTCTAACTCTATGTTCTTTGTTATTTATTGTATATTGCCTATTGTTCTATTCCAGAGGCACACATGTTTATGGCTTTATGTCGATAATGTGTATGTATATGTATGTTATTTATTCGATGATTAAATACACATCAGTGTTAGCCCAAGGGAATATTCACGTATGCACCCCATATTATCTCATTCTCTGTAGCATCTGATAATGTTACTCAGTAATACTCTTGGATATTGTGGATATAGAGGTGGGAGTACTTACACCTGTAATCCTCATTACAATCCCAAAAATACCAAAAAAGCACAAGATAGAGTCGATAACTTCTTGCTTCATGAAGTAGGATTGATGAGAAGTGTAAATCTTTTCCTCATAAAAAATCACAGGTTTGAGGGGCGTAGGAGATTTTAGTCCTCCTTTAGAAGTCAATTTCTTATCTCCAACCATAATGTCTACATAGAAAAGCTTCGATTATTAAAAGAAATTCAAATAGAAAAAGAAAAGACCTTCTTAAGTTGTAAAAGAAGAAAAAAACCACTTGATAAACAAGTTTACAATAGGCGCTTAAATATATAAAAACCTATGCATAAGCATATTAATAATTTCCTTGATTAGGTGTGTTGGTCCATAAACCACATGCATATGTTGATCTATATATATCGAAAATTGGCTAGATATGTAAACCCCCAGGAAAGATGTGATGAGTTGAGCTAATTATGAGGCCAACTCCTAAGGAAAGAAGTCATGTATGAAAAATGATAAACAAGTGTTAACTTCTAAATAGAAAAGTATATGTAATAAGTCACTTAAATTTCGAATAATATACCATCGCGAGTAAGGTCAATTGTCGAATGGCTCATTATCGTATGATGGAGTATCACGTGTTGGTAGTAACAAAGAAAATTAATTCTGAAGCATATAACCATCGTATGATCAATGACCATAAAACAATGTGAAAAAGCTTTCGATCCTTAACCTTTCAAAAGATTAATAATCGAGTGATTACAATATCACATAAGAATGTGACAACTAACGAAAGTCAATCATCATATGGCGACCTACTGTAAATTTTCAAGTCATCGTATGACAAAAAACGCTCAAAACATCTACTATTAAGTAGGCAGTTCTCATGAAACCTTAAGGCCCAAGGTCTAAGGACAACGAATTGTCATGAATTAATTATATTAACCTTTGAATTTTAACCCATCATAAGTTAAATCATCGTTTGATAATATTGTTATATATGAATGTGTAAAAATAGGAAAAAATCGAGCAGTGGCATGATAACCCAGGACACATATTAGCTATTAAGAAGCTAGTCATTGCATACAAAGCTTTCGTGAGTCAAGCGGAAATGAACTTTTCGCATATAAAATTTAAGGTAAAGCCTTCTCACATTGAGCCTAGGTGAGTAAAGTTGAGGACAAGGCTTTCGTGTAACAAACCATTGACACGATGTTCATGTTTAAAAAAAAAGGAGAATTCACGTGCTAAATTTGAATATATCCCTTGTGCATAAAAAGAGAGACTAAAGCTTTCACATGTCAGATCAAAACATAGTCTTCGGGTGTAGATCATGCTTTTGTGTTGGGTCCTCAAGTGCAGTCTATCATACAATGACATGTTAGATTTGTTAAAAACCGATAAATAAGCAATTAACTCTAAATCCCATAAACAAAAAATGAGGAATTAGGCGAACAAGTCTGCATCAAAACAATGATTATAGAAGAAAACATAAAGAAAATTATTAAGATCAAAATAGGTAATTCAGACCAATTGAATTTTTTCTATGATATTAAGACTAACCCAATCAAGCTAAAACCATAGTGACCAAATGACCAATAAACAAATTAATAAGAAAATCATTTAACCGATAGTAAGCTTGAAGAGGCAAAGATTTGATTTTGGGCAAATAATAAGAATAGGTCGATTTCAATAAAGCTAGTAAGAGAAGAAAAAAGAAAAAGAAAAAGGGTGTTATTTGTAGAAAGAAAGAAAAAGATAAATAATTGTTAGATTAAATGTAAAGAGACATAGATGGCTAAGATGAATGAGCGCAAGAATATAAAACGTTATTTATACTAAATTATGAAGCAACATTATAAAAAGGGGGAATGTTATACCCAAATATATCATCTGTCATACGACACTAAAAGAGGAACATTGCAAAAGAAAGAGCTATCGTGAAACGATTCAAAGAAGCCTTCGTTTTGTGAAAATTAGAGTCTTCATGATATAAAAATGGAAGCCTTTGTGAAGCCACTCACAAGAGCCTTCGTATGGTAACTTTGAGTACGAGAGACTAAAGCCATCGCAAAGTATTTTATAAAGCCATTATAAGTAAAAGCATTAGGGTCATCGTGGGATTTCCTACGTTGCCATCGTGTGTTATCATGAGAAGGAAAATCGAAGCCGTTATGAGGTATCTTATGAAGTCTTTATGAGGAATGTTGAAGCCATCATGGTGTAATTCTTGGGGATGTCATGAGATAAGTAACAAAGCCCTCGCAGGGAGTCCAACAGAACCATCATGCCCTACCTTCAAACAATAGATCAAAGCCATTGTGGAAAGTTCGATAGAGCCATCATGTGCTACCTTGAAGAGTTAAATCAAATCCATTGTGATGATATCTATAAGACCATCATTCATTATCATGAAGCAATAAACGAAGGCTGTCATGAAGAATTTTCATGGAGCTGTCACACACTATGCTGAGATGGTAAATTGGAAGCTATTGTAGGGTATGTCAAGAAAAATGTGCCATATGTCAATTCGAGCATGTGTCATGAGGAAAAATCATGACCTTCCACTTCTAACGGGATGTTACATGTCAAGAATCCAATGTTCTCTATAAGTACACATGTACCCTATCTGGAAAGAGATCTAATTTTCTTAGTTCTCCTTCTTCTCCATTTTCATTTTTTTTTCTTCCAACTTTGTAAAGAAAGCTTTGAACTAGGGATTCATAACTATTAGGGCAAGCTCTAATTGGGGTTCTTGTAATAAAGGACTTGCATTCGACATAGTTTGCATAATTACTTTATTGGATATTTGGCTTGAGCTTTCATATTTTTCATTGCATCATGTATATGTTATAAAACTCTTATGTTGAACATTCCAAAGTGCGCCACCATGGATTCTACTATGTTTAGCGCCTTAATTCACTACTAATTGCTTTGACTTAATAGCCTAGCCCAATTTTCACTCTAATTGTTTAGGGTAAGGTATAATTCCTTATCCTTCGAGATGAGTTTACTTGTTTATGGACAGTTCTGATCACCCATGAGCCACGTTTGTGGAGAGGACCGACTATGCCAAAGTAGCTTTCTATTTCATATGTGCATATAGTTTTGACATACATTATTTTGAGATAGTTCCTCTCACACCAGGCTTTATGTCCAACTCATGTTTTGTCTTTATCTGTTTATGTCAAAATAACTCTTCGGTACTCGATTGAGTAATTTGGAAGTCAGGTGCTTTTTGAGATATGCTTACGTGGCGGTTGGAGTATTTTGAAGGCACAATGTTAATATTTTGGATATGTATTTTTTTTTTAATGTATTACATGGAAGATAAGTTATTTTGTATAAGAGATTTGTGATGTCAGATATTATATTCAGAACTCTATATGAATGAAGTTGATATATTCCGACTTTCTGTATTGATATTTATTTATCGATTGCTTCTGCTAATGTAGTCTTTTTTATTGTTTATCATGTTCTGCTCATGTATATTCAAAATATCACATGGTACCATTTTGCTGTGAGATGGTATCAATGTGCCTTGGTATGATGTATAGTTTTAATTTTACCCCAATGGACTATCTTTTGTGGCATTTGGGAGACATATTTTTTCATTAGACGTTGATTCAGGTAATTACAAAGGGAAATCGTCATAGTTAGTATCAAAGATTAGACTTAACACTTTGGACCAAGTAGACTAGTATAAGTTAAGAAACCGGTAGGTGGAGATAAATTAAGGGAGTGTACTAGTATTTTTCTACTATATAATGCTGCATGCGTTACATGTCTTCTGAAGTTTGATTTTTTTGGTCGCAAGTTGCTAAGGTATCTTCATTTTAAGCTAGTAATCATCAAGCGATTACGAGGGACGCATGAGCAGATGTGGCTCAATAGGCAGTGATGCATGATAGGTTCAAAGACTATTGAGCTACCCCAAGGATGTTCTGCAAAATGCAGACATTTCAACAACCTCGGTAGGTGTGGGAGATGGTGTATCCCGAGGCACTAGAATTTCCCACTCCACCAGCTTTTGAGTTTCCGAAAATGAGCCGAGATTTACTTAGGTTGGGTAGAAATCCATATTTAGGTTCTAAGACTATTGTTGAGACACAGACTTGGATATATACATGTGAGAGGGCTTTCGTCAATCTGGACTTAGAGAATTGCTTCCTAACATTTTGAGATTAAGGCTTTGGCTCGGTGGGACATAGTAGTAGAAGAGGATGACGAGTAGGCCATGACTTGGACTGATTCTAGACATCGCTTTCAGTGTCGATTTATTTTCCAGATCGAAAGGGACTTGTAGTTTGAGCGTTTCATCCATTTGCAGTAGGGTAGCTTGTCGGTGAAGGAGTATGTTATCCAGTTTAACCTTTTGACTATATTCGAAGTTGGGATGGATAATAATCCGTTAAAGTAGGCAAGGATGCTTGCTTAATGCATCGGTTAGAGATTCACTGCTTAGTCATATCCCAGCATGGGCTACTTTCGAGAGTCTCACGTGTTAGAAATGGTCAGCTCACAATGGAAGAAATGGGTAAATCTCAAAAAAAATTACCATTTTAGATCATTGATGGACCTATGAAGTCTAAATACATTTAGATCTTATCTAAAATTTCTTTTAAATAAATTTAGTATTTTATTTAATTTGGTAATTAAAGGAGATTTAAATTTAGTTCAAATAAATATGTAATATGATGAATGTATCAAACACATTCTTGTGTTTGAGTGATAAGGACAGCATATGAGCGGCACATAAAAGTATGTAAATAAACATGTAAAGGTTAGAGAAAGAAACCTTTAATTTCTTTCTCTTAACACAAATAATTAATTAGGGAAAGATGGACCATAAATGTAGAGAGGAAAACTTTCCATTTTTCTCTCTTTAATGAGATTAAGTGACAAATTAATGATATTTACTACAGAATTAATACATGCCTTTATTATCCCTATTTTATTTTAAAACATGCAAGTGATAGCAATACATACATACATATACATATATATACACACACATATATATACGTACATATATACATAAAAAATGTGCATAAACACCCTGTTATATATGAAAGCACCAAAATCCAATATTTTGATTCAAATAGAGAAATATAGATTCATAGATCATATAATAGATTAAAGAAAAGTAAATGAACACGCAAGTTTTATAGTGGTTCGGCAAACTTTAGCATATGTCCACTCCGATAATTTTTTATTTATATTGGAAAATTACAAGTACAGTTGTTTTTGTCTTACAAAATAATGGAGGAAGAGATAGGAAGTGATGAAGGAGAGCCAAAAGAAGATCCTTTGTAATGAGCCAAGTTTGCTATATTTATAGGTGAAGACTTGCACGGATTGGAAAAACTTTTGCTAAAAGAATCTCCAGATCTAGACGGGTTGTATGAAGGAACGTGTGTCCCAATTCATTGTTTGGAACAATCAGTGCTGATTGCTCAAGGTGATCCAATTGGGGTGAGATCATTCTTATGGGTCCTCCATGATGTTAGCTACTCGCGCTCCAAATTTCGTGTCATTCCGACATACCGTTTGTGACGTATTGATCGATCATCGTTGAGTTGGATCGTTTGTGTTGAAATGATACGATCATTCAAGTTTCTCCAAATGACGTGCAATCGATATGGTAGGTTCCTCTACATAATACTTTACTATTTCCAAAGTTTCATGTCATTCCAACGAACTTTCTATGAGATATTGATTGATCGTCACTGATTTGAATTGTTTAATGGATCGATCCATATAGATCATGACCGATTGATCCAACTTCGTCGTGGGGCCTAGAGATCGATGGTGTACGTCCCTCATAGTGTATGTAAAGACCCGATTCTTCGACTTTCGAAAATTGACATTAATACGTCCACTGTATCAACTGCCGAGCAATCGAATGCCGGAAAACCGAACCCTTAGGGTTAAAGAAGAGGTAGAAGATAGAAGAAGAAAGAAAGAAGAAGCAATAGAAACAATAACAGAATCTCATATTTCGCAGCGGAACAACATATAATATATCAATGAATAATCTTTAAAACAAAGAATCATATCTGTTATTACATTACATCACATTACATTACATTATTAGAGTTTACAACAACAAACAACGGAAAAGAAATACTATATACTAGTTGATACGCCATGCCATCCAGCTTGCCTCCAGATCTCTACAATAGCTCCTGAATTCCAGAATGACCTGATAACCTGACTCTAAGCTGCCCGTGTGGAAATTGGTGGGCACCCAGAGTTTAAGAAGGGAATAATAAACTCCAGGTCAGTCATGGGACTGGTGTGAGAACTTAAACAGTTTATCTTTTAAAAACAAACAAAGAAATATTTTAAAATAGATCCGCAATGCTTTTAGAAAATGTAACTACCATAAGGCCTCCCGCACACACACACAATGCAAACGCATAATCGGAGGAGATTTCTCCTTATGATAGTCAAACATGCTTGATACAAGAAATTTCTTTGATATTATTATTATAAGTGCAAAGTGTAGGGAAACATTTCGAAAATATGATATAAATCTTAGCCAACATACGACCATTATCGTATGCCTACTATAGCTACCATTTAAACAGTGGGGCGCCACCATAAGTAAATGGCAGGTTATACAACTAAAACTGTACAAGGCTCGTATTGTTTCTTTGGATTTCCAACAAATGGTCAGGCCAAGGAACTTCCCATTGCCACGGGTACGCCTCTGGAAAGACGCCCCGAGAACCTAACTGGATCTCTGCCAACATATGGCCGGGTTACCCCTAGCTGGGTAACAACTGACACGAGTATGTCATCCCCCGGTCGTAACCGACCTAAATCCCGAGATTCACCAACAACCACAAAATAATAAGTTTGCAGCAACAACATCGGTTAAGTATCTGGGCTCCATACCATGATACCACCTCTATCCAGAAGGAAATGACATACATTAAGGGGGTGCTATCCCCTAATAACCTTGCTGCATCTTTCCTGTTTTGACCATTACCGGGGTGTGAGGTCCGACGAAGTCTCGTCCACAAAGCTACGCTTTATACAAAAGTTGTGCTTTGATCAACAAATGATCAACAGCACTTCGTATGCCACATTACC
Source organism: Allium cepa (assembly GCA_030765085.1). Classification (NCBI taxonomy): domain Eukaryota; kingdom Viridiplantae; phylum Streptophyta; class Magnoliopsida; order Asparagales; family Amaryllidaceae; genus Allium; species Allium cepa. The sequence continues at coordinate 219,188,560 of CM060929.1, forward strand.
AAATTGGGAATGTATCACTAGTAACCATCAACTACATAACCTTTATGCTCGTACGTCTCAGAGAAGGGTGTTAAGCCAAGAGAATAAATTCTCCGCCACCAACAGAAACGTATTTGATAGAAACCAGCTTTACATCTCAAATTGTAACGTCAGACACACATCCATACAAGTCCGTTCCGGGATCGAACGGAACCGAAGGCATTTCCAAAGAAGCCCTTGCAATCCGAATATTCACTAATCACGTCCGGACTTCCCATCACAAAGGGTGATAAAATCTCTATATCGGAGATCAGCCGATGTAGAGACGTTCGACGGTAATCCTTCTGTTTTCAAAAATATCCGGTCTTCAACACCGGTCTTCAAATGCTATCCATTACGACATATCGCTATTCGGAATGGGATTTATGACCCAAAGGTCCTCTCCCGGCTAAACCGAATAACGAGCGCTTATTTTAAAATAAGTGTAGCATTCAAATTCAAGCAAATCACAACAAATACCCATTTAAAGGTAAATATTGATAGTCGGTTATTTAACTTAAACTATCAATAGATATGCACAGCATCACCAGATTCCAAATAATTTTTCAATTATTTATTTTCCAAAAATATATTTACAAGATATATAATTTTCCACACTTCAACCATTTGAAAACAAATTTCAAATCACTTTTCACCTTTCCAACTTTTGAAAACAAATTTTCAAATCATTTTCCTTACGCGGAAACACTTCCAAATATTTATTCATTTTCATTTCAAAATGGTTCATTCAATACCAATTAAATAAATCCTTACCGATTTACTTCAAATTTACGTTCCAAATCCGTAAATTTATTTCCACACTTCAAAAATAAATCAATGTTTATTTTTAAAACAATTTCCCTTTCCTTTATAAATTCCATGATGAATTTAAATTTCCAAATATCCACTGATATATGATTTTCAAACCGATTTCAAATATTCACTTCCAATTTATCTTTTAAAAGATATAATCTCAAACCATTTCACTTCATATTGGAAAACATTTCCATACCTATTTAATAATAAGTAATTCACAAATCTATTTATTTTCAACATTTGGAAAATATTCAATATACCTAAATCACAATTAAGTATATATTTTATTCTTTAAGGAAAACATTCTCTTAAACACATTTATTTGAGTCAAAACGAATGTTGCGTAAAACATCGTTACGAAAACTCAAAATCGCTATATAGGGATTCAAAATCACGATAGATATATAAATCCCAATACTATATAAAACATTTTCTTTCGAAAATTATTTGCTATAACAATAGTGTTATAGTCCATCTTTTCCTTGTTTCTCGAAAACGTCTATATCAATAATGAATGTTGAAATCTATGGTTACGATCCTTAACACATTTTAAAACAACTTCAAATCGTTTTAATTCTATTTAAAAGATCACTTCCCCAAACATTTATTTGAATATATTATCCACTGTCCAAAATCGTGAATATAAATCGTTTACCAAATTCAACACTTCTACATATTTAATTTAAAGGATTATCCACTGTCCAAAATCGTGGATATATCTCCTTTAATAAGCTTTCATATTTACTTATCAAATTCAATTGGTTTCGGATTTATAAAACAACGTTTATAAATTCACATTTATATATTTTATAAAAATTTCAACTTATAAAAATCACTTTATTAACAAATTCTATTTATATCTCATTTAAATGCCAAAATCCAATTTATAAGTTAATTACTTACAAATCTTTTATTTTACAAAATCTATTCATTTTATAATTTCACAATTTATAAATCTATAAATTTCATTCACTTATGAAATCCATTTATGCTTCATTTTAACACTTATAAAAACTCGTTTTATAATTCCAATATTTTAATTTATAAATATCAATTTTATAAATCTTTTATATAAGCCGTTTATAATAATTCAAAAATCCCAATTTAAACCATTTTACAAATTATTTATCTACTTATTTCAAAAATCACATTTCGGTTATATTTCACAAAAATCATAATTCTTATAACAAAAAAATTATAACGTTTATTTATTTAAAATGAATCAATTCCAAAATTAAAAAAAAATGTATACTTTCAAAAATCACTTGAAAATCCTTTTAAATTCAAAATCGTTATTTTAACATTTTTTAAAACTCCAAAAATAGGCCCAATGCCGCAACAGCACCAATAAATCAACCACGACATCCAAAACATCATATATCAATATGATAACGGAATATATCGCAAATATCTGTAAATAAATCAATACTGTTGAGGAATCCGGTTGGATCCCTCCAACATGTTTCCCTGCATCCACAGATGTTAGCACAGTACCAATCCTGTTTCAAGACGGAATATCGCGGTATATGGGTTTATATAAAACATTATCCGCTATTATGAGGCGAAATAGGGTCTCATCCGCTATATAATGCGGGAAAATCAACTCCAAATACATATATAATACCAATTCTACTTCACGGTGGAATATCGCGGTATATGTGTTTAATAAATAACATCCGCTTAATATACGGCGTATAGAGTTTATTTCAAAACAATAGATAATAATTTATCATCCAAGCATACAATCAAGCAATTTTAAATCTAACTATTTAAAATTTAAATCGAAACAATTTCGATTGAGTGAGAAGTTCTGACCTTGTTTCCAATAACCGTTGTAGTGTTTTCCGAATAAAATTAAACATGCGTTTAAATTTTATCCAAAATTTTCACTAGCTCCAATCAACTTCAATCCAGCTCCATCGCATAGTGTTCGTCAATACGAAGCCAACACAATTCATTTCGTCGGTTTTCGACCTCGTATGAACAAGTTATGACGTTATAAAATTTGAACGAATTTACATAATATAAATTAACAATTTTCTTTTATTTTCAACCCTCACTCTAATCAGGGCCGTTGATTTTCAGAGGCAAGATCCAGACCGTTCCCCTATTCTTCTTCCCCAGGCTACATACACGACCGAACTAACCTAATGCCGCCCCCAAACCCTAATGCTCGCGACCTATATACTCGACTTCACGACGATCAGCGACCACCAGTCGAAAGGCCACGACGAACTCCACCTTCGGTCAGAATAGCGTCGAGCTCGGCCCCCCTAGCTCGTGAAAAACGTGCACGAACGCCACTTCTTTGAACGCAAATTGCCGACGATCTATGTCATTAAATCCCATCATGACTGTTGGATACAAAGGTCTCGTGATGATCTACAAGATTGTAGTTGAAGACTTCTTGTAATTGTTGATGGATTTGAAGATAATTGAGGGAGAAGAAGCATAAATTTCGGCCATTGAAATATCAAGTGGCAGCTAGGGCTGAAACCCTAATTTGTTTGCAAATGTGAAAAATGGATGTCCTTATATAGAAAATTCTCGCGATACTATTCACCCGAAATTTTTTCGAACTCCAAATGAAGCGTGCAGCGTGGCGTTTATAATGTTTTACCCCTATTTCGAACGCAATGGAATATATATCGAGAGCCAATTCGATCAAATTTGGAAGATAGGTTTTCAAATCGACCATTTTAAATTTAAATTTCACTCAAACCAATTTCAGTGCGTTTGAAAAATGGCTATTTTTACTCGTCAATTAAATATTAAAATATTCAATTTCCACAAATTAACTTTAAATTAAAATTTAAAAGTTCTATAACATCATTCTAACACCAATATGATTTAATACAACTTTACAAATCAATTTTAATCACATTAAACCCAATTTCCAATTATTTCAAATATTAAATTATCGATTTAATTATCCAATAAATCTAGATATTCAAAATAAAATTTATTCGACTTACAAATTTTACTTGTGCATACTTAAAATCAATTAAATATACGAATTTCAAATGACAGAAATTTTGGGTCGTTACAGTGTAATGTAGTTTTCCTCCAAATTTCATATTGATTTCCATTGCAGATTTTGAGTTATGGATTCATCATCAAAAATCACCAAAACGGTTGTCAAAAAACCCACTTTAGGGTTGACCCGAAGTAATCACCTTTCCGACTCGAAGTAGGTGCTGAAGATTCTAGTCCAGCGATAGATTCGGGTAAAATGAAATTTTCTCCAAGTAGATGTGATTCTGACTCCATGTATGAAAAACAATCCGTGCCGATCATTTTTTTCCAACTAAATAGGAAAATTTTCAAGTTTCAACTCCAAGCAAATTACCACTAATCCATCGATACCGATCCATTTTATTTTGCCCATAAATCGAGCATACGTACTTCAATCGAATTAAAATTTGGAATGCATCCTTATGTGGTCTTCCTAGTTACTCCATACTAATCGCACCTTCATTAGGTCAGAAATTGGGGATCCGACTAGGTAAAGTGCCAATTTCGTATTTAGCAATTTTTTGAGTGTTGTCCATTCGAATCCATTCAACAATCGTCTTTAGTTTCAACTGTAATCAATTTCCAATCCATCCATTTTAGCTGAATCTGTGGTGTCTCGGCCTGACCAATAGGCGGGATAACAATATGCATACATACATGTATATGTATATATAAGTTCAATTTACACCAATGCATAATATATTGAAAAATATTTGATACATACATGTATAGTTATGTTATCTTAAGTACTTTAAAATAACATAACATATATAATATATGCATATAAGTATTAATTAAGTAACTTATTTAATTAATTTATTTTATTAATCTTATTAATATATTTTAGTTTTTGAAATTAATCTTTAAATAGTTTCAAACATTTTGAACTTTTTATTACCTTTTAAAACATTTTGAAAATTTATGTTATATTATAACCTTTTATAATAAACATGTTTTATTTTAATCTTGTCTTAATTTTTAAAACTATGTGAAAATTAGCACAAGGCCCGAATTAGACCTTTTCTATTAGAGGCAACCTTTGGACTTACTTTACCTTTCAGACCAAGCCGGTAACTAGGTAGGGAAAGGTACTTGATTATCAATTCCAATTGTAGATATTACCTTTCTAGATACCGTAATAAATGAGCAAGCTTAATTAGTTAGCCCTAACATGACTAATTTAGACCGCATAGGCTTTTGGGCTCTGATATCACCGTTAGAACTAGGCCAGCCCACAATGGAAGAAATGGGTGAATTCAAAAAAAATTACCATTTTGGATCATTAATGGACTTATGAAGTCTAAATATATTTAGATCTTATCTAAATTTTCTTTTGAATAAAATCAGTATTTTATTTAATTTGGTAATTAAAGGAGATTTAAATTCAGTTCAAATAAATATGTAATATGACGAATGTTTCAAATACATTCATGTGTTTGAATGATAAGAGTAGCATATGAGCAGCACATAAATGTATGTAAATAATCATGTAAAGGTTGGAGAAAGAAATCTTTTTCTTTCTATTAACACAAATAATTAATTAGAGAAAGATGGACCATAGATGTAGAGAGGAAAACTTTTCATTTCTCTCTCTCTCTCTTTAATTAGGTTAAGTGAAAAATTAGTGGCATTTACTATAGAATTAATACATGCCTTTTTTGTTCAAATTTTATTTTAAAACATGCAAGTGATAGTAAAATATATATGTGTGTGTGTGTGTGTGTGTGTGTGTGTGTGTGCGTGTGTCTGTGTGTCTGTGTGTGTAAGTTCAATTTACACCAATGCATAGTATATTAGAAAATATTTTACTAACAGACAAAAGTTAATCCATATTAACAAAAAGAACAGTTAAGGAACCAAGGCAGACATTTATGGAAAAGGGAAGATGGAGCATTTTTCTCCTTCCTTTACTCACGATTATAGCACTTTGTAACTACTATCACAAAACATACCATTTATGAATTTTCTGTTAAATATAATTTTAATTGAATGAATTAATTAATATAACACATTATATCAAGTATATAATAAAAAGAAAACAATTTTTAGTTTGAATAAGATTGGTTATTGATATATGTAACAAATTATGTAATTGTCCCTAGGGCATACCCTTTACCCTATCATCGTGGAGACAGCTCTTCATCACGAGAGCACTTATGAGATACCCACGGAGGGAGCAAATATGGAAAGCAAACCAAAGTTCCAACCAAAGTGCAAAGGCCAAAGTACATGGAATAACAAATTTTATACAAAAGAAGAGAGCTGGTATATTGTGCCACTCTTACAACATGAAGTGGCATTTTGCTACGGATGCCATGCAACTAAGGCGAAGAGAAAATGATTCAATTGCAATCGGCTTGGTCACTTAAAGAAGGATTATCCTACACTTTCGAAGGATAGGCAAGTTGTGATGACTTATGCCTTACAAGCATTATTGGGTCCTAGAAGGCCTATTGCTCTGGAATAGGAAAAAAGGCTCACATAGGCTATGTATGCTTTATTTATAGGTTATTTATTTATGTTCTTTTCAATACTTGAGCTGTATATTCATTCCTTGCTAGTTACTTGGTAGATATGCTTAACTTGACACCTTGTACAATCGGAAAATCTTTTATAATGTTGAACCTTGTATAAGTAACCTTAGTTGTTAAGCTAAGGTGTAGTGATCAAGAGTATTGTCATTCGAACTTGATGCGCTATCTTTCGAGTAGAGTTGGGTTGGTCGGTGAAGTGTGACTTGGATTTGGTATCCAAGCTGGATATATTAGATGATTGCCCAGAAATGAACGAAGACCAAACGGACGACTTAAACATTTTGCATATATTGGTGGTGTTGGACCTAGCACAAGCAAAACTTAAGAGATGGCATTAAACCTATAAGTTACAATAGTGTTCTTTTAGGGATCAATCCATTTACATGCCAGTTCATAATCCTTAGTTCGAGCATGGAGTTTATTGGCGAATTGCACTAATTAGGCAAGGGTTTTTTACTCGATTCTTAAAGATGATCACTTAAGTTGGATTCCTGAGGTGACTTATAGTTTTTGGATGCATGATTCCAGTCATGCGAGGAAATTTCAAATGTCAGACCAAGAAACCAGATCGAAATTAGCATAAAAGGAATCATCTGGCCGACCTTGTCTTAATAAAGAAATCATGCGAGCGAACAATGGCTTGGAGCAGCCATTGTATATTATTTTGGATGATCTTTACACATTGTGCGTATGTATATGTGTGTGTGTAATAACCTTGCTATTTATGTAGTAATAATATGTAAATTTGATTAAAATGTTTGATTCGATTTTTGATAATTATTATTTTGAAATTATATTTTTACTTAATTAAAATCTATTTAATAAATATTATGCTTTAGTAATTTAAATTATGTTAATAAATTCCATTCAGATAATATATTAAAACCGAATAAAATGTTTTATTCAATGTAAAATATTTTAAGGTGTAGATAACTTTTATGTCATTGAAGTAGTGGGAAAACAAATTTATTTGTATGAATAGATTGAATAACCTAATAGAGTAAAACAATTGAGTTAAAAGAAATTGTGCAGTTATCAAATTATATTTCATATGAAGGGTAAATCAATTTATATTAGATTGGAATTTTATTTACAATAAAAAAATAATTATTTAAAAGAAAAGAAAAACTAAATAAAAGGGCAAAAAGAAATTCAGGCCCAAGCCTATTCCTTTTGTTTTACCTTAGTTTAAGAAGCACCTTCATATCTTACCCCTTTAAGCCCAAATTCGACGCGCTCTCCCCTTTTCCCTATAATCCCAATTCAGCAGCATCTACAATCAATGAAAAAAAATGTGAAAAAAGAGAAAAAAAGGATACAACATTGCATAACCGCGATAGAGTGCGAAGCCAGGCATGACAACCATGCCTCGAAGATGGCGACTTGGCACAATGAGAGAAGGTTGGTAGGGCAGGGTAGGTGGAGGTTGGTGACATCGGGGGTATGGCATTGGAATCAACAAAAAATGGAGATTCATCTGCATTTGGGATTGGGATTGATTGGTGATGAAGGTGGCTCATTGGTAGAGTGTAGGGTTGTGCGACCAGGTTTAGATGGCATTTGGTATTGATTATGCTAGGGTTTGGGCAGTGACCGTGGAAGGCTGGAGTGCAGCATGCTTAGGCTATCATGACCTAAGTTGAGTGGCACTGATTTTGGAGCTTGCAGATGGGCTAGTGGAGATGGTTGAGGTTATTGTGTTTTAGTTCACCATTATATCCATTGTTTTGTGAGTAAAATTACTAACTCACAACTATGATCTAGTATATGCCCTGTTTGCTTAATTTAATTTTTTGAATTGATGAATGCATCTGCGATGTAATTGTCATTGGATGAAACTGATTATCGTTGGTTGATGTTGATTTATATAGCATTGTATATCTTTGTTGGGCTATGCTGAGTGTAGTATTGGTTGATTTAGTGATAGCATTAAGCGAACACAACATTTGAGATTGATCGAAATAGGGTAAATAAAATAAAAGTGAAGATTTGAAATAAACGTATCATTTTGGAAATAAATAATGAATTTTGGAATGATTTTCCCTATTTAACATTGAACATACTGTAATTAATGGATATTGAAAGTGGAAGGATTTTGGAAAAATGTAAAAGTGGAATAATTTTTAGGATAGTATGAATAGTAATTATTTAGAAAATGATGAATCTGTGGTTTTATTAAATAAGTGAATTTTGAATGTTTATATTTTTGTTTACTTACCGACGATTATAAAAACATTTAAAGGATGTTTGTGAAATGATATTTGAAATCTATATTTTAAAATGATAAGTTAATTTTGGTTAGGTTTAATAAATTGGAACTTTATAAATAATATTTTGAAGTAATAGTAAGTTGAATGGATTTATTTATTGAATGGAAATTATCATCTATGGGATTTGTTATATATATGGTTAAGTGAATTTTGGAAGTAATAAATTATTGTGTTAGACCATTGAATTATTTTGAGGAATGTATTATACAAAATAGAATTAATTAAATTTGTTGTTGAAACGAAATTGGGAATTATAAAACTTATTTGATATTATATTATTTTTAGTTCTTAGAGAATAACTTTAAAACTTATGAATTATTTAAAAAGGCGTTTAAAGGATTTGAAATTGAATAAAGTTTAATATAAAGATTTCCTTGTAATTAGATAAGAGGTTTAATTTGCAAATATTTACATTTGAAAACTATAAAAGGATCATAAGGAAAGAATGAGAATTTTATAATTTAATTTTATTTTGATTGAATATTGATATTTGAAATTGTAGTGAATATTTTAGGAAATGTGTGTTTTATGATAAAACCCCTTCCGAATCTGTAACTAGTAGTATTGTGAGTTTTGAATGTTTTATATTTCTATGCAACGAGGAATTAGAATAAACAGAGCTACAGTACCATTTGGAATGAGACTTTTGGTAAAATTCTCCTGTTATTCTTTGGACTTGTTACATAGGATATTATTGTGTGAAATTTTGTATGGTGAGAGTTTTAAGTAAATGGATTAGTGGCACGTCTGGTATGGCACATTCGGTAATATTATTTTGGATACTCTTTTGACTTATGGTATACTATATTATTACGAGTAGGGAGTGTAGTTTACGAGCATTGAGTAATCGAGGGAGTAACACCAAGTGGTATGAGACGTCTACGTTGATATTTGTTCGAATACTTTCTATAAGTGAGGGACACTCCTATTTCATAGGTTAATGTCTCGAGGAAGGTATGTTATGTGCTAACTTGTGTTGTGTGCTATTATCCAGATAGACTAGTGTCCGTCCTAGTTGGCTGATCATGGGGTCATGCCTTAGATCCATGGCATCACCTTATTATACGTGCTATTTGCTGATAGCTACATTATGTGATGATATGCCCCGATGCCGCACTAACCAGATAGTCTATTACGATTGGGTAGCAGGCTCATGATTAGAGAATGGATGTACATAGAGTCATGATAACCGGGAGTAACCAAGACTGTGGGGTGTGCTATGTGCTGTTAGTGTTATATGTCGTCCTCTGGAGCGTGCTGTATGTTGTGGGGCTTCCGTCTAGAACATATGAGATTATATGATTATATTATATTATTTAGATACCCTTCTAGACATCTATTTAGGGGCAAGGACCTTTTAACCTACTAGAGAATGGTGTGTGCAATGAGGCTCCCAGTTGGAATATGTCATTGGGGATATATAGACACACGATACCATATTCATAGCACCTTACTTGATTGTGTGCTTGTTGATAGTTGATTCTCATTTGTGTTATAGATACATTGGAGAAAAATGATTGGATAGTAGGTTGATTCCCCCGTTATGTTATGGTTTTATTGGTGGGTGTTACAATTTGACGTTTGGATATATGGATGTCTTATTTACTCATGTGATGTGATGTTTGTTTTGAAAGGTGATGATTTGTGCATGGTATGATATATGTGATATACTTGAGATCTTCACGCGTATTTATTAAATATAATTATAACACCATGCCAGTTATTTTTATACACTAACATCTACATTCTAGACACAGTTTGACCCTTGTGTTATTTATATAATACTCGGGTCAGTTTGAGACATTGCAGGTTCAGGGGCAAAGGGACCCGATTGTTATTGTTGGGCATAGACGGAGGCCAGTTGATTGGTTGACCAGTGTACCATTATCTATTTTTGTAGCATTATGTATATTGATGATGATGTTGAGATGTATGTATTGGATTTATACATTGTATATTTTGAGATAGTAGGAGTTTGACCTGTTTTATTTCCCACCCAGACTCATGTATATTTATTATTATATGTTATCTCTATATGGATGACTCCATGTTCTCCGTGATTCATTTTATATCATGTTCTGTTTTATCCTAGAAATACATATATTTATGGTTTTGTCTCGATACCAAGTACGTATAGGTGAGTTGTTTACTTAGTTTTGAATACGTTCCATTATTAGTCCAAGGATATATTTATGCATGGTAGCCCAATATCGCCTCATTATTAGTATTATCTGACAATATTACCTATTAATACTCTTTGATGGTATGGGTATAGAGATGAGGTGTTACAATATAGGCATATAGTATAGTTAAGATAACTTGTGATAGGTTGGAGAAGGACTTCACGAATAGTTTTGCAACAATTCAGATAATCTTCTAAGTGTTGAAATGGTACTTGCTTAGGAGAGCGTCGCAGTACACTTAATATATTATACTTATTATTATTGTGCGACTGTGGCAAGATTGAACCCAAGTGAGCACAAGCGTTAGTAGGCATCATCTAATAATGATTTAATTTGTAAAGTTTCATCCTTGGGAGAATGAGTTCTGTTTGGGGGAAGATGAAAGTTGAGACTTGGATTGTTGGATTTATTCGAAAGTCGAAAGGATCAATGATCCAACATATCGTATAGGTTTTTCTTTTCATAGTGGGTTGCGTAATAGTGTTCCATGCATTACATTCATTGAAGGAGTTGCACCACTTATGCATTTGTTCATTTTTAATGTCGAACGGACTCATGAGATTTTATAACTTGACATGCATGTTATGATTATTGTTGGCTATCGTGCATTTTGTATATACTTGTACGGATAACATGTTAGTGTTTTGCTCGTTTTGTGTGTTTGGTTGTTTGTATGCTAGATGTTGTTTGGTGTTTTATGGATTTGGTTTAGAAGGAAAGTAGAATAGTGACAATGATTATTTGATTTATCTAAAAGTCATGAGGGTCGATGGTCTAGCATATCGTATTGATTTTCCTTTTTTGTTGAAGAAATGCATGATATATTTCGTGTATTATGTTTATATAAGTGTGTAATTCTAGTGTCGTCATTGTGACATGTTGATTAGAACAGGTGGATGTGAACTGGAAGTGGTAGTAGACCTCAAAGACCTATTCATATTTTTGAGAACAGGGCTAAGTTGCTTCAAACCGATTGGGTTAAGCTTGTTCGTGTTCGATGGAGCAATTATTCCGATATAAGTTCTTGGGAACCGAAATAAAGGATGTGAGCTTCCCATTTTGATCTTTGTATTGGTATGCCTTCATTTACTTAAGGGGATTTTTTTCCTTTTGTTTTGTTATTATGTATAGTGGCATAATGTAGAGCTTGCTTTGTTGTTGCTTATAGTTACGTGTGTGCTTATTGTTTTGGATGGTTGTGTGCTTATTAGAGAAGCTCGTTGCATGGTTTTTTGTAACATGTTTATTGGGGATGCTTGTTGCATGGTTTGTTGTAACATGTTTAATGGAGATGCTTGTTGCATTAGAGATGCTTGTTGCATGCTTTGTTATATCATATTTATTTGAGATGATTCCTACATATGATGCAGCATGTTTAAATTCGTGATTTAATGTTGCAGCTATGTATAGTCCTCTTTTATTGAGTACATATTAATTACATAGAAGCAATTACATGCTATTAGGATGCTTACTCGCTTGTATTCCCATCTAAATGATGTGCTCTTGGTGATAAAGTGGTATGAAAAGTATTTAATGTAGATAGAAAAGATATATATAAGTTTAAATGTCCTTAGATATGAGATGTATATATGTTATTGGTTTTTTTAAAGCTAGCCATGCAAAGGGGGCACTGCTAATTTTTTCCGAAAAGAGAGGGATTTGAAGATATATTATGTACTTTGGGGGTTTCCTTAATGCTAACCATGTTAATACCCTAAGTATTGATTTTGATGAACAACCATATAAATATTACTACTAACACATCTCCTAGTTGTGTGGTACTTTCAGAAATATTATGGAGACATTTTACAGAAGTAAATTGCAACTCAATGGAAGCAAATGAATTATACATTTGAAGGTTAATCAGAGCAAATGAAAGAACAAAACTGATTGAAGAAGAATGCTATAATGATAGAGGTATTTGAAGTAACGAATCTTAGAATCTTAAGTTAAAGACCCCATGACAATTATACTTTAAGATCATCAACCAGTAACCTCAACCGAATCAAAAATATCCACAAATACGAGGTACTTTTAAATCTGAAAATCTGCAACACTTTATGGGAGTTCCTATTTTAAATACACACATGTCGACATATGCTACCATGTATGTCAACTTACCAGCCGTTTATTCAGTTTTTTAATCGAAATTTAAGTGAAGGGGTTTTTCTAGCACCTCTTCACTAACAGACTGTCTCTTCAACCACTATTTAAAAGGCCATGGAAAACGAAATTTCACAACTTTACCTTCTTTCTCATGCTCTTGCATATCCATACATTTATGAGAAAGATCCATCATATATTCTTTCACTCTTTTTGCAAATCCTTACTCATTCACTTTAATTCTTCAAGGATTTGCAAACCACACAATATGAGAGAGTTTATATTTTAATTCATATCATTCTCTCTCTGACTCTATCCTACTCCTCAAAGAATTCAAAGATATATTGCTACTGGATGTCTATAGGATCATAGTACTGAATCTGCGAGAATCTATATTGAAGATACAACTATCTCCATACTTTACTATTGATTGTAAAGAGAAGAAGGTGTTCTTATAGCCTATAAAGTCAAGAGGGTGATCTTGTAGCTCGACAAATCAAATCAAAAGGGCGCATCTTGTAGACCCTGAAATCAAGATTGTAAAGGTATTCTTGCTACCCATAAGCAAGTGATGATAGTGAAATTCTATATGATTTAGTATAGGATTGGATGTACGATTGGTTAATCCTAACCAATAATCCCTAATGTTATTTGCTTTACTACATTTTACATTACTACTTACTTATTCTATGATTATTTATTTCTGTTTGCAATTTTGATAGATATAATTTTAAATTTATAAGTAAGTTTTAAATAGGTTAAATACATACTTCACCACATCTAGTAAATAACCTTAAGATCCATTCTGCATTTTGTTATAGACAACCCATTTTCCCACATATGGTATCAGAGCGACTGGTTTTCAAAAATTCATAGCTTGATTTTTGAAAAGTATAAATGGCTAATAATACTAGTAATACCTTCTTTAACACTTTTGTAGAAGGACAATCTACTGGTAGACCCCCACTATTTAATGGTAGTAATTATGCTTACTAGGCTTGTAGGATGAAAATTTATTTACAGCCTAATGGTTAGGTATTTGAATCATTACCCAAACTAAGTACACTAATTCCCAAATGAATTATGCGCAATGGACCACCCATCAAAAGATACAAGCATTCAATAATTCAAAAGATACGAACATTTTATTCTATGCCTTGGAATAAAATGAGTTTAATAGAGGGTCTTTTAGTAAAAGTGCATATGAAATTTGGAGAATATTGCAAGTCATACACGAAGGCACTAAGAAAGTTAAATGGATAAAGGTATCTTTATTAACTAATCAATATCAATTATTTATAGTGGAATAGAATGAATCCATTTCGGATATGTATTATAGTTTTAGGACATATTACATGCATTAATATCATTAGGAAAGAATGTTACCGAAGAGGACCAAGTTAGAAAGATCTTGAATTCACTTTCTAATGAATGAGATTAGAAGATAATTGGTAATCTAATGTCCTATGAAGTAAAGTTACTGGTTATAAACAGATTCCAGCAAATGAGAAGAAATTACTGGCACCCAATTCTACAAACGACGGTCATGAACTAGATGATGATGATAAGGAAATCGTTTTCATCACCTTAAAGAAATTCTTGAAATACAGGAAGATGAACAAACTTCGAAAAATTAACAACAATAATTCAAGGAATGGAAATGTTGTTAAGTGTTTCGAATGTGATAAAACTGCTGATCATTTGAAAAAAGATTGTCCAAAAGTGAAGAAATCAAAGTATTCTTTAAACACTTTCAATAAGGAGAAGAAACAGGCTTTCAATGCAACACGTGATTATTCAGATACATCATCAAGTGATAATGATTCAAAAACTGAAAATGCTAACATGTGCTTTATGATAAATAATAACCAAGTATGGAATTTTAACGGAGAAATTTTAAATGTTTTAAATGATACGTACAAGGGATATAAAATGCTTAGAAAAGAGTACAAGATTAGTTTAGCAGAGATAGATAGATTTAAAATGTTTAACAAAATGTTAACCAAAGAAAAACAATGTCTAAAAGATGAAATTGAAAGACTTAATGATGGAAAGGATTTAAAACTTAGAAGTTTTGAAAAAACTGAAAAGTGAAATGAATCCTTAAAATCGAAAAATCCTTTAGTGAAGTCAGAAATCACCGATCTAAACGACAAAGTAACATCTCTGGACAATTTTATTCTTTACCATAATAAGGATTTTGATAAAATGAAAACCAATGTTGATAAATTTAACAAAGGGAAGGATAAGCTAGAAAATTTATTATGTGCATCTAAACCCACTAACAATAAACGTACACTTGGATGCACCCCTAAACCCAAACTAAATAAAAATAGCACTTAAAGTATTAAATTTGTTGAGGCTACCAAGTTCAAACCAAAATTTATAAAATTAAAGTTAAAACCCCTAAATAATTTCATTAATTTATGGGTTCCTAGAAGTTTAGATAATAATGAGAAAAATATACTGATAATATTACAAAGTTCATTTATTTGATGATTATATTTTGAAAGGACATTTAAAGTCTTCATGGAATTAGCCTTCCAAAACTTAACCCCATGGACTTTAAAATAAAATAGGGTACCAGTGCGCATATGTTATATTTTTTCAGGCACCGAACAATGGATACCAGATAGTGGATGTTCAAAACATATGCCAAGAAATCCATAGATGCCAAGTGACATTATACACAAAGATGGTGAAATTGTGAACTTTGTATATAGTTCAGAAGGATATGTGTAATGACCCAGAAATTTCGATCTAGAAAATTCCAGATAGTTAGGAAGAGAAGAAGAGAGAAAGAAGAAGAAACAGAACAAGTAATCACCATTTTTAAAATTTCAGAAACCATTTTTAAAATTACCATCAAACAATAACATACAACTTTCATTTAATCATCAAAGTCAAATAATGATGTTATTGGAAGATTAGAATTTTTTTTAAATGTCAATACTGGTCTGAAAACAATAGATAACAGAGTGTTTGTAATATACAGGTTTATTTCCACGTATAAACATATCTATAAATTCAGTAATATAAACACTGGAAGATTTTTATACAGCACCAAGATCAAATCACAGATCAGCACATGCATTAGAGTCAAAATCAACTTAAACTGTTTTTTTTTAAAATAGTTTACTCACCATATTAATTATAGAGAACAGAACTTGTTTTTTTTCCAGGCCTTGAATCTTTAATCTGAAAAATGCTTTTGATTTGCTTTGCTGATGAAAACCCTCTGCATGCTTTACAAATTGATGTTTTTTTAAAATGTTGAAACTTGCAGTTGATCTTGATCTTCCCTTTTAAGTTGCAGTAGATTTGAAGTTGCAGATTTTACTTTCAAATTTGATTTTGCTTTTGGGTTTCAATTTAGGTTTTGAAAATAATTTTCTGGTTTGAATTAAGAAAAGAAGACAAAGGAATGAAAGTGTTATGTAGAAACTAGTTTTCTTCTTTAAACATTTATTTAAAAATAAAAATAAAAATGTTGCCACTTGTTGATAAATTGAACAAATGTCAATGCAAATCCATTTAGTTTACAAGTGTTAAAGATATTTCATCATTGTTTTACAAGTGTTAACTCCATTTTATTAAATCATTTAAATTATATATGTATTTATGAAATATTTATATGCATTTATGAAATGTTTTTATGTAAATAAACTTTTAAATTTTAATAAACATACAAGTGTGATATCTTATAAACATTTGTTTTATAAATAGCTTATGTTTTAAACAAAATAAATGTATTATATATTATATATTTTTATATATATTTATAAAGCTTTTTATTAATATGATATGTTTATATATATTCATTAACACATTTCCTCTTCACTTTTATTTATACCTTTAAAGAAAATTTGAAGATATTACTTTGAATTTTCAAAATTGAATTCTACTTAAAATCAACTTATATATACACAAAATCAAATACATATTTTGTTTGTAAAGGATGAATTTTTGCAAATTTAAACAATTATATAAATATGTTTATTGTGATTGTGTATTCACAATGGATTTGTATATGTACTAACATAAAAAAAATCATAGAGTTCACAAATCTATTTATATATATATAAGATTCATCATTTATATATACATCCAGACATCTTAATCATCAAATTTGTTTGTTCAATCCAAATAAAATCAGTACTTTAATAGTTTAAAATCAGTTAATTATCAAATTATCAGCTATTAAAAATTCGGGTTATCACACTCCTTCCCCCTTTGAATCTTTTCGTCCTCGAAAAGGAACGAAGCCAGAATTTATTAAAATGCTTAAAATCAGATAAATTTTTCTTTGATCCTTTTTAAAACACCTTTAAAATATATATAGTATTTTCAAAATAGTTTTATAAAAATATCATTTTATAACTCGATGTTTCAACAAGTCCGTCTTCGTTCTCATAGAAATTCGGTCATACGTTGATCAGACGTAGGACCGAAAATCTATAAGTACTTAGCAGACCCATTTTCAACACCTAGTGAAAATACTTTAGAAATAAATTTTATTGAAAATATAGAAATCATTTTTGAAAATAGAGAGAATATCTTTGGTGAGAATGCTCTGGAAATCACCACCCTCATCCATGGTCGCAGTTACATCCTGAGTTACGTTGCCATGGCAGCAAAAGTCCATGTAACTGTAGGCACTCCGCGCCCCTCGATTACGCCATGGAACCCACAACAGATCGCAGTTACATTCCAGGGTTACGTTGCCATCGCAGCAAAAGTCCATGTAACTGTTGGCTCTCAGCGGCACATACGATTTTCACTGTCAAAATGAAACTTTTCCACTCCTACATAGGTCGCAGTTTACCGATATAACATCAAACGCAGACTGTTGGCTCTCAGCGGCACACACGACTTTTGCTATGTTACCATAGGGCGTAGTCTACCGATATAAAATCAAACGCAGACTATTGGCTCTCAGCGGCACACACGACTTTCACTATGGTATACTCTACTAATAATCCTCAGGAACTAGTTTTGTCCGGACTCCTCACAGGATCAACTTTAGAACCCCCCCCCCTTGGGGCTCGAGGCAGCACCACCCGGTGGCACTCCTGAGAAGTTCATTTCAAGGGAGCGCCTTTTTCCCTAGAGCCATCATCAAAGCACTTTATACTATATACATATAGTATCTTTCAAATCATACACCTAGTATGATCTCATACAAAACTCCTTTACACAAAATCGATTATCCCAAAATCGATAATTCTCAAACTAGGCTTTCCAAATTTCAATATTGATTTTACCCAAAAATCAAAAGACTTTTCAAATCCAAAGGTTTCCAAAACCTTTCCAAATCCTCATAAGATCCTTTATATATAGATAGATAGATATATATAATTTTTAAAACTTTGGTTCATTTCAAACTTGTATAAAACTCCTTTTATACTTCAATTATTTCCAAAAAATCCATTTTCTTTTGGCAATAGATTCAACAAGAGAAGATTTATCTTATATATAACGAAGATACATAACTTTGTTTATCCCAAATCAAATATTCAAATTTGATTACTCTATAAAGTCATTAACCATATTACTTATTTCCATAAAGTAAATTTCTGCCATAGAAATATCCAATTTCTATTTTATTTCCTCATATATTTCATAAAATATATTTTCACTTCAAAAACCATTTCACATTTCTTATCCACAAACTTAAATATCAATTTCATTCCAATCCATACGATGTACACATATCATCCATACACAATATCAATCCGATCGCTTACTCGATCACACAATTTCCCTTTCGAACTAGTATCGTCCACCCGACTTTCTAGTGCGGACTCAAATCTGGTTTCTTGATCAGAAACTGTCATTCTCCTTGCATAGCCATAACTATGATAGAGAATATCCAGAACCAATCAACAATCCATATCCAGGTTCGCCGTCGAAAATCGAGTGAAAAATCCCAACTCGGATCGATATGCTATCTCGAAATTCTGTGCTTGAATCTGGATCAAATCATTATGCGAATAGAATAATATACGTACACCCTACGTATTTATCTTTATTGATTATTAACCAAATCAATCCCCTATTCTATTCACATTTACTTTTGATTTCTATCCACTTATCCACAATTGCTTAAATCCTCATTTGGATTATCACCATAAATCTTATCTCAAATGGATATTCAATCATAAACAGTTTAAACTATGTCCAGTTTAATTTTAGAAAATATCTTGAAAGGTTAAAAATAGATAAGTAGTTGAAAAATGATTATTAGTTTGTAAAATATTGTAAAATAGTTAAGTAATTGTAAAATAGTTGGAAAATAGTCAAATAGTTAAAGAATTTTAAAATAATAGTAAAATAGTTTGTAAATTAGTAATCAGTTATAAAGTAGTTGAGAAATAATAATTAGTTCATAAAACAGATGTAAAATAGTTAAATAGCTTCAAAAATAATTGTAAAATAAGTATAAAATAGTCTTGGGTTTTAAAAAAAAAGTTGTATAGTAAATAGTTAAGAAAATAGATTTAAAACAGTTTATATTAAAATAATTTATTTGAAAATAAACCAGAGCCAAACTGTTTAATTTGCAATCTCTATTCCCATCAATTCGATTTAAATTTCCACATCCATTTAAATTGACTTAATTCCAATTTGAGTAACTTCAATTTCCCTTGAACTTGATTTATCCCCAATTCAAGTTGAATTAATCTCAATTTCTTTCCAAATTCAAATCAAATTCCATTTGATTTTAATCCTATTCGACTTTAATTATAATTCCAAATTATTCAAATCAATTTGGACTAACTTCAAATTGAACCCACTTCAATTTCAAATCATCTCAATTCCGGTTTGAATAAATCCCAATCCCCATTTGAATTTGAACTTATTCAACTACAATTTCATTTCAAATCAATCCAATTTAAATTCTCCCTTTGAATTTTTAAACTTATACATCTTCAATCACAATTTCAATTAATTCAAATCAAATTCAATTTGAACTAATTCAATTCAAATTTCAAATTTAAACCATCTCGAATTATATAAATTCGAGTTAAATTTCGAAACCAAACCTTTGAAAAAAATTTCATCTTAAACTTTCAAATCTTAAGTCCAAAATGATTCCACTATTTAAAAACATCCTTCCATTTCCAATTTTCGGATCTCAAACCCATTTTGAGACAACTCAAACTCTCAATTCAAATCAACCATTTAACTTTCCAAGTTAAATCTTAATTTCATCTTGAAATTTCCAAAATTAATTTCACTTTGATTTAATCCAGACAACTTTGACAATAGAATTCCCATTCAAATTTTAAACTTCACATTAATAATCTTCCCACTTATAAGTTCAAAAAACTTATCACTTTGGGTACACATCTCATTCCAAATTTAAAACTTAACATTTAGAGTTATTTCAAATTATCTTTGATACTATGTATATCCCTTATCTATACATATTTATTTCCTTTACACACCAAATTATCCGTAAATTTTAAATCACATTTGGTTTTAATTTAAATCAAATTCCTTTAAATTGCAAACAACTCTTGTTTGAAATAGGACCCTTCATTCAAAATAGTTTGAATAATATTATTTCCTTTAACATTTTGAAAACAATTTCAAACGTTTAAATTTAGAATTCAGAACTTCACAATTTGAATCCCACTTTAATTTACGTCCTTTCTAATTTACAAGTTATTCTCATCAAATGGCTACTTCTTTAAAACATTTTATTGTTTATTGGAAAACAATCATTTCACAATAACCATTATATTTTCTGGTTTGAAACCAATTCTAATTCTTTTTATTTAGAATTTCTTTCCCAACTTCAAGATTTAATTTCAGTTTGAATCCATTTCAAACTTATCTTTAATTTAATTTCAATTTGGTTGTATTTCTATTACCACTTAATTTAATTCTAATAATTTAACAACCAATTACCTTAATTTTTGTTAGAAAGAAATATTGCTTTATGTATCAAAATATATTCTTATAAAATCATTTAAAATCTTTATATAAGAAAATAACAAGTACGCTCTCATATATATATATATATATACTCAACTCATTATAGGGTACCATTGACCCTCTTCTTAATGAGTAATTCCCACCAGAGCTAAGGTTCTCGCTTAACCTTCTGCTCTGATACCAAATGTAAAGACCCGGAAATTCCGATCCAGAAAATTCCAGATAGTTAGGAAGTGAAGAAGAGAGAAAGAAGAAGAAACAGAACAAGTCACAGAAATCTCACATTCGCAGCGGATCAAAATATAATATCACATAAATAACAGTTTTACAAAGAAGAACCGTATCAGTTAAATTTCGTACAATACATTCGAGTTACACTATTTACACAAACACTGGACAGTTAAAATTACTAGTCCCAGATAAACTACAACAGATCACAACGGAATACACTCCAATTGTTCCTGCCAATCAGCTTGCCTCCTGAGCTCCAGAACGTCCTTTCCTGAAAATCTGTAATACTCGGTCTGACCCGAGCATTACATCAAAGTAACACCCGGGTCAAGCTAGAAACCAGCATGAGTAAACTCATCTATCATGGAATACAAAAGCATACATCTTATATGAACCCGGGGTAACTTATATCAATTTACAACTTCACAAAAGGTTATAGACATTACTTATTTCAGACCTCAATTTCTAGGTACCAAAATTTAGAATAAATGGTTCAATTCACTTAAATCATTCCATATCAGCCTATTGATTCCACCTATCAATTTATAAAGAATCGAAGTGGTTTCGGGTATTTACTAATACTCGACTCCTCTTCGGATCCAATGTCATCAAATCCCAAGTTATCCACTTAATACAATTCAATTTTAATTGCCGTATAACACTTTTATACAGCAATTTATAATTAATAGATAGTCATATTATCACTGTCCATTCAATATATCATGTCACGCAGCAATTTATATCAGAGATATCATTCAATCCGAAGCACTTATCATGATTCAATCATTCAAGAGCAAGACCGATCACTTACATTAATTACATTAATTAATGATCCTCTAATTACTTTCATTAGTTAATTATCCTTAAATTTCGTTTAGTAATTAACCTTTAACTTAATTACATTCATTAATCAATCTTGATTATCACAATCAGAAATTAACTTTCCTAAGTCACTTCATCAATTAAACCAACTCATCGATTAATTATATTAATTAATCCTTTAATTACACTGAGTAATTATCACTAAATTCCATACACCAAGTAATTATCCTTTAATTTATTCCCATCGGGTAATTTCCCTTTTATTAATTGCATCCAGTAATTATCCACTCATTACTTTACTAAGTAATTACACCTCATTAATTACCTTAAGTAGCTACACTTAATCTTTAATTAATTATATTTATTAATCACCCTTGATTAATCACATTTTGTAATTAACTGCCTTTAATTAATTACATCACTTAATTAACTTCTCGTAACTTTTACTAGTCAGTTCTTAGATTAATTACACTAAGCAATTAATTATTCAGGAAATTATTGTCAAGGACAAAATATCACAGCTTTTTAGCCTCAATGACAGACCTTCAATATTTTGTCCTGAAGGACAACTTTCTGTAGGCATCGGTTTTTAGTTATTGATAGCAGTTTTTAGGTATCAGTTTGGAGTTATCGGTAGCAGTTTTTAGGTATCAGTTTTAGCTCGGTAGCAGTTTTATTGTCCTTATGAATAATTTTGGAAAATGTTTGTCCTTATGAATAATTTTTAAAAGATGTTTGGCCTTGTAGTAAAAATATTGAGGTCGTATCCTTGAGGCAAAAAATATACAATTCTTTGTCCTTTAAATTAATTTCCCCTTAATTATTAATCACTTCTACTAAGTAATTATTCTCCAAATAAATTACACCCTGTAGTTAACCCTAAACTACCCTCAATCTTCAATTAATTACACCTTGTAATTAATCCTTACTAATTACTTCACTTAGTAATTACACTTTATAAACTTCATTAAGTAATTAAACTTAATTCTAACATCAAGTGATTTTATTATAAATTAATTAAACCAAATAATTAACTTAAACAAATCACATTAATCAATTACATAGAGTAATTAATCCCTTTATTTACTCCCATTAAGTAATTATATTTAAACAATTCTACAAATAATTACTTTTAAATTAATTAATTTCTACTTAAACTACTTCGTTAATTTAATTAGTCATTTATTATCCAAGACCTTCATCAACTTTAAAGATAAATCTTTTATCTTAATTAATTTCTAATAAATCTTGAAATCACTTATCATTATAATATAAAACATAAACTCCTTAATTAACTACTTGATTTCATATTTAATTTAAGTTTAAAATAAACTTAAGATTCTACTTTAAAATATTTAAGTAAAATATCATATAATTTCTTAAACCAATATTTAAAATATTATCATACAAAGGAATAATATTTTCTTTTAAAATCAGTTTAATCTTGATTTACTTTAAAGTTTAAAAACTTGTTTCCATATAACTTTAGAAACTGTTTTAAAATTACACTTCGGGTTCAACCCGGATCTTACCCGAGAAAATACCCGAGTCCACCCCAAACACTGCTCGCACAATATCTACTTCGAGTCGTCACAACGAAAAACACGAGCACCATCCCGGGCCCAACCTTCGTCTTCCCCAAACCCACCATTACCAGTGCACAACGTACATGCGTGTACGTGCGCGACCCAACCAAGCGACTCCGACCAACTATCTGAACGGCGACCGACCACACATGACTACGACAATCATTCCCTCAACCCAAAATCAAGAATCCATCAACGAATCAAAATTCGACCTCTCAGCTCGAAAAAATGCAGCAGTCACGACCACAAAAACCATCGCCACTGATGATCGCCACCACCGGAAACTACAGCGACCCTTCCAAAGCACCGCCGTAACACCAAGCCTCCATCCCCGAACATGCGATCGCCTCCGGTCCCCTTCTCATGTCGCAATTGCCTCGACAGCCAAGCCAAGCAAAAATCAAGCTTAAACCCTATATTGATCGAATCCAAACACCACGGCCATAGGAAAAATTCAACAGCATTTTTCCCATCATCCACATCACAAATGCAAGCTTCGACCACGAATTCAACGCCAATCATCGAGTTGATCGTCGGCAATTCACCAAATTGCCGAAACTGTCCAACTCGCAATTCCAAATCGAATATCAACTTAAAAATTATGAAATTAGTGTTAAAATTCGTGATTTCCCATCACGAATTCATTCGTACAATCCAAACTATAATTTGGGTTTATTGATTTTTGACATGCAACAGCGTTTCACTGTATTGTCCTATTTTAAACATTATTTGTGAATTAAAAATTTCAGAAACCATTTTTAAAATGACCATCAAACAATAACATACAACTTTCATTTAATCATCAAAGTCAAATAATGATGTTATTGAAAGATTAGAATTTTTTTTGAATGTCAATACTGGTCTGAAAACAATAGATAACAGAGTCTTTGTATATACAGGTTTATTTCCACATATAAACATATCTATAAATTCAGTAATATAAACACTGGAAGATTTTTATACAACACCAAGATCAAATCGCAGATCAGCACATGCATTAGAGTCAAAATCAACTTAAACTGTTTTTTTTTTTAAATTTACTCACCATATTAATTGCAGAGAACATAACTTGTTTTTTTCCAGGCCTTGAATCTTTAATCTGAAAAATGCGTTTGATTTGCTTTGCTGATGAAAACCCTCTGCATGCTTTACAAATTGATGTTTTTTTTAAATGTTGAAACTTGCAGTTGATCTTGATCTTCCCTTTTAAGTTGCAGTAGATTTGAAGTTGCAGATTTTACTTTCAAATTTGATTTTGCTTTGGGTTTCAATTTTAGGTTTTGAAAATAATTTTCTGGTTTGAGTCAAGAAAAGAAGACAAAGGAACGAAAGTGTTATGTAAAAACTAGTTTTCTTCTTTAAACATTTATTTAAAAATTAAAATAAAAATGTTGCCACTTGTTGATAAATTGAACAAATGTCAATACAAATCCATTTAGTTTACAAGTGTTAAAGATATTTCATCATTGTTTTACAAGTGTTAACTCTATTTAATTAAATCATTTAAATTATATATGTATTTATGAAATATTTATATGCATTTATGAAATGTTTTTATGTAAACAAACTTTTAAATTTTAATAAACATACAAGTGTGATATCTTATAAACATTTGTTTTATAAATTGCTTATGTTTTAAATCAAATAAATGTATTACATATTATATATATTTTTATATATTTATAAAGCTTTTCTATTAATATGATATGTTTATATATATTCATTAACACATTTCCTCTTCACTTTTATTTATACCTTTAAAGAAAATTTGAAGATATTACTTTGAATTTTCAAAATTGAATTCTACTTAAAATCAACTTATATATACACAAAATCAAATACATATTTTGTTTGTAAAGGATGAATTTTTGCAAATTTAAACAATTATATAAATATGTTTATTGTGATTGTGTATTCACAATGGATTTGTATATGTACTAACATAAAAAAAATCATAGAGTTCACAAATCTATTTATATATATAAGATTCATTATTTATATATACATCCAGACATCTTAATCATCAAATTTGTTTGTTCAATCCAAATAAAATCAGTACTTTAATAGTTTAAAAGTAGTTAATTATCAAATTATCAGCTGTTAAAAATTCGGGTTATCACAATATGTTATTGGCATCGACAAAGCCGGTAATTCTAAAACTTCTCTTAATTTAAATGTTTTACTTCATGCTTTGTATTGATTTTAATTTCCCTCATATGTTCTATTTATATACATTATATATATATATATCTATATACAAACTCTATACATATTATCTAATTGTGCTTAAGCGATTCTATTTCGCCCCCCTTATTGATGGCAAAGGAGGAGAAAATGTATAAATATACTTGGCAAAATGATAGGGGGTGCATAGAGTGGGGGAGTCAAATATAAAAATATCATATTTTATCTCTCAAATATTTATACGGTTGTCATCATAAAAAAGGAGGACACCGTTTATACCCTAAGTATTGATTTTGATGGACAACCTTATAAATATTACTACTAACATATCTCCGAGTTGTGTAGTACTTTTAGATATATTATGGAGACATTTTCCAAATATAAATAAGAACTTAATGGAAGCAAATGATATATGTGAAGGTTAATCCGAGCAAATGGAAGAACAAAACTGGTTAAAAAAGGATGTTGTAATGATAGAGGTATTTGAAGCAATAAATCTTAGAATCTTTGTTAAAGACCCCATGACAATTATACTTGAAGTTCATCAACCATTGACCTCAATAAAATCATAAAATATCCAAAAATTTGAGGTACTTTGAAATCTAAAAATATGGAACACTTTATCGGAGTTCTTGTTTTTAAAACACACATGTGTCAACATATGCTTCCAATGTGTGTCGGCATACTAGCCATTTTTCTGTCTTTTAAAATTCAAATGAAGAGATTTTTCTACCATCTCTTCACTAATAGATATGTTTCTTCAACCACTATTTAAATAGCTTTAGAAAACAAAATTTCAAAACTTACTCTTCTTTCTCGTACTCTTTCATATCCATACATTTACGAGAAAGATCCATCACTTATTCTTTCACTCTCTTTGCAAATCCATACCCTTTCACTCCAATTCTTCAATGTTTTGCAAAACATACAGTACCAGAAAGTTTATAGTTTAATTCATATCATTCTATCTCTAATTTCATCCTATTACTCAGAAAATTCAAAGATATATTGCCATTGGAGGTCGACAGGATCATTGTAGTGAATCTACGAGAATCTGTATTGAAGAAATAACTACTCTCCATACTCTACCATCGATTGTAGAGAGAAGAACATTCTTGTAGCCTGTGAAATTAAGATGGTGATCTTGTAGCTTGATAAATCAAGAGGGTGCATATTGTAGCCCATAAAATCAAGATTGTAAAGGTGTTATTGCCACCAGTGGAAAGCAAGTGGCGATAGTTAAATTCTGTATGATTTGGTACATGATTGGATGCAAGATTGGTCAATCTGAACCAATATAAAAATCTTCTGTATTATTTTGCTTTACTGCATTACTTTATTACTTACTTATTTAGTGATTATTTGTTTCTATTTTCAATTTGAGTGGATATAATTTTAAATTTATAAGCAGGTTTTAAATAGTTGAAATACACACTTCATTACCTCTAGTAAATAGCCTTAAGATCCACTTTGCATCGTGTTGTAGATAATTCATTTTTCTATATGCCGCATAAGTGAAATACTGTTGAAATTTCCCGAAGTCGATGCTATGAAATTTTGGTCAGTCATGTTACTTTGTTGTACTTAAGAAATGCTAGGGACGAAATTCTTTAAAGAGGCGAGAGTGTAATAACCTACATTTTTAGGACTGATATTTAAATAATTAATTTGAACATTGAGTCGTTAATTAACCGAAAGGCCAAAAATCTAACTTTGCATACAAATGAATTAGGACTCGAGACCGTTTCCATTGAGCTTTGATTGACATTGCAAATCAAAATGAATATAAATATCATTATGTTTAGAGTCATGACATTTTTGCAACTTTCTAGTTGTTGTACATATTTTACAAAAATACATGTGCAATCAACTCCAATGGTATCTTGACCGACGACTTATGATACCGGGATAAGGACTTCATTATAAGGTGTAAGTTTGAAGCATTTTCGAAATCAGGCTATCCAATGTCCAAAATGACTTCGAAAAGCGTGAAATTATCATCCTAGAGCACGGTCTCCGACCAAATTTACACCATTGGGATAGAAAAAATGAGATGACGTGTGCCGGCGAGTTTCGTGGCAATCTGATGTACTATGGGATGGTACCGAGCTTAAAATATGTGATGGTTTATTTAAGAAATTAAATAACATACACACATTCACACATCACTGACTTTTCCCTCTCTCATTTTTTCTCTCTCCCACAAATCTAAATAGGTCCAAAAAGTGGGTTTTGGGTTTACTCCGATTGCGAGAGATACAGACCATGTTACGCGATGACATCAGCTGCGTTAGACTCATGGAGAGGAGTTCATCACATCCATGTGGTGTTGGTAGGTCCGAGGAAGCTTGGACGACTTCCACTTTTTTTGCCAGGGGTTTTGGATGAGCTGGCAAAGCTAGAAGCGACGTTGATGAAATAGAGGGTGCTAAAGTGAAATTGGTTTGAAGCGGAGTCGGTTGACATCGAGCAGAGGAGCTCCAGTCATAGGGAGAAATTTGCGTTCGTGGGTTACTTTTAGGGCACAAAAAATGTTGCAACCCCTAGAGAAGGTCAGATGTGAAAAGATTGGCGCCATTTTGTTCATCGTCACCTAAAGCGAAGAATGAAAGTGGTTGCCCATGATTTCGTTGACCATAGCTCATGTGGTGGTGGAGCAAATTCGCGACGAGGATGGGTTCGGCACAGACGCGAGGAAAATTTATTTGGGAGGAAAAGGGATTAATTATAATGCGGTAATTAGTTTATTAATTACAGTTAATTAATAAATTGATTATTCAATTTATATTAAATTCATATCTCTTGCATATGAGATCATATTGGTATGCGGTTTTCGCCATTGCATTTGTAGTGAGATTATTTACAACCTAATATAGGTTTGGAATGGATTTGGACACTTGAAAAATTACATATCAAGTGAGCGGAATTAATATTTTGAATTTATATTTCAATACAAAACTCCACACTTATATATATTGAGAAATATTATCTAAAAGAGGTAGAACCATATATGTGTAATTATTTTCCCATTTGATTGGATTGGTCTGTGCAGATATTAATGTTAGTTGATTTGGATCTCATATATATATATATATATATATATATATATATTGTGTTATATTCGTATTGAAAAGAGTTAGACAGAGATTATATTAATTTATAACATGATTATAAATTAACGTAACTCTAATTTTTCATTATATAAGTGATATAAATACTAGTATGTATTTTATTACTAATCGAAAGTTAACGGTATGAATTTTAAAAATAAGCTAGAATGCTAGGTTAAGGGTTCCAGTGAGTAAAATTTATTTTAAAATGGCTTTGAAGTTTATTTGGCCTTGATAATGGTTTGTTATGGTGTAACACAATAATTAACTAACTGCAGGGTTTTTATAAAGGAGATTTGAGAAGTAAGTAAATTACAAAAGAAATTTTGTATTATTTAATAGGGTTTGGTTGATGTTTTAAAATTTCAAATACTATTATAACGTGATATATTAATTTTAGACCATAATAAATGGTTTATGATACACACACATGCATACATATAAAAATTATATACATGAGCTATATAGTATTTTGAGGCCGTATTAATAGCTAAACTTAATTTTCATGGAAGATTTAAGTGATATTAAGCTATAATATGATGGATAGGAAAATATCCTATTTTAGAGTAAGTTTGATACTTTTATCAAATAATACAAAGAAATATGATTAGCATAAATAAATAATATGATTATCATATTAATTACTTAAGTAAATGTATTTTAATGAATTAGATATTATGATTTATAGGAGTTACTTAATGATGTGAATTGGTTGATTGGTTGATATGGTTATATGGAATGTATGTATGAATTACATTAAGTAATTAAATAAACTGAATGCATGAACTATGGGAATGAATGTGTGTGCATATACACAGTCTATGTATTCAATGTTAGCTTAGAAAAATATATTTAGTCGAATATGATATTCAAGATTTATAATAGAATGAGTTAATTAATTAAAGAAGGGAGATGTTACAGAATGAAATTTAGTGATCGGGGTCTTGTATTACATTCCAATAGCAAAACGAGTAAGAAATGCGGTCGTTGGTTGAAATGAGCCCACGTCCGAGGCGATTTGAACCCAGATCTCAATCAAATCCTTTCGATTTCTTGCATATATGTTCTAGAGGACCTCTATAAGGACTTGGAATCATTAGACTTAACGCAAAGCAAGATGAGATCCACGTGTGGTTTCAAAGAAAGGAGACGATGCTCGAAATAAGGTGGAACTTGTGCAATGTTTCAACTCGATGTGAATGAGATGTAACTCACGAGACACGATGACGATACGACTTAATAGGCGAGAATAGAGTTATATATCAACTCTTGTTACTTGATACATAAGATTAAGAGATAGTACATTTTATATGGCTTCGGTGGACCGACTCGAGCCATCGAAAGCACGTTATATGGGATACGCCTGTTATCATACAGTACAGATACATAGTGATTAAAAAAGTAATCCACGATACCATATGAGAATCGCATGACTTGCATATGAGATCCCTAAGCATGTTCGAAGAGAGATGGAGATGCCTGTCTCGAATAGATTGCATATCACCCAAGCTATAGTAGAGGTGAAGGTGAGATCTGTACGAGTCTATTACATTGTGATGCGACTAGAAGCCTATAGTGTGTTTAGATATTGACTTATTTTAATTTTTTCTCCAAAAAGTATGTCAATGGAAGGCCGGTCATATGGGAGGTCCTAAGGACTCATACGCCATCGATTGGTGGGTAGATAGTATAATAGAGGATATATGGCAAATAGTGGGTTGATGGTAATACAATCCTATTTGAAGTTCTCATACGCTTGTATTATACCTGATGTAATGAGATTAATCATCTCAAAAACACCCAAGTATTTTTGAAATAACAATGATGCTAAATGCTTTCGTGATTAAGAATCGACAAGGTTAAGTAATATTAAAAATTATCTTTAAAGGAAGTAATTATGTTGTTGTAATGCTTACACAATTGTAAAGGGAATTATTCAAAATTTTATGAAATATCTCTATCCAATTCATTAAAGCAATACATTCCAATTTAAGCACTAAAAACAGAAGAAGAAAAAAAGTACCGAGAGAAATAAATGACATAAAGAATTTACGTGGTTCAGATGTTAACGAATCCTATGTCCATGGGAAAATTTTCTTATCTTCTTCTTTCATTCTTAATATGGACGAAAATGGCAGCGAGTACAATTTTGATATTGGGCCTCAAAAAAGAGTAAAGTAAAAATCCCTTATTTTTTTGCTATAGTGCCCTATCTGTTTATAGTATAGAGAACTACACGGATTACTTACATTAATCTTCTGTGCCTTTGATTCTAGCATTTGGATTATGCCATGAGTCGATCATCTGTCTTGGTTATTTACTGTACATGAATTGCTAACATGGCCTTCAATGGGAAACTTTGATTTGGATAGATGCATTTTAAACTTGGGCGGGAAGCTTGAAATTGAAGCAGGAAACCAATTTTGAATAGGCCATGACTTGATATGATTTTTTTTTATCTATTTGAGACTTCAGGGGCTGAGCGGCATTGGCCTTTCCTCATTAAGCTTTTTTTAATGTGGGTGGAGCCGTAGTCTAGATTATTTTTAGAATAGTTTATGTTGCGTTTTGATGGTGTGACTTGGCTTTAGCATGGCAGTGCATTCTTATCTAATGAGCTATGCAATTTGGCTTTGACTACTCCTGGTATTGTGTTTCGTCATCGTTGGGTTGGAACCATGTTATGCGGCTTCAAGGGTGTTAACATAGTTCTCAATAATCCATTTATGATTGCAAAGTCCCGGAGTACTTATAACTTTACTAGGGATAGTTTCCTATCACGGCCTTGCCAATGCATGTGTGCAGTTCATTAACTTGTTGCACCATGAAATTACAGTTTCTTGGCTTGCTCCTGTCATGAATTTGAGGAACATATTTTAGCTTATGGATGGATGCAACTTTTTCCTATTGCCTCATCTTTGAGTCCTTGTATTTGTTGGATAGTACTCTAAAGTTAAGACGTTGTTTTGTCATTCCAATGTTAGCTCAAGATTGCGGCGCATCCCTATCGTTTTAAAGTCAACTTAAGAATTGCAGCTCAACCCTGTCACTTTGATGCTAATTTAAGATTGTGGGGCATCCCTTTTGCTTATAATTGCTTTAAGAAATATTTCATAGTTCTATATAACTAGTATTTCTTTTAGGGCTGTAGCAAAATCTTCACATCTTATTGTCACTTAATGATTGTGCCGCAGTTCCAACTTATTAAAGCTTACTTTTGGAACCTTAATATGGCCTTCATATTTGGTACTTGAAGGATGTGCTACAGTTCTACCAGTTATCCACATAATTTTTAAAGAGAATATAACGTCGAATTGGTAAAGTTTACAGGTGGGTCTCCGAGACAAAATACAACAAGCAATGGCATATCAAGTTGAGGCCGGAACAATGTCACACCTAATCACTATTGCATAGATTCAATGCCACACCTAATCAATCTCGCACTCCATCGATACCGCCCTTCATTGATGCTAACTCCCTTGATACCCTATTTCATGAATATCAAACACCATCCATGTCGCATTTCATTAAAACCATATGGTTATCAATGCTACATATAAATTCATGATGCATTTTATCAATACCATATCTAGCCAATGTCACACTTAGTCAATGTTGCATCCCTTTAATGTCGCCTCTTCTCCAATGTCGCCTATACCATCTCTATCTTATGTCACCATTCATCAATGTCGCCTTTCAAGTAATGTCGTGCTCATTCCATGTCACGCCGTGCTTTACTAATGTTGCATGTCATCAAATCAACAAAGAATGTTGACTAAAAGCATGTCGTAAGCCATAAGAAAGTTGATGTTGAAGATTGTCACTAAGAGGTTGCTAAATGATACCAAGACAAAAGAATAATGAAGGTTACGATGAGGATGTCTAAGATCATGCAAATAAAGAGGAATAAGGTCATTCACAAGAACAAATTAACAAGGATTTGGAATATTTCATTCATAAAGCTTCCAAGGCCTTCACATTTCATCACAAGCTCCATATTGAGACCACTAACAAGATAGCAACAAATGGCACTATAAGTCTCATATTGCCAATGGAAGTAAGCCAACCTCCTTCCAACCACTATAAATAGAGATGCACCCCTTGATGGAAGGGGACACTTTAACCTCTTTCTCACTCTTATCACTTTTCTAATTAGAATCTTCTCTAAGTTCTCTTCATTGAGAGCTCGACGTCAAACTAATGGCATAAAGGATAATGAGTGAGAAGATGATGTATTTATAAACAAGGGCCAATGAAATTAGACAATTGCATATTTGCATATTTTGTAACATGTTCATGATTGAATAAAGAACATGAATTGTTCATGATTGAATAAAGAACATGAATTGTTCATGATTGAATAAAGAATATGAATTGCGTCTATAGCCTATAGATGTTTAGACTTTCTTATTTTACCTTTTGAACTTCTGAATAGTATTTCAAACAATCTTGTAAATTATTATAAAGCCGAGGGGTGTTATCGGAATTTCCTTGAATATGCCTCCTTGTATACACATCTTTAACATTGAACCAAATTTTGGTTTAACACCACCCATTGAAGAAAATTTTAGGATTGTAGAGTAGTCCCTATACTTTGTGGCTAACTCGAGACTCCGGTGTAGTATTATTGTGATGACATTGTGCTTAAGGGAGCAACGCAGTCCTTATGTTTCGCCACTGTCCTCAGCCTTTAGTGAAGAACCATCTGGACTTTCCTTTTTTTCTTTGTTTCCTCATCATAGTCCAACTTATATCGTGGGAGCAGTTCCTTTTGGTTTCTCCTTTGCATCAATTAGCATTTACAAATGTTTGGAAAATATGGATGTAACACTTTCCCTCTAAGTCCACAATAGTTAGACATTGCTATGGACTTGTCTCTATTTCCATATTTTTCTATGACACATCAATTCTTTCTTTTCTCTCTCTTCTTTTCAAATGGAAAAAGTCTTTATCGCCATTCTACATTTAATGCCAACTGCATATATCAATTATTCATTAGACAATTCTCTAAAAAAGCCATATCTTCAGTCTTTTCGTCTCCTAAGAAAATATGTATGGACCCTTGTGTTAATCTCCCCTTTCATTAATCAATCGACGTTTTGGGGCTCTTCCATCATTCCAATTTCGTGGCAGAGATTCAAATTGAGGTGAGTATATGTTCTCCTTTTTATTCATTTCTTTACATGCTTTCGAAACCTTAGTTGCAAACCTTATCTTCTCCAATAAATAATTTCTCTTTCAAAAAAATAAGGGTATTCTTTTTCTTATTGTATCTTCCTCTATATCTTAGTGGTAGCCGGCAACCTACCCAGTATATTTGTTATGAAAACTGCTTTTATCAAGGGGGCTGCCTCTTCTTTATCCTTGCCATTTAAAATAAATGAATGAGGGGAAATAGAGGGTATTTTTTATCATTTCGGGTTTGAGGGTTATGTAGCTAGGGTGCTTGAATTTCATGATCGTATCCATACGCCTTCAAGTGGCTTTGCTATTACCTTCAAGAACATCCGATGTGGGCTTTTTCTTCCTTCCAATCAAATTCTTTATGAATGGCTCTTTGCCATTGGTATTGCTCCCATACAATTTGCCTTTATTCTTACTCCATTCTGATCGTCACTTTCATCCTTTATATGGAGAAGTGTTCTCCTCCTTCCTGCGAGGTACTTTAATTTCTATTTTAATTTCATTAAAATCCTTCTAGGATGATTATGGGATTCATTATGCCTAGGCAAAGAAATCGGTTCTCGCGTCCGTTTCTTGAAAGACCCAAAAATGGAACAACCAATATTTTTTCATTTCAAATTTAGATAACTTCTCTTCTTCTTTCCAACTACAGCTCAGTTGTCCTATCTTCTTAGATCAAGCCACTACATTATCGTATCTCGTAGGAAGGACATCCTGGGTTTGGGTGAAGAAGATAGAAAAAAAAGTTATTCTTTACTGGGCTGTTACTGTGCAAGTATAACTTTATATGTACTAGTCATAACTTCTTTCGCTCCTTCTCTAAATTCTCTTTGGTTACGGATGACTCTAGGGCTATAATTTGATAAGATGGATGATGAAATTATATTTCCTGATTTTTTTGCAGAGATAATTATTGATCTTAACTCCTTTTAATGTAGGTAAAACTGTTGGAGACCTCTCAGATGTGTTTTTTGATGATCTCTCATCAAAGAAATTGGAGATGACAAAGAAGAAGAAAGGAGAGAAGAGAAAGAATGTTGGTGCTGACATTTGCGATCGTCCTCTCAAGAAACCTTATGCGCCTCCTCTTTCGTCTCTTCCTTCCTCAAAAGTACTTCCCATCTCACCTTTTCCTAGACCCAAGCATTCGCTTCTTGCACTTACCCAAAGGTCCCGACATCGATCTCATTGAGAGGGTAGGGCGTATTGCTTTGGATGGTTTATCCTACACTGCTTCTGCCCCTTAACCTTATTTCATCCCTCTTCCATTTCCTGTGCTCTCCATCCCCGAACTTGCTATGGAGCTTGATGGGACTTAAGCCTATGCAAGTGCCTTCCTTCTTTTCTTTATTCAATGACGATTTAGTTCACAAATTCTTAAATAGGGGCTTTGACAATCGAGGTTGGGAAGAAGACTGAGGATGACCTAGCATTATCCACCACTTGAATCACTAAGCTTGAGGCGTACCTTGCTGTTGTAGCCTCTGAGAAAACTAGAGTAGATGAAGTGCTTAAGGTTCAATGAGAGAAGGCGAAGAGGGCAGAGGGGGCGGGGAGGGCAGTAAAGGAGGCTTTGAAGCTGAAAGGTCAGGAGTTGGAAGGGAAACACAAGGCTTTAAAGGGAGAAGGAGAAGAAGTTGAAGGGAATAACCCAGCAGTTGGCCAGGTCTAAGGATATGCTTAATCAAATTATTTACTAGGTGCTCTTTAAGATGTACGCCGTAGTTAAGCGCCAATTTTTTGTCGACCACCTAGATGATACCACTGTAGAGGTTGATCTCAGCTTCTTAGGGCAAAAATTGAAGAGGCTCTTGCCCGTAGCACAATTAAGTGGGCTAAGGAGATGGCTAAGGATAAAGCTTTCCCATCTGCTTCCTAAGAGAACTCGCCACAGCGGGATAATGAAAATGCATTGTCTAAGGGGACCTAGGTCACTTCTACCTCCCAAATCCATGTAATTGCTTGAACTTTTGTAAATAGTTTCACTAATTTTCTTGGCTTTTTGAATCTTCATGTGTAATGAAGTAAACTTCTATTTCTAGTCTTATTGTGATCAATTTCTTTGGTTGTCCTACTATTTTACTACTGCACTATGAATGATCATGTTTTTTTCATTGCTTTGTCCTTACATTCTTCTAAGGAAGTAATTCTTACAATACTCCCGATGGAAAACATGGAAAAATTTCAAACTCAAAATATGGTTCGCCTTGGTCTTAGTGCGGCAGCGATTTGCATGCGAGAGAAAGAGTTAGATGAGGAATTTGTACGACTTAAAGAAAAAACCCAAGGGTTGCTATCCAAAATCGACCAAATAGTTAAAGAGAAGGAAGCACTTAGTGACTTTGTACTGCGCCGCTAGCGCTATGTCCTAGAGAGCGGTTTTTTTCCTCCTGATAACCCTTATTTGAAATGGTTTAGGATTAGGCTTAGGAATCTAAACGAGGAGTAAACCCTATGTATTATTACTCTTTTTGCTCGTTTTCATTGTGAATTTGTTGCAACCTTCATATAACTTTATTTATGCAACACATCCTTCCAAACTTAACTTTGTGTGATTTAAGTCCTATTGAAATTAATTCCAATGATTATCAACTAGGTCACTTCCCTTCTTTCTTATGAGAATCCCCTTGAGTCTATCAAAGCCTCTAAATCTAATGCGCCTTCAGTTCCTATTATCCATGGCTCGAATGACTCAGGCATACCCAAATTTGAGGTTGCAGCCACAAACTCTACTACAATCTTAGATAAAGAGAACCTCTAACTAAACTTACCAATGAAAAACTTGAAATATATTTGAAGAATGCTCTTTCTGATTTTGAAAAAGCTAAGGATGTGCATGAGCGCCGAAACTAATATAACATCAAACTATGCACCAAGCTTGTTGTTGCAAACTCAAAGATGGCTGAGCTATAACAGATGCTGAAGGAAGGTGAAACACTCTACAAAGTCATTTATGAAGTGGAGATCAAGGCACAAATAAAAAACATAGAAAATTTGTCTCTTTAGGCTGCTCAATAGTATGAAGAAAATGGGGATGCTGAAGAAAGAGAGGTAGTTAGGGAGCTCAATGTGGGTGCGGCCCTGATCCTTCGACAGGCATGGACGGTGCATTGGCATATGTGTGGAAAAAAATACACCATCAAGGTAGACGTGGATAATTGGAAAAGTACTACAAGCAGTAGGTAGAGCAACTGGGGTCGAAGGTGCTCCCTCACATACAAAGAAGGGGGTGGAAAGCGGAAGCATATAATACTTTGGTGGTTTTTCTAAGGATCCAAAAAAGAAAAAAGGCTGAATTAATAAATACTTTATTACAAATGAGAGAGACCAATATATTTAAGATTTATGAACTCAAATATCAACTTTAAGAATCTCAGGCTACCTCTGTTGTTGCAGTAGCACCTATGATGTGCGAGGACAGGACCGTATTGCTGATTTCGAAGAAAAGCTTAGGAGGGAGAATGTCAGGTGTAATATGGATTAGATTTCTTTACAAAGGGCTATAAATATTTTTAATTATTTTTACCCACGCTTGATCTAAATTTTCTCTATAATAAACAAGGTTTTTAGTGACTAAGGAGGACCTATTGGATCCATGGATGGGCACCAACTATGACCCAAAAAGATTTTCCATGTTAGGATGGATTGCCATTTAGCTAGTATTCCTTAGGCTTAACAGCTTATAATCATAACAGTATTTTAGAACTTACGGTTTTAAATACTTTAGTAAAAATATGTTATATAAAATATTCTTTTTGGTCATACAAATATCTATAAAGGAACTGTATAAGTTGAGTTCTCTTATAAATGAGTATAAGTACCTTGTGAGTTTTAGCTTATTTGCACTTTTTGTTAATTTTGTTCTTCTGGATTTTCTTAATTTTTAGCTTTGCATATGTCTTTTGTTCATGCGCTTGGCACCGTATGCCCTACTGTTTGGGGGTAGAATATTTTTTGATTGTGAAGTCAGGTTGCATATTTATAATCTTTTTACTTCATGCGAATGGTTTTTTGTATCGGTTTAAGCTATCTAATATCTGTATGTCCAGTGTAACTATTTGGCTAAAAAGTCGAGTTGTGTATGATACAACTCAATGTTGTTAGCTATGTTTGTAAAATTAAAATAAAGAGTTTTATACTTGTTCAGGCCATCTAATATCCTTATGTCCAGTTCATTGTATTATTACTTCTCATAATAATTACAGAACTTATTATTTTGCTATACAAATGCCACTGCTTATACAAAGTATGGCTTGAGATGCTCAGACGATGCTCGAAATTCCATTAGCTAAGACTTCTACTATAACCAACGGACCTTCCAAATTTGGGCCTAGAGCTCCACCTGTTGGGTCTTTAGTGTTAGCCACTAATCTTTGTAGAAGTAGATCCCCTTTGTAGAAGTTTCTCTCTTTGAGCCTAACATTGTAATTCTTCATCATCCTTTGTCGGTATGCGGACGATCAGACCGCTGCCCTGTCTCTTCTTTCTTAAGTAAGATCGAGGGCATCTTCTTTTAACTTCTTGTTCTACTCTGCCACATACGATATTGTTCAATGTGATGGAACATTTGTTTCAACTGGGAGCATCACTTCATAGCCATTGGTTAAGGAGAAAGGTATAGCCTTTTAGGGATCTAGATGAGGTTCTATAAGCCCATAATACTAAAGATAATTCTTTTACCCATTTTTCTTTAGCCTTTTGCAGTCTTTTCTTAAGCAGTTCTTAATGGTTTTTTTTACCACTTTAACTTGCCCATTTGCCTATAGATGTGCGATAGAAGAGAAACTTTTTATTATCCTATTTCTTTCACAAAGCTTCGTAAACTCCCTCCTTTCAAATTGGGTTCCATTATAAAAAATTATTTTATAGGGGATCCCAAACCTAATAATTATGTTCCTCACAACAAAAGTGACTATCTCCTTTATAGTAATTGCATTTTAGGGTTCTGCTTCTATCCACTTGGTGAAGTAGTCTATTATCACTATGGTGTACTTTGCTCCTCCTTTAGACATAAGAAGTGGTCCTATCAAATTTACGTCCCGTAGACCATGGGTTGGCTAACAGGATGAGCTCATGGAAAATTAGCCTTGGGATACCCGTAACCTTTGAGCATCTATCATATTTTTTCACATATTCATGTTTACCTTAAAGTGCGGTGGGCTATTAGTGACCATGTCTTAGCACTTTCTTTGCTCACTTGGCTCCTCTAGAGCGATCCTCGGATGTTCTTCATGTACTTCGCCTAAGACTCATATTCCTTCTTTGGAAACAATTCTAAGATAAGGGGTAGAGTACCCGCTCTTGTATAATGCCATCAAAGAAAGAAAAATACAAAGCCAGATATATAATTTGACAAGCTTTATTCTTGTTTTGAGGGGCTTCGCTTACCAAGAATTATTTGATATGGGTCATCCATGATTCTCCCTTTGTATGTTGAGGGATAGGCGTAGTTGGAGTTTGCTCTTGATTTTCAACTACTTCTTGGCCTTGATCTTGTCCAACCATAGCTTGCTATGCCCTAGTTAGGAGCAGTATTTGGTTGGCCTTGGTAATGCTTGGTTTAGCTTAATGTCTTATTGGGATAGCTTTCATTTCCTGCGCTATTATAGTACAACAACTTTAGCTAACGAGCCCACAGAAGAATTTTTCTCATATAGGATCAAATTGATTAGACTCCTCTAGGAACCTTTTAGACAGTTCTATATATTTAGCTAAGGTTAGCTCTTTCATTCGGTAATTGCCCTATATTGGATTTATAACTCTTTGGGAATTACTAAGAATTTTAATATGGGTTGCTTTCATTACCCGAGCCATCCTTAAGCCTTTGAGGAGAGCCTTATGTTCATCCACATTATTGGTAGCTTTGAACCCGAGCTGCATTGCCCCGTACAATTTCTGCTCATTTGGAGTGATCAGTACATATTTGATACATGCCCCTTATTTATTTGATATCCAATCCATGAATAATTGC
The DNA here is from genome assembly GCA_030765085.1 of Allium cepa. Taxonomy (NCBI): domain Eukaryota; kingdom Viridiplantae; phylum Streptophyta; class Magnoliopsida; order Asparagales; family Amaryllidaceae; genus Allium; species Allium cepa. The sequence goes on from CM060929.1 coordinate 219,228,531, forward strand.
CAAAACTATGAAGTGGGCGTCTCTTCCTTAGATTGTGGCTCAGTAGATAGCGTGTAATCCACTATGAAATCTGCTAGTGCTTGTCCTTTGATTGCTTTTCTTGGATAGTAGGAGATATCATACTTATGAAGCTCCATTGCCCATTTTAGAAAGCAATCGATGTCTCTGGCTTATGCAGTATTTGCTTTAGCGGTTTTTCTATAAGGAACTTGATGGGATGTGCTCGAAAGTACGGATGTAGTTTTCTTGCTATGAGGAACATGTTATGGGCTAACTTTTTAATGATTGAGTAATTGAGCTCTACCCCGAAAAAGCACTTGTTTGTGAAGTATGTAGGCCTCTGGATCCCTTCATTTTCTCAAACCACTATAGCACTAATAACTTCATCATTTATAGCTAAATACATATAGGTCCTCGCCTATTACCGGTTTTGATAGGATAGGAGTACTGATAAGACGATCTTTCAACTTTTGGAATGCAATTTTGCACTCCTCAACCCATTCAAAATTCCATCTCTTTTTCACTTAGTCGAAGAAAGGTATACATTATCAACTGCTTTGGAAATGAATCTGCTTAGAGTGGCTGCTATGTCATTTAGGCTCATGGTATCCTTTGGCTTTTCTGGGACTCCCATCTTCCTTGTAGCATTAATCTGCGTTAGGTTTACTTCAATGCCGTGGGCGCTTATGTTGTAACTTAGAAATTTTCCGGACTACACTTTAAGGGATTTGACTTCATGTTATATTGCCTCAGGACTGCAAAGATTTCCTTCAAATCCTACACATGACTCGGTGCTACTTTTGACTTAATAAGCATGACCTCCATGTATACTTCAACGTTTTTACCAATCTAATCTAAGAACATCATATTAACAAACCTTTATTAGATTACTCCAGCATTTTTGAGTCCGAAAAGCGTGACCTTGTAGCAGTATAGGCCTTTATCCATAAAAAAATGGTATGCTCCTGATCTGGCTCAAACATAGCTATCTAGTTGTAACATGAATATGTGTGCATGAACGAGAGTAGTATGTCCACTAGTTGCATCCACTAGTTGATCAGTTCTACATAGAAGAAAGTTATCCTTTAGGCAAGCCTTATTGAGGATGGTGTAGTCTATGCAGATTCTCCATTTCAAATTGGACTTCTTTAAGCAGAGTTGGCGATCCGCTTTGAGCAATACACTTCCCTGATAAACCCATTTGCCTTCAGCTTCTTAATTTCTTCATGTAGAGCATTAGCTGATCTTGAGTTCTGCGCTTCTTCCTGACTAGATGAGCACTAGGATCGATGTTGAGTGCATGGTAGATGATAGCTGGGTCTATTCCTACCATGTTTGAGTGTGTCCAAGCAAAAACATCTAATGGTCTCTTGAGGAAGTCTACTAATTATGTTATGGTTTCTGTGTTGAAGTTCTTTTCTATCTTGAGAACCTTCGGAGGATCCTTAGGATCAATCTGCATATCCTCGAGATCCTCCATTGTCTTCAACTCTCTTCTTATCCTCCTAATCTTGAATCAATTTCACTTTCTTATTTTTCTTCAAGCCGAGAAGCAGTGGAGAAAGCCTGTCTCTGAGCTATGAGATTATTCCACCTTTTGTTCAGGCCAGGATACCTTTGATTCGGCTAAAATGGATGGATTGGAAATCGATTACAGTTAAAAATATGGATGATAATTGAATGGATTCAGATGGACAACACTCAAAAAATGACTAAGTATGGAATTGGCGCTTCAATTAGGTAACAGATCGGATCAGATCTCCAATTTTTGACCTAATCAAGGTGCGATTAGAATGGAGTGACAAGGAAAGTCACATTAGGCTACATTTCAAATTTCAAGTCGAATGGAGTTCGAATGCTCAAGTTATGGACAAAAGAAGATGGAACGGTATCAACGGATCAGTGGTAATTTACTTGGAGTTGGACCCAAAAAAATTTGCTATTTGCTTAGAATTGGTGCATGGTTCGCTTGGAGTCGTGGAAATTTGAAGTGTTGGATCATCGGATACATGTTTATTTGGAGATTGCTTAGAGAAAAATGATCGACACCGATCCTTTTTCGTGCTTGGAGTCATAATTACGTCTGCTTGGAGAAAATTTCAATTTTACCTGAGTCTAACCCTGGGCCAGAATCTTCAGCACCTGCTTCGAGTAAGAAAGATGATTACTTCGATGACTGTTTTGGCATTTTGATGACGATCGACATGAAATTTGGAGGAAAACTACATTACACCATGAGGGACCTACACCATCGATCATTGGGCCCCACAATGAAGTTGGATCGAATGGTCATGATCCATATGGATTGATCCATAAAACAATTCAAGTCAATGATGATCGATCAATATCTCACAAATGCAAAGTCGGAATGACATGAAACTTTGAGAATAGTAAAATATTATGTAGAGGAACTTACCATATCGATTGCACATCATTTGGAGAAACTTGAACGATCAACCTACATTGTTCTTGAACAGTCGTATCATTTTAGCCCAAACGATCCAATTCAATGATGATTGATCAATATCTTACAAATAGTTAGTCAGAATGGCACAAAATTTGGAGGGCAAGCATGTAACATCATACAGGACCTATTAGAACGATCGCACCTCAAAAGGATTTAATATGAATGATCAGAACTGATCGTTTTTGGTAAGCGATCGTCCCAAATTTTGTAGGTCGGTTCATCTGGGCCTGGAAGTTCTTCTGGCGAAATTTTAGCTCGATCCATGCACTTCTTCACCTTTGAATATAGCGGACTTGGCTCATTGCAAGGGATCTTCTTCAGAATCTTCTTTTGGCTTCCCTCATCACTTCTTATCTCTACCTCCATTAATTTTCTAAGGCTAAAAACGACTGTATTTGTAATCCAATAGTATAATAAAAGATTATTGGAGTGGACGTTGGCCTGAGTTTGCCGAATCACTATAAAACTTACGCATTCATTTGCTTTTCCGCAATCTATTATATGGTCCGTGAATCAATATTTTTCTATTTGGATCTAAATATTGGATATTAGTGCTTTCACATACAACCGGGTGTTGATGGCCAATTTTTGGTGCTAATAACAGATGATAGCTGGGTCTATTCCTACTATGTCTGAGTGTGTCCAAGTAAAAACATCTACTGATCTTTTGAGAAAGTCTACTAATTATGTTATGGTTTCTGTGCTAAAGTTTTTTCCTATCTTGAGAACCTTCGAAGGATCCTTAGGATCTATCTTTATATCCTCGAGATCATCCAATGGCTTCAACTCTCTCCTTATCCACCTAATCTCGAATCTATTTCACTTACTTATTTTTCTTCAGGTTGGAAAGTGGTGGAGAAAGCCTGTATCTAAGCTTCTTCATAAAAATACCAAACATAGATCATGTTATACTCATTAGTGCCGATTATGTGCATATACTCCCTCCCTTTCCTCTTTACTGATGTTGCGGTAGTAGAATGATCTATTTCAGTATCCGTCTTGGTACTTTGTACCGATGCAGTTCTTGAAATTGGCTTGATTTCTTTTTCATTTTCATCATTACAATTGTTAGAGGATACAACATAATAATTTAGAAAATTTTATTGTAATAATTTAGATTTACATTGTATAATTCTCCAACTAATAATTGTTCCTCCTAATTGATCCTATTCCAGCAGGAGTATGAAAGTTCATAAGAATATCTTTCTGAGAAACTACTGCCCCGTGTCAATTAGTGCAGGCCTTCCCAAGAATGCATTGTATGGAGATGGTTGATTAATGTTAGGAAGCTTGCATAGAATGATATGTGGAGAGGGGAAGTACGAGCAGTGACGAGAAGACATGCTGACCCAATAGGAACAATCGTAGCATAATTAAAGCCATAAATTGGTTTGGGGTTCGGCTTAAGTATTTCCGTTGGAAGCTTCATCTTGTCAAATGTAGATTTGAAAATGACGTTAACAAAGCTTCAAGAATCCATGAATACTTTTTTATGGTGTAGTTTGAAATCCGTGTCTAAACTATCAATGAGTCTTGATGTGGAAAAACTAACCCAACGACGTTAGCAATTGTGAAGACTATGTCTTGAATAGGCTTCTGCTTTACATGGAATATGGTTCATTGCTCTACTTTACCTCATGCACATACCGCTTCTGTGCTTTTTTGCTCTTAAGTGTGGTCCTCCATGGATCAAAGCTATGAGATTAGACAGGTTTTTTGCTAGACCTTCATTTGGATCTGGAGAGATTCTCAGTTCTCTCCCTATTGATTTCCTTTTGATAGCAATCTAAATACCCCTTTTGAACCAGTCTCTCGATTTTTTCCCTTGAGCTTTGGCAGTTATCATTATGGGTGGCTATTGTCTTTTTGGAAGCAATAATATGCTCCTCCTTGTTCTATTCTGGCTTTTTCCCTTGTCCGGGACGTTGTAGCCAGTGTAGTCTTGGTCATCTCATATATCTAGCCTGGTGTATGGGGGAGGGGGATTTTTAGCTGCGAAGTTAAATTCTCTCTACCGCTTCATAGGTGGATGGTATGTCCTTCCGCACCCTCCTTTTCTTATTACCGGGAGCAGAAGTTCTCTTAGATGAAGGTAATTCTACGGCTCTGGTTTCTTCCATTCATATGTAGCCATCGGCACTTTCTTAGAACGCTTTCATGTTATGGCATGGCTTCCTGTTGTTCTTCTCCCGCATCACGGTGTTCCTTTTGATCTCAGCATGCGCTTCCATTAGTAGTGCTTCTTCACAAGTTACTCTAATCCAAAGAGCCTCAGATTTGAAGCATTTTATAAAGTTGCATAAGCTTTCATTTCACACCGCTTTTTGTAGGACATGATATTTACGTCTAGGGAAGCCTTTCTCCTAGAGTTTAGCCATTTTAAAAAATCTACAGCTAACTATGGCCATGAACGAACCTCTCCTGGTCTATACCTTCTGAACCATATGTAAGCTACCTCAGCTAGCTATTGGGAAGAGCTTGCATGGCCATCCTCCCCACCTAAAATATCCATGTAGTACTCAATGTTAATACCACATATATTGATTTTAACGACAACAACCGTATAAATATAGGTGCTGATGTTTTTCTAAGTTATGTATAATATTTTGTAGGATATTACACAGGCTTATACAAGTACAGAATAATCGAGTTTGAAGACTAATCGGTAAAACGACTAAAGATCAAGATTCAAAGATGATCAAGATATTTAAAGACTCATAAGTTTAAAGACAAAGACACGAAGAGTTAAAGACTGTAGTTTACAGTAAATAGACATACATTAACTTGTTAAACTCCTTAAATAAAGACTTTCTTTTCTTTGAATACTCTCTTATCGAATTATTTATTTTATTATCTAAATATTTATTTTACTTTTAAAATATATTTCTATAAATATTTTGTAGGAGTTTTATATATTAAAGTATTTAGAAACCATGTTTAAATAATTTTACAAGAGTTCATAATTTTGAAACACTTTAAAAGTATTTATGTTTTTCAAAACATACACAAGTATGTTGACATAGGCTGCATAGGTATGTCGACATATATACCGTTAAAGAGATGTTTTTGAATTTTGGATAGTGTGGTTTTTGGTTACATCTCTTCACGAGTATACACTTCCTTTCAGACATTATATAAAGGGGACTGCAAACGAATTTTAATAACTACTTTCTCTACTTTTTTCTTACTCCGAATTCTCATTATATATTTTACAAAATCCACTTTCTATACTCTTCAAATTCACTCAAATTCAATCTCCACTTTACAATATTTATTCTCTACAACCTATTCACTGATTTTCAGGTATTCTCTCATCAATTCAATGGTTAAAGTGATTTCAAAAGGGTTGCAGGATATTTTGTATCCAAAGTATAACCGTTTGTATTTGGAATCAACAACTCTCTACTATTATTTGTTTGGATATGATTTTTTCCCATTCAAATCAAGCGTGTGCTTGTTACCTATTCAAATCAACTAGGTGTCCTGTTTAAATAAAGGAGGTGATCTTGTTGCCCGATTAAATTAAGATAGTCTATGCTGAGCTCAGAAAGTTAGGAGGGTGTATCTCGCTGCCTTGAAATCGAGACTGTATCCTAGCTTGCTTGCTACCTGTTTAAAGTGGCATTGGAAAGGAAATCTGTAGATACACCGTATAAGATTAGATGTAGGATTGGTTGATCCAAACCATAATAAAACTCCTAGTGTCATCTCTATTATTTTTAATTTATTTTTACTGCATATATATAAATGTGACTAGCTGTTAATATATATATATCTATGCTGATTATCTGTGTTTGATTTAAAATCATGAACAATTTAGATTTTTTTTATATAAGTTATAAAACACACCCCCTCTAACGTTAAAGTAGCCTTAAGATCTGATTACACTAGTATAATTTATACTACACTGTTTTCCACACTTAAAAAGTGCAAATATGTTCATAAGGGTTAGTAGTCCCATCAAATTTCTTGATTAATGGGGCTTAGTTACCAGGGAAGTTTGCCTCTATAATGCTTTTGCTAAACAGGGAAGAACCTTATTCCCTTACTCCATCTTTGTTGTTCTGTTGGCAAAGTCTCACCAATTTCTATATGCGACCTTTAAATTAAGAGATCTCATCCTCCTTGGGGTCTATTTGAGATGAGTCATCATTGGAGAGTGAGGTGACATCATCTTCCGCATGTGCAGTTCATGTTTTCTTTTTCAACGGTAATGGGTTGATGTTCGCAGTCTTCGACTTGATTTAGTGATTGATTTGAATCTTGAGTATGAGCTTGGTATCTGTTTGTTTTAGATCAGTATCACCATTCTTATTTCTTATATTTTCATCGTCATTCACACATACTGCATAATCATTATAGTCGGTGAATGATGGAGGTGAGCTGTGGAAGGCTTAGGGGAGGTTGGTTTAAAAGCATGATATTAGGCCATGGATCTCTCTAACCCATCCATGCGTTTGTTTAGTTAATTTGTGAAAGCTCATCCATCTATGCATTCTTCAGGATTTCACAATGCCGCATAACATGGTTCCATCCTAAACAACGATGAAACACTATGTCAGGAGCGGTTAAAGCCAAACTGCACAACTCAGTAAATAAGACTGCACCGCCATACCGAAGTCCAGTCACACCACCAAAACCCAACTTAAACCATTTTATTAATAACCTGAAGAATAGTTTAGTTGGATCTCTCTAGCCTATCCATTCATGCGTTCTTAGCTGCACTCTAAATTATTGCTAGAACAGTTTAGGTTAGGTTTGGTGGCGTGAGAGCATGTCGGTGCAATCTTATTTACCAAGCCGTGCAGTTTGGCTTTGACTACTCCTGGCGTTGTGTTTCTTCATTGTTTGGGATGGAACCATGTTATGTGGCTTCAGGGGTGTTAACGCAGTTGTCAATAGTCCATTTATGATTGTGAAGTCCTGGAGTACTTATAACTTTGCTAAAGGAAGTTCCCTATTATGGCCTTGCTTGTGCATGTATGTAGTTCATTGATTTATTGCATCATGAAATTACAGTTTCTTGACTTGCTCCTATCATGAATTTGAGGAACATAGTTTAGCTTACAAACGTGGTGCAACTTTGCATCATTGCCTTGTCTTTTGAGTCCTTGTATATATTGGGTAGCACTCCACTAAAATTGCGGCGTTGTTTTGTCATTTCAATGTTAGCTCAAGATTGCGACGCATCCTTATTGCTTTAACTTCAACTTAAGAATTGTGGCCTATCCCTGTCACTTTGATGTTAATTTAAGATTGTAGCGCATCCCTATTGCTTATAATTGCTTTAGGGAATATGCCAGTTCTATATCATTAGTATTGATTTTGGGCCACATCGCAATCTCTACATTTTGTTGTTATTTAAATATTGTGTTGCGGTTCCAACTTATTAAGGTTTATATTTGGAACCGCAGCACGACCTTCATATTTGGTACTTGAAGACTGTACCGTAGTTCTGCCTATTGAAGTAAGTATTAGGACTGTAGATTAGTCCCTATACTTTATGGCTAACTAAGGACTCTAACACGGTATTATGGCGTTGACGCTGTGCTCAAGGGAACGACGTAGTCCTTATGTTTTGTTACCGTCCTAAGGCTTTGGCGCCGAACTATTTGGACTTCCCTTTTTTTGCTTTATTTCCTCATCATAATCCAACTTTTATCGTGGGAGAAGTTCTTTTTGGTTACGTGCTTGCAACAATTCACCTTTACAAATGTTTGAAAAATATAGGTGTAACACCTGACATTAGAGGCAGACCTAAATTAGAATGCCTATATCACCACTAGTCTCAAGAGAGTGTAGTATTAACCCTACACTTATATATTAGGATGCACCTTACATTTCATTGTTGTACATGCCATTTTACAATCATAGCATTATATTTATGATGGACCGACTCTAGGGATACATGACCAGAGTAGGGTAAAATATAGTTCTCTACCCTTTGGGATGAGTTTACTTTACTTGTTTATGGGCAATCCGGATAACTCCCAGGCCACTTTTGTGGAGATGACCAACTATACCTTAGTAGCTTCCTGTTTTATATATGTGTAGTTTTGGTATATAGTATTTTGAGATAGCTCTCATCACCTCAAACCAGGCTTTATGTATGACCGGTGTTTTGCTTTATCCATTTACGTCATGAGAACTCTCGGATATTCGATTGAGTAGTTTGAAAGTCAGGTGCTTTTATGGATAATCTTACATGATAGTTAGAGCATTCTTGAGGCATGATGTCGATATTTTGGGTATGTATACTTGTTGCTTATGTATTACATGGTAGATAAGTTATTTTGTACATGAGACCTATGATATCGGATATTATATTCATCACTCCGTATGAATGGAGTTGATGTATTATGAATTTATGTATTGATATTTATTTATCAGTTGCTTCTGCTAATGTAGTCTCTTAGATATTGTTTATCATGTTTTTTTCATGTATATTAAGTATACATGTTATCATTCCACCCTGAGATGGTATCGATGCGCCATGGTACGATTTTTAACTTTAATTTTACCCCGAAGGACTGTATTTGTGTTATTGGAAAGTCAGATGTTGTCATTCGACGTTGATTAAGGGTATTATAAAAGATGACTGTCGTAACAAGTCGACATATATCTAGTGGTTCAAATCACGTGCTACGTAGGATTCGAATCTGCAGCTCCATTGACCAAAACCAAAGCGCCTAACCACTGGAACAATGGTTTTGGACAAGATCTTAACTTCACAGACTCAATAATCGGTGATTATAATGCAGAAGTACGTGTCCATGGTCTTATATCACTCATCTTACAAATAAATAATTTTGAATAAAAAATAACCATGTGAATACATAATCAATGTGTAACAACCCACTTTTTATTATTTATTACATTTGATCAAAAGAATGATATGATTGAATGAGAATTTGACCCACTATACTCAAGGCTGGCTCTAGACTTGGGCAAGCCGGATGATGATCAGATCCCAATTTGTGGGAGGGGTCCAAAAGTTTTACTCATTTTTCTAAAATAATGTCAAAAAATGTTTATATTTTCAAATCATACCCCGATCTCAAAATTAAAATTAATTTTGTGCAATATTTGCGCAGGGCCCAAATTTATATTGGACCAGGCCTGACTATATAGGCCAAGCTTTCTAGTCATACCCATCTATCGATTCCACTTGGACACTCATCTCCACTTTTCAAATAATAGCCTAACCTCTTCTTTCAGCTCCCTCATCAACTGTAGCGACTCGTTCTTAAGTAGCCTTGCATCAAGTGGCAAAGGCTGGAAAAAGGAAATCCGTGCTTCGTAAGCGGACCAAACTTGGAGACGAGTCCTGCATAAAAGAAAAAGCACCGTCTTGAACTAGGAGCACTTCAGTGAATTTACCGAAGAAAATGGTAAATTTAATGACATTGTACTCAGATTCAGTAAAGAAAGGCAAGGCACAAGTAAGCTCTCTTACCTGTAAAAGTAGCATTTTTGATTAGGTTTTCACTCTGACGCCAGCGGACCAGATTTGCGTGATGGATTTTTTTTTGAGGCAAGAGGATGGGATGATCCCAGCCTATAAATAGCATAACCATCATAGTGTTAAAGCAGTTACAAACACATTCGATTACAACCACAACACAAAACCCCAAGTTTTACCCATCAAAACAACCTAAAGCAAGCACTATATACAGCATACACTACATTTTAACTGCATGACATATCGCATCCAAGCACAGACAAAATATACATAAACATAACAAAAGATTAAAGAAGATAAGAGGCATGCTGACATCAAATATCATCTTCATTTCCTCTTCTTCTCTTCGCCACTCTTTTACCAACAGTGTCTTGACTTTCTTTGACTCTTCTTTTCAGTTCAGGAAGAATGAGCCTCCATTCCTGATCATATAAGCAAATACTACCTATCTAGAATGCAATATTAGAAATAGTATTTCTAATTAAAATTTCAAAAGGCTTAGAAATTTGCTTGAAAAACCTTTTATTCCTTTAAATCCATATAACCCAAGATAAGTTTAATTAAGCAAATCAACAAGGCATCTATCAACAGAGTCAGATATAAACCTTTTGTCTTCCTCCCAATACCAATATTGATCATAGAAGTGTAGAACATTATTAATTTGAAGATATTTCAAGCAATTGATCCAGAGAAGGTAAGTAAAAGGACATTGAAAGTATAGATGATTAATATCTTCATCTCTATAACAACAAAAAAATATTTTGTATCTAAACTCATTCCTTTGTGATTGAGAAGAATTTTAGTATTTAACTTCTTGTTGATAACCAGCCACATATGCATTTTATCTTTGGTGGAGCATGAGCTTTCCACAATGTTTTGTGATACTTGATTTTCCTGCCTCCAAAATTCATGAGTCTGTAAATAGAGCTCACTTTAAATTCCTTTCTGCTGTCAAATAGCCATTCTGCTTCATCCAGACCATCTTCAAGAGAGACTTGATCAAGTAATCTAACAATCTTAAAATATTGAATAAGACTATCACCTTCAAGCATTCTATTAAAATTTAGGTTCCATCTGAATTCACTTTCCTTATGAATGTACAAATCAACTACCCTTGCATTTTGATTAGAAGAGATTAAAAATAGATTTGGGTAAAGGTTTTTTAAGGCAATGTCACATATCCATTTGTTATGCCAAAACAGAATTTTCCTTCCATCACCCACATTCCACTTCAGCCCTATATTAAAAATTTCTTGCTGTTTCATTATAGCTTTCCGAACACTTGAAGTTTGAGAATGAACAGAGGCACCAACTGTGAACTGTCCATTATAATAAACTGACTCCATCCATTGCTTCCATAATGAATCTTTCACACCAACCCTTCTCCAAAGCCACTTACATAATAATGCACAGTTTAATTCACCAAGTGAGACAACTCCTAAACCACCTTGGACTTTAGATTTGCATACAATCTCCCATGCCACTAAGTTATTCATGCTACTACCATTTCTGCTTCCTTTCCAACGAATTTTTTTCCTAATACTATCAATTTTTTTATAACCCATTTAGGCAATTTACAAAAAGACATCCAATACAGTGGTGAGGCTGATAAACTGAATTCAACAGAACTAATCTACCTGCCTTTGAAAGAGCATGACTTTTCCATCTAGATAGTCTAGAACTCACTTTATCAATTATAATAGACACCAACTTAACAATTTAAAGTCGAAGCAACATCTTTAATATTAAAATTTAGATCACCTACAGCAATGACTGAACTCTTCTTGAAGTTAATTTTCGAACCAGATAAATTCTCAAAGCCATAAAGAATTATCCTCAAAGCAGCTAGATGATGAGGTAAAGGAGAATTAAAATAATTGTATCATCAGCATACTGTAATGAAGAGATACCACCTTTGACAAAAGAACTACCTACTGCCTCTACCAGATTTTGTTGTATAGCTACATTAATTAGTCTAACAAAAACATCAACAACAATATTAAAAAGAAGCGGGGATAGGGGATCGCCTTGTCTTAACCCCCTATTAGATGAAATTTTCCTGCTCTCACACCCATTAACCATGATAGAAGAAACTCCACTATGTAAAATACCTTTAATCCAATTCCTCCATTTTTCTCCAAAACCTCTAGCTTTCATAACCTCAAACAAGAAATCCCAATTTATAGAATCAAAGGATTTTGAGAAATCCAATTTAAGAATAACAGAATGTTTCTTATTTTTTATACAATTGATGAATCATTTCATGAACGACAACTACATTTTCCAAAATACTTCTATCCTTAATAAAGGCTGACTGACTGTTAAGAACCAGAGAGTCCATTAGCCCTCTAAGTCTATTAGCAAGCACCTTAGTGATGATCTTGAAGATACAATTAAGAAGACTAATAGGTCTGTAATCTCTAACATTATCTGCACCATCACACTTAGCAATTAAACTACTATAGCATGATTTAAATGACCAAATTCCAGAGTACCATTGAATAAATCAGTAAAAAGAGCTATGATGTGAGTTTTAACTAGACTCCAATATTTTTGAAAGAAAAAGGATGGGAAACCATCAGGTCCAGGTGACTTATCAGTAGATAGTTCAAATAATGCTGTTTTGATTTCCTGTTCCTCGAAAGACATCTTTAGACTTTTTAAATCCAATTCCCTATTTTTCCCATAGATCAAATCCCAATCTAAGGTTGAAACACTATTATGTGAAGAACCAAAAAGATCTTTGTAGTAGCGAAAAAATTCCTGCATAATTGATTCCTGTTTATAAATCTCCATTCCATCAATAACCAGATGATTTATCAAATTCTTCCTTCTTCTACCATTAGCAATTTTATGAAAATAAGCAGTATTTGAATCTCCATTATTTAACCAGTTCACCCTAGATCGCTGTCTCCACGTAATTTCCTCTTGATCTATCACAAGCATTAAATCCTCTTCCTTCCTATTAAGAGTATCCATTTCATCAACAGTGATAACTCCTAATTCTTCCTTATTATTAAGACTTAAAATATCTTCACAAAGTAGTCTTTTCTTCTCCTTAATACTCCCAAAACAGTTTTTTCCCCAGTTTTCAAAAAGCTTCTTAAATTTCTCAATTTGAGAGTTATATTTTTAGCAGCATTATTCTCACTTTTAAAACTTCTCCACTTCTCCTCAATCAAACTATCAAAACTACTTTCCAAACACCACATCTTATCAAATCTAAAGAATCATTTAATTTTAATATCATCTCCAGTATCCAATATAATTGGGCAGTGATCTGATATAATTCTAGCATATCCATATTGTAAAGTAAGAGGAAATTTTCCATCCCACTCATTATTAATAAAGAATCTATCCAGCCTAGCCATAACTGGGATCTCCCTACCATTACTCCATGTATATTTCCTATTACTTAATGCCATATCAATTAAACCACATTCGTTAACAAATTCATCAAAAATCACCATATCATTGACTTTTCCTTCCTTCCCACTTCTTTCACCAAAATATCTAGTAATATTAAAGTCCCCCCTACAACCCCATGGACCCTTGATATCACTCATATAACTAATACAACTCTCCCAGAAATCCTGTTTATTCTTTTTATTACATGGAATATATACATTAGTGATAGTAATCCTGCTCTTATCTCTAATATCTTCAAGAACAATATGAATTATGTTATCATTATTACGTTCCTCTACCAAAATCCATTTATCATCTTTCCATCCAATAAAAAGCCCTCCACTACTCCCAACAGAATTAACAGCTCTCCATTCATCCAACATATTACCCCCAATGGATCCAAACAAAAAGTCACTAGACTTAGCAATTTTTGTCTCTTGAAAAAGAACAATATCAGCATATAAAGAACAAATTAGATTCTTCACTCTGGCACATTTGTTAGGGGTGCCCAGTCCCCTAACATTCCAAGATAAGATCTTCATTTATCACTATTGAATGCCCTTATAATTTCTAAGTCTTTAATGTCATCAATATCAGATTTACCATTTTTAAAAATTAAACCCATTTTCTTAGCAGTCTCACATAGCTGCTTAGAAGAAAATGAATTTAAAACAGCAGGAATATGTATATTACCATAAAAAGGATGAGCTGACTTACTAGACGAAGCAGTGCACTCCAAAGATTTGATTTCAGCCCTCTTTCCAGCTCTGCTCAATGTGACATCTTTTCTTCCAATCAGCCTTGCACTCCTTCTGATATTGCAAACATCATCTTTAAAGGATAGAGAATTATCACTGATATTAATAATAGGTATAGGATCTTTGATAACTTCAACAATCTGAACACTGTTATCTTCCGAAGTAGTTCCGGTAGTAATGATTTGAACACTATCTTCCTCAGGAATGCAAGTATCATCAACTTCAACAGTAGTTGGACCTCTTGCTATCACAATCTCAGAATTTCTAATGAATTCATCAACCTTCTCCTGATTATCAGCCCTAAACACAATAGCATTAGCATCATCAGAATCAGTCTCGGCATCTTCCACAACAACTTGATCATAAACATTGAATATATTCTCAGTATGGATTCCTTTGTTGGGTGATTTATTGTTATGCAAACTCTTCCCACCACTAGCATCATTAACATGAGTGACCACCACACCCTCAGTAGTAATATCAAGATCTATAAAATTATCATCCGTATTGACAGCAATTTCTTTCTTTCTCCAAACCTTACCGGTGTTTGAATTGAACTTTATACTGTTCCATTCATCAATCTCCAAATCTCCCATCTTCGACGTAGGCTTCACTGCTACAACGTAGTTTGCATTTCCAACAATAATGTCAATCGTCTTCGGAATAGGAACAGAATCATCATTCTCAATTTCAACATCAAGAAAGGAATGATCAAACTTTTTCCCATCAGGCAAATCCATCTGAAGAATGATACCAATACCCCACAGCACTTCTTCCAAAACTTCAAAGTCCCAACATAATTCCGGGAGATTAGTAAGCCTAATCCACTCTTTAGTATTCAAATTTGGGCCAATTTTTCCTTCATTCAGATTCCACAATCTAAGATTGATAGACTTTCCCGGAGATTGAATCCGTCTTGGCATGGCAGCCTCCAAAGCAAGACTGAATGTAGGGAATAACACTTTAAATTCATTAAAGAACTTTTTAATCTCCCAATTATGGTTGCCCAAATTGTGTGTAAGCAAATCGGCTATCTCCTTAATCGTGAATTCACCCCTAACTGAAGTAATAATCACACATCTTCTACTTCTTTTGTAAGCCCTACCTAAAAAGTCTGAATTATCAAGAACAACCGAGAGAGAATTGTTAGAGTCAACTTCGCTTACATGCATGCCATTATCAGGGTTACGTACTGCACTACCAGATATTCCTACAATTGTAGCAGGTTCCTTCCCCTTCTCTCTCTGGTTTTCAAGGCGTTGAGTGCATCGAATGGATCTATGTCCAAACTCGTTGCAATAGAAACAGAAAACATTGTTACGACAATCTTTAGCAATATGATTTGCCATTCTGCACCTGAAACAAAGCTTTTTCACTTTAATTTGCTCAATTTTCCTTGGAACCGAGAAAACCCTACGAATCTTGGGCAAAGGTAAATGTTTTGGTTGATTTGAGATGACGGCTTGAGCATAAAAATTTCCATTTGTCCTTAAAGAATTTGATTTCGAAACAGTTGATATGAAATGTTTGAAAAGATCTTTAATTGAATTAAAAAGATTAGTATGATATGATTTCAGAGAGGAAGAGAGAGGTGGAAAAGAAGTCACGTGATTGTCTGCCATTTTTTGATACCCAATGATCTCGTAATAAGCTTGCTTGTGATTATGGTAATCAAATCAAATTCCAATTTTTCAATACCGTCCGAATCCGATTCATTTACAAACCAATACATAGGTTGGCCGGTAAAAGCTCTTTTTGTAATCTTCGATTTCAGATGATTGCGTGTGGATTTTAGGGATCCAAATTCATCTAGAATCAGAATTTTGATTAACCAGAATACGTTCATGGGAATCTGACCTCTAAGCTCCCTCAATTTCCCCCTCTTCTCTACTTCTTTGAATGTGATATTTTCAAATCTAATTGCATATCACATTCAACTATCAAATTTGGAAGGAAGAGAAAGAAGCAAGGCATGACGAACTGCAGTCATCAAAATAAAGAGGTTCCGTTTTGCTTTCTTAGTGTTAGGTTTACATGCTATCCATCCAAATTTTAGAAAATTAGGATGTTAGATTCAAGTTTACATTTAATTAGAGATAATGCTATATTTGATGAACGATCAAACTTTTGATTAGTTTATTACAGGCCTACCAACAGATTGGTACTAGCTAATTACACGTGCCTCAAGATTAGTCTGAAATGCAGATATGTCCAGCTAGGTATAACTTTTGCCATATTTCGCTCGTTGAGTTGCTCATTTTTAACCGAATGATGTTTTGTTTTGGAACATGGACATTTGCATCTCTTGATATGCCTTATCATGAGATTTTGTGCAGATCATCGTTTCTGTATCTCTCTGGTTTTCTTTGAACACAAACTGCATCGTTCTTGTTAATAATACGAGTACAAAACATACATGATGTAGAGAACACATTAACTTTAAGTGTGGATGTTTTATGTTTACGTCAATGACATATTTTACATTTTGCTCTCCCTCTGACAAAGTAATTTTAGAGCAATAATGGTAAGATGAAAGAATAGTCGATTCAGTTAATTACCTAATATCACAAGATTGACAAAGTTAAGAGACAAATAATTTTTGTTGTTGGGCATGACGGTGGAAGAAGAAAACCCTGATGGCAATTGAAGTAAAGAATACTGAAATGTCCAGTCTTTAAAATATGACCTCTTCTAGTATTAAGATGAAGCTCTAATGATGGATGAAGTGATAGAGCACTACAAAAAAGCTTTAATTCTACGGCTATGAACCATTATAGTTTCCAATATCAATATAGGAATGAATTTTTTGAAGCCCACCATTCATTCACGAAGAATCAAAATAAGAATACTTTGAACAACAAACATAAGCCTAAGCAAAGAGAAACATACTTTCTTCAAAATAAAAATAAAAATAAAAAATCTCAATTTGCATTACCTTAGCTCAATCTTTTAGCTACTTCTTTTGTTGAACAATCTCTTGCCTTGTTATTGCTTGAGATTTTAAACCATATCCAAAAATGAGCAGTGGTACCATTTTCCATTTAGTACATAAACAGAAGAGAAAAAATTTTGTTGCCCAAAACGTCTTCAAGTACAGGTGATATACGAGGTTGACAATAACTTTGTAGCTTGGCATGGCAAAAGTTTATGCATGTAAGTATATATTTCTTCAAAATAGTAGTCAAATAAAAGCGCCACACAAACAAATAAGGGTTTGAGTAGAAGTAATCAAAATAGGTTCTCAAGTGTTGATAGTTTGTGAGTTCGTTATTTTCAAGTTTGAACAACCATGTTGAACAAAATTTATACTTAAATAATTGCATACAAAATAACTATTGTATTATTATTTTGTTAAGATTTCATATAAATGATATTGGCTTTCAAATATCAATGCAAGCATGTAGGACATGGCTCTGTCTATTAACAACCTGTTAATTGCTTTACAACCCCCGCTTTTAATATTAGAACTTTTATTCCAATTTTATCCCTGGTAATTAACTAGATGTTTTATCTTTAATGTGTCTCTTCATCTAACTGTTTTTTTCTGTATTGAAATTTTGGATGAGAAGCTTGAATTTTTTTTTCCTGTATTGAAATTTTGAAAGGGAAGCTTGAAAATTTTATGGAAGTGATGATGTGACGACAACCCTTAACAGGTAGGTAAGATGGAGATTGCAAAAAATTTCATGAACCAGGAAAAAGAAAGCAGAGAAAAGTAAGATAGAGTTCGCAAATTACACGACATGGTATTAGAGCTTAACCGAGTAGGTTGTCGCACTAAATAAATGTGGATTTAGATTTTGGAACATTCTCCGCACTCTTGAATCATCATATAAATTAAGACCAAAAGTAATCATGGGCCTTGAAATTCTATTTCAATATACAAAAGGAAAGAAAATGTGTCATGAAAGTTAACTCTTATGACTCACTTCGATCATCTTAAAGACACGAGATTGTCCATAGTTCTCTCATATATGTGCAATTCTGGTTTAGAATTTGGCAAACTGTACAGATAATCGAGAAATGGGTTGTATGTATAAATAGTTCTTGCACTGGGAGTTGCAAACAACTATTTATTCAACTCAAGCACGTCACCGGTAAGTCCTAATTGCCCTACTTCTTCTACCACTTCATGTGAAACCTCAGCTCTATACACATACATTCGACTAATCACAATAAAGTACAGGAGGTTAAGGAAGTTCAGCACAGCAAAAAAAGCATAGTAGAGGTCCAGACGAGAATCATTGAGATTATTCAAAATCCAGCCTTTATGTCCATTTCTCTTTGTTATATCAGAAACAGTTCTCAATAGAAAGCTGCTGAGAAAGTTTCCTATACCTAAACTCGTCGTCAAATATGAGGTTCCTAAACTCTTCATTCCCTCTGGTGCTTGATCATAGAAAAACTCAATCATTGCAACTTCGAGAAAAGCATCAGCTACTCCCATTAGCATAAACTGTGGCAACAATACAAATATAGTCATAGGAACAGTTTTTCCACTTTCTACAACCCCATGCTCTCTTGCTACATTTAACCTATGCCTCTCAGTTAGCGATGAAACCATCATTATCAACGTAAACAGTACCATACCAATTGCCATTCTTTGTAGAAGTGATACACCCCTTGGGTTTTTTGTTCTCCTTTTCATGAATGGAACAAATACACGATCGTAAATGACCAGAGAAATGAGCATGCTAATAGTGACAAAGGCTGCTAGGCTGGCAGGTGGGATTTGGAAGCCACCATGGCCTATGTGGCGATTTAGAGTGGCGCCTTGCTTGACAAAAAGTGTGTTAATTTGAGCAAGCATTGTGCTTGGAATGAAAGTGGCAATCAAAATAGGGATCATGCTGAGAATTTGCTTTGTTTCCTCCACGTGTGTCACTGGGCATAACATCCACTGGGTGTTTAAGCCAGTTTTCACTGCAGCCTTATTCAAGAATCTGAATGCATAGAAAACATATTATCGATGTGCATGAAGTTAACATTCCTGATTGAATTATTACTAACCTCAGGTGGTTTGTTGAGTCAATTCGAAACTTCCTGTTCTCCCTGTACTCATCTAAATTCAACTCGTGGAGCTCGTTTGGGTTGCTAGGCAAATCTATACCCCTCTTTCTGATTGCTGCCACCAAAACCTGAGCCATCTTTGTAAAGGAACTACCTGATGGCAGCTTGTGTCTGTAAAATGGGGTGCCAGAAACAAAAATAGCTATAGAAATCACTAGACCAAGTGTGGGCAAAGCGTATCCAAGCGTCCATCCTACATTATCTTGTATGTACACTAGAACGGTGTTGGCAAATAATATTCCGAAGAAAATGCTAAACATCCACCAATTGAAGAAAGATAACTTGTGCTTTCGTTCCTTTGGGTCAAAGTCATCGAATTGGTCTGCACCAATCGTTGATATGTTGGGTTTTGTTCCTCCCGTGCCTATGCCGAGGATGTACAGTGCAGCAAAGAACACACCTAACTGTAAAGTTGAAGCTTTAGCTGCACACTTGGGGTTGTTAGTGTTGACCACACATGAGGGTGGCTTTAGCGAAGCGACAGAGACTGCTAGTATTAGAAGACACATGCCCTGCGTCACAAATGCCCGTTTTTTAAGATGGTTATTTGACTTAGATGTTGCTTCCTTCTTAGACCGTTTGACAACTACATAATTCATATACTCTGAAATGATTTTTTGAATATTAACTTGTAAGTAGTTTAGATTGAGTACTAACAGGAAAACAATTATTCTACTCTACCTGAATGGGTTTTTATCGAAAAATGCAGCTGAGAGAGAAAAAGTACAAGATTTCTTGAATTCCAAAATTTCAGCTTCAAATTTTGTCTCTTACCTCAAATTTTGAAAGTTTTTTCTGCCAGAGTAACATTGTTCATAAATAAAGGTGTTTGGATGTAATTTGACTTTCAAGTTGAAATAAGTTAATTTTGGTATTTCAATACTATAATTTGTAAAGAATGAATGTGTATCGATTTACTTGATAAAAATTATCCATGTAAAATAATGGTGGATATTAGGTAGTGATATTTTGCTTGCATATTGTCTTAAACAACAAGACTAGTCAATCGTTTATTAGATCAAAGTTACTTGTGAAATTTTATCATAAGTTGTAAGGGACAGAGAGTTTTTCTGAGTTTGAACTTTTATGCTACTTACACTATTTCTTTATATGAAGGCATCTCTTTATATGAACTTATTAAACAACCAAACTCAAATAAACTACTTATAAGCAGTTTTGACTATTTATAAAGAGTTGTCAAACGTGCTCTTAGTATCGGTTCCTTCGAAAAGGAAAAACACGTATGTATATATGTGTGCATGCGTGCATGCACATATGTATATATGTGTATGTATGTGTGCGTGCACACATATTAGCTAGATAGTTCACTCAAATAAACTCTCAAACTCAGATTTTCTATTTTGCTGATTCAGTCTTTATTTTTTTCCCAGATATAAGAGAAGTAATTTTTATTTTCCACAGATATCTCCTACACTAATATTAGTGTAAACTTATGGTGGGTGTGACCCACAGTTATGATCCCTCACTGATTTCTCTTTTAACCTTGAGTTGTGGACTAATACTTAAGCTTAAGAATTAGGAATAGTAAAGTTCCATTTTCCTTCTGTAACAAAACAAGATCAAATTACTATTGTTCTCCAACCAGGCACATGATTCATATATTTCAAACCATACAAGTAGGGACCGAAGTAGCTATGGTACACACTTACTATATTCATGATTCTAATAAACTTGCTGACTATTGACCGCCTTCTAAAGAGTGGATAATATCATGAATCTAAATTTTGTCAGTAACTTACAGTTGCATCTTCAATCTTAATTTTGTCTGTAGCATGCGCAAGTTTGGATAATATTCTGTATTGTATGCCATCAACTTGCCATTGACATACAGTTATATTTTCAGTCTTAACTTTGCCTTCATGTTTCAGGATCATGGAAACTTCTACCCGAATCAGTTATAGAAGTAGAAGAATCTGTATTCTCGCAAAAGTAATGGGTAAAATTGAGTACCAAGTCAGTCCAGATTTACAGTTAATATTCAAAATACAAATCAACCCATATTCTCCCATATATTGTTCTTATCAACCTATTAAAACAGCTTAACGTGGTGTGATTTTATGGCTTACAAGTACTATTTACTGATGTTGCCAACCTAAGACACTGTTGTAAAGTACTGCCAAGTTCTGCGTGCGTATAACATCATAAATAAAGTAAACAACCACCTATTATAAGATCAAATGGGTAGGGAATATGCAACTAAATTAATGTTGGTATGTGGTAATTTCTTCATCAAAACGGATAAACTGTATAT
Source organism: Allium cepa (assembly GCA_030765085.1). Lineage (NCBI taxonomy): Eukaryota > Viridiplantae > Streptophyta > Magnoliopsida > Asparagales > Amaryllidaceae > Allium > Allium cepa. Next base: position 219,249,968 of record CM060929.1, read on the forward strand.
TAATATTTCATGAATATGTTGACAGATGCATAATTCTGTCAACATAACTCCTAAGCATACCTGTTTTGATCTGTAGGTGAATTAATTACTTAATTCTCATATTGGATTGTATTTATAAAAGATTAATTATTTCAAAAAGCAAATGTGCTGGTCTCATAAAATTACAGATAAGTAGATGACTGAAGCAATAATGAAAGTCCAGTATCGACCAAGATGAGCATCTGCAATATATGCACCAATGATGGGTGTCATCCAAACAGTTCCAACCCAGTTGGTAACATTGTTTACTGATACAACCGTGCCTTCGTGGAGTTCAGTCGTCATATAGATCACCAGGTTTGATGAAATCCCATAAAATGCCATCCTTTCAAATACTTCGTATACTGCAATATTTAACATATATTCATGGCCAATCATGATAGAATACCAACATCCAATACTAGGAAATGCACTATGAAATTGTTGTGCTTAGATGCGAAAGTTCAGATATATATATTCAAGGCCATACAAATATAATTAAATAATTACCGACAACAAAGGAGCAAGCAGTCCATCCTCCTCGGTTTGACCTGAGAATTGGGTTCCCTTTCAAATCAACAGACCCATCTTTTGTGTAATTTCCTTCCCCTGCTTCAGTGCTCTCAGCCATGAATCTTTATTAATTAAAGAGCTTTAGTGTGAACATGCACTTTTACTTTAACTGCATATTATATAATCAATTAGTGTATTATGTTAAAATTTCTCATGTTGCCCTTGGGTCAGGGGTTTGTCCCAGTCCAAGGCTTGGTGGTCTTCCCTCTGGGCCGGGCTTAGCCTATCCAGTTGGCACGTGTTAACATTATATACGTGCACACACACATGTGTGTGAGAAGATAGATGCATAACACTTATATTCATAGTCCCTTGGTATAGATTAGTGGATTTGATAAATTAATGTATGGATTAAATGTGAATAGTCAACACTTTTTTCTCCTACTTTATCATTTTTCAATTTCTTACATCATCTAATTCATCCACTAATTTTAAAATCCGGTGGACAGTATAAAACGGCAAAAAATGCCAAGGGCTAAAAATTAGAGGAATTATGGATTCTCAAACGTGTGTGCAAGTGTATGGATGGATCATGAAATGATCAATTTTAAAATATGTATGTGTGTACGTGTGTTTGTATACACACTCACACACATACGTATGTACAAGGGTGTGTATATGTATGCATACATGTATATACGTATAATGGACACTCACAAGCTATAATTAAACCTATTCCCAAGATGACGTTATTTGTATTACATTTGACCAAGGCTGATTCAAGGCTTGTGGTAAATTTTTTGACGTTGTTTGTACCATACAAGTGTGACACTTTTGAAATTGTTCACCACTCATGTATCATCATCAATCGAAGTTTCTTTTGCTTAGTTTTCGATCCCGTGCATTTAATTTACCTTTTTTTTGTTATTTTTGCTTGACAATGATGCAGGTCTTTATCAGACCATTGTTACGTAATGAATTATCAATTGGATTAAAAAAAAAGTAAATGACGCAATACAATACGTATCACCATGTTGCAGCGTAAGTCGCTATCGTTTTCTACAGTCTGAAATCAGTTCAGATTTCTTATAGAATTCAATTTGGAAGGATATCACATGTTGTAAGACATTGATCAACAATTTTGTTTATTTGTATGACATGCAATTTGTTTTAACGTTATGTAGGTTATATTTCAAACAATCACATCATGCATATTTTAAGATCAATGATGGAGCTGCACCAGATCAAGGTGGAGTAGCCAACAAAATTGTTTGAAGCATATCCAAAAGGATAAGGTGGAATGTATAGTCGGAACAGTACAAGATAATATCACTGTTTCTATATGGTCATACCGAACACATATCAACTATGTTCATAAACTAGTTTCTTTTATTATTTTGTTCTAATATTTGTGATTTCAAACGGAAAACAAAATTATATTTTAAAATTATAGAATTGATAGTGATCTAAAGTTTTTACAGTCTAGTTTTCAACATTAATTTACAAATATAAGAAAATAGCCATGTTTTATATTGTTTTGTTGCGAGGGTTATGAGCTAGTATTTTGTATTTCTTTATCAATCACAAACAACTAAGAACACTTGATTCAATTTAATCACACGCTATTTTCGTTGTATTTTGACGATAGAGAATTTCGTATGTGGTTACAAGAAATTGTTGTAAAGGACAAAATTTCACAGCTTTTTAGCTTCAAGAACAGACCTTCAATATTTTATTTTAAATGACAATTTTCTATAGGTATCAGTTTTTAGTTATTGATGACAGTTTTTAGGTATCAGTTTGTGGTTATCGGTAGCAATTTTTGTATCAGTTTTAGCTCGGTAGCAGTTTTCAGGTATCAATTTTAGCTCGTTAGCAGTTTTGTTGTCCTTATGAATAATTTTGGAAAATATTTGTCCTTATGAATAATTTTTAGAAGAATGTTTGTCCTTGTGGTAAAAATATTGATGCAAAAAATATACCAATCTTTGTCCTTTAAATTAATTCCACCATGTGGTTATTACATATAAGCCCTTACTCAATTAATTATAAGTTCTGCTCTAATAACAGTAAGTTGCGCTTAATAATTACAAATCTCAACATTGGTTCTCTAAGGCTTGGAAAAAAAAAATATTGGATTTGTTTTTTCCAATTTAAACCACTTTTATAAACAATTTACACTTATAGGCTTGTTTGCAAACTAATTACAAACATATGCCACTTTTGGCCAGCTAAACGTTAAGCTAGCCAAAGTGTACTGGCGACATTCCGTCAGGATATTTATTTTTTCGTAAACGTAGTTGACGACTTTTAAAATGCCGTCAATTACGCTTTAGCATTAAAACATATGGACAACTTTTCAAAAGTCACCAGTTGACGACTTTTGAAATACTGTCGGTACACTTTGGCCATCTCAAAACCGAGCTAGTCAAAAATGGCTTATGTTTGTAATTAGTTTACAAATAGACCTATAAGTGTAAATTGTTTATAAAAGTGGGTCTAAATTGGAAAATAATCCTGAAATAAAGGCACCTTTGATTGAAGATTCTTAAGAGAAACATCACATTCTTCTCAAATCAAGGTATTAATTTTAAATTTTTAAATTTACGGTCTTCCTGAAGTAGTTAAATTAAAGTTTAAGTAAGTTATAATTATTGTTTTTATTAGTAATATTTCTTGATATATGAAAGTTTAGTTTTGTATTTTTTCCTCTTTTGTAGATAATGTCGACGGCAATTATATTTTTACTATGATGGAAAATTGGTTAATGAAGAGGATAAATCTAAATATATTGATGGTAAACGAAAAAGATCGAAAATCAAAAAGTATTATAGTTTTAGAGATCTTACAAAACATGCATTTGAAGTGACAAGAATCAATCCTCTTGAATATGATTTAAAAATAAAATGGGTCAGATATGATGGTTCATCCGCTATTGATGTGGAAGATGATGATGATATTAAATCTGCATTTTGTTTGGAATCAAAGTGATAGAAATTTTTGTTACAAAAACAAAAATTGTTAACGCTTTACAAATACATCATTCCACACCATCAATGATAGAGTTAGTATCTATTACCCAATTTCAAGAAAGACGATGTTTAACACTTCCTTCTTATATGATAAATCATTATGGTGGAGAGTTTATAAATTTATCAAAATTGATGTAGCAGAATTGCTAGAGGATCTGTCTAGTGAAGAACAATATTTGGATCATAACTTTGTATATTCGACCTGTAGTATTCCAAATCGATCTCAAACAACTGACATGTGAGTATTAAATTCAACATTATCATTTTTGATTACCTTTGTACACTTTACTCTTATCAATAATTTTACTACCTGCAGTTTCAAAATGAATCAAGTGGAAGAAGCATCCAATGCTCGTAAAATAATCGTACTTCCAATTTTTAAGATACATTGGGAAATTGTACGTGGGTAAACCTAAAAAATAATTATACCTTTTAAGATAAATCCGTCGCCGCGCACCTCCTGGACATCGCCCAAACCCGACCGCATCTTCACCAGACCTTGCTGACCCACCACGAGCCACCTTCACCATCGAAACAACCCAAAATCGAGCCTCCTCTACAGATGAACGCAGTCAAAATGTCGCCGCCACAGGCGATCACGCCTAAATCCATCCGGTCGTCTACTATGCCTCATCACGACGAGCATTTCACTAGTTGGGGTCGAGGCTTGGAAACGCCTTAGGCGGCCGCGATGGCTGCTGGCCGTTGGATCGACCGTGGCTTTTTTTTTAAAAAGAACTTGTTTCTTTCTAATACACGCGGTTTTTAAACGAAAAGAAAGTATCAGCACGACATGTTTGGAAGTATGGTCTAGAGTGTTAGGCATGGGCTAAGGCATGGTTAACATATATTATTTATATATATTATTTTAATTTTAAAAATATCCATCTTTAAACGTTTGAAAATCTCGAACTCCAAACGAGACGTGCCGCCTGACGTTCTATATGTTGTATCCCTATTCTGAACGCAATGGAATTTATTTCGAGACCTAATTCAATCGTATGCAAAAGAGAGATTTTTGCATCTAATTATTATATTAAATTTTCGATATTAATTTCAAAGCGTTTCTATCTCGCACGACCAAACGATATGTCCAATCGTTACGAAACTTGACGTTGTATTATAATCCACTATTACAGATCCAATGAAAATGGTTTTGTCGAAATCCAAGACAGTGCCCCGGAAGGCTAATTTTACAAGTCTAAATATCGTTTTATAGTTATTTATCGACATTTATTCGATCTATTTATATTTGTAAACAATTTTACAAATTGAATTTCTGATATTATTTACTAATTAAAAGGAGTTAAATAAAATTATTAAATCAATTTAATTAACATTAAACTTCATAATTCAAATATTTAGTTATCCCCTTTATTTGAATTATAAGTTATTAAATTCTAAAATTCATTTATTTAAATATTTAAAATTATGTTTAAAATCAATTGACCAGAATTTTGGGTTGTTACATTCTTCCCCCTTAAATGAATTTCGTCCACGAAATTCCTAAGGAAGAAAACGTTTCCAAACCCTTAAGTTTAAAACTATCAATTTAAAATGAGTTATTAAACTTATTAACTTTTCAAAACAAATTAGCTGGAATAGATTCCAAATTTTTTAAATCTTTTAAACACATTCACCTTTACCAAATAATTGTCACATTCATTTATTCCAAGATATAACTTAGAAAATCAAATTTTTAGTTTTCAAATATTTTATAAAATTCTTGAAAATTTCTTAAATTTTCAAAAAAATTCATCAGGGGCTTCTTTGCGCGGCTCGATCAGAACAACTACAAATCGCCTCTACGGGCTCAAAACCAACCAAAGAAAACAAAAGCCAAACGGCCTTCCATATCCGGGGCATAAAATCACCAACCAATTTAAATTTTCTAAATTTAATACGTACCTCTTTGGGTTGGATTTTATTTTGGTAAGTAATTTATTAACTTCTACGCAAATGCAGATGCACAAGAATCAAATGGCTCTTTTGCATACCCGTACTTACAAAATCTACAAGAAATCAGGCTGACAAAGCAATGTAATGTAACTATACATGAAAAAACTAATCTGATATAAATCTACATGCAACCAACAACCATATCTCAATTATACTCAACAAAATGTAGAGAATGTTATGTAATAGATGATATGCATCCAATTATTTTCAAATGATAAATTTAGATCTAAATATCCGGGATTTTCATTTTTTTTTCAAATTTCTCAAACGAGAAAAATCAAAGACCAAAAATCAAAATGACATGGAGGAGATTCCTCCAAATAAATTATGGTGAAACTCTAAAATCAAAACAACATAGAATGTCTATTTGGTATTCCGGTTCCTCCAAAAAAACATCAACTAGAGTGAATAAGTCTCATTCCTTTTCCAAAATCTTTCAAAATTTTCTTCTTCAAAGTCACCATGATTTAGATCCTAATAACAACAATTCAAAATCATTTGTCTATAAATTTAAATTTTATAAACAATAGTATATGAAACCACACAACCAATCTATTCAAATCAATCAATCAAATTCTATAAAGGAAAACATATCACTTAACATTGTTTCAAAATGTCAAATGACTAGCAAACAAATCTTAACTCAAGTTCAAAACTTTCTTGATTATCCAAAAGTATAGATAATTATTTAAGCGTACCGTTCTTCCCATTAGCCTTTGTTTATTGCTTAGAATATTATCCAAACTAACTCGGACAAAATGAAAGTTATACTCTATATTTTATTAGTTTCTTAATTATATTAATTTTTTTTCTTAATCACTTATATTTTTACTTAGTGTTTGATTCAATACTAAAATTATTTATGAATTATTTCATAAATTCTCACCCAAGTTTTTTTATAATATTTTGTAAAGTTATTTCTTTATAAAACATGAAATAGTATCTTATTCCACTTTATTTACTTGTATAACACTCTTCTATATCCTAGAGTGCATACAAATTTGATTTTACTTTTTAAAAGATCTAGGTGGAGATCAAATCAAATTATGGTTTCTCAAAACCGAGTCAACCCATTAATCTTTTTAACTTATAGTGTTAAACGAATAATATTCATAGGTTGACCCAATCTGCAAATAGTTCATACTAGACGTTTAAACAATTATCTAGTTCTAGTGAAAAAATGTTTATCAAAACCTTCTTATTTAATTTAACCCTATTTAAACCTGTGTTAAATTATCACATATCTTATCTAAGGGAAAAATCTTATTTATTAAAACAATCTTTTATTAGAAATACCTTTTTTTTAAGCCAATTCCCTTTTAGGGAACTTAAAAATTAGATACCTGGTTTTAGTTTCAAACCTATCTTTGAAAGCGTACTCTATATATTTTTATATATAATAAGTTCAAACAACTTATTTATTAAAACTCACTTTGGATTTATTCGGATTTGAACTCATTTCGATCGCACAATGATAATGAGAATAATTTACTAAGTATTCCACAACGTTTGGATAATTAAACATCCGATCATCACTTAGAAGATTATTCAGATTACCACAAAACTAATCGAAACAATTTCTTCCTAATTATCCCAAAGAAAATGCATTCCATTAAAATTTTACTTCCCAAAATAATTTCATTTTCAATTACTTTCAAAAATACTACTATTTCATTTCTCAAAAACCTTTCTGAAGTTATTTTCCAAAAATTCTAGGATTTAGATTCAAATATCCTTTCTAAAACGAGTTTACAAATTAATTTTATATAAAATTTCCTGTAACAACCCTGTATTTTGTGATTTTTTTAATTGTATATTTTAATTATGATAATTGAATTTTGATCTAAAAATTTATGTTATTTATTTTGAATGATTAATTTTGTTATTTTAAACATAAACTTTAGTTTTGATATGAATTATCATTCCAAAGCACACTAAAAAGAATATTTTCCAAAAAGTGAATTTTTGGTCAAAATAATCAAACTTTGACTTTTAATTTAAAATTTTAAAAGTTTGAAAATTTAAATTTTATCTTTTATTATGAAAGTACATAAAATTTTAAGAACACTGCTTTTTGTTTCGTTGAAAACGGATTTAATTTGTGAAAGTTATACTGTTTTCAATATTGTGTGTACATTGAATTATTTAACAATTTTCTTTATGTTAAATTTTATAAATTATATTTTTAATTGTCAAATAATGTTCTAATATGTGTTATATGACATGTTAGATATATATATATTTTAAAAACAATTTTTTGTGATGTTATAATTTTTTCAAAGTTTACCGTGTTGATTTCTTTTTTTTGGCTGTTTTCTTATTTTCTGCTATTTTCTTCATTTAAAATTTTATTTAAATTTAATTTTATATATTTATTTTGTGAATTAATTTTTATTTTGTGTACTTATCTTTATTTATAAATATTTTTCAAGTATATAAATTTTTTCCAAAGTGCATTGAATTTATTTCTAATTTTAAAGTCTACTTCGCAATTTTAAGCCATTTTCTTAATTTAAATTCTATTTAATTAAAATTTAATTATTTATTTTATTTTAGAAATGATAAATAAATTTTTTTATTTCAAAATTTTGCTTTAGAATATTTTTAAAATGAAGTAGATATTTTTCCAAAGCCATCAATGTTTTAATTATAATTTTTGAACCCTGTTTCCAATTTTTAAGCAATTTCCTTAATTCTTTTTATATTTTATTTAAATTTAATTATATATTTTTATTTTTTTCACTTTGTTTCGGTTTTTAGATGTACTTGCTGAATTTTATTTTGTTTTATTTGATTTAAAAGAAAAGGAAGTATGAAAGGTTTTAAAAGCTAAGAAACGTAAAGTCGTTTCACCGTTTCTTTTTCAATCAATACATCAGTTATTTTGGCCATTCCTTATACTATCTTCAGCTGACTTCTTTTTCTTCATTTTCACGTGAAAACATCTTCCTCATCTCATTTTTACGGCTAGAGAAAAATTGGTAATGGCTTCTCTATATTTTTCTACTTTTTCTCCTTCTTTTTTGCTTGTTTTTGCCTTGTTTTCTTTGTTTGTTTTACTTGGCCACCACTAGCTAGCCTTGGCCATCACATCCACCACCTTCTCCTCTTCACCATCCACCACTTAACATCATCTCCTCCTCTGACTTGACCAGGCCGCACCCCCCCTTGACAAAACTCCACACAAAAGCCATGAAAACTCCTTAAAAACATGTTAGCCTAGCCAAGTTGTTTCACTACCTTCATCCACCACCAAGGCCACCACCCTAGGCCACCACCACTACCTTAATATGACCACCACCCATCACCTAAGCTACTGTCCAGATCTGAAACCTGAAAGGGTGGGCCCAAACATGCCTTAGCCGAGCCCAAAAAGTTCACCAAAACTCTTATATATGCCTTAACCTTTTATATTCTCTACATTTAAACTCCTACCCACTTCATCACCTCGTAACCACGCCTTTTCCTACCCATACCTGATCCAAACCATGCTCAAACCTGACCTTATTAATCCCCTAGGCCATGAAAACAAGCATAGGAAGCAAGTGCAAAGTCTTTGGTTTTGTTTTATACATCTATTTCTAACATTGTTAAGTATATCTTGTTTTTGAAACTTATGTTTCATATATTTGTTTTGTTTGAATGTATCCAAGGCTATAAATATTTGGCTCTCCACTCTCAAATCATATTCATGCTTTCATGCCTTCGAAGATCTTTGTTGTGTGTAGTTGTTTGTCATCTCCAGCTAATACAAGTGAGCATTTCTCACCAGACATTATGTACTTATATAAGTAGTAAATTGACACCCTGTGAATCTGTAGAACTATATTAACATGTTATAACTGCTTATATTATTATCATATGATGTTCACACCTGTTATTACACCTGTTATATCATATGTTACTGTTATTTCATGTTATTCTGTATATTTTATCAGTTTATCACACTGCAAGTTCCCTGTAAATTAGAAATCACTATGGGTTGAAATGATACATACCCGAACGGACTTTAGAATAAGGGAAAATTGTTATGGGCTGAAATGATAGGCCTGAATGATTTTCAATTTATTTCATTTACTTGGGACTGCGGGTTTGAAATGATGAAACCCGGATTTTCTTTGTAAATTACGGGTTGAAATGATATATTACCCGTATCACTTTCCTAGTGTAGAAATTATATACAGACCCGTAGTTAATATATGTTTTTCTAAAAATTTTAAAATTATTTTAGAAATGTAAATATTAAAATATTTTGATTTAAATCTAATTAAAAAGGATTTTCGTAAACTATTATTGATTTTCTGAATAATTGTAAGTGAAATGAATTAATGGACAGTTAGAAAATTTTGAATGTAAGTTATTTTGGAAAATTTGATTTAATTATAATTGGAAATTTAATTGAATATGAAATTATGATAAATTTATGATAATTTGAATTTATAATGAATTCAAAGTGATTTTATATCATATTAATGATTTTTAATAAAGTTGAAATGTGAAATGAATGAATACTTTAAGTTGAAATTTTGAAATATAACTAAATTGGAAATTTATGAAATTGACTTAAAAGTGAACTTTTAGTTAAGTAAATAAAAATAAAACTAAGTTATATTTGAGAATTTGAACTTAAGTGTTAAGCTGAAATTTAATGCAATGAATTTAAAATTGAACATTGCAATTTAATAAGTGAATTATTATTAAATCTTGATTTTTGAATGGAAATTTAACTTTATAAAATCATGAACTTGAGGAAAATTAAATGATGTTTATAAATGTGAAAATGTATGATTTTATGAGTTAAAAATGTTTTAAATAAAAAAATATAATTGCTTGAGAAATTATATTGAATATTTGAAGTTAATTGACTGCATTTTTGAAATGCTATTAATTACAATGTAAATGATATTACAGCATTTGTAAATGTTGTAGTTGACGATAATGAACTAAAAAGCTAAATTGAATTAAAAGCTATTATAACAATTTTTGTAAGTGCTATAATTTTTGAATTTAACTAAGTTTATTTGAAATTTAAGTAAACCCTATTACAACATTTTAAAATGTTGTCTTTTGTTAAATTGAACTGTTTTGAATGTATCTTTCCGTAGCGTTTTCTAAATGCCACGAAAAGTGAATTTTCACTGTTTTGATAAACTTAAGTGAATAAATGAACTTTGGAAGTTGAAAGTTTTGGAAATTTAATAATTTAATTATTGAACATAATAACTTCACTTTAATGATTAAAAATGATTTTTTTTTATATAAACTTTTTTGAAATGTGAATTGAAATGGTATTTTAAATTGAATAAAATGAATAATGATTTGAAATGAATGTGGTTTTGATATTTTGATATATTAAATGATTGAAATGTGGTTTGAAAAGATATGATATTTTGATATATTAAAATGATTTGAAAATGGAGTTTTGAAAGATATGACATTTTGATATTAAAATAATTTCAAAGGAAGTGTTGAAAGAGAAGATATTTTGAACGAAGTTTTGAAAGGTTATGATATTTTGATATATTAAAATGATTTGAAAGGAAGTTTTGAAAGGATATGATAATTTAATATATTGAAATGGTTAGAAATGACTTGATATTTATTTTGATAAATATTTGAATTGAAAGATATGGCATGATGATATATTGAAATGATTTGGAAATAATTTAATCTTTATTTTGATAAAGATTTGGGTTGAAATGACATTTTATTTTTGAAGTATAAAATATTGTTTTAAAGTTATAACTACGGGTTATAATAACGATTGGTTGTTAAAGAGACCGGGATCGGATATTGTCTTATAGCCGGCCAATATCGAAAACCACTTTAACAACCGTGTACGCGGTGGAGATTCCAGAATGAAGTAGGATGGTGGCGACGTTCTCGAGGTATATTACGTGGACCCAACTCCCGTGAGTTGGAATAAATGACTAAAACAGGAGCTATACCGGGCTACACAAAGGGTCGCACCCTTTCATCGAGCATGCTCCATCGAAAACCATTCTATTACTTTTGCGATTCGATATGTGGTTCCATTTTGATTCGGGGGTATTGTTCGAGGTGGACGGAAGCTGCTGGCTTGCCGTCACCACCGGTCCGGAAGTGCAAACGGTGTATCCACCTTGGCATTGCCTCGCGTGCCGTGTCATCTCCTTATAGCGAGCCCACTACGATTTTGGTTTTAAAGATCCGACCGCGTTAAGGTTCACCATCCCCTTAGCGCTATTTTCTATATGATTATACTTTACTGATTAGACACTACTGTATATAGCGTATATTACTACATAGTAAATAGTTTAACGGATACTTAGAGGATGGGCGGTCCCAAGCATCTTCTAAATTACTTGTACCTTTGCTACAATTCACTTGAGTTGGTTTACATTGTATAAGTATGTATGTCCTGACTCGAGTGTTTGTATTTTTATTTACGCTCGGGTCAGCCTGAGTTATTCACAGATTTGGATTTCCACTTTCTGGAGATTGGAATCGCTGGAGATTATCTACTTGTCAAGTTTCATCTTTTCAGTTCGGTTGTTCTATTCAGCTTGTACTTGGTTATCATATTTAAACTTCTGTTGTACTTTATTTCTTCTATTGTATCTTATGTAACTCTGATATATTTATATAGTAGCTTCATGAACTACTATCTCTTTTACTTACGCTGCATTATTATTACTCTGTGTCTGTGATCTGTGATTTTTATTTACTGCATATTCTGAGATTTGTCAAATTTTTATTTACAACGCGGTATTTTGAGCAATTCAATTCCGGCATGAATGTCTACCTATACACTTATAATGGATGCGAATGGTTAAAAATACCTGGTCGTTATAGTTGGTATCAGAGCCGGGTTAGCTCTAGGCAAAACTCAGCATATGGAGTGAATGTATTTACAGAATCTCTTTCATTCGAGTTTGAATCTCTTCCTTTTTGACTCGATTCCTTTGAATTTTGGAACATTCCCTACGGTTCCAAAATTCATTTGTGTCCTTCACTATTCATCTTCTTTTGACTCTGGAGTATTCCATAACTCCTCTTCGAATGATCTTTCTAGTGAGTCGACGGTCACGCCAATTTCAAATTGAATTGAAAACGGGGGAAAACTCCTTTACAGTTAGCATCGATTCACCAGAGATTTATATCTATCCTTGGTTTAGTTGCTAATTGTTATTCCAAACTCTAGCTCTTAAGATCGAATGTAGATTTACCCTAGAAAATCCACATTGATCTTATTCTTTAAGTCTCGGTTGACCCGGTTAAGGTTGCCCGTGATTTAGTTAAGCCTATCCACCTCCCTATTTTGTTATTTAATCATCTTGTCTTTTGTTTCCAACCTATCTTCAAACATTTTGAATTGTACTTGTAAATCTATGTTTTGTTTTATATATTGTGTTATTTGAGTTGTTGATGTTGATTTGGGTTTCTGATCGATTCGTCTGATCAGCGCTATTGATAAGATTTCCAAAACACTTTGACAGAACAAACCGACACAATATTATTTTAAAATTTTGGTTAATGAAATAAATTTTGATATATAAGTAGATTTATGGAACTTAATAAACTGATTTAAATTGATTATTTGAAGTGATAATACTTGATTTATCATTTATTGTTCTATAAATGAATCTATAAATAGTTGTTTATAAATTTATTTGGGAACTGAAATGAATTTAAAACAAGAATTTGAGAATTTAAATTCCGATTATTTCGAACTGTGGTTTAAAGTTTAAAAAAAAGGGATATACTATTTAAAGTATTTTCAAATAGAATTTGTTTCTAAAGAATTTTAAAGTGCTCTTCTCTTTGTCGCTGGAAAATAACTTTGGTGATGATCGCGACATCATCGACGTTCATTTTCGAGTTTCAAAGTGAAGAGACCGCCCTGTAGTCTTGCTACAGCTTTGTTTTGGGAAATTTAATTAATTTTAGTTTCTAAAATATGACTTGATTTTAATATATATGATATATGATTGAAATTTGATTTGACATATTATGTATATATTATTACTTATCTCTAAATGGTTTGAATGTAATCGAAAATTTAGTTTTTTAAATTTTATTTTAAAGAATAATTTCAATTATAAAAAAAAAATCAATCAAAATTTTAGATGAATATCAAGCATGAAATGATTTAATTGGAAAGTTTATTTGTATAATACAATTGCATTCAAATATAACTTACCTTAATTTCAGAAGTTAACAATGTAATTGGATAATATACAATATAAAAAGATTTTATAAATAAAATTTGAGTGGTTATAATAAATGTTATACACTTAAATTTTAAAACGATTAACAGAGGTAAATATAATAAAGGGTAATTAAATAACTTACAATAAATTAATGTTAGAAGAACTAAGAATAAAAGAAAGCAATTATAATAAGTAAGTATGTTTAACATAAGTGATAAATATATTGGGGGGAATAAATTTAATTTTAATTAGGAATAAAGAAGAATAAAATTTATTAAGTACATTGTGAGTGTAATACATGATTATTTTTCAAACCCATGGTTTTAAAAATTATTAATTTTAGATGATTGGATAATAAGATAATGAAATTTGAGATAGTTAAGAATTATTCAACTTGTGTAAAGATTTATTCTCTATTTAAGATGAAATTTCCATGCTTTCAAATTTATGTCCTTATTTTGGTTTTCAAACTATTTTTTTTGTTGTCCTCGTCATCCTTACCTTGCTATAGATTGGTGTAGGCATCTTTCTATATTCTTTTTAGTAGAAATCTTTCTATAATCTTTGGTACTCATTTTGAATCTATTTTTGCGTGCTTGTGTTCTTGATTTTGGAGAATCTTGGAAAGATCATCTCCACCTTGTAAAACTTACCTATAACAATAGCCATCATGTATAATTTCAATCTCTTTGTCATCTTGCCTTAATCTTATTTCATTTCTATTTTTTCTGTGCTTTCCCGTACCTCATTCCTTTTCGGGGACGAAAAATTTTGAGTGGGGGACAGTGTAACAACCCTGTATTTTGAGATTTTTTTAATTGTATATTTTAATTTTTTTAATTGAATTTTGATCTAAAAACTTATTTTATTTATTTTTAATGATTAATTTTGTTATTTTAAACATAAACTTTAGTTTTTATATGAATTATCATTCCAAAGCATGACTAAAAAGAATATTTTCCAAAAAGTGAATTTTTGGTCAAAATAATCAAACTTTGACTTTTAATTTAAATTTTCAAAAGTTTGAAAATTTAAATTTTATCTTTTATTATGAAAGTACATAAAATTTTAAGAACACTGCTTTTTGTTTCGTTGAAAACGGATTTAATTTGTGAAAGTTATACTGTTTTCAATATTGTGTGTACATTGAATTGTTTAACAATTTTCTTTATGTTAAATTTTATAAATTATATTTTTAATTGTCAAATAATGTTCTAATATGTGTTATATGACATATTAGATATATATATATTTTAAAAACAATTTTTTGTGATGTTATAATTTTTTCAAAGTTTACCGTGTTGATTTCTTTTTTTTGGCTGTTTTCTTATTTTCTGCTATTTTCTTCATTTAAAATTTTATTTAAATTTAATTTTATATATTTATTTTGTGAATTAATTTTTATTTTGTGTACTTATCTTTATTTATAAATATTTTTCAAGTATATAAAATTTTTCCAAAGTGCATTGAATTTATTTCTAATTTTAAAGTCTACTTCGCAATTTTAAGCCATTTTCTTAATTTAAATTCCATTTAATTAAAATTTATTTATTTATTTTATTTTAGAAATGATAAATAATTTTTTTTATTTCAAAATTTTGCTTTAGAATATTTTTAAAATGAAGTAGATATTTTTCCAAAGCCATCAATGTTTTAATTATAATTTTTGAACCCTGTTTTCAATTTTTAAGCAATTTCCTTAATTCTTTTTATATTTTCTTTAAATTTAATTATATATTTTTATTTTTTTCACTTTGTTTCGGTTATTAGATGTACTTGCTGAATTTTATTTTGTTTTATTTGATTTAAAAGAAAAGGAAGTATGGAAGGTTTTAAAAGCTAAAAAACGTAAAGTCGTTTCACCGTTTCTTTTTCAATCAATACATCAGTTATTTTGGCCATTCCTTATACTATCTTCAGCTGACTTCTTTTTCTTCATTTTCACGTGAAAATATCTTCCTCGTCTCATTTTTACGGCTAGAGAAAAATTGGTAATGGCTTCTCTATATTTTTCTACTTTTTCTCCTTCTTTTTTGCTTGTTTTTGCCTTGTTTTCTTTGTTTGTTTTACTTGGCCACCACTAGCTAGCCTTGGCCATCACCTCCACCACCTTCTCCTCTTCACCATCCACCACTTAACATCATCTCCTCCTCTGACTTGACCAGGCCGCACCCTCCCCCTTGACAAAACTCCACACAAAAGCCATGAAAACTCCTTAAAAACATGTTAGCCTAGCCTAGTTGTTTCACTACCTTCATCCACCACCAAGGCCACCACCTTAGGCCACCACCCATCACCGAAGCTACTGTCCAGATCTGAAACCTGAAAGGGTGAGCCCAAACATGCCTTAGCCGAGCCCAAAAAGTTCACCAAAACTCTTATATATGCCTTAACCTTTTATATTCTCTACATTTAAACTCATACCCACTTCATCACCTTGTAACCACGCCTTTTCCTACCCATACCTGATCCAAACCATGCTCAAACCTGACCTTATTAATCCCCTAGGCCATGCAAAAAAACATAGGAAGCAAGTGCAAAGTCTTTGGTTTTGTTTTATACATCTATTTCTAACATTGTTAAATATATCTTGTTTTTGAAACTTATGTTTCATATATTTGTTTTGTTTGAATGTATCCAAGGCTATAAATCTTTGGCTCTCCACTCTCAAATCATATTCATGCTTTCATGCCTTCGAAGATCTTTGTTGTGTGTAGTTGTTTGTCATCTCCAGCTAATACAAGTGAGTATTTCTCACCAGACATTATGTACTTATATAAGTAGTAAATTGACACCCTGTGAATATGTAGAACTATATTAACATGTTATAACTGCTTATATTATTATCATATGATGTTCACACCTGTTATTACACCTGTTATATCATATGTTACTGTTATTTCATGTTATTCTGTATATTTTATCAGTTTATCACACTGCAAGTTCCCTGTAAATTAGAAATCACTATGGGTTGAAATGATACATACCCGAACGGACTTTAGAATAAGGGAAAATTGTTATGGGCTGAAATGATAGGCCTGAATGATTTTCAATTTATTTTATTTACTTGGGATTGCGGGTTTGAAATGATAAAACCCGGATTTTCTTTGTAAATTACGGGTGGAAATGATATATTACCCGTATCACTTTCCTAGTGTAGAAAATTATATACAGACCCGTAGTTAATATATGTTTTTCTAAAATTTTTAAAATTATTTTAGAAATGTAATAAAATATTTTGATTTAAATCTAATTAAAAAGGATTTTTGTAAAATATTATTGATTTTCTGAATAATTGTAAGTGAAATGAATTAATGAAAAGTTAGAAAATTTTGAATGTAAGTTATTTTGGAAAATTTGATTTAATTATAATAGGAAATTTAATTGAATATGGAATTATGATAAATTTATGATAATTTGAATTTAAATGAATTCAAAGTGATTTTATATCATATTAATGATTTTTAATAAAGTTGAAATGTGAAATGAATGAATACTTTAAGTTGTAATTTTGAAATATAACTAAATTGGAAATTTATGAAATTGACTTAAAAGTGAACTTTTAGTTAAGTAAATAAAAATAAAACTAAGTTATATTTGAGAATTTGAACTTAAGTGTTAAGTTGAAATTTAATGCAATGAATTTAAAATTGAACATTGCAATTTAATAAGTGAATTATTATTAAATCTTGATTTTTGAATGGAAATTTAACTTTATAAAATCATGAACTTGAGGAAAATTAAATGATGTTTATAAATGTGAAAATGTATGATTTTATGAGTTAAAAATGTTTTAAATAAAAAAATATAATTGGTTGAGAAATTATATTGAATATTTGAATTTAATTGACTGCATTTTTGAAATGCTATTAATTACAATGTAAATGATATTACAACATTTGTAAATGCTGTAGTTGATGATAATGAACTAAAAAGCTAAATTGAATTAAAAGCTATTATAACAATTTTTGTAAGTGCTATAATTTTTGAATTTAATTAAGTTTATTTGAAATTTAAGTAAACCCTATTACAGCATTTTAAAATGTCGTCTTTTGTTAAATTGAACTGTTTTGAATGTATCTTTTCGTAGCGTTTTCTAAATGCCACGAAAAGTGAATTTTCACTGTTTTGATAAACTTAAGTGAATAAATGAACTTTGGAAGTTGAAAGTTTTGAAAATTTAATAATTTAATTATTGAACATAATAACTTTACTTTAATGATTAAAAATGATTTTTTTTATACAAACTGTTTTGAAATGTGAATTGAAATGGTATTTTAAATTGAATAAAATGAATAATGATTTGAAATGAATGTGGTTTTGATATTTTGATATATTAAATGATTGAAATGTGGTTTGAAAAGATATGATATTTTGATATATTAAAATGATTTGAAAATGGAGTTTTGAAAGATATGACATTTTGATATTAAAATAATTTGAAAGGAAGTGCTGAAAGAGAAGATATTTTGAACGAAGTTTTGAAAGGTTATGATATTTTGATATATTAAAATGATTTGAAAGGAATTTTTGAAAGGATATGATAATTTAATATATTGAAATGGTTAGAAATGACTTGATATTTATTTTGATAAATATTTGAATTGAAAGATATGGTATGATGATATATTGAAATGGTTTGGAAATAATTTAATCTTTATTTTGATAAAGATTTGGGTTGAAATGACATTTTATTTTTGAAGTATAAAATATTGTTTTAAAGTTATAACTACGGGTTATAATAACGATTGGTTGTTAAAGAGACCGGGATCGGATATTGTCTTATAGCCGGCCAATACCGAAAACCACTTTAACAACTGTGTACGCGGTGGAGATTCCAGAATGAAGTAGGATGGTGGCGACGTTCTCGAGGTATATTACGTGGACCCAACTCCCGTGAGTTGGCATAAATGACTAAAACAGGAGCTATACCGGGCTACACAAAGGGTCGCACCCTTTCATCGAGCATGCTCTATCGAAAACCATTCTATTACTTTTGCGATTCGATATGTGGCGCCACTTTGATTCGGGGGTATTGTTCGAGGTGGACGGAAGTTGCTGGCTTGCCGTCACCACCGGTCCGGGAGTGCAAACGGTGTATCCACCCTGGCATTGCCTCGTGTGCCGTGTCATCTCCTTGTAGCGAGCCCACTACGATTTTGGTTTTAAAGATCCGACCGCGTTAAGGTTCACCATCCCCTTAACGCTATTTTCTATATGATTATACTTTACTGATTAGACACTACTGTATATAGCGTATATTATTACATAGTAAATAGTTTAACGGATCCTTAGAGGATGGGCGGTCCCAAGCATCTTCTAAGTTACTTGTACCTTTGCTACAGTTCACTTGAGTTGGTTTACATTGTATAAGTATGTATGTCCTGACTCGAGTGTTTGTATTTTTATTTACGCTCGGGTCAGCCTGAGTTATTCACAGATTTGGATTTCCACTTTCTGGAGATTGGAATCGCTGGAGATTATCTACTTGTCAAGTTTCATCTTTTCAGTTCGGTTGTTCTATTCAGCTTGTACTTGGTTATCATATTTAAACTTCTGTTGTACTTTATTTCTTCTATTGTATCTTATGTAACTCTGATATATTTATATGGTAGCTTCATGAATTACTATCTCTTTTACTTCCGCTGCATTATTATTACTCTGTGTCTGTGATCTGTGATTTTTATTTACTGCATATTCTGAGATTTGCCAAATTTTTATTTACAACGCGGTATTTTGAGCAATTCAATTCCGGCATGAGTGTCTACCTATACAATTATAATGGAGGCGAATGGTTGAAAATACCTTGTCGTTACATTTCCTTTATATAAAAATCATTTCATATTATAATAATCCTTCTTTATTATAATAGAATTATCTCGAATATTTATTCTCTAAATATCTTATCCCACTATTTAGTTTATATTAACAACTTTTTATTAAAGTTTAACTCATTATTATTAAATGGCGAGTTTTTAGCTTAATCATATTCTTCGAACACCTTTATAGTCAAATTGTGAAAACTAATTCACTAAGGGTTCATTTTAAATCACAACGATAAATGCTCCTAAATAAACCAAGCACAATTTAGCAACTAACAAACAACAGTCAATGCTTCTTATTTAAATTAAGCATAACTGAACAAACAATAGCGATAATAAATAAATCCCATCACATTTAAACTAACACAATATATAACTATATAAAGTTTTGAAAATTATTCCTTTATATATATGACATATAATCCTAGGCAAAATATTTAATTTTCCAAAAATTTCAATACCTTGGTCTAGTGTTTAGAAACCCCTATCGATACCGTGGCGGCCCACGTCTCAATCATAATTCATAAAAACTCAATAGACCAATTAACATAATTCGTTTTTATAACATTTATATATACGCTATCGTATATATAATACTCTCAAACTCATTTTAGGGTGTCAGTTACCCTATCTCTAATGAGTCAAACCCTACCAAAATCAAGGTTCTCACTTAACCTTCAGCTATGATACCATGCTGTAAATACCCGTCTTTTTTACCATCGAAAGTCGACACCGAACACTACCATGCATTGCAATGTCGCGCATCCAATCGACAAAATGGCAGATTGTTAAGGTAAATAAAAAGAAAATAACAGAGAACAGAGAAAAACATAATCTCATAGTGAAATCGACAACATATAATATAACAAGGACAGTAAAAACTGTCACTCCAAACATGCATAGTATATCAGAGTTAAAAACAAATCTTATCAGCTGGACAGTTATAAAATCCTGACCTTACAAATACCAATAGGTATACTATACAATAGAGAAGAAAATAAAATACTATGAAAGACGAACCTTCATCTCTCCTCCACTGTGACGCCCCACCTCTATACTCACACTAGCCAAAGACACTACGGAGTAATGCTGCCGACTAGTACGCAGAATAAGGCCGCTGAGGAGCGACCATCTATGTAATTACTTTGTGCGAGTACCGATATGCCAGATAAAATATCGTTTTCATTTCAAGAGGAAATCTGGCATACCGACACAAACTCAAAGTTACTACACAGTGGCTATGTGGTCTTCGGAAACAAATATAAAATAAGCATAACACAAAATCAGTCACAGATATTCGTATCACTAAGGCGGAAACAAATATGAATATATCATATAAAAGTGTACATCAAAGTAGTAGTCATGCAACATCCACTACATCACAAAAGAATAGGTACAAGTGCTAGACAATTTTTTTTATGCATCAAAGAGTCTCTATCTCGAATGTATAAAATCAAAAATTACTAAGCTAAGTAGTTAGCCAAAAGTCAGATGACGGACCCTGATAAGAAGTCAAACAGAAGCACCTGAAATACCCCAGTCTGACCCGAGTATCATTTAAGAAGAAAATGATAAACGGATCAATCTAGCTATAAATATCTTATAAAATGAGATAGGATAAAAGATATGACAAAAGTGTATGATGACAATAATGCCATACCGTGTCAAATATACATTTAACAACAAACAAAAATCATACCATATCTCAAGAATCTCATACACCAAAAAGAATGTCATATTCTTTAGCATACTCACCAAACCACAAATATTGATAAAACTTATCAATGTAAATCACAAAAATTGGTGAAACACAAATTCTAGAAATCATCAATTAGAAATCCAGAAATCACAAAAGGAAGGCCTATCACAAACGGAAGTATGAAAACTCACCAACACGTGTATCACAAATGGAACACTATTCCATAAACCGAACATCGACGCACCTAAAAAGATACGCCCCGTGCACAGTCGAACATCGACGCACCTAAAAAGATACGCCCCGTGCACAG
Organism: Allium cepa; assembly: GCA_030765085.1. Taxonomy (NCBI): domain Eukaryota; kingdom Viridiplantae; phylum Streptophyta; class Magnoliopsida; order Asparagales; family Amaryllidaceae; genus Allium; species Allium cepa. The sequence continues at coordinate 219,271,513 of CM060929.1, forward strand.
TCGAATATCGACGCACCTAAAAAGATACGCCCTATGCATAAACAAACATCGACGCACCAAGAAAGATATGTCCCATGCAAAGTCGAACATCGACGCACCTAAAAAGATACGCCCCATGCACCGATTTCTCGAACCGATTACTCCACGAACGGTCCAGTGACCAAGGGTCGCTAGCCTATAAATATGTGACAAAGCTCCATAAAATCGGGGTATAGTCCTCCACGTGGACAAAGAGACATCGTATATTTCTAGTCTAAACCATAAAATGATCATCATTTATCAATAAAAAGTGTGAATTACACTAAGCTAGTAAATAAATGAGTTTAGCTTCATGTCTTATAACCACTGGATTAACATAAATATTTACGAACAAATTATTGATTTCCACTTGAAAATTATCACAAGAGTTCAATTGAACAAGTACAAGAACTAACCGATAAAGAAAACGCAAGCGTTTCATACCACTTGTTTTGCTAAGTCGTTAAATTAGATTTCTCATACGAACAAGATAAAGGTTTGTATATACTAATAGATTAGAAAACGGATTTGAAAACGAGTTCTGTATTAAAAGTAACGTTGAAATCATTTTTGTGAAAGAATTTGAATATTTACTACTAGTATAGAAACCTTTGTATTTTAAAGTGACAAATCACAGAAGACGATTGTAAGAACAATCGATCACCAAAAATTCACATTCGAAGACGTGAATCAAATCCAAAGAAATCGATATCAAATCTATCAAAAGCATATTACCAAAATTCCAAAAAAAGAAGTCATCTAAGTCGATAAAAGTGATAACTACTAATCGGATCAAGAAAAATCCATAAACATTGGAAATTCACTCAAAAAATATGCTAATAGGCAAAACTGAACAGTTCCAGACGTCTGGGGGTTGACCCAGACGTCTGGATTTGAGTTTTGGAAATATTCCAAAAACCTCCCGGACGTCTAAACTCTTACCAGATGTCTGAAAACTAACCAGACATTTGGTAGGTTTGGACCAGACGTCTGGTCCAAGTCTCTGCCATTTTTATTTTCTGCTGTCTTATATTTTTTTCTCCAGGCTCCATAACCAGACGTCTGAAATTACCAACTAGACATCTGGTTGGTTGAGTTGGGCAGAAATAGCCTAGGCCTATGAAGACCAAATCGGTTCGGAAGCGATCAGACGAGCGATGGAGACTAGGGATTTATGTCAAGTGACAACCTAACCTTATAGGCTCTTCGATACACCCCAAACAACATGTTCAAATATCCAAGATAGTATCTTTAAAGATTTGACTTCAAAACACCAAAATTTGGAGAATTCACCAAATCAATTCAAATCAAAAGCAATTGAAAATGAAATAGATGTTAGAAATTCATACCCAACAATAATGAAATCTATAAACATAGATGTGAGTTCAAGAACTCACCTTTAAACCCAAAAACAACAAGTGAGAAGCTCTAAAACAAAGGAAAGATCAACAACTCTTTACTTCAACCCAAGAAGCTCGAATCTAAGCTCATAAGAAAATATTTCCTAAGTTAGGGTTTAGGAATTTCTGAAAATTGAAGAGAGATTAAGATGGAGAAGATGAAGAGGATGCTTACCTAAGCTTCTCTTTGATTTTGGAGCTAGAACTTGAATTTCCTAGCAAAACTAGGGCTTAGGAATTTCTAATCTCCTCTTCTTTCCCCCATTTTTGCTTTAGCTTGAGAGTTAGGAAATAATAGAATGAATGGAGAGGAGTAAGGAGGAGGAGTTAGGAAATTAGATGAGTTAGTGGGCTAAAACCCAAACCCAAAGCCCAATAGAAAAATAGCGAAATTCTACTCAACTCAAAACATATCGATATTTATACTCAAAAAGGTCGCAAACATCGTTTTGAACTCAATGGAAGTAATCTCGAGTCCTAATTCGACAGTTTACAAAAGTAGCATTTCGGACTTTGATTCGACTAACGATGCTATATTTAAATAAAATATTTAAATATACAATCGTAAAATATACGGGTTGTTATAGACTCCCCTCCTTAAAGAAATTGCATCCTCGCAATTCTTAAGAAGAAAACAAGGAGTAACAACCATAAAAGCTTATCAACACAAAAGAAAATTTGAAATAAGAAGTTCACCCTAGGAGCACGAGAGAGTAAGTCTAGATGTGTTCGCTCGATGAATTCTCTGGATTCCCAAGAGCAATCCTTAGGATTTGCAGACCATAGAACTTTCACAAGCGGAACATCTTTATTTCGAAGGCGTTTAACCTCCGTAGCAATGATACAAATAGGATGTTGCTCATAAGTCTAATTAGGTGAAACTTTAATTTCTTAAATAACACCGAGCTCAAGAATAGAATCGGAATCCCTTAGGCATTTTCGTAGTTGAGAGACGTGGAAAATGTCGTGAATAGCAGAAAATTAAGCCGGTAATAAAAGATGATAAGCCACGGAACCAATACGTTCGGTGATGGGAAATGAGCAATTATATCGAGGTGCTAATTTTCCCGATCGACCGGAATGCATAACACCCTTCATAGGTGAAACATGAATGAACGTCAAATTCTAAGAGGGGAAACAATGGCCGCAAGCACTAGATCATGAGTGACATATCTAGTCTCAGTAGGCTTTAAATGTATAGAAGTATAAGAGCATGAGAATGACACCCAAACCAATACGACTAGCATCGGTACAAACAATGAAGTCTTGGTTCCTATAACGACTCTGACTCGACCTTAGAAAATCGGCACCAAATACGACATTCGTATTCAAATGCCGCAGATCCAAACGTTGAATCTGGTTCGCCGAGGCTTATAACACATTAAGTACAACAGAGCGGAAGAAAAAGAATATATCAATATACAACATTGATATAGTATCTGATACAATAAGGTACAAAAGACGATACAATAGATATCGATATACATCAGAGATATGATACAAGACAATAGCAGCGGAAAAAAAAGATAACACCAGCAACAGAACAAAATCTCTAATATGATCTTCAAGAGAGAACTCCAGTATCGGTGATCTCCATCTGCAAGGCACCGATTCAGAAATAGCTCGAACTCCCAGTCAAGATGAAGTGAAGCAACTCGGTCCAAATGCGATTGCCAAATCATAAGGCTGAAAGCTACCGAATCTACACCTACTATTCGATTATCTGAAAAACCCAACTCTAGACTGCCCATGTGGGAAAATTGTGGGCACCCAGAGTTTAGGAAAGGAACAATAAACTCCAGGTCAGTCGTGTGACTGGTATGAGCAAACAAAACAGTTTATCTTTAAAACAGACAACAAGAGAATTTAAAAATAAATCCGTAATGCTTTTTGGAAAATGAAACTACCATAAGGCCTCCCGGCACACACACAATGCAATCGCACACATGGGGAAAATTTTCCCTTATGATAGTCAAATATGCTTAATACGAGAAAAAGTTCTTTGATATTATTACTATGCATAGTGGAAAGCCTTTCGAAAGTATAATATTAATCCTAGCCAGCATAGGTACCATGATACTATGCCTACTATAGCTGCCATGTTAAATGGCAGGTTCTACAACTAAAACCGTACAAGGCACGTATTGGATGATTGGATTTCCAACAAATGGTCAGGCTAAGGAACTTCCTACTGCCACATGGGTACGCCTCTGGCGGGATGTCCCGAGAGCTTAACCATCTCTCTGCCAACACAAGGTCAGTTTACCTCTGTAACTAGGTAACTACTACACGAGCGTGCCATCCCCCGGTCCTTTGGGACCTTTATCCGAGGTACCTGTAACGACCCGGAAAATGCGTACCCCTTGAGTCAACAATATTCTACATCGATCAACTCAAGTTAAACAGAATTACGAACCATTTGGGTAACGAAGAAGTGGTAGAAGAAGAGAAACAGAAAACAACATCAGAATCTTATCATCGCAGCGGAATAAAATATAATAGGTAATCATAGATCTTTACACCAAAAACAAATACTATATCTGTTATATACATACATCATCAGGGTACATCATCAGAGTTCCACATCAATAACATGCAACTGGATACACAATGGAATAATAACCAAATACGGAAGTACGTATCGCCATCCAGCTCGTCTCCTGAGCTCCACAGCATTATATCCTGTATCCTATAATACTCGGTCTGACCAGCATTATAGTTAAATAACACCCGAGTCAGTCTGGAATACCAGCGTGAGAAATCACACTCAAATTGATTATTAAAGTTTCAAAATCCTTTGAAAACAAAAGCATCTCGTAAGACCACGCCACAAATAAACATGTCGGGTTTTTACCTTACGATAGCTAAAACGCTTTTTATTAAAATCCTCTGATATTATAATAGGGTCTATATACAAATAATTATTAAAATAGCCGAAATTGTCACATTCATTTAATTCCAGCTACTAGCCACAAAGTGAGTAATACAAACTAAACTTGTAAAAGTCGCGTAGGGAGAATGGATTTCCAACTAATGACTAGGCACTGGGGTACCACCTGTCACAGTACGTGGTCTAGATCACAGTACCGAGGATCACTCCCGACCCCCTGCAACACAAGACTCGGACTATCCCTTACTGGATAATCCCGAGTAAGATCACCCCACGGTTGAGATCAGAAACCGTACCACTAAGCCGAAATAAAAAGGGACATCTAGACAGGGATGACCTTACCCAGAAATGGGTGCTGCCCACCAAGCCTTGCTGCATAACCCCTGATTTTCAGTCATTCCCGGTTGATGAGGCTTGAGGCTAAGCGTTACCTTTTAGAACATATCCCTTAGAATGCCCATCGTCCACCTGACGATGTTCCGAAAGCATTCATCCATACAAGTCTGTCCCGGGTTCGAACGGAACTGAAGGCACTATTCCTACTACATCCATTTTGAAAATACCCTCGGGATTAGTAGCGACTAGACCTTGCACTTCACTGCTCCATCTTCGAATCCAACTCGTTTTTCCACGAAAACGTACAAACCGGATCGAAGTGGTTTTCGAGAAATAAATCCTGATCCCGGTCTCTTCGAAACGATCAACGCATTTGGCCCATATTGATAGTCGGTTATTTTACTATCAATTAATATTCACAAACATCCATCAAACAATAAATAATTTTCCAAATTATTTATTTATCTCAAAATATCTTCGCAAGATATATTTTCAATTTTCAAACCTTTTTGAAAACAGTTTCAAACTATCTCCCTTTTATAGAATAAATTTTCCCGATTAGTTTCTATTTCCTTTGAAATCACCAAGTATAACACTTAGATTTTATAACACTTTAAAACACTTTATTATAAAATATACTTTAAAATATTTAAATTAAAAACTACTTTAATACTTTATTACAAATATGTACTTTAAGAATATTTAAAATAAGGTTACTTTATAGAATATAAAACTAAATTTTCTCCTTTAAAACAAAATACTAAGTCACCTTTAAATAATTATTACGATAATAGATTTGAAAAATATTTACTTTAGAATTTAAACATTTAGCAATAATAAATTTTCTCAAAAACATGCTTTTTAAAACAACAATAAACTTTTATCTTATATTTTAAAATTTACTTTGAAAACGTACTTGGCTATCTAGTGAAATATACTTCTCTTCACATTCTTTAAATACGAATCACTATTTATTTTTAAACAAGTTTTCTCGTTTCTTTAATAAATTTCCATCGTGAATTTATTCTTCCAAATATCCGCTGATATATTTTACTTTACTTTTATAAACCCAGTTTATAAATTCCCAAAGTCTCATTTCTCTTTTAATAATCTCGGTTTTACACAATTAAATCAATCACCAAATTAGTTTCCAATTTACTTTGTTTGGAAATAAATTCCTTCTTATCTATTTCAATAAATTTAAACTTGGATTTTAAAATAAATTCTTTATTCCTTTAAATAATGTCACTTAAGGTTTAAAATTCATTATTTCTCTGTTTATTCAAAATCCTCTTTCCATACTCGAAATTTATTTATTAGAATTTTAAAATCACTTTTATTCTTTTTCAATTCTTCTTAAATTCATTCAAATTTTCCATAATTATTTCGCTTACAAATTCACTTCTTTTTATTTTCTTTCCAAAATCCAATTTATATATTTTTGGTAACTCATTATACCCAAATATATTCAATCAAACCATAGCATTCAATATTCCAATATAATTCATCATAGAATGTCAAATAATCACAACAGAGAGTATTAAATAATTTAAATAAATGTTGAAGGATCCAGTTGGATCCCTCCAACCTGTTTCCCTGCATCCACAGACGTTAGCACAATATAAAATACCAATTCCACTTCGAGGTGGAATATCGCGGTATATGGATTTTAATATAATATCATCCGCTATTATGCAGCGCATAGGGTCTCAACCGCTATATAATGCGGGAAATCAACATTCTAAGATATACTATATACTACTATATAATATAACACAGCAAATCAAATAAATCAATCAATTATTTAAATTTAACCATTTAAACTAAAATTAAAATTCAGCCGAGTGAGATTAACTCACCAAAACGGCTTGTTTCCGTGATTTAAAACCTTGTGTAAACATTATACAATTTATTAATATTTTGAATTAATCGAACAATTAATTTCCAATTTAATAATTTAATTAACCCATGATTTATTTCAAACTAATAGTTTGGTTAATAAAATATTTTTAGCAACAAAATAAATTTAATAGGTTTATTAAACAATTCATCTCCAAAAATACATTTTCCATTTAATAAATTTAATCTAAATTTCCTCTAATAAATTACTTAGTGACTGGAATAGTTAACAACTAATCACTAAACCTATTTTTAAGAAATGCCTCACTAAATCACTTATTTAATTTAGTTTAAATAAATTATTTATTACCTTCCAGGCAGAAACCAAAACCCACACTGCTGCACTCTTTCAGAGCAGCCACCAACTTCACCTCTGACATCACAGACCCACCGCCAGTCGCCTACCGCTGTTCCAATTCGAGCGAATCGCGCGGCCCATCTCGAAAACTCTGACGACCATCGCCAAACCATTCACTTCGCAATCTTCCCTCCACCTCCACGATCCCGTGGCTAATCACCAATCACTTTGTTCCCTCCCCAAAATCTAAACCATAGAACAACCGAACCCGAACGCCCACATGACGCACTCGCCAAGAAGTTCGCGAGCTAATCGTTCGCAATCGCCAACCTCCTTCAGAGCATCGCGAGTTCGAGTCACGATGTCGTCTCGCCTTCCTCTAACTCGCAAGCATCACCGCCTCATGCTCGAAATAACGGCGCCGCTCCTCGCTTCCTGATATCGATTGGATTGGGAGGAGCTAAATGTGAAGGGGAATACGTGAAATTGATTTGGATTGAAAAGAAGAAGCTGCCATTTATTTTCCTGAATGATGAAGAAACCCCTTTGAACAACACACATGATTTAAAGAAAAAGTAGGGGAGACAAGAGAAGACGTTAGCTTGCTCGAGTAAACAAGCTACAGTGCCTTGAAGAACGTAAAAGCTGAAGTGGAGAAAAGTTTTGATATGAATATATTTTCGGCTGATGGAAATGCAGATTTTTAATTTTTGAAATGTGCATATATATAAGTTTGTATATTTAAATTTGAAATCGTTCCGAATTACGTAGCTTAAAATCCCGACCTCCTGTCGAGATGTGCCGCTAGGCGTTTATAATGTTATACCCCTATTCCGAACGCAATGGAAAAGGTTTCAAATCCTAATTCGATCGTATGGAGAAGACAGCTTTTTGGACCAGTTATTTTATTAAATTTTCGATATAAATTCTAGCGTGTTTATATATCGTACGCTCACACAACTCCGCTCAATACGAAATTTGAAATCCGATAATATAACACTATTACGGACCCAATGGAACTGGTTTCGTCAAATTCCGAGACCGTGCCTCAAAAAGCTATTTTCTAAATTTAATTTAAACGATATATTTTTAAAACTGAACAAATCAGTGTTAAATTCAATTTCTAAACTTTTATTATCCCCACCACCATCAATATAAATTTTACAAGCCTTCATATTATTTTTAACAGGCTTAAAACTCCAGATTCAACATTTTACTCAACTTCAAATTATTTGATTTAATAATTTAATTATCAAATAAATAGTGATATTTGAATTCAAGTTAAGATTAACTTTTAAACATTTAAAAATCAATTAAATATTCCAATTTCAATTGCTTAAAAATTCTGATTCATCACATTCTTCCCCCTTAAAAGAATTTCGTCCTCGAAATTACTTGTTAGGAAGAATGATCCAATACCCATTTACTTTTCCCAAAACTAAAAATTCAACATCCTATCAACTATCTTTTTATAAAAGACCCATTATTATTCTTACTAACTTTCCAAACCCTCCCATAATTTCAAACAATACTATATGCTCAATCATTCTAATTTCAATTTTAAACCAAATTTTGAATTATCAAAATTTTCTTAAAAATTTTCTAACTCTCTAAATTTCCGAAAAATTTCGCCAACGTCTCCTTTGCGCGGCTAGCTCGTTACAACTACAAAATGCCTCCACGGACTCCCAAATTTCAAAAGAAAACAAAAATCAAGTGGCTAGATCCAAAAACCCAATCAAATTTCATACAGAAATGTAAACACATACTTTTTTGTCGAGCAATTCAAATTTATCTTCTGAAATCAAAACAAACTTTCCTTTTCCTTTATAATACCTGTATATCCTACGTAGTAATAATATCCAATCACAACATTCAAAAACATTTTATTGACTCCTTTACGAAATTTCAATATTCACTATCCACAATTACACCACCTTCAGTTTTAATCTTCATTCAATTATTCACCTAGAATAATACTAATTTTTTTTTCAATACCAAATTTACTTAAGGATTTCCTCATTCATTTCTTAAGTTTAATATGAATATTTTATACACCTTTTAAGTTTATTTTCACTTCACTATTGAAGTTTATATTCATTTCTATTCATTTTAACTTTACAATCCCATTTGAATTCAATTTGCCTTCAAACTTTGCATATTGAATTTTATTCACCTTACTTTACATACACAATTTTAAATTATATTTCGATATTCAATTTTAAATCTATTTGCTTACTAATTTTAAATCCTTTGCCGTTAGTGAAAATTTTAAAAAAATTCTAACTCCCAAAATTTTCGGAAAATTTTGGCAGAGTCTCCTTTGTACGGAGGCGCTTTTGCAATTTGACAAGGGATATAAATATATATACATCGACCCACCCGGTCGAAAAAAAAAACAGTTCATATTTTCTATTTTTATTGCATAGGCGTACCTTTATTTAGCATTTTAAGCAAGCGGCTTATTATTTTAACAATTTGCACGATCAAATCCAGCCAAACGGCTTCCCGGTACCTGCACTTACTCAGTTCAAACATATAAGTATTAAATATATGCAATTTATTAACATTTCACTTACTTTCAAAAGCAAACACATAAATTTCACATATAATGCATGTTATATAATTTCCATAAGCACATATAAGGTTCCGACACTTATTAAAATTGCTTACAACCAATTCCCAAAACATTTCATTCAGTTTAAGTGATTTACAACCTACACGCTTATATTTAATTTATTCTGAGCAAAACAACTTATATTCATTCCAATAGATTTCAAAATCATCCTATTTCACTTCTAATAACTCATAGAATTTTATCTAATCCCGTTTTCATCGAACGACCCATTTTCTTATGCAATTCGTCAATATTAATGTGAATAAATAATTACTTAAGCTTATAACCATTTAAATTGATTCCAATTCAATTTACACTTAATCCCATCCCATTTAAATTTATTCACAAACTTTCATTGCATTTTCTTTCATATCCAAAAAGTTTGATCCCAGACCATTTTATTAAACTCGACAACCAATATATATTAAATAACCATCACACAATTTACTTACGTTATTTATTTTCTTCAAACTATTCCACCCAATAACTTAAATTTATTTTATTCAACCAACTTCCATTCAAATCTTTGATTTGATTTTCCTTTGATCAAATCCCAACCATTTTACTAATTTATTCGATTAGTTTATTCTTTTATCCATTTTTAAACTTTAATTTACATTAACAATTCATTATTGAATTTATTAATAATAAGGCCATTCAATTTATGCTTGAATTGGATTTGTTTACAACTCACACCAAAACTGTTTTAATCCAATTCAACACTTACTTAGTTTACATTTATTTATTTATGTAAGAATTTTATTCCATTCAATATTATCTATAACTCAACTGAATTTATTTCAACCTAATTTTATTTAGCTTAACTCTAGTTAAATCTAGATACACACCATTCTTTTTGAATTTTGTTAAGCAAGGACTTAATTCCATTTAATATCATTCCAACATACAAATTTTCAACTCATGTGCCTACTCATCTGCATCAATTAGTACTTACAAATCTTAATTCCAATACTTTGTTTAATTTAGTCCAACCTGACTAATTTTACCATTCCACATAATTTAACACAATTCAATTTTAAATTCCAGTATTCAGTTTTCATTTTACTTACTTACAATGTGGAATAAATTTGTCCTCCCACAAATTCACTTCCAGTAAATTTTTACTTTTATTTACTAAGTTCAATTACATTCTATTTCCATTCAATTTTTTTTACACTTCATGAAGTTTCCAACTTATCTATATTCCATTCCCATTTCCTTTTAATTCAGTACATTGTATTGGTTTACTATCTTATTTTGTTTCCTACTTCCTTTAATTTAACTCTTTCAAGTTGGATTTTATTTCAACAAATTCCAAATTTTCAAGTTATCAAACTTATTATATGCCATAAATATTCTTAATTAAGATTCCAGAGTTTAAACAGTCTTTTAACATTTCAAAATTCCCTTTGAAATCACCTATATCCAAAATTCCTTACGTTTCTAATATCAAATTTATCTTTTGCAAACAATTTCAGTTTAAAATAATTTGGTAGCAATTTCTCTCTTGGAAACTCGAAAATGAACATCGATGATGCTGCAGTCATTACTGAAGTTATTTTCCAGTGACCGAAAGAGTTCAATGCTTTTATTTCTTTTAAAATATTTCAAATATTCTTAATTTCAAATCTCACTAGATTTCAAATCCAATTCAAAAAAATGTCCAAAATTCCAAAGTCGAAATCCATCCAAAACATTACTCTGGAACTTTCATCACGATTTATTTCCAAATATTCCTCAAGAAATTTATTTCATCTTCAATTATAGATCACATTTATAAATCTCATTTTGTTAATGAATTTGTTTCTTAGTTTTTAATTATGATTTCAATTCCTTATTAAATTATGAATCACATTTACAAATTCCACTTATTTATTAATTTATTCCTAAATTCTTTGTTATTATTTCAATTTCTTATTCAATTCTCATGCAATGATAATAATTTAATATTATCACTTTCTAACAACCAAACATCTATATATAACTATAACAATTTACGAAAAATCATTTCTTTTATATACAAAAATAATTTTGGGTAAAATTATTTCATTTACCCTATTTAAAACAATATTGTGTCGGTTTGTCTTGTTTAAGAGTTTAGAAACCCCTGTCGACAAAATGGCGTCCCACATATCGACCAGAATTCATAAACACTTAACCGATAAATCACCACAATATAAAAACAATTTTTATATCCACTAACAAATACGCGTTCATATCTATTAATACACTCAAACTCATTCTAGAGTACTACGGGCTCTATTCTATGAGTAATCCTCACCAGAGCCAAGGTTATCTCCAACCTAAGCTCTGATACCAAGTGTAACGACCCGGAAAATCTGTACCCCTTGAGTTAATACTATATTCTACATCGATCAAATCAAGTTGAACAAAATTACGAACCATTTGGGTTAAAGAAGAAGAGGCAGAGGAAGAGAAACAGAAAACAACATCAGAATCTTACCATCGCAGCGGAATAAAATATAATAGGTAATCATAGATCTTTACACCGAAAAAAAATACTATATCTGTTATATACATACATCATCAGGGTACATCATCGGAGTTCCACATCAATAACATACAACTGGATACACAACGGAATAATAACCAAATATGGAAGTACGTATCGCCATCCAGCTCGTCACCTGGGATCTACAGCATCATATCCTGTATCCTATAATACTCGGTCTGACCCGAGCATTACAGTTAAATAACATCCGAGTCAGTCTGGAATACCAGCGTGAGAAATCACACTCAAATTGATTATTAAAGTTTCAAAATCCTTTGAAAACAAAAGCATCTCGTAAGACCACGCCACAAATAAACATGTCGGGTTTTTACCTTACGATAGCTAAAACACTTTTTATTAAAATCCTCTGATATTATAATAGGGTCTATATACAAATACTTATTAAAATAGCCGAAATTGTTACATTCATTAAATTCCAGCTACTAGCCACAGAGTGGGTAATACAAACAAAACTCGTAAAAGTCGCGTAGGGAGCATGGATTTCCAACTAATGATTAGGCACTAGGGTACCACCTGTCACAGTACCGAGGATCACTCCCGACCCCCTGCAACACAAGACCCGGACTATCCCTTACTGGATAATCCCAAGTAAGATCACCCTACGGTTGGGATCAGCAACCGCACCACTAAGCCAAAATAAAAAGGGACATCTAGACAGGGATGACCTTACCCGGAAATGGGTGTTGCCCACCAAGCCTTGCTGCATAACCCCTGATTTTCAGTCATTCCCGATTGATGAGGCTTGAGGCTAAGCGTTACCTTTTAGAACATATCCCTTAGAATGCCCATCGTCCACCTGACGATGTTCCGAAAGCATTCATCCATACAAGTCTGTCCCAGGTTCGAACGGAACCGAAGGCACTATTCCTACTACATCCATTTTGGAAATATCCTCAAGATTAGTAGCGACCAGCCCTTGCACTTCACTGCTCCATCTTCGAATCCAACTCATTTTTCCACGAAAACGTACAAACTGGATCGAAGTGGTTTTCGAGAAATAAACCCCGATCATGGTCTCTTCGAAACGATCAGCGCATTTGGCCCATATTGATAGTCGGTTATTTAACTATCAATTAATATTCACAAACATCCATCAAACAATAAATAATTTCCCAAATTATTTATTTATCTCAAAATATCTTCACAAGATATATTTCCACTTTTCAAACCTTTTTGAAAACAGTTTCAAACTATCTCCCTTTTACAGAATAAATTTTCCCAATTAGTTTCTCTTTCCATTGAAATCACCAAGTACAACATGTAGAATTTATAACACTTTAAAACACTTTATTATAAAATTTACTTTAAAATATTTAAATTAAAAACTACTTTAATACTTTATTACAAATATATACTTTAAGAATATTTAAAATAAGGTTACTTTATAGAATATAAAACTAAATTTTCTCCTTTAAAACAAAATACTAAGTCACCTTTAAATAATTATTACGATAATAGATTTGAAAAATATTTACTTTAGAATTTAAACATTTAACATTAAACTTTTGTCTTACATTTTAAAATTTACTTTGGAAACATACTTGGCTATCCAGTGAAATATACTTCTCTTCACATTCTTTAAATACGAATCACTATTTATTTTTAAACTAGTTTTCTCATTTCTTTAATAAATTTCCATCGTGAATTTATTCTTCCAAATATCCGCTGATATATTTTACTTTACTTTTATAAACCCAGTTTATAAATTCCCAAAGTCTCATTTCTCTTTTAATAATCTCGGTTTTACACAATTAAATCAATCACCAAATTAGTTTCCAATTTACTTTGTTTGGAAATAAATTCCTTCTTATCTATTTCAATAAATTTAAACTTGGATTTTAAAATAAATTCTTTATTCCTTTAAATAATGTCACTTAAGGTTTAAAATTCATCATTTCTCTGTTTATTCAAAATCCTCTTTCTATACTCGAAATTTATTTATTAGAATTTTAAAATCACTTTTATTTCTTTTCAAATCATTCTTAAATTTATTCAAATTTTTTATAATTATTTCACTTACAAATTCACTTCTTTTATTTTCTTTCCAAAATCCAATTTATATATTTTTGGTAACTCATTATACCCAAATATATTCAATCAAACCATAGCATTCAATATTCCAATATAATTCATCGTAGAATATCAAATAATCACAATGGAGAATATTAAATAATTTAAATAAATGTTGAGGGATCCAGTTGGATCCCTCCAACCTGTTTCCCTGCATCCACAGACGTTAGCACAATATAAAATACCAATTCCACTTCGAGGTGGAATATCGCGGTATATGGATTTTAATATAATATCATCCGCTATTATGCGGCACATAGGGTCTCATTTGCTATATAATGCGGGAAATCAACGTTCCAAGATACACTATATACTACTATAACACACCAAATCAAATCAATCAATCAATTATTTAAATTTAACCATTTAAATTAAAATTAAAATTAAACCGAGTGAGATTAACTCACCTTTGATTTTTTTGATGCAATCCACACCAAACCGGCTTGTTTCCATGATTTAAAACCTTGTGTAAACATATACAGTTTATTAATATTTCGAATTAATCGAACAATTAATTTCCAATTTAATAATTTAATTAACCCATGATTTATTTCAAACTAATAGTTTGGTTAATAAAATATTTTTAGCAACAAAATAAATTTAATAGCTTTATTAAACTATTCATCTCCAAAAATACATTTTCCATTTAATAAATTTAATCTAAATTTCCTCTAATAAATTACTTAGTGACTGGAATAGTTAACAACTAATCACTAAGCCTATTTATAAGAAATGCCTTACTAAATCGCTTATTTAATTTAGTTTAAATAAATTATTTACTACCTTCCAGGAAGAAACCAAAACCCACACTGCTGCACTCTTTTTAGAGCAGCCACCAACTTCACCTCTGACATCACAGACCCACCGCCTGTCGCCTACCGCCGTTCCAATTCGAGCGAATCGCGCGGCCCATCTCGAAAACTCTGACGACCATCGCCAAACCATTCACTTCGTAATCTTCCCTTCACCTCCACGATCCCGTGGCTAATCACCAATCACTTCGTTCCCTTCCCAAAATCTAAACCCTAGAACAACCGAACCCGAACGCCCACACGACGCACTCGCCAAGAAGTTCGCGAGCTAATCGTTCGCAATCGCCAACCTCCTTCAGAGCATCGCGTCGAGTCGCGATGTCTTCTCGCTTCCCCCTAACTCGCAAGCATCACCGCCTCATGCTCGAAATAACGGCGCCGCTCCTCGCTTCCTGATTTCGATTGAATCGGGAGGAGCTAAATGTGAAGGGGAATATGTGAATTTGATTTGGATTGAAAAGAAG
This sequence comes from Allium cepa, assembly GCA_030765085.1. Classification (NCBI taxonomy): domain Eukaryota; kingdom Viridiplantae; phylum Streptophyta; class Magnoliopsida; order Asparagales; family Amaryllidaceae; genus Allium; species Allium cepa. The sequence continues at coordinate 219,286,850 of CM060929.1, forward strand.
AAGCGGCCATTTATTTTCCTGAACGATGAAAAACCCCTTTGAACAACACGCATGATTTAAAGAAAAAGTAGGGGAGACAAGAGAAGACGATAGCTTGCTCGAGTAAACAAGCTACAGTGCCTTGAAGAACGTAAAATCTGAATGGAGAAAAGTTTTGATGTGAACATATTTTTTCGGCTGATGGAATTGCAGATTTTTAATATTGAAATGTGTATATATATAAGTGTGTATATTTAAATTTGAAATCGTTTCGAATTACGTAGCTTAAAATCCCGACCTCCTGCCGAGGTGTGCCGCTAGGCGTTTATAATGTTATATCCCTATTCCAAACGCAATGGAAAAGCTTTCGAATCCTAATTCGATCGTATGGAGAAGATAACTTTTTGGACCAGTTATTTTATTAAATTTTCTATATAAATTCTAGCACGTTTATATATCGTACGCTCACACAACAACTCCGATCAATACGAAATTTGAAATCGGATAATATAACACTATTACGGACCCAATGGAACTGGTTTCGTCAAATTCCGAGACTATGCCTTGGAAAGCTATTTTTAAATTCAATTTAAATGATATATTTTTAAAACTGAACAAATCAGTGTTAAATTCATTTTCAGTACTTTTATTATCCTCAGCACCATCAATATAAATTTTACAAGCCTTCAAATTATTTTTAACAGGCTTAAAACTCCAGATTCAACATTTTACTCAACTTCAAATTATTTAATTCAATAATTTAATTATCAAATAAATAGTGATATTTGAATTCAAGTTAAGATTAACTTTTAAATATTTAAAAATCAATTAAATATTCCAATTTCAATTGCTTAAAAATTCCGGGTCGTCACAGTACCTCTAATCCAACAACCACAAAGCAATCACAAAGTAATAGATCTGCAGTATCCACTTGAGTGAAGTATCTGGGCTCCATACCGTGATACAACCCTTTCCAAAAGGGAATGACAAACCCTAAAGGGCGCGACCCTCATAACCTTGCCGCTTCTTTCCTGTTTCGACCATTTCCGGAGTGTGAGGTCCTGATGCAGTCTCGTCCACAAAGCTACGCTTTGTACAAAAGCCATGCTTTGATCAACAAATGATACACAGCAGCACTCAGCATGCCACACTACCAAATTGGGAGTATATCACTGATAACCATCAACTACATAATCTCTGAGCTCGTACATCTCAGAGAAGGGTGTTAAGCTAAGAGAATAAATTCCCCGCCACCAAACAGAAATGTATTTGATAGAGATCAGTTTAAATCTCAAAGTGTAGTGTCAGACGTACAACCATATAAGTCTATTCCCGGGTTCGAACAGAACCGAAGGCACTTCCGAAGAAGCCCTTGCAATCCGGGTATCCACAATCCCGATCGGACTTCCCGTCACTTAGGGAGAACTTTATACCGGAGCAACTCAGTGCAGAGTCAATTGACAAGTTATCCTATCATTTTCGAAGACACCCGGTCTTCAACACCGGTCTTCAAATGCAATCCATAACGTCGTATCACTATTCGGAATAGGTTATATGACACAAGGTCCTCTCCCGGCTAAACCGAATAATGAGCGCAATATTTAAAAACATATGGATATGGGATGTCAGTTAAGTCACAACTTTAAACCAAAAACCTTTCTTCAAATGGTTAAACAAATTACCATTTCAAATCTTTTAACAAAAAGATTCGTTTCACAAAGTTCACCTAGTTTCACAAAGATCTATTCATAGATTTCAAAACAATTTCCATTTCAATTTGGATTAACTCAATTAAATCTTTAAATTAAAGATTTAAATTATAGCTTTCAAACCCATTTCCAAAGATTTATTCATAACTTGGAAAACTATTTTCATTCTAAACTTGAAATCCTTTCAACACCAATTTGAAGTTCATTTCTTAGGTGAAAGATTTTATTATTAGAAAACAAATAGTTTTCCTTTCAGAAAAATCCAATTATATTTACATGAATTAAAGCCCTTGAATTAATTTCAAATTCCCAAATTAATATCTTTAAAATGGTTTAACCCATATGTAACTTGTATAACATCTTTAATCCCTAGTTTCCAAAACCATTGGATTCAAAAATTCAATTTTAAAACTGTTTCAAAAATATATGACTTAACCAATTTCCACGTGCAATCCATATTTGTGTGTGTATAGTGTGGTCCAGGGGTTTACACAATAGAAGTGCAACATCATCAATCAGCACAGATTCAAATACAGCAATATATTTTGTAAGTGGTATAAACTATAACGCTTATCTTTCACTCACAAATCACAGATATATATATATATATATCACAGATAATAAATTACAGTAAACATAGCTCAAATCAAAACAGAGCATCACAATCAGGGATATCGAACAATTCAATCATCCAATAGGATCCAAACATTCATAAGTAAGGTCAATTGATCAGATTAACTTAATTTAGATTAGTCACTAATCCTGGTTGATTAACATTAATTAATTACAAATTATTTTAATTAATTAACCTTTAATTATAATTCATCAACTTTTAATTATCAAAGAATTAATCTTAGTAAATTAATTAACCTTAATTAATCATTAATTTAACCCTTAATTAATTGTCATTTAATTAATTAATCCTAATTGATTTGAAATAAGTAATTATCCTTAATTTATGATTAATTATCATTAATTACTTTTGATTGAGTCTTAATCACCTTCATTAATTAATCATTTCTTAATTTATTATCTTAATTAATTTATCCTTAACCTTTAAATTAATTAACTCTCAATTACTTTTATTAAATTTCAAAGACAAACCTTCTTATCTTTGTTAACCATTTTGATTGTCTTGTAAACTTAATTGAATTTATCACATAAATTGTCTTGAGAGATCAAAAGAATTTTGGAATCTAATCAAGGGAGATTGATAGAGAAAATTATTTCCACTATCACAGGGTATTGACCATTTGTAGTGGTACTCCTTTGTTCCCTATCTCGTCCTCTTCTTGCACTCATCATTACTATCAGTGGATAGTAAGAGAATTTACTGAGGCGTTCAAACGGATATCTTAGGTATATGCTCATTCTATGGTATACTTCACCCTATCTCTAATGAGTTACTTAATGTGTTATACTCCTGAGCTAAAGTTTTAACCTTCAGCTCTGATACCAAATATAACAACCCTGACTCGACCTTCGAAAATCGACACCGAATACGACACTCGTATTCAAATGCCGCAGATCCAAACGTCGAATCTGTTTCGCCGGAGCTTATAACACATTAAGTACAACACAGCGGAAGAAAAAGTATATATCAATATACAACATGATACAATATCTAATACAATAAGATACAACAGACGATACAATAGATATCGATATACATCAGAGATATGATACAAGACAATAGCAGCGGAAAGAAAAGATAACACCAGCAGCGGAACAAAATCTCCAATATAGTCTTCAAGAGAGAACTCCAGTATCGGTGATCTCCATCTCCAAGGCACCGATTCAGAAATAGCTCGAACTCCCAGTCAAGATGAAGTGAAGCAACTCGGTCCAAATGCGATTGCCAATCCTAAGGCTGAAAGCTATCGAATCTACACCTACTATTCGATTATCTGAATAACCCAACTCTAGACTGCTCGTGTGGGAAAATTGTGGGCACCCAGAGTTTAGGAAAGGAACAATAAATTCCAGGTCTGTCGTAGGACTAGTATGAGCAAAAAAAACAGTTTATCTTTAAAACATACAACAATAGAATTTAAAAATAAATCCGCAATGCTTTTTGGAAAATGAAACTACCAAAAGGCCTCCCGACACACACACAATGCAATCGCACACTTAGGGGAGATTTCCCCTTATGATAATCAAATATGCTTAATACGAGAAAAAATTCTTTGATATTATTACTAGGCATAGTGGAAAGCCTTTCAAAAGTATAATATTAATCTTAGCCAGCATAGGTACCATGATACTATGCCTACTATAGCTGCCATGTTAAATGGCAGGTTCTACAACTAAAACCGTACAAGGCACATATTGGATGATTGGATTTCCAACAAATGGTTAGGCTAAGGAACTTCCTACTGCCACATCTGTACGCCTCTGGCGGGACGTCCCGAGAGCTTAATCAGCTCTTTGCCAACACAAGGCCGGTTTACCTCTGTAACTAGGTAACTACTACATGAGCGTGCCATCCCCCGGTCCTTTGGGACCTTTATCCGAGGTACCTCTAACCCAACAACCACAATGCAATAACAAAGTAATAGATCTGCAGTATCCATATAAGTGAAGTATCTGGGCTCCATACCATGATACCACCCTTTTCCAGAAGGGAATGACAAACCCTGAAGGGCGCGACCCTCATAATCTTGCCGCATCTTTCTTCTTTCGACCAATTCCGGGGTGTGAGGTCCTGATGCAGTCTCGTCCACAAAGCTACGCTTTATACAAAAGCCATGCTTTGATCAACAAATGATACACAGCAGCACTCAGCGTGCCACACTACCAAATTGGGAGTATATCACTGATAACCATCAACTACATAACCTCTGAGCTCGTACGTCTCAGAGAAGGGTGTTAAGCTAAGAGAATAAATTCTCCACCACTAAACAGAAATGTATTTGATAGAGATCAGTTTAAATGTCAAAGTATAGTGTCAGACATACAACCATACAAGTTTGTCCCGGGTTCGAACAGAACCGAAGGCACTTCCGAAGAAGCCCTTGCAATCCTGGTATCCACAATCCCGACCGGACTTCCCGTCACTTAAGGAGAACTCTATACCGGAGCAACTCAATGCAGAGTCAATCGACAGTTTATCCTATCGTTTTCGAAGACACCCGGTCTTCAAATGCAATCCATAACATCGTATCACTATTCGGAATGGGTTATATGACACAAGGTCCTCACCCGGCTAAACCGAATAATGAGCGCAATATTTAAAAACATATTAATATGGGATTTCAGTTAAGTCACAACTTTAAACCAAAAACCTTTCTCCAAATGGTTAAACAAATTACCATTTCAATTCTTTTAATAAAAAGATTTGTTTCACAAAGTTCACCTTGTTTCACAAAGATCTATTCATAGATTTAAAAACAATTTCCATTTCATTTTGGATTAGCTCAATTAAATCTTTAAATTAAAGATTTAACTTATAGCTTTCAAACCCATTTCCAAAGATTTATTCATAACTTGGAATACTATTTTCATTTCAAACTTGAAATCCTTTCAACACCAATTGGAAGTTCATTTCTTAGGTGAAAGCTTTTATTATTAGAAAACAAATAGTTTTCATTTCAGAAAAATCCAATTATATTTACACGAATTAAAGCCCTTGAATTAATTTCAAATTCCCAAATTAATATCTTTAAAATGGTTTAACCCATATGTAACTTGTATAACATCTTTAATCCCTAGTTTCCAAAACCACTGGATTCAAAAATTCAATTTTAAAACTATTTCAAAAATTTATGACTTAACCAATTTTCACGTGCAATCCATATTTGTGTGTGTATAGTGTGGTCCAGGGGTTTACACAATAGAAGTGCAACATCATCAATCAACACAGATTCAAATATAGAAATATATTTGGTAAGCGGTATAAACTATAACGCTTATATTTGATAAGCGGTATAAACTATATCGCTTATCTTTCACTCACAAATCACAGATATATACATCACGGATAATAAATTACAGTAAACATAGCTCAAATCAAAACAGAGCATCACAATCAGGGATACCGAACAATTCAATCATCCAATAGGATGCAAATATTCATAAGTAAGGTCAATTGATCAGATTAACTTAATTTAGATTAGTCACTAATCCTGGTTGATTAACATTAATTAATTACAAATTATTTTAATTAATTAACCTTTAATTATAATTCATCAACTTTTAATTATCAAAGAATTAATCTTAATAAATTAATTAACCTTAATTAATCATCCTCAATTAATTAATCATTAATTGAACCCTTAATTAATTGTCATTTAATTAATTAATCCTAATTGATTTGAAATAAGTAATTATCCTTATTTTATGATTAATTATCATTAATTACTATTTATTGAGTCTTAATCACCTTCATTAATTAATCATTTCTTAATTTATTATCTTAATTAATTTATCCTTAATCTTTAAATTAATTAACTCTCAATTACTTTTATTAAATTTAAAAGACAAACCTTCTTATCTTTGTTAACCATTTTGATTGTCTTATAAACTTAATTAAATTTATCACATAAATTGTCTTGAGAGATCAAAATCGGTTTGCATAGTATTTTATCTTAACGTCATTCTTAATTACATTATATAATTAATTTTATAAAGTAATGTGACAAAATTAAATTACTTTAAAAAAATGTCTTACTTAAATTTTAATTTGTTTTAAACTCAAATCAAAATTATCATAAAAAGAATGGGTTTAAAATTGCTTAAAGGTTTTGAATCTTATTATTTTATTTGAGAAAAACTGTCCTGTACGCTGAGCCCCTGAAGCTGCTTCGAGTGTCCCCCGAACTGTTATACTGCTTGCTTCGAGTTATCCATAAAAACTACCCGTATGCTTTATATTTTTTTTCGAATTTCTGTCTAAGTACAAAACTCGTATAACACAAAATCACCTCGGGCCAATACTCGAGTTCGAACCCCTACTTACGCGAGCACAAACTCGAGTTCGACTTCATCTTCTCCAAATCCAATTTCTGACACAACCAGATATATGTGCACATACATGATGTGCACGTAATTGTGCATATATTTACATCCATATTTTATCTCTTTTTTTAAAATAATCATCATATTTGGGCATTTTAACATGTTTAAAACCAAAATTCAATTATTTCCAAACCATCATATTTTCATCATCATTCAGGGGCAAAACGGTCATTTTTGTGCATGTGTCAATGTAAGAATTTTTACTTGGACATTTTTTGATTATTTTTATAGGAATTTGGATGCATATGGAAGAGGCTTATATGAAGATACATGCATGCACAAGGAAATACAAAGGAATGAAGAGGAAATAATTCAAGTTCAAGATCATGGAGGACCCCACCCACTTACCTAACTTCCAATTAGAAGCTAAGCACATGCTAAAAGGACTTAAAGCTTCATGTACATATTAAGTGGGGATTAGTGAATGTTAATGATTACTTGGAGGCTACACCACCTCAAGGGTATTTTGGGAAGCTCCCTAAAAAGAGAATTAGGGTTTTATGCATGTATAAATAGCCCTCTTATGTACATGAAGATCATCATCTACTCTTTCATTTTACTTAGGAAATTAAGAAATCAAAGTGTAAGCTCAATGTTCTATGAAATAAAAATGGCTTCCAAGCCTCTTTCTTCTCTCTTTTCTACATGTTTTTCTTTGTTTTATTGTTAATGTTTATTTATATGCTCTCTTTCTCTTTATGTTCATAGCTTAGATTTACATTTATGCAAGTAGTTAGTAGCTAATCTCTTTTGCTTTCTTTGCTTATTTTCTATTTTCTTTTCTTTAATGTTGAAACTTACTTGTGATGCTTCAATGCCACAAATGAGTAGCTAAACCTCTTCAATTTAGGGGTGATGAAGCTCTCTAACTTTATGTAATTTCAACATTTTTTATGATTTATGATCTCTTTGTTTATGCTTCATGAATGTGAATTTTGATGTAAGTTTATACAAGTGGGTTTGATAGCTTATATTGCTTATGCAAATGAGCTATTCTTACTCAACATAAACACAATTTACATCAACATTTGCTAATTAATTTTTGATTATGAAATGAAAGTAAAAATGAAATTTGATGATCTATGTTACTAGTTACAATAGTAAATAGATCATACTTAAAATAATTTTTGCTTTGGCTTCTTTTTCATGAGAATTGTAAGTGGTATAATTGTTGTATTATAGTTTGATGGTTTGAGTTATGTTAACTAATAACATAAACAAACCATACTTATGATAAATGCAATGATTATTTCACTTAATATCAAAGTTAGAGATCATAAATTATGTGTTTGTTGATTTACAAAAATTTGAGAGTGGATTTGCCTCTAAATTGTTCTTTAGTCTAATAATTTTTGAATCGCATTTTCTAGTGTTAGCATCATTTTATTTCTAGTTAACAAATCCTCTTCGACTTTGGTATAATTTGATTGAATAGATTTTTTTTAAATCATCAATTCCCTGCGGATCGACCCGTATTCGCCACGTACTTCAAGTGTACGCCGTGCGCTTGCGGTTATATTTTAATTTGAAATTTTTCGGCAAATTTCTAAATCAATAGAAATTTTGTCGACGACCAATACACATGAGTTCGCCTGCGTTCTGATTGTCATCGTCGCCATCTACAGGTCATCAATGACCTGCCCAAAACACTTAACCACCCAGATTCGTCGAATTGCCTGAGATTCGAATTCGAGCATTCCGATTCTTCTCGGAACCCAACCTTAACACCAAAACATGCCCCGTGGAACCACCTCCGGCAATCTGAGTCGTCGCCACCTCATCCACAACTTCGTCAAAACGTGATGCCACTAATCTCCTCGGTCCGATGACCTGAATTGTCTTGACAACGACTAATTATTCTCATATATTCCATCGGCAAAACTGGGTTGCTAAACCCTACTTCATCATTAATACACCACCATGGCCGCCAGAAAATTCTTCCTCTATTTTTTCGTTGATCCTTGATACTTCAGCCCTCTTCGGCTCCAGCCCCGATGATGATTGCTACGCCGAGCAGCGGCAATTAACGAAAACAAGTTTTCTATATAACTCGCGATTTCCCTTGATTTAACAAACTAGAAATCCTGATTTTTCCCTTAAAATTCATTGTTTACAAATACTAACCACGTTATCGAATCCAAATGTGAAATCAAATCATTTGGTTTTCTGTTAAATTTTTTGTTCATCACTGTTTCATCTATTAAAAATGGTTGTTTAATGTATATGCTTGTAAACTATTTTTAAAAATAAATTCACATCATCACAAACACTTTCAATCTAGAAACTATAGGCTAAAACTTATTGGAGATGAAAGAATTGAAATTTTTAACATACTGTTGCCTGTGAGTTTCTTTTTTTTTAAAAAATAGAAAGGTACTTCTGGGCATACATAGACAGGCATACAGATGTTTGCATACACACACACACACACACACACATATATATATACAGGGACATGCAAGCAAATTCACACAGTAATTCAAGCACCATTCATATCAATACTTCCAACACAGACCCAAACACTAAGAAAAATAATAGGGTCAGTGTGTTTGCTCACCTGGAATGTGAAGGCAGAGAACAAAGAGGAAGCAAAGAAGAATTTTGAGCCTGGAGATGCAAATTTGAATTTGAACTTTACTTAAATTGCTTGATTTCCTTTTTGCTTTAAACTGATTTGTTACTCGATGTTTGAATTAGCTGCTTTAGGATTGTGGCTTTCAGGTCTTGAAGTTATTGAATTTATTTGCTTTGTTTGATCTCCCTGCTTCCCGGTTTTGAAAACTATTTGCTTGTGCAACTGAAACCTTGAATTGATTTCCAGATGAATTACTTGCTTAAATCCCTCAACAAAAAATTCTAACTCAAAATTTTTTCTGAAAGGATTTACTTATAGTTTTGTATTTTTTTTTCTTTTTGAAACAGAGAAAACCCTGGTTTGAAAACTTGAAAACTTGATTTTCTATCCTGAGTTAAACCTGATTCCTGTTGTAGGAATTGATTTGTAATAGTGAATCTTTGATCTTTTATTTGATTGCTTAATTTGTTTGAAGCTTCAAATTTGCTTTATTTTCTAGGCTGCAGACTTTACATTTGAACTTGATTTTCCTGCTACTTGTTGTTTGCCTTGAATTTTCTTGGTTTCCAGATTTAAGACTTGACCAGGTTGAAGATTTGCATTTCTTGAATTTTCTTTACAGATTTGCTTTGTCTCAGGCTTTCGAATTTAGCTGAGGTGATTTCCAGATTTGAGATTTTTTTGAATTTTTTTTTGAACTGAGAATAACTTGGTTTACCAATTTTCTTTTCTACTTTATGTTTTCTTGGGTGTTGAGATTTGAGGTGCCCAAATCTATGTTACTGTATTTTCAGATTTGCTGAAAAGCTAAATAGTTGCATATGGGGGGGCTGAAAAGTTTTTTTTTGTAATTTTTTTAAATCTTATTATTTTATTCAATTAATTATATTGAAGGCCATTTGTAAAAAGTAGTCATGAGATTCGAATGTATGTTGATTTCTTTACTCCATCCCTTTTGTATATGTTTATCATTTGTATTTTTACAAGACAAAAGAATTTTAATAAATTTTTATATCATATTTATTTTATAAATAAACATACCCCTTTCTTACTTAATCTTTATATTTACATTATATAAAATATAAATTACACCTTAATGATTTTCAAAAACCAAATATTTTTTTAAAACATTTATTTTAAATTTAGATTCAAATTTCCAATTCACTTGAATTTAAAATCTATTTATGTCTATTTATATATTCATACGTATAATTATGCAATTTAAATTCAAATTCATTGTTTACATTTGTAAAATGTTTATGTTTCCTTTTATATTTATACTTACACAAACAAAATTTTATCCCAATTAATTTTCACATTGCTGTTATAATATATTTATAATATGGATGAATATGCTAAATGGTCGAGGAAAGTATTTTAATTTTCTTTAGATTAGGAGTCTATAAATATAGAGCTCATTTGTATTATAATCAGATATGTTGTGAATAATAAAAGCTCTTCTTCCTTTAATGTCTTTTGTTCTCTTTATTTTATAACACGTTATCAGCACGAGAAGCTCTTATGTTATCAAGTTAGATTATTATTCCTTTTACCAATTTTGTTTTATGTGAAATGTTTTTATCGTTTACATATGAAATTCATTGATTTACTTATCATACTCGAAACTTTATTCTTGTTGCCAAAGCTCTGCAAATTTTAGTTTTTGTTTTTCAAACTTTGTTCACGTTTAGATATTTACCTTCAATAGGTACACGGTTATTTTATTTTACCCGGTCAAATGGCCAGCTATTATCTCTAGCTAATAATTAGTCATTACCTTAGCCATAACTCAGCGATCAATCTATTCTCTAGCCGTAACTCAGCAATCAGTTCTATTATATATCCACTGAAAACCATCTTCTCTTCAACACAAAAACACAACATAAAATCTTCCAACACATATTTATTATCGTTATTCGTATAGATCTCAAGGTACAGTTTACTTTTATTTTATAATTTTTTTTGTTTCATTTCAATACAAGCTACTCTGACAAGAAACATCACTATTTTATATTATAGCTAAAAGGAGAACTAGTATATGTGTTTTATAGGTATTTGCTGTAATGATTTTGATCAATAAGACGCTTGCTTTCTTATTAATACTTAATGTTTCCAAAAGGTGTCATTTATGTTGATATTGTACATCTTATATTTTCGTTTAAAATCATAGTTTTAATGCCCTGATACTTGAAATTTGGTCATGCTCCATGCATTTTTGCCTTGGTTCGTACGTCCATGCTGTAGCCATATATATTTGCATTTTTGCCTTGGTTCCTACGCCTATGCTGTAGCCATATATTTGCACGTCCATTTAAGTACACACCTGTTTCTATTTTGATTTACTTTATTGTAACAAGCTTTTGATTTTTTTTTTACTATACATACATGTTTCTATTTGCATTACTGTACTACTTTTTAACTTATTTCTGGACAAAAGGCTGCCTACTTCATTTTTTTGGGGTTAAGCTTACTTTTTACAAAGGTACAGCCGGTACATTTATTGTTTCTGATTTCATGTGAGACTTTGTTTGCTTGTTGATTTTTAATTGTTATTACCAAGTAAAATATATCATGATCTGACGGTATTAGGCAGTGTTAGTTTAGTTGCTATTGTTCTGCATAAAGTTTTCCTATAATGTGTTCTGTATTGTTAATCTTACGTCATCTTTTATTGGATATTTTTGCCCTCAAACAATAAGTTTTGAGTAGATTATTTCTCTGCTAAAGTGCATGTCGCCACTGTAATTGCTGTAACTTACAAAGTGGAAGGCTATCAGGCTGAGCCTTTGGGCTCAATAGTTCTTTTTCTTTATTTTGCAATTTTTGTCAGATTGGAGAGCGGTATTGGTATATCTTTTATCCTTTCAATAATAGTAATTAATAATAGTTGCCCAATGCAAGCTTATAATTATTTCAATATTGTATTATGTTTGAAAATTTAATTCAGATCATTTGATTGTGGTTTCAACTTCTCTAACTATGATGATCTATAAATATTTTAATCTTATACAATTTGTTTTATGTATAGTTTACAAAATGGCAAACATCGCTAAGCTTGAAGTCAAAGCTTTGGATATATCTGGAGATAACTATTTATCATGGATATTGGATGCCGAGATCCACTTACAATCTCAATGCTTAGAAAATGCCATTAAAAATGGCAATACCATGTCCCAGCAGGACAAAGCAAAGGCTCTAACATTTCTAGGACGTCATATCCACGACGATCTAAAAACAGAATATTTGACTGAAAAAGACCCTCTCCACTTATGGAACTCCCTGAAGGAGCGTATGACCACCAGAAGATGGTCATACTTCCAAACACTAGGCAAGAGTGGTCGAACTTGAGGTTTCAGGACTTTAAGTCTGTAAGAGAATATAATTCTGCAATGTTTAGAATCACTTCTAAACTGAAATTATGTGGAGAAAAGGTGGATGACGCACAAATGCTTGAAAAGACTTTCTCAACATTTCATGCTTCGAATATACTCCTGCAGCAGCAATATCGAGAGCGTCATTTTACAAAATATTCTAAACTCATAGAATGTTTACTAATTGCTGAACAAAATAATGAACTGCTTATAAAAAATCACTCCTTAAGACCAACTGGTTCAACTGCATTACCTAAAGTTAATGCTAATTTTACCCACTCTGGAAGAGGTAGGGGTCGAGGTCGAGGTAGAGGACGTGGATATAACTCCAACATAGGCGGTTATGGTGGTTTTAAAGGCAACCAAACCACCAACTTTAAAAAGCAGCAAAAGAAAATTGAGCCTGCAAAGAATAATGATTCAGCTTCAGAAAATAAAAAGCATTATGAGGAAGTTTATTATAGATGTGGGCGATCTGGTCACTGGTCACGTTCATGTAGATCATCAAAGAAAACAGTTGAAGAATATCATCGCTCGAAGAATATTGAGGCAAATAATGCCGAAGAGTTACCTGAAAACACTAGCCTAAAGTTAGATGATTTCTTCGAAGATGACAATGGAAATTTCATTAATGACGAAAATCTAAGTGCAATGATCAATGATATGACCGAGTGATCAATTAGAAATGACTTGAAGTTTATTATGTGATTTTTGTTTTATTTCATTAGATTGCATTAATAAATCAGTTTGAAGTCCGTGTTCATTAGTTTGTATTTCCCTTTGCACAACTAGTTAAAAATAATGTGTAATGTGGATGTTGTTTTTAATCAGTAGTCTATTTTAATCATATTACTTTGTTTGTTTACATTACATTTATTTATGCATACAATTTTTTTTTATAATTGACTAATTATTGTCTTTAATTATTAAGGTATGAAACGCCATTTGGGTGATGATATATGTCTACCAGATGGTGCAACTACTCATACAATTTTGAAAAACCAGAAGTTTTTCTCTGAACTATCTAAAAATTTCTCAGCTAAAGTCTCCACTATAGCTGGATCTGCTAATATAATTGATGGGTCCAGAAGAGCCCATATAATATTACCAAGTGGTACGTATATCTTTATTCAGAATGCATTATACTCAAACAACTCTAAAAGAAATTTGCTGAGTTTCAAAGATATAAGAATGAATGGATACCATATTGAAACTGTAAATGAAAACAACAAAGAATATCTTTGTGTTATTTCTAGAATTGAAAGCCAGAAGCTTATCCTAGAAAAATTTGATACAATATCAACTGGTTTATATTTTACAAAGATTGTCATAGTTGCATCCCGCTCTATAAACATGCGTCAGAAGCTCACAAATACAAAGACATTGATTCTTTGGCATGATCGCTTGGGTCATCCTGGATCAACCATGATGCGTAAAATCGCTAAATATTCAAATGGGCATGACTTATCAAACCAATTGAATTTACCAAGTGATTACTTATGTGCCCCATGTGCACAAGGAAAATTAATCACTCGACCTTCATATAGTAAATTCACTTCGGAATCTCCAACATTTCTGTTTGCACAAAAAATGGGCAAACACCTCCAAGTCGTATGATTTAGTCGATTTTATGTTGTTCTTAGTGATTTGGGTGATTTATGCAAATATGTAAAAAGCAGGGACTAAACTGTAAAAGACACATAGATTTATAGTGGTTCGGCCAGAATGTGCCTATGTCCACTCATATGTTATTCTCTTTGACTGTTCAGATTACAAGTACAAAGCTTTGATTGCAAGTGTATGAAAGTTGTTTGAAAGTTCTGTCCGTACTTGAGCTCTCAAACTTGTCTGCCATTGTTGTACCCCTACCCCTCTATTTATAGAGTGAGGCTGGAGATAGGGGTCTTGGATGTATATAGCTGCCAGTGGGTCTGGGATGACGTGATCTGGCCTGGCAATGTTGGTTCGGTAGTTGGTGGAGCGTTGATTGGACCGGTGGTAGGTGGGTTGAGTTCTGGTCCGGTAGTCTTGGTTCGGTGGTGCCTCCCTTATCTTGGTTCGGTGGTGCCTTCTTTGCCTTGATTCGATAGCATTGGACCGGTGGTGGTTGGAGTGGTTTTGGTTCGGTGGTTTTTTGGTCCGGTGGCTCCGGTTCGATGGTGGGTGGGTTGGTCGGTAGCATTCGCTTTAGTTCGAGTTGATTCGGTCTTCTGGGTGAGAACACGCCCAACAATTTCTACAAAGAATTCAAGGGATATATGTGGCCCAATCCACCCTGAATGTGGACCATTCGAATATTTTATGGTATTGATTAATGCATCAACTCGTTGTCACATGTCTGTTTACTTTCTACAAGAAATTTGGCATTTTCCAAGCTGCTTGCTCAAATAATAAAATTGAGAGCACACTTCCCTGATCACAAATTAAATCAATTCGACTAGATAATGCTGGAGAATTTACTTCTCAAGTATTTGATGATTATTGCCTATCATTGGGAATTGAAATTGAACATCTAGTAGCTCATGTTCATACTCAAAATGGTCTAACAGAATCATTAATTAAGCACTTGCGACTTATTGCAAGACCATTGCTTATGCAATCAAAACTACCCGTTTCAGCTTGGGGGCATGCAATTTTGCATGCATCGAAATTGGTTAAAATTAGACCAACAGCTTATCATCAGTTTTCACCATCACAGCTCTTAACTGGATCTCAACCAAATATTTCACATTTACGAAAATTTGGTTGTGCTGTGCATGTACCTATTAATCCCCCACTTCGTACTAAAATGGGTCCTCAACGACGGTTGGGAATTTATGTGGGATTTGATTCCCCGTCGATTGTTCGTTACCTTGAACCTCTTACAGGTGATGTCTTCACTGCAAGATTTTCAGAATATAAATTTGATGAGACAATCTTCCCGCCGTTAGGGGAAGGAATGACCGTTCCAGTAGAACGGCGTGAAATATCATGGAATAATCCATCTATGTCTTATTTGGATCCACGTACCAAACAATGCAAATATGAGGTACAAAGAATTTTGCATATTTAAAATATTGCAAATCAACTGCCAGATACATTTAGTGACACTGCAAAAATAACTAAATCTCACATTCCAGCAATAAATGCACCAGCGAAAATTGATGTCCCTAAAGGATTAAAAGTAAATATAACAGCAAATGAATCTAAAGCGAGACAAAAACGTGGAAGGCCAATTGGTTCAAAGACTTGGCGCTTAGAAAAAGAAAGTCTAATGAAAAATCATCAATTATGGAATCTCCTGAAGAGGTTATAAATGATCAAAAGGATCACTTAAATGAAAATCCCAATTCTTCTAGAAGTACGGAAGGAACTATTATCCCAAAAGAGATAAAAGAAGCTTCCAACGATAAAATGGTACCTAATAATAATGAGATCTCAATATTTTATACAAACTATGGAGAAATATGGGATCGAAATAAAATAATAATTGATGATATATTCTCATTCGCAGTAGCTACTGAAATAATTGAAAGTCATGACTATAATGAGAATGACGATAATGAACCAAACAGCATAAATGAATGTCGAAAAAGACACGATTGGCCAAGATGGAAAGATGCTATCCAAGTGGAATTAGATTCACTTCAAAAACATGGTGTATTTGGACCAATAGAGAGAACACCAGAAAATGTTAAACCAATAGGTTATAAATGGGTATTCGTTAGAAAACAAAATGATAAAAATGAAGTCGTAAGATACAAGGCACGACTTGTCGCACAAGGTTTCCTACAGAGACCATGTTTTGACTTTAAGGAAACTTACTCCACTGTTATGGATGTCATAACATTTCGATATTTAATAAGCTTTGTAGTTTCTGAAAAACTCAATATAAGATTAACGGATGTTGTGACAGCTTATCTTTACGGTGAATTAGATACCAATATTTACATGAAAATTCCAGTTGGATATAAATTGCCTGAAGCAAAATCAAAGTCCATGTACTTATTAAAACTAAGACGATCACTATATGGCTTGAAACAATCTGGAAGGATGTGGTATAACTGTCTTAGTAAATATTTGGTAAAAGAAGGATACGAAAACAATCTCATTTGTCCATGTGTCTTTATAAAGAAATCGGTAAAGGGATTTGCTATCTTAGCAGTTTATGTTGATGATATAAATTTGATTGGAACTCCAGAAGAGATTAATGAAACAATAAATTACTTAAAGAAAGAATTTGAAATGAAAGATCTTGGCAAAACTAAATATTGCCTCAGTCTGCAAATCGAGCATAATACCAATGGCATACTGATTCATCAGTCAAACTATATTGAGAAAATTCTGAAACGTTTTCAAATGGATAAAGCATATCCACTTAGTACGCCTATGGTTGTCAGATCTTTGGATATTAAAAAGGACCCTTATCGTCCAAAAGAAGATGATGAAAATGTGCTTGGTCTAGAAGTACTATATCTTAGTGCCATTGGTGCATTATTATATTTGGCCCAATGCACAGGACCAGATATTGCATTTTCAGTAAATCTTCTAGAAAGATACAGTTCAGAACCAACAAAAAGGCAAAGGAATGGTATAAAACGTATCATGAGATATCTTCGTGGAACGACAAATTTGGGTTTGTTTTATTCTAACACAGGCAATAATCCAAATCTAGTTGGCTATTCTGATGCAGGTTATCTTTCTGACCCACATAAAGTAAGATCACAAACTAGATATGTGTTTAATAACAGCAATGCAGCAATTTCATGGCGATCTACAAAATAAACATTAGTAGAAGCATCATCCAATCACTCTGAAATACTAACACTACGTGAAGCAAGTAAAGAATGCATTTGGCTGAGATCACTAATTGAGCATATTCGAAAAAGCTGTCAACTCCCATCAGTGACAGAAGGGTCAACTATTATTTATGAAGACAATGCAGCTTGTGTAGCTCAAATTCAAGCAGGTTACATTAAGGGTGATAGGACGAAACACATTTCTTCTAAATTTTTCTTCATACATGAGTTACAAAAGGATAATAAGATAGAAGTGAAACAAATCTAATCCTATGAAAATCCAGCAGACCCATTCACTAAGGCGCTTCCAAAATCAACATTTCAGAAGATGGTGTACAAAATTGGTATGCGTCGTTTGCATCAACAGACTAATTGAATAATGCGTTATAATTCAGGAGGGGCATTGAAATACGCTATAATGTACTCTTTTTCCTTCACTAATATTTTTTTCCACTGGGTTTTTACTAGTAATGTTTTAATGAGGCATTATATTGATCCAGGAGCATCAATCCTCATAATGCCATAAGTTTTTAATGAGGATATTATTATTATCACACACATATTCAAGGGGGAGTGTTATAATATATTTATAATATGGGTGAATATGCTAAATGGTCAAGGACAATATTGTAATTTTCTTTAGATTTGAAGTCTATAAATATAGAGCTCATTTGTATTATAATCTGATCTGTTGTGAATAATAAAAGCTCTTCCCCCTTTAATGTCTTTTGTTCTCTTTATTTTATAAAAATTGAAACCTTTAATTTTGTTCAACATAGTTATACACTTATATATTTATACAATTTACATTCATACATTTTTTTATTATTTATTTTTGTACAACTTTTAAAAGAAAAGAAGGATTCAAAAATTTTGATTTCATATTAACAAATAGTCACATTTATTTATATAATAGAATTAAATCTTAAAAACAAATCTTTTGAAATTTATTACATCTTCCAAATATTAATATAATTAAAAATGTAGAAAACAATTATCATTAACTTTTTTATTAATCTCAAGCTTTTAATTTCTATTTTATTTTTAATACATTTTATTTTGAAATTCAATATTTGTTTATAAAATACTTATTCTTATATTTTAAATCTAATTTCTATCTATTCCCAATACATTTATTTTTCCTAAATCCAAAATTTATTTGTATGATACTTATGCTTAAATTCCAAATTAAATTTCTATTTATAATCAAAAATTATTTATTGATTGTAGAAATCTCTAATTAATTCACAATTTATTTTCAAAAATTAATCTAATTGCCAAATTAAACATGGTAAATTTTCAGGAATGTTACAGTCTCCTTTGGGAATCATAAGAATAGGAGCATTGAAAAGGAGTTCTTTTAAATGATCCTCTTTCCCAAAAATCTTAAAACATTCAAAATTATAATTAACTTTCTGCAAAATTCTTTGTAGAAAAATTTACTTTTTACAAGTCAATTTATTATGTCCGACTGTCTCATCATAGCGTTTAGAAGATTCCTATCGATAACGTTGATCAGGCGCATCGACCGGAATTCTTAAAACACTCAATGAGCAAAACAACACAAAATCATCTTCAATACGATAAATATGTCTCTTAAAAACTTTACGAATATTCTTCGCTCATTTTGAGAACAAAATCCAATTATACTTATAAATATCTTATGAAAAATATTTGCAAATTTTAAATTATTGTTTCCATCCATAATTAATGAATACTCACTGAGATATTCATAGATTAATCGATTCATAAGATGGATGAAATAAGCTGGAAAAACCGAATGACATCACGAGTCATTCATAAGAATCATAACGAGTGCGGAATGAGGTAAAGGAGAACGCTATCCTTTGCAACTCGTAGCTGAAGAAAACTGGTGGCAAAGTCGAGCTGGAAAGACCTTAGCACCACTCAGTAGATTACTTAGGTGATAATCCTAAGACAAGCTCAAAGATACCGGGAAATTCTCGAACTACTTGAATGAGGGAAATAACATCTTCCTCAACAACTAGTTTAGAGAATAAAATGATGCCACCAAATTGGAATCGAAACCATTAAGAAAAATAGAATCTGCTTAACAGATTGAGGATGTCGAAGATGGATAGTCCGCTCGGGACATAGGATATGGCTTCATAACGATTAAGCCAATCCATTCCCAAAAATCAATTCCGAATCCTAAGTAACGCATAACATGCAAATCGGCTCGAAAAGAATAACCGCGTAAAATAATCTTGACATCTTTACAATGTATATTGAGTGTTGCAGACCCACCAATCAGATTCGCAATTCTCAGTGTAGTCATCAAGCTCGAAATGTTTAAAGAAAAAGAATCAACAAGTTCTTTTGATATAAAATAATGAGATGAACCCATATAAAAAGAACTTGAATAGGATAATCACAAAACAAATGTCATCATGGACAGAATGAGAAATACCTTAACCACGAGAAGTGTTACTAGGGGCTTGCACAAGATTCATCTTTCCCTCCTTCCTACTTTGAAGTACGGGATATACATATATATGGTGATCTGAATTTTTGTAATAGCGACAATAAAGAGGTTTCGGACACTCATTTGCGTAGTGGTCCTTAGAACCACAATTGTAGCATTGTCCACGACTAGAGGTAGGAGTCTTTGCTACCGTAGTTTCTTGCTTCCCTTTCTTGTTGGGATTGAGGCCTTTGAACATAATAGGCCTCTTCATGTTATTGTTGAAGTTCTGTTGGACACCCATAACTTCAACACCACCTTCTTTATCGGTCTCTTCAAGTTGAATAGCGATATCAAAAAGCTGATCAAAAGAAACTTCCAATTTCAAGAGTAAAGGCTTTTTGAGGTTCTTATTCAACCTATAAATAAACCTCTGATTTTTCTACAATGGGGTATTAATACACTCGATCCCATATATAGAGAGAGATTCAAAATATGCGACATAGTCTGTCACAGAAGATTCACCTTGAACAAGGTCAATAAAGCGTCAGGCTAAAGTTACTTTTTCAGCTTTGGGCACAAATTTTAATTCGAACCTTTCTCAGAATTGCTCCCAAGTAAGATCCGCTTCAATAATTTCCGAAGTCAAAAGCTCGTAACAATCTAATGCTCTTTCTTGGAGCATGCAAGATGCCACTTGGACTCGATGTAGATTCACAAGATTCATGCGAGGAAAGATGCAGTCGCATGTTCTAATCCAAGCTTGGATTTCTATACAATTTCGGATCCCTTGAATGGCCTTCCACCCAAATCGGTATAATCTCTGCACAAGCGTGCAAACTCGGGTTTAGGGTGAGTAGGCTTTGGAATGGTTCCGACAGTTTGAGCATTCTTACAAGATCTAAAAGCCGTTGGGCAGACATAAATATTCCATCCTGAGGAGTAGCACTGGATTGATCGGCACTGGAACAGCCAGATCTAACCATTTCTCTTCTTTAAGAAAGAAGGAAAGAAGAGGAAAAAGTTATTCTTCGAATGAATATCAAACAAAATTAATTGATAAAACAAGGCATCATAAAAGAAATTAAGATAGAACAGGTCTAATGACTCGAATTAGATCCTAAGGCACGATTCCTAAGAGAGACTTAGGACGATGATCCTTGCTATTATATTTTATATTGTTTCGAAGTTTGGCTTTGTACCAAGCTGTGACACCCCACCTCTATACTCACCCTAGCCATGGACACCATGGAGTAATGCCGTCGAGTAGTACGAAGAATAAGGTTGTTGAGGAGCGACCATCTGTGCAATTACTTTGTGCGAGTATAGATATGACAGATAAAAAATCGTTTTCATTTCAAGAGGAAATCCGGCATACCGACACAAACTCAAAGCTACTACACAGTGGCTATATAGTCTTCAGATACAAAAATAAAATAAGCATAATACAAAATTAGTCGCAGATATTCATGTCACTAAGGCGGAAACATATATGAATATATCACAAAAAATGTACATCAAAGTAGTGGTGTAACATCCTGTCTTTCTGTACGCTTTAAATCGACGATAAACCACACACGTCAGACTTAAAACATACAAAATGGCGAATTGTTATTTGGGGTGAATAAGAAAAAGGGAGAAAGAAAGGAAACAAAATAGAATCTTGCAGCGGAACGACAAAATATAATAATCAAATACAGTTCATGAAGCTATTTTACAAAACATTTCATTATACTTATACAACATAGAATCAGAGTTACACATACCAAAGAGTAACAATTAATGCAGCGGAACAATGTAGTAAATAATAGTACCGATACAATCTTCGTCTTCGTCCTCCAGAAATAAGGTCGTCGAATTTTGTAATGCTCAGACTGATCCGCTCGAATTGAAAAGACAAAAACACTCGAGTCAGAACTAAAAGATCTTATATAAGTTAAATCAACTGTAAACAATATGAGTGGAACGACGTCAGAGATGTTTACGGGATTTGACATCTCCTATCAAGCGTCTAATATGAGTGCAGTAACTTAGGAGATGCTCGGGATTCACATTTCCTAAGGATCCGTTAAACTATTTACTATGTAGTAATATTTCGCTATTATAATAATGTCTAATAGTAAAATAAACTTACTTTTAAATAACGTTAAGGCTTTACATTTTCCACCTTAACACGTAATAGTCCTAGTAGTCCATCGAGTATCAGCGTATCTTCAGACTGGGAGACTACCCTAAATACTCCACGAGCTATGGGAGAAAACCAAACTCGTACAAGGTGCGCTAGGGCAGGTGACACGGCACACAAGGCAATGCCAGGGTAGATATACCAATTACTATCTGGACTGGTGGTGACGCATAGCGCGCGCCTACCGCTCACCTCGAGCCACACCTCCAAAATCAAAAATCAAAAGTGACCATCGAATAAATCTCAAAATCAGAATATAATGGAATGGTATTGAAGGAGTGTGTCCAATAAGAGAAGCTACCTCACTGGCCCGTAGCCACCTTATGCCAACTCACAGGAGTCGGGTCCACATATATACCTCAAAGGAAACGCCGCCACCATCCTACTTCATTCTGGAATCTCCACCGCATACATAGTTGTTAAAGTGGTTTTCAGAGTTGGCAGAGAGTATGACAACTTCCGGTCCCGGTCTCTTTAACAACCAAACGTTATTATAACACCGCGGTCTTTTCAAAATAGTTTATACTTCGAAACCCAATATAATATCCATTCAAAACCATATAAATACGATATAATTTCCACTTCAAAACCCAAATCAATATGATATCATTTTTATTAAAACCCAAATCAATATAATATCATTTTTATTTCAAATATACCCCTTTTCCAAAATCATAGCACTTTCAAATTTATACATTTCGAAACCAAACATTTGAAATTATGACACCATTAAAACATAATACTTTGAAATTCATAACTTCGAAACATTTCAAATTCGATAAAACATTTCAATTTCGATATATTTCAAGGCTTTAAATATTCCAAAATTTCAAAACTAAATTTGATGATTTCGATTCAACAATTAAGTTTTCTATTATTTAGTTTTGAAATAATTTACATAATAAATCCCTTATCATTTAAATAACTCAAATTACAAATAATTAAATATTTCCTTATGTTCAATTTATACTTGAAATACTCATTTAATTCACCTTGACCCCAAAACCAAGTTATAATAATTATAACCTTTTAAATTTTCCAATTTAATAAATTTCACATCGACCTTTTTGAGTTTAATTCTTAAATAAATTTATTTTCAAATAAATCTCCAATTTATCTCCCAACCTTAATTTATTTAAATCATTATACACTCTTATATTAAAATGAAATTTAAATACTTACTCACATTTATTTTAATAAAAATCAAACTCTATTATTAAACTTAATTTTTATTTAACAACTTATACATAGCTTAAATTCAAGCATGTAACTATATATAAAAATAGTATTCATATAATATCAAAAATCAATATTCATTAAACCATACATTTCTTTCGAAAACCATAGAAATCATTTTTAGAATATTTTAAATATAGACCACGGCGTCCGTATATAATTTTCTACCATATGGTCAAGTGATACAGATATTTATCATTTCAATCCGTAATTTAAAATATAAATATGGTTATATATCATTTTAAACCGCAATCCCGAAAGGAATAAAATCCATAACAACATGCATTTTATAACAATATAAAATACAACATCCATTCATCCAATATCAATCATCAAACATTTATCACAATCATCATCAAATTTAATCAATAACATCAGTATAGAACAGATAATAGATAACAGGTATTTACTGGCAGTCTATATTCAATAATAAATTAAATAACTATTTAACTGGCAGTTTATATGCAACAATAAATTAAATAACAATTTAATTCGGATAAATTCAATTTTACTGGGATGATGATTAAAAATATGCCAAATAGTCATAAATAAATTTTTAGTCATATCATAAATTAATTTAACAAACATAAGAAATTTTAGAAGTTGTGAGTGGGTTAAAGCACTCACCTTTGAATTTAAATTGAATTTTAAATCCAATTTAAATTCAAAATTCAACAGTCTCCGAATCCACCCAAACTAGCGTCACAATGTCCGAAATTTCGCTATAATCGCAGAGGAGAAAACTACACGTGAAACGTGCCTCGTATGTAAGAGATATTAGCATTAGAAGTTATATGAATGTGTGTGTGTTTGTGTATATATATATATATATATATATAAATTAAAACAAAATGAATTCACCACGTCATCACCTTCTCTACGCAGCCAAAACCAGAATCTCGAACATGAACCATGCTAAACCCTAGAAACCGCCATCACTACATCGCGTCCCTAGGCCATCGAGGCCACGCCGCGGTCGCCCCAGGTGCCGCGCCACCTCATATGTCTCGCGCGACCCTCCCCCAAGCCACCACCGGCGTCTACGTCACCCAGCCGTCATATGCAATTCGAACCCTAGTTGAATTTTAATGCTCTATCTAGCCGTTGAACCGCCCTGCGACCTGTACCGATGGACTACGCGCTTGCCTCTCTACGCAGCAGTGCCGATGAATCGACCATCAATCGAGGTTCATCGGAGAGTGTTGAACGACCGAGAATATTTCATCGATTTTCGGCCATCTCGAAACTCAAATTGAAAAAAAAAATCGTATATCTGACTTGCGCTCGTCGAGAGCTTCAAATCCATATATAATTCGATATAGTTTGTGGAGTTTGAAATTTTGATTTGATTTTGAATTGCAATTGTATTTGGAAGTGAGAATTTGTATGTCTGCCATTGAGGAGGAGAGACATCTGAATTGTACGTACAGAAATGAGGAATTAGAAATAGGCTAGGGTTTATAATAGGGTATTTGTAGACAAAGCTGAAAATAGAATAGATGGACACGATTGATTTACATGTTGAACGATAAAATGGCCCAAAAAGCCCGTTCTGACTCCGGAACGAAATTGGGTTAACCCATATATCAAAATAGATGTTTTTGAGTATTTTAAAATCAATGGTGCATGTTTCAAGTCCAAATTCCATCGTATAAATAAGTTATGATAAAATCAAGTTATTCAAGTTGATTTCAACTGATTTCAAGGCATTTCGAGTCCGTACGATCAAACGACAAGCCCGGTCGCTACGAAACTTGAAATCCTACAATAATTCTGCCTTATAGATCCGATGAAACTGGTTTCGTCGAAATCCTAGTCAGTGGCCAAAATGGCTATTTTTCAATTAATTAATTAAATTAATATTAAATTAAATCGCTTTTTCAATTCAAATTTAAAAATTCACAGATTTCATCATTTTTGATTTCTCAAACGATTACAGTAATTTAAACAAATTTAGATGTCAATTTAAAGTTGATTAATCTATCAATTGTAACGTTTAATTTCAATTTCATTAAATTCAGAAATTAAAAATAAAAAATTTCCGAAATCCATTTATTATATTTTCAAACTTGTTATTCAAGTCTTTTATCACAATAAGGATGCAACAAACTTTGATTCATGATTTATTATATCAATATCCTCAAATTTCATCTAAATCTCCATTAACGTGATATTTAAATATTAAATCTCAATTATTTGCAATTAATCCATGTATTAAATTTAAATTCCAATGGATTAATAATTCCTGAATTTCCATTCTTAATTTGTTATCAAACAACAATTATTATAATTAGTTTCTAGCATTGATCCTATCAAATTGCAATTCATTACGTATTATTTTATTAGTTAATATAACTTTGAATCTATTCCCATTTTACTATTTACCGTCAATTATGACCCTACAATTATTTTAATTAATTAGGATTGCTCTAAATTAGCTATTTATTTACTTGCATTACAATCTTACATTTCATTTCCGTTATCAATTCATTATTAAATTACAAATTTGTATTTCTTTCAATATTTAGTAACAAAATTTAATTAAATTAATAATTTAAATTATCGAAAATTTACGGGTCGTTACACTCTCCCCCACTCAAAACTTTTCGTCCCCGAAAAGGAAAAAGAAGGGAAAAGAGAGAATCAAGTAGTCAATATATCTTATTCAAAATATTAACTTTATAAACAAATAAATTTACAAAATAAATAATTTAATTAAAATATACCTATTTATATCCATTAAATCTCTTTATACTCAAATTAATAAAGTTTGGAAAATCTTTTTCAAAAATTTTCTAAGTCCAAAATTTACGGAAAATTTCGGCAGTGTCTTCTTTGTACGGAGAGGCTCAGGAGAAAATATAATATCGAATAACCCAAAATAACATATATCCCAACACGGGAAAATAATATGATAACGCTATAAAACCATAATCCGAGAACATACCATTTTGTTGGGCAATTTACGCTTATTTTATGAAACCAAAAGCAGTAGCAATTGCTTCCATAACCTGTAATATCACTTATATAATCCAAAAGAGTTAATAATCATATAAAATGGAATATTTAAAAATTGTTTCAATCAATAGCGAACAAATCAATATAAACAACTATCAGTTGCAACAAAGCATACGACCATCACATAAAATCAATATAACAACAATCAACTGCAACCAACAACACACCCATCAAATACAATTCAACCATTCAAGCAAGACAAACAATTGGTTTGTTCGGGTTAAGACACTTTAAATCACATAGAATGACAAATAACTATGAAGTATTCCACTTACTCAATAGTCTTAGATAACTTCATAGATTATTCATACATCTAAGCAATTAAAAGTATCATTTACCCAACAACTCATAAACCAAAACAAA
Organism: Allium cepa; assembly: GCA_030765085.1. NCBI lineage: Eukaryota > Viridiplantae > Streptophyta > Magnoliopsida > Asparagales > Amaryllidaceae > Allium > Allium cepa. The sequence goes on from CM060929.1 coordinate 219,313,505, forward strand.
CAACCAACAATTTCAGAAAATAGACCAAGTTCATTCTTATTAATTTCATTTCATATATTTGTTATTTGATTTCCCTTTTATTTCATATAGTGATTTATCTTTTTACTTTATATTTAACTTCTTACAATTTTCATTTATTTTCATTTATTCATATCATGTAAATTTATTTTTATTGTATTACCTCCATTTATTTACTACTTAATCTCATTTATTCATTTATTTATAATGCTTACCTTTCAATTATACTTAAGTTTATACCAACTACAACATCCAATTCTTATTTATCAAAGAATTTCATTGAATACTTTCACTATTTCAAATTTTACTTGTAAAATTTCCCATTACATTTTCTTTTAACATTTTAACTTTTTATGGTTGGTAAGTCATATATATGTTAAAGAATGCAATTGAAAATTATATAAGTTTATCTTATTTCTTTTAAATTAATTTAGTGTTCAATAATTATATCTTTTGTTTCATAAGTTACAATTTCAACTTTCATTTTATCCCATTTATAATTTAGCATTAAATCTCTTATTTCCCTTAGAAGTTTCAATTATTAGTTGAATTTCATTTCACTACACTAATTGAAACTATTAATTAACGGAAACTTCAAGAATTAAATACCGGGTTTAATTTCAAATCATTTTAAAATAATAGATAAATGTATATACTTATAGTTTATATATCTAACTATATTTAAAAAAAATTAAAATTTATATTTGTTTATCAGAATAAATCTGCAGTAAAACTACTACAGTGGCCTTCCCACTTAGAAACTCGAAAATAAATTTCGATGATGCATGCACTTATCACCGAAAGTATTTTCCAGCGATAGAGAGGGAAGTACATAACTTATTTTCTTTTTAGAATTTCTTTAAAACATTACTTTCAGCTTATATTGAAATATTTATATCAGAAAATATTCCTAATAATATATTATATCCCAAAATCATTCGAAAGAAATTTTCAAAACCCCGGGACTTAAGTTCTAAATTCCCAATTTTCATTTATTTTTATTTTCAATCTCATTTCAACTATTATTTATAATTTCATTGCCTAACAACCAATATATTGCAACCAAATGTATATCTTATTTATAAAAATTTATTTTATATATAGAAAATATAATAGGCAAAATTATTTCATTCACCTATATTAAAAACAAATATTGTGTCGGTCTGTCCTATTAAGTGTTTAGAAATCCCTATTGATGTCATAGCGTCCTACGCACCAACTAGAATCTATAAATACAAAACGGAACAAATTAACACAATATTAAAACCTTTTATAACACTAACAAATACGCTCTCTCATATATATACACACTCAGCGACTCCTCATAGGGTATTACTACCTTATTAATAAAGAGACAGACCCCACAAAGCTAAGGTTTATCGCTAAACCAAAGCTCTGATACCAGATGTAACATCCCTCCTTTTTGTACGCTTTAAATCGACGATAAACCACACACGTCAGACTCAAAACATACAAAAGGGCGAATTGTTATTTGGGGTAAATAAGAAAAGGGAGAAAGAAAGGAAACAAAACAGAATCTTACAGCGGAACGACAAAATATAATAATCAAATACAGTTCATGAGATTGTTTTATAAAACATTTGATTATACTTATACAACATAGAATAGAGTTACACATGCCAAAGAATAATAATTAATGCAGCGGAACAATGTAATAAATAATAGTAATAATACAATCTTCTTTTTCGTCCTCCAGAACTAAGGTCTTCGAATCCTGTAATGCTCAGACTGACCTGAGCGAATTGAAAAGACAAAACACTCGAGTCAAAACTAAAAGACTTATGTAAGTTCAATCAACTGTAAATAATATGAGTGGAACGGCGTCAGAGATGTTTACGGGATTTGAATCTCCTATCCAGTGTCTAATGTGAGTGCGGTAAATTAGAAGATGCTCGGTATTCACATTTCCTAAGGATCCTTAAACTATTTACTATGTAGTAAAATTTCGCTATTATAATAATGTCCAATAGTAAAATAAACTTACTTTTAAATAGCATTAAGGCTTTACATTTTCCACCTTAACACGTAATAGTCCCAGTAGTCCATCCAGTATCAGCGCATCTCCAGATCGAAAGACTACTCTAAATACTCCACGGGCTACGGGAGAAAACCAAACTCGTACAAGGCGCGCTAGGGTAGGTGACATGGCACACAAGGAAATGCCAGGGTAGATATACCAAATATTGTCCGGACTGGTGGTGACGCATAGCGCGCAGCTACCGCCCGGTTCGAGCCATACCCCCAAAATCAAAAATCAAATTTGACCATCGAATAAATCTCAAAATCAGAATATAATGTAATGGTATCGAAGGGGTGTGTCCGATAAGAGGAGCAACCTCACTGCCCGGAATCGCTCCTGTTTTAGCCACCTTATGCCAACTCACGGGAGTCGGGTCCATGTATATACCTCAAAGGAAACGCCGCCACCATCCTACTTCATTCTGGAATCTCCATCGCGTACACGGTTGTTAAAGTGGTTTTCAGAGTTGGTAGAGAGTATGACAACTTCCGGTCCCGATCTCTTTAACAACCAAACGTTATTATAACACCGTGGTCTTTTCAAAATAGTTTATACTTTGAAACCAGAATATAATATCCATTCAAAACCATATAAATACGATATAATTTCCACTTCAAAACCCAAATCAATATGATATCATTTTTATTAAAACCCAAATCAATATGATATCATTTTTATTTCAAATATATCCCTTTTCCAAAATCATAACACTTTCAAATTTCTACACTTCGAAACCAAACATTTGAAATTATAACACCTTTAAAACATAATACTTTAAAATTCATAACTTCAAAACATTTCAATTTCGATAAAACATTTCAGTTTCGATATATTTCAAGGCTTTAAATATTCCAAAATTTCGAAACTAAATTTGATGATTTCGATTCAACAATTAAGTTTTCTATTATTTAGTTTTGAAATAATTTACATAATAAATCCCTTATCATTTAAATAACTCAAATTACATATAACTAAATATTTCCTTAAATTCATTTATACTTGAAATACTCATTTAATTCACCTTGACCCCAAAACCAAGTTATAATAATTATACCCTTTTAAAATTTCCAATTTAATAAATTTCACATCGACCTTTTTGAGTTTAATTCTTAAATAAATTTAATTTCAAATAAATCTCCTATTTATCTTCCAACCTTAATTTATTTAAATCATTATACACTCTTATATTAAAAATGAAATTTAAATACTTACTCACGTTTATTTTAATAAAAATCAAACTCTATTATTAAACTTAATTTTTATTTAACAACTTATACATAGCTTATATTCAAGCATTTAACTATATATAAAAATAATATTTATATAATATCAAAAATCAATATTCATTAAACCATATATTTCTTTCCAAAACCATAGAAATCATTTTTAAAATATTTTAGATATAGACCACGGTGTCTGTATATAATTTTCTACCCTATGATCAAGTGATACGGATATTTATCATTTCAATCTGTAATTTAAAATATAAATACGGCTATATATCATTTCAAACCGCAATCTCGAATGGAATAAAATCAATAACAACATGCAGTTTATAACAATATAAAATACAACATCCATTCATCCAATATCAATCATTTACCACAATCATCATCAAATTTAGTCAATAACATCAGTATAGAACAGATAATAGATAACAGGTATTTACCGGCAGTCTATATTCAATGATAAATTAAATGACTATTTAACTGGCAGTTTATATGCAACAATAAATTAAATAACAATTTAATTCAAATAAATTCAATTTAACTGGGATGATTATTAAAAATATGCCAAACAGTCATAAATAAATTTTTAATCATATCATAAATTAATTTAACAGACATAAGAAATTTTAGAAGTTGTTAGTGGGTTAAAACACTCACCTTTGAATTCAAACTGAATTTTAAATCCAATTTAAATTCAAAATTCAACAGTCTCCAAATCCATCCAAACCAGCGTCAAAATGTCCAAAATTTCGCTAGGATCGCAGCGAGAAAACTACACGTGAAAGGAACCTCGTATGTAAGAGATATTAGCATTAGAAGTTATACGATTATATATATATATATGTATATATATATAAATAAAATAAAATAAAAAGAATTCACCACATCATCATCTTCTCTACGCAGCCTAAACTAGAATCTCGAACACAAACCATGCTGAACCCTAGAAACCGCTGTCACTACATCGCGTCCCCAGGCCATCGAGGCCACGCCGCCGTTGCCCCAAGTGCCGTGCCACCTCATATGCCTCCCGCGACCCTCCCTCGAGCCTCTACCAGCATCTACATCACCTAGCCACCGTATGCAATTCGAACCCTAGTTGAATTTTAATGCTCAATCTAGCTGTTGAACCGCCCTGCCAAACTGTACCGATGGACTACGCGCTTGCCTCTCTACGCAGCAGTGCCGATGAATCGACGATCGGTCGAGGTTCATCGGAGAGTGATGAATGGCCGAGAATATTTCATCGATTTTCGGCCACCTCGAAACTCAAATTGAAAAACGAATCGTATATCTGACTTGCGTTCATCGAGAGCTTCAAATATATATATCATTCGATATAGTTTGTGGAGTTTGAAATTTTGATTTGATTTTGATTTGCAATTGTATTTGGAAGTGAGAATTTGTTTGTCTGCCATTGAGGAGGAGAGAAAGCTGAATTGTACGTACAGAAATGAGGAATAAGAAATAGGCTAGGGTGTATAACAGGGTATCTATAGACAAAGCTGAAAATAAAATAGATGGACACGATTGATTTACACATTGAACGATAAAATGACCCGAAAAGCCCGTTCTGACTCCGAAACGAAATTGGGTTAACCCATATATCAAAATAGATGTTTTTGAGTATTTTAAAATCAATGGAACAGGTTTCAAGTCCAAATTCCATTGTATGAAGAAGTTATGATAAAATCAAGTCATTTCAAATTGATTTCAATTTCATTTATTTCAAGGCATTTCGAGTCCGTACGATCAAACGACAAGCCCGATCGCTATGAAACTTGATATCCTACAATAATTCACCGTTACGGATCCGATGAAATTGGTTTCATCGAAATCCGAGTCAGTGGCCAAAATAGCTAATTTTCAGTTAATTAATTAAATTAATATTAAATTAAATTAAATTAAATCACTTTTTCAATTCAAATTTAAAAATTCATAGATTTCATCATTTTTTATTTCTCAAATGATTACAACAATTTAAAAAAATTTAGATGTCAATTTAAAGTTGATTAATCCATCAATTGTAGTGTTTAATTTCAATTTCATTAAATTCAGAAATTATAAACTAAAAATTTCCAAAATCCATTTATTAAATTTTCAAACTTGTTATTCACGTCTTTTATCACAATAAGGATACAACACACATTGATTCATGATTTATTACATCAATATTCTCAAATTTCATCAAAATCTCCACTAACGTAATATTTAAATATTAAATTTCAATTATTTGCAATAAATCCAATTATTAAATTTAAATTCCAACGAATTAATAAATCATGAATTTCCATTCTTAATTTATTATCAAACAACAATTATTATAATTAGTTTCTAGCATTGATCCTATAAAATTTCAATTTATTACGTATTATTTTATCAATTAATATGACTTTGAATCTATTTCTCAATTTACTATTTACAGTCAATTATAACCCTACAATTGTTTCAATTAATTGAGATTGCACTAAATTAGTTATTTATTAACTTACATTACACTCTTACATTTCATTTTCGTTATCAATTCATTATTAAATTACAAATTTTTATTTCTTCCAATATTTAATAACAAAATTTAATTAAATTAATAATTAATTATCAAAAATTTACGGGTCGTTACAAGTGGTCATGCAAGATCCACTACATCATAAAAGAATAGGCAAAAGTGCTAGACAAAAGAATATGTATACATCAAGGAGTCTCTATCTCGAATGTATAAAAACAAAAACTACCAAGCTAAGTAGTTAGGCAAAAGTCAGATGACGGGCCCATATAAGAAGTCAAACAGAAGCACCAGAAATACCTCAGTTTAACCCGAGTATTATTTAAGAAGAAAATAATAAACGGATCAATCTAGCTATAAATATCATATAAAAATGAGATAGAATAAGAGATATGACAAAAATTTATGATAACAATAATTCCATACTGTCAAGTATACATTTAACAACAAACAAAAATCATACCATATTTCAAGAATCTCATACACCAAAAAGAATGTCATATTCTTTAGCGTATTCACCAAACCACAAATTTTGATAAAAATTATCAATGTAATCACAAAAATTGGCGAAACACAAATTCTAGAAATCATAAATTAGAAATCCAGAAATCACAAAGGAGGAGGCCTATCATAAACTGGAGCATGAAAATTCACCAACACGTGTATCGCAAATGGAACGCTATTCCATAAATTGAATCGAACATCGATGCACCTAAAAAGATACTCCCATGCACAATCGAACATCGATACACCTAAAAAGATACGCTCCATGCAGAAACAAACATCAACACACCTAAAAAGATACGCCTCATGCATAAATGAACTTCGACACACCTAGAAAGATACGCCCCATGCAAAGTCGAACATCGACGCACCTAAAAAGATACGTCCCATGCACCGACTTCTCGAGCTGATTGCTCCACGAACGGTCCAAAGACCATGGGTCGCTAGCCCATAAAAATGAGACGAAGCTCAATAAAATCGAGGTATAGTCCTCCACGTGGATAAAGAGACATCGCATATCGCTAGTCTAAACCATAAAAAGATCATCATTGATCAATAAGAAGTGTGAATTACACTAAGCTAGTAAATAAATGAGTTTAGCTTCATGTCCTGTAACCGCTGGTTTAAATTAAATATTTACAAACAAATTATTGATTTTCACTTGAAAATTGTCACAAGAGTTCAATCGAACAAGTCCAAGAACTAGCCGACAAAGAAAATGCAAGCGTTTCATACTGCTTGTTTTGCGAGGTCGTTTAATTAGATTTTTCATACGAATGAGGTAAAGGTTTATATATACTAATAGATTAGAAAATGGATTTGAAAACGAGTTCTGTATTAAAAGTAATGTTGAAATCATTTTTGTGAAAGAATTTGAATATTTACTGCTAATATAGAAACCTTTGTATTTTAAAGTGACAAATCATAGAAAACGATTGTAAAAATAATCGATCATCGAAAATTCACATTCGAATACGTGAATCAAATCCAAAGAAATCGATACCAAATCTATCAAAATGGATATCCCTAAAAATCCAGAAAAAGAAGTCATCTAAGTCGATAAAAGTGATAACAACTAATCGGATCAATAAAAATCGATAAACATTGGAAATTCATTCAAAAAATAGACAAATAGGCAAAGCTGAACAGTTCCGGATGTCTAGGGGTTCATCCAGACGTATGGATTTGGGTTCTGAAAATATTTCAGAAACCTCCCAGACGTCTGAGCCCTAACCAGACGTCTGAAAACTAACCAGACGTATGGTAGGTTTGGACCAAACATCTGGTCCAAGTCTCTGCCTTTTTTATTTTTTATCGTCTTATATTTTTTTCTCCAGGGTCCATAACCAGACGTCTGAAATTACCAACCTGACGTCTGGTTGGTTCAGCTGGGCAGAAATTAGCCTAGGCCAATGATTGCCAAACCGATTCGGAAGCGATCGGATGACCGACGGAGACTAGGGATTTATGCCAAGCGACAACCCAACCTTATAGGCTCTTCGATACACCCCAAACAACATGTCCAAATATTCAAGATAGTATCCTCAAAATTTTTGACTTCAAAACACCAAAATTTGGAAAATTCACCAAATCAATTCAAATCAAAAGCAATTTAACATGAAATAGATGTTAGGAATTCATACCTAACAACAATGAAATCTATAGACATAGATATGATTTCAAGAATTCACCTTTAAGGCCAAAAACAACAAATGAGAAGCTCTAAAAGAAAGGAAAGATCAACAACTCTTCACTTCAACCCAAGAGGCTCGAATATAAGCTCATAAGCAAATATTTTCTAAGTTAGGATTTAGGAATTTCTGAAAATTGAAGAGAGATTGAGATGGAGAAGATGAAGAGGATGCTTATCTAAGCTTTTCTTTGATTTTGGAGCTAGAACTTGAATTTCCTAGAAAAAAATGCTTAGGAATTTCTAATCTCCTCTTCTTTCCTACATTTTTACTTTAGCTTAAGGGTTAGGAAATAATAGAATGAATGGAAAGGAGTAAGGAGGAGGAGTTAAGATATTAGATGACTTAGTGGACTGAAACCAAAACCCAAAGCCCAACAGAAATATAGTAAAATTATATTCGACTCCAAACATATCGATGTTTATACTCAAAAAAGTTGCAAATGCCGTTTTAAACTCAATGGAAGTAGTCTTGAGTCCTAATTCGACAGTTTACAAAAGTTAGCATTTCAGACTTTAATCCGACTAGCGATGCTATATTTAAAAAAAAGTTAAATATACAATCGTAAAATATACGGGTTGTTACAGACTCCCCTCCTTAAAGAAATTGCATCCTCGCTATTCTTAAGAAGAAAACAAAGAGTAACAACCATAAAAGCATATCAACACAAAAGAAAATTTGAAATAAGAAGTTCACCCTAAAGAGCATGAGAGAGTAAGTCTGGATGTATACGCTCGATGAATTCTATGGACTCCCAAGAGCAATCCTTAGGATTTGCGGACCATAGAACTTTCACAAGCGGAACATCTTTATTTCAAAGGCATTTAACCTTCGTAGCAATCATATGAATAGGATGTTGCTCATAAGTCTAATTAGGTGAAACTTCAATTTCTTCAATAACACCGGGCTCAAGAATAGAATTGAAATCCCTAAGGCATTTCCGTAGTTGAGAGACATGGAAAATGTCGTGAGTAGCAGAAAATTGAGCCGGTAATAAAAGACGATAAGTCATGGAACCAATACGTTCGGTGGTGGAAAATGAGCCAATATATCGATGTGCTAATTTTTCCGATCGACGGAAACGCACAACACCCTTCATACGTGAAACATGAATGAACACCAAATTGTAAGAGTGGAAACAATGGCCGCGAGCACTAGATCATGAGTGGCATATCCAGTCTCGGTAGGCTTTAATTGTATAGAAGTATAAGAGATAACGCGTTCCCTTTTTGCATGAGAACGACACCCAAACCAATACGACTAGCATCGGTACAAACAATGAAGTCTTGGTTTTCGAAGGGAATCACAAGAATAGAAGCATCAGAAAGGAGTTCTTTTAAATGATCCTCTTTCCCGAAAATATTAAAACATTCAAAATTATAATTAACTTTATGTAATCTTCTTTTTATAAAAATTTACTTTTTACAAGTCAATTTATTGTGTCTGACTGTCTCATCATAGCGTTTAGGAGATTCCTATTGATAACGTTGATCAGGTGCATCGACCGAAATTCTTCAAGCACTCAAAGGGCAAAACAACACAAAATCATCTTCTATATGATAAATATGTCTCTTAAAAACTTTACGAATATTCTTTGCTCATTTTAAGAACAAAATCCAATTATACTTATAAATATCTTATGAAAAAGATTTGCAAATTTTAAATTATTATTTCCATCCATAATTAATGTATACTCATTGAGATATTCGTAGAATACTCGATTCATAAGATGGATGAAATAAGCCGGACAAACCGAATGACATCACGAGTCATTCATAAGAATCATAACGAGTGTGGAATGCGGTAAAGGAGAATGCTATCCTCCGCAACTCATAGCTGATGAAAAATGGTGGCAAAGTCGAACTGAAAAGACCTTAGCACCACTCAATAGATTGGTTAGGTGATAATCCAAAGACAAGCTCAAAGATACCGGAAAATTCTCGAACTACTTGAATGAGGGAAATAATATATTCCTCAACAAGTGGGTTTAGAGAATAAAATAATGCCACCAAATTGGAATCGAAACGATTATGAAAAATAGAGTCTGCTCAACAGATTAAGGATGTCAAAAATGGATAGTCCTCTCGAGACATAGGATATGACTTCATAATGATTAAGCCAATCCATTCCCAAAAATCAATTCCGAAGCCTAAGTAATTCATAACATGCAATCAGCTTGGAAAGAATAATCACGTAAAATAATCTTGACATCTTTACAATGTATATTGAGTGTTGCGGACCCACCAACCGGATTCGTAATTCTCAGTGTAGTCATCAAGCTCGAAATGTTTAAAGAAAAAGAATCAACAAGTTCTTTTGATATAAAATAATGAGATGAACCCATATAAAAAAGAATTCGAATAGGATAACTACAAAACAAATTTCATCAAGGACAGAATAAAAAATACCTTGACCACAAGAAGTGTTACTAGGGGCTTGCACAACATTCATCTTTCCCTCCTTCCTACTTTGAAGTATGGGATATGCAGATATATGGTGGTCCGAATTTTTGCAATAGCGACAATATAGAGGTTTCAGACACTCATTTGCATAGTGGTATGTAAAACCACAATTGTAGCATTGTCCACGACTGGAAGTAGGAGTCTTTGCTACCGTAGTTTCTTGCTTCCCTTTCTTACTGGGATTGGAGCCTTTGAACATAATAGGCATCTTCATGTTATTGTTGAAGTTCTGTTTGACACCCACAACTTCAACACCACCTTCTTTATCGGCCTCTTCAATTGAAGAGCGATATCAACAAGCTGATCAAAAGAAACTTCCAGTTTCAGGAGTAAAGGCTTTTTGAGGTTCTTATTCAACCCATAAATAAACCTTTGATTTTTCTTCAATGGGGTATTAATATACTCGACCCCATATTTAAAGAGAGATTTAAAAGATGCGACATAGTCTGTCACAGAAGATTCACCTTGAATAAGGTCAATAAGGCGTCAGGCTAAAGTACTTTTTCAGTTTTCGGCACAAACTTTAATTTGAACCTTTCTCAGAATTGCTCCCTAGTAAGATCTGCTTCAATAATTTCTCAAGTCAAAAGCTCATACTAATCTAATGCTCTTTATTGGAGCATGCAAGATGCCACTTGGACTCGATGTAGATTCACAAGATTCATGCGAGAAAATACGCGGTCGCATGTTCTAAGCCGAGCTTGGATTTCCATAATGCTTTCGGATCGCTTGAATGGCCTTCCACTCAAATCGCTATAATCTCTGCACAAGCGTGCAAACCTAGATTTAGGGTGAGTAGGCTCTGGAATGGGTCCGACAACTTGAGAATTCTTTACAAGATATAAAAGCTAGTGGGTAGACATAAATACTCCATCCTGAGGAGTAGCACTGGATTGACCGGCACTGGAACGACAAGATCTAACCATTTCTCTTCTTTAAGAAAGAAAGAAAGAAGAGGAAAAAGTTATTCTCAGGATAAATATCAAACAAACTTGATTGATAAAACAAGGCATCATAAAAGAAATTAGGATAGAACAGGTCCACTGACTCGAATTAAATCCTAAGGCACGATTCCTAAGAGAGACTTAGGACGATGATCCTTGCTATAATATTCTATATTGTTTCAAAATTTGGCTTTGATACCAAGCTGTGGCGCCCCACCTCTATACTCACACTAGCCAAGGACACTACAGAGTAATGCCGTCGACTAGTACGAAGAATAAGGCTGTTGAGGAGCGACCATCTGTATAATTACTTTGTGCGAGTATGGATATGCCAGATAAAATATCGTTTTCATTTCAAGAGGAAATCCGGCATACCAATACAAACTCAAAGCTACTACACAGTGGCTACGTGGTCTTCGGAAATAAATATAAAATAAGCATAACACAAAATCAGTCAGAGATATTCATATCACTAAGGCAGAAATATATATGAATATATCACATAAAAGTGTACATCAAAGTTGTGTTCATGCAAGATTCACTACATCACAAAAGAATAGGTATAAGTGCTAGACAAAAGAATATGTATACATCAAGGAGTTTCTATCTCGAATATATAAAAGCAAAAACTACTAAGCTAAGTAGTTAGCCAAAATTCAGATGACGAACCCTGATAAGAAGTCAAACAGAAGCACCTGAAATACCTCAGTCTGACCCAAGTATTATTTAAGAAGAAAATAATAAATAGATCAGTCTAACTATAAATATCATATAAAAATTAGATAGGATAAGAGATATGACAAAAATGTATGATAACAATAATGCCATACTATGTCAAGTATACATTTAACAACAAATAAAAATCATACCATATCTCAAGAATCTCATACACCAAAAAGAATGTCATACTCTTTAGCATATTCACCAAACCACAAATATTAATAAAACTTATCAATGTAATCACAAAAATTGGTGAAACACAAATTCTAGAAATCATAAATTAGAAATCCAGAAATCAAAAAAGAGGAGGCCTACCACAAACGGGAGCATGAAAATTCACCAACACGTGTATCACAAATGGAACGCCATTCCATAAACCGAACATCGACGCACCTAAAAAGATACGTCCCATGTACAGTCGAACATCGACGCATGTAGAAAGATACGCCCTATGCATAAGTAAACATCGACGCACCTAAAAGGTACGCCTCATGCATAAACGAACATCGACGGACCTAGAAAGCTATGCCTCATGCAAAGTCGAACATCGACGCACCTAAAAAGATACGCCCCATGTACCGACTTCACGAGCCGATTACTCCATGAATGGTGATAAGACTATAGGTCGCTAGCCCATAAAAATGAGACGAAGCTCCATAAAATCGGGGTATAGTCCTCCACGTGGACAAAGAGACATCGCATATCGCTAGTCTAAACCATAAAATGATTATCATTGATCAATAAGAAGTGTGAATTACACTAAGCAAGTAAATAAATGAGTTAAGCTTCATGTCCCATAACCATTGACTTAACTTAAATATTTACGAACAATTTGTAGATTTCCACTCGAAAATTATCACAAGAGTTCAATCGAACAAGTCCAAGAACTAACCGACAAAGAAAACGCAAACGTTTCATACCACTTGTTTTGCTAAGTCGTTTAATTAGATTTCTCATACGAATGAGGTAAAGGTTTGTATATACTAATAGATTAGAAAACGATTTGAAAACGAGTTTTGTATTAAAAGTAACGTTGAAATCTTTTTTGTGAAAGAATTTGAATATTTACTAGTATAGAAACCTTTGTATTTCAAAGTGACAAATCACAGAAAACTATTGTAAAAACAATCGAACACCAAAAATTCACATTCGAAGACGTGAATCAAATCAAAAGAAATCGATACCAAATCCATCAAAATGGATATTCCCAAAAATCTAAAAAAAGAAGTCATCTAAGTCGATAAAAGTGATAACAACTAATCGGATCAACAAAAATCGATAAATATTGGAAATTCACTCAAAAAATAGGCAAAGAGGCAAAGCTGAACAGTTTCAGACGTCTAGGGGTTCATCCAGACGTTTGGATTTGGGTTCTGAAAATATTCTAGAAACCTCCCATATGTCTGAGCTCTAACCAGACATTTGAGCTCTAACCAGACGTCTGAAAACTAACAGATGTCTGGTACGTTTGGACCAGACATCTGGTCCAAGTCTCTGTCATCTTTATTTTCTACCATCTTAGATTTTTTCTTCAAGGTCCATAACCAGATGTCTGAAATTACCAACCAGATGTCTGGTTGGTTCAGTTGGGCAGAAATTAGCCTAGGCCAATGATGGCCGAATCGATTCAGAAGCGATGCGACGAGCGACGGAGGCTAAAGATTTATGCCAAGCGACAACCCAGCCTTATAGGCTCTTTGATACACCCCAAACAACATATCCAAATATCCAAGATAGTATCTTTAAAGATTTTGACTTCAAAACACCAAAATATAAAAAATTCATCAAATCAATTCAAATCAAAAGCAATTGAAAATGAAATAGATGTTAGGAATTCATACCTAACAACAATGAAATCTATAGACATAGATGTAATTTCAAGAACTCACATTTAAACCCAAAACAACAAGTGAGAAGCTCTAAAACAAAGGAAAGATAAAAAAATCTTCATTTCAACCCAAGAAGCTCGAATCTAAGCTCGTAAGCAAATATTTCCTAAGTTAGGGTTTAGGAATTTCTTAAAATTGAAGAGAGATTGAGATGGAGAAGATGAAGATGATGCTTACCTAATCTTCTCTTTGATTTTGGAGCTAGAACTTGAATTTCCTAGCAAAAATAGGGCTTAGGAATTTCTAATCTCCTCTTCTTTCCCGATTTTTACTTTAGCTTGAGAGTTAGGAAATAATAGAATGAATGGAGAGGAATAAGGAGGAGGGGTTAGGATATTAGATGAGTTAGTGGGCTGAAACCCAAACCCCAATAGAAAAATAGCGAAATTCTACTCAACTCCAAACATATCGATGTTTATACTCAAAAAGGTTGCAAACGCCGTTTTGAACTCAATGGAAGTAGTCTCGAGTCCTAATTCGATAGTTTACAAAAAGTAGCATTTCAGACTTTAATCCGACTAATGATGCTATATTTAAATAAAATATTTAAATATACAGTCGTAAAATATACGGGTTGCTACATCCACGGTCTCGAACTTCAAAAAACAACCTGGGAAAATACTCGGTCTGACTGGAGCATTATAATAAAATAACACAAGGATCAGTCTGGAAATACCAATGTGAGACAACTCAAAATGGGGAACATATAAAGTTCTGTGAGACACACCGCTAATGCGGAACAGTTTTTTATGTCACAAGAATAACATCCATACATGCAAGAGCAGAAATAAATATTTGGAACAAAATCAAATATGAACGAACATAAATAATATTAAACCAAACTTGAAAGAATTGAAATAAATGGACTAAAATCCAAAATGAATAGAATGCATAGAACAAGGAAAACAGTCTAACTTGATAGAATGGACTAAATAAGGTAACAATCCAAACTTGATAAAGTGGATGGAATAAATACTTAAATGCCTTGATGAGGAGTTGGCTCTACTCTGGCAATTTACAGATAAACAGATTCAGGGATTCGAATCAAATAAGGAAAGGAAATTTTCTAACAAATGACAAGGAAGGTGCACCCTTCTTGAAGTATAACTCTAGCAATATACTCCTAAAAAGCTCATTTACTCTGTGACACTTCTCGGAAATCTCCAAGCTGGACCCCGCTAAACCTTTCCGAGAATCCGAATATTTCCACACCTAAGTGCACAACTGAATCCGAACTAGATGAGATATGAAAATACCATTTTGATGGGAGCAACCCCACATAGCTTGCCCCCCACTCACGCTTATGGTTTAGTCATTTCTGACAAAGAATAACAAAGCTCGATTGAGTAGCAAAATGTTTTTAAGGCAACGATACACCATGAAAAAAGATGAATCCGAAAATTAATAAATCAACTATCAGGGATAATTAAAATGATCGTATATGGAAATTAAATTTCATATATTTACCACTACTTGTTGATTCCAGACAAGTCCTATCTCTCGGTTGAAAATGAAGTCGGGAAAGTTAAGGTAGTGTTATCTCTAGACATCACCTTGATGACATTTTTAACCTTTGAGATAGAAACGAGTTCAAGCCTTAATGTTTAGCGTTAAATGTATGACTAGATCCTTTTCATATAAGCGATATCAATTACGGAACTATTTTTCCATAATCGAAATCGAATCTTTACTTTCTAAAAATCGAACTTGTGCTTGATTTCCATATTGGTAGAACACTTTTAGAATTAGTTTCTGTTTGTTAAAACGTTAAGAGAATAATTTGTCCAAATGCGCGTCCTCGAAGGCCTAAACCAATATCAGGCCAAACACCCAGAAGGTTATCCACCTTAACATCCCAATAACCCAGTTTCAATTCCTTTTTATAACTTTAAAACAATATTAATTATCCTGAAAGATAATTAATCACATTTAAAATCTCTTTCAAATAAACAAATCCATTATCTTTAATAAAATAGATAATTATTTCCAAACATTTTTATAACTTTGGTAAATTAACTATAAAATCTTTATTAAATCAGTTTATTAAAGCAGTTATATTATATTAGATAATTTACTTAATCACTTTTATTAAATCGATTAATTAACTTTAAATATCACTAATTACAAAGATTAATTAAATACAAATAACTGTTGGTTAAAACGAATAAGTCATCTCAAACATCATTTATTAAAATGATAAGTAATTCTAAATCCCATTAATTAAAACAATCGATTAAATTTAAAATAATCATAAATAATTGGATTAATCAAATTCAAACTTCATTAGCTAAAACGATTAATTAAAACATCATTTGTTAAAATGATTTATTTAATTATAAAACATCATTAATTCAAATGATTTAACTAAATTTCAAATATCGTTAGTCAAAACAATTAATTAAATTCAAGACAATCATTAATTAAAATGATTTATAAAATTCAAATATTATTATTTAAAATGATTAATTACTTTTAAATATCATTAATTAAAATGATTATTAATTTCAATTATCATTAATTGCAATAATTCTTTTAATTCCATCATCATTAATTAAAATAATTAATTAAGTTCTATAAATTAATTAAACTTCGTTATTATTAATTAAAATAATCATTTAAACTCAAATAATCATTAGCTAAAACGATTATTTAAGTATAAAACATCATCAAAAAATGATTAATTAAATCTAAAATAAACCAATTTTAACCATCATTTATTTAATTGGTTAATTAATCTCAAAATCATTAGTTAAAATTGAATAGAATGCCGGATAACACCAAGTGGTATGAGATATGTGAGATGATATTTGTTCGATTACTTTCTATAAGCTTATGTCACTTTAACTGGGTCGAGTATACGAATATCATATTTAAGGTGATGCTCGTTGAGAGTGAGCAAGCTGAAAGCTATAAGAGTGTCTATTTATTGTATGTACTCCTATTATACATCAAGGAGTAAACCAAGTTGGCCAGTATCCGTACTAGCGGCCTAATTGCCGGGTCGCTCTTCGAATGCGTGGCACACCTGTTGATGTATAGAGCCACTGACCCTGTGCACATAGGCCAGCAGTCTGTTAACGTCAGGAACATTTACAGGGTCATGACCAACGCATAGTGTAGGCTTGCACTTGATGGATATTGGGTCATGATGGCCATCGAGGTACGTAAGAAAGTTGGAGTAGTGCTGAGAGCGTGTGAGGTAGGCTCTGGGAGCAGGCTGAGAGCTGTTAGTCTCCCGTCCGGTTATTATTAATGAGATAACATGAGATTCTATAGACACCTACTTGTTTTCCTGTATGAGATCAATTTTTTACAGCTAAGTGGCGATCCGATCATTTGTCAAGAGTGATGCTAAAATAGATATTTATGTTGCTGAGAGACATAGGATCGAGAGTCCTGATGATTATCCACGATACTGAGAGTTAAGTGGACTAGTAGAGATCTAAGAGACCATATGATCATTCTTTGGCTGAGAGTCAAGTCGATTACTATGAGGTTGAAGGTCTAGATGATTATTATGTGGATATCGATCTCTTGGATCATTTATGAGACGGTGGGTCTACGCAGTTGTGTAACCCTATGCACATTGATTATACCACTATTGAGGATAACTAAAGATGTTGAGAGCATTGAGTAGGATCCTGTACCTTTTTTACATGGTTATCCGAGAGATGACCTTGGCTATCGAGGGTACGTCATATTTATATTTCATGTATGTTTGATTTGGGCGATTGTTATGTGTTATACAGATATTGAGTGAGATGAATCCTGGGTATGCCTATTTTACGATTATCTAAGTGATAATCAAGGGTGTTGGTGAGAGCATAACGTGTATTGTTGATGAGTTCTATATTTGATGATAGTTAGATTATGGTTGTTTCACCAACTTGATTATATGCCTGTTTGGTGCGTTGATCGATTTTACTAGGTAACGTGTCATCTTTTATGTGCATGGTTTTGAGATATGTTTCCATTTGAGATATGCACATGCCACTTGCGTTGCACTTGTTTATATCATAACAGTTGTCATTTAATATTGACATCTGCATTCTAGATAAAGTCTGACCTATATGTCATTTATATAATACTCGGGTCAGTCCAAAACATTTTAGGTTCAGGGACGAGTTCATAAGTTTGTGGATGTTGGGCATAGATGGTGGATATCATATTTGAATATCGTTTTGTATATTGTTGCTACATGTGTTAGTGCACTGATGAGGTGTATATATGATTGGATTTATACATTGTATGTTTTTGATGATAGTGGGCATTTGACTAATTTTGTAAACTCGCTTGAATTCATGTATATTTATTATTATATGTTATCACTGTGTGGATGACTTTGTGTTCTCTGTGATCTATTTTATACTATGTATTGTTCTATCATAGAGGCATACATATTTATTACTTTGTGCCAATATTGTGTACGTATAGGATGAGTTATTTATTCGATTTTGAGATACATACCAGTGTTAACCCAATGAAATATTCACATGTGTACTCCACACAGCCATTTTATATGCATTATATGATAGTATTATCCAGTAATACTCTTGGATAGTATGGATGTAGTGGTGGGGTGTTACATGATGGTAAACATATATGAGGATAGTGAATCCCCTTGTCTAATACCATTAGTATGTGTAAAATATCCTTTTGAGATGCTTTTATATAGTAAAGGAAAGAAGCCGGTGGGTTATCATTTCATTGATTATTTTTGTCCACTTGGAAGGAAACTCCATTTTGTTGCATCATGTGTGTTATGTATTCTATGTTCACAGAACCATATGCCTTTTTGATTTCTACATTATGCACATGTTGTTGGTTAATGCTAAACTAAATCCTCTTATTTGTTTATGAGCTAGCATTATTTCTTCAGCAATATTTCTTTCTAGTATGGATGCATGCTGATTTTCTAAAATGATTAGTTGTAGACTTGGTTCTAACCCATAAGCAAGCAGTTTGGAAGGAACTTTGTATAGAAAATTACAGTAAGCAATAGGTCTATAATCATTCGTAGATTCATGGGGAGGGGGGGGGGGGGGGGGGGTTTCTTGAGGATCAAAGCTAGAAATGTGTAATCAATTTCTATTATGATTTTCCTTCTTCAAAGCAACTTTGCATAGCATTTAGAATACTATCCTTTAATCTGTCCCAATGTATTTGGTAGAACTTCAAAAAGGAGCCATTAGGACCTAATGCTTTTTTAGCAGGGGTGCTAATCACTGCGTGTTTCGGTTCTTCCGTTGTAAAAGGAGTATTTAAGTAATTTTTAACCAAATTCTATGACTTTGGCCTTGCAATTATGTCTGGAAAATCTTGAGTGAGTTCAATTTTATTATATAAAATCACGAAGAAACTGATGGCTTCATTGGTTAAATCTATTTCTGAAGTTGAATTGACCCCTTCTTGGTTGACTAATTTGATGAGAGAGTTGGTGTGAGCTCTCTTTGACATTTTGGCATAAAAAAAATTTGTTGCTTCATCGGCTTATGTTAACTAATCACATTTGGATTTTTGCTCTAGAGAAATTGCTAGCATATGTAGTTCTGTTGATATTCCATTTCGCTACATAACATCTTAGAATTTTCTTCATTGTGATTTGTGTCTAGACATAACATCTTTTTTGCATATTCTGTTGCAATTTTCTCAAAGATATAAGCACCTTATTGGTTGTGTTTATTTTCTAAACTCATATTGTTAGTGTTTTCACTATCTTTATTTGAAATGATTTGATCAGGCTCAGAGTTTGCTGTATCTAATGCCGATGAATCAATAATTGGACTGTCATTGTTTACTTCATCTATGCGTGCTTCTGAGTCCTTCTTTGAGATAATTGTATCTATATGTACGTTCACTACTTCCATGACAAGTTCGTTCTCTGTCTCCTTCTCTACTTCTGAGTTAATGTTTTCTTTACATGTACTGTTTCTTTGAGTATTTCCATCATTTCTATGTGTCAAAAACCTATATCCATGCTCTCTAATCTCTTCCTCTTCATCTACATTTACTGCTTTTCCATCTTTTCCCTTTTCTTTCCACACTTTTTTGAATGGGCATTATAATTTATAGTGCCTAGAACAAACACATGAATCACACCTAGGTGGAATCCATTCATAGGTCACAGGTTAAAAGAAAACTTCACTGCTAAATACGCTACATGAACTTCACTATGAAAGTTTTAGTCAGCCTTCATTTCAATGAGGTAGTGTGCAAAGCTAATTCTTTTGCAAGTAGAAATCAGGAGGTCAGATCGATATGAATGCCTAAAACACTAAAAATAGAACTAAGTCCCTCCTTGTTCAATAAACATAGATTGATATCTGAAATCTTTCCCATATAGGTATAGATGAAAATATATCTCTATTTGTTTTTGAGAGGGGTTTCATCCTTTCATTACCATTATTCTTCCATCGAAGAAATAATGACCTTCTTCTAGTGCTTTGATATCATCTTTTTCTATTTGCAAATTTACCGTATAAAATGCATTTGCATGGGAGAAAATTTATAATTCTAATTTATGCTTGAAAACTCTTATAAGAAAGGCTTTAAAGTGAACATAAAAAGATCGTGAACCAAGTACATATACCATAACTGAGTTTTTCCGATCTTCTCCTCCTTTGATTATTGTTTCTTCTTTGATGATAGCAAAGCGGAGATCTTTGACCTCTACTGTATCAATGAAGTGCAGTTTCATTTTTGTATTTTTCTTTGAAGCCAATCCTTTAGTAACTTCACTACATGTGAAATAATTTTTCTTTGAATTCTTCTACTGTCCTTTTTACTTCATCCCACCCCTCATCGTTTTCCCCATCATCTGGAGGTCTATTTTGATTATTGAAGTTGAATTCCTTTGATAAGTTTGAATGTGTAAAATTAGGGTTATGGTTTGCATTATTAAGAGCAGCCATTAATAAAGAGTTTTGCTCCAGTTAGATTATCTGAGTAATATTTCAATATATGATGATCCAATCTAATGTATTGAACTTGCATTGCTTTTAGAAAAGTAGATAATTTTAAATTTCTTTTGATCAAGGATCTTTATAATTTAATTATTTAATCTTGCTTGAATGGTCTACGGGTTAAACTATTTGAACGCCCTGATTTATAATAAAATTACAAATCAATATTTTATAATGTATTTTCTTTCAAAAATAATGTATAAAAAACCAATATCTCCATAAGCGATTGATTTTCACTCCTATGTTTATGTTGAAGTTAAAGTATAGTTGTATGATTCTATCAATGGGTCAAGATGGAAATTCTACAAAAGTTAAATATCTGATACATAGCCATTAATTCCCATTTGTTTACCATATAACATAACTAGGGTTTCATTTCTCAATTATCTGTGTAGTAATATTTCAGTATCAAATCAATCAACTACAACAATGATAACTAAAATTGGTTAAACATTAAAAAAACTCAGCTAATTCAAATTCAAAATTTCGTTTACCAACTTATGAAGATGAAGAAGAACCTTCCATTTTGAGAATAAACTAGTTGAAGTTGATTTCCAATTTGGGATTGATTTGAATATGGAATTGAGAAAGAGAATGTTGAAAATGGGGTAGAATGGGCTGAAAATGGGGAAAGATGAAATGAAGAAAAGAGGAAGAGAATAGGATAAGAAAATAATCAGTTGTTTTTCTTATCTTCGAAAATGTATTTGGCAAACCAAAATCATGCAAGTACATTTTTTCAAGTTATAGCTTGCATAAGTTTAAATTTAAATTGTGCAAGTTATAATACCATTTTAATGCTTATGCGATTTAAAATTGCGCAAGCTAGATCAAAAGCGAGTCTATTTTGCAATTAGCTTTAGGGGATTCTATTATTACAGTAGGTTTTTTTTGAAGGCTCATATCAAAAATTTCTTGAACACGTTATTTAATTTTGATTGTATATATTTCTCCATGTGCCACATGACATAGTTACTTCTTTTATTGTTTGTGTCGGGACCTCATTCATTCTGTAACTATGATAAATATTTTTGTACTCTTATCTTCTTGTTGGAATTAGTATTAACTCAAGTTTGAAAACCAAAGGTTGTGCTTTCTAGAGAAACACGTTTAGGTTTTTCAATTTCATTTGCATGCAATTTTTGTTAGGAAAGTGTAGTGTACCTTTCCTCTCCCTTTTATTTTTAACTTTCAATGCTTGAAACTAATCAATACATTGAAGAAGAAAAATATACTGTTCTATAGCTAAGATAACCTATCATTGTTTCTGTGTTCCAGTGTTCTTCATTGAATATCGATGATTAATTATGGTGATTATATTAAAAATAGAGGTCCACCATATTACTAAAAATGATGCTTAAATGGTTTATTGAGACTAATTTGACACAAGAGTATATAAAAATAAAGGTTAGAAGAATTAAGCTCCATCATTGTGGCTTTGTTAACCATATATCTATAATGCAATCCTTAATAGTGGAAAAATGACACATAAAAGAAGAAAAAATAAAAAATAAAAAATAAAAAAGAATTTTAGCTCGCTAATTTATGGGTGTGACAGTTCTTGTATTTTCTCATTGTAGAAAGACGCACTCACATTTTGTCATACCATATAAAAATATTAATGTTTAATGGAAACAACATAATAAAACATATGCATGTAGGGAGCGTAATGAATAGAGAAATGCAATTTCTAATAAGTCAGATAGACATGTATTAGTATTTATTCCAGGACATAACTGATTGATAGTATACTTTTTTTTATGATGACTTCTAAGCTTTCATCATCAAGATTCATAACCAAATAGTAATATGTGTATGTTTGCACTTTAAGAACCATCACAAGAATATTGATTCTCTAAATGGTGCTTGGAAGATTTGGAATTCTGCTAGAGCCAGACAATTTCCCAAATCCAATAGAGTTAATATTAATAGCCTGAATAATCTTCCAGGTCTTGCAGTGGCATATAATGCTCACTCCAGTTTCATACAGTCCCATTATGCATCAGTAAAGAGAAAAATAATGCTCACTCCAGTTTCATACAGTCCCATTATACATCAGTAAAGAGAAAAAAATTCAAACAATGACAGTGCATTTCGATTATTAATGACAATAATAATACAAGCAATATACGACAACAGAAGAGGAAATTACATCAACACAGAACCCATAGGAAACCCATAATTGGCTATCCCTGAAGGTGATAACCCAATGAATCTTGACCTACCTGGCAATGTCCAATCTCTTTAGATAGGAGAACCTCTAGTTAATTCTTCATCAAAACCTATAATTCATGAAGAAATTCCCATAGCTAATCAGAAAGAGGTTGAAATACAAATGCAGATACTAGTCAACATACCTTGGCTTCAGGAACAAATATTTCCACAAAATATTGAAATGATGGAAGGCGATGACCAGCTAAACCTAACAGTTATCATTCAACCCAACAATAGATCATAGAGGAGAATGAGTCAGGAAGAGCAACCTTTCGAATTTAAAGCCACCAATTCACAAGCGGTCATAGATAACCCAAATTGGTACAACATGGTGCATCAAACCAAAATCAAAAGTAGAAAATCAAAAGATCAAAAATGACAAGTGGTTCCATTCCTACCCTCAGAAAAAGGAGTGACCCTTCCTTATCAATTTAATGTCTATGCTTTTTTGGAACATTAGAGGGATGAATGCATCTCTAAACAACCAGATATCAAAAACTATTTAAGTGATAATAAATTTTCTTTTATTGGCCTTTTCGAAAACAAATTACCATCATGGAATGAAATGGCAAAACCTTTTCAAAAATGGAGAAACCCTCTCTCTCCTTAGTTTTAGTTCTGAAATTTTCGATTATTGTTCGCTCATGTTCCCTCTTAGTTCTTGATCTTCAATGCACAAGACGCCATTTACAACTTTGTTCCGAATTTGTGTCCGCTTTCTCAGTCTAAGCTTGTTCCTACCATGGACGACATCAATTTTCTATCGCTAACTCCTTCTATTTCAGTTGCATTTTCTCAGACCTCGACTGATGTCACTGATGGGGTCTGCTTTACAATGCAGATCTTCAAATGCCAGTTCAGGTGGTTGCTCGTTGTGCCTCAGGTAGAGATCTCTGGTGGCAATGTAGATAGGGGTCGAAATTAATTGAATGTTGCTATGGTGCCTTCCATCGCTTCTTCATTTGGTCTGCGACCTAAGGTTTCTTCTTGCTATACTCCTATTCTCCAATCTGCTTGCATTAAGTTGAATTATGAAGGGATAATCTCTATGTGCAAAGTTAGTAAGCTTCCTCTAAACCCAATGGTTGCTGGTCTCCTGTTCGTACAGGAAATTTGTGGTCGATTTCATTGATAAGTCTATCCCTCCTCCAAAGGAAATTATATATGTGGGTATTTTTTTTTGGGAAGACTATTTAGTTGGTTAGTTTTTGGATGATCCCCATTACTCCATAGTGAAAAAGCATGTCCTAGTTGTGTGGATAATGCGAGGGGTCGATGTATAGTGTGATAATTCTTTGTACTTTTTCTAATTTTCCTGCCTTTGAGAAAGAAGTATTTTGCATTCCAACCCATTTGTTTTTGAAGTTAAAGCATTTACCATTACTTAATGGAGTCATTCTATGGACCTCACTCATGATCAAATCTGATCTATCCCCATTTGAGCTATTTCTCTAATATCCCTTCTCTTTTCCATTTTCATAAAGATATAAACTGGATTACCAACCATATTATTCTATATATTTTGACATAACCACATAGCAAAGACAATGTCTTCGATACGCGAAAACCCTAATTGAGATTACCTCCTCTACGTAATTTCCCACTCGAATCCCAATCTCCCTTGCAGATGATAAATTCGCTTACGTTGATGTAATGTACCAATGAAAACCCCTTATTTGCGACCATTGTCATTTCTCAGACATGTTATTTCGTCCTGCTCCCATTCAAACACCTCTTCTACTGCCCTTCCCTTGAAGATTCCCCTATCGAAGAATCTGTCATGTAGATAGCATACTAAAGTCCCTCCTAGTTTGTCCTTCTTGTTTCATCCTATATCTTCCCCACCTCCGCTAGTGACATTCCACTGACCATATGTTCCCTAGGATGTCCTCGCCATCATTTGAGCCCCCAACCCTAAGCTTTACCCTCAAATACTCTTAACTCCTTCCATACTTGTGTCCCTTGTCTGCATACCTTCTCCAAGACCGATTCCCTCTGACACCCCGATCACTAGTCTCATGAAGAGCTTTATCGTTGCTTTGTATTTCCACCCATCTAGTGCTAAGCATATTGCCCATTCTGTTAGCTGATAAAATTTTAGAAGTTACTCCCCTTATTCAAAAAAAGATGGCTGGAACCTGGTCTCACTCGGAGAGTGGTCTTTGCCATCACACAACGTAGGAAGTTTTTTCAATATGGATCTCAGATAATGAAAAGGATGATTAGGAAATATACTATAGACTTATGGATAATGAACTGGTCCTCTGCAATCACAGCGAATTCGATGCCAACAACAAGTAAATTTTGACAGCTATGGATTAGGATCGAAAATATATTTTCTCGCCATGCACTTGTAGATTCTGCCCCGAGCTTATTCGTTAGTTTTATAAATGTGTTGGGAACTAGTTTGGATTTTCTTCTTACTTTTCTCAGGTTGTTTTTATTTTTACTTGGATTTTATTCCATTTCTTTTATATTTATGTAATTCGGCCTGGCTGGTTCATTCTGTGCTTATTTGTTGATATTCGCTATATGGCCTGGCCTGTTAGCAGTTATATCTGTGATTAAGGCTCGTGTCCACACGCACACACGCACGCATACACACACACATATATAGTTCGGCTGTATGATCTTCAGATCATACATCATTTATATCAAATAATACCTTCATGGACAATTCCAAATTTTGCTAATTGGATTGAAAAGGGCTGGGCATTTGATTATGATAACGATCAGTTTCGTCTAGAGAGAATTTTACTGTTATTGGAGACAAATCAGTGGTGCAATACCATTATTCACAAAAATGAGCAGTAAAACACTTGAAAATTAAAAAAAGTTGTGGGGATAGAATTATTTTGTATGATTATATATATATATATATATATATATATATATATACACACACAATATAGTAAAGGGGAGAAACCCACTTTGGGACTAAATCAGTCTGCATTGCAAATCAACCACCCATGGATTTTAGCAGGGCATTCCAATGCTACGCTGTACAACAATGAAAGATTCAATAATGATTTATTAAACATATCCTTTAATTAAGATTTTTTAGAGTGTGTTACTAATCCAAATATTGTCAAACCACCTTCTACTAGTAATTTTTTATGTGTAGGGGGAGGGAAGAGATCATAGCATTCATAGTAAGATTGATCGGTAATTTTAAAGTTAGAATGCTACAATAACTTCCCCAACTTTAAAGTACATTCTTATAACATTCATAGTATTATTGATCGACAATTTTAAATTTGGAATGCCATAATAACTTCCCCAACTTCAGAGTACATTGTGACCAGTCCACATGTGACCATACTCCTATTACGATTGAATTAACATCTACTAAGCCATTATTCAAATAAAAGTCCTTCAGATATGACAATTCTTGGAATAATTAGCAGATTGCACTGAGGTAGTTGTTTAGAGATTTTGAAATCAACATTTTGGCAACAAAATTTTCAATTTTTCGCAAAAGATAAAGACAACCAAACTAGCTCTGAAGATCGAAAGGACTACAAAATGACATAATCTGTCAACAATTGATAAAATCTTTCAAATGAAAACCTTTTGACTTCTTACAGAGAAGGAGTGCAAAATCTGAACCACTTAATCCAACTGAAACAGTTCAAAGCTTGGAGTAAAATAAAAATTCATGTGGTTAACCTAAGGTGATAACTGTACCAAATTTTTCATTTTAATTTTCTGACTTCTCTCTAGGCATTAAAACGATTCAATGAATTGACCAAGAAGGTAATACTTCTAAATCCAATGAAAAAACACTAAAGAAACTATTACCTTCTACTCTATACACTTTAAGTGTAATTCTACCATTTGTAATTTTTCAAAAATTGTCACCAAGAAGATAATTAATGAAAATGCAAGACTAACATAGATAAACCATTTGAAATGGATGAACTCAAACTAGTAGTTTTTCAAATTTATGCCAACGGTATTCCAGGCCCAAATGGTTTCTATGCCAAATTCTATAAATTCCTTGGACTTATTAAAAATGGATTTACTTGAAACCATGAATGAGATCTCCAGTTTTGGGAGAATGATTAAGGAAATAAACCACACATTTATTTGTTTAATTCTTAAGAAACAAATTCCATGGTCTTTATCCAAATATAAACCAATATCTTTATGTGATGCTTTATATAATATGGCTAATTTGCTATGCGGTAGAATAAAGGGTTTGATGAATGATCTCATTTCATCAAACCAAAGTGCATTTATGCTAAGGAAAACTATCAACGAAACTCACTGTTAGCACATGAATTGTTTAGAGGTTTTAATAAAAAGACATTGAATAATATATTCTTCAGGATCGACCTAAACAAAAACGATGATGGAATCAGTAGAGAATTTATCATTCATATGATGACGACTATAGGATTTTCTACCAAATTTTCATTCATAATTTACACATGCATCTCCACTCCATCATTTCCTGTCATGATTAATGGATATCCATAAGGCCGTTTCCAAAGTAATATAAGTCTTAGACATGGAGATCCTTTATCTCCATATATGTTCCCTATAGCAATGGAATATCTTACCATCCTTCTCGATTTAGAATATACAAAAGGAGACATTTCACCAATTTACAAAAAAGAGCCAATCTTAACACATTTATTATATGTTGGTGACATTTAAATTCTAACCAAAGTAAGTGTTAATAGTGCAAACTCAATTCATGTTGTCCTGAGAAAAGTAGAAGTAAACTGTTAATTATCAATGAATTATTAGAAATCAAATTTTTCTAGGAAAGGGGTTAGAAACAAAAAGCTACTAAGTTATAGTTTAGAATTTCAACCGGAAAACCATCCAATCATATACTTAGCAATTCCACTTTTAGCAAACAAAATAAAGTCCAAAGATTTTGGTCCTTCAACAAACAAAATTAACGAAAAATTCGACAACCGGAGTAATAGATTCCCAAACATAGGGGTAGGGTCGAACTCATAAAAAGGCTTATATACCCAATCACAAAATTTGGATGCATTTTTGTCAATCCCTGTAAACATAAATAAAAGATCAACTCAATATGTGCAAACTATCTATGGCAGAATAAAGCACATAATACGAGCCGATATGATGTATGTAAAACAAAACTTGGGGAGGGGGTTAGGGCTTAGGAAACTAGAGGATTTATTACTCTTAAATGCACTAAAATTGTTATGAAAATACTTATGGGCTAAGTGGACCAAAAATAGGTATTGTAAAAATAAAAACTTTTAGACCGTATAAATTGACAATAATGCATCTTACACTTGAAAAACTTTACTGAAAACTATACAATCCAGTAAGAGTCTTTTCATAAAACAAACAAGTTATGGACAAGATTCCAATCCCTGGATTAATAGTTAATCCTTAGTGGATAAGCTATGGTGGAACGCTATGTCACTAATGGGAGGCCCCAATAAGAGAGTCTCATCTCTCCATACTGGAGGTGAGTGGGAAATTTATCTCAGTTGTTTGCATTCCCATGTTCAAAATGAAATTCACCAAATTAACATTGAAATCAATGGATTAAAGGACTATTAAAAGTGGATCCCTCATTCTTCAGGGATCTTCTCCTTAAAATTAGCATGGAGCGACATCATAAATGGGACATGCTAAGCGAAAGTGGGTTGAATGAGCAAATCTCAAAAAAATTGATTTTTGGTCTTAAGTTCTACAAAGTCTAAATGGATTTTAGATCGAATCTAAATGTTTTAAATAAAATCTTCAGTTTTTTAATTTATGTTCAAAAGGATTTTTTTTAATGTTGTGGTTCACAAGTATATGAAATATACTTTTTGTATGTAGTCCATGTGCTTTATATAAGATGTTTTTATAATTAACGGGAGTGTATGTTGTAATGACCCGCCTTTTCGATCCCAACCGTCGATACTAATTCATCCTTGGTAATCTTTTGTCGAATATCCAAGTGTTGGAAATACCAATTGTCAGGGTAAAAGAAAAAAGAAAAGAAAAATAGAACAAGAAAGAAGAGAACACAATATTAGAATCTCACCGCGGAACGATAACATATGATATCAAAACAGAGTATAAACTATCGCTCTAAGATACATAGCATTTTGGAGTTATAATTTTAACTACTAACATTAGCTTAGACAGTTATAATAACATGTCCTCACAAATTCTGAAACAAATATAATAGTAATGTAGAAAATAAAAATTCTATGGTAGGTGAAACATCCAGCTCGTCTCCTCGAGCTTCAATGAACATAAAAAAAACCCGCCTTACTCAGACTACTCGAATATTTAAATAATTCAGATATTTAAATACGAAGCGTTTGAAATTCTAGGTCATTACATTCTCCCCCACTTAAAATATTTCATCCTTGAAATTCCAACATGAGCATTCACAAAGCAATACTTAAAAATATTCAAATGTACTAGAAAACGAAGCTCAAAGTTTGCTCAAGTTGAAAAATCCTTTCATCGTAGAAGGATGATAAATAATCTACTAAGCGTACCTTACTCTCAACAGCCTCAGATTACTACTTAGACGATTTTTCATGCTACCTCATTACGAATCGAAGAGTCATCACTAAACTATCCATAAGCTAACAAACATGGTATATATATACAAAAGCCCGTATGATGTACATGGATTATCCATACGCAATATCAAATCCGATCACCTACTCGATTATATAGATTTCAATTCCAAACTAGTATAGATCACTTGACGTCTCTAGTGCGGACTCCAATCCAGTTCCTTGACTAGAAACTTCCGTTCTTCTTACATAGCCGTATACTATGATAGAAAACTTTAGGATTGTATCAAGAATCTGTGTCTAGTGTTCTTCATCAAGAATCAAGTGAAAAATCCATGTTCAAACCGGTGTAAATCACATTGAAATTATGTACTCGAATATTGGATCAAGAACAGTCATGCAGAAAAAATGATCCATGTACAACTTATCTATTTATCCTATTGATTTCTTAGATATACCAATTTCCTTTTTAATCACATTCATTTACATGAATAATATATCACTTCAATACTAAAATCATTAATGAAGCATTTCATAAAAACATAACTTCAGGATTATAAACATTTTATAACTCAAGTTCACACTTACATAATACTCCACTACGTACTAAGAGTATATACAAAACATCAAATTCATTTTAGTACGTTTAACAATTTAAATGTGTTTTAACTTCTACCTTTTCAATTAAAAGTGTTATATAAGCTCAACTTTATATCTTTAAAAATAATAAACTCCAAGTTTCTGACTGTCCAAAATCGTCAAAATATCTGTTTCATTTTCACAAATGAAATCTACCAAACAACATATTATAACATGATGCACATCCTATATTATCCTAATGCATAGGCTACATATGTCCATAAAATAATTAACAAAGTTTCACTTGTTCATTAAACACTCTTTACCCAAAAAAGGGAAAACATGAAAAGTTTTCTAACATTTATTCATGGCTATGCCACTACCACTCAGGCTCCTTTACTGTATTCATACAAAACTGTTCTACACCAAAACGTTCATATCAAAATTCTTTTAAAGAAAACCTTTAGAACTAAAAACCAGATTTTATTCAAATCATTTGAAATAATAACATATATAAATATACCTATGTATACTAATTTATACTTTCAAGATTAAATCAAAATCTGTTTTACCAAAACAACATTATAGTATCCTTCACTTAGAAACTCAAAAATGAAAGTCGATGATGATGCAGTCATCACCAGAATTATTTTCATGCAATAAAAGTGCATTTAGTACATTCAAATCATACCATTTGAACTTAACCAAAATCAGTTCAAAGTGATATCACATACTTCATAAAAATTACTAAGCGGCATGATCTCAATTTCGTAAACCAATTTCCCAAATATTTACCTTAAAATAATACTACAATTATTTTCTTCCAAAATCTTGAAAAAAAGTTTCAAAGACATAGGGATTTAAGTTCTCAAAATATCAGTTTAAATCCTCTTGTTTTATAAATCATACTTATATTAAATCACTTTCTTATATAAAATCTTTTCACAAATGCTTATTTTACAAAATATCTTATCTTCCCTTTAGATCAAAATAAACATCCTTTATTAAAGTTAACTTCAAATCCAACTTTGTCACCGAACGCCTTAAAGTCAAACTATAAAACTCAATCGATAAAGTGTACGTTTCAACATCCACAATTATCATCTACCCAACCCATGTAGTGAAAAGATAAAACTGCTTATAAACTGGTCGAGCACAAATCAATAACCAACTAATGGTCAATGCTGATAAATTGCGCGAGCATGACTAATCAATCAACACATGATAACAACGCTAGTAAACTAGATGAGCAAAATTAAGCTAATAATTCTAAGACAATAATGCTCATAATCTGGTCGAGCATGTCAAATCATTCTATAAAGGGTAGCAATGCTCATAAACAAGCTGAGCAAGGCTAATCTAATTAATAAGGGGTAACGAATGAACATGCATACTTATATAAGTTATCTTATATAAGGTCTTTAATTTGCATAGTTGAAATACCTTTAAGGCATACGTTTATAAAAAATTACAAATACACTCTTAAATATTTACTTGTAGGAACTGGTGACTTCTACGACTTCTATTCGGAAGAATTCGTTGAATTCTCCCCTCTTCTTTAATCTGGACGTTTTGGTGGGGGTTCAAGGAACATAGACAGAAGAGCTATACACCGAAGGCTTCAGAGTCCATCTGTAAACCAGTTGTAGAGGCCTTGGATTGCAATGTATGATTGATCTAAATAAGGCATTAATTGCTAAACTTTGTTGGAATGTAGCCTCAGGAATGAACCGAGGAAGAGCCTGAAGGCAAAGTAACTCGAGCCTAACAGGTTCCAAATCGCGATTGCGTCCAATTGTCTATTCTCATTCGGATCCTTTACTTAATTAATATACCACGAACTACCGGAATGTAGTTAAAGCAATAGGAGATGTTTGTTCAATCTGGATAGACCCTTCAATTATTCTCTTTCCATAGAACAGCAACGGCCTACTATTAATATTAGGTCTCCTCCTATAACACACTCAACCCCATGCTAGGGCATTCCATTACCCTATGTCTTAATGATTCATACCCCACCAAAGCCAAGATTCTCGTTTAACCATTTGCTTTGATACCAAGTGTGATGACTTGCATGTTTAACCCTCAAATGTCGACACTAATATATCTATGATATTTATGTTCCGAGCATCTAAGAGCCAAAAAAAGACTGTTAGAGTAAAATAAAAGGAAAAAAATAGAACAAAAAAAGGAATAAAAATATCTGAATCCCACAGCGAAATGATAACATATAATATCAAAGGAAAATAAACACTGTCACTTTAAGATATAAAGCATTTCAGAGTTACAATTCTAAATATTATCATCAACCTAGATATTTATAACAACATGTCTTCATAAATGCTGATATGTACAATATAGTAATGCAGTAGAATTAAGAATATTATAGTAGGTGAAATATCCAACTAGGCTCCTCGAGCTTCAATGAACATCAATGAAAACCTGCCACTCTCAAACTACTCAAAAGAGCATATGAGAAATTTAGAAAAAAAACCACACGTTAGACATAAGTCTGGTATAAGAAACTCAAGAAATATGTGATTAGCATATAACAATACTTTTAAGACCGCATAGAATTCCATAACGGCTATCTCCTCAAAAAGATCACTCATCTAATAAGCACATAGATGATATAATATATATCTAGGGTGAAGAATATAAATTATACAATACTCTTGATATTTACATTAATCACACCACAAAAATATTGAGTGTAGAATCAAAACGGCTAAAGAATGTTCACACATTGGATTTTCCGTGGAGATCCCTTCGGTCAAGCCAAAATCCAATCTCCTGCACAAGGGTCAGAATTTACCTCCAAGCATCGTATATCTCTAGATAGAATATACCATACAGTAAAAATAGTCGTTCTACGTCTAAAACACATGATCCTGAATACCATTACTCCCGCATGCAACATCGATAGGCATACTCTAGATCTGGAGTGATAATATCCTATCATAGGTTAGCAAAACCCCAAGCTATGCTCCTACTCCATTTTTGATGTCGAAGTTACGTTTGGCATCTCCGACATGTGTTTTCATCGCTCGAACAGAACACGAATGCCCAAATGGATTCCCACATCTTGAATAGATCTCGAAATCACATATGGATTCTAGCATTTCGAACAAATCCAAATTTAAGAGACAAAACACGTATCTCAGTCTAGAATTGGCTTTTGATATGTAAGACACTTACCGGTCGCGGTCTCTTCAAGTTCGAATTGAATAATTTCGTCATAATCAACAATAACAAGAACGATTGTATATGGAAACTAAGTCTAGTATACTTATCACGCTTCCAAACTTTTAGCGCTAAGTACACGACTAAATACTTTCCATAGACGAGTAAACACACAAAGCTTGATCAAATCACATAAAGCACGATTAAACGACTTCTAATCCCCTTTTTATTTAATTAATACTTTTATTAATCAAAATCTTTTTTACTAGTAGGACTTCTTTTATCTATAAAAATTCATTTATCAATCACTAATATTCATTTTTATTCTTTAAATACTTTGAAAAGCATTCATACACTTATCTCAAATGGTATAAGTATATTCGGAATCATTAACAAAATTTCTTACTTTTAAACCTTCACTTTTTATATCTTTTTCCAAAAGATTCCATACTTATAATTTCCTTCAAAATATCAATTTTAAGGATCTAAGTACTTTCATAAATCTATTTAAAAGGTTTAAGACTAATGTTACTTAAACATTGTCACAATAAACCCAAAACCATTTCACTTATGTTTATCTTTAAAACATTCTTTTAAAGATCTATTTATATTCATAAGTAAAACCAAAAATGATTAAAGACGAATGTTATTAACACATCATTGCAACAAACTGAGAACCAATTATATACTTGTTACTATCTTTAAAAACATCCATTTAAATATCTAAGTTCATATTCGGTCAAGTTCGATAGTCGATTAACCGACTATCTAGCTAAAACGTCTTTTATGGAAATCACGGTTCATATACTTAACTAGTTTTCAACATTCAAACTTATACTATCCCTCGTTCAATAGTGAAGTCAGGGTAAGTTAAAGCATCGATTGCATATCAAAGCCTTTCCTTGACACTTCATTCTTGACTCTCACAAATAGAAAAGTCTACCTTGTCATCTTTTAGTGTTAAGTATAGCATTAATGACTTTCATAAATGAGCAAGAAATCAGCGCGATCAACAAGCTTCTGACATTTCCAACTTAACTATTCCTTGGTCAAGAGGGAAGCAAGTAGGTTAGAGAACTATTGCTTCTATCCCTACTCAAACATCAGTATTAACACTCACAAATAGATAAGCCTACTTCGTCGTCTTTTAATGTTAAACATAATTATTATTTTCCAAAACTTACATATATATAAATACTTTAAATTTTCTTATAAATAGGTTTTAAATATCTATCTAAAATATTACTTGAAAACAACTAGTTTATAATCTGATGATAATAACTTGAAGCCATATTTTATAATTTAAATTGGTTCCAAAATTCATAAATAGATATTAAAAATATATTTAAACTTCAAACCAACTTTAAAATACTTTAAAATATGTTATAAAACATCCCTAGAAATATTACGGAAAAATATCAAATTTAAATATTATTTTAAACACTTAAAACAATAAGCAACTTACCACAGCATTTATTAATGTTGTAAAAGTCCTTGTTAAAGAACAACATAGAAATGCATGAACTTTGCGGCCAGTTTTAACCATCCAAACTAATGATTTAAAATTTGAATTTTTATCATAATTACTAACCTTAGGGTACTTAAAAATGATGGAGAAAAACCCAGAAGAATATTTTTCAAATTAATTAAAAAATCCCTAAAAACAGGACATTTCAAAGTGCTCGTATAATGACCTTCGTTTTGCTATAACATTTTACAACTTTGTTTCACAAGTCAGTGAATGATTTCAACATCCGTATTTTTCCAATAATAAGTACACTTATAGTATTTATCAAAAATGCAAAGAAGCCTTTGTGATATCTCTCAAAGCTAACTTTCAAAATCGCCGAACAGAAGGCATTTTCAAAGTGCATCCATAGTGACCTTTTCGCTTCTAACTCTCATAAATTTGGTTCACAATTTATATAACTTTTCAAATAAATTTTACTGTACCATATACCAAAATATGTTTAGAGAACAACCAAATCAAATTATCTTAAGTTAAGTTCATAAATCTTCAATATATACAAGTTAAAGTTGAGGGATATCAAAGTGCACTTATATCGACTATTCTCATTTCAAACACTTTCAAACATACTTCAATTCAACATACAATTCAAAAAAACATTAAGGACATGACATATGTTTAAGAGGATAATCGAAGTGATGTTATACAATATAAAGTTGACATTTGCTTCCAAAAGCAAGAGGGGTTCAAGTTTATAACCATAATTAGTTAATGTCACTTTAACTTTATATTTGCACACAACATAAATATACACATAAGATAGTGAGATAACTCACAAGCCCATGAATAAACCATGAAAAAACACCCAAGAACAAAGAACCACTTCCTACCATCACCAAACCCCCAAAGATCCAAGCTTTAGCACCAAAATCACAAAGCAAGTCCACCATCTCCTTATCACTGCTCACAGCCTCACCTAGCTTCCCCATTTTATTCTACTTTCTTCTACTTTTACTTTAGATCCGTGTCTCCTAAGGTGTTCTAAGGTATTAGTGAAAGTTTGATGGAGTTTGTAGAAGATTTGAATTATGTAGAGAAGAATAGTGGAGATAGAAATGTATTAGTACCAATCAGTTTCTTCAAACATTTTCTTAATTTATAAAAAGTGATTAGTGAAAACCTTAAGGGTATATTTATAGACTTGAATAAGAGGTCATTACAAACTTCTACCCTTCTTGAAAGGTCACAAAATGCCACATTTACACCTCATTTCTTAAGGAAAACATCTCTTTAGCAAATTACCTTTTTACACTTACATATAAATATCTACCCGTTGACATCACCCATGACATCATCAATATTTTAAAATAGAAAAATGTATTTATTTTATATTATTGATCTCATAAGAAAATAGGTGTCTGTAAAAACAATCTGGGCAACTTCTGAATGAGTAAAAAGCTGTTTATACATTAAACGATTTTTGGTCACATTATTGATATTTCTTCAAAGTAACTATTATTGTAAACGTTTTTCTAAAACAAGTTTATTATCATTACTTATTATTTAACAGGGGGTTAAATGGGTTATAAAATAAATTTAAAAACATTTAATAAAAGATTTAAATATTTAAATAATTCAGATATTCAAATATGAAGTGTCCGAAATTCTACGTCATTGCTGCTATATTCTTTTTGCTTTGGCCTATAGAGCTGAGGCCATGATTCTGATTGAACTGAGAGTCCCTTTTCACCGGTGAATGCATTATGATCCCAAGATGAATGAGAAATTCCTACTTGTGTCCCTTAACTTGGTCGATGAGAAATGAGAAGAGGCTGAAATGAGGATAACCGCTCATCAAAAAGAGTAACAAGGCATTTTAACGCTAAGGTCAGAAACTGTACCTTTAAAATATGCGACCTCATTTATGAGGGCACTTGGTCCAAATTGGGAAGGTCCTAATGTGATTGAACAAAAGCTTGGATATGAAAATTTCAAGTAATCAACCGATCATGAGATCTCAATTCTACGAGCATGAAATAACAAGCATCTACGATGCTATTTTACATAGATTTTTTTTTGCAAACAAGACATCCTGATTAACGGATGAGATGTAATAAGGCATGATCTAACATTCTTTCATTTATAATAAAATTGTCCTTTAGGATCAATGTAACTATATTCTTAAACGTCTGATTTTGTGCCCTGTGATTAGCGGTAGAATCAAACATTCTATGTTTTAAAAAACTAGATGTCTAGATACTCGAAAATAGGTACCAATGAACACCTTCGATCCATGATCGGGTCACTAGAGTATAATCATACTGGCGTCGATCGGACGATTCACCCTTACATATTTAATCTTTGACAAATGCCTGACGATAGGTAAAATCAAAGACCGATGCCCAAAAATAGGCATCTAAGGCACCCGATCTTTGAGAAAGGAACCAATGTACAATTGTATCTCTTTGTACGTACGACCACGCTTAGGGCTAATGAGATACATCGGGCCAAAGATAAGCGAAGATGGTCGATGAGTGTTTTTGATCAACGTCCAGAGATAGGTAGGATCAAATATGGATGTCTAGAGTTAGACGTCTAAAACATCATTTCCTGAAGATAGAAGATGGTGAAAGTTAAAAGCTTTAGTGAATGCAACTTCATTTACGGTTAAACAGAATACACTCGACAGAAGATAAATGGAGTTGGCCAAAGAAACATAGTTCTGTTTATCCAAGTAAGAAGTATATTGGTAATGATAAACAGAATTAAATAATGAAATGATACTGAACAATTGCATAAATTATTTATATGTGTAGAGTTATAGTAAATAATGACATTACATAGATACATTTATGTATGTGTAAGTAATTGAATTACAAATAACTATGTTATATATATAGGTAGGTCTATAGGAAAATAAAACAAAAGATACAACAATATAAATATAAAAAAGATCGAAAAGAAAATAGTCTTTTATTTACATATTTTTGTACGGAATTTGCAGGGGTTGTTCCCACACAAAGACGGCTTGTATATATGGAATGCCAAGGAAAAAAAATACAAAAAAGGAAAAAAGAAAATGTCTTCTAAAATCCAGTAATCATTAACCTTCTTTCTTCTCGCTTACCACCCCTTGTAATCTACTTAGTAGGGCGCTTCTTCATAGTGGAATTGGTATCCTCCTCCTAATAGGTTATCCAGTTCAAAGTATCCTCGGGCTTCTCTGAGGCGTAGGCAGAATGTTTTGAGGAGTCGGTAGCATGAACTTAGGGTGACTTGATTTTTAATGGAGGGACAATGGGGGTAGATGTCGAATTGCCAGACCGACTAGGGGCTTCTCTCTGTTCCCAGTTCTTGCTTATCTTTGATCCTATCAAAACCATTCTTCAACCTCTCTACCATAGATATAGAATCAGGATCCTTTGCATTGATTATTTCCACTTCCTCATCTAGAGATGCGTCAATGTATACCAGCCATTCCAATGCCCTTATTTTATATGAATCTGTCCCCATGCCTAAGCTGGATGGAGGAATTAGAGGATTGAGTGTTGTAGGAATGGAGGTAGACATTATCGTGATAATTTTTTGGCTTGAAGTGTGAGCATCTAGTAGTGAAGGAGGCAGCAATGGATGAACTGTAATTTTACAAAGAGAAAGGTAAAGATTAGTGATGTCCTCGGGCGAGAATTGAAGTTTCTCGAAGATAAGGAAACTGGAGATGTACAATGACCAACTAAAGTGTATTTTGATGAGACTTGGTGCTTTCTCCGTCCTTAAGAGTAGGTTGGGTTGGATGAATAGATGGAGTAGTGAGAGGTAAAGTATCGACGTCAGATGTACTAGGGACATGCGTTTCAATTATGGCGGTCGTAGTAGTGGTCACCAAAGAAGTGTTCGCATGATCCAATGAGCTGGGACCAGTGTGAGCCTTAGTAGGCGCTTGCCCTATGGCTATAGTGTCTGCTGCCAAGATCTTCTTTCCCTTTTGTATGGCCACCAAATCGTCTTTTCCCAAAACTCTCTTCTTCAAGAACTCCTTGTTGACGTCGCGGCCAGTGCTCTTGGCCCTTCATAGGATTTCCATAAGCATCAGCAAGGGTTATAAGATAACTATCTCTAAGCCACTTTACATTCTTCATTTTTGTTATGTTGGAAAAGAATTATAGAAGATTGGCTTCCATCTCTTCCTTGGTCCAGATAGCTTTTTCTTTGAGGTCTTCATTCTCCTTTTTGATGTCGGCTAACTCAACTTGAATTTGTTCTTTTGATTATTTTTGGGCTTTTAAGTCATCCTTAAGTTTATCTACCTGAATCTAAAGTGCCGCGTAATGATCCTCTTTCTTTTTGATCTTTTTCTCAAGATGAACATTGGTAGAGTGTATGATCTTCAGTTGTGAATTTATAGTTAGGGTCTCTTGCGTGTGAGCCCTAGACAGCTCGGCTATTCTTTCTTATGAGACCTTACGAATTCTTCATTTTC
The DNA here is from genome assembly GCA_030765085.1 of Allium cepa. NCBI lineage: Eukaryota > Viridiplantae > Streptophyta > Magnoliopsida > Asparagales > Amaryllidaceae > Allium > Allium cepa. The sequence goes on from CM060929.1 coordinate 219,352,907, forward strand.
GTATCTTTCCAGCCAGTTCTTGTTCGTAGCCTTCGCTTACCTTTTCATAATCGATGCTCTCCGTGTCAAAAGAATAAATAATCGATTGCTTTGCACAATTGAGATCAGAGAGGGCTTTGATAAGGTTTTTCTAATTAAACAGTTGCTCCATAACCTCCTCATGCCTTATAAGGCCTTCGTTAGCATACAAGAAAGGCCCTTAACATTGCATCGAAAATTACTCCCTCAAGGAAGTAGCCAGGCATATTTGCGTGCATCATCATCGTAATAGTGGTAGATCAGCCTTCGAAGGTAGAGGAGTAGCGTGACTTAAAGAAGTTTCTTTTCCAACCCTACGAGATTACAAAAATTATGAAGGATTGACAACTTTGGATTATTGGGAAGATGAAATAGAAGTGGTGAGAGATCGAGATAATAGGGGAAGATCCTAATAAGAAGGTGGTACTGGCTAAGATGAATGGGGGAAGGTGGATGGGGGGAGGGGGTGAGGACGCTATTTCTGATGCGAATCAAAGTCACGCCCAAAGGGGTTGCTTATTCCCCTTTGCTCTTCTTAACGACATTGCTTGACCTTAGCATTGCGTCTCTATTGTTAGTTACAACGTGATATCTTTGTTCCACATCTTTTCACTCTTGTTCCTTTCTTCTTCTTCTCTCAAAATTTGAATCTCGGTATGATACAAGGCATTGATAACAGAACTCGGGAGTTGAAGAGTGGTGCTGGTCCATGCATCATGGAGTTTTCCCAAATGTTGTCTCTCTATTTTATTTGAAAAGAAGAAGTATGCCAAAACAGAGTCACTAAATTAAGAATGAGTGCTAATTATTTATGCTCATGATCTTAGAAGTGTGTGAAGTGCAGACGTTCCCTAAGTACACTATGGACCATGTTCAATGCGTCATAGTGACAGAGTCTCATTACCCTCAGGGTCGCAAGAATATTCTCGAAGGGAAGCTAAATTCAAGGGGGTTAGTGTTGAGGATATCTGCAAAGTTTAGCCTTTTAGAGAAGGTTGCAAGATTTCCAAGATCACTTAAGGAACCAAAGATATTATCGGAGGCACCTACAAGAGTATTCAAAATTTCGAATGTTCAAGTGTTGTTCGAGCATGAGTAATGAAGACTTAATGACTAGTCGCTTCGGTAGGAGGTGCTATGAATATAGTGCCTTCGGGAGATGTCTCCCCATATGATTCGTTTCCACCGACATCATCATTTCCATCTAATCTTGCTTCTCTTCTTCTTCACCTTCTCATTCATCTCTTCTTTGGTCTCCTTCTTTGATTATGTTCTCTTCTCTTCCCCTTCCTTCTTCTCCTAGGTTCGCCTCACCTTCTTGACCTTCCTTATCCCATTGGTCTTCGTCATTAGAGTCGTGAACTAGGGCAGAAGGACCAACAGAGGCCCAAGATGTTTTGGTTAGAACCAGATTAGGAGCAATGATCATGCCATTATATAGAAGGTGGAACTGGAGAATTCGAGCATTTGTGAGAAGATAAGAAGTTTTCCATATATTTGAATCAACCCCCTTTAAGAATGCTAAGGTATTTGCATAAGCATCGGACGTGTCTTGTTCGGGAGATCTATGAGTGATATAGAAAGAGCATTAGATGCTTGGGTGAAGAAAGCCAAATGCGTTTGAATCCTCAAGATAGTAAACAAAGAAATATATGCTTTTGAAATAGTCATACTTTTTGTGGAGCCTGTCAACACTTTTCAACGATTGAATGCTTCAATGATTAGTAGAGATGATGTCTGTATCCTTTTCTTAAAGCTTGGCAGGTAAGTGAATTTTTCAAAAGAAAGAGGACGGGCTAGGTGCATCATGAAAGTAATATAGAGAGAGTTGGGCAACGCATAACCATTGGGATGCACTTGGGTGGGAGCTAATCCAAGCTCTTGAAGGAAGAATTTAAGGAATCCATTAAAAGGGGGCATAGCTCTTGACAAGTACATATATTTGTTACGTGCCATATAGCCAACTGGAGGGAGATGAGTCCATTGATGAGGTGTAGGTAGAGGAATCTCTTCTTCGGGAATCCCATGCTTAATGCATATTGTTTTGAGTTATTTATCCATCAATTTAGACAGTAACATATCTTAGGGATTATCCAAGACCATTAGAATAGGTTGGTCTTCCCTTGAAGGGGCAGGACCATGAGACTAAGCAGTTGGAATGGCATAAAGCCAAATATTTTGGGTTATATGACGTCTCCTTCTATATGAAGTTGATGTAGAGGCTTGAGCAGTAGAGTAGCCTGCCTCTGGAGGAGTAGAAAGGCTGGTGTTGCTTCTAGGATAGAGAGATTGTCTAGTGCAAGACATTTTGAACTGAAAAAACTTAATGATGACCATGCTCAGGTATGTTTTATTTTAATTTTCTATCTCTATTAAAACCCTTGCAACCGATGCACAAAGTCCAACGGATGTCGATGTGTGTTGACCAATCAGATTTTTCACATTAACTAGGACAGTGCGATGTGTCAGTCTATGTAGTGTGTGTCATATGTCCAAAGCACGGTGTATGCAAACACACTTTGTAGATAACCCGCACCCGCTGGCAAACGAGCTCTGTCATGCTATGGAATTGTGTGTCGGATTTGACCCATTATCATAAAATATAAGATAACAGAACTGTTGTCCAGAGCAATATATAATTTTCTTTGTAGCATCACATGAATGTTTGCTTGACTCAAAGTGTTGATTGAAATGTCGAAATATGTTCGGTATGGTTATTTCTTGAAACCTCCTCATAAAAGTTAAGTCACCAGTCCATATTCAACTGTAGTTCGATAAACATCGATCACCCCTTCCATATGTAGAAAACTTATTGCAAATAACTAAAATATTCTTGTTTTGGCCTTGACAATACTTGAGCAAGAGCCTTGAAAACCCGAGGTGGATACCAAGCTATTGGTGAGAGCAAAAAACTTATGGAAAAACCCAAGGGCACTTATGGTCGACTTTGAGTTAATCTTGGATGGCCATTTCAAGTTAACAGTGGTGATAATGGGGCATGCATCTAGGGTCAAATATGAATCAACGACCATATCTCGACTTCCATAGGTAATGGTAAGGAGATGACGATGTTAGATGAGCCAAGGTTGAGGTCGGAACTCACTTGTGTTTCCAGATCTAAATCAATTTAGGTCAGTTAGAGGAGCTTTGTGCTGATTTGATAGATGACTTAAGTTGCGGCGGCGTTGAAGTCAAGACTGTTGAATATGCGCTTATATGATTTTTGTTTGATGATAATAAACATATATACATTCGTTTAAATGTATTTGTTAATGTACTATTTTATTTTTCACAGGTTAAATAAATATTTGCTGAATAAAATTAAATAACACAGAATTTAAATTCAAACGAATATTTTATTCAAACAAATATTTATTTCAATTTTGAATAGTACAAATTCAAGCTCTCACTATACACTATACAACTTTGATATAAATTCAATTACATCACAATTTCGCATTTACAAATGTCCTCACTACATATCGCTCATTCACTCATATTTTATTTTCAACTTCATTCCAGTTAGAATCCAGCATTTGAGCAATCTGCAAAAATATTCACTAACACGGTAAAATTGAAAAAGAAATATTTTTGCAATATAAAATAAAATATGATTTTTGAAAATATGATTTGCCTTAGTTATTTGGGTTGTTCGTCATAATTTACATTTGAATTCATCACACACGAACAATGTGACATGCACAGTGTATCACTGTACATGCCACAAGGCCGTGCACACCGATATACACTTGATTGATTTACAGGGACAGGTGAGCACAGGTCAAACCCAAATGAAAAGCCGGGTTCAACTCACGTGCAATACATTGAAAATCACAACACGAGCACAAGGTCAAACCCGAGTTTTTAAAACAGGATTCAACACAAGGCTACAAAAAAGAATGCAAAGCTTAGACAAATTCCAAATGCATCAGTGCATGAAGACTGAAACAACATGCAAATGCATCAAAACAATGTTGAAGTTATTCCAGCAATATGACAGCAAACAAAAGTGCACTAAACAACCTACAAATATACAACCAAGACAGTAGTGTGCAACTCAAGCCTCAGAAGAATTAAAGTGACACAACAACAATAATGCAAACAACAAAAGTACAGTGTCAAGCTCATGTATGCAACAGATAATGATGCAGGGAGGACTCGAATGACCAGGTGCACCACAGACCATACAACAACTCAATAGAACATGGACTGCAACAATCAAGCAAATGTAGAGAATAAGCTACATGAAGGCAACATGAAGCAATGTCGAGCTCAGTACAACACAGTGTACATAAATACTGCAACTACACAGACCAACAATGGAACAGCAGTTCATATGAACAAGTGTACAAATGCAAAGACCAGTGATATAACTTAGGTGCAACAACCATGGTCAAGTCAACATAAACAATGTCAAACTCAAATCAACACTACAAGTCAGACAAAGCCAAACTGCAACACTGCTTCACTAATACCTGACAAATGGGGTATATATATATGAACTCAGACAAAAGTCAGAGAGTAGTTCAAGTGATGAAGCACTCAACTCAAAGAGCATCAAAATGCAAATCATGATGAAACTCAGCAACACTCAAGTAAACACTATAGGCCGAGACAAGTAGCAAATCAAACCAGAATGCTTCAGTGTACAGTGAGCCCGAGCACAAGTGACTCATGGAAAGGAAACTACAAAAATGTTATACACAGCAACAACCATCAAAATCATACAAGACAAGATGCAGTGAAGCATGTACATAGGCCACCAGTGAAACAACTCATATACAAGAACCATTGAACAACATGGCAGTAAGGATGTAATGGCTGTGAACAGCAAGAGGGATGCAAGCATCAAGCTGCAGTTTTCAAAACAAATGACCAAAGTTGAGTATGCTACAAAAAAAGCAAATCAATTTTATCAAGCATCAGAATTCAAAGCCGTGGATATAATGAACAAGTCAAAATTGACCAAGTTAAAAATCAACACCGTGGTCATCACGAAATAAATCAAAACCGTAACCATCAAGCAACGAAAGCATATTCATATTGAACAAGTCAGATACATCTCAAACATCAAAGTGAAATCAAACGGCCGAAGACAAATTCAAATGACTTTATAAGAACGCAAGAATAGGATTTCGAAACCTATATATAACCCTAATCATCATCGGCAATCATATAGGGATTCGAGCTCAAGCAACATAGAACAATATCAATAACTCGAATCAAAGGTCGAGCAAAAATCAACATCGAAAAAGGAAAAAATCGCATACCATTTTTGACAATTAACTCGACCAAATCGAGGTAGCCGTGAAGCAAAGAGAAGAGAGCATCGATCGACCAAGCAAGAACGAAATCATCATTTGATCTGCCAAATTAAGTCGGCAACTTCAATTTTTCCAAGCCCTCATTTTAGAGACGAACGAAGATCGAAGCCGCCATTTTTCTCAAGATATTCAGAGTGAAGAATAAAAAAAAAGGACCGGGGTAAGGAACACAAAGAAAAGGGACGGCTTTGATAAAAAGTTTTTTTTTTATGTTTAAAGGGTTATAGGTTTTAAAATTAGGGCTATTTTATTTTAAATTGTTTTTAATTTTTAATTTTCTTTTTTAAACCGTTTAATTTCTAGTCGTGTGACTAGGGGACAAGCTACGTGGCGTAGCTAGAGAATTCGCAACTCAGTGGCTGAGTTGTGGCAGAGTTTTGAGCGTAGAGTTAGATTAGTAAATAGCGGGTATAGCGAGTTTACGTGTGTAAGCGAGGGACTATCTAATTTCTAGTAGAAACCTTGGGGGCAACACGTAGGCAGGGTTTTGCCGAAGCTGGATAAATTCTGTGTCGTTCTATTTCTGCATTTATTATTCTGCTATTATCTGTGCTGCCATTGTTCTATGATCTGTGTTGAGATTATTTTATAAGCTTCCTTTAGGGTGAAATCGATTCTACAAGTGGTATCAGAGCTAGGAATAGAAGTCAACATCTGTTTTAAAAATTCGATTTTTTTGAAAAAATCAGTTTTTATTTCAAAATTTTGAATTTTTAAAATGGCTTCTTTTAATAATGCTTTTGCAGAGGGTCAGTCGATAGTTAGACCACCAATGTTCAATGGTGAATATACTTTTTGTAAAAATAGGATGAAATTTTTTTTGAAAACCATTGACGCATGGGATATTGTTGAGACAGGTTATAAAACTCCAATTATAACTGTAGATAATCAGGAAATATAGAAACCAAAGGAACAATGGACAGAACTAGAAAATAAATTACAAAATACTAATGCCAAAGCTATGAATTCTATTATCTGTTCATTAGACCAATTTGAATTTAATCGTGTCTCACATTGTCTAACTGCGCAGGAAATATGGCACATACTAGAAGTGACTCACGAAGGAACATCTCAAGTCAAAGAATCTCGCCTTGCCATGCTAAGTAGCGAATATGAAAACTTTACAATGGCGAAGGAAGAATATGTCAAAGAGATGTACGGACGACTTTCTAATATCGTATACAAATCAAAAGCTCTCGAAAAAACATACACCGAATTGGAAATAGTCCGGAAAATCCTCAGAGTCCTTCCACGAAGCTTTGAAGCGAAAGTAACTGCCATTCAAGAATTGAAAGATTTAAAACAACTCAAAGTTGAAGAACTCATCGGAAATCTCACCACTTATGAACTAGAAATGAAATTCAAGGAAGAGCGTGAAGGAGGAGATACTCGAAAGAAATCAATAGCTCTCAAAGGAACAACTGAAAGTGATGACGATGACGATGACGATGCAGCAGCAGAATTGGAGCTATTAATAAAGAAATTCAAAAAGTGGAATTACAAATATGGAAATTCAGCTCGAATTCAAAAAGCGAAAAGCAGAATAGCCAAAGCACTAGACTACTCTGAAGAACAGAAGATCATCTGTCACAAGTGCAACCAACCCGGACACATCAAGCCCAATTGTCCTCAAATTCAACGCGACTTTAAAAAGAAATCAAAAAGGAAAAGTTTTGCAGCCACGTGGAATACAAGTGATGAAGATAATCAAAGTTCTAGTAGTGAGAGTGAGAAAGCAGATATGTGTCTTCAAGGGAATATAACTGATAGCGACGATGACGAGCCAAGCGAGGTATCAAAACTTACTCACTCTGAATTACTTATTTATTTCCATGAAATAAATGGCTGTTATGAACGACTTAGGGAAAAATATGCTAAACTTGAATCTCAAAAGGATACTTTGATAGAATGCAATAAACAACTTGATCAATTAGTTAAGAACTATCAATGTAGAATCCCTAAGTGTGATAACTGTCCAACATTCGAAGAAGAAATTAAAAAATCGGAAATCAATATAAAATCACTTGAAAATGAAATTCTGATTTTAAAAGAGAATGAAAATACTAGGAGAGAGATTTCTATTAAAAAGTGCACACAGTTGTTAAACAAAAATGAATCTCTCAAAACACAAGTCCAACAATTGTCAACGACTTTAGATAAATTTTCAAAAAGTGAAAAATCGTTGAATATGCTACTAGAAAAGCAAACTGTTAATACGATTAGACAAGGACTTGGATATAATAATTCGAAAATTGTTGAAAGCAATATTAATCAAGTTAATTTTATGTGCACAATTTGTAGAAAATTTGGACACGATCACAATAATTGTTGGTATAGACCCAAACATATGAAAACTATACCGATTTGGGTTCCAAAAGGCACAAATATAAAATCTCTCAAAGTTAAACAAATTTGGTTGCCGAAGGGAACAATTATAAATAGTTTTGGGTCTACACAAAATTGTTTTTCAAAATTTTCTGCCACTAACAACCATGGACCTATAAAAACAAATAGGTCACATAAATCTTTTCCCGTGTAGGTGTGGTGGCGGGCTAAGAAACAACAATAGTGTACTCTGGATTTTGGCTATTCCAGAAACACAACGGGCGACAAAGCAAAGTTCCTTAACCTAGTATAAAGGTGACAGAATCACAATGGGCAATCACGAAAAATTATCGTGAAGGTAAAACAGGTAAAATTGTTTTGAACAATATATTAAATGTGATAATCTGCACCGTATTCTGAATGAAATCGGCCAAAGATTGTGATGTTGAAAAGAGATGATTTTTTTTTAATTCTGACTTATTCTTAATTGATATGATTTCTTTTGACTTGTTCTTACTTTGATTTATGCTTAAAAGTAGAACAACCATCCTTTCATCATTGAACTTAATCTGTTTGGTCAAATTATGATGTTGATTGATACTGTTTACTCATGCTATAAAAAGGATTTTAAGAAATTTTTGAAATTGTTGAAACTTTATGAAATTGTTGAAACTTCAAGAAATTGTTTTGAAATAATAATGAAGTTTTAATGACTGTTGATAGTTGTTCATCCTATGGCTTCAAAGATTGACACTATGATATGTTTTCGATTATTTACATGGCTTCATTTCAAATTCAAGAGAATGTCATTTAAATTGTTGATTCTGAAATTTTTGGTGCACACTTCATGTTTTGGTCTATAAAATTCAATTGATGATAATTTTTGAGTGAAAGAGAAATTCAGATGCAGATTACACTGGTAATCTAGTTGATAGAAAAATTACTAGTGAAACGTGATTTCTGTTGAGACATTTAGTAACTGCATCGTGTTTCAAAGAAAATATCTGCATATTCTTCATTTCAAATAATTTTCAAATAGCAGAAAATTTTCTTTTAAAACCCCCTGGAGAAAATCATTTTTGACCATATTTTCAGATTAGTCATTTTTGAAAAATTAATTTCATAATTATTTTTGAGTTGATTTTAAATGACTAATTTGACTAATCTGACTCCCAAATGATTATCGAAAAGAAAAATTGTAACGACCCGTATTTTACGTGTCGATAGATCGTAGAATTACTAGGTTGTTAGTGTTGGTTATGTCGTCCATAACCTAAGTCGTGTGGGGAGTTAACTCGTGGATAGTTTGGACCGACTTAAGAGGATTACGACCTTAGTGAGTTAGCTTAGGTCGTGAGCGAGTTAGCTTAGGTCGTGAGAACAAGTTATGGGTTTCTGACCGACCTATAGTTATGTAGTGGACGACTTAAGGTGGTTGGACGAGTTAAGGTGTTAGCATGTTACGACCTAGTAATTTGGACGACCTAAGAAGTAGACGAGTTAGAAGGCAGCGACTTAAGGAAGTTGCCGAGTTACGACCTATAGGTTTGAACCTAGTCAGGGTAGTAAGCGACTCATAGGTAACGACTCAAGGAAGGTGACCGGGTTAAGATGTTAGCGGTCTAAGGATTGGGACGGGTTATGGTATAAGTCGTAGGTCGGCCATACTATTGAGTCGATAGGTCGGCAGGGGGATAGGTCGGCAGCGACCTAAGTAGGGTTGGAGGCTTTTATATCGTGTATAGTCATTAGGTCGTGTGGCCGTGTTATTGTTAGGTCGGCAGGAAGAAGTTTGCGACTTAGTGGTTAGGTCGCATGAGTCTTGGGTCGGCCATGTATTTAGGTCGGCTGTGTTGTGTTGGTTAGGTCGGTGACGACCTAAGGTAAATTCAGCCTATAAATAGAGGGGTTTGGCTCACTTTTTGGCACCGGCTTTTGAAGCGACGAAGTGCTGCCATTTTGAAGACTCGACTACAACATTTCTTCATCTTCTTTTCTCTATTCCAATCAAATTCTAACATCCATCCAAGATCGAAGATTGAGATTGAAGATCCAAGAGACAAAGTTGAAGATCTTCATCCAACGAAGCTAGATTTCATCGTTTTAAGCAAGATTTCGCCGGATCAAGCCTTGATCTTCGCTGTCCAGATCTGAAGTGTTTAGTTTTTGAGGTGTTTGGGTGATTTGGTGAGTAGTAGTTATCTCTCACGCGGACCCAAAGGAGTATATTGGATTGGTGGTTTGTTGGAGTGTTGTAGATAGTGATTTTGTGCATTTTTTCCTTAGATCCAAGTATAGATCCATTGTTTGTGAAGATGTTTACCTATGCAAGTTCATTTATTAAGTTATAGAGACAAAACCCATGTTTTATATTTGCTAGATCTATGCTAAAAACCCATGATTCATGTATGTTAGTTCTATGTTCATTTATTTACGAAATTGCCATTTTAGTTATAAATGCCTAATTAGATCTTGATTGAATACTTATTTGTTTGGATTAATGTTTGCCTTGATTGATTGTTGTGAATGAGCTATCTAGTTGATAGATTTGGAACAAGATGGTTGAAGATGATTCAAAAGCTAAGTGGAAAGGCTCTTGAATGTTGAAAGCTGCCTATGGCGTATGAAGCGGATGTGGAAGCTCATATGGATGGATTCGATGACGATGGACTTTGCCATGATGCAAGGAGGCAAAGCATGAGATCGAGATGGGACTTTGCTACGATGCGATGAGGCAAAGTGTGATGTTGAGATGGGATGGGTCATGATGACGTTCCAAGCACGGGCTACGACGACGTGCAAAGTTTTGTTGATAACTCGGTAATACGATCCGGGTAGGTGATAATGGTCAGCTTGAGAGGCGCTTGAGCTAGTATGGAAATAGTCGTCGAGGAGGATGGCTAGGAGGCTAAGATCTTATCGTTGTTGAAGGTTCTAGCATGCTCAAAGCAAGAGTACGTTGGAACGGGCTGCGACGACGTTCCAAGCACGGGCTGCGACGACGTGCTAGTACTCTGGGTAGTTGCGAAAATTCCTAGGCACGGGCTGCGACGACGTGCGGAGTTATGTCTAGAACCGGGGTTACCATTAGCCCTTGACAGGTGGTCATTCAATTAACGGTGAAATCATGGCAATGATAACAGTGATAGCCAGAGTCATGGATGTTTGGTTGTATTATCATTCGGTCTCAAGAGCGGTATTTTCTGGGTGCTTATCTGATCTTGGTTTAGGCCTTGGGGGTTTGTATTTGGAAAGCATCGCCCTTGACTCGAGTGATTATTGCTTTACTTTAATTATCTGCTATATTATGCTTGCTTTTCCTTAGTGTGTCTGGGGCTATCACTGTAGAAAGAGGTGGAGTGGGACGGTTTGGTTCCTATTCCTTTTATTCCTTATGCTCTTTTGGTATGTTTGATAGTTGATTTACTACTCACTAAGACTTTGTCTGACTCAAGGTTTTATGTCTCCTCTTATTACCTTGGGCTGTTCATCCATGTTGGGATGGGCAGACTAGGTAGCAGGTGACAGGTGCTGTTCTTAGAGATCTACGCCGATGATGACGAAGACGAGCAGGAGGCTTTGCATACTAGTTTTCTTACTATATGTACTGGGTGTTCCGCTGTTATATCTGATTGAGTGTTTGTAGTGAGGCTTTGATGTATGGATGATTCATGTTTGTATAAAACTACTACGATGCTTATATGATGATTTTTCTGTTATGGAGCTTCACTATATATTTCTCTATTGTATTTTATCCATGCGCTGTGAGTTGTACGATAGAGTTTGCTGTTTTTATTTTACCTTGACTATCGTCCATGGCTACCTGGCACGCCTTTCAGCGCACTATTTCCTTGTTTTGGTGCAGGAGTCATGGGCGGTCGTCACATTTGGTATCAGAGCGAGGTTAATCGATTTTAGCCAACGCTCGCTGACGTAACTACGTATGAGAGACGTAATTGTATTTTGAGGAATGATTACTATATGTAATATAGTAGTTTAGGAGGATTTGAACTCCTTTTTGCAGTTGTTTCTCAAGGTGTTCTAAGTCATTCCTTTTTGTAGATATTAAGGATGAGTCGAAGAGGGAGACCAGCTGCAAGGGAAAGCCGTGCTACTGAAGGAGCGGTTGATTATGGAACTATGTTCGAAGCGATGATGACTTCGATCATGAGAAGGATACCAGCTTCAGGATCATCAGTGGATGTGGGAGTTCAAGTTCAAGCTCCAAGACCGGTGGATTTTGCTAAGTTTTGCAAGGATTATACTTCTCTTGGAGGAAAAGCTTTCTTGGGGACAGAGTCGACTATTGAAGTGCAGAGGTGGATTGATGCTTGCCGAAGAATCTTTGGGGACTTGGGAATTCAGGATGCAACCAAGAGGAAGCTTGCATTGAGACAGCTTCAGGGAAGAGCTGCTGATTGGTGGAATTCTATCACCATAGATACTTCAGAAGAAGAGATTACTTGGGAGCAATTCCAAGTTAAATTTGAAGCCAAGTTCATCTCTACTGCTCAGAAGTCTGCTTTGTTCAAAAGGTTTGTAGAGCTCAAGCAAGGTGGGAGGCCTGTTCTTGAGTATATTTCCGAGTTTGAAGCCTTGTCCAAGTATGCCAGATCGTATATTGATTCTCCCTACCAGAAGAATGAAAAGTTTGTGACTGGTCTGGATGCTTATCTTGGGAGGCAGTTAGTGGATCATTTGGACGATCCATTTGAGAAGCTGGTGGAGAAAGCTCTCAGGCATGAGAGTTTGTTTCCTAAGGAAAGTTCTGTTGTTTCTGTAACCAAGGAAGGATCTAAACCCCAGCAAAATGGAAACAAGAAGAGGAAGCAGCAGCAACAGAAGGGAAAGGATGGCCAGAAGAAGCCGAAGGGCGAGGTGATTTGCTATAATTGTCAGCAGAAGGGCCATCTCTCCAAGGATTGTAGGAATCCAAGGGCACCGGCGAAATGCCACAACTGTGATAAGCCAGGGCATTTCAGGAAGGACTGTCCAGAACCAAGGAAGGACAGGCAGATTGTGCAAGCTTATGCTTTGGGAGCTGTGCCATCGTCTTTAAAAGCTCCTACTGCTGAAGAGAAGGGGAAGGGTGTGGTGGTTCAGGGTACTCTTTCTATTTGTGGTGTTCCAGTTAGAGTGTTGTTTGATACTGGAGCATCGCATTCTTTTGTTTGTGATGATTTGGTGGGCCGGTTAGGTTTGGAACCGGATATTGTTGATATGCCATTGGTTGTGACTAATCCAGTTGGGGGTTCGTCATGTTTGTGTATGATATGCCGTGGTCTAGTTGTGTCGAGTCATGATTGCTCGTTTGTTTGTGATTGCTTTGTTCTGAACTTTGCGGGGTTCGGAATTATTTTGGGTATGGACTGGCTTAGGAAATATGCGGCAAGGATTGATTGTGAAAGGCTTGAGGTGACAGTCGGGAATGTGGAAGGGCGAAAGGTTGTGATACGATGTAAGCATGAGGAAGACGTCTTCATGAGCTTCATGTATTTGCTGGTTGTTCCACGGGATGGACTGTCATCGGTGCCTATTGTGAATGGATTTGAGGATGTCTTTGACGAAGTCAAAGGGTTGCCGCCGCATAGGGAGATCGAGTTTCGTATCGATCTGGTTGAGGGAGCCAGACCTGTTGTGATGCCTCTTAGGCGGATGGCGCCTAGGGAGCAGCTAGAGTTGAAGGTGCAAGTTGATGACCTTTTACGGAAAGGATTCATTCGGAGAAGTGTGTCCGAATGGGGTGCACCAGTTGTGTTCGCAACCAAAGCGGATGGATCGTTGAGGTTGTGTGTGGATTATCGTGGGCTAAATAAGTTGACTAAAAAGAACAAGTATCCATTGCCGAGAATAGATGACTTGTTTGATCAGCTTCACGAAGCTAAGGTGTTTTCTCAGATGGATTTGGCAACGGGATTTCACCAATTGAGAGTGGCGAAGGATAGTGTGCCGAAGACTGCTTTTAGGACACCATCCGGGTTTTATGAGTGGCTGGTAATGCCGTTTGGGTTGACTAACGCACCAGCATATTTTGTGGATCTTATGAATAGGGTATTCAGAGATCAGTTGAATAAGTTCGTGCTTGTATTCGTGGATGATATTTTGGTTTATTCCAGAACTGAAGAAGAGCACAAGACCCACTTGAGGATTGTTTTGGAAATCTTGCGGAAACATCAGCTGAAGGCTAAGTTTTCAAAGTGTCACTTCTGGAAGAGTGAAGTGAGGTTCTTAGGCCATGTTATCTCTGGAAATGGAGTAGCGGTTGATCCCGCTAAGGTGGCAGCAATCCAGGATTGGGTTAGACCTAAGAATGCATCTGATGTAAGAAGTTTTCTTGGATTAGCAGGATATTATCGTCGGTTTATTAGAGACTTTTCCAAGATAGCTGCACCGTTGACAGGATTGACGAAAAAGAACCAAGTGTTCAGATGGGATGATAAGTGTGAGCAAGCTTTCGTAATCCTGAAAGAGCGACTGACGAGTGCTCCTGTTTTGACTATTCCTAGTGGGAATGATGAGATGGTGGTTTACACCGACGCATGTGGCACTGGACTTGGAGCAGTGCTAATGCAAAAGGATAAAGTTGTTGCGTATGCTAGTCGACAACTGAAGCCGCATGAAAGAAATTATCCGACTCATGATTTAGAGTTAGCAGCGATTGTGTTTGCTTTGAAGATATGGAGACATTACCTATTGGGAGTTCGATTTGAGTTGTTTACAGATCATAAGTCGTTGAAGTATCTGTTCTCCCAAAAGGATTTGAATCTTCGACAGCATAGATGGCTAGAGTTCCTAGCATCATATGATTTTGGTATAGCCTATACTCCGGGAAAAGGAAACGCAGTGGCAGATGCATTAAGTCGAAGACATGCAGGATTGGGAGCCATGTTTTCGGAGTGGAAGAGTCTCGAGTATTTGGCTGAGTTTGACTTCAGGCCTAGATGTGAATTGGAACCTGGGATGTTGGCAAACTTATCGATAAGACCTACTCTTGTGGAAAGGATTTGCGAGAGCCAAAAGCAAGATGTTAAGCTTGTCAGGATTATCCGTGGTTTGGAATCTGGATTGGAACCAGAGAAGGATAAAGGATTCGAGATCGATCGAGAGGGTCGGCTTCGAAAGCAAGGACGACTGGTTGTTCCCGATATAGATGGATTGAGAGACGAAGTTCTAAGGGAAAGTCATCACTCGAAGTTGACGATTCATCCAGGTGGAAATAAGATGTATCGGGATATGAAGAGAACTTACTACTGGGAAGGCATGAAGAAGGATGTTGGAAGTTTTATTTCCAAGTGTATGAACTGCCAGTTGGTGAAAGCTGAGCAGAAGAAGCCCAGTGGATTGCTCCAGCCATTAAAAGTTCCTACATGGAAGTGGGAGCAAGTGTCAATGGATTTTATCGATGGTCTACCTAGGACAAGAGCAGGAAATGAAGGGATTTGGGTCATAGTAGATCGTTTGACAAAGAGTGCAAGGTTCATTCCTGTTCGATCAACTAGGACTGCATCGAAGTTGGCTGAATTGTATGTTAAGTGGATAGTTCGATTCCATGGTATTCCGAAGAGTATAGTGAGCGATCGAGACCCATTGTTCACTAGTGGATTTTGGAAGAGCTTCCAGGAAGTTTTGGGAACCGAGTTGTGTTTGAGTACAGCTTATCACCCCCAAACAGATGGTCAGACTGAGAGAGTTAACCGAGTTTTGGAAGATCTTCTCAGAGCTTGTGTTTTGGACTTCGGAGGATCATGGGAAGATCATCTTCATTTGGTGGAGTTTGCATATAATAACAGTTATCAGTCGAGTATTGGTATGGCACCGTATGAGGCATTATATGGAAGACCGTGTAACTCTCCGACATGTTGGTTGGAAACTGGAGAAAAGCTGATGCTTGGGCCAGAGATGATTCGACAGACTTCGGATTGTATAGAGATCATTCGACAACGAATGAAGGTAGCCCAAGATCGACAGAAAAGTTATGCCGATAATCGTCGCAAGGATTTGGAATTCGACGTAGGTGAGATGGTTTTTGTGAAGATTTCTCCATTAAAGAGTGTTATTAGATTCGGGAAGAAAGGAAAGTTAACTCCGAGATTTGTTGGACCATTTCCGATCGTCGAGCGGATTGGAAAGCTCGCTTATAGATTGGAGTTACCGGAAAAGATGACAGGTGTGCACAATGTTTTTCATGTATCATATCTACGGAAGTATGTGCACGACCCAACTACAGTGGTTTCTGCTGATAGCTGTGAAGATTTAGAGGTTGATCCAGTGGTTACGAGACCTCGTAAACCGCTTCGTGTTGTTGAAATCGACACGAAAGAGCTTAGGAGGAAGACGATTACGCTGCTCAAGGTACAATGGAGTGATGATGTTAACGACTGTACGTGGGAGGAGGAAGAGAGGATGAAGGCAGCTCATCCCGAACTCTTCGAGGTATGGCCCTAAAGTGTCGTGACATCTCATGAATTTGTAGCTTGTTCTAAGTCTTAGAATTCTGCATGCTAGGTTAGAAATTGGATGCATGGTTTGTTGATTGCTATGGATGGTAGGCATGCAGAATAGCTTTGATTGATGTTGTTGCTTGGAATTTCGGGGGCGAAATTCCTAAGGGGGAGAGAATGTAACGACCCGTATTTTACGTGTCGATAGATCGTAGAATTACTAGGTTGTTAGTGTTGGTTATGTCGTCCATAACCTAAGTCGTGTGGGGAGTTAACTCGTGGATAGTTTGGACCGACTTAAGAGGATTACGACCTTAGTGAGTTAGCTTAGGTCGTGAGCGAGTTAGCTTAGGTCGTGAGAACAAGTTATGGGTTTCTGACCGACCTATAGTTATGTAGTGGACGACTTAAGGTGGTTGGACGAGTTAAGGTGTTAGCATGTTACGACCTAGTAATTTGGACGACCTAAGAAGTAGACGAGTTAGAAGGCAGCGACTTAAGGAAGTTGCCGAGTTACGACCTATAGGTTTGAACCTAGTCAGGGTAGTAAGCGACTCATAGGTAACGACTCAAGGAAGGTGACCGGGTTAAGATGTTAGCGGTCTAAGGATTGGGACGGGTTATGGTATAAGTCGTAGGTCGGCCATACTATTGAGTCGATAGGTCGGCAGGGGGATAGGTCGGCAGCGACCTAAGTAGGGTTGGAGGCTTTTATATCGTGTATAGTCATTAGGTCGTGTGGCCGTGTTATTGTTAGGTCGGCAGGAAGAAGTTTGCGACTTAGTGGTTAGGTCGCATGAGTCTTGGGTCGGCCATGTCTTTAGGTCGGCTGTGTTGTGTTGGTTAGGTCGGTGACGACCTAAGGGGCCGACGACCTAAGGTAAATTCAGCCTATAAATAGAGGGGTTTGGCTCACTTTTTGGCACCGGCTTTTGAAGCGACGAAGTGCTGCCATTTTGAAGACTCGACTACAACATTTCTTCATCTTCTTTTCTCTATTCCAATCAAATTCTAACATCCATCCAAGATCGAAGATTGAGATTGAAGATCCAAGAGACAAAGTTGAAGATCTTCATCCAACGAAGCTAGATTTCATCGTTTTAAGCGAGATTTCGCCGGATCAAGCCTTGATCTTCGCTGTCCAGATCTGAAGTGTTTAGTTTTTGAGGTGTTTGGGTGATTTGGTGAGTAGTAGTTATCTCTCACGCGGACCCAAAGGAGTATATTGGATTGGTGGTTTGTTGGAGTGTTGTAGATAGTGATTTTGTGCATTTTTTCCTTAGATCCAAGTATAGATCCATTGTTTGTGAAGATGTTTACCTATGCAAGTTCATTTATTAAGTTATAGAGACAAAACCCATGTTTTATATTTGCTAGATCTATGCTAAAAACCCATGATTCATGTATGTTAGTTCTATGTTCATTTATTTACGAAATTGCCATTTTAGTTATAAATGCCTAATTAGATCTTGATTGAATACTTATTTGTTTGGATTAATGTTTGCCCTGATTGATTGTTGTGAATGAGCTATCTAGTTGATAGATTTGGAACAAGATGGTTGAAGATGATTCAAAAGCTAAGTGGAAAGGCTCTTGAATGTTGAAAGCTGCCTATGGCGTATGAAGCGGATGTGGAAGCTCATATGGATGGATTCGATGACGATGGACTTTGCCATGATGCAAGGAGGCAAAGCATGAGATCGAGATGGGACTTTGCTACGATGCGATGAGGCAAAGTGTGATGTTGAGATGGGACGGGTCATGATGACGTTCCAAGCACGGGCTACGACGACGTGCAAAGTTTTGTTGATAACTCGGTAATACGATCCGGGTAGGTGATAATGGTCAGCTTGAGAGGCGCTTGAGCTAGTATGGAAATAGTCGTCGAGGAGGATGGCTAGGAGGCTAAGATCTTATCGTTGTTGAAGGTTCTAGCATGCTCAAAGCAAGAGTACGTTGGAACGGGCTGCGACGACGTTCCAAGCACGGGCTGCGACGACGTGCTAGTACTCTGGGTAGTTGCGAAAATTCCTAGGCACGGGCTGCGACGACGTGCGGAGTTATGTCTAGAACCGGGGTTACCATTAGCCCTTGACAGGTGGTCATTCAATTAACGGTGAAATCATGGCAATGATAACAGTGATAGCCAGAGTCATGGATGTTTGGTTGTATTATCATTCGGTCTCAAGAGCGGTATTTTCTGGGTGCTTATCTGATCTTGGTTTAGGCCTTGGGGGTTTGTATTTGGAAAGCATCGCCCTTGACTCGAGTGATTATTGCTTTACTTTAATTATCTGCTATATTATGCTTGCTTTTCCTTAGTGTGTCTGGGGCTATCACTGTAGAAAGAGGTGGAGTGGGACGGTTTGGTTCCTATTCATTTTATTCCTTATGCTCTTTTGGTATGTTTGATAGTTGATTTACTACTCACTAAGACTTTGTCTGACTCAAGGTTTTATGTCTCCTCTTATTACCTTGGGCTGTTCATCCATGTTGGGATGGGCAGACTAGGTAGCAGGTGACAGGTGCTGTTCTTAGAGATCTACGCCGATGATGACGAAGACGAGCAGGAGGCTTTGCATACTAGTTTTCTTACTATATGTACTGGGTGTTCCGCTGTTATATCTGATTGAGTGTTTGTAGTGAGGCTTTGATGTATGGATGATTCATGTTTGTATAAAACTACTACGATGCTTATATGATGATTTTTCTGTTATGGAGCTTCACTATATATTTCTCTATTGTATTTTATCCATGCGCTGTGAGTTGTACGATAGAGTTTGCTGTTTTTATTTTACCTTGACTATCGTCCATGGCTACCTGGCACGCCTTTCAGCGCACTATTTCCTTATTTTGGTGCAGGAGTCATGGGCGGTCGTCACAAAAATAGTGATTCAAAAAGTAATGAGTGTTGATATTGATCATATATTATAACTCGAGAAAGTATAATTAGAAAATTTCTTTAGAAATTTAAACAAGAGTTATAAAACTTTTTGTTGGTAAAAATTCCATGACCATCTCTATATCTATCATATTTCTAACGACCATCACTCATCAAAATTCTATATAGTTTCTCGATATGTGATACTTTAAACAGGAATCGTTCGTTTTTCATTTTCACATTTTTTTTAAAAAAAAGGGATAATAATAATAATAATAAATAAATACCAAAGTATTCACTCTCATTTAAAAGTCCTCACGGTTATGCATGGGTGAATTACTTGGAATTTGTTATGTGCTTCCATGCTCATTTAAAAGTCCTCACGGTTACGCATTTATGGAACGCATATCAAAAGTTTTTCTTTAAAAATAAACAAGTTGATTCTAATCCCATTTAAAATTCCTCACGGTTATGCGTGGTTAAAAGATACTTGAATTCATTTTTTTTAAATAAAATTGGAATACTACTGATCTCATTTAAAAGTCCTAACGGTTATGCATGGTTAGTAGATATTCAAATTCCTGATATAAATATACCACAAATAGACACAACTGTATGGTTTTATATGATGACATCATTTCCATCATTCTAAAAATGGAATATGCGCCTAACAAAATATTTATGATTTTTGTTTGATTTTTTATTGAAATTTAATATTTATATTCAATTGAGTTTTAATGTTGAATTAATATCGATCACTATATCTCTACTTTTCCATTACTATTATTCTTTTGCTGATAACAAAAGGGGGAGAGAAAAGTTAAGATTTTGTCAAATAAAATCAAGCAAAGGTCAAATAATTTTCTATTTGCATCTAGACTCATTTGCATATTTTTATTTGTATGCATATATGTAGGGGAAGCTTTGTGTAGAGAGGAAGCATTTAAATAGGGGAGCAATTAGGATATATCCATGATCAAATACATTTAACATATTCAAAATCTTAAATATATGTTTGTTATCATCAAAAGGGGGAGATTGTTGAATATGCGCTTATATGGTTTTTATTTGATGATAATAAACATATATACATTCATTTAAATGTATTTGTTAATGTACTATTTTATTTTTCACAGATTAAATAAATATTTGCTGAATAAAATTAAATAACACAGAATTTAAATTCAAACGAATATTTTATTCAAACAAATATTTATTTCAATTTTGAATAGTACAAATTCAAGCTCTCACTATACACTATACAACTTTGATATAAATTCAATTACATCACAATTTCGCATTTACAAATGTCCTCACTACATATCGCTCATTCACTCATATTTTATTTTCGACTTCATTCCAGTTAGAATCCAGCATCTGAGCAATCTGCAAAAATATTCACTAACACAGTAAAATTGAAAAAGAAATATTTTTGCAATATAAAATAAAATATGATTTTTGAAAATATGATTTGCCTCAGTTATTTGGGTTGTTCGTCATAATTTACATTTGAATTCATCACACACGAACAATGTGACATGCACAGTGTATCACTGTACATGCCACAAGGCCGTGCACACCGATATACACTTGATTGATTTACAGGGACAGGTGAGCACAGGTCAAACCCAAATGAAAAGCCGGGTTCAACTCACGTGCAATACATTGAAAATCATGACACGAGCACAAGGTCAAACCCGAGTTTTTAAAATTGGATTCAACGCAAGGCTACAAAAAAGAATGCAAAGCTTAGACAAATTCCAAATGCATCAGTGCATGAAGACTGAAACAACATGCAAATGCATCAAAACAATGTTGAAGTTATTCCAGCAACATGACAGCAAACAAAAGTGCACTAAACAACCTACAAATATACAACCAAGACAGTAGTGTGCAACTCGAGCCTCAGAAGAATTAAAGTGACACAACAGCAATAATGCAAACAATAAAAGTACAGTGTCAAGCTCATGTATGCAACAGATAATGATGCAGGGAGGACTCGAATGACCAGGTGCACCACAAACAATACAACAACTCAATAGAACATGGACTGCAACAATCAAGCAAATGTAGAGAACAAGTTACATGAAGGCAACATGAAGCAATGTCGAGCTCAGTACAACACAGTGTACATAAATACTGCAACTACACAGACCAACAATGGAACAGCAGTTCATATGAACAAGTGTACAAATGCAAAGACCAGTGATATAACTCAGGTGCAACAACCATGGTCAAGTCAACATAAACAATGTCAAACTCAAATCAACACTACAAGTCAGACAAAGCCAAACTGCAACACTGCTTCACTAATACATGACAAATGGGGTATATATATATGAACTCAGACAAAAGTCAGAGAGTAGTTCAAGTGATGAAGCACTCAACTCAAAGAGCATCAAAATGCAAATCATGATGAAACTCAGCAACACTCAAGTAAACACTATAGGCCGAGACAAGTAGCAAATCAAACCAGAATGCTTCAGTGTACAGTGAGCCCGAGCACAAGTGACTCATGGAAAGGAAACTACAAAAATGTTATACACAGCAACAACCATCAAAATCATACAAGACAAGATGCAGTGAAGCATGTACATAGGCCACCAGTGAAACAACTCATATACAAGAACCATTGAACAACATGGCAGTAAGGATGTAATGGCTGTGAACTGCAAGAGGGATGCAAGCATCAAGTTGTAGTTTTCAAAACAAATGACCAAAGTCGAGTATGCTACAAAAATAGCAAATCAATTTTATCAAGCATCAGAATTCAAAGCTGTGGATATAATAAACAAGTCAAAATTGACCAAGTTAAAAATCAACACCGTGGTCATCACGAAATAAATCAAAACCGTAACCATCAAGCAACGAAAGCATATTCATATTGAACAAGTCAGATACATCTCAAACATCAAAGTGAAATCAAACGGCCGAAGACAAATTCAAATGACTTTATAAGAACGCAAGAATTGGATTTCGAAACCTATATATAACCCTAATCATCATCGGCAATCATATAGGGATTCGAGCTCAAGCAACAGAGAACAATATCAATAACTCGAATCAAAGGTCGAGCAAAAATCAACATCGAAAAAGGAAAAAATCGCATACCATTTTTGACAATTAACTCGACCAAATTGAGGTAGCCGTGAAGCAAAGAGAAGAGAGCATCGATCGACCAAGCAAGAACGAAATCATCATTCGATCGTGCCAAATTAAGTCGGCAACTTCAATTTTTCCAAGCCCTAATTTTAGAGACGAACGAAGATCGAAGCCTCCATTTTTCTCAAGATATTCAGAGTGAAGAATAAAAAAAAGGACCGGGGTAAGGAAAACAAAGAAAAGGGACGGCTTTGATAAATAGTTTTTTTTATTTTATGTTTAAAGGGTTATAGGTTGTAAAATTAGGGCTATTTTATTTTTAATTGTTTTTAATTTCTAATTTTCTTTTTTAAACCGTTTAATTTCTAGTCGTGTGACTAGGGGACAAGCTACGTGGCGTAGCTTGAGAATTCACAACTCAGTGGCTGAGTTGTGGCAGGGTTTTGAGCGTAGAGTTAGATTAGTCAATAGCGGGTATAGTGAGTTTACGTGTGTAAGCGAGGGACTATCTAATTTCTAGTAGAAACCTTGGGGGCAGCACGTAGGCAGGGTTTTGCCGAAGCTGGGTAAATTCTGTGTCGTTCTATTTCTGCATTTGTTATTCTGCTATTATCTATGCTGCTATTGTTCTGTGATCCGTGTTGAGATTATTTTATAAGCTTCCGCGATTAATTTTAATAATTTATACCATCACCCTATTCACCCCCCCTCTAGGGTGAAATCGATCCTACAAAGACAGCATGACTAGAGTGGTGGAAGGCGATATCATGAAGACCGAAGTCTAATGGTGGTTGAAAGTGGAAAATCGCAATAGGCAGGAAGCTGAAATATTTGTGATTGGGAAAGTGGACTTCGAAAATTTCTAAGTACCGATCTTATTCGCAATTCATACATTTTTGCGATACCGTTCGATACCGACATGTTTTAATCGATATGTTCTGCACCTTAATTGTTTTTTTAAAAGAACAAAGAGAAGAAGGAAAAAAAAAGTCTACCTGCTTGGAACATGACGCAGCTTCTGGAAAATCAAAGGCACTAATTTTGCCGTAGGAAAGGCACGGTATAATGACTATTTGAAGCGATGAATGGACGCTCTTGGAATAGACATGATGCTTCAAGATGATGGTTAGTAGCCTACGGAATACCATGCAGCAGACATTTGATTACTTGTCTTGATACAAAGTATGCTTCGTTTTCATGAAAGCATACTTTGAAGGGAAAGTGTTATCCATCATTTGAGCCAAGCAACTTCTTGATGGATCTAGACTTCATGGTAACAAATAAATGGATCAAGAACCTAAGGGGCTGTCTGGAATGATGAAATGATGAAGTACAAAAAGTTGGAGCAACATTGGTGCATGTCATATATGGTTGGTATCAACCATACTGATCATGTCGACACCAACATGATTTGTTTCAGTACCAATATGATTTGATGAGGGATCTACTTCTTAACAAGTAGATGAACTACTCTAGTACTTTGCAGAAAATGACAAGTCTCGTATACGAAAAATCATGTTGGTACCGACATGATTTGTGTGAGCAATTTTTGCAATGAAGCTTAGAAACTTAAAGATGCAAACAAGTATGAAGAAAAAGTGGTGTACCATCTAGCAAAATATAGTCGGTACCGACATGATTGTAGTCGGTACTGACATGATTCTTATTACAAAATTTTACTCATTCTTCTTCTTTATCATATGGATCTGAGTTCTTACCTGGTTTTCTACAAGCTAGCAACTTTGATGGATGGATTCGCCTATAGATATCAGTGTTAGTGCAATGCTGAAAGACTTTTTTTGGAACTTTTGATCTCCCATCTCTCTTCTATAATCTTACTTCATGACAACTTGATATCAAACTCATATTTACTTTGTTTTCTACATCTAAAGCATTGTAACTTCTCTGTGTTCGTGTACAAACTCTTGAAATACAATTAAAGTGTACGTATGTAGTGATTTGAGGTCGAACCACTATAAAAATTCATGTGTGCAAACTATTCTTCTTTGTTTCTGTCCTGCTTATTCCCATTTTTGATTTATTATTAAGGTGTTTTGTCATCTTTGGCACGATACATACACTAGTCTCAATATATATACTAATATTTTTTCCTAGTACATTTTGACAAGGAATTATTTAAGGATAAGTATTTTAAATGTTCAATCCAAAACTAATGGTTACAAACATATTCATAACTATAGTAGTTAAAAACCTTTTCTTAAGAACTTATACTTGTATATATTTAATGTATTCAAATCATTACTTATATTACAATATCGCAGCACATACAATTGAAAAAAATTAAAGACATTTTATTTCGAATAAGATTGTTATACAAGAGTTAGGCTATATAATAGATTGCATAATTGCTTATAGAGCACACGTTCAACTCTATCAATTTTGTTAGGTATTATCAATCATTTTTCATAACAGTCTAAGATTATATTTTATTTGTTATGTTATTAGTAAATAAAACCTAAAATTCTATCCTTTTATATGAACTATTCTCTGTACCATTTCAAAAAATAAATTAAATATAATTTTTACATCATTATCTCTAAATCGTGTTAATGCTCATATCAATAGCATGAAATCTCTTCAGATAATATTTTAAGCATTAGTTTGATTTATATAGGATTGTATAATTTTTTTTTGTAATATCTTATATTATTATTTTACATAACATTTTACATTATTAACATCTCAACTTAATGTCCTTAGAAACATATCTAACATTATGTGTTATGATTTAGTTGTGCACTAATAATTGATGATTATGCCATGGAATTATGTGTCCATGGTCTTATATCACTTACATGCAAAAAGATAATTATAGATAGAAAATAACCATGTGAAGACATAATCGATATGTAACAACCCATACTTTTATATGTACTTACTTATCGCTTTGTTATTTGCTATATTGTATCAATTTACTGTGAAAGTTGATGTGCTAAGAAGAATGGCATGGTCGATTGAGAAATCATGCATTAATTAGTTAAGCATAATGAAAGATTCAAAGAGGTTAATTAATTTATTAAATATTATCTAACTGGATAGGATCTAATAATTAATATAATGATATAACATAATGAATTTTTATATGAAATAAAGAAAAACAAATATAGTAAATGAGTTAAAAAGGCTATAAAGCTCATACCCATTACGAAAGATAACCTTACCCATCATATTCTCATTCATTTCTAATAAAACATTTTTGAAATTTATTACTCCCCTTTAGTGGCTTCATCCTTAAATTTATAAAGAAGAAAATAAATATCTAGAGCTAAGTAAAATCGCAACACATCCCATAAAGTGATTTAGATAAAGCGACGTCGGATTTGAAAGTTCATGTAAGAGCAAAGGAGGCGGTTTGAATGCATGTCACACGACAATGATGGTGGCACGACCCAGGCATGGGAAATACATGCACATGGTAAAAGCATGCACCCACTATTCAGGTGTCAACGGAATCATCTCAAGATTCTAGGTGTTGAATCGTGGTTGATCATTATTATATAATCAATGGTTTTTGCATCTTGGAGGGAGTTGAGGAATAATGCTTACCAAGCTTTTGTTTTTAAATATCTTCTTTTTAGCTTCCTGTACACATTCCTCTGTGCTCGTTTGCTTCGGATTCTCCCAATCAGTCCCATCCCGCATTTATTTCACACTCACTGCTAGAACGGTTTCGTATAGCGACGGGCTTTTGCGACGGCTGGCCACTAATAGAAAATGCAGCCGTCGCTATACGAAATATACAGGCTGCTTCCGCGAGTAGAACTTTCATTCCTTTCCCATCAAAATTAAACCCTCCTTCCCCCAATCCGTCGCCCCCGTCACCGCAGCCGCCGCCCCGCCTTCCGCCGCCTTCAAATCATCCAAATTCGCCTAGGTATGCTTCTAATCTCTATTTTGAATGTAAATTTGATGTTTTTTAGGTTTTGTTTAAACCCTAATTAAATTAGGATTTGTTGTTAAATTAGGATTTGTTGTTAAATTAGGTATTAGTAGTGTTGTTAAATTAGGTATTAGTAGTGTTGTATGTTGATTTGGTAGATTAATTAGTTTATTATCATGAAGTTAAATTAGGTATTAGATTAATTAGTTTATCATGAAGTTGAATAAATGGTTGATGTAGATAATTAGTGTTGGCGATTAACATGGTTAGTTGTGCTAGGTGAAAAATTAGTGTATATTAATGATTAACTTGTTTATTGATAAATTTACATGAAAGTATTTCATAGTTTATGAAATTGATAAATTACAAATTTAAGTTGTTAAGTGAATTTAAATTGACAAATTTTTATTTAATAATTAGATTTTTATTGTTTTCTAATTATCTATTTGATAATCAGATTTTTTTGTTTTATAGTTATCTTCATTGATAATTGTTCTATTTATCTTGTTGATTTAGCGACGGCTAGCGACGGTCATTTTTAATAATTTTAGCGATGGCTAGCGATGGCCAAAATGCATAAGGTTGTATATATTGTACAAAAATAAACTTTATACAAAAAATTAAAAAATGAATATGAGAATATTAAAAATTCAGTAAATATCAATTTTTTAAAAAAATTAGGAAATGACTTTAAAAACAACTAATATTGTACTAAAATCGATTTTGTAAAGAAATTAAGAAATGAATATAACAACAACAAATATTCCGCTAAAATCTATGTCGTAAAAAAATAAAGAAATGAATATTGAACTAAAATTGTTAATTGAATGTTGAACTAAAATCTAGAACACAAGTTTATGAAATAAAATTTAAATAGTTGAAACATTGTCAAAATTTGAAAAGAACAATATTTGATAAAATTTAAAGAAACTTTTTTATCCCTTAGATTGGCTTTGGCCCCATCTGGCAAGTGTTGTATATGATCGTTATATGGATGTTTGTTTTGTAACGGAACGAACATTTATATTCATCTGATACAATATTTGTCGGATTTGTCCATGTATTGGATAAGTTACAAACACAATAAAGTAATTACATATTATAAATCATTTCATTTTAAACGGTTACAAAATTTCAACAGCACTTCCTTTACGTTCCCTGTGTACACGCATTTGTGTACGATACATGAAACAGAAGGGAAGTGTTGCCGAAATTTTGTTGAATCGTTTAATCTGAAATGATTTATAAAATGTAATTACATTATTGTGTTTGTAATGGGAAGTAGGATGACTGACCACCGAAGTGAAAAC
The DNA here is from genome assembly GCA_030765085.1 of Allium cepa. Taxonomy (NCBI): domain Eukaryota; kingdom Viridiplantae; phylum Streptophyta; class Magnoliopsida; order Asparagales; family Amaryllidaceae; genus Allium; species Allium cepa. The sequence goes on from CM060929.1 coordinate 219,380,209, forward strand.
CAAAATACCAAAAAATAAAAAAATAAAGTGAAGTTTTTATTTTGAATTTTCTGCAACGATGAACTGTTTACAATGGAGAATGGCTGAAATTAATGATTTAAATTGTCTAACATACATTTTCAAATCAGGAAAAATGTTCAATTATTTTCTCGACCGTACTTGGATGTATGAAGTCAGAACGGTAATAAGGGATCAATAAAGCAACATTTCTACAACGAGGTACACGAATTTATTAGATTTGCTAAATCTAATAACCGAAACAACACAGAAATTCGTTGCCCGTGTAGTAAGTGCCAACATTTGAAGCATTGGAAACCAGATATAGTTAAAGTACATTTGTATCAATATGGTTTCGTGCCTGATTATTATTTCTAGGATCGTCATGGAGAACTTATTGAACCTACACCTAATACTGAAGTGTTAGAGGACGTCAATATGATGACGAATCCGATAGAAAATATGATGGATGATGCAGCATGATCATTGTTTCCTACAACTGAAGCTGTCGATGAAGACGAAAATGTCGAAGAAGAACCGACTGCGGGAGCTAAAAAAATATACGATTTGTTGGATTCTGTTAAGAGGCCATTGTGGGACGGATGTAAAAGCGGAACTGAACTTTCAGTAACCACCGAATATATAACTATGAAATCAAAATTCAATCTTACGAAAGCCGCATTTACAGCAGTTGTACAAGCTGCAAAACGACACATGCCACCCAATAATCTGATGTGCGATAGTCATTATAAAGTAAAAAAATTGATGTCGCTTTCGGTCTACCGTACGAGAAGATAGATGCATGTGTGAAAGATTGCATGTTGTACTGGAAATACGACGTTGACCTCAGAAAATGCAAAATATGTAACGAAGAAAGATACAAACCAAGAAAGAAGAAAGGGAAAGAAGTCCCGTACAAGAGAATGCATTATTTACCCATCAGTCCCAGACTTCAAATATTATATGCATCTTCTGCTACGGCCTGTCATATGTGATGGCATAGTGTGAGAACAGCGGAAGAAGGAACATTGATACATCCATCCGACAGAGAAGCATGGAAACATTTCGATAAGACTTATCCCGCATTTACTGCAGAAAGCCATAATGTCAGACTTGGTTTATGTACGGATGGATTTTCACCATTTTCACAGTTTGGTAGTAAATATTCATCCTGGCCAATTATCGTTACTTCGTATAATTTACCTCCATGGATGTGTATGAAGACACCATATATGTTTCTCACCACTGTCGTTCCCGGCCCTCATGATCCAACCCAAGGAATTGATGTTTATTTACAACCATTGATCGAAGAGTTGAAGAAACTGTGGAATGAAGGAGTCGAAACTTACGATGTACCAACGAATTTTTTTTCCGGTTATTCGCTTCTTTGTGTGGACTATTAATGATTTTCCTGCATACGGAATGCTTTCTGATTAGAGTACGGCCGGTCGTCTAGCATGCCCTTATTGTATGGAAGAAACACGAGCATTTTCGTTACGATATGGGAAGAAAGTTTCATGGTTTGATTGTCATAGGTGTTTTCTTCATCCCAATCATACTTTTAGAAGAGACAAGAAAATTTTCGTAGCTAACAGAGAAGAGAATTTGAAACCACCCAAGGTTTGGTCAGGCGAGGAAATATACGAAATTGTACGGGACTATCCAAAGATACATGAAACTGGAGTCCAGACTGAAATCCCAGGAAAGCCAGACATTCATAATTGGTGCAAACAAAGTATATTTTGGGAGTTACCATATTGGAAAGATCTCTTACTCCGACATAATATTGACGTGATGCACAACGAAAAGAACGTGTTTGATAATCTGTTTAATACAATTTTGAATGTAAATGGCAAAACCAAGGACGATTTGAATTCAAGGCTTGATATAGCAAACTATTGTAAGAGCCGCCCGGAACTCCATATGAAGCCTAATGACAATAAAAAACCGAAAGCATGCTATGAGCTAGACAATAAGCAATTAAAACTCATGCTAAAGTGGGTGGGAGAATTAAGTTTTCCCGATGGGATTTCTTCCAACCTTCGTAGATGTATTGACTTCAAAAATAGTAAACTGAGTGTGATGAAAAGTCACAATTGTCATATCATGATGGAATATTTACTACCCGTGGCTTTCAAAGAACTGTTGCCCGTAAAAGTATGGAACGTTATAACAGAGTTATGTTTTTTTTATAAACAACTTTGTTCGACAACACTAAAGGTAGATCGTATACGTAAACTTGAAGTAGAAATACCCATATTGCTATGCAAACTGGAGAAAAAACTTCCGCCTGGTTTCTTTAACGTAATGGAGCATTTACCTATTCATCTTCCATCCGAAGCACTTCTTCGAGGTCCTGTGCAATATGGATGGATGTATCCGTTTGAGAGGTAAATTAACATGTGCAATGTTCAAGTCAATTTCAAATTCAAATTTGTATATCTAAATATGCAATAAATATCTTAATAGGTACTTGAATCATCTGAAGAAGAAGATTCGACAAAAAGCCCGAGTTGAGAGTTCGATATGCAAATCATATCTTGAAGAAGAAGCCTTATTTTTTTTCTATCACTACTTCAAGGACGATGTGAAATTATCGTTTGTAACCGTTCCTCGAAATGAGGAAGTCATTGAACAAAATTCTTCTCAAACAATGTTATATGTTTTTAGACAACATGGTAGACCTGGTGGAAAATATGTGGAAATATGGTTGGACGATAGAGACCACCATGTAGCACACACGTATGTTCTTTTAAATTATGTCGAAATCGCACCATTTGTCGGATAATAATTAATTCACTTGTAATTTACTTGTATGTACATAATAATTATAACGCATATTACATATATGCAGTATCTACGAATCACAGTATCCATCTGGCGATCTCAGTAAAGAATTTGCCAAATGGTTTTTGAACTATGTTTATGAGCCAAGAAGCTGTGTCGTTGATGAAGGCTTAAGACATCTTGCGATTGGACCGAAAAGAAATGTGAAGACTTATCCAATATTCTTCGTCAATGGGTTTAAGTTCAACATGAAAGATTATGGGGTTGAAAAATTAACATATAACAGCGGAGTGTTTGTCAAAGGCAGTGATGATCCAGATGAGCATTTAAAAGATTTTTACGGCGTCTTAACACAGATTCTAGAGTTGACATATTATGTTGAACCTTTAGAAAAGGTTTTTTTTTATTTAAGTGCAATTGGTTCAGTAACGTTCCTGGTTCCGGAATCAACATGCATAAAGAGTATTAACTTATTGAAATAAGGCATACATCACACTACTATAAGTACGATCCTTTTGTATTAGCCAAGCAAGCGTTACAAGTTTATTTTGCTCCGTATCCATCTTTGAAAAGAGATAAAGCGGATTGGTCTGTTGTTTCAAAACAAAACCAAGGTTTACGTTTGATGGAAATAATATTTCAGATGAAGCAGCATATCAAGCCTATCTTGAACCAAATACAGAAGTAATAATAATTGATGATATTGATGTAGGGCCTTTGAATGATGAATCAAACGTCTTATTTGATGCATTCGAAAGTACCGAAGAAAATGAGATAGAAAACGAGACCGAGTCTGAATCAGAAAACGATGAAGACTGATCATTATTGATATAATTGTTATGTGATAGTGATTGAAACATGCTATGTAATAGTAAATTTCTGTAATTGTTCTGTGATGATCATTTAGTTAATTTTTATCCATGTTTTGTACTAGTAAATTTTTATAATTGTTCTGTGAAAGTGATTGAAACATGCTATGTAGTAGTGAATTTCTATAATTGTTCTGTGATGATATTGTTTTTCTATAGTAGATATGTCTGGCAGGAGACGAAGTATGACAGGCACGCCATCCCCATCTCCCGGTGCAAGTGGTAGTGGCACTGCACCGGACTTACGTCCGATGGCAGAAGTTGTTCCGAAAAGTGCCAGGTAAGTATCAATTTTATTTAAAGTATAAGTTTTAAAATCCACTAAACATGTATATCATAACTTTTGCACGGGCTTTGAGGTGGAGCCATCAGATTATATTCTACAGGTTTCGAGGAAGGCTTTTCAGAGCCGGATGGATGGTTGTTGGCCTCGCTAGGACGACATCCCCCTTCATGTCAAGAACGCAATACATGCCGATTTACTTGTAAGTAGTAGTTTGAATTTCAGTTGTAAATTAATATAATCTATATAACTTAAAATAATTTTAATTTACAGGCTGCAGTCCGCGTTAACCATGACGACATGGACGTTTTCTTAAACCACTGGAACAAAATAATGAGGAAAAATTACAGGGATACATTATCCAAGGTTAAGAATTCAGGCAAAAAGCCGAACTGGATGGGTGATGGTGTATGGATTGATTTTCTTCGGCTTTGGGACACTCCGGCAGCAAAAGTAAGTAATATATGTTTGCTTTGTTATTTAAATCTAATATAAATCTCGCAAGATATATACGTGATAATTTATCTTAATTTGTAGGAATTATCTGCGCGGAACCGGGCTAACAGGAATAAAAATCCTGCATTGCACCGTGGTGGCTCCAAATCCTTCCAGGAGCATAAGAGAGAGCTGATAATGAAATTTATAAACTGTGTTTACATTTTATTAAAATATTTTATAATCAGATTAGCAATAATATTTATATATTTTCAGGCCGCGAGATACAACCGCGAGCCCACTATGGCCGAGTTGTTCAAGCTGGCGCATGCCGTGGAGATGACTGATGAAGAAGGCAATGTTTCGTACGAGTGGACGGATGACAAATCCCAATTCGTAATGGTAAAATAATTTATTGTCAACAACAATATTTTATCTTATTTTATTTTCAAAAACTTGAAATTCGTTTTTTATCGTGTAAAACAATTGTTTGTAATCGCAGGAGAGGTACGAAGCTGAGCGGGCTCGGGTAGCACAGTCCACTGGTCGGGAAGAGCTTACGCTAGAGGAGGCGAACAATATTTGGGATGCTATTATTGACCCGCCTTCTCGGACCAATGTGCGGTATAGATATGAAAATCTGGAGGTAAATTTTGACATGTACTAATATATAAATTTACACATGCATATGAATAGTTAAATAATTTTAATAATATTATATATATATACTAATATATAAATAATTGTGAACTGTTTTACAGGCGATGAGATTACAGAATGTATACAGGAGGTCCCAGCAAGAAGAAGAGATTACTCAGTTGAAGAAAACAGTGGATGAAACGAATGATTGGAGGAAGAGTTTCTTCGAGCAACAGCTGGATGAGCGGACTGCAGGTTATTTGCAACAGCATGGAAGGATCCCTGGAGAGGATGGCAGCGATGGTGAGGAGTAGGTATGCTTGTTTGCTCATGTTACAGTTTGGTATATACACATTTTGGTTGGTTTGGTGTATATATATTTTGGGATATTATGTACATATTTTGATGACTTGTAGTTGTGTTAACGGTTTGTTTGGGTTAACGGTTTGTAGTTGTGGTTGGAAAACTATGTACACATTTTGGTTGGGAAACTATGTACATATTTTGATGACTTGTATTGGTTGACATGATATGTATTGTTGTTGGGATTGTATATGATTTTGTTTGGTTTTGTTGGATTTTATATTGTTTGAATGTATAGTGATGTTATATGATGGATATATGATGGTTATAGTTGATGAATACAGTGTATAGTGGTTGTGATGATGGTATTTGATGGTTATTGTTTGAAGTGTATATGGGCTGTGCAAGTGCACTTAATTTTGTTCAGTATAGCGACGGCTAGCGACGGCTGGCGACGGCTTTGCTAGCGACGGCTAGCGACGCCAATTAGACGTTGTAAAATTTCCACGTGCCACATTTGTAGTCGCGAGCCGTCGCTATTTATGTGACGGAGCCGTCACGATTCTATTGGGCGACGAGGTAAATAGCGACGGCATTTAGCGTCGGCTAAAAGCCGCCACTATCAGGTGCCGTTCTTGTAGTGGCCCGGCTGGATCCTCGACGCTTTGGCTAGCCCATTCTCATTCAAGTTGAGCTAATGAGACAAGCCATGCATAAAAGTAGGGCTCTCAATGGACACCCCAAAAATTCGAAATCCGTCTGCATCCGTATCCGAAAAGCGGATAATATCCGATATTCGAAAAAAAAGATGCGAATGCAGATACGAAGACATCCGCATTCGAAAATTATCCGTCCGGTCTTTGTTATGATTATAGTATAAATTATGTGTATTTTAGTATAATGAAAGATGTTTATTTATTATTTTATTAAGTTAGCAGTTTATATTATATGCATTAATGTTTATTAACCGTTCAAAACTATTTATTACCGCCATATTTATCTATATTTAGCACTTTTATAATCAATTGAATTGTAAACATAAATTTATATTTATATTTCTTTCATTTCTCGGTCCTTAAATATCCGATATTTCTACGTTACAAGCCTACGTAAAAGCGAAGGTGCTATTTTGAACGAGGAACAATTTAGTGAATTTGCCAAAGAAAATGGTGAATTTAATGGCATTATACTCCGATTCGGGAAGGAAGACAAGCCAAAAGTAAGCTTTCATACCTGTAAAGTAGCATTTTTGATCAAGTTTTTACTTTGACACCAGCGAACCCGATTCGCGTAATGGATTAGATACCCAGTGATCTCAGAATAAGCTCTCTTTAAGATTATGGTAATCAAATCAAATTCCAGTTTCATTTGCAATAGGATGGCTTGTAAAAGCTCTTTTTGTACTCTTCGATTCCGGATGATTCGTTTGAATTTTATGGATCCAAATTTCATCTAGAATCGAATTTTGATCGACCAAAATCCTTTCATGGGAATCTATCCTCTTAGCTCTCTCAATTCCCTCCTCTTCTCTACTTCTTCAAATGTGATATTTTTCAAATTTAATTGCATATCACATTCGACTATCAAATTTGGAAAGAAGAGAAAAAGAAAGGCATGCAAACTGAAGTCATCACAGTAGAGAAGTTCCGTTTTGATTTCTTATAGTGTTAGGTTTACATGCTTTTTTGAAATGGGTGTTAGGTTTACGTGCTATCTGTCCAAATTTTAGAAAATAGGATATTTATTCCAGTTTATATTTAATCAGAGATGATACTGTATGTGATTAAAGATCAACCTTTTGATTAATTTATTTTCTTATTACACGCCTGTCAGCAGATTGGTACCAGCTAATGACATAAGCATCAATATTAGTTTGAAATGCAGCTATGGCGAGCAAGGTACAAAGTTTACTCATTACAATGCTCAATTTTTAACTGAACGATATTTTGTTCTGGAACACCTACATTTGTATTTCTTGATATGCCTCGTCCCGAGATTTGTGCAGATCATCATTTCTATATACTCTTCCATTTTCTTTGAACACAAACTGCATCATTCTTGTTACAATACTAGTAAAAACATACACACATCAAGTACAAAGTTTTATGTTTACGTCAATGACATCATTTCACTTTTGTTTTTCTTTCGAACAAAGAAAATTTTAAATTTTATATACAAGTTTAAGATGAAAATTTCGAAGGGAGTTTCATTCTTGACTCATGTTGTTACAATCTCCTAGAATTTTGAATCCAAAAATTTGTTTGCATGTTGATGGAAATCGCTAAAAGAATTCGTTGAAGAACATCTTTGATACCAATAGATATTAAATATTACTCCCATGTTGTAAATATTTTTTAAAAACTTGACTTAGTTTACTAATTCAACATTCAACCGTTCAAGAACAAAACTTAACATATTTGTTATGGTTTATTTATACGTCTTATACATATGGTAGGAGTAACATAACAATTGAGGAATTATTCCTATAAAATATAGGGAACCAACAGTTATATTCACAGTAAAACAAATTTAAATTCATGCAGCTCTCATGTATATAGTAAGATAAAAGAATAGTGGATTCGGTTAGTTATTTAATATCACAGGACTGATCAAGTTAACAGGCAGTTTTTTTTATTGCTGGAAATGATAGTAGAAGAAAAAACTCTGATAGAAATTAAAGCAAAGAATACTAAAGTGTCCGGTCTTAAAAAATATGACCGCATTCTATTATTCTGATGAAGCTTTAATCATTGGCGAAGTGTTAGAGCATTACAAAAAGCTTTAATTATGACTGCCAACCATTATAATTTCCAATACCAATATAGGAATGCATTTTCTGAAGCACACCATCTATTCATGAAAAATCAAAATCCTAATATGTTGAACAACAGACAGAAGCCTAAGCAAAGAGAAACATAATTTTCTTTTTAAAAGATAATACCTTCTCAGATTGCAATACCTTCGTTGCTATTTTTGTTGAACACTTTTTCCCTTGCCTTTGTTATATCTTGAGATTTTAAAATTGAAACCATGTTTTAAATCTGGTTCGATTTTTCAGAAAGACTTAGAATGGATTCCTTATTCATTCACTCGGGTGCCAATGTAGTTTTATTTTCTCTCCCAAATAATATTTCCACAAACGAGTGAAGGTAACATTTAACACATGAACAGAAGAAGGAAAGAAATTTCTTTGCCCAACATGTCTTCAAGTACCTGTGATATACGAGGTTGACAATAACTTTGTAGATTGACATGGCAAATGTTTTTATTTGTCAAATGTCAACCAACTCAAAGTGTATAGTTCTTCCAAATAGTAGTTGATGCAATAGAAAAGCATGTGTCTTATACAAAAATAAAGACAAAACACATAAACAAATCAGGATTCGAGTAGGAAGAATCAAAATACAATCTCAAGTTTTGATGATAGTTTATGAGTTAATTACGTTTCAGTTTGAACAGCCATGTTTAATAAAATTTGTACTCAAAAAGCTTTTGCATACAAAGTAGTTATGTAACATGTTATTATTTTGTCAAGACTTCATATAAATGATATTGGTTATTAAAGCAAGCATGTAGGACTGAATTACATGACATGATAATAGAACTTAATGAGTAAGTTGTCAAATTAAATAAATATGGATTTAGTTTTTGGAACATTCTCCACACCATATGAAAAAATATATTTCCACATAAAGGAATCATATAAATTAAGACCAAAAGTGACCATGGACCTTCATTGAAATTCTATTTCAATATACAAAAGGAAAGAAAACGTGTCACGAAAGTTAACTCTTATGAAACACTTGGATCGTCTTAAAAATATGAGATTGTACATAGTTCTCACAGGTATGTGCAATTCTGGCTTAGAATTTGGCGAACTGTACACTGTAAAGATATTAGAGAAATGAGCTGTATGTATAAATAGTTTTGCACTGGGAGTTGCAAACAACTACTTATTCAACTCAAGCATGTCTCTGATAAACTTAGGTATTTCCTAATTGCTCAACTTCTTCTACTACTTCATGTGAAACCTCGGCTCTATACACGTACAGTCGACTAATCACAATAAAGTACAGGAGGTTGAGGAAGTTTAGCACAGCAAAAAAAGCATAGTAGAGGTCCAGACGAGAATCATTGAGATTATTCAAAATCCATCCCTTATGTCCATTTCTTTTGGTTATGTCAGACATAGTTCTAAGTAGAAAGCTGCTGAGAAAGTTTCCTATACCCAAACTTGTCATAGAATATGAAGTTCCTAGGCTCTTCATCCCTTCCGGTGCTTGATCGTAGAAAAATTCAATCTTTGCTACTTCAAGAAAAGCATCGGCTACTCCCATCAGCAAAAACTGCGGCAATAATATAAATATAGTCATAGGAACAGTTTTTCCACTCTCTACCACTCCATGCTCCCTTGCTACATTTAACCTATGCCTCTCAGTTAATGATGAAACTATCATTATCAAAATATGCAGTACCATACCGATCGACATTCTTTGTAAAAGCGATATCCCTCTTGGGTTTTTCGTTCTCCTAATCATGAATGGAACAAAAACACGATCATAAATAACAACGGAAATGAGCATACTGAAAGTGACAAAGGCTGCTAGGCTTGCAGGTGGGATTTGGAAGCCACCATGGCCTATGTGGCGGTTTAGTGTGGCACCTTGCTTGACAAAAAGTGTGTTAATTTGAGCAAGCATCGTGCTTGGAATGACAGTGGCAATCAAAATAGGGATCATGTTTAGAATCTGCTTCGTTTCCTCCACGTGTGTCACTGGGCATAAAATCCATGGGGTTGTTAAACCAGTTTTAACTGCAGCTTTGTTGAGGAATCTGAATACATAGAAGAAAAATAAATAAATCTTAAGTTGGTATAATACCATAAATATGCATGGAGTTAGCACTCCTGATTAATTATCTTAAAATATAGCTCATATGGTCGAAGTACTGAAATGCCTCAACCACGTAAATCCCTTTGAAAAACATCTGATATATTGCATGAAAATTCTTGATTAATTTTTACTGACCTTAATTGATATGTTGAGTCAATTCGAAACTTTCTGGCCTTGCTATACTCATCTGAGTTCAATTCGTAGAGCTCTTTTGGATCTTTAGGCAGACTGACACCTCTCTTTCTGATTGCTGCCACCAAAACCCTAGCCATCTTTGTAAAGGAACTACCTGATGGGACTTTGTGCCTGTAAAACGGCGTGCCAGAAACAAAAATAGCGATAGAAATTGCAAGGCCAAGTGTTGGCAAAGCATAGCCAAGTGTCCACCCAACTGTGTCTTGTATGTATACGAGAACAGTGTTAGCAAATAATGTTCCAAAGAAAATACTGAACATCCACCAATTAAAGAAAGATAACTTGTGCTTCCTTTCTTTAGGGTCAAAATCATCGAATTGGTCTGCACCGATTGTTGATATGTTGGGCTTGGTTCCTCCTGTGCCTATGGCGAGGATGTATAATGCAGCAAAGAATACGCCTAACTGTAGAGGTGAAGCTTTGGCTACACAGTTGGGGTCGTTAGTGTTGACCCCACATGGGGGAGGCTTTAGTGAAGGGACAGACACCGCTAGTACTATAAGACACATGCCCTGTAGGGAAAATGCAATTGTTTAATTTAACATGTCTTTGGTGGTTGTGGTCAATTTGGATTTCAATGGATTTTAGCGATAACCTTAAATATTAGAGTTAGTCAATTATGATTTAACTGAAATCCTAGAAAATTACTTGTTCAATATGGATTTGAAATAAATCGTATTAAATTCTTTGTTACTCAGTTAGCATTTAAACCAAATCCTATAAAATCAATTTTTAGTCAAAAAGGATTGGAATGAATTGTAACAGAATACATTGAAATTTTTCTACAAATGCACCAAATACTTTACCAAATGGGCTGTTTTGTGTTGTCTCATTATTATGATATTTGTGAAAAAGGTCCGTGTTGCTTATCATAGTAGAGAAAACCTCTTTCTTTTTATATTACATATCTTGACCTTAATATTAACAGACAGTTCAATAAAAGTACAAATTCACTACAATAAAACCAAGGTTCAAGATTTCAGTTTCGGGCTGTTGTAATCTAGGAATTTCGATCTAATTCGTAAATTTTGATTCCAGTTTCTGTTTCGGATCTCGATATTTTCTTCCTTACAATTACACATATATTTGTTTAATTTATTAAAACAAAACGTATAATTTATATTTGATTGAAAAATAAGATATAAATGAACAATACTGGTTAATAACATTAAAAAAATGTTTATTTATTACTTCCGTTCTTAATTGTTTTAGCTACACTATATATTTTGTAAAATTGTATGTTTCCTAAGTTAAAATTTCAGATTTTGAATATTAATATATTTAAAACTCAAATTAATTCTATTTTTAAGATTCCTCTATAAAATTTGTAGTTCAATTTTTTTTACTAAACTGGATTTTCGGTTTGGTATCGTTTCGGTCTCAACTGAAACCTAAACTAAACGACTCAAATCTCCGTGTTTCGGTCGAAATCTCGAACATTGAAAATCCAAATTCATAGTTAAACGCAATGACCAAGTTTATATCACATCAGGTTGCTTGCTGTGTTTTCAAATTACTTGCTGTGTTTTCAAATTACTTGCTGTGTTTTCAAATTAAAACTAAAGGTATAATAAAACAAAAAAGAATGCACTAGTGGACATCATTTTGAATAACTAGTATTTCATATTATTTAATGTATAAAACATACCCTTTTTATATTATAATACAAATTATTTTAGCAAAAATAAGCTAGTTCAAAACATTATCGTAAATTACATTATAAATAATGTAGTCACAAAAAAATCATCACAATTACACTAATAGGATGCTTTCATTGTAGAAATGCAAGATACAATAAAATCAATTAAAATTGCACCAAAGGCATGACTATGAAAATTTAATAGCTTATACCATTTATTTTCATATGATGTGTCGTGTTAACCATATAATGCTAGACGTTTTTGTAGAAATAAATAAATTGCTAGACGTTTTTGTAGAAATAAATAAATTCAGAATTTCAAGTAACGGTGGGATGCAATCAAAGTCACCAAAATTGTACAGATTGATATGACTTGATTGTGATCTGAAAATAATAACAAGAATGGAAGGTTTAAGTTGTGAGTTCAAAAACTAAAAACAGGATCTCGTAATGTTAATAACAAATAGGGTTCCATTTTAAAGTATGAAAAACAACCAAGAGTAACGAGAATAAATGGTACATAACTGGGATATAACATAATTTCCTCTTATCAAGCGCTCTAAAACAATTTTAAGGAGATTCCATTATATACAACTAATTTCTTATCAAATGCAAGAAACCCTATCAAGTCCAACAAGTTCCTTTAAATTATACATCATTCAAAAATGGACAAATTTTGGATATAAGCTCCTAATTGAAACTTAGTTCACTATTAGGCTTGAGTTACAACTTGTTATCTAAATAGATCATTTTCAGAGCCTGTTTCTACATTAATGCAGTCCAAAACTACGCAAATGTAAATTCAAATAATGCAACTCAAAATCTATGCAATCCAAAACTGCACATATAGGAATTTGAGCCCAAAAGTGGCAATCTTCCCGTCTCTCATTTCTTGTTTCCCTTCAAACTTCCAAAATCCCTAAAAACTCGTACTCTCAGATTCAAAACTATATCAAATTCATCAATTTCTTCTACAATCACACTAATTTGGTCCATTATCATCTTCATTCTACAGTTGAAGGTATATGTACTGATTTTTCTGGTAATTGGTGAAATGCTAAAACTATTTATTCGCTGGAATTACACGTATATGATAAATTGAAAGGCTTAGAATCAGATGTGTGTATTATATTTAGTGAATTTTTTATATGTTAGAACTACCTGTATTACTTAGAAAAAGAAAACAGTAAATACCCATGCGCAATCCAAAACTGCAGATTTATTGATTTTGAGTTTACATGTGCACAATTTTGGATTGAGCATGTGTAGTAGCTGCCATTGAAATTAAGAGATCTGTTTTGATAGTAAGTTGTAACTCGAACCCATTACTGAAATAAGTGTCAAGGTGGAGCTTATATCAAAAGTTACCTTCAAAATCCTTTAAAATCTTTCGAAATCATATTTTACTAACACTGGCCAAGTTTTAAGTTTTTAACACCTTTTCTAGGTACATGTCCTCTGATGCTGATAGTTCACACAAAATTACTTTAAGGGTCAAATGTAATACACCCTCTTTTCAACGTTTTTATGGGCATAAGAGTTGAATTTTGGACTGGTCCATACATTTCTTTGTTGGGGTGAATTTATTCTGGATATGACTGGCCACCTATTGTTTTGTCTGCCTAGATGAAGTTATGAGCTTATAATGACTTTGATTTCTCTTTTAAGTGCATGTGAACCATCACATTTAACCATGATCATGTGAACTAATTATTCAGGTCCAAGGAATCATAAATATATAACTTCCGCGTTCCTTCTATTGCAAAATAAGATCAAATTAATATTCTTCTTCAACTAGCCATATTATTCATATATTTCAAATGCAGTAGAGGTTTCCAAGTAGCTGTGGTATATAGTTTTCATTACACTATTCATTATTCTAGTAAACTCGTTGACTTTTGACCACCTTCCAAAGTTTGGATATTATCAATCTATTGTATACCATCAACTTGCCAGTAAGATACAGTTATATGTTCAATCTTAAATTTGTCTCCATGTTCCAAGATCATGGAAACCTAACCATATAATTATAAAAGTAGAAGAGAACGTATCCTTTTAAAAGCGATGGGTAAGGTTGGGTACTAAGCAATTCAAGATTCTATGCAGCCTACTCACGCAATTAATATTCAAAATAAATAATCAATTTATATCCTCTCTCATTCTTCTTCTTCTTCTTCTTCTTTTATCTAGGTGATTTCTTTTAATATTGATCTTAGTAACACATTAAAACAGCCTAATGTGGGGTTGTAATTTTATGATCCACCAGTACTATTTACTAGTATTGACTTCAGACACTGCTATACAGTACCACCAAGTTTTGCATGTGTATTATATCATTGTCTAATGATTTAGCTAAACAACTACGTATTATATAATTAAGTGAATAGAGAATATGCAATATCTTAGTGTTGGCATGTGCTAATGTCTTCATAGAAAGAGTGAAATTTTAAGAGTATATTAGTATATCATCAATATGTTGGTGCATTATTCTAGTAACATAGCTCCTGCAAATACTTTAATTTTTTTTATTCAAGATGATTTATCGGTAATTATATTATCATATCTACAAAAAATCAATGGGTAAATTCGGGAGCTATACACAAGCATGGAGGATCCACGATGCATATTTCATTGTTGATGCATAACAAACCCATTAGGGATACACACACATACAAATAAATACTTCTCATTTGTAAGAAAATTATTTCATTTAACATATTGCATTTGCAGATTGATTATATGAAAAAGAAACATACGAATTTCAAATACCGGGATCACAAACTTACAGATAAGTAGATGACCGAAGCAATAACGAAAGTCCAGTATCGACCAAGATGTGCATCTGCAACATATGCACCAATCATTGGTGTCATCCAAACAGTTCCTACCCAGTTTGTTACATTGTTTGCTGAAGCAACCGTGCCCTCGTGCAGTTTAGTCGTCATGTAGATCACCAGGTTTGATGAAATCCCATAAAATGCCATCCTTTCAAATACTTCATATACTGCAATTGATATTTATATTCAAAGCTAAAAACTCTGTCATGATAAGATCAACTAATTTAAATGTTATATGAAACTTCTAGGTGTGAAAAGATAAGATCTATATCATCCCATGAAAAAATATGAAAATATTTACCAACAACAAAGGAGCAAGCAGTCCATCCTCCACGTTTTGACCTGAGAATTGGGTTTCCTTTCAAATCAACCGACCCATCTTTTGTGAATATACCTTTCCCTGCTTCAGTGCTTTCAGCCATTGAATGTTAAAGAGCTTTATTGTGAGCAACACAGACAGTCTCTCTCTTTATATGTGTGTGTGTGTGTGTATGTATGTATGAGCTAGGATCAATAACACCTTTTATTTAGCATCATTTTGTAGCCCTCTTATACTGGTCATAAATTTCTATTTAAATACATGTTTTTTCTCTCTTCTGTCATGTGGATCAAATATTTGAATGCAAACTTGTGCCCGCTATCAAGGGACAACAAATAATGCTAAATAAAGGGTTATTGATGAAAGGATCCGCAGTCCTCTATATTCAACCACATTTCAATTTAAATAATAATAATATTATTTAAATTGGAATGTGGGGCTAAAAATAGATTTATCCAATGATGGAAGTTAAAAGGCAAATAAGATGCTGTTAAACCCTGATCATATGTATATATATGTGTGTAAAAAGATAAACCATGAGAGATGCTTTCATGGGAAATAACATAAAACTATTTCAATCAAGTGAGAATGCTATTTGTATTATCTGTGAGATTATATGATAGATTATCCGACTAAGACTGTGACAACATAGTAAATCAGTGGATGCTGTTTGTCTTATGCAATAGAGTTAACACGGCTGAAATTGTTTACCACCCGGGAACCTTGGACATATTACTAGTTCTAACATGTCACTGTAGTTTTCGTTGACTCTTTCATTCACTACGGCATCGTATTATATACTGTATCGAAGTCTATATCTTGACTTCTTAAGTCATATGTCATCAGTTGAAGTTTTATATGCTTGATTTTCCATTCATAACATTTAATTTAACTTTAGAACCATCATTTTGCTAAATGTTCATGCATGTCTTTATCAGGTCATTGTTACTGAAGGATTTATAAATAAACTGCCAATTGGACAATTAGTAAATGATGTAATACAATATTAATCTCTATTTCAGTATGCGCAGGCCTTAGCATTCTGATTCATATATATAGTAGAATAAGGATAAGGCTAAATGACACTACACCGTTTTGTTGTTTTATGCACAAAAATGCCCATAAAAATGGAGTTCAGGGGTTAGCTAGTGTAAAACTTTCTTTTCTAGTGTTATAGCACATCTAAAACAGACATGTACTCCTTGTTCTAAAGCATCTGTAATAGTTGGACTAAACTCAAAAGTAGTTAGTTCCTTATTCTAGAGCATCCGTAATAGTTGGAGAAAACTCAAAAGTAGTTAGTTTCACTACACTCCAGAAGTTCGAACGTGGTTTCTAGAAACGGTATTCCTTTTAGCAATAATTTTTTTTAAAACATTTAAGCGCTAACCGGTTTTTAAAATTAGAAATAGAAAAATAGACACAAAGACAAAAAAAAAAGGCCGTAGAATAAGAAGTGTTTTTCTAGATTGAAGGACAATACTAGTTTTTTATAGTGTAAAGCTGAATATAATACCGAAAATGAAAGTAGCATTTGTTCTTCAGTCTGCATGTTTTTCAAAGTTTGTTCTTCAGCCTGAATTATAAGTAACATTTGTCCTTTAACCTAAAAATAAAACTTAACGTTCTTCCGTCTAATTTTTTTTTTTTCATTGTTTGTCATTTCGCTGATTGCTCCGAAATAGGAAACCATTTAGACGATAAACGGTTCTTAAAAACCCATTTACGGTCAAAATGGAAGATATATAATTTTTTTTATTAAATATAAATACGCTAAGCGGTTTTTTGAAGAATGCTCAGTATCTAAATGGTTCTCAAGCAATCATTTAATAACTTAGCTTTAAAATAAATAAAAAGTCCTCGTTTACTGCTGGAGCTGTAAGATGCTTTCATTTCTGCAGAGTCTGAAATCAGTTTTCATTTCTACTTTCTTCTAGAATCTTGAGCTTTGAATTGGTGGACATTACCTACTTTGATTTTAAAGGATATCACACCTTCTAAGATATTCATCAGCAATTTTGTTTACCTACTTGACTTACTCTCTTTCTGACAAGGTAGATGATGATATGAAGGAAACTATTCAGAACATTTGATTAATCAAAGCGTTAAAATGGCATAATTTCTTGTTCAAAGCTCCAAACATATTCTAAAGTTATGGAGGTTGTATTTCCAACAATCGCATCATGCATAGTTTAAGATTATGGAGCTGTACCAGCCCAAGTTGGAGTAGCCGTCAAAGTTGCTTAGAACTTGCAAATATGTACGATTACCAACCATCTTAAAATCCACAAAAAAGCTAGATGTGAATGCATATTTAGGTCAAAGTCTCCCTTGTATTTGTTGTTTGCCAAAGTTGGTTTATGCTGATAGTAGCACATTGTAGTCTAGTGGACAACATTTTATAGTTGCATTCTTTCCATTTTCAACAAAAATTATAGTAGACAGGCTCATGATGCTAGATTACATAAAAGAAAGAATCAACATTCCTAATTTTTTTAAATAGAATTACCAATAGACCCGGTCTCAATATGCTTATTCATTCTATCAACTGTTATCCAGGGTTGAATAAGAACGATTCTTCAATTTTTTCCAATTACAAAATCCTACGTCTTTCTCTTCGTCAAGTGATAGTTCAACCTCTATTTTTTTTCTACTCTCTTATCATTCTAATTTGATAACAAGGAAACCTCCTTTATTCTTTGATTCCATTGTTGTACAACTCATATGAAGATGACATAAGTTATGAAATTGAACATCCAGCCAAGAAAATTCAAAAGCGCTACTAACATGGGTATACAAGTAGCATTTCTCTCTACTAATATTTCAACATGTGGCTTCTAAGATGCCTTACAAAATTTCTTAGAAAGAGGAGTATGGATTAAAAGATAACTCTTATGTTATGAAGTAATCTCTCTTACAAGTTTTCCTATACTTCCATGTCATTTCTATTGCGTTGTAAGTATTAGCGATTTTCAAGTATTAGACATCATTTATTTAGAAAGAAAAAGGAAATATTATAGGCACTGCGCATCGAATTAGTGTGCAAAATATTCTTGGTAAATCAACCCCTTTATTAATATGTGTTGGTACTTTTATACTTGGTATGATTATGTGGACCAATGAGATTAATACTCATGAACTCCATAATAATTTTCACTAATACTATAAACCATTTTTTCATTATTTTGATTTTAGTGTGCGGATTCAACTTTCAAACCGATTAATAAATCCAAATAAATGTGAAATTTATGTTAGTTTTAATTTAATACTATAAAGGATTTTACGGTATTAATAATAAGAAAATTGTAAATTATTCTTAATGCAACTATATGTCCACTGTGTTTTTATCGGAAGTTAACCTGAAATTTCAAATTGTTGAAATTCCCAAATTATGTGCAATTTTATTTGTATGTTTTTCGTGTGCTTTCCTCATCAGTTCCATTTAATTTGCAGAATGATTAATTTCCTAGTGTTAAGTATCTGTAATCCAAAAAGAGAGAGTGGAAGCTTCATGAATTGTGAATGTGATATTGAGGTAAGTTGTCTAACACAACTATGTAGTAGTTATAAAATAATTGTGTGATCTAGATGTTGGGCATTTAGTATTCAAAATATCCTTACTTAATTAACTCATTTATTAGTATATTTTAATATTTTTATGATTGGTACGATTTCATGCGATAACGAGATCCATGTTCATGTACTTAGACATTGGTTTTCACTTACATTATCAAATATTATTTAAAATTTTTGTGTATACTTCACTTCCAATAAATTAGTGCTTATTATTTTCCCATTTATATTAATGTAATAAACTACTTGACAAAATGTAATGCTAATGGTGGAAAGGAAACTAAAAAAAATTCTTATTGTAGTCATATGTGTATTGTCTTTAATTTAGAAATTAACTTGGAAACTTAGAAAAATAATCCTTAAAAGATGCTATGCGGTAGGATCGTGTAATATGGAATAACGAAATTGTCTAGGTAGATAAAGTAAGTAAAAGAAAGGTAGACACCAGGATTTTATACTGGTTCGGACCTCTAGTCCTACGTCCAGTCCCTAAGCTACACTTAGGAATTCCACTAACTAAAACCCCCACTTAACCCGGAGGAATATGTTTACAACTTACCCGAACAACCGAACGAGATTTCTTGCCTCAACTACCCAAGAGGAATTCAACTCAATTACTAAAAAACAATATTAGACTTGTTGTGTTCTTGTCAACACTAATGAGTCTAATGTAGTATAATATTCCTATAATCTTATCCTCGAGAGTATGCAATGTGTTTGTGAAGATTTAGGAAATGTGAATTGCTATGAATCAAAAGAATGTTAAAAACAAAACGTGATTCAAGCAATAGTTTGTGATTGCTTTGAGAATTTCTAGATAATATGTTCAAGAAAATAGTAAGATTAAAGCAAGAAAATTCGGTGAATTGAAGATGTTAGAATTATGTATTTATATTTGTAGAAGATGTGCATCTGTTGGCTAAGGGTGCAGACAAGAGATGCTTCTATTTCCATTGGAGAATGGTTGCAACTCTTGGGAGGAAGAAGGTGTCCATTCAGAGAAAATTCGCAGGTTCAAATTCAGTCAACTGAACAGGGAATTCAGTCAACTGAAAATATGAACTAAAATTTTCAGGAACAAATTCAGTCGACTGAGCAGGGTGTTTCAGTTGACTGAAACTGTACATGTTTGTATATGTGTAACAGGTTCAGTCGACTGGTCATCCCTGTTCAGTCGACTGAACTATTAAATTGTGCACAGTGAATGTTTATTAAAAAATGAAATTTATAAAATGTGTTCTAGTGTTTGTGCAAGTCTCTTGAGGATAGATTTTAACAATAAATCTAAACTAAGACCTATATAAAAATCATACTTATGTTTATCCTTGGTCTTCATCGTTCTTTCTTTAGCTTTGCACATATCTATTCCTTTTTGTTGAAGCACATTGTCATTGATCAAAATATAGCGTATCAACATTCTCCCCCTTTTTGATTGATGAAAATACTGAAACATATAGGGATGTAATTATTTCCTCCCCCTGAATATATGCACTGTCTTTGCTACAAAAACACGGTTAGTAACATAGATTTCTCCCCTTTTGTCATCGACAAAAAGGAAGTAATAATCGCAGAAGTATAATATAGCATAAAAATGTAGCATGAAATAAAACATAGAATGTTGCATGAATGAATGAAGCATAAAATGTAGCATGAATGAAACATAAAAGGCTATTTATACAAGCCTTGTGATTAGTGATTTTGAAATCTTTTGACAAATGTTTTAAAATGCTCAAAAGTATCACTGTTATTTTTCATAAAAATAGTCCATGTATATCTTGAGAAATCATCAACTATTACAAACACGTATCGATTATGATTAATGGATTGAACTTGTGTTGGTCCAAATAAATCCATATGTAGTGATTCTAATGGTTGTAAAGTCGAAATATTTTTCTTAGATTTGAAAGATGATTTCATTAATTTTCCTTTTTGACAATAATCACAAATATTTTTTATTTTAAAGTTTATTTTGGGTAAACCTCTTACTAATTCATTTTTGGAAAGTTTTCTAATAGTTTTTAAAATTCATATGACAAAATCTTTTGTGCCCTAGCCAAGGATCATTATCTTTGGCTAGTAAACACATACTTGTATTATGATTAATATTCATATTTAGAACATAAATATTCCTATCTCTGTTTCCTTCAAAAACAAGATTTTGGTTTTGATCAAAAATACTACATTTATTTTCCGAAAAAGTTATTTTAAAGCCTTTGTCACAAAGTTGACTTATGCTAAGTAGATTATGTTTTAAATTTTCAACTAATGAAACATTTGTTATAAAAGGTAAATTTGATGTACCGTAATTGCTCACATCTCCTTTGCCAATGATATAACCTTTTGAATTATCTCCGAAGGTAAACGAGCCACCATCAAAGTATGTGATGTTTGTAAGTATATCTTTGTCTCCGGTCATGTGTTTTGAGCAACCACTGTCTAGTATCCATTTCTTCTTTTTAAGTGGGACCTGAAAATAAATACAAAATTATTGGTACCCACCTTTTAATAGGGTCCTAAAAAGTTAGAGCTTAGGAAGCCAAACCCAATTTGGTTTAGTATCCTTTTTATAAATATAGTTTTTATTATAATGAACACTATCCATAAATGTTTTAATATATTTATTCCTAATTAATACATTGTTAGTCTTTGGAACCCAAATTTTAACTACCTTGGTTTCTACTTTTGTTTCAATAGGTTTTCTTAACAATATTTGTTGTTTTGAATCAATATTCCTTTTAAGATTTATATCCTTTTTATTAGGAATTTTGACTCCTTTTTATATCATAAACCTTGTTTATCTGAAGATGATTGAGAATTTTCTAATATCTTGGATAAATTTTCCCTTCCTTTGTTAAAGTTAGAAACATTTTTAGTTATGTTATCTAATCTAGCTTGAAGACTATTATTTTCTAATTCAACTTGTCTAATCTTAGTTTTTAACTTATGATTTTCAGTAACAATTATATCATTCTTTTTCTTTTGAGTTTCAATTTCTTGACTTAAAAGAGATAATTGAGTTTCCGAATTTGAATAAGATTCTTGAACTTTTTCAAGTTCTTCTTCTAGAATTTTCTTTTCATCGTTTAACACATCTCTTTCAAATTCAACTTTGTTTTGGTTTACACGAATTTCCTTAATTTTCTTTTTAAGAATTTTTATTGTGCTCAAAAGTTCAGAGTTTACTTCAATTAAGTCATCGAAAGTTAAATTACTTACTTCAGATTCTTGAGCCATGAAGCATACATTTGCCTGTTCATTGTCGCTATCATTTTCACTTTCGGATGAAGATGAATCCGAATCATCCCATGTTACAGAGAATGCCTTCTTTTTGAATTTCTCTCTTTTGTTTTTGTTGTTTAGAGCTTTCTGATTCTCCTTCTTTTGCTCTGGGCAATCCTTGTGCATGTGACCCTTTTTGTGACAGTTGAAACATTCTATATTCGAGAATGTAGGTTTGTTCAAGAAATTCTTATTGAATTCGTTTTTATTTCCTTTTCTATATCTTAAGAATTTCTTGAAATTTTTGGCTATAAATGTTAAATCCTCGTCTTCAGACTCCGATTCTTCCTTTTCTGCATGAAAAGCTACATTCTTTCTTTCTTGAGCTTGATCTTTCTTAGCTTGCATATTTACTTCATAAGACATAAGATTTCCAATCAATTCCTCTGGTTTCATTGTAGATAGATCATTTTCTTCCTCGATTGCTAATACTTTTCTCTCCCATTCATCAGTGAGTGAATTTAGAACTTTAGAGACAATGTCAAAATTCGTGTATTTTTCTCCTAGTCCGATTAAAGTATGATGAATGTCTTGAAATCTCGAGTACATGTCATTGATGGATTTATTTTGTCGCATTCTAAAGTTTTTGAATTGATTCTTCAGCATGAATATCTTTGTTTGTTTAACCTTGTTTGTGCCTTCATGTATGACTTTAAATGTTTCCCATATCTGATATGCAGTAGTACATATGCTAACACGGTTGAATTCGTTTCTATCCAGGGCGCAAAATAGCATATTCATAGCTTTGGCATTTGCACTAGCTTCATTCTTTTGAGTTTGTGTCCATGTAGGATAATCGGTTGTGGGTACAACGAACTCTACTTGAGTAGCATTCCAGGCTTCGAAACTTATTGCTTGCATATAAATCCTCATCCTTGTAGCGCAATAGTTATAGTTTAGTCCATTGAATAGAGGAGGTCTTTGGGTAGATTGTCCTTCCGCAAATGTAGAACTATAGGCAGATATTGTGCTTGTACTTGCGTTATTTTTCATATTATCAATATGTCTAATAACGGTGTTATGGTTATAGGACGGCCTTGCTCTGATACCAATTGAAAGATGCTATGCGGTAGGATCGTGTAATATGGAATAACGAAATTGTCTAGGTAGATAAAGTAAGTAAAAGAAAGGTAGACACCAGGATTTTATACTGGTTCGGACCTCTAGTCCTACGTCCAGTCCCTAAGCTTCACTTAGGAATTTCACTAACTAAAACCCCCACTTAACCCGGAGGAATAGGTTTACAACTTACCCGAACAACCGAACGAGATTTCTTTCCTCAACTACCGAAGAGGACTTCAACTCAATTACTAAAAAACAATATTAGACTTGTTGTGTTCTTGTCAACACTAATGAGTCTAATGTAGTACAATATTCCTATAATCTTATCCTCGAGAGTATGCAATGTGTTTGTAAAGATTTAGGAAATGTGAATTGCTATGAATCAAAAGAATGTTAAAAACAAAACGTGATTCAAGCAATAGTTTGTGATTGCTTTGAGAATTTCTAGATAATATGTTCAAGAAAATAGTAAGATTAAAGCAAGAGAATTCGATGAATTGAAGATGTTAGAATTATGTATTTATACTTGTAGAAGAGGTGCATCTGTTGGCTAAGGGTGCAGACAAGAGATGCTTTTATTTCCATTGGAGAATGGTTGCAACTCTTGGGAGGAAGAAGGTGTCCATTCAGAGAAAATTCGAAGGTTCAAATTCAGTCAACTAAACAGAGAATTCAGTCAACTGAAAATATGAACTAAAATTTTCAGGAACAAATTCCGTCGACTGAGCAGGGTGTTTCAGTCGACTGAAACTGTACATGTTTGTATATGTGTAACAGGTTCAGTCGACTGGTCATCCCTGTTCAGTCGACTGAACTACTAAATTGTGCACAGTGAATGTTTGTTAAAAAATGAAATTTATAAAATGTGTTCTAGTGTTTGTGCAAGCCTCTTGAGGATAGATTTTAACAATAAATCTAAACTAAGACTTATATAAAAATCATACTTATGTTTATCCTTGGTCTTCATCGTTCTTTCTTTAGCTTTGCACATATCTAATCCTTTTTGTTGAAGCACATTGTCATTAATCAAAATATAGCGTATCAATAATCCTTTCCTTCTTTAAGACATTCATTATCGCATAATCTGTCAACATATAGCATTCTGTGTTATTAAAATCTAATCTAAGATTTTTATTTTTTCATGATATAGATATGGAAGAATGGTAGGGTAACAAATCTTGGAAAGAAGATGATTTTGCGTACAGATTTGATGAGAAAAAACAGTTGCCTGCTTAAAAAGGTTTTTCTTCTTTATCACATCTTTACGTTATCTTTGTTCCAATCACAATGCTTTCAAATAATGCTTAAATTTCTCAGTAGTATAGATTTTAACTACAAGAAATATTCTGCAGGACAAAATTCGAGATTTTTTGATGCGTAGGACAACCCATCAATATTTGTTTTCAAGGACAAAAGAAATTTAAAAACCCTAACTGCTGTCGCGCGCTTTCTCCTTTCCTTCTTCGATCTCGTTTGTCTTCTTATTTAATTTTTCTTTGATCTCGTTTTCTTTTTCTTACATGTTCAAATTTAAATTCGTTTATTCATTCTTTTTTATTTTTGTGCATGATTCATTCTTATTATCCTGATTTTGGGTTCTCACGTTTTTACTTTGGATATTGAAAATTTTCAGATTTAGATATGATTCAATTTTTTTTCCTTTTTCTTCTATCAGAGTTTTTAATTTGGTTATTTCTAGCATTCTTTTGTTTTTCTTTTTAAAAATTAAATTTAGTTTGTTGCTCTGTTTTCTTCTTTCATATTCGAGCCCGACTCTAAGCATAGGCCACCTAGGCGGTGGTCTAGGGCCTCGGGCCTGCAAGGGGCCTCTAATTTTTTTTGTGATATATATTATATGTTATTTGACATGTTGAGAACATGGAAGTAGTTCAGCGGTAAAGGGTAATGGAGTTTATGGTTGGAACCTAGGTTTGCGCTGACATTTAATTAACTTTTGAAAGATTTTTATTTTACCTTCTCCGTTGGGTGGGCCAAATTTTTTTCTTGGCCTAGGGTCTTACACCATATCGGGCCAGGTTTGTTCATATTATATGGCAAATTTGGGCACCAGCAGCAGGTATGTGCGTTTTGTTATCTTTTTTATGTAGCAATGTTTTCTTATGTGTTTTAAATGTAATGTTATTTGGTTTTTGTATACTGATGCATATCTTGGATTCAATGAACTTTGTTTGAGTATCATTTTTGTTATTAATTTGAGGTTTAGATATTAGGTATTAGTTTTAGAGTATGTTGGTATCATTTTTGAAAAATATTTGTTATTTTTACTCTTGTTTGTTTGAGTATAAAAAAATTGAAGTTGTTATATACTAAATATGACGATCATTGAGTTGAATCAGTGTTTTATCAGTATCAAATGTTTAATGAATTTTGTTTGAGTATCAATTTTACTATTAATTTGATGATCAATTTTTAGGTATCAGTTTTAGTGGCAGTATGTATCATTTTTGTAAAAAAAATTTGTTTTGTTTTTGTTTTTGTTTTTAATTTTTTTGTTTTATAAACAAAATTACCGTGCTAGAATAAAATGACAACCTGAACGAGACCCTTTTTTGTTGATGTATTTTTTTTTGCAATAGTGACAATAGCCATCTTGTTTTGTTTGTATTGAATGGTAATACTTTCAGCATTCGGTTGTCTGTTGATTGTTCTTTTTATGATTTGAAGAATGAAATTTGTCGTCATTGGTCTCAAGTAACTCCTTTGTCCATTGAGATTTCTTACGTATTTAAGAATAAAGTTATTTTGGTTGATATCGATTCCGATCTTTGAAGTATAATTTGTTTCAATTGTATAAGAAGAGTGCATTCTTTCCTTTTACCGTTAAGGTATGGTGATTCTATTTTGATTTCATCTAATCTTCCTAATTATTCATCTTATAATGGGTCTTTGTGTTGAAATGTTGTTCGTAGTAAAAATTATTTGAAGGATATGTTGAAGAGAGGTTCGAAATTATCCATTTCTGATTTTATTAGTTTTTGTTTTGGCGGTGCTAATGATTTTAGGGAATCTTTGATAGCATACCCAATTCAAAAGAAATACGAATTGGTATTTTTGAAGAATTGTTTCGCAAGAATTACTCTTATTTGCTTTTCGTCTACGAATGGATGTCCTTTTAAAGAGCATGTTTCTTGTGCTTTCGAACAATTTAATATGTTTATCATTAGAAGTTTGGGTAATGATCATTCTTGTGAGGCTGGCCTTAGAAATTTGAATAATCCATATCTTTCTATTGCGTTCGTTAAATCGTTGATTATGGAAGAGATTAGTGATTGTCCTAGTAAAAAGCCTAAAGATATAACACATGGTTTAGAACAGAATACAATCTTGAGTTGTCTTACTCTTTTGCTTATTCTGAAAAACAATTTGTTTTGATGGAATTGCATGGTAATGATGCTATGTTCTACAATGATTTGAGTTGGTATATAGAAGCATTGAAGAAGCATAATCCATGTAGTTA
The DNA here is from genome assembly GCA_030765085.1 of Allium cepa. Taxonomy (NCBI): domain Eukaryota; kingdom Viridiplantae; phylum Streptophyta; class Magnoliopsida; order Asparagales; family Amaryllidaceae; genus Allium; species Allium cepa. The sequence continues at coordinate 219,406,796 of CM060929.1, forward strand.
TGTCGATATGGATGTTAATTCTTATACCAATCAATTTGAGAGAGTATTTATTGGTTTTGATGCTTGTTTACTTGGTTTCAAGCATTGTCGACCTATGATATTTTTAGATGCTACTCATTTAAGGGACGGTCAGGTATCTTGATGGGTGGTACTACAAAAAATGGCAATCAATGTTTGTTTTTATTTTTTGTGTTTTTGAGTTATATGGTGATATTGTGTCAATGTTGTGAAAAATAACCAGTATCAGTTTCTTTCAGTATAATTTTTAAGTTTCAGTAACTGTTATTTTGAGTTTTTTTAGTATGATTTTTAGTTCAGTACCAGTTTCTGCTAGTTTTTGTTAGTACCACTATCAGTTTATGGCAGTATCCTTTTCTTTGTATCATTCTTAGTTTCAGCAACTGATATAATGTAGTGTTGTAGTTCTGTCTTTGGTGTGTATTAGATTAGTGCATATTATCAGTTTTAGTTATCATAATTTTAAAATGTTTTAATGTATAATATTAGAATTTAGCTATCCATTTTTAGGTATCAGTTTTTAGTTATCTGTAACAGTTTTTAGCTATTAGTTTTTAAGTTAACAGTTGATTGAATTTTATTTCAATATTTCTTTTAAATTGTTATTTGTAGGTTTTTTTCCCTTTAGCCATGTGTATAGTTTTTCTAGAAAATGTGGATAATTGAAAATGGTTTTTGAGTTATTTAAAAAAATGCTTCGAGAAGATCGTGATTTGATTTTATGTTGGATCACCATCAAGATTTAATTTTAGATGTTCGTGAATTTTTTGCTCAGCCTTTCGTAGCTACTGCTAACTTCATATGTAACATATTATACTTTCAATAGTAAATGCAAAAAATTTGAATATGTCTGTCATTAGTTTGTTCAGGATGTGTTCTAGAGCTTCTAATATGTATGAATTCGAAGAAGCGCATTCTAAATTTTGTGAAATTGGTGGTACTGCTGCTGTGAATTTCTTGAAGGATAAGCCTTTTGATAAATGGACTGAGTTGTTTTTCTTCTTCTGGTAAATGATATCGTGAATATAGTTTAGATGTTGTCGAAAGTTTTAATAGTTGGATTTTGGATGAATGAGCCTTGCCTATTACCGTACGCTTAGATGAAATTCGAGTTAAAGTTATGGAACGAATGGCTAAAAGGATAGAGGGGTGTCAATTGTGGAATACTACTCTTTGTCCTTCTATCGAGTATCATTTAAGTGAATTAATTGAAGAAGGATTTAGATGAGATGTGTACAAGTCTTCAAAGTTTGTTTTTGAAGTGAAATCAAACTTGCGACGACCTATATTTCGGAAGGTTTAAATTAACAATAATTCACACATGTCCAACTTAAATAATCCGAAACATAGATAATCAATGGGGTTAAATTAAGAAAAATAAGAAAAGAAGAAGAAAACAAATTCAGAATCTCGCAGCGGAACAATAAAATATAATAATCAAATAAACAGTTCATGAAGCTGTTTATATTAACAACATCTGTTAGAGTTATATATACATCAGGGATAAATAAATAATACAGCAGACACACATGATGCAGGAATACTAACAGTAATAGTATACCAAATCTTCGTCTTCGTCTTCTAAAATTAATCTTTAATAAGCTGAAAAACTCAGTGCTGTCCCGAGCGTAATGAAAAGATAAAACACTCGAGTCAGGACTAAAATATTCTTATGTGAGTCAAACCGAAATCAAATATAAATGAGTGCCACGGCGTCAGAGATGTTTACGGGATTTCACATCTTCTATCCATTGTATAACGCGCGTGAATAATCAAGAGATATTACGAGATTTTCCATCTCTTAAGGATCCATCAAAATATTTATATGTAGTAGAATACGCTACATATATAATGTCTAATCAATAAAATAAATATTTTTCTTAGCGCTAAGGCTTTACATTGATCCCCCTTAACGTGTTTTTAAGCATCGTCGTATAGTTTGCATTTGACACCACCAGTAGAACGTCAGTAGTCAGGTATGCACCGTGATACGACAATACTAAACCAAAATCGTATGAGTCTCGTATAAGGATAAAAGTATGACAAGACACGTGAGGCAATGCCCAAGGTAGGATACTACCAGTTTACCCTTCTCGACTGGTGGTAACGCATCATAGCCATAATCTCCCACCACGTCTAACACTTCCATAAAATCGGAGAGTGCGCACTAATCAATCACAATGTAAATGATGGCAATACGAGGAAGTGTATCTTCTCGGGGTAGCTAACCCACTTGGTCTGTACGGCTCCTGTTTTAGTCATTTCAAATTGGTACAAGTGTCATGCTAATCCATCATCGTTCTCTTTCTTCAAATCCATCAAACGATGCCAAATTCAACCACTTCATTCTGGATCATCACTTCACGTACACAGTTGTCAAAGTGGTTCTGGTATCAACAGAGAATATGCCCATATCCGGCCCGTCTCTTTAACAATCAAACATCGTTTTACGCACTGGTTGGTGCTTTTACATTTCAGAAACAGTTCATACTTGATATTAAAATACATATTCGCTTCAAAATCAAATCCATTTTGAAATCATTATTTTTACTCAAAATATACTATTTCAATTCAAAATCATTTTCGCCTCAATATTTCGATTTCGCTTCCAAAATCGTTTCGAATTTCAATTTGGGTTACAACTTCATTCGACCCAATTCATATTTAAATCCAAGATTTATTTATAAACATTTCACCCTATTAACCAACTTGAATTTTTGGAAAATAGCTTGAATTGTTTTTAAAATAGTTTAAATAATTAAAATAGTTAAAAATAGTGTAAATGGTTAAAATAGTTAAAAATAGTTCAAATGTTCAAAATAGCTTAAGTATTAAAATGGTTTATATAGTAAAATTGTTTGGAAAATCCAAAATAATTTGAATATTTTAGAAAAAATAGATTTGAATAGTTTGTATCAAAATAATTTTATTGAATTTAGCTTCAAAGTCAAACCGATTCAATTCCAACTTCCTAATTCGAACCAATTCTGATTTCCATTCAATCGATTTTATTTCATTTCAATTCAAATCAATTTCAACTTCAATTTCAAATTAATTTCAATTTCAAATCCAAATTAATTTCAATTTCAATTCCAAAATTTTAAACCATTTTGACTTATATCAATTTCGAGTTCGATTTTCAAAATATCGATTCAAAACACTTAAATCTGATTTACCTTCAATATCCAATTTAAAATCTAAATCTTCAAATATAATTTAATTTCGAGCTCAAATTTGAAATATCGTTTATATTATTTTTACTTAGTGATATTCATAGTTCGAATAAAAGTCCAATCTTTTTAAACAAATCAATTTCTGAAATTCAAATCATACTCCGAATTATAACTTCAAAATCTCACTTTGATTATTTAAACGATTCCCATTACCAAATTTAAATTTCAACATTCCGAGCTCAAGTTCAAATTCTACAGATTTGATTTTTTTTTATTTCATTAAATCCAAATCATTTTAGTAATTTCAAATCAAATTTTTTAAATCATTTAATTTAACTAATACGGTGTTCGTATATAGTTTTCTATCATATGGCCAAGTGATAAGTTATTCTAATTTAATTTCAGGGATGAATACATATCATTTCAATCCAAATCACAATGTCATATGTATATATCATTTCAACATATTTCTTAATTTATTCGGCATAATTCAATTTACAGTTTTATATATTGTAAATAATATATATGGTGTTAATAGTATATATATAAAAAATAAACATCCAATCATTCAAAATGTCAACCAATAGTATCCGCCACAATCAATCATCCAAACAGTCAATTATAATTTACAACAATTTCATAGTTACTAATATCGGTGTTTTACTGGCAATTAAATTCATATTTCAAATTTAACTGTCAATTTAATTTTTTTTACAGTTAATTCAACGATAGTTTAGATGGCAAATAAATTTATCAAACAACAATCAATAAGTTTATATCACTTCACACTTTCAAATTTAACTAGCATAAAAATACTCCAGTGTTTGTGAGCGTTATAAAATACTCACTTTTGATTTCTGTTGTTACTGAAATGTTTCGTTTCCATTTAAATTCGAACATCTTTCGAATTTACCTCGAAATTCCACTAGCTCCAAATTCAATCAATCCAATTCCTGTGCGTCGTATTCGTCGATATGAACACAAAGCAAGCAGTCGTGTCTCGATTGGACTTAAAACGAACGAGATATGACATTTATAAGGAATTGAATTTTGGTAAAACAAATTCATATTACTAAATTTTATTTAAATTCACTAACTTACACTAATCAACCCATCACGACCCAAAGCTCGCTCCAAGCTCCATCTTCCCCCCTCTTATTGCCTGTACACACACAAGAATCCAAACCACGACTGTGCATTACCACAGTGGTATGGCGTTCCGAGGCTAAAAACTTGAATTCGACATCGCCAAAACAATTCTCTATCCAAACTCCACGCATCCACCCCCTTCACACGATGTTCGAACCTACACCCTGAAACGTGACCAGATATCCTCTCTACGCTGCATCATGGGTCGCTTGATCCAAATGGCAGGGAAAATTCATGAAAATATTCATATGGATATTCTTTTGCTATCTAGTTTTCTCAAAGCATATGGATATCATTATTCTTTTTTGTCTCTTTGTTTTGGCATTATCATTACAACATCTAGTTTTCTTATGGATCCATATTTCTCTGTTATTGTTACTCTCTTCTTAGAATCTCAGTATTATCAAGCTTTATGCTCTTCTATAGATTTTCTGTCTAGTCTTCTTATGGAGATATGTAGTTTTTCTTAATATGCCTTTTCTACTAGGTCGACTAATGGACAATCCATTGCTCATGTAACCTAATGGTTATTAGTCTATTCCTCGTAGGTATTTGCCAAAGTATTACCTATGCTTGTAATGTTGTTCATCATTTCTATCGAGGTTTATATACTCAAGGAGCGGTTAATGGCTTTATCCTAAAAAATGTTTCTATTTCTTTTTGAAAAGTCAAAATCTATTTTGTTTTCGGATTAATCATTTTTAGAATTGCTTTCCAAAAAGAGAAGGAATATGGATACACCACCGAGTATATATTGTCTACAAAAAGAAAATTGATTTACAGAAAGGCTTGATGTTGTAAGGTAGTAAATTTTTTTACTTGGTGTCGGGCTTACAGCTTATTATATAGATATGTATTTAAATGGTTACTTCCCACCACAAGTGGATGTGCTTCTTAATAATATATGTTTTGATAAAAAGTACTTTCAGACATTAGTCATAGTTATGAGAAAATTTTTGTTGACGATCTCATAAAGGAATGAGTCTAGATATAACGACCTACAAATTTGTTTCATTTAATATTAATTAATTATCATTTGTCATTAAATTTAAAGAGGTGTTAAAGGCAGTTTTGAGCTGAGTTGTTTTTTTGGGATTTTTGATAATTTCCATTGCCTTCAGAATATTCAAGAAACAAATTTTGATTTATAATATATTAGGTTTTAGATAGATACGTTGACTGAATAAGATATTTTTGGGGCTAGAACTTCTTTAGATCTAAAAAACCGAATATTCACTATAAATATGTGTTGTTTTTAACCCTGGCCATAATCAGATCCTTTTCTTTGTAATCCAAAAATCCTACCTAATCACTATCAACTACAATTAGTCTCATTAAATTCAAAACACGTCAAAAATTGAACAATGTTCAAACCTCAACAATTTATATATCAAATTGTTCATCTGGACTAGGTGAAGAGACATCAATTTGTTTTCTGATACGATGTCCTAAGTGGGTGGAAATCGCGGTCATATCTTGACATGTGTTGATTTAGGTGTCGGTTAAAAATGCGATGGAAAAATTTGAGGATATGGTCTTATAAAGCTCGGTGAGGAGAATCCAACAGTTATGTTAATTTTAACGGGTTGTGTGGGAATGGGCCGGAGTTTGTAGTAAAAGTTCAAAAATTGGGGTCTGGTTAGTGTTTGGGGTTAATATTTATATCTAATGATAAAGGGCGATGAGAGAAGGCTGATGGTGGTCGGTGATAACATAGGCGATCACAGAGATGGTTATTGGCGGTCAAAGGGCGATCAATGTCCAAATGTATGGGTTCGACATCAAGTCTACACCATATAATGAAGGTAATAATAATTACCAAAATGCACTGAATTTATTTATTTACTAGTGCGTAACTAATGAGTTGCATACGATAGTGTTGCAAAAACATAGTGTTCGTACTTTAAATATGATTAAAAATATTTTTTTATGCAATTTGTTATATATCAATTCTAAATTGAACGTTTTATTGTTATATATATATATATATATATATATAATATTTGTTAAGTGATTTATGTATAATTTTATAGGGCATTTCTAAAGGAACTCTACTTAATTTTTGGCACAAGTCATTTGGATGTGCTTTTCAGTATGGGATCACAATGCATAGCGTAATTTTTTTTGACAGAGTCTGACCGATTTTTTTGCCCGCCTCATATCCAGAAGTGAAGTCCCTTTACAAAGGCCTTTTTATATTTGAATGAAAATATAGTTTTGCCTTTCTATTAATACCAAAGTGGTATACAAATTGAAATTGTAATTCTTTTAGAAACTATTAGACAGGTTAATGAATAATCATTACTTGAATTTATTTAAATAGTTTGAATTTATAATGTTTGGTTAATTTAAATATATGAATTTAATGGTAAAGTAGTAAGAGAGAATTGTTGAGATCTTTATAAGTAACCGTATAAATTACAAATCTAGGCATACAAATGTAAAATCATGGAATAATTAATGCAACATTTTTAAATAAGGCATGAGAGAAAAAAACAAAGAGAATTAAGGAGTGGGGAGAAAGATTTCTAGAATTATTGTGAGGACTTATAATTTTTATACCTTCATATTCATTAATGGGCAATATATTAAGATAAATGAGTTACAAAATAAAGTTGTTATTATTGTTTTTCAATTTTTTTGTGATATTATTTTATTGGAATGAAAAATCTTTTTTTTTTTACATTTTTGTTATTATGAGCATCATATACATGTTGACATTTTTATTTTTTGGATTTATTAGACAAACTAATGGATATTAGTTAATTAAATTTATTTAAATAGTTTATATTTATGATTACTTAGTTAAGCCAAATATATGGATTTAAAAGTATATTTTACACGAAAATTTAGGAACTTCTATAATAATAGTATAAATCAGATAATGTACATTTTTGTATAGAAAATGATGGTAGAAAACTAAATGATATTGTAAAAAATTGTAAAAAAAATAATTTGCATTAGGAATTTATAATAAATTATCTAGAGAAAATTAATTATAGATGAGAAAAACCCTAGAAACAAAGAGAGAGTTAAAAACTCTTTTGTTTTACTGTTACTTAATAGATTTTCAATTCTTAAATATTAATAACTCCATAACTTTTGCAAACGATCTCTGATTCATGCGTGCTTTGTTGCATTAGGTTTGTGGTGGGATTTCAGACATTTTGGCATATAGTTTGCTAGTTTTTTAGACTACTTGTGGAAGTGGCTCGACGGGATTCAAATGTTATAAATATTTATATCTCAAAATATTAAATGGATATTCATTGGTATAATTATACTGATGAGGTATTATTATATCTTTTTTAATCATTGTTTGGATGTTTTGGGTGATATTTTCTCTAATTTGAATACTCATGTTTTAAATTGTTGCATTGTTGGATGATAAATATTTTGTGACAATTAGTTATAGATTAATGGACATAATTAATTGCTTGGGACTATGTGTAAACGGGTGGCAATGAATCAAATAAGGTTATTTGATAAACTATAGGGTATTATTTATGAATTTCTAGTAATAATTAATAACAAAATGTCTATTTTAAAAGAAAATTTGAGAAAGTTATTATTACTTATAAAATGAAGTGGAATTTAATAAACAATAATACAATTTTTGGTAAATTATTATGGTACTGAGTTTTATAGTAATAATTAAAATATAAGAGAACTGGAGGATAAATTGACGTTGCTTGAGATAAATAGTAATATTGAGCTTTTAGAAATTCAAATGAGTATTATTACTATTTTTGGATAAATAATAACATGACTGCTTTTATGAGGTTTATGGGGAAACAATATTATTATTATTTAAATTACATAGCAACAAGGGAGATTTGAAGTAACAATAAATAGATGTTTTAAAATATTTTGAATTAAAATATTATTATTTTTGAGAAATATGTATATGGTGATATTCGTTTTTGTATTTTAAAAGTGAAATGTTATATTTTCAAAATAGTTAATTTAGATAATTATTATACTTGGGTTGAAAAGAGAAAAGTTATTTTAAAAAGGGTGTTTTATTGAAAAGTTGTTATTTTGGGAAAACAACAATAATATGTTTTGAAAGTGATTTTTGTAATAGTTACTATTATTTTTGAAAAATAACAATATATTGTTTTTAAGTTATTTAAAGTGAATTGGTATTATTATCTAGGATAAATAACTATATAATGATCTTCAGAAGTAAATTGATGATGTTTGGGTAGATAATAATATAATGATTTCAGTACATTGGGAATGAAGTATTGTCATCTATTATTATTCATTTGTTGTATAGGTTAATGTTTTTACCATTATGGGACATGCTATTTGGGTGGGTATTTAGTATTTTTGGGATATACCTTTTTGTGTTTATCAAGTTGGGAGCCTGTTAGCGTCTGAAGTGGGTATTGCTATTTATTGGTATTTACTTGACCTTGGTGGAGGGTGTGTGGATGTACATATATAGTTGTCAGAAATAACTTTTATTAGGATGTGTGGTCGTTAGTTTTTATTAAAAGTTGTTATTGTATGATGTATGGCTAGTGTTGTTATTGTTTGTGAATAGGTGTATTCATTATTGTGTTGAGCATTAGTGTTTCTCCGATACTTTTGATTGATATTGTTGGAAATAAGGATTAGATGACTTTTGGTTGTATCTGTGAGTTGGAGCAGTGTTTCCTATTTTGTATTATCATGCCGTGGTTGGCATGACATGTGCTAACAATAAATGTTATCATGTGCTAACGTTTGTGACTGCAAGAGAAGAGCATGTCGATATATGTAAGTAGAATTACGTCTGTTTGATCCAGAAAAGGTACGTAGGCAGTATTTCTCTCTGCAACAACCACTGGATTGCTTAAGTTGAGTTGGGGTGTGTAGCGTTATCGCACAGTCCAAATCAAATTAAAATCCTCATTTTTACTGCTTTTACATTTGTGCAGTTGTACTCATCTATATTGTATATGTGTATTTATAGAATTTTCAGGCTTACAGGTAAAGGCAAGGCGAATGAAATGAAGTGAGTCTATGACTCATGCTTTCAGGTTGCATATTTTCTTACATATTCACCGAGTGCTTGTATGCTATTTCCTACGATAAAGAAACCATGATTGTTACTTATATGTGGACAAACAATAGATGAGTTGTCTATAATATTGGCTATAATATTGGCCATGTATGATATATCCATGTTGATTATTATACTATTCCTTACTTCCACTATGAGATAAAGTAGACGTATTAAATACTTAGTTTAAATTGTTCATCCAAATGATTCACCGTTTTTAACATCTGCGATTAGTACGCAAGCATAGATGATTTTTGAAATTAATTTTGAATGTTAAGAATGTGGAAGGGGTCTCATTTGGTATTCAAGCTTAGATTTAGTGATTTTCCCAAGCCTTGGGTAAGTTTAACCAATTTAGAGTTGACTAATTACACCTTAGGTTTGGATAATTTATGATGGGAGAGCATAATTGTTGATTGCCGTATGTTTTGTCTGTGTACATGTAAGGGATGCGTGTATAACCACTATCACCCTACATTAGGATGATGTTTGTTTATGATAGCCTATGCCTGGGAAGTAGGTGTTGTAGGAGTGAGCTAGGATGGGCAGTTATAATGGGGATTGATTATTAGTTGTAATCCAAGTGATACACACATAATGTTAAGATGATAAACTAAAACCTTATTAAACAAAATTATTTTAATTTTTTGTAGAAGGGTTCAATTAGATTTATTTTGTTGGAAATATATACAAAATATACATTATTTATTTTTAAGATATTTTATTGGAGGGAAAACGTATATTTTTGAATAAAAAAGGAGGTTTGTGTGTATTTTTGGATTTAAAAGTAATTTATCGAACTTTTTTACATGAGGTGTAACGACCTGGAAAGTTTAACGATTTAAATAAAATAATTAACAAAATTTTTCATGAAATTAAATAATAAAATTTTTGGCAATGAAAATTGATATTTGGTATGCGTCTATTTGAGCATAGCAAGTGGCAGATTTTCATTGAAAAATATGTAAGTTTGTTCAGTTTGAAATTTCAATTTTAGTCTAAATATCATTTAAATTTTATGATAACAAAATATTTTTGAAATCTGAATATGTTTATATAAGAAAACTGTAAACCACTTTCTGAGTGAGATGTCATATTTCGTTTCGTCAAATTTCGACTGTTCTAGCTCTATTTATATTATTTTCAGCGTTTTAGCAGCAGTTTTGGCAGCGAATATCGAGTTTTGATAGAAGGATCATATCACTTGTATCCGTGTACCCTTCTGTTCGTCTAATTGTGCCGATCTCCGCAGTATATTCATTGTGTGTTTCAGCATCTAGTACACGGCGAAAGCTGTGAAACGATTAGATGTATCAGTTCCACATTTGAGCATTTGGTTTTTTTGGTCCATTCTGTTATTCAACGGGTAAAACCAATAGGAATTGCTTTTATAATTCCCTAAATTCTCGTGTATGACTATTACCATTTCCACTATCCAATATAATCTGGTTCCTATTTTTTCCTCTTCCCCTTTTTATTTTGGTGCTGTCCATTTGATATATATATATATATATATATATATAATAATCATTTATATTTGTTGAAAGCCTGTTGATCTCACATGAAACGATGAATGAAATATATTGTTAAATTTTAATTTGTTAGTAGTTTAATTGTTAAGTATGATATGTTAATTTGTTTACCTATGTTGATTAACATATGACACCATTACATATTATATATATATATATATATATATATATATTATATTTTAATTGGTAATTATTGTAACGACCCAGAATTTCTGTCTATTAAAAAATCGTATATTTAATTAATTTTGAATATTAATAATTGAAATTTATAAGTCGAATAAATTTTATTTCGAATAATTGGATTTAATTGGATAAATTAAATCGATAATTTAATAGTTGAAAATTACAGAAATAATTGAAAATTGAGTTTAATATGACTGAAAACCATTTGCAAAATTTTATTTTATCATATCGGAGTTAGAATGATGTTTTAGAACTTTTAAAATCGAATTAAAAGTTAATTTGTGAAAATTGAATATTTTAATATTTATTTGGCGAGTTAAAATAGCTATTTTTCAAACAATCTCGGATTTCGACGAAACCAATTTCATCGGATCCGTAATGTGATATTATAGTATGGTTTCAAATTTCGTAGCAATCGGATTTACCGTTTGTCCGGGGCAAGTCAAAACGCCTAGAAATTTGATTAACTGATTTGATTTTAAATCGATCGTTTATTGCCATAACTCGCACAGATGATCGAATTAGCTCCCGAAACACGTTCCATTGTGTTCGGAACGCGGGGTAAACCTTAGGAGCGCCAACCGGCACGCTTCGTTTGGAGTTCGGAAAATTCGGGATGAATAGTGTTCGTTATATTTTCTATAAAAGCCCATTCACAATTCACTTTTGCAAAAATTCTAAAACCCTAGGGTTAAACTTCAGAGCCGCCGGCCTCATAATTCAATGGCCGAAAATAACAGATCTTCCTCCTCAAATTTCTTCAAATCCGGTAACCAATTCGCGAAACCTTCTAAATGAAAGTTGTAGAGCACTCTGAGTTCTAGATATCCAACGGTGATGATGGATTTTAATCAAGTGGATCGATGGCAAATGGCTCGGGAACGTCATGCGTTCATCCTCGTTTTGCATGCCAAAGATGGAGCCGAGCTTCGTGCTCTTTTGCCGAGCATGGAGTTCGTGATGGGCTACAAGGTGACGCTATCTGATCGTCTTCAAGTTGCTTGTATGGCGTGCGAAAATTCAAAGAATATGGCGGCTATGTGTTTGGATGTCATACACATTTACTGGGTAGGGGAGAAGAAGAGGGGAGCGGCCGAGATTTGGGGATGCAAGGATGGACGGCTGTGATGCAAATTAGGTTTAGAAATATAAAATAAATTTGTAAATTTATAATTATAAATTCGTGTAACTTTAAAAATTCATATCTTTTTCATACGAGGTCGAAAACACACGAAACAAGTTGCGTTGGGTTCATATAGACGAATACTACGCTATGGAACTGGATTGGAGTCGTTTGGAGTTAGCGAAAATTTCGGGTAAAATTAAACGTTCGTTTAATTTTATTCGAAATAAAAGCTGAAAACGAAATTGAAATCAAGGTGAGAACTTCTCACTCAATCGAATCGGTTTCGATTTTAATTTTAAATAGTTAGATTTAAAATTCTTGAATGTATGTTTGAATGATGATTGTTATCTATTGATTGTTAAAATAGACATTATACGCCGTTAGTAAGCGGAGGTTATTTATTAAAAACATATACCGCAAATATTTCACAGTACAGTGAAATTGGTATTATTTATGTACTTGGAGTTGATTTCCCGCATTATATAGTGGATGAGACCCTATTGCGCCGCCTATTAAGCGGATAATATTTTATAAATCCCATATACCGCGATAATCCCATACTGGAACGGAATTGGTATTGTGCTAACTTCTTTGGATGTATGGAGACAGGTTGGAGGGATCCAACTGGATTCCTCAACAGTATTTATTTGATTTCAGATATTTTGATATTTGTTGATTATCATATACAGATATATGATGTCGTTGTTGTCGTGATTGACTATTTGGTGTGCAGCATCATTGGGCCAATTTTGGAATTTTAAAAGGATTTTTTTAAAGTGATTTTTGAAAGTATACGTTTATAAAATATTTTTGGAATTGATTCATTTTAAATAAATAAAAGTTATAATGTTAATGTTATAAAAATTATGATTTTTGAGAAATATATTAAAAGTTGATTTTTGAAAATATGGGGTTAATGATTTTATAAAATAGTTTAAATCGGGATTTTTGAATTTATTATAAAAAGTTCAAATATAGGATTTATGAGATTTGATTATTTTATAAATCAAAGAAAATGGTGAAATTATAAAGGAGTTTAAAGACGTTTTTAAAATAATAATATAAATTGATTTATATAAAAGATTTATGAAATTGATATTTATAAATTAAAATATTTGAATTATAAAACGAATTTTTATAAGTGTTAGAATGGAGTGTAAATGAATTTCATAAATGAATGAAATTCATAGAATTATAAACGGTGAAGTTATAAATGGAATTTTATAAGCAGTAGATTTATAAAATTTGTAAAGTTATTAAAAGAATAGTTTTAGGTAAATAAGTGAATCTTATAAGTTATAAGATTTATAATTTGGGAAGTTTAAAAGAACGATTTTGTAAACAAATATATTATAAGTATTTAACTTATAATATGAACTTTTGGTATATAATTGAGTTATAAATTGAAATAGGTTAATAAACGAGATTTATAAAAGGAAGTTGTTATAAAATAAATAGAAATGGAATTTATAAACATTGTTTTATAAATCCGCAAACGACTTATTTTGATAAGTAAATTGTTATAGCTTATTAACGGAGTTATATTCACGTTTTAGACAGTGAATAATCCTTTAAAACAAAATGTATAGAAATGATGAAATTGGTTAACGAAGTATATTCACGTTTTTTTTGGATAGTGAATAATATGTTAAAGAAATGTTTTGGATGTGATGTTTTAAATAGAATTAAAAGGATTTAGCGGTGTTTCAAAATGTATTACGAATCGAAACCATAGATTTCAACATTCATTGTTGAAATAGACGTTTTCGAGAAATAGAAGGAAATGGTGGACTATAACACTGTTGTTATAGTAAATGATTTTCGAAAGGAAATGTTTTATATAGTATTGAGATTTATATATCTATTTTAATTTCAATCCCTATACTAGTGATTTTGGGTTGTCGTAACGATGTTTTACGCAACATTCGTTTTGGCCCAAATAAATATGTTTAAGAGAATGATTTCCTTAAAGAATGAAATATATACTTAATTTCGATTTAAGCATATTGAATATTTTCCAAGTGTAGAAAATAAAAAGATTTGTGAATTACTTATTAATTAATTATGGAAATGTTTTCCAATATGAAGTGAATATTTTGATATTTTATCTTTTAAAGATAAATTGAAAATGAATATTAGAAATCGATTTGGACATCGTATATTCATAGATATTTTGGAATTGTAAATTCACTATGGAATTTATAAAAGAAAGGGGAATCTGTTTAAAAATAAACGTTGATTTATTTTTGAAGTGTGAGAATAAATTTACGGGATTGGAACGTAAATATAAAGTAAATCGTTAAGAATTTATTTAATTGGTTGAAATGAACCATGTTGAAATGAAAGTATTTCCACGTAAGGAAAATGTTTGAAATTTGTTTTCAAAAGTGGTAAAGGTGAAAAGTGATTTGAAAATTGTTTTCAAATGGTTGAAGTGTGGAAAATATATATCTTGTAAGGATATTTTTGGAAAATAAATAATTTGAAAAATTATTTGGAATCCGGTGATGTTGTGCATATCCATTGATAGTTCAATAACCGACTATCAATATTTACCTTTTGAATGGGTATTTGTTGTGTTTTGCTTGAATTTGAATGCCACACTTATTTTTGAACTATTCGGGTTAGCTGGGAAAGGACCTTGGGGTCGTATAACCCATTCCGAATATGTGATGCGTCGTTATGAATTGCATTTGAAGACCGGTGTTGAAGACCGGATATTTTTTAAAACGGAAGGATTACCGTTGAATGTTTCTGCACTGAATGGCCCTGGTATAGAGATTCCATATGTGATGGGAAGTCCGGACGTGATTAGTGAATATCCGGATTGCAAGGACTTCTTTGTAAGTGCCTTCGGTTCTATTCGATCCCGGAACAGACTTGTATGGATAGTATGTCTGACATTACAAATTGAGATATAAAGCTGATTTCTTTCAAATACATATCTGTTGGTGGCGGAGAATTTATTCTCTTAGCATTAACACCCTTCTCTGAGACGTACGAGATCAGAGGTTATGTAGTTGAAGGTTATTAGTAATATACTCCCAATTTGGTAGTGTGATATGCTAAGTGCTGTTGAGCATTTGTTGAATCAAAGCACAGCTTTTGTATAAAGCGTAGCTTTGTGGACGAGACTGCATCGGACCTCACACCCCGGAAATGGTCAAAACAGGAAGGATGCAGCAAGTTTATTAGGGGGTAGCGCCCCTTTAGTGTATGTCATTCCTTCTGGATAGAGGTGGTATCATGGTATGGAGCGCAGATACTTATCCTATGTTGTTGCTGCAAATTTATTGCTTTGTGGTTGTTGGAAATCGAGGATCCTCGGATGTGGATCGGTTATGATCGGGGGATAGCATATTCGTGTTAGTAGTTACCCAGTTAGGAGTAACCCGGCCTTGTGTTGGCAGAGATCTGGTTTGGTTCTCGGGACGTCTTTCCAGAGGCGTTTCCATGTGGCAGTGGGAAGTTTCTTGGCCTGACCATTTGTTGGAAATCCAAAGAAACAATACGAACCCTGTACGGTTTTAGTTGTATAACCTGCCATGGAATGTAGCGGTAACCTGCTAACGTGATAGCTATAGTAGGCATACGATAAAGGTTGTATGTTGGTTAAGATTTATATCTTTACTTTCGAAATGATTTTTCCTACACTATGCACTAGTAATAATATCAAATGTTTCTTTTAATGTGTATCAAGCATCTTTGACTATCATAAGGAGAAATCTCCTCCGATTCTGCATTTGCATTGTGTGTGTGCGTGGGAGGCCTTATGGTAGTCTCATTTTCAAAGAAAAAAGCATTGCGAATCTATTTTAAAATTATCCTGTACTTTGTTTTAAAAATAAACTGTTTTATTTCTCACACCAGTCACATGACTGACTCGGAGTTTATTGTTTTCCTTCCTAAACTCTGGGTGCCCACCAATTTCCACACGGGCAGTCAAGAGTCAGGTTTATCAGGATATTCTGGAATTCAGGAGTTGCTGGAGGCAAGCTAGATGGCATGGCGTATTCACTAGTATATAGTATTTCTTTTCCGTTGTTTGTTGTTGTTTGTTGTTGTTGTTGTAAACTCTGATAATATAATGTAATGTAATATAATGTAATGTAATAACTGATATACTTCTTTTTTTAAAGATTATTCATTTATCTATTATACGTTGTTCCGCTGCGATTGTGAGATTCTGATATTGTTCTGCTGTTTTCTTTCTGTTCTGTTCTATCTTTTCTCTCTTCTTCTATCTTTTTATTTTTTTTAAACCCTAAGAACTCGTATTTCCGTTCATCTTGAGTTAATCAATGGAGATTAGTGTCTATTCAAGGAGTACGGATTTGCGGGTCCTTACATATGGTATCAGAGCATATGGTTAAGCGACAACCATGGCTCTGTTGGGTATTACTCATTAGAGATAGAGTCAGTAGTACTCTAGAATGAGTTTGAGTGTAATAATAGATATGAGCGCGTATTTGTTAGTGAATATAAATTATTTTGTATTGTGTTGACTTATCGGTTGATTGTTTATAGATTTCGGTCGATGTAGTCTAGCTAACTATGGTAGATAGGGGTTTCTAAACTCTTAAACAGGATAAACCGACACGATATTGTTTTAAATTGGGTAAATGAAATAATTTTACCTTGAGTATATTTTATATATAAAGGGATAATTTTTCAGAATTATTAAAGTGTATATAAGTAGATTGTTTGGTTGTTGAAAATGTAAGAATATATATTTAAGTTAATTAAAAGATGTTTGAATAATCTAAATTATGGAATTATTTTATAAGCAAATGAATTATAAGTATGAAATTATAATTAATGTGATTTACAATTGTGAAATGATTTTATATATATAAGAAGTGAAACTATATGAATATATTTATGAATATGAGTTATAAATAAAAAATGAATTAAAAGTTAAATAAAATTTACTTCAGAATTGGGAATCTGAATTGATTTATAAGTGGGAATTTAAGTTAAGTAAAATCAAGTGATGTTTATAAAATGGAATATAACTTAAGTGATGTTGAATGAAGTTGATTTTGGTATCGAAGTAAATTAATAAAGTGAAGTGATGGATATAAACTTGAGTTATACAAATGAAATTCAATTTTTGTAATTGAATTGAATGAATGGATTGAATGTTAATCAATTAAATGTAAATTAAGTTGATATGAAATAACGGATGTAAGTGTAATTCATTAAAATCTAATGTTATTGGAAGTTGAATAATTGAATGTAAATCAATTTAATTAAACCAATTGAAAGTAAAGGTGTTAAACCAAAATGAATGTAAAGTAAAGCAAAGGAATTTGGTTGTAATTAATATACATTGGTTGTTATATGATAGTTAGTTGATTGTATATAATTCATTAAGTATTAATGAAATTGAAAGCTAAAGTAATTGAAATCAAATTGGAAGTTAAGTGAATCTCAAATAGAACTGAATTTGATTTGGAAGTGAACCAACTTGAATATGAATTAGTGAATATAAACTAATTGAAAATGAATGTTAGTAAAAACATCCACTGTTAATAAATCAAATGTGATTAAATTGAAAACCCATTTCGTTGAATATTAATGAGAATATCAATGAATATTTATTGGTTATGGATGTTAGTTGAATGCTAGTTGGATGATAGTTGGTTGATGGTTGAATATATTGCTTTTACTGCATTTGCTATGTTGGCATATATAGTTATTATGTTGTTATATGTTGTATATCGATACTATTGTCTATATACATGTTTCTCATCTGTTTGTTGAGTGTTTAGTAGGTGCGGATCGCGTTTGCTTCGCATTTGGAGCTCGCTTTCGCGCTATATTAGCCGTATATGCTCGCTAATAATATATAAGGTACATATCTCGGATTTAATATCGTACTTTTACACTTTTTTCCCTGCGGGATGCCTCATCACTTGATGAGATGTATATTTGTGATATATATTGTCATTTTTTTCGGATCGAGCCACGCAAAGGAGACTCTGGCGAATTTTTTCGAAATTTAAGGCGTTAGAAAATTTTAAAAAAGGGGAAAATTTTGAAAACTATAATTTTAATTTGGAGTTGAAAGTTAAACAATAGTTTTGTTTGAAAAGATAACTAAGTATGATTTGAAAACTTAGTAAAGTATTGTAAGAAGTTTAACTATGGATTTTGGGAAAGTTAATGGATTCTGTAACTTTTCTTACTTGGTAATTTCGAGGACGAAATTCTTTTAAGGGGGGAAGTTTGTAACGACCCAGAATTTATGTCAATTAAAAATCATATATTTAGTTAATTTTTAATATTAATAAGTGAAATTTATAAGTCGAATAAATTTTATTTCGAATAATTGGATTTAATTGGATAAATTAAATCGATAATTTAATAGTTGAAAATTACAGAAATAATTGAAAATTGAGTTTAATATGACTGAAAATGATTTGTAAAATTTTATTTTATCATATTGTAGTTAGAATGATGTTTTAGAACTTTTAAAATCGAATTAAAAGTTAATTTGTGAAAATTGAATATTTTAATATTTATTTGGCGAGTTAAAATAGCTATTTTTCAAACAGTCTCGGATTTCGACGAAACCAGTTTCATCGGATCCGTAATGTGATATTATAGTATAGTCTCAAATTTCGCAGCAATCGGATTTACCGTTTGTCCGAGGCAAGTCAAAACGCCTAGAAATTTAATTAACCGATTTAATTTTAAATCGATCATTTATTACCATAACTCGTACAGATGATCGAATTAGCTCCTGAAACATGTTCCATTGTGTTCGGAATGCGGGGTAAACCTTAGGAACGCCAACCGGCACGCTTCGTTTGGAGTTCGGAAAATTCAGGATGAATAGTGTTCGTTATATTTTCTATAAAAGCCCATTTACAATTCACTTTTGCAAAAATTCTAAAACCCTAGGCTTAAACTTCAGAGCCCCCGGCCTCATAATTCAATGGACGAAAATCACAGATCTTCCTCCTTAAATTTCTTCAAATCCGGTAACCAATTCGCCAAACCTTCTAAATGAAAGTTGTAGAGCACTCTGAGTTCTGGATATCCAACGGTGATGATGGATTTTAATCAAGTGGATCGATGGCAAATGGCTCGGGAGTGTCACGCTTTCATCCTCGTTTTGCGTGCCAAAGATGGAGCCGAGCTTCGTGCTCTTCTGGCCAAGCATGGAGTTCTTGATGGGCTACAAGGTGGCGTTATCTGATCGTCTTCAAGTTGCTTGTATGGCGTGCGAAAATTCAAAGAATATGGCGGCTATGGGTTTGAATGTCGTGCACGTTTACTGGGTAGGGGAGAAGAAGAGGGGAGAGGCCGAGATTTGGGGATGCAAGGATGGACGGCTGTGATGCAAATTAGGTTTAGAAATATAAAATAAATTTGTAAATTTATAATTATAAATTCGTGTAACTTTAAAAATTCATATCTTTTTCATACGAGGTCGAAAACGCACGAAACAAGTTGCGTTGGGTTCGTATGGACGAATACTATGCTATGGAACTAGATTGGAGTCGTTTGGAGCTAGCGAAAATTTCGGGTAAAATTATTCGAAATAAAAGCTGAAAACGAAATTGAAATCAAGGTGAGAACTTCTCACTCAATCGAATCGGTTTCGATTTTAATTTTAAATAGTTAGACTTAAAATTCTTGAATGTATGTTTGAATGATCATTGTTATCTATTGATTGTTAAAATAGACATTATACGCCGTTAGTAAGCGGATGTTATTTATTAAAAACATATATCGCGAATATTTCACAGTACAGTGAAATTGGTATTATTTATGCACTTGGAGTTGATTTTCCGCATTATATAGCGGATGAGACCCTATTGCGCCGCCTATTAAGCGGATAATATTTTATAAATCTCATATACCGCGATAATTCCGTACTGGAATGGAATTGGTATTGTGCTAACTTTTTTGGATGTAGGGAGACAGGTTGGAGGGATCCAACTGGATTCCTCAATAGTATTTATTTGATTTCCGATATTTTGATATTTGTTGATTATCATATACAGATATATGATGTCGTTGTTATCGTGATTGACTATTTGGTGTGTAGCATCATTGGGCCAATTTTGGAATTTTAAGAGGATTTTTTTAAAGTGATTTTTGAAAGTATACGTTTATAAAATATTTTTGGAATTGATTCATTTTAAATAAATAAACGTTATAATGTTAACGTTATAAAAATTATGATTTTTGAGAAATATAGTTAAAAGTTGATTTTTGAAAATATGGGGTTAATGATTTTATAAAATAGTTTAAATCGGGATTTTTGAATTTATTATAAAAAGTTCAAATATAGGATTTATGAGATTTGATTGTTTTATAAATCAAAGAAAATGGTGAAATTATAAAGGAGTTTAAAGACGTTTTTAAAATAATAATATAAATTGATTTATATAAAAGATTTATGAAATTGATATTTATAAATTAAAATATTTGAATTATAAAACGAGTTTTTATAAGTGTTAGAATGAAGTGTAAATGAATTTCATAAATGAATGAAATTCATAGAATTATAAACGGTGAAGTTATAAATGGAATTTTATAAGCAGTAGATTTATAAAATTTGTAAAGTTATTAAAAGAATAGTTTTGGGTAAATAAATGAATCTTATAAGTTGTAAGATTTATAATTTGGGAAGTTTAAAAGAACGATTTTGTAAACAAATAAATTATAAGTATTTAACTTATAATATGAACTTTTGGTATATAATTGAGTTATAAATTAAAATAGGTTAATAAAGGAGATTTATAAAAGGAAGTTGTTGTAAAATAAATAGAAATGGAATTTATAAACATTGTTTTATAAATCCGCAAACGATTTATTTTGATAAGTAAATTTTTATAGCTTATTAATGGAGTTATATTCTCGTTTTAGACAGTGAATAATCCTTTAAAACAAAGTGTATAGAAATGATGAAATTGGTTAACGAAGTATATTCACGTTTTTTTGGATAGTGAATAATATGTTAAAGAAATGTTTTGGATGTGATGCTTTAAATAGAATTAAAACAATTTAGCGATGTTTTAAAATGTATTATGAATCGAAACCATAGATTTCAACATTCATTGTTGAAATTGATGTTTTCGAGAAATAGAAGGAAATGGTGGACTATAACACTGTTGTTATAGTAAATGATTTCCGAAAGGAAATGTTTTATATAATATTGAGATTTATATATCTATTTTAATTTCGAATCCCTATACTAGTGATTTTGGGTTGTCGTAACGATGTTTTACGCAACATTCGTTTTGGCCCAAATAAATATGTTTAAGAGAATGATTTCCTTACAGAATGGAATATATACTTAATTTTGATTTAAGTATATTGAATATTTTCCAAGTGTAGAAAATAAAAAGATTTGTGAATTACTTATTAATTAATTATGGAAATGTTTTCCAATATGAAGTGAATATTTTTAGATTTTATCTTTTAAAGATAAATTGAAAATGAATATTAGAAATCGATTTGGACATCGTATATTCATAGATATTTTGGAATTGTAAATTCACTATGGAATTTATAAAAGAAAGGGGAATTCGTTTAAAAATAAACGTTGATTTATTTTTGAAGTGTGAGAACAAATTTACGGGTTTGGAACGTAAATATAAAGTAAATCGTTAAGGATTTATTTAGTTGGTTGAAATGAACCATGTTGAAACGAAAGTATTTCCGCGTAAGGAAAATGTTTGAAATTTGTTTTCAAAAGTGGTAAAGGTGAAAAGTGATTTGAAAATTATTTTCAAACGGTTGAAGTGTGGAAAATATATATCTTGTAAAGATAGTTTTGGAAAATAAATAATTTGGAAAATTATTTGAATCCGGTGATGTTGTGCATATCCATTGATAGTTCAATAACCGACTATAAATATTTACCTTTGAATGGGTATTTGTTGTGTTTTGCTTGAATTTGAATGCCACACTTATTTTTGAATAAGTGCTCACTATTCGGGTTAGCCGGGAAAGGACCTTGGGATCGTATAACTCATTCCGAATATGTGATACGTCGTTATGGATTGCATTTGAAGACCGGTGTTGAAGACCAGATATTTTTGAAAATGGAAGGATTACCGTCGAATGTTTCTGCACCGAATGGCCCCGGTATAAAGATTCCATATGTGATGGGAAGTCCGGACGTGATTAGTGAATATCCGAATTGCAAGGACTTCTTTGTAAGTGCCTTCGGTTCTGTTTGATCCTGGAACAAACTTGTATGGATAGTATGTCTGACATTACAAATTGAGATATAAAGCTGATTTCTTTCAAATACATATCTGTTGGTGGCGGAGAATTTATTCTCTTAGCATTAACACCCTTCGTTGAGACGTACGAGCTTAGAGGTTATGTAGTTGTAGGTTATTAGTAATATACTCCCAATTTGGTAGTGTGATATGCTAAGTGCTGTTGAGCATTCGTTGAATCAAAGCACAGCTTTTGTATAAATCATAGCTTTGTGGACGAGACTGCGTTGGACCTCACACCCCGAAAATGGTCAAAACAGGAAGGATGCAGCGAGGTTATTAGGGGGTAGCGCCCCTTTAGTGTATGTCATTCCTTATGGATAGAGGTGGAATCATGGTATGGAGCCCAGATACTTAACCTATGTTGTTGCTGCAAATTTATTGCTTTGTGGTTGTCAGAAATCGCGGATCCTCAGATGTTGATCGGTTACGATCGGGGGATGGCATACTCGTGTCAGTAGTTACCCAGTTAGGGGTAACCCGGCCTTGTGTTGGCAGAGATCCGGTTTGGTTCTCGGGACGTCTTTCCAGAGGCCTTTCCATGTGGCAATGGGAAGTTCCTTGGCCTGACCATTTGTTGAAAATTCAAAGAAACAATACGAACCCTGTACGGTTTTAGTTGTATAACCTGCCATGGAATGTGTCGGTAACCTGCTATTGAACATGGTAGCTATAGTAGACATACGATAATGGTCGTATGTTGGCTAAGATTTATATCTTTACTTTCGAAATGATTTTTCCTACACTATGCACTAGTAATAATATCAAATGTTTCTTTTTTCTGCGTATCAAGCATCTTTGACTATCATAAGGAGAAATCTCCTCCGATTCTGCGCTTGCATTGTGTGTGTGCGCGGAAGGCCTTATGGTAGTCTCATTTTCTAAAAAAAAGCATTGCGAATCTATTTTAAAATTATCCTGTACTTTGTTTTAAAAATAAACTGTTTTAGTTCTCACACCAGTCATATGACTGACTCGGAGTTTATTGTTTTCCTTCCTAAACTCTGGGTGCCCACCAATTTCCACACGGGCAGTCAAGAGTCAGGTTTATCAGGATATTCTGGAATTCAGAAGTTGCTGGAGGCAAGCTAGATGGCATGGCGTATTCACTAGTATATAGTATTTCTTTTCCGCTGTTTGTTGTTGTTGTTGTTGTAAACTTTGATAATATAATGTAATGTAATAACTGATATAGTTCTTTGTTTAAAGATTATTCATTTATCTATTATATGTTGTTCCGCTTCGATTGTGAGATTCTGATATTGTTCTGCTGTTTTCTTTCTGTTCTGTTCTATCTTTTCTCTCTTCTTCTATCTTTTTCTTTTTTTAAACCCTAAGAATTCGTATTTCCGTTCATCTTGAGTTAATCAATGGAGATTAGTGTCTATTCAAGGAGTACGGATTTGCGGGTCCTCAAAATTATGATATATGCTTGACATTGATATGTATGCCAATTTATATTATTATTTTATTCGTTCTCACTCAGCAAGTTTCCTGTTAGTTAGGAAATCCCTATGGGTTGAGATGATACATACCCAAACAATTTTATAGATTAGGGAAAATCGTTATGGATGAAAATGATAATCCCAAGCGATTTATTGATTTTGAAATTTTGAGATTGCGGGTTGAAACGATATATACCCGTAAATATTAAACTACCGCGGGTTGGTCTATTTTTGAAAAATGATTTTCAAAGTTTTGAAAGGAAATATATGAGTTTTAAATAAATATTGATTTTTAAATATAATATAAAGATTTTATTTTAACATATATGTAAAATTTAGATTTTAAATTATATGTTTGGAATTTTCAAATTTATTAGTTAAGTTTTGAAATTTAAATTTAAGATTTTACTTATAATTTTATTATCTTTAAATATATAAAATAAGATTTTATATGTAAAAATAAATTTAATAATAAATTTTAATTTAATAAAATTTTGACTTAATGTAATTTAATAAAATTTAATTCAATTAATATATAATATGTTTAAGTATTTATTTAAATTTATATTAATATTTTGAAATAGATTTTTAATAACTTTAATACATTAAGGTTGGAAATTAAATCGAATTTGATTTGTAATTTAATTTGTTTAAGAATTGGATTTAAATGAGAATTGATTGAACTTATTGGTTTTTGATATTTTTTATAGATATTATTTTTTTACAACTTGATAATTGTATTTTGGTTAAAGGTGATTAAATAAATATTTTTAAATTTAAAAAAATTGAAATTGATTATTTAATATTGAATTAAATTTGTAATTTGAGATTTTATGTAAATGTTACAAAAATGGTTAAGCGAATAATTTCAAATTTAAATAAAGGTTGAATTTGGAAATATAAATGGAAATTTCAAATTAAGTTATTGTAAATTGTTTGAATATAAATTTTGAAACCTATGAATTGGAAGTGGTTTAAATTTGTAGTTCAAACCTGGATTTGAAATCAATATAAATTAAAATGGTTTTTGTGAGAATTTGAAGTGAACCTTTAGTCTTTTAGTTAGAATCGTTGAATTGAGATTGATTTAAATTGAATTTTTGAAACAAAAGTAGATTTGTTAATTTGTGAAATTGGAAGAAACAATCCTAATTTGAAACTATTTTCGATATAAACTCTTTTAAATATATATATATTTAATATATAAACTATTTTAATATATAACTATTTTAGTCTATAACCTATTTTAAATATAAACTATTTTTAAGGTATAACTATTCCAATATATAAACTACTTTCAATATTCAAACTATTTAAGTTGGAACTACAATGATTTAGATTAAATGGATTTAAATGTGAATGCTTTGATACGATGGTTTAAACTATTTTCTGGCTATAATTTTGGAAGTGAATATGATTTGAAAAGTGAATATGATTTCGAAAGTGATACGATTTTGAAATGAATATGATATTTGATATGAAATATGAACTGTTTGAAGTGAAAATGACCACGGTGTGAAATAAGCGTTTGGTTGTTAAAGAGACCGCGAACGTCTGCATGAGGTATGAATGCAGCCCTGACTTCCTCGAGTCAGCTTGATGTGGCTAAAACATGAACTATACCGGGCCAAGTGGGATCACTCCCCCTATCGGGCACATTTCTTCGATGTTAGATCTATTACTTGTGATTTGGTTGGTGGCACCTTTGATTTGGGAGTGTGTCTCGAGGTGGGCGGTAGTTGTTGCTTTGCGTTACCACCAGTTCGAAAGTGCAAATGGTAAAATCCTACCCTGGCATTGCCTCGCGTGCCTTATCACATACCTTATCGCGCCCACTACGAGTTTGATTTGTACCGTGCCTATGGAATGCCCTCCGATAACCCTCTAGTTTATGGAGGAATTATGGTACTGTATAGACTACGAGAATATATATAAAAATGTGTTAAGGGGGATATCGGTAACAACTCAATGTTATTTTAATAGTTTACTTTACTGTAGACATTATATATGTAGCATATTGCACTGTGCATGTAGATAGTTCCATGGATCCTTAAGGGATGAAATGCCAACATCCTTTTACTTATATTGCATTTCACTTGGACATTTCACTTGATTTAATTTACTTGCATAAAAATGTTAATCTTGACTCGAGTGTTTTGTGTTTTGCTTTATGCTCGGGTCAGACTGAGTGTTGCAGCATTTGAGACTCACCTTTGTAGCTTGGAGCTTTGCTTGAAGATCTGTCTTTTATCTATTCAGCTTTCAGTTATTTCCAGTTTATGTTCAAACTTGTCATTTGCTTTGTATTGAGACTTCTATGTATTAGATTTTTGTTGTATTAGACTCTAACGTTCTGTGGTTGCTTCATGAACTACCATTTATCTATTCCACTGCTTATTGTTGCAAAACTCTGTGTCTATGATTCTGTGATTAATTGATTTATTATATATGCTAAGCTTTGCCAAATATAAATTAACAATCTATCATTTTGAGCAATTTAAGTCTGATATGTGTGGATTGTTGTTGATTTGAATGGTTCGAAATGACGGTCGTTACATGAGGTAAAATTAAAATAACTTTCAATTTGAGGAATAAGTTAATATTTATTAGGGTACTTTTGTAAGGAGAATTAGTTGTGAAATATCTCATTCAAGCATACCGCGAAAAAATATTTAGTTTGAAATATTTGATGAATATTTTGATAGAAAATATTTTTTTTATAATTTGGTTTTGGTTTGAAACATTCTTTTAGAAAGCATTTTGTGAAAAACGCCAATTTGAGAATATTTTGTTAAAGTATGTTGTTGAGAAATGTTTTGGTGGAAGCTTAATTTGGAGGTAAAGAGAGTAATATTTTTACTTAAAAATATTTTGTGTGAAATATTATTTGATTTGAGAAATATTTAACTCAGGGGAAACATATTTGTTTGAAAAATATTTTTAGTCGAAATGTTTTGAAAAATATTTGAGAAAAATATTTTGATTTTTGAAATACAATATGTGGAAATCATTATGCTAAGAGAAAGAAAATACTTTGTTTAAGGTATATTTTTGTTTAGTGTAGGAATGTTTTGACCGAAATTTGATTAAAACTAAAAACTTGGAGGACAATTTTATTAAAATAGGTTCGGACGAATACCATTTTTGGGTGAAAGTATTTTGTATGAAAAATATTGTATTGGGGAACATTCCAGGGGGCGGAATGATTGACATAAAATATCTATTTTGAGAATATATTGTCGGGAAAATATTTAATTTGTAAAAGCAGAATTTGATATGGAAATACGTAGTTTGAAAAATTAAATATTTTGTTTGAGAAATAAAAACTTTGAGAGTAAAAATGTTTGGGTCTAAAATATTTCATTTAAGGCATTTTATTGGAAAGATATTTTATTTGAGGAACGAGGCGAAGAGAAAATTTTGATGAAGAATATATGCTTATTTTTGAAGTATTTTTATTCAAAACTATTTTGTTGATAATTCTACTGTTATAAAGAATACACAGGGTGAAGATTGATATTTTACTCCAAAATGAATTTGAATTGAGTTATTATTAACATTGAGATTAAAATACTAATAAGAGTATTTTGAACAAATTTAAATATGGTTAGTTTATTTACAAAATTCAATGAGTTATTATTAATTATCATCTATGAAATGGAGAGGAATTTAATAAATAATTGCAATAGATTTTTAAAGAAAATGGTTATTGTTATGAGATAAAATAGTTATAATATTGCTTTAAGGGTTTAGAGTAAATCATTACTACTTTTGGAAAAATAGCCATAATATAATTTTAAATGGGTTGTTTCTCTTAACAAAATAATAAGAAGATTAATTTGAGAATTGTTATAAAAATTGGCTAACTCTATTTATACACTAAAAAACACTTAAGATACACCATTTACAAAAATCTACTACTAAAATACCCCTTTTTTCTTAATTGTATTTTTTTTATCTTTTTCATATTATATATCAAATTAACCTTAAAATTAATGAAATTCGGTCTATCCGTATATTTTGATGAAAAATTGATGAATTATTTTACCATGAAACCTAAAATTTCAATCAAGATAACATTCACAACTAAGTGGTGTGCTTTAAAAATGTTTCTTTTTTTTCTAAAATCGGAATTAATTTTTTTGAAATTGATAAAATTTTGAGATTAGTTAAATTTTTTCAATATTAGCGCAAAATATAAAGTCCATTTGTTGAGTTTTAACTTAATTTAGTGTAAGGATTAATTTTGTATAATTAAGTTTTAAGTTTGAAAAAGGAAGATAACGAAGATGAAAATAAGGGTAATTTTGTGAAAGACGTGGTGTGTATAAAATAACATTTGGTGTATGATAGTATATATTTTGGTGTATGGTTAACAATTTTTGGTGTATGAACAGAATTAGCTACAAAAAAATTTATGTTTGGGTTAAATGATGACAAAGAATTTATTATAATCCCATGTATATCTTAAGATAATCGTTGAAGTTTATCATTTTTAATTTTGTCTACTACTGTTGGATATGCGATGGATGACATATGGCTTAAAATGAGGATATGAGTTTTGGTTCACCAAACATCCAAGATGATGAGATAGTCTTTGCATAATTTGTGAGTTAACTTCCACAGTGAGTTATAGGGATGTATATTTTATCAACTTCAAGAGAAGGTGTGACATTATGTTATGATTATTCACTTATGAGAATATGGTAGAGATATTTGATTTTAGATAGAAAATTAAGTTTTATTTGATCATTGCCATTTACTTAATTTGTTTGGATTGCTCACTTTGTGTTCTTATAATTGTTGAGTGTTCAATTCATGTATACTGATTAGCTATTTATTTGTGTCTTAGGTTACATTAATATGATGATTGTTTGGTTTTTTATATTTCTCCTTGATATTTGTTTGTTTGATTGCATTATTTTCTTATTGATTTTGGTGTATGCTTTACAGTATTTGTTATCTTATGTCGTTGCTTTGACTATATTGTACTACAATAAAGGGAGGATTTGTTGACATTGGAATATAGCAACTAATATGATGGTAGAAGTTAAAGGTTGACAAAAATAAAATTTCGGTAATATTGAGTTTTTAGAAATTCTTATGTATTAGTATTATTTTTGGATAGACAATAATATGGTTGCTTTTATTAGTTTATTGGTTAATGATATGATTATTTTTGAGATAGTTAATAAAATCATTTCAGGATTTTGAAAGTGAAATGTTATATTTCCTAAATAGCTAATTTGGACTATTATTATTATTATTAATTTAAGTTGAAAAGAGTAAAGTGATTTCAAGTGGGGGTTTTATTGAAAAGTTGGCATTTCGAGAAAACACAATAATAATATGTTTTGGAATATACCTTTTTGTAATAATTTCCATTATTTTTTAGAAAAAGTAATACAATGTTTTTAAGGTATTTAAAGTGAATTGTTGTTGTCATTTGGGGTATATAACTATAAAGTGGACTTCAGATAAGTGAAGTAAAATATAATTATTTTGGAGTCTGAAAATAATGATAAAATAATTTATGCTATCTGAAGTAAATTGATGATGTTTGAATAGATAATAGTAGAATGATTTTATTACATGAGGAATGAAGTACCATCATCTATTATTGTTCATTTGTTATATGTGTTGGTATTTAACACTATGGGACGTGCTATTTGGGCGGGTATTTACTATTTTTGAGATACACTTTTTTGTATTTACCATGTGGGGAATTGATTACAGTTTGGATTTGGTAATTGCTATTTATTAGTACTTACTCGATTTTTATTTATAAATATACGTATCGAGTTGTTAGTAATAACATTCGTTAGCATGTGTGATTGTTGGTTTCATTGAAACTTGCTATTGTTTTATAATGCGTGGCTATTGTTGTTATTGCTTGTGGATTGGATTATTCATTTTTATGTTGAACATTAATGTTTGTTCGATACTTTGATTGGCATTGTTGGAAATAGGGACTGGATGACTTTTGGTTATGTCCATGTGTTGGAGTATTGTTTCCTAATATGTATTATCATACCGTGGTTGATATGATAGAAATGCATGTATTATTATTTTGGTGCATTAACAGTAAATGTTATCTTATGCTAATGTTTGTGACTACAGGAGAAGAGCATGTCGAAGTATAAAAATAGAGCAATATAGACTTGATTCCGAAAGGGTACGTATGCAATCTTTCTCTATGCAATAGCCATTGGATTCTTTAAATTGGGCTGGAGTGTGTAGCGTTATATCTTGCCCAAACTAGTTGAACACTTCCTTTTTTTCTTTTTCATTTGTACATACATATTTATGTTATATATTTCTATATATGGAACTTCCTGGCTTACAGATAAAGACAAGAGGAATTAAATAAAGTGAGTCTATGGATCATGCTTTTAGCTTGTTTATTTTGTTACATTTTCTTTGAGTTCTTATACTTCGTTTCCTATGTTAAAGAAACAATGATTATAATGTATATGTGGACAAATAATGGTTGTGTTGTCTATAACATTCATCCTTGTATGGTATATATCTATTCTAGTAATATATTATTGCTTAATTTCGTTGTGAGATAAAGAAGATGTATTAAATAGTTGTTTTAAATTATTTACCGAAATGATCCATTGTTTTTAGCATATGAGATTAATGTGCAAACGTAGACATTTGATGCTAATTTTGAGCATTAAGAATGATGGGGTGTTTCATTAAACACACAAGGAGAGGACGGCCTCATGTTTGAGGTGTTGAAGCATGACTCGTAAATTTTCCTTTATGAATAAACATAAATATACCTAGCTTTATTGCAGTCAACAAGGTCGACCTAGAAACCTCTTGGAAGCTAGTTAGAAAAAAGAAGTGAATAAAGAACACGACTTGTGATGCTTTACAAACATTTTCCATGAAAAAGAAACAAGTACCCAAGGAAAGATACAAAAATATACAAATTCCCTCGTAGTGTAACTCATTGTCAAAGGCTGATGCAATGTGCTTTTAAATACCTACATAGTTAATTATTTTAAAAGTCAAATATTTTGAAATTAGTACTATAAAGATATATAAGCTATACAAAAATTTCCATTACTACTTTCAAATGAGATCTGTTTCAGTCTACGCAAAAGTCGCATGTGCCACGGAAAGCGCAATTTACTTGGAGAGTTGTCATCTAGAAAGTATTTAAGGGGACCGCAATGGGTGTAGCACACGATTTTTGGGTATCTGTAAGCTCGACCACTATCACCAATCGAGCACTACCCACTCACCACAGCACATCAGCTTCTTTCCACCCTGGACGCCACTACTTATACCATAGTTGCTAAGGCTCCCTTCATCGACCTCCTGACTTACGCACATTCACTGTCTAAGCAAGAATCTAATGTTTTCCTATCACATGTTGGGGTCGCCTTTTTGGCCACCTCCATTATTGTTGTCCTAATGACTTCTCTCCATTCCATAACCATTTATCATTGTTAAACCATATCACCTCATTATATGACATTAATTCTAGATTAATCTCCAATGTGGCAATGCCACATCCCATGTACAATAACATGCCCACCAGCGGCTTTAGTTATATAATTCTTTTGCTTATAATATTTACTTGTCACAATCTACACCATCAGAATTACCTAGGAAAGGCTTTGTATGAGGCCATCGCTTGCAATTTTGAAGATAATAATAATTCAGTAGCAAAACTTAATACTAACTTTACTATGAAAGTTGTAATGTCCTCGGCATAATACTCTACAAGAAAAAATATTTAATTCCCGTCGAAAATTACAAATGCCTTGCCAACGCATCATAGTGAACCACTGGCAATTCATATCTCTTTGCAAAGGCTATGACGATTCGTATGTAATTACCATCGCTTTTACGATTAAATATCTTATAATTCAAAAAAACATATGCACCTTGTTTTGTTTGAAATTTTCCGATGCCTTTATTACGAAGAGTAGCAAAGGCGTCGGGAATTTTTTTCTTCAATATTTTTAGTAATTTTTTCCATTATAAATAAATCTATTTCGCTTTGATACTTGATTAAAATGTTATTAAGCATCATTTTCCTTCATCAACTATGTTCACATTAAATTATGTACTTTTTAAAAATCAAAATAATACTAATTTATTATGACAAAATCGATGCAAAAACTACAAATGGTGATAACTATTAATCCATTCTTTATCTTGGTCTCACTCTCACCTACGTCCCTACCATTCTTAGGTTACGTTAACAAGAATACACATTCTGGAATAAGGCAAATAATATCAATTACTATTAGACTTATTTGCACCTGAACTGACTGCGGTGAGGGTTTTGATTTAGATTTAGAATCATTTAGTTAGAAATTTGCTAAAAGCTTTGTTATTAGCCTTTTGTTTTGATTCTCTACTAAATGATTAGCCAGTTCCCATTGCATGCTAAAGTATTTCACATTAATATGTAGGTAGTATTGCTTCTTTTTCAGGATTGAACCAGTTCTTGATAAACCCAAAAGAGCAGTTACTATTATTTTAAAATTCAAATAATCAGATTAAAATTTCTATGAATTTCAAAATTAAATTATTATTATTTAGACATTAAACTATGCATAAAAACGTCTAAAAAATTAGCACTATAATAAATTAATATATTTATATTCTAGTTTACACATTGTAAATTATATACAAATAAAATTACATATTGTAAACTATGTATGCCTATCAAAACAAATTTTCCAAATGCAGATAGTGAAATATTCACATCCGAATCTGAAATCATTTACAGATATCTGCAACTACGAATACAGACAAATATCAAATATTCATCATATCAGTTAACTATAAATAAATCTAGAGCATAAAGAGAAAGTTTTAGCTTCACATAAAAAAATTTAGTTCCACTAATTATACAATAAAAATAGCAATAAAACGTTGTAATAATAAATAGTTTAGAGCAGTTAATATGTATTAAATGCATACAATACAAAATATTAATTTAATAAAATAATTAGAAAATATTGTTCAATATTATATGATACACATAATATAAGCTATAATCTTGATGAAAAATCGCAAGAATAATTTTCGGATTTAGATGCCTTCTTATCCAAATATTTTTTTCAAATATCAGATATTTATCCCTTTTTCTAATAATTATGGACAAAATTTGGATCTCCAGGTATTCACCAATATGTTTAAAACATATATGAATAAAATTTAAAATTATGCACTATATAAATTATATACTTGTTTATATACTACAAAATATATACTTTCCATAATGAATTATATTGTAAATTACACTATTTAGAAATATTAAAAGAAAAGAAATTAGCATAAACTATCATTGGAGCGTCGGTAAATCGTAGCATAATTTTTAAGAATAGCATTGGCATTCATTGGTAGAGCTAGGACTTATCGACGCACCATTGATGACCTATGTTAGACCCTTGTTCTTCGATGATGTCAATTATAGACGCACATACTATAACGTGTACATGAATATAAGATAAAATAAGAATAACAACTTAAACACCATGATCATGGAGACAATTGAAGTAATCGTTTGAACACAAGAGCAGAAAAGAAGTGTGTTTTATTTTACTGAGTTGTTTTCAAATCTAAAAGTCCATATTTGTTGAAACCACATATGGTCTCCAAATATCTTCAAAATTTGTGAGATCGTCTAAAATACTTTCTACTATTTTGTAAAAATTTTCTTGAATTCTTTTTAGAAATACGAAGATAATTTTTTTATAAAAAGAAGGAATAAAGAACAAAGAAGAATAGAAATCTACAAGTAATTAGTGAAACGATTACATGATAATCAATTGGGCAATTATTCATTCATTGGTCCACTGATTATAACATAATTGGTGCATTGGTTAATGCACCGTATGTGCTTTTCTTCCTTAGACAATTGCGTCTCTTTATCCAGACTTCTACATCCCTTCAAGATTTTCAATAATCATAATATTCCTCAAACAGATGTGTCCTGTAGCCTTTTCTGAATCATTGCATCTCTTCATTACATCTCTCTATCTTTGTAAATACCTTTGATTTCAATGACGAAGCAACTTTTCTAGTATCCAATATACTTCTTTCTTAAACTTTGACTTTGATCTTTGCTCTCAAAACTATCTTTTTTTGCTTTCAATTCAATCATTTATCTTTTTAATTCTTATACCACTTTTGCATTCAACTCAAGATCATTTAGTGGGTTATGAGATTACTATTAAACATTGAAGACAATTAGTATTGTTAGATACAAATAATTCTATAAGTATTATCAACATTTGAAGTTGAGTCTTGTTCGAGTGTTTAGGCAGCATCATAGAAACTATTCCTTCGGATAAAGTGGGGGAAGTTAGCGACAATCTAAAAAGGAGTTTTGTAACTGGACGTAGAATGAGAGTCTGAACCAGTTTAAAAATTCCGATGTGATCTATTTTTACACTATACTTATTACTGCACTGTTTACTTTGCTTACATTATTTTTGTTCAATTTGATAATAATAGGTACTAACGTTAGTGTTATAATCAAATGAAATATTATTTAAAGCCATACCACCCGATCCTTCAGATTTCCATTTGGTATCAGAGTCGTAAAATACAAAAATTGTAGCAAAAATTTTTCTTTTTTATGTGGCCACTACTAGCTTTAACACTTCTCTAAAAGGTTAATCCATTAACATAAGCACCTGTTTTTACTAGTTCAAACTATGCATACCGGTCAACTAGGATGAGAGTCTTTATGCAAGACCATAATTTCATGATTTGGAAAATGACTCAAGTTCAATACAAAGGACCAATTATCCGGTTCAATGAATAGAAAAGAGGGCTGAAAATAACTTTAAAGCCATGAATATTTTTTTTTGCTCTAGATTAGAATGAATTCAATAGAGTTGGCATTTATAAAATCGCATATGATATATGGAATTCTTTGCAAATTACACAGGAAGTCATGAACAAAGTCAAACAAAAAAAATTCATGCTTAAAATTCAACATTCAAGGTCAAAGAGTTACTCGATTATTTAATGTCCTATGAAGAGCGGACTTTGGTGAACCATGTCTTTCAAGGTTGAAGAGGATTTGAACTTTGATGAAGATGGCCTTGTTTTTTTCTAGGAATTGTAAGAAATTTAATATTTTCAAGGAATTTAGGAAATTGTGTAGCAGCAATAATTCATCTTCAGTCAAATGTTTCAAATGTGATTGAATTAGACACATGAAGAAGGAATGTCCCGAGCTAAACAAAGACCAAAAGATCTTCGAAAGTATCATAATATATTTTTTACGAAAAAAGTAGCCTTCCAAGTTATGAGGGATGATTTAGACTCATCTTCTGATAGTAACAGCAATAGTGACTCTAAGTACACAAATGTTTGCTTCATGCGAATGATGAGGTCAATTCTGAACTAACTTACGAGAATTATTAGAAATTACCTTAAAGTTAGATGATAAATATACGAATACTAGAAAAGAGGTTAAGAAACTAAAATATAAATTATCTAAGGCAAAGCTAGAAATTGGAATGCTAAAAGTTGGGAAAATAATTATAAAAGAAGAATTGCAAAAACCAGAAAATTCTTGTGAAAATTTAATTTCTCAGAATATGGGATCAAATAATGAAATAATGAAATACCATGATGAGAACAATAAAATTTGGAAACAAAATTGTGATTCAAAATCAGCGTTTGATACTTCATAGAAAACCATAGAGAAGATAAAAGTTAAATTAAAAAATTTATCACAAAATGATCTAGAAGTAATCAACGATTTCAAGCTATTTGCGAATTTATGTTATTAGCTTGTAGATCTGTGAAGTTTAATGATTTTGAGTCGTACGAGCAAGAAAATTTGTTTGGAGATGCTAGAGTAATCAGTATAATCAAACATGCCATGTTCGAAAATTGAATTTATCCTTGATATTAGCTCTTTTTCGTGCAAACACTTAAGAGAATATGGTGCAGGCTATGTTTTTTTTAGCTCTTTCTATAACTGCTAACTGAAGAGAAATAGATGATATAAAAATAGATAAACTGACGATTTTGTGCGATGTGATAACCCGTATTTTGGACATCTGATAATCGGATAAACAGATACTTTTTCTAAAAATATATGTTGTATGTATATATATATATAGATATTAAATATAAAAATATAAATAAATAAGTTCATATTGTTTAATTGAGTTATATACATATAAATAAAGGAAAGTGAAATGATAAATATATACAACTTAATTTAAATTATTATAAATATACATTAAAAAAACATGGATTCACAAATATAAACAATTCTCTTTGTATAATTACAAATGTAAGCTTAAAATTTAGCTAATGACAAGTACAAGAACTTAATACATACAAAAATACAAGTGTTATGTTCTTTATTTAAAAATAAAAATAAAAAATAAGAAAAACAAGATTGTAAATACCCTACTTCCCCTTCTTTTCACATTTTCTTCAAAATTTATATAATCACAAATATAAAAACCTAGAAAACTGAAAATTTTATACAAAAGCAAAGACAAAAGATAAGGTTCAATTCATCTCAACAAACCAGATTTCAGATCAGACAACTTCCAGATTCCATAAGGAAGCAAAATTTTAATGTCAAAAAAAAGAGAGCATGGAAGATAAAGCAAAGATCAGATCAGAAGCTTGTTGTTTTCAACCTCGGATCAAAACATTTTTCCTGTTCCTCTGTTCAAACATTTCAAGGTGAGTAACTACATCTTTTAAATCAAAATCTTTTATCAAATCTGTAGATGAAAAAAATTATAGAAGTAACACAACATTTTATAATGTTGCCTGGAAATGAAAACACTCTTATGCCGGGATATGTAATATAGATGCCTGTGTATGATGCTGTCATGTCTTCTCTGTTCAAGTTTACAGTAAGTAAACTACAATCTTTAGGGTAAATCACCTTATGCATATAAAGATTCATGGTAGAAATGAATATGGTCTTGCATGGATGTAAGAATGGTATTTTCTGATATCTATGTTTTGAATTGCCACAAATATATACATTTGTCTGTCTGACTGGCCTCTGTTTTTTTTAAAAACAGATCCTAAATTTTATTCAAATTTTTTTTATCCCTTCACTCGATCAACTTCGGTTTATGACCATTAAAGAAAATTGGTTTGCAAATGAGAAATCTCGTACATAAAATGTTTTTATGTGAAGAATAGTTTGTACTGCACAAATAGGAAGGAAATTGCAGTGAAAATGAATCATCACTAAAAATCAATCATTTAAATTTTCTGATTCACTTATATACAACAGTTCGTTTTTGAAATTGTTGATTTTTAAGAAAAGTTTTGAAATTTTCAAGTTTAAGAATGGAGAGATATCGAGGAACGATTGGAATTTGGTCAGGGGTCAAATTCCGTGAAACTCGTGATTTGATGGTTCGACGTTAGGCACGAAGGAGGGTAAGAAGTTGGTGTATCTATGGAAAATGGTAAGAAAATTTTCGAACGGTGGGATGCAGAGCGACGAGGTCATTTAGGGTTTAAGGAGTGTTTCGTGGGTTTTTATTCATAGACGAACTGCGACAAGGGAAGTGAGGGAAGGGTGTGCGGTCTTGGTGGAATGAAAAAGCATGGGATGGCGCTCTTACCGGTGAAGTTGGGCGATGATCAGCATTGGGATGGTGGCGAACGAGGGGATTTAGGGTGTACGAAGTTTTTGTTCCAGGCAGTGGGAGTTCGAATTTTCGCTTTGGGTGATTTGGTGACGTTCCGGGTGATGAAGCATAGGACGGTGATCAGCGACGACTCGGGGATGGCATTAGAGTTGGTCGGCGTTGTTCGGATGCCATGTGCACGTTTACCCATGCACTTGTATCTGAGTAGTGTGAGGTGTTGGAGAAGACAATGTTTTTCTCGGGTCTGTCTCGAGTTTGGTTTGGATGTTGCTTCGAAGTCGTGAGTTGACGCGTGTGACTCAGGAATTTGTGGGTGGCAGGTTTGGCTCGGGTTTCTTGTTGATAGTTAACCAAGTTTTAAATTTGAAGATACTATGCGAAGTTATAATGTAATCTTAATCAAGTTAAATTTTAAGGATGCATATCAGGTCTATAGTATATTGTAATATATATGTTTCATAGGATTGTAAACCAAGTTTCAAAAGTGTTTTATTAAAATAAGATTTCAAACAATTATTTGAATTAAATTGGTTTGTTTGGTAAAATAATAAAAATAAATTAAATATTAGTTAATTAATTTAGATAAGTGATTTCAAGTATTTAATTTAATAAGATTCAAATGATATAAATTAAGTAATTAATTTAGATATAGAGGTTTATCTTTAATTAATCTAGATGGATAAGTAGAAGATTAATTAATAAATAAATTAATTAAGGAAAGTAATTAAGGAATAATTAATTAATTAATAGATAATTAATTTTTTAGGTAAGGATTAATTCTTAGTGTGTGTGATTAAAGGTTATTGATTAATGATTAAAGGATTATTAATGATTTAAAAGATAATTACTGAATGTAATTAATTAAGAGTTGATAAATTATGTAATTAATTTAAAGTTGATTTATGTGATAAAATATGGATGATTAATTAATTAAGGATAATAAATTAATTAACTAGTTTGTAATTAATTAATTATAAGTAAGCAGGATTAAGATAATCCAAGTGAATAAAGTCGGTGATTTATTTTTATTAGAGATCAATTAAATTAATTAGGTATTATATATCTAATAAACCTTGCTTATGGATGGTTGAATGATTTTGGATGATTTGGATTGTTGTTTTCCCTGATGGGCGATTGAGTGCCGTGATATGAATGTGTTGAACTGTGATAATGTGGGTTGTCTATCTAAGCTAAATTGTTGTGTGGTATGATATCCTGAGTATGAATTGTATTGTTTTAAACTCAACAATTTGGATTAGAAGTGATATTGGATTCGAAGAGACTGGGGTCGGGTATCAGTAATACCCGTAATCACTTCGTTTTGAAATCTACTATAACTCTTTACGGATTGATATGTGAAATCTATAGACTAGAATGGAATAATTTAAGTAAACTGGACCATTTGAATTATTTAATGATACATAAAGGACTATGTATGATATAAGTTTTGATTATGGCAAGTTAAGAACTCATGATAAGATACGAGTTACCCGGGTTTTAAAGGGATGTATGCATTAGTTTTTCTTGTTTGATGGGTTTACTCACGCTGGTTTCCAGCCTGACCCGGGTGTTACTTTGATGTAATGCTCGGGTCAAACCGAGTATTACAGATTTTCAACTAAGGACGTTCTGGAGCTCAGGTGGCGAATTGGATGGCAGGATCGTATGGAGTGTTTCCGTTGTGATGTATATTGTAGTTTGTTTGGGACAGGTTGATTATATCTGTCCAGTGTGTTTGTGTATTGATGTAACTCTGATGTATAGATGTAAATTAACAAAGACAACTTTCTTTGTATAAATAATATTATTTGATATTATATTTTGATCCGTTGCGAATGTGAGAATTTGGGTTTTGTTTCTGTTTCTTCTTCTATCTCTTTTCTTCTTCCTCACTATCTGGAATTTTCAAGATCGAGAATTTCAGGTCATTACATTTGGTATCAGAGCTGAAGGTTAAGCGAGAACCTTGGCTCTAGTGGATGTACTCATTAGGGATAGGGTCAATGGTACTCTAGAATGAGTTGAGTGTTTATATATATCAGAGCGTACTTGTTATTTTCCTATATAAAGATTTTAAATGATTTTATGTAAGAATATATTTTGTTATATAAAGCAACATTTCTTTCTAATAAATATTAAGGTAATTGGTGGTTAAATTATTGGAATTAAATTCAGTGGTAATTGGTTATTATCATAAATGACTGTTATGTTTAATAATAAAATGTGTGTTAATGAGTAAGCAAAATGAAATGTTCTAAGGAAGAAAAACATTTGGGTAAGTATGACTTATAAATTGGAACTAAAGATGATCTGAATTATGAAGTTTTAAATCTAGGTTCAGAAATTTGAAAATTGTTTGAAAGTGATGAAGAAACGTTATTTAATATATTGGAATGAAAGGGTCCTATTTCAAACAAGAGTTGTTTGAAAATTTAAAGAAATTTGTTATGAATTAAAAACCAAATGTGGTTTAAATTTAAGGATAACTTAGTGTGCAATGGAAATAATATGTATATATGAGGAATATACATAATATCAAAGATGGTTTGAAATAAACTCTAAATCTTGAGTATTAAATTTTACTTGGAATGTGATGTGGGAACCCAAAGTGAAGTAAGTTTATGAACTTAAGTGGGAAGATTATTAATGTGAAGTTTAAAATTTGAAATGGGAATTCGAATTGGGTAAGGTTGGCTGGATTAAGTAAATTGAATTTAACTTTAGGAAAGTTAAATAATTTAAAAGCAACCTGAATTGGAAATTTCAAGGTGAAATTGGGATTTAACTTGCAAAGTTAAATGGTTAATTTGAATTGGAAGTTTGTGTGATCTCAAAATAGGTTTGAGATCTGCAAAACGAAAACAGATGGATGTTTTAAAAAAATTTGAGTGATACCATCCTGTTGTTATTAATAATCTTTATGCTGAAATAAGATTTGTTTAAATGAATGAAGAAATGGGGTGTGGTAATATATCCATTATTAAGATAAAATGGAATTTGGATTCAGAATTAAATGGTTTAAAGATATAAGTTGAATTGATTTAAAGGATTAAATCAATATTTAAAAATTTAACTCGAATTTACATAATTCGGGATGGTTTAAATTTGAAATTTGAATTGAATTAGTTCAAATTGAATTTTATTTGAATTAATTGGATTTGAGATTGAAGATGGATAAGTTTAAAGATTCAAATGGAAAAATTGAATTAGATTAATTTGAATTGAAATTGAATGAGTTTAAATTCAAATGGGAATTGGGATTAATTCAAACTGGAATTGATTCGAAACTGAAATGGATTCAATTTGAAATTAGTCCAAATTGATTTGAGTAATTTGGAATTGTGATTAAAGTTGAATAGGTTTAAAATTCAACTGGATTTTGATTTGAAATTGGAAAGAAATTGAGAATTAATTTTACTTGAATTTGGGATAGATCAATCTCAATGGAAATTGAAGTTATTTAAATTGGAATTAAGTCAATTTAAATGGAAGTGGAAATTTAAATTGAATTGATAGGATTGGAGATTGGAAATTGAACAGTTTGACTGTGGACTATTTTCAAAATAAATTGTTTTAATATAAATCTATTTTTCCAAGCTACTTATTATACAATTTTTCTTTTTAAAGCCAAACTATCTTATACTTACTTTACAATTATTTTTGAAACTATTTAACAATATTTCAACCGGTTCATAGACTAACTACTGTTTTTCAACTATTTTATAACTAATTACTATTTTACAACTATTTTGCAATTATTTAAAATTTCTATAACTATTTGACTATTTTCCAACTATTTTACAATTACTTAACTATTTTACAAGCTATTTTAAAAACTAATAATTATTTTTCAACTACTTATCTATTTTTAAATTCTTCAACCAATTTTCAAAATTTAAGCTGGTAAGAGTGCAAACTGTTTATGATAAAATATCCATCGGAGATAAGAATTAAAGTAATAATCCATATGGGATAGAGGAAATTGTGGATAAGTGAATAGAATTAAAGGAAATGCGAATAGAAAAGGAGATTAATTTGGCTAATAACCAATAAAGATAAATATGTAGGATATACATATATTATTCTATTCGCATACTGATTTGACCCAGATTCGAGCACAGAATTTCGAGATAGTTATATCGATCCGAGTTGGGATTTTTTACTCGATTTTCGATTGCAAACCTAGATATGGACTTTTGATTGGCTCTGGATATTCTCTATCATAGTTATGGCTATGCAAGGAGAATGGCGGTTTCTGATCAAGAAACCAAATCTGAGTCCGCACTAGGAAGTCAAGTGGACGATACTAGTTCGGAAGTTAAATTGTGTGATCGAGTGAGCGATCAGATTGATATAGCGTACATATGATATATGTACATCGTACGGGTTTGAATGAAATTGATATTGGGAACTTTTGGATAAGAAATTTGAAACGATTTTTGAAATGAAAAGTATATTTTGTGAAATATACAATGAAGTAAAATGGAAATCGGATATTTCTATAATTAGAGGTTCACTTTATGAAGAAAAGAAATGGGAAATCAAATTTGAATATTTGATTTGGAATAAATAAAGTTATATATCTTTGTTATATAGGGTAAATCTCCCCTTGTTGAATCTAT
Organism: Allium cepa; assembly: GCA_030765085.1. NCBI lineage: Eukaryota > Viridiplantae > Streptophyta > Magnoliopsida > Asparagales > Amaryllidaceae > Allium > Allium cepa. Next base: position 219,448,978 of record CM060929.1, read on the forward strand.
AGCTTGAAGGAAAGGTTTTTGAAAAGTATTTTGAAGTATAAAGAGGGACTTTATGCAAATATGAAATGATTCCAAAAAATTTCAAGATTATATATATATATATATATATATATATATATATATATATATGAGAATGATTTTAAAGGAAAGGTTTTTGGAACCTATGGATTTGGAAGAATGATTTTAAAGGAAAGGTTTTTGGAACCTATGGATTTGGAAAGGCTTTTGATTTTTGGGAAAATCAATTTTTGACATTTAGAAAGCCTAGATGAGAATGATTGATTTTGGGAAAATCGATTTTGTGAAAAGGAGATTTATATGAGATTCATGCTAGGTTTATGATTTTGAAGATACTATATGTGTATAGTATAAAGTGTTTTGAAAATGGCTCTGGAGAAAAAGGCGCTCCCTTGAATGAACTTCTCAGGAGTACCACAGGTTGGTACTGCCTTGAGCCTCAAAGAGGGGGAGGCTCTAAAGTTGATCCTGTGAGGAGTCTGGACAAACTAGTTCCTGAGGATTGTATGTAGTGTGTGGCGAAAGTCGAGGGCGTTGATGCCTGCAGAGGCATTTGAGTTATGCTATGACGACAATTTAACTCGATGTCACTACGATCTACTGCAGACCACAACGAAAGTCGTGTGTGCCGCTGAGAGCCAACAGCCTACGTTTGATTTTACATCGGTAGACTGCGACGTATGGTGGCAGCGAAAGTCATATGTGCTACTGAGAGCCAACAGTCTACGTATGATTTTACATCGGTAGACTGTGACCTATGGTGACATAGCGAAAGTTGTGTGTGCCGCTAAGAGCGAAAAGTCTAGGTTTGATTTTACATCGGTAGACTATGACCTTTGGTGACATAGCGAAAGTCGTGTGTGCCGCTGAGAGCTAACAGTCTACGTTTGATTTTACGTCGGTAGACTGCGACCTATGTGAGAGTGGTGAAGTTTCATTCTTTTGGCAGCGGATTCGAGGGCGCTGAGGCTTACAGGTATATGGGTTTTTGCTATGATAGCAACGTAACCTCGGTTGTAGCTACGATCTGTAGCAGGTTCCATGGCGTAATCGAGGGGCGCGGATGCCCTACGGTTATCTATGGATTTTTCCGGGATGGCAATGTAACCATTGGGTTAGCTGCGACCGTGGATGGGGATGATGATTTCTAGAGCGTTCTAACCAAAGACGTTTCCTCTATTTTCAAAAATGTTTTCTATATTTTCAATAAAATTATTTTCTAAGTATTTTTTCACTAGGTGTTGAAATGGGTTTACCAAGTACTTTCAGTCTTACGCCTGATCAACGTATGACCGAATTTATGTGAGAACAAGGATAGACTGGTTGAGACATCGAGTTATAAAAAGTATCTTTATAAAACTATTCTATAATATTTTAAAATGTTTTAAAATTTATCAAAGAGTAATATCTCTGATAATAATTATTTTAATGAATTTTGGCTTTGTTCCTTTTCGGGGACAAAAAGATCCAAAGGGGGAGGAATGTGATAACCCGTATTTTGGACATCTGACAATCGGATAATTAACTGGTTTATTCAATTTAATAGATAAAAATTCTGATAATAAAGGATATCTGGATATGTAAACGAATTTGAAAATATAATAAAAATTGAACTATAAATATCTGGATAAATATTTAATTAATAATCTCTTAATATAATTATTGAAGTTTGACAATATTAGTTAATAATTTTTCCTATCCATAATATATAATATAGGTATATATATTGAATTGGAATTTATGTTTTAATAAATTGCAGGTGGTATTTAAAGTTGAATTCTATATTTTAACACTTAGAATGGTATCTATTTTTTTTTAATCATTTTTAAAGTATTATAAATTAAAGATTTAAAATATGATTTAATGAAGTATCATTCTTTTTCTAAAATATATGTTGTATGTATATATAGATATTAAATATAAAAATATAAAAAAATAAGTTCATATTGTTTAATTGAGTTATATACATATAAATAAAGGAAAGTGAAATGATTAGGATATATAACTAAATTTAAATTATTATAAAAATATATTAAAAAAACATGGATTCACAAATGTAAACAATTCTCTTTGTATAATTACAGATGTAAGCTTAAAATTTAGCTAATGACAAGTGTAAGAATTAAATACATTCAAAAATATAAGTGTTATGTTTTTTATTTTAAAAATAAAAATAAAAATAAGAAAAACAAGATTATAAATACCCTACTTTCCCTTCTTTTCACATTTTCTGCAAAATTTCTGTGAAGACCCGCAAATCCGTACTCCTTGAATATACACTAATCTCCATTGATTAATTCAAGATGAACAGAAATACGAATTCTCAATTTTTAAGAAAAAGAAAAAGACAGAAGAAGAGAGAAAAATATAGAAAATAGAGAGAAAAGAAAATAGAAAATAGAAAATAGAATGGAACAGAAAGAAATAACAGAACAATATCAGAATCTCACAATCGCAGCGGAACAACATGTAATAGATAAATGAATAATCTTTAAACAAAGAACTATATCAGTTATTACATTTTATACATTACATTTCATTACATCATCAGAGTGTACAACAACAAAAAACATCAAACAATGCAGCGGAAAAAGAAATACTATATACTAGTAATACGCCATGCCATCCATCTTGCCTCCAGCAACTCTTGAATATCCTGAATAAACCTTAACTCTTGACTGCCTGTGTGGAAATTGGTGGACACCCAGAGTTTAGGAAGGAAAACAATAAACTCCGAGTCAGTCATGTGACTGGTGTGAGAACTCAAAACAGTTTATCTTTAAAATCAAAATAGAGGAATATTTTTAAAGTCAATTCGCAATGCTTTTAAAAATGAGACTACCATAAGGCCTCCCGCACACACACACAATGCAAACGCAGAATCGGAGGAGATTTCTCCTTATGATAGTCAAAGATGCTTGATACGCATTAAAAAGAAACATTTGATATTATTACTAGTGCATAGTGTAGAAAACAATTTCGAAAGTAGAATATAAATCATAGCCAACATACGACCACTATCGTATGCCTACTATAGCTACCATGTTCAATAGCAGGTTACCGCCACATTCCATGGCAGGTTCTACAACTAAAACCGTACAAGTCTCGTATTGTTTCTTTGGATTTCCAACAAATGGTCGGGCCAAGGAACTTCCCATTGCCACATGGAAACGCCTCTGGAATGACGTCCCGAGAACCAAACCGGATCTCTGCCAACACAAGGCCGGGTTACCCCTAACTAGGTAACTACTGACATGAATATGTCATCCCCCGATCGTAACCGATCTATCCGAGGATCCTCGATTTCCAACAACCACAAAATATGCAGCAACAACATAGGTTAAATATCTGGGCTCCATACCATGATACCACCTCTATCCAGAAGGAATGACATACACTAAAGGGGCGCTACCCCCTAATAACCTTGCCGCATCCTTCCTGTTTTGACCATTTTCGGGGTGTGAGGTCCGACGAAGTCTCGTCCACAAAGCCACACTTTATACAAAAGCCGTGCTTTAGGTCAACAAATGATAATAGAATTGATCACCAAGATAAATGATCAAATAAATGATCCTATCACAAATGATCAACACAATGATCATTTCACAGCAACACTCAGCATGCCACACTACCAAATTGGGAGTATATCACTAATAACCTTCAACTATATAACCTCTGAGCTCGTACGTCTCAGAGAAGGGTGTTAAGCTAAGAGAATAAATTCTCCGCCACCAACAGAAATATATTTGAAAGAAATCAGCTTTATATCTCAATTTGTAATGTCAGACATACAATCATACAAGTCTGTTCCGGGATCGAACAGAACCGAAGGCACTTCCAAAGAAGTCCTTGCAATCCGGATATTCACTAATCACGACCGGACTTCCCGTCACTAAGGGTGATAAAACCTCTATATCGGAGATCAGCCGATGTAGAGTAACTCGACGGTAATCCTTCCGTTTTCACAAACATCCGGTCTTCAACACCGGTCATCAAATGCAATCCATTACGACGTATCACATATTCAGAATGGGTTATACGACCCCCAGGTCCTTTCCCGGATAACCCGAATAGTGAGCGCTTATTCAAAAATAAGTGTGGCATTCAAATTCAAACAATCACAACAAATACCTATTTAAAGGTAAATATTGATAGTCGGATTATTTAACTATCAATAGGCGTGCTCAACATCACCAAGTTCCAAATAATTTCTTAAATTATTTACTTTCCAAAATATCTTTACTAGACATAAAATTTTCCACACTTCAACGTTTGAAAACCAATTTTCAAATCACTTTTCAATACTTTATCAACTTTTGAAAACAAATTTCAATCATTTTCCTTACTCGGAAATACTTTCATTTCAACATGGTTCATTTAAACCAATTAAATAAATCCTTACCGATTTACTTTATATTTACGTTCCAAATCCGTAAATCAATTCCCACACTTCAAAAATAAATCAACGTTTATTTTTAAACAATTACCCCTTTCTTTTATAAATTCCTTTGTGAATTTATAATCCAAAATAACTATGAATATACGATTTTCTAATCGACTTCTATTATTCATTTTCAATTTATCTTACAAGGATAAATTCTAAAACGTTCATTTCACATTGGAAAAATATTTCCATACTTATTTAATAATAAGTACATCACAAATCCATTCAATTTCAACACTTGGAAAATATTCAATATACTTAAATCGAAAATTAAGTATATATTTCATTCTTTAAGAAATCATTCTCTTAAACACATTTGTTTGGGCCAAAACGAATGTTACGTAAAACATCGTTACGATGACCCAAAATCACTAGTATAGGGATTCAAAGTTTAAATAGATATATAAATCCCAATACTATACAAAACATTTCCTTTCGGAAACCATTTACTATAACAACAGTGTTATAGTCCACTATTTCCTTCTATTTCTCGAAAACGTCTATTTCAACAATGAATGTTGAAATCTATGTATTCGATACTGAATGCATTTTAAAACGTCTTTAAAATCATTAACTTCATTTCATAATATTCCTTCCCCAAAACATATCCATTTCATTTAATAATATATTCACTGTCCAAAATCGTGAATATAATTCCTTTCATATATTCCTATATCCAACTTATCAAATTCAATTTATTTCAGATTTATAAACAACGTTTATAAACTCCATTTATATTTTTATAAACTTCTATTTATAAAAAATCCTTTTTATATCTCATTTTAAATGCCAAAATTTGATTTATAAGTTGATTACTTATAAATCTTATATTTTACAAAATCTATCCATTTTATAACTTCACAATCTATAAATCTATAAATTGCGTTCACTTATGAAATCCATTTTTATTTCATTTTTAATACTTATAAAACTTGTTTTAATATTCCAATATTTTTAATTTATAAAATATCAATTTTATAAATCTTTTATATAAACCGTTTATAATAATTCAAAATTCCCAATTAAACCATTTTATAAATTAATCACTATTTATTTCAAAAATCTTAATTTGGTTATATTTTACAAAAATTATAACTTTTATAACATTAACTTATAACTTTAATTTATTTAAAATAAATCAATTCCAAATTTTAATAAAACGTATACTTTCAAAAATCACTCTAAAAATTCCTTTAAAAACTAAAAATCATTATTTTAAAACTTCAAAAATGGATCCGATGATGCAACAGCACCAAATAGTCAATCATGACATCCAAATATCATATATCGATATGATAATCAACAAATATCAAAATATCTGTAAATAAATCAATACAGTTGAGAAATCCAGTTGGATCCCTCCAACCTGCTTCCCTGCATCCACAAACATTAGCACAATACCAATTCCGCTCCAGTACGGAATTATCGCGGTATATGGGATTTATAATATTATCTGCTTAATAGACGGCGCAATAGGGTCTCATCCGCTATACAATGCGGGAAATCAACAACTGCAATATATACATATGCCAATATATATATATATTGCTATAATATATAATACCAATTTCACTGTTTATGAAATATTCGCGGTATATGTTTTTAATAAATAACATCCGCTTACTAACGGCGCATAATGTCTATTTCAACAATCAATAGATAACAATCATCATTCAAACATGCATTCAAGTATTTTAAATATAACTATTTGAAATATAAATCGAAACTGATTCGATTGAGTGAGAAGTTCTCACCTTGGTTTTATTTCCGATTCAACGCTCGTTCTGAATAAAATTAAACGGACGTTTAATTTTATCCAAAATTTTTGCTAGCTCCAATCCATTCCAAATCAGCTTCATCGCGAAGAGCACGATCATACGATTCCAACGCAAGTCGTTTCGTGCAGTTTGGACCTCGTATAAAAAAATTATGGTATTTAGAAGTTTACACAAAAATTTTATATAACTAATTTCAATTCAAATTTAATTTCCAAACCCACGTTCATCTGGCCGTTCGTTTTCTTGTTCCCAGATCCTAGCTGCACAAACCCTTCTTCTCACACGCGAGATAACCTCCCAGGTCGCGTTCGTTTCCCAATACCCATAGCCGCCCCTTTAGGGCTTGATGCCGCGACCACCACGTCGAGTTATCGACGATCAGCAACTCCCATTCACTCCGCCATCACACGAGCTACCACCGCCTGAGTTGTGGCAGAGCTCGGCCACCTATGGGGCCTCGAAAATCGTGCTAAACCAAGGGCGAACGCGGCCACCTATCTCGATCTATGCTGCTTCATTTTCGATCAACCCCGTATAGATTTGTAGCTCTCTTCGAGCCCTACGTTCTTCTAGTTGATGACTTCTCGAATAGATCTATAGATTGAGAGATTATAGAGGAAGAAGTAGAATGGTTTTCAGCCATTGATAAGGTTGCTGGCGGCTCTGAACAAATATTAGGGTTAGGGTTTAACCAAAGTGAGCAAGGGGTTGTGCTCCTTTTATAGATTTTCAAATGAAAACACTATTCATTCCGGTTTTCCAGAACTCCGATTTACGCGCTGTAACTGACGTTTCTAGGGTTTATCCCACGTTCCGGACACAATGGAATAGGTTTTGGAAGCTAATTCGATCGTCTGTGTGAGATATGGCAATAAACGATCAATTTAAATTAAATCGATTAAACCGATTTTCTATGCGTTTTGGCTTGCCCCGGGCAAACGATAAATCTGATTGACACAAAATTTGAAATCTTATAATAATATCATATTACGGATCCGATGAAACTAGTTTCGTCGAAATCCGAGACCGTTTGAAAAATGGCTATTTTAACTCGCCAAATTAATATTAAAAACGATATCGATGCGTTTCGAGCTGCCACGGTCAAACGACAACTCTGATTGCTACGAAAATTGAAATCCGGTGATAACTAATTATTACGGATCCAATGAAACTGGTCTCGTCCAATTCTGAGACTGTTCAAAAATTGGCTATTTTCACTAGTCGATTAAATATTAAAATATTCAATTTTCACAAATAAACTCCTCATTCGATTTTAAAAGTTCTATAATATCGTTCTAACTCCAACATGATAAAATAAAATTTTACAAATCAATTTTAATCATTTTTAACCCAATTTTTAATTATTTCCATAATTTAACATATTAAATTATCGATTTAATTATTCAATTAAATCCAATTATTCGAAATAAAATTTATTCGACTTATAAATTTCACTTATTAATATTTAAAATTAATTAAATATTCAAATTTAAATTATTAGAAATCCTGGGTCGTTACAATTTATATGATCACAAATATAGAAACATGGGAAACTGAAAATTTTATACAAATGCAAAGATAAAAGATCAGGTTCAATTCATCTCAACAAATGAGATTTCAGATCAGACAACTTCCAGATTCCATAAGGAAGCAAAAATTTTAAATTCCAAAAAAAAAGAGCATGGAAGCTAAAGAAAAGATCAGATCAGAAGCTTGCTGTTTTCAACCTCGGATCAAAACATTTTTTCTGTTCCTCTGTTCAAACATTTCAAGGTGAGTAGCTACATCTTTTAAATCAAAATCTTTTATCAAATCTGTAGGTTAAAAAAATTATAAAAGTAACACAACATTTTATAGTGTTGCCTGGAAATGAAAACACCCTTATGCCTGGATATGTAATATAGATGCCTGTGTTTGATGTTGTCATCTCTTCTCTGTTCAAGTTGTACAGCAAGTAAACTACAATCTTTAGGGTAAATCACCTTATCCATATAAAGATTGATGGTAGAAATGAATATGGTCTTGCATGGATGTAAGAATGGTATTGTCTGATATCTATGTTTTGAATTGCCACATATATACATTTATACGTCTGACTGGCCTCTGTTTTTTTTTAAAAATAGATCCTAAATTTTATTCAAAGAAAAATTTATCCCTTCACTCGATCAACTTCGGTTTATGACCATTAAAGAAAATCGGTTTGTAAATTAGAAATCTCATACATAAAATGTTTTTATGCGAAAAATAGTTTGAATTTCATAGAAAGGAAGGAAATTGCAGTGAAAATTAATCATCACTAAAAATCAATCACATAAATTTTCTGATTCACTTATATACAACAATTCGTTTTTTTGAAATTGTTGATTTTTAAGAAAAGCTTTGAAATTTTCAAGTTTAAGAATAGAGAGAAATTGAGGAACGATTGGAATTTTGTCAGGGGTCAAATTCCAGTGAAACTCGTGATTTGATGGTTCGACGTTAGGCACGAAGGAGGGTAAGAAGTTGGCATATCTGTGAACAATGGTAAGAAATTTTTCGAATGGAGGGACGCAGAGCGACGAGGTCATTTAGGGTTTAAGGAGTGTCTCGTGGGTTTCTGTTCATAGACAAACTGCGGCAAGGGAAGTGAGGGATGGGCGTGCGGTCTTGGTGGAATGAAAGAGGATGGGATGGCGCTCTTACCAGTGAAGTTGGGCGATGATCAGCATTGGGATGGTGGCGAACGAGGGGATTTGGGGTGAACGAAGTTTTTTTCCAGGCAGTGGGAGTTTGAATTTTCGCTTTGGGTGATTTGGCGGCGTTACGGGTGGTGAAGCATTGGAGGGTGATCGGCGGTGACTCGGGGATGCCATTGGAGTTGGTCGGCGTTGTTCCGATGCCGTGTGCACGTTTACCTATGCCCTTGTATTTGAGTAGTGTGAGGTGTTGGAGAAGACAATGTTTTTTTGGGGTCTGTCTCGAGTTTGGTTTGGATGTTGCCTCGAAGTCGTGAGTTGACGCGTGTGACTCGGGAATTTGTGGGTGGAACTCGGGGGAAAACAGGTGTGGCTCGGGTTCCTTGTTGTTAGTTAACCAAGTTTTAAATTTAGAGATACTGTACCAAGTTATAATGTAATCTTAATCAAGTTAAATTTTAAGGATGCATAATCAGGTCTATAGTATATTGTAATATATATGTTTCATAGGATTGTAAACCAAGTTTCAAAAGTGTTTTATTAAAATAAGATTTCAAACAATGATTTGAATTTAAATTGGTTTGTTTGAAAAAATATATTAAATATTAGTTAATTAATTTAGATAAGTGATTTCAAGTATTTTATTTAATAAGATTCAAATGATATAAATTAAGTAATTAATTTAGATATAGAGGTTTATCTTTAATTAATCTAGATGGATAATTAAAAGATTAATTAATAAATTAATTAATTAAGGAAAGTAATTAAGGAATAATTACTTAATTAAAAGATAATTAATTATCTAGGTAAGGATTAATTCTTAGTGTGTCTGATTAAAGGTTATTAATTAATGATTAAAGGATTATTAATGATTTAAAAGATAATTTCTGAATGTAATTAATTAAGAGTTAATAAATTATGTAATTAATTTAAAGTTGATTCGTGTGATAAAATATGGATGATTAATTAATCGAGGATGATAAATTAATTAACTGGTTTGTAATTAATTAATGAGAAGTAAGCAGGATTAAGATAATCCAAGTGAATAAAGTTGGTGATTTATTTTAATTAGAGATCAATTAAATTAATTAGGTATTATATATCTAATAAACCTTGTGTATGGATGGTTGAATGATTTTGGATGATTTGGATTGTTGTTGTCTTTGATGGGTGATTGAGATGTGCCGTGATATGAATGGGTTGAACTGTGATAGTGTGGGTTGTCTATCTAAGTTAAATTGTTGTGTGGTATGATATCCTGAGTATGAATTGTATTGTTTTAAACTCAACAATTTAGATTAGAAGTGATATTGGATTCGAAGAGACCGAGGTCGGGTATCAGTAATACCCGTAACCACTTCGTTTTGAAATCTACTATAACTCTTTACGGATTGATATGTGAAATCTATAGACTGGAATGAAATAATTTAAGTAAACCAGACCATTTGAATTATGTATTGATACTTAACGGACTATGTATGAAATAAGTTTTGATTATGGAAAGTTTAGAACTCATGATAAGATACGAGTTACCCGGGTTTTAAAGGGCTATATGCATTAGTTTTTCTTGTTTGATGGGTTTACTCACGCTAGTTTCCAGCCTGACCCGGGTGTTGCTTTGATGTAATGCTCGGGTCAGACCGAGTATTATAGATTTTAAGGTAAAGACGTTTTGGAGCTCAGGAGGCGAATTGGATGGCAGGATCGTATGGAGTGTTTCCATTGTGATATATATTGTAGTTTGTCTGGGACAGGTTGATTATATCTGTCCAGTGTGTTTGTGTAATGATGTAACTCTGATGTATTGATGTAAATTAACAAATACAGCTTTCTTTGTATAAATAATATTGTTTGATATTATATTTTGATCTGTTGCGAATGTGAGAATTTGGGTTTCGTTTCTGTTTCTTCTTCTATCTCTTTTCTTCTTCCTAACTATCTGGAATTTTCGGGATCGAAAATTTCAGGTCGTTACATGCGACATATTTCTTAGAAACAAAGGCATATGGACTTTGGAAAATCTATGAGACAAAGATAAATTAGTTTCTTGGATTATTTAGTTTAGTATCATTTCAAAAACTCATAGTTTCGATCAAATCTACCAATAGTACAAGTAACCACCTATAAAAATATTGGTACAATAAAAAATCAATTGGTCAAATTTCAATTTACGCAACATGCAAAATACTTAAGACCCATAAAAGTTAGAAACTACCCGCCTTATTGCACCTTTTGACTTGTGTATTTCGACATTTTCGAATTAAGATAAGTGATTGACAAGTGATTGAAAATCTTATTGTTTTTCTATTGATAAATCAGTATGCAAGAAAATGCTTATTCATGAGAACTTTGTCCCTTCCTCTGCTCTTGTCGAAGGAGAAGAAATATAACATCCCACATTCCGAAATCCAAAGATGAAACTCCAATTTGTTGTGATCACATTGGAATTATGTTTTGACAATAGAATAGGATTCGTTATATGTAATACAACAATTTAAGTAAACAGAGCAACTAAACAGATGCCATATATGATCATTTTTTACATTCTCAACATCTCAATATCCCGAACCATACCCACGCATGAGTAAAATATAGATAGAATATAAATAATAGTATCATGTCCAACATATGAAGATGCCAATATGAACACTTACACAACGGAATACAAAAAACTTTTATTTTGAGCCAGGCCTTTTACTTCAGGTATTCTTTATTCGTCTTTCGATGGCAACCTGCCTAAATTATTAACTCGATCTACTCAAACGAGTACTAGTGAGTTTATGGAGAAACCAATAATAAAAACACAAATCAGACATAAAACTAAATGTAAGTAATATACCTTAAAATATAACATATAATGAGACCACTCTGCTAAAGCACGGAATGAGTTTCCCCCTCACTATTTAATAACATCAATGTATCATAATATTAATAATAAAACAATTCACTCATTTACATATAAGCTTTCCCTAGATTTGCAATTATACCATGATAAGGTTTTATGGTTATTTTATTTTATGTTTCCACTTTAGCCTAATCCAACTCTTTCATATTGTCAAGGTTATTCTACTTTCGATTGCCGCTAAGGCCTTATGCCTTTCTTCTTATTGTTATGGTTATTATCCTTTCGACTACAGCTAAGGCCTTATGCCTTCACTTCCTCATACAATGTTTTATTTTTACATTGGGTTCCCAAGGAGGCCTTACACCCCACTACCGAATACTATGCCATATTTAGGGCATTAGATTTGCCACCTAAGCCTTACACCCTTACCAAATGCAATGTCATCAATATCATCTTTGGTCATTTGTTTGTTACAAAGCCTTACACCAATTGTTTTGAATAATGTCATATTTAGAGAATTGATTGCCACTAAGGCCTTACACCGTGCTACATAAAGCAATGTCATAATTGGACATTAGGTTGCTACAAAGGCCTTACACCCCGTTACCTAATGCAATGTCACTTTAGACATTGGGATGGTACAAAGCCTTACACCATGTTATTGAATGCAGTGTCTCTTTGGACATTGGGTTGTCACAAAGGCCTTACACCATGCTTTCGAATTCACCATCTAGTCATTCATTTACCATGTATCACATTTAGCTATACATTAAGCTTTACAAAACTCTAAGTTCTACCCTTGGTCTCCTTAAGTCTTGGATCTTGTCAGTAGCTCTACTCTGAAAGTCAATAGGTTTTAGCATTAACTTTCCATTGAAAGTTAGTAAGTCTTCGTATTAGTTTTCATTTGTATGCTAATAGGTCTTCACAATCACTACCCTTGTGTTCGTATTAGGGAAGCCTTGTTTAATATGCTCTTATTGTAGATGCTCTCAGCCATCACCTTCGTTGTTCATCTTCGGTTGAAACCTTCAGCCTTCGCCTTTAGCTTCATTTTTTCTCATTTTATATATTTAGTGCTTTGCTTAGACTTTCTTTGTTCATTATAGCGTCGGAAATTATACCCTCAGTACAATCCCTTCGGTTTACATAATAAAGCTTATCCCTTTTGCTATCATCTTTACATGTGTCACCTCCCTATTTGTTCTGCTTACACCTTTTCCAGCGGGCTACAATACTTTAATTAACTTTGCAGCACTTATTTTGGATTTCTCCACTTATCCATTTATTAACTATTTTATTCCTATATAATCATATTCAGCTCTTATTTATCAGTTTTGGCAATCACACTTACATTTCGAATTTTTTTTACTTCAGAAATTATTGTAAAAATGTACTAAATTCTTATAAAGTTTGTAAATGTATTTACAAGCACATGTTTACCAAAAATCCTATATATAGCCATTTTTCTTTATTTATATGACGTGCGGTTTCTTGCAAAATTTATAGCAAACTATTTCAACATGGAAAATTCCTAAAATGAAAACCATTGTGTAAAGGTGCATTTAAAACATCATATTAAATTTCATATTATTTCAAAATTATTAGAGTACGGAATCATAGGTAAGCATCCTCTAGTAAGACCATTTTAACCTAAAACATTCATTAAAACATCTTCTCTCATTTATTAACACATAATATATATATGAAGTATATCATATAAAAATCATTGTTGTGTACAACATTGATGAAAACGACTAAAATGGCAGTGATATTACTCACCTAAATCCTTTTATTAGCTTGATCTTTAAATCCGATTAAGTTTCCCTAAAATTTATCTTCTTCTTTTCCTTTTTCTTTATTAAGTTGCTACCACCATTAATTTCTCTAGGTTTTATTTTTTTGTGAAGATAAAAGGAATAGAAATGAGAGAGTAATTATGTTTATTATTTCATAATAAGTTGGGCTAATTGCCCTTATAACCCTATCTGAACAACCCGCCCTCTTGAAACCCAGATCAGACTATCGAATCGACGCCGATACCCAAGAATCGAAAGGACGAGTCGTTGGGGTGAGATAAAATATGTACGATCATAGGCAAATATAAATGCTAAAAATGCTAAATAAAACTCTAACTAACTTTATCTACTTTTAGATACATAATAAATACCATAGTCACATCACCACAACATGTTTGAAATTTTGAACACGGATATCTAAACAGTCAACATGTCCGAAATGTCGAATATACTTATCTGAATGATTACATATACAATCCAAACCTATTCACAAAAAAAATCAATTCTAGGTACAATATTATTTACACTATCTATACAATAAACTTGTGAATATTCATCTCTGATACTGTCTTATCTACAAACTCCACGTGGATAAATATAAAGGAAAGTATGAATAGGTCAGACATATGTCTGGTGAGTGAGTCATAATCTACTCTACATATACTACTACTTTACATATACTGCAAAAATAATATTATAACGTGATACGAATCTATCGCTCAACCATCATACGTTCCATCACCATTCTGTACCTAACTATCAAATAAACCCAACTATATCACATCATCTCTATGTGGAATTTTCACTGCCCCGATCTCATACCTTATAGGATCACCTATTACCTACCGTCACGTTAACCACATATATGACTCACTTCCCTGGACTTTCGAAAGCTAACTGGGTTTCCCGTTGTCCTTGTGCTACCTAATTGGACTCATGATCTAGTCCGCTCGTAGCCTACGTTGTCGCATAACATCCACCTCCTCCACTAAGCCCAACGAAGCACTATAAAAAAGCAAAATGTCATGCTTGGACCACCTACTAGTGTCATAGGACTGCATTCGCATCCTAGGCCGTCTACCTATGCCTCAGACTCTTTTACGTCTGCATGAATCATTGTATCATATTACAATATTGAAACAATGTATGTAATCACTCCAGATAACAACCAATCATCACACATATTCATTCACCTTGTAACGTCATCATCCATCTCGTCACTAGCTTTAGTTCACCTTCTAAAATATAAGAGAAACAAGAGCCGAATTATTTGTTGTTTACTTATGTAGGCCCCTATTAGGGTCTAGGTTCAAACTAGCGAAATAATAGTGCATTGGTGGATCGGTGGGCATGGACCGGTGCACCGGCATACATTATTTTTGTAGTTTCTAGATTTTGGGATTTTGGTATTTTTACTGTTGTTTTTATCCCATCTTCCTCTACTA
This sequence comes from Allium cepa, assembly GCA_030765085.1. Classification (NCBI taxonomy): domain Eukaryota; kingdom Viridiplantae; phylum Streptophyta; class Magnoliopsida; order Asparagales; family Amaryllidaceae; genus Allium; species Allium cepa. Next base: position 219,463,982 of record CM060929.1, read on the forward strand.
CACCGCTAATCATCTAAGAGTGTACTTATACCCTAGCTTTAAGTTTCGAAGCCCATTTCATCACTTTATTTCACCAATTTAGCACAATTTCTTTGAATTTACATGATTATATGAAAATCTAGTTCCAAACTGCTATTATCATTCAAATCCCTCACAAATACCCTTTAAATCTAAATTTAAATTTTATTATGTGTTTATCTACTCTAGTATAACCAACATATCATAAATATAATGTTATAATTGCATTATATAAGGAGGAAAGAAAGATCACTCATTAGAATGTTAATTCCTATCCAGATCCTCACCGTCCTTGCTACTACGTCTTATCTATTTGAATTTCCACCTCCAAATCATTGCTAGTATGCAGCCTTGTCCTCTAGATTCGTAGTGCTTTTGATCTCATTCGATTTAGTGGAGTTTTGAGGGATAAATTTGAATTTGATTCTTGGTTGGTTGAGTGGAAGATGCAGGAAGAAGAAGTGTAAGAGTGGGAAGTTTCTAAAATAACCGTACATATTTTTCTTCCTTAAGTAGTTTGAGGGAAACAATTATCCACCGTTTTTCAAATTCAAATTTAAATCCTTTGGCGCCTGCACGACTCGACAACGTTATTGACAATAACTCCTATATACGGACTCTAAACGAGGCAAACTAAGATACTACGCAAATCAAAAAGTGAAACAGTTGCGATGGCGCTAGATTCATCACCAAATTCTAAAATCTTTAAAATGTTTATTCCCCTTCTTATATTCAATTTAATTAATTAATTTCAGTTATTTTTGTGTTAAATATTACTAATATTTAATTAAAATGCTTCTCAAATTTTCGAATATTACACCTTTCCATTTAAATCATTTACTTAAGTTAAATTGTTGAATAATAAGAAAATTTACACCCGAATATTTATCATATTTCTTATTTTAATTGGATGGTCATTAGTAAATAAATTTCCTCAAAGCATTTACTCTGCTTGTTTTCTCATTTGATTTATAATTAAATTATTAAATATTTAATTCAATAATTAATTCTTTAATTAATTAATTACTCAAATTATGGGGTATTACATACGTTTCCCCATTATATGAATTTCATCCCCAAAATTCAAATAAGGTACGGTAGTGATTTTAGTCCTTCTCATGCCTATTTTAGCGTAAGTATATAAGTTCCCTACCCATGTGTCATAAACAAAATGTATTAGTGCATCTACTAATACGTTAAATATTCAACCATAATATAATATAATATGTATGTATGTTTCATAACAAAACATAGCAAACATACGTGCGAAGTCTAAGTAAACAACTCGGGATAAGTCCTCCTGATCTTATCTTATGTGTCCTGAGTACAATCGTCTATGTCCTCATTCCACTGAACCTGCTCAACCTTCACTAAATTATTTTTGAAGCTCCTCACATCTCGGTCTACATATTGAGTAGGCTTCCTAACATAAATCATGTTTAGTTCAACAACCAAGTCTTCCATAGCTCTTAGACTTACAGCGACTTAGGGTCTCGGATACACTTCTTTAAATATGTTATATGAAACATGTTATGGACCCTGGAAAATGCACTCGGTGAAATCAAACTAATAGGATAATGTACCGGTCCTCTATAGTATAAAAAATGGGCCAACATGTCTTAGTGCTAACTTTTGACTTTTCCAAACCTCATTGTGCCTTGTATCGAAGAAACCTTTTCAAATACATTATCTATGATCTCAAATTCTAACTCTTTCCATCTCCTATCAGTGTAACACTTCTATCTCGATTGAACATCCTCCATCCTCTATCCATTCAACTCAATCTTTTTTGAAGCTTCTCTCATAAGCTTCAGTCCTTATACATACTATCTCCTATCTCGCACCAATATACTGGTGACTTACACGGTCTTCCATACAATGCCAATACTCGATTGATAACTATTGTTATATGAAAAACACACTAAGTGTAAGTGATATTCCCATAATCCATCGAAATATAATACATAAACATGCAATAAATCCTCAAGTACTCTATTGACTCTCTCAGTTTATCCATTCGTCTAACGATGGTAAGTTGTACTCATTCACAACTCCAAGCCTAAAGATCTCTGTAAGCTTTTTCGAAACTCATTGGAGAACAAATGGTCTTAGTCACTAACTATAATACTCAAAACTCCATGTAGTCTGATTATAGTCTTTACATAAGTCTCAACTAATTTTAATGTCATCCTTGTAGACTTTGCTGGGATAAAGTGGGTTCTCTTAGTTAACCTATCCACTATGAGCCATATACTCTCAAGCCCAAACCATCTTGGCAAACCATCTATGAAATCCATTAAAACTGAGTATCATTTCCATATTATAACTTCTAAAGGCTTCAAAAGTCCACTTGGCTTTGATGATTAGTTTTAACTTATTGGCATGTGAGGCATCTTTTCACACAATCTCTGATATCTCTGTTAACCCTTCCTTATAGAAGCTTCTCCTCAAGTCATGGTACATATTAGTACATCTTGGATGAATAAAAAACTTTAAAGGATGACATTTGTCTAAAACCAACCTCTAAAGGTTGTCAATACCAAAAAAAATATAACCTTCCCTTCTTATGAATCCAACCTCTTTTATCAACTCCGAAGCCTCCTGCCTCTTCAATTTCAGCACTAGTCTTTAGGCGCATGATCCTTTGAGCATAAAAAATCTCTCTTCTCATTGCTTCTCGGTAATTATTTCTAAGAACTGATCGAATTTCAAAATAAGATAGTGCCCCAAAAACTTTACTTGAACCAGCACTCAACCGAAAGTGAACATTGCAAGAAGTCAATGTTTCCAAAACGTTCCACTCTTCAATCATAAGAAACACTCTTCAATCATAAGAAAAAAGAAACTCTGCTGCATTGGCTTAAAGCATCGGTAACATCATTTCCCCCAAGGTATACTCTATCTTGAAATCATATGATGCCAAAAACTCTAACCACCTATGCTGCCGCATACTCAACTCCTTTTGAGATAAAAAGTATCTCAAAGATCCATGGTCAGAAAAAACACAAACCTTCCTCCTAAAAGGTAATGTCTCCAAACCTTAAATGCACATATTACAACTACTAACTCCAAGTCATGTGTCGGGTATCGAACCTCATGAGGTTTCAACTAGATGCATAAGCTATTACTTTGCCCCTTTACATCAACACTGCACCTAGCCTCGAACCTGAAGCATCAATATAAGCAACCATATCTCTGTTACTCAAGTATAACCAAAATATAGGAATTTATCAACTAAATCTTCAACTCTCAGAATGATGTCTCAAAAATATGTCAAATTCCTTAGTCCAAACATATTTCTCGTTATTCTGAGTTAGTCTCAACATTGGCGTTGCTATACGGGAGAAGTCCTTATAGAATCAGCGGTAGTATCCTGCGAATCCAAAGAAACTCCAAACATTTGTAACTATCTTGGGTTTCTTCTACCTATTCACAGCCCCAACTTTCAAAGGGTCTATGGCTAATCCTTTCTTTAAAACTACATGGTCTAGGAACTTAACTTCTCTTAATCAAAAATGACACATAGAAATTTTCACTTTAACTTGTGTTGCCTCAACATCTCCAACACAAGCCTTAGGTGAATCTCATGACTCTCCCATCTTTCGAGTACACCAAGATATCATCTATAATATACCTGCATATATCGCTCTAACAAGACTCGAAAGATCAGATTCTTCAAATCTACAAAGAACGTAGGTGCATTGGTTAGTCCAAATGTATTACTATCCACTCATGTAATTTTTTTTCTAAAAGCAGTACACTCTCCTCTACAACTCTCAATTGATGGAATCCAAAAGCTAAATCAAGCTGCAAGAATACCTTAGTTTCATTCAACTAATCAAATAAATCATCGATACTCGATAAGGGATATTTTTCTTCAAAGACCTCTCATTTAGCTTTCAATAGTCAATGCATAGTCTCAGTGAATCATTAAACTTCTTCACAAACATAGATGAAGCTCGCCATGGTGAGCTACTTTTTCATACAAAGCTCTTGCTTTCTAACTCTACTATTTTCTTCTTCATCTTCTCCATATCCTTCACTGGCATTCTATTAGAGGGTCGAAAAAATGGCTTGGCCCTTCGTATTAACCCGATATGAAACTCAATAGCACCCAAGGGTGGCAATACCAAAAATGGTTCAAACACATTGGGTCGCTTCCCTGGTACCTTCCTCTTGCGAAGAAAAATCAAATAATACACCCTTACAACCAAGTTCCAACTTTTCTAAAGCAATAAGTACTCTTGCGCTTCGACCAGGGTGGCTCAATGTTATAATCCTTTTGGTGCAGTACATTCTAGCACCATAAAACTCCAACCAATCCATTCATAAAATAGGTTCGATGCCTACAAAGTCAAACACATAGGGATCACACAAAAACTTAAATCCACCTAACTCGGTCTTTAATTTAGTGCACCTAAATTTGAGAGTAGCATGTGTCCCTATTGGATATACTACTTTTATGGAAGTGACTATATAGGTAATCTATAACCTAAATCTATCAGCCAATCCTTTTGCTATAAATGAATATGTGGCATCGACATTGTGAAAACCTGTCTCATCGACCCTCGAAAATCGACACTAATACATCCACGGTATTCGCATGCCATAGTTCCAAGTGATAGGGAAGCGGATTATCAGGGGTAAAGTGAAGATAAAAACAAGAATTCTCACATTTCGTTTAATTATATAGATAGATAGTTCATACAACCACTCTCATTAGGGTACATTAGAGTTATGGTATGAACTAAACCAGGCAGGAATAGTTATAACTGCCTGCTTCCACACTTGCTGGTACAAACAAAATTTAGTCGTAGCAAAAATAAAACGATAGATAGATATCCACATCAGATGCTTTGGCTCCATGCTCCAAAAACTCCTTTCAAATTTCTTCACCCAAAATTCTCCCAACATGATCCCGACTACTTGGATGCCCAGAAAAATAGAGCATCCAGAGTTTAATGGGAAAACAAAATAAACTCCAAGTCAGTCATGGGACTGGTGTGAGAAATCAAAATATGATGTTTGAAAATAAAAAGGTATCTCATAAAATCACGCTGCACATAAACATGTAACATGTTTTTACCTTATGATAACCACATCTTTATTACATAAAAATAAAGGATATTATTTCTAATGACATTTATTTGAAAACATTTCCCAGTAAACTTATTAATCTTAGCTGAAATTGCTACTTGATTAAATTCCAGCATACTAGCCATAAAGTGGATTCTACAAATAAAATGGCCAGCGCTTATTGGAGAATGGATTTCCATACAAATGACCAGGTAAAGGGACTACCTTCTAACAACACATCTCTAGAGCAATGTACCGAGGTTACAGAACATCTGCACCTCTGCCAACTCAAGACCGACTTACCTCTTCCTAGACAGTACCGAATATGTCATTACCCCAATCGTTACCGACCTATCCGAGATGTCTCTTAGCATACAATACAATAATTTAAACCTAAACTTTATAGCGGGTATAAATATGTCTAGAAAGGGATGATCATACCCTAATTGACGAACCACAGTTTTGCTACATCTAACCTGTTTTGGCCATTTCCAAATGTGACACATGAGGTAACGATTACCTTTCACATAGCACATCAACTCTTCACTTTGAATGCTATATTGCCATCCATAATCACAAAAATGATTTCTATAAACATATAACTTCTAAGCTTGTACGTCTGAGGAAAGAGTGTTATGCTAAGAGAAGTTGCCTTCTGCACCACTAAGCGGATAATACGCTTATAGAGATCAATTAATGTGATTTTAAAATGCAACGTCAGACGCTCGTCCATACAAGTTGTTTTGGGACTGAATGAAACTGATGGAACTCCTCCTACCACAACATGTTTTGGGAATCACCTCTAGCATTAGCAGCGATTAGTATTTGCAAATCAAAGATTTTCATAATGGAGCACTACTGCCAATATATGATATGGTAAATTTCCTCAAGGGTCTAGTGGCAAGTAGCCCTAAACCATACATATCTTCGTCCTTAGTGATCTTTTCTTCGACATGTTTCACTTCGAAACGTAATTTGGTTCAAAGTAGTTTTTGGATAGGATTTCCCAAATCTGATCCCGATTTTTTCGAAGTTCAATCATCAATAAAAATGATGTTTTATAAGTAGATGATTGTTGCTTGATTTATTCATTTCTTTACCAAAAAATGTCTTTGAGAGATATATATCTTAAAAGTATTCTTTTAGTAAATACAAATCATATAAAACTTCCTTTTGAAATTTATCAAAATGTTTATAGAAAGTAACTTATGAGTATTTAAATCTGGAAAATTTGACTTTTATACTTAACTCTTTTCAACATTTCAACCTTATCTATCTCTCGTCCAGATGTGGCCAGGTGAGCCAGGGGACTGGTTGCTCCTAAATATCTTCTTAGTTTAAGCACCCCACCTAGATCTCATGCATAGAAAAATCCAGTCTACTCGTCGTCTTTTAAGGCCAAGATTAAATCATTTGATTTTGACAGCTTTTCTTTAAATCATTTATTTAAACCATTTTAAATAAATTATAAAAATCCTCAAATCTTCTTTAAAACACTTAATTATTTATTTGAAAATATTTATAAAAGATTTGGAAAAGAATCATTAAGTTTAAAACTTCATTTCTAAAGTTATTGAAATGGCAGCTGAAAAGTGCTACCAAAAGTGCTAAAAAAAGCCGATTCGATTTAAAATAGCTTTTCTAATATTTGAAAATCCATATTTTTAAATTAAGATCTCTTTAAAACTATTTTATAGAATTTTCAATTAAACGTTTAAAAATATTCATTTCAAGGAATTTTATACTTTGGTCGCTTTACTGCAAAAGCGCGATTTCTCTAAAAATTTGATTTGGGCATATTTTAAAATCTATAAGACGAAATCTTATTTTTCTTTCTTTTTTCTTAAACTAGGGATATAATAGTCTGAAAAATTCTTATCTTGAAGAATTCCAAACTAAATTCCATCTCGTATACATAGTTGAATTCTACGGTGCAATATCGTGAACTACCATTACACGACGCACCTAGTTTTGACTCATTTATTGGTTTTCATATAAAATTTGTTGAAACAAGTTTGTATATTTAGGAAAAATTTCTAAAATATTTTGTTTATCATTTTAAAAGGTATTTACGATTTCATATTACTTTTCAAACTCATTTGAAAAGTGTTTTCCATGTGGAATAACGACGTGTATACCGTGACTTGTTCAAACATTCATATGAGATAAACAATATATGATGATCAAAATCATAAACAAACATCCATACAATCATATCACATCATCACATTCATATGTATAAATTATTAGGAGTACTCACCTTGAATGGAATTGAACTAAATTTAGATGGATATAACTTTCCTAACATTAATCGATGCTTATGAATGCTCGCCTTAAAGTCTTCTAAGTGTCTCAACTTGCTTGAGGAAGTGGATTGTGCTTATGGCCTTAGGTTAGGGAAGGAGCTAACGGGTTTGGGTGGATGGGGAGGTGGGAGGCGCATGTAGTGGAGAGGAAGAAGGGGTTTGGGTGTGGTTTTGAGGTATTTGGACAGATATTTTTCTTTAGTATATTTTTGGAATAAATTTTGGCTTTATTTTATTAAGGTTGGAAGCAATAAAAATGAAGAGAGAATGCTTAGAAATGAATAAGAAGAATTGTGAAAAAAGTGAAGAAATGGTTTGGTATTTATAGAAAAAATTTGCAATAAAATATTATTATGTGAAATAACAAAAATACCCTTACCTGAACTTAAGTAAACTACATTTTCCTCAACACTTAGCATTACCTTTAACTTTATAACTTTATGTCTTAATCACTTAAGTATTAAGTAAAATAAAATAAGATTTTTGTTTAAATTTGGTTTTGACATTTTTGTCTTTTAGTGTACGTTTTGTTAATGAATTCTAGAAATTTCTAAACTTGTTTAGAAAAAGTAATCTAGTATAGTGACTTATTTAATAATTTATCCTATTTTAATATGTGTACATGTATATGTAAATAATGCTGCAACAATGTTGAACAAAACATTGATTTTTGACAAATGTTTTACGGCCATATTTTGACGTCTTTGTTAAAGTATTTATTTATGTAAACCAAACTTGAAAGTAAACTTGTATATGTTTATTAATAAATAAAAACCCTTATTAAATAATTAATTTTTTTTATTTAACGATCCAAACTTACTTTTCTGAAATTAAACTTTTCCCACTTTTGCCGATATAAGCAACGGTTCTTATTTTTTTATGTATATTTCTATCTCCAAATGCTACATAATATTATTTGAATCATAAAATCTTATATATTTTATATTTAAAATCAAATAAATATTATATTTTAAAGTGATCAAATTTTGGGTTGTCATATTCTCCTCTCCTTAAAAGAATTTCGTCCTTAGAATTAAGATAAGAAGAAAAATAGCTAAAAGGAAAATATATTCAATAAGAGGGAATATTTACATGAGTATGAATAAGTGGCTACACCATAGGCTGTGACACTACTACGATACAATTTATACATTTTAAACATCAACCCTAAACTCAGGATATTCATTGCAAATTCTATCCCCTATTTCCTAAGCGCAATCCTCAGCATCTCCACTACATTTAACTTTCACTAACCTTACTACCTTCCTCTTTAACCGTTTCTCATTATGATCAATGATTTGAACAAGCCGGCTAATGACTGCTAGATTTGGTTCCACCTCCAAGTCTTCCTGAGTAGCCGTTTCTATGATTTGTTCTGGGTCATGCACATGTTTCCACAAGTGAGATACATGAATGACGTTATGCACTCCTGACAACCTTTTTGACAATTACACTCAATAAGATAGTGGACCTATTCGTTCAAGAATGGGAAAAGGTCCAATATATCGATGTGCTAACTTCCCAATCCTTTCAAACCTCACTACTCCTCTTATCGGAGATACTTTCAAAAAGATTGAATCTCCAACTGAGAATTCTAGATTTCTACGCCTTTGGTGTGCATAACTTTTCTGCCTGCTCTGGGACATCTTCAGCTTCTTTTTAATCATATCAACCTTCTCTGAAGCTTCTTGTATCATATCAGGACCAAGTATTAACCGATCTCTGATCTTGATCCAACATGCTAGAGACTTGCATGGGTGACCATATAGAGCTTTATACGGTGCCATGCCGATACTTGCTTGATAAATGTTGTTATAGGAGAACTCTAAATGTAGATGATTTTCTCATGAGCCTCCAAAGTCTAGAATACATGCACTTAACAGATCTTTCAAAATGTGATTAACTCTTTCTGTCTGTCCATCAGTCTAGAGATAATATGCAGTGCTTATATTCAGCTTCATCCCCAAAGCTATCTGTAATGCTTCCCAGAACTGACTAGTAAAGATCGGTCTCGATCGCTTACTATACTGCTTGGAACTCCGTGCAATCAAACAATCTCTTTCATATATATCTCTGCAAGGCTTGTAGCGGTCTTTATTGGCTTTACTGGAACACTTTTAGTTAATTGGTCTATCACAACCCAAATGCCTTTGTTTCCCTTCCTTGTTCGAGGTGAGCCATCAATGAAACCCATTGATAGTTGATCCCACTTCCAAGCTAGAATCTATAGAGGTTAAAGTAGCCTTGCAATTTTCTGTTGGTCGCCCTTGACTTGTTGAAAATTTGTGCATCCGCTAACATAAATGGATATGTCCCTTTTCATACCTCTCCATCAAAATGTGTGCTTCATGTCTTTGTACATTTTATTAACTCCCGATTGAATTTTAAGTTTGGATCTATGGCATTCAGCTAACACCTCCAGCCTAAGATTTTCCACGTCCGAAATACAAATTCGCCCATTCAACCGTAATTCTCCACGGTTATCTACTTCAAAACTTGAATTTTTCCTTTATGTATATCTTTAATAATCTCCTTTAGGAATCGATCTAATTTTTTTCTTATTGGTAATTATTTCCAAAAGAGTTGGAGTTACTACCAAATAAGAAATAACAGCATTCTTCCTATTTAACGCATCTGCTACTATGTTGGCTTTCCCGTCTGTATATAGAATATCTAGATCATAAGATGTGAGAAATTCTAACCAATGTTGCTACCTCATGTTTAAATCTTTTTGAGTGAAAAGATACTTTAAAGATTTATGATCCGTGAAGAGCTCAAACTTCTCACCTATTTAAAGAGGGAATTATTTACTAAGGTCAATTCCAAATTTTATTGAAATAAACTAGGAAATTTTTTTGCCCAGCAACTAATGCCTCCAAATTTTTAATGCAAACACCACAGCTAATAACTCTAATTCATGTGTTGCATAATTCTTCTCATGAGTCTATAACTGCCTACTTGCATATGCGATCACCTTCCCTTCTTGCATTCAAACTGCACCAACTCTTTCCCTCACAAGCATCTTTATAAATGGTTAATGCACAATTTCCATTTATAATTGCTAGAACTGAAGCGGTTGTTAACCTTTTTGAGTTCCTGGAATGCATCTTCACGTTTAGGAGTCCAGATAAATTTAGCATACTTCATGGTCAACTTCGTTAGTGGTAGGTAATCTTTGAAAAGTCTTGAATGAATCTTTTGTAATGTCTTGCTAAACCTAAGAAGCTATGAATTTTTTTAGGAGTTTGTGGCAGCTTCTAATTTGAACAGCTGCAACCTTTACAAGATCCATTGAAATCCTGTCCCTTGACACTATATGTCCAAGGAATCTTACCTTCTTCTCTCAAAAATGGCATTAAGCACATTATTCCTCGCTACTTCCAACATAATTTATAGATGTCTTTCATGTTCTTCTTCTGTCTTAGAATAGATAAGGATATCATCGATAAAGACTAACATGAATTTATTGAGTACATCTCTAAATACTTTATTCATAAAGTCTATAAAATAAGCGGGTGCACGGGTCAGCCTAAAAGGCATAACCAACCACTCGAAGAAAGTATTCAGACCTTTAACTGCAGTTAGATGGATGCATTCTTCTACGATCCTTAGTTGATGCAATCCCATGGCTAGATCCATTTTCTTGAATACTCGAGCACCATGTAACTGTCCAAACAAGTCATCTCTTTATTGTAGGAGTACTTGTTCTTAATCATTTTTTATTTAGATCTTGGTAGTCTACACACAACCTTAAAGACCATTTGACTTGGCAACAAAAACTACCTCCGATCCCTAACTTGAACGACTAGGTCTTATCAATCCTTTCTTCAATAGCTCATGGGTTTGGATATTCACCCCATCCCTCTCTTTTGGAGCCATCCTTCGATCAAATTGTTTAACTGGCCTTACATCATGAATCAAGTCAATACAAAACTCGATTTCTCGATTGGGGGTAAACTCTTCGCTTCTTCAAAAATTTCTAGGATTTCTCTAACAGTAGGTATCATTTCTAGTTCTTTCTGGGATGCATCTAAGGCGTAAAGAAAACTATCGCTCCATAGACTAGGATCTTCATAAGATATTTCTAAAACTTTCCAAAGCTGGTCAATAAAGATATCATCCTTGTATCGCAATCAAGAACAACTTTATACTTAGTCAACCAATCCATACCGAGTCAAATTTCAAATCCATTTAAATCTAAGACGAACAGGTCAAAGGGGAATTTATAGAAAGAGTGGGAAATTTGAATTTTTTTTTTCACAACACATACGAGGGTTAGTAGAACCTCCTACAGGATTTTTTACGTAGATAGGTGTATTAGGGTCAAGTTTTAATTCATCTACAGTTTATTTAGAAATAAAATTATGAGAAGCTCCTGTATCAAATAATACTCTAACCAAAATATTTTTGATAACAATATTACCTTCCAAGACCACTCTGCCCTTCACATCTTAAGAGGTTGAAGATTCATCATTTATAGCTTAAACTTTGGCTTTCTCTCCCTTCCTCATAATTGGACAATCCTTTATCAGGTGTCCTGGCTGATGAAAATTATAGCAAAGACTATTCTGAACCATAGAAGAGACGAAATTCTGGACTTTTAGATTCCTACAATCCTTCACAATATGGCCCTTCCGCTTACAATTGTTACAAGTGTAATCCTTAAAGCGGTTCTCTTAAGATCCTTCCTCGGTTTTCCTTGTCACAGCTTCTTACCACTTTTATTAAACTTCCTCCTTTTCTAGTTGTTGGTGTTGTTGTTGGTCTGAGCTACCACCAGATTCTTATTATCCAATGTTTCATAACAAATTCCCATATCTATCATGTCAATAAATGATCCTTTTAATGAGCAGTCATCCTGCTTTGGTACTTCTCGTTTATCCCGAAAATAAATTTCTCGTCTTTCTTTAAAGGCATGTCAATCAGACCTAGCACAAAACAAGATAATTCATTGAACTTATTTACATACTCCTCAATAGTCATTTAGTTTTGCTTCAGATCCATAAAGCTTCTGTAAAGCGACATTTTTCGAATGCTGGCATGTACTGCTCCTCCAAGACTTCCTTAAACCTTTGCCATGAAAAATTGTCTTCTGGTTCATTTAGGGTAATTGACTCCCACCAAGCTAGAGCCCCATCCTGCAGTTGCCACGAGGCTAAAAAACCACGTTTTCTCATTACTAATATCCAATGCCTTAAAGATTCTCGCATGATTTGATCCAAGCCTGTACTTCAATGATACCTTTCGTGCCTTTGAATGGTTTTCCCCCTAAGCTGGTAAATTATTTGCACAGGGTGGCAAAATTAACCTGGTGTTATACGAGGTCTACTTCTTCTACCATAGCATCAATTGGAGCTCGACCATTATTTGTTGTAGTGCTACCATTTCCCCATCTTCGTCCAGTAGGAGTACTCATGTCTTACTACCTGAATATAGTAAGATAACTGTAGAATACAAAGATGAAATTATCTTGGGGAATGGGTATTTAAGCATAGCACAACTTGAATTTATTCAGATAAGGGTGTTAAACGTGCACTCTCAAAGAGAAACTCATTCTACGATATTACTAACCTTATCTCTAATGGGTCATACCGCACCAAAGCCAATGTTCTCACTTAATCTTTAGCTCTGATACAAAATGTGAATGTCTAGGCTTTTCAACCATCCTAGCACCACCGTGGCATACCTTGGTATCTCGAATCTGATTTTACGCTAGCCTTGCGACTAACAACCAACTCTTTATCACAAGGGACATGTAGGGGTAAGAGTCGCTTGCTTGTCACCAAACAAAAAGCAAGAGCCCCTATCATGCGGCACACTCCAACTGATGGAGCATACCCCAACATGACGGGTAGGTGCCAGATCAGATCCGATTCCGGTCTCTTCGAAATCCAATCATCGATAAAAATGGTGTTTTGTAAGTAGAAGATTGTTGCTTGATTTGTTCATTTCTTTATCAAAAATACCTTCGAGAGATATATATATCCTATAAGTATTCTTTTAGTAATACAGAATCATTTAAGTCTTCCTTTGTAATTTATCAAATCATTTTTAGAAAGTAACTTATTAGTATTTAAATTTAGGAAATTTAACTTTCAAACTTAACTCGTTTCTAACATTTCGGCCTTATCTATCCCATGCCCAGATGAGGCTAGGTGAGATAGGGCACTGGTTGCTTCTGAACATCTCCTTAATTTAAGCACCTCAACTAGACCTTATGAATAGAAAAATCCAGTCTACTCGTCGGCTTTTAGAGTCAAGATTAAATCATTTGATTTTGACGGCTTTTCTTTAAATCATTTATTTAAACCTTTTTAACTAAATTATAAAATCCTCAAATCATCTTTCAAACAATTAGTTATTTATTTGAAATTTTTTATAAAAGATTTGGAAAAGAATAGTTAAGTTTAAAACTTCATTTCTAAAGTTATTGAAACAGCGGCAGAAAAGTGATGTGGAAAGTGCTACAAAAAAGGGAATTCGATTTAAAAACAAAATTTCTAATATTCGAAAATCCATATTTCCAATTCAAATATCTTTTAAACAATTTTATTGATTTTATAAAATTTATTTTATATTTTTGAACATTTAAAAATATTCATTTCTAGGAATTTTATACTTTGGTCGCTTTACTACCGAAGCGCGATTTCTTTGGAAATTTGATTTGGACATATTTTAAAATCTATAAGATGAAATCTTGAATTTTTTTTCTTCATTCTAAGACTGAATATAATAGTCTGAAAAATTCTTATCTTGAAGAATTCCAAGCTAAATTCCATTCCATATACTTATTTGAATTCTTCGACGCAAAATCGCAAACTACCATTGACCTGTCTAGTTTTGACTCATTTATTGGTTTTCATTTAAAACTTTTTCGAAACAAGTTTGTATGTTTGTGAAACATTTCTAAAATATTTTTTTTATTTTAAAAGGTATTAAATAGTTCCATCCAACTTTTCAAATTCATTTGGAACTTTTTTTCCATGTGGAATAACGACGTGTATATCATGACTTGTTCAAACATTCACATGAGATAAACTATATACGATGATCTAAATCATAAACAAGCATCCATACAATCATATCACATCATATATATATATATAATTAGGAGTTCTCACCTTAAATGGAATTGAACTAACTTTAGACTGATATAACTTTCCTAACTTCAACCGATGCTTACGAATGCTCGCCTTGCAGTCTTCTAAGTGGCTCGACTTGCTTGGGGAGGTGGATGGTGTCCGCGGCCTTGGGTCAGGGGGAGGATCTCACAAGTTTGTGTGGATGAGGAGGTGGGAGGCGTGTACAGGAGAGAGAAGAAGAAGGGGGTTGGGTGTGGTTTTGAGGTGTTTGGACGAATATTTTTCTTTAGTATATTTTTGGAATATATTTTGAGATTATTTTGTTAAAGTTGGAATCCATGAAAATGAAGAGAGAAAGCTTAGAAATGAAGAAGAAAAGGTGTGAAACAAAGTAAAGAAATGGTTTGGTATTTATAGAAAAAGTTTAGAATAAAAAATTATTATGTGAAATGACGAAAGTACCCTTACTTAATTTCAAGTAAACTACATTTTTTAACACTTGATATCACCTATCACTTCATAACTTTATGTCTTAGTCACTGAAGTATGAAGTAAAATAAAATAAGACTTTTGTTTAGATTTGATTTTGATATGTTTGTCTTGTAGTGGTTATTTTTTGTTAATGAATTCTAGAAATTTCTAAACTTGCTTAGGAAAAGTAATCTAGTTTAGTGACTTATTTAATATTTATCCTATTTAAGTATGTTCATATGTATATGTAAATAAAGGTGCAACAACGTCGTGACAACTTTTGTTGAACAAAACATTGATTTTTGACAACGTTTTACGGTCATATTTTGACCTTTTTGTTAAACTATTTATTTATGTAAATTAAACTTGAAAATAAACTTGTATATATTATTAAAAAGATAAAAAAAAATATTTTTTAATAATTAAAACAGTTTATTTAACCATCCAAACTTACTTTTCTAATAGACGATTATTCAACTATAAAATTACACACATAAGCAGTCACCAGGCCCATATTATAAGTCTTTCAACATTTACTTCAAAATATATTTACAAAGATATATATTCGAATTTATTTTAATATTTCAATATTTGGAAACATTTTTCAAATTCTTATATCCATAATAAGGTATTTCACCCATATCAACACCTAGAAATATTTCCAAATCCAATTTATAATTCGTTACTTAGAAAAATATTTCTATATAAATCATTTCGTCTCTAAAATATCTCCAAAACCATCAATTCCAATGCATAGGAAAATATGATAGGTCTTTTTCTCAATATCATTTCTAATATCCATGCTTAGAAAATGTTCCATACTTGTCTCATAAATCTCCAAAATTTTATTAATTCCCCTACAATGTCAAATAATTATCGATTATACATATTTATAATCCAACTAACAATTTATAACTCCTTAACGAATTCAGATTCTTTTTCAAAGTTCCCATATCTAAGCAATTTGGAAATTTCCTTTTCTCAAATTTTCTTAAGTTCCCGAATTTCATTATCAGATTTTCTCTTATAAAATCACATCCATTCTATAAACCTAGGTTCACAAATCTCGAGAGCATTTACAAATAAATCGCAATCACTTAATTTTAAACTATATAATAATAATAATAATAATAATAATAATAATAAATTTCAAAAACATGATTAAATAATTATTTAAAATATCAAAGCACTTTTTAAAATAACGTAAATAACTAATTCCAATTCATTTATAAAATTTCTAATCGATTCACAAAACTTGTCTATAGAACTTAGAATTCATTTCAAAAAATTTAAATATTTAAATAACTAACATTTTGAAATATTTTAAGCCAATTAATAGTCTCTAAAACTACACAGTTTAATAAATAAATCTTAACTTCTTGTGGAAACCCATTTTTAAAATTCAACTTACCCATTTTTATACATATAAATCTCTCTCGATTTATCACAAACTGATTTACGTTTCCAATTTTCATTACCCTTTTTTTCCAAATTCCAAAATAGAATCCAGTATTCCTTTTTAACCGATTTCCATATCTCATTATAAATTCTCACTATGAATTTATATTTCTAATTTATCGAATGATAATCCTTCCACTTTATTTATAAACATTACTTATAAATTTCATAAACTCGTCTCTCATTTTATATAGGTTTATATTATAAAAATCTATTTATAAACCAAATTCAAATTAAAATTCCATTTATAAATCTATTTATAAAATAATCCAAACTATATTCCAAAACCATTCTAATCTTGATTTCGACTTACATTTCGTATTTGAAGAATCTTATTTAAATCCATTGTTTTAAAACCCTCAACTTAAAATTCTCTATTTGGAACCATTTTACGAAATAGCTAAATAAATATCCAAATCCAATCATTTATTTAGTCCAACTCAATTACTTTTTAAATAATCCAAAATTTAAATATAAATATTTTCATTTCCAAAATTTCTTTTGAATTCCCTTTTTAACTGAAAAATATTATTTATTGTCTTTATAATACCAAAATTTAGGCAGTGCTACTATAGCATCCATTAAATCAAATCATAACATAATCTATAGCAGATTATTCTAACACAATATATATCACCATATATGAAATTCAAAATAACATTTTTGAGTAATCAAGTTGGATCTCTCCAATCTGTTGCCCTGCAACCACAGATGTTATATAACAAAAAATACCAATTCTGCTTCGAGACAGGATATCGGAGTAATATAAGGTCATCCGCTATTTATGGGGCGCATAGTGTCTCATCCGCTCCAATCGGTGGGAATAAACCCAACTGCTAATATATATACTAATATATACAATACAACATCCAACTGATAATAATAAATTATCAATGCATCCAATCAACCAGTAAATAATTTTTAACACTTATAATTAAAACCAATTATCCAAATAAGTGAGATTTACTCATATTTATTTTCTGTTGTCGCCGATGCGTTCTAGTTTGAAACTAAAACAAGACGACGTCCAATTTTAGTCCAAATTTTCATAGTCTTCAAATTCGTCGAAACCAGTTTCATTTTGATGCTTTCGCCGCAACGATCACAACGCAAAAGATTTCGTCTCGATCGGATCTCGTATGAAGGAGTTACAAATTTTATAACTTGTCGAACATTTTTAAATTAACTAAAATAACTAATTTCTATTTCACATTATTTATGTATATTAGCCATCTTCTCTTCCCCCTAATCCAACATTCCATGTACACGAAAATGCACTGCCATAGCCGTGCACCTTCCCCCATGACACGGAGCACAGCAACCTTAAACCAAAATCCAACGGCACCACCTACTCCCTCTTCTCGAACACGACGTGCCTATCCCCTTGACATCCTTCCTCAACCTCCTGGTCAAAATGCGATAGCCTCTCCTCCCAGGTCCGTACCAGTGGACGGAAACACCTCCAAGGCTCGGAGTGTTAGAAATGAACGAAGTAAACCAGAGCAAGCAGATATTCATCTCAGAAGTAATCAAGACCGTTCATCAACTTTCACCTGTAGAGATTATTTTCTTTATTTATGTGGTCTGGGCTGGTCTTGTGTTTAGGCCCATATTGTCATAATATGCATTGCATATATATAACACAGCTTGTATACCGAAGACAGTACTTTTGTATCATTTTACAACATCAATAAAACAATTACATTTTCTCTTCAATTGTATACAATCTCTTATATGGTATCAGAGCTTTTGAAATCAACCTAACGGTTGTTAGCCTCAATCTTCTAAAGAAGAAAGTGCCTTGCCTACTGTTATCAGAACATTATCATCATTTAACAGTGGTTGCACCCTAGCTTCTCTCAGATCTGAGTCATCATAGAGAAAGCTATTGAGTTTGAATCCTTACCCACTGTGTTGTACAGTTCTTGATCAAGAACTGCAAACCACTATCGTCTTCCAGCAGTGCCGTGCCTAGAGATCCTCTTCAGAGTTGCATTTTTTTTTTCTCATCATCAGAATTCTCTGGCTGCACCACTTGTTGATCTCAGAATCACAAGATTCTTCATCGATATGGCAGGAGATAACATCAATGATGTTCAAGAATCTCTCAATGCTTCAAGAACAGCCACTTCTCAGCAATCAGATTCTCAAAATCTGTTGAAATCATTAATCAAACCAAAGAGTCAGTTAGTAACAACAATTCTTGATGAATCAAACTATATGTTGTGGAAATTTCAAATTGAAACAGCTATAAGAGGATATGATGTTGAAGAGTATGTGTTTGGAACACTTATCACTCCTGCAAAGTATGTTACTGACAGCGAGGGAAAACTTGTAATCAATCAAGATTACTCAAACTATCAAAAGCAAGATAGTCTTATCAGTTCTTGGCTATTATCTTCTATTGGTCCTACCATTCTACCTCAACTGATAGGTTGTAAAACATCTCATGAAATATGGCATTCAATAGAGCATACATTCAACACTCAGTCTGCAGCAAGAGTTCTTTACTACAAAAGACAGCTACAGAACTTGAGAAAAGATGGGTTAAGTATGAGAGAGTATCTGATCAAGATCAAGAATCTGTGCAATCAATTAGCTGCAGCAGGTCATAAATTGTCAGATGCAGAACAGGTACTATCTATTTTAAGTGGTTTAGATGATGATTATGAAGCTGTTGTAGCAATAATTTCATCTCAAGATAAGACACCATCTATTGAATATGTTAGTTCTATTCTATTATCTCATGAAGGAAGAATAGAACAAAAGAAATCTATTCAAGAATATTCTGTTAACTATGCTTCAAAAAATCAAGAGAAAACTTATAACAAAAGTCAAAGAGATGGGTCATCAAACAGAGGTGGTTCATCAAACAGATCAAGAGGCAGAGGTGGCAGATTTCATAATAACAATAATAATAGACTGAGGTGTC
Organism: Allium cepa; assembly: GCA_030765085.1. Lineage (NCBI taxonomy): Eukaryota > Viridiplantae > Streptophyta > Magnoliopsida > Asparagales > Amaryllidaceae > Allium > Allium cepa. The sequence goes on from CM060929.1 coordinate 219,483,325, forward strand.
AAATTTGTGAAAAATTTGGGCACAGTGCTAACAAATGTTACTTCAGATTTGATGCAAAATATGTTCCTTCTCAGTCAGGAAATAGTAATCAGAAAAATTATCAAAGTGCAAACATGGTCAATATTCAACATGATTCATCAAGTCAGAAAGAGAGCAGTATTAGTGCAGATGACTCTCAAGATCAAAGTTGGTTTCCTGATTCTGGTGCTACAAACCATGTAACAAATAATCTTGGAAATCTAAATCTTGGAAACCAAGAATATAAAGGTAAACAATGTATTCATATGGGGAATGGTAAACCCATAAACATTACTCACACAGGCAGTGCTTGTATTAAAGGTGCAAGAAAATTATATCTCAATAATTTGTTGAGAGTACCTTTAATTACAAAAAACTTGCTTAGTGTGTCACAATTTGCTAAAGATAACCAAGTATACTTTGAATTTTTTCCTACTTACTGTCTAGTCAAAGACATTAAGACTAATGAAATTCTTTTGCAGGGTAAAGAATGTAGAGGACTATACAAATTTAGTGTTGACAATTCTGAGAATCAAGATTATAGAGATAAATGGTGTAACAGTTCTGAAATAACTCAAGCAAGTAATTGTAAGCTTTTTGATATATGGCATAGCAGACTGGGGCATGCAAATGCACATATTGTACAGAAAGTATTGAAGAATAATAATATTCCTTTTACTAACATTTCTATGCCTTATGTATGCACACACTGTCAAATGGGGAAGAGTCATAAACTTGTTTTTTCTGACTCTGAAACTGTTTATTCTAAACCATTAGAATTAATTGCAACAGATTTATGGGGTCCTACATCTGTAACCACAGATTATGGTTACAGATATTACATTTCCTTTATAGATGTTTTTTCTAGACATGTTTGGATATATTTTTTAAGATCTAAGTCTGAGACTTACAATGTGGTAATTCAGTTTATCAATTTAGTTGAAAATCAAACTAACTGTCAAGTTAAAAATTTTCAAACTGATGGAGGAACTGAATTTCATCCTTTGAAGCAATATTTTCAGAAAAAAGGTATTAATCATAGAATTACTTGTCCTTATACTTCTGAACAAAATGGTTTAATTGAAAGAAAACATAGACATATTGTAGAAACTGGTTTAACACTTCTTTCTCAAGCATCTTTAACACAAAAATTTTGGCCTGATGCTTTTGCTACTAGTGTTTATATAATAAACAGGTTACCAACAAAAACTTTGAAGTACAAAAGTCCACTTGAAGTGCTTTCTGGTGTTAAACCAAATTATGAAAATCTTAAAGTGTTTGGATGTCTATGTTTTCCTTACTTGAGACCATATAATACACATAAGTTAAATTACAGGTCTTCTCCTTGTACCTTTTTAGGTTATGCCACTAATATGAAAGGTTACAAATGTATAGATAACAATGGAAAAATATTTGTTTCTAGACATGTTGTATTTAATGAACAAATTTTTCCATTTAGTCAAACACATATGAAAACTTCTCATAAAATATACAACACAAAAAATGTTGTATTACCTGACTTGTTGAAGCAAGTTGCAACAGAAGGCAATCAAAATATGCCTCATCATGATCAACTCTTATCCAACTCAAGAGCTGATAATAATCAGAATAACAATGAAGCAAGTAGTTCAGAAGATCTACATCACAACAGCAGTCATACTAGCAGACATTCTGATCAGTGTCAACCAATAGGCAATTTAGAATTACCTATTGATCAACAAGATTCTTCAAGTCACAATGCTAGTCATCAAAATACAACAGAAGTTATTCCACAAATAGTTCCAGAAAATACTGGTCATCATATGATTACTAGAGCAAAGAAAGGAATATTCAAGCCAAAAATATATAATGCAACATTTGAAGATGAGGAACCATGTACTTATCAGCAAGCAATTCAATGTGAAAAATGGAAACATGCAATGAATGAAGAGTTTGAAGCTCTACAAAGAAACAGAACATGGGATCTTGTGACATTACCATGTGACAAAAATATTATTGGCTGCAAATGGGTTTTTAGATTAAAAAAAAATTCTGATGGTTCAATTTCTAAATATAAGGCAAGATTGGTGGCAAAAGGGTTTTCACAACAGAATGGTTTTGATTTTAATGAAACATTTTCACCTGTTGTGAAACCCACATCAATAAGAATTATTTTTACAATTGCCTTATATAGAAACTGGACCATAAAGCAACTTGATGTAAATAATGCTTTTCTCAATGGTGATCTACAGGAAGAAGTTTACATGGAGCAACCAATTGGATTCAAAAAAGAAGGAGCAGAAAAGCTTATATGCAAGCTTAATAAAGCCATATATGGTTTGAAGCAAGCTCCAAGGGTTTGGTTTGACAAGATAAAATCAACTCTGGCCAGAATGGGATTTAATTCCACTAAATCTGACAACTCTGTCTTTACTAAATTCTATAATAATGATGTCACTTATATTTTAATCTATGTTGATGATTTTTTAATTACAGGAAATAGTGAACAAGAAATCAATTATGTTACAAGTCAACTGAACAAAGAATTCTCCATAAAAGATCTAGGCAATGTCAATTATTTCCTGGGAATACAAGTTCATAGAATTTCTGCTACAAAAATTCAGTTAAGTCAAAAGAAGTATGTTACTGAAATCCTTATGAGAGCAAATATGGAAAATGCAAAAGCTTTACCAACACCTATGATGAGCAGTTTACATTTATCAAAGAATAAAGGTGAACAAATATCAAATGCAAAGCAGTACAGAAGTATAGTTGGAGCTCTGCAATATGTCACTATAACAAGACCAGAAATTTCTTATAGTGTCAACAAAGCAAGTCAATTCATGCAGAATCCTTTAGATGAACATTGGAAAGCTGTTAAAAGAATTTTGAGATATCTAAATGGCACTTTGGATTATGGTTTAACTTTACAATCAAGCAATGCAATTAATATTGTAGCTTATGCAGATGCAGATTGGGCAACAGATATTGATGATAGAAAATCTACAACAGGTTATTGTGTATTTTTAGGTGATAATCCTGTATCATGGTGTTCAAAAAAACAAACAACTGTTTCTAGATCAAGTACTGAAGCCGAATTCAGAAGTGTTGCAAGTGTTACAGCTGAAATCATGTGGATAGAATCACTATTACATGAATTGAAAGTCAAAACTTATAACAAAGCTACAATCTGGTGTGACAATTTGAGTACTATAGCACTTACTGCAAACCCAGTATTGCATTCGAGAACAAAGCATATGGAGTTGGATCTATACTTTGTCAGAGAACAAGTGATCAAAGGGAAATTAAATGTAAGTCACGTACCTGCAACTTACCAAAGGGCAGATATCTTAACAAAACCTTTGTCAAAGAAAAATTTTCTTCGATTAAGGGAAGATCTGAAAGTTAAAAGTACTGGACAACTTCCAGATCCATGACAAAAAAAAAAGGCATCAACTTTGCGTCTAAGATCTCTGGCAACAAGTGTGGTAAGAACTCAGAAGTAATATCATCATCAGAATTCTCGAAACTTCTTCAACTTCAGATTAATGACTAAAAAAGGCCTCAACTTTGCATCAGAAGCTTATACTTGTCTCCGTGTTTGCCAAAATCAGAAAATCAGAATGGATGTTCACACACTAGAAAGCATATGAACATTCATAATTGTTGTCTTCATGATTTTTGCCATGGCTCGTCTCAAATTTGATAAGATAATTGGAGAAAGCAACTTTAGATCTTCTAATTGATAGTTATTTCGAATAACTATCAACCAAAATTATATCTTTGTGTGCTGCTCTTCTCATTCTTCATCTTCTCAGTATTTTTCACAAATAAATTTCATCAAATTTGCAAGTTTTTGGAGGAGAGAAAGATTTTTGATGTCTGTTGCAACAAACCCTAGCCGTAATAGGGTTTGAGGGGAAGTGTTAGAAATGAACGAAGTAAACCAGAGCAAGCAGATATTCATCTCAGAAGTAATCAAGACCGTTCATCAACTTTCACCTGTAGAGATTATTTTCTTTATTTATGCGGTCTGGGCTGGTCTTGTGTTTAGGCCCATATTGTCATAATATGCATTGCATATATATAACACAGCTTGTATACCGAAGACAGTACTTTTGTATCATTTTACAACATCAATAAAACAATTACATTTTCTCTTCAATTGTATACAATCTCTTATACGGAGACCTTCCAAATTCCAACTTCGGGTGCCAAACTTCGTCACGAACTCGATTCCAATCTTCATTTAAAAGATTTCGCCCTCAATCAAACACAACATGGAACCCTAGTTTACTGCCTAACTTCGACCATTCCAAAAGCAGCGATGCAGGAGATAAAAATAGTATAGAATCGAAGCTCTCCATGAAATATGAATTTTAGAATGGGTTTGATGATTTTCAATGATTGCAATTTGAGAAATAATTTTTTTAAGGTTTCGTTTTCAATTTTATCTTGCATGAAAAGAAGAGGGGTGCGTTTTTAAAAGAAGAAGCAGGTATGAAACGTAGGTAGGGTGGCTGAAGGAACGATAGGGTGGCTGAAGAGTTGACTTTAAAATTTATAATGTTATTTAATTTCAAAATATCTCGTTCTAAGCAGCTTACAGTCCCAAATTTCTATCGAGGCGTGCCGCCTAATGGAACAAGTTTTGAGACATAATTCGATCGTATGGAGAAGATAGCTTTTTGAACCCAATTATTATATTAATTTTTCAATATAAATTTCAACGCGCTTCTATCCCGTACGACCAAACGGTATATCTGGTCACTATGAAATTTGAAATCCTATAATAATACACTTTTATGGATCCAATGACACTAATTTCGTCAAAATCCGAGATTGTGCCACGGAAGGCTATTTTTACTCGTTAATTAAAACGGGTTATTTTCAAAATCGGGTAAATCGCTATTGAATCCAATTTAAAAGTTAAATTACCTTCATTGTTATTAACAGAAATTAAATAAGCCTTTGAATGATATTTTAGTTTCCAAACTCATCAATATACTCCAAATAACATTATCCATTCAATCATTTCAAGTTATAATCGAAAATCAAATTTTAGTTATAAAAAATTCCTTCAAAATTTTCCAACTCTTTGAATTTTCGAAAAATTTCGCCAACGTCTTCTTTGCGCGGTTAGATCAGAACAACTACAAATCGCCAATACATGCCCAAATCAGCAAAAGAAAACAAAAGCCAAGTGGCTCAACCATAAAAACATCAAATTCAAACAAAAATTTAAACATGTACCTTTTTTCTGGCGACCAAATTTTATTTATGAAACCAAAGGCATCAACTTAGCTCTTACTTTTATATATCTATATCTTATTTACTAATGATATCCAATAATATAATTCAAAATCACACTATTCTGCATTTTCAATTCCCAATATTTTCCCACACGATGCACATATATCATTCATATGCAATATCAAATCTGATCATCCACTCGATCACACATTTTCATTTTCGAACTAGCATCGTTCACACAACCACTCTAGTGCGGAAGCACATCTGGTTTCTTAATCAGGAATCGCCATTCTCCTTGCATAGCCATATACTATGATAAAGAATCCCAGAATCAATCAAAAATCCATATTCAGGGTTCGCCGTTGAGAATAGAGCGAAATATCCTAACTCGGATCGATATAAATTATCTTGAAATTCTATGCTCGAATCTGGATCAAACCATCATGTGAATAAAGTAATATATGTACAACATACCTGTTTATTTCTATTGATTCTTAGCTATCACAGATTCTTTTATTCACATTCGTTTCATTTACAGTCAATTATTCTCAATCCATTATTCATATCCATTATTTACTTGGTATATTCACTTCTTTACATAGTATGTTCCATAATACTATTATCACTTAAACATCATTCCATAGAATTTGTTTACTTAAGTTCATTTTAAAAAAAAATATACAACTTAAGTCTATATCCATTTTAACTCAAATCCAATTTTAATTCCATTTGACTCAACTCATTTGTTTAAATTTCAACCATATTCCAAATCAAATTCAAATAACTAATTTATTCAAGTAGTTCATTCCTTAATGCAACAATTATTTTATTTAATCTAACTTAGGCTAAATTCATTTTCATAATTCATTTATACTTAACTTAAGTTAAGTTTAATTCCGTAATTCAATTCCAAATTTACTTTCCTTAACGTTCACATGCAACAATTTTAAAGCTTTGTTTCACTTACAAATTCCTAAATTTTATAAGTTATAAACTTATTTTTCTCATATTCTCATAAAACATCTAAATGAAAATCCCAGAGTTTACACACCTTGTTCTTAAATATTCCAAATCATTTTTGAAATCATATAAGATATATACGCGAAATCCCACTGGCATATCAAATCATTCTTTTGAATTTCAAAACCAGAATCGGTTTACCAAACAAAACTCTAATATATAGCAATTCCTCCCTTGGAAACTCGAAAATAAACGTCGATGCTGCTGCAGTCATCACTGAATTTATTTCCCAACGATCAAAGTGAGTTCAATGCTTTTATTCCCTTCAAGATCCTTTTAAAAAACATCTCTATTCGAATATGTTTTCCAAATAATATTATTATTATTCTCCAAAACTTTGAAAAATAAATTTTAAGACCAACATAATTTAAATTCCCAAATTCCCAGCTTTTATATACTTTTAATTTATAAACTGCTTTTATAAAACATATTTATATATACTAGTGAAAATTCATTTCCTTTCAATTTATAGATCACAGTTATAAACCATATATTCATATACCCTCACTATGGTTATATAAAATCACTTCTTAACTGTTAATCTTGTTTACATTATAGTATCAACCTTTATTCGATCACCAACAACAACCAACAAATGATAATAGTATAAGATTATCGTTTCCTAACAACCAAGCACACCACATATACTATATAATTTTCTAAAAAATTATTTATTTATATATAAAATAATCAAGGTAAAATCATTTCATTTATCCAATTCCAAAACAATGCCATGTCAAATTGCTTTATTCAAGTGTTTAGAGATTCCTGTCAATATTATTGACCAAAATCCATAAGCCACTCAATAGATCCGCCGGCATAATATAAAATGATTTTTATATGACTAACAAAAATGCACTCATACATATTCACTCAAACTCATTCTAGGGTGCTACTGACCCTATCTCTAGTGAGTCACCCCATCAAAGCCAAGGTTCTCGCTTAACCTTCAGCTCTGATACCAAATGTAATGAACTGGATTTTTGACCCTCGAAAATCGACACTAATACGTCCACTGTATTAGATCCTGAGAAATCAAATGTCTGAAACTCGATTGGTAGGGGAAAGAAAGAAGATAAGAAGAAAACTAAACAACAACGAATTTCACAGCGGAATTAATATACCATAAACCTTTACACTAAAACAAAACTGTAATATGTATATATACAAACATCAACCAGAGTATACTAACCTATCTCAGCCTGGACAGTTATAACAGTCTATCCTCACAATTGCTGATAACACACCAATAAATACAGGGAAAATATAACCATCTATGTGGGTACATCTTTGGTCCTCCATCTCGTCTCTTGAAGCTCCGAGCACCCAATCTAATTTGTAACATACTCGGTCTGACCCGGACATTATAATAAAATAACACCCGAGTCAGTCTGGAAAACCAACGTGAGAAAACACACCCAACCGGATTTAAAGTTATAAGAAAATCTTTGAAACTCAAAGGTATCTCGTAAGACCATGCCACCGATAAAGATGATGGGTTTTTACCTTACGATAACTAATATAAAAAACCCTATGATATTATAACAGTGTCTAAGTACAACGACTTATTAAACTAGCTGAAATGCTTGCATTTCACATTTCAACATAGTTGGGTACAATCAAAACCGTACGGTGCTTATTGGAGAATGGATTCCATATAATGTCTAGGCACTGGGTACCACCTATCACGGTACACATCTAGAAAATGTACCGAGATCGAACCTATCGGTCCTTGCCAACACAAGACTGGCCTACTCTTTACTGGATAGTACCAAATACGTTATCACCCTGGTTGCTTTGCAACCCTTTTGAGTTCTCATGCACAACCAATCCATAAATATGTAGACATAGGATATCTAGAAAGGTTACAACATACCCTAATGGGTGCGACCCACTTAGCCTTACTGCATCTCCCCTGATTTTCAGTCATTCCCGACTGATGAGACTTAAGGCTATGTTTACCTTGAGAATATCTTCATTCTTGCAATGTTAATACTGCCTTTCATGCAAGTAATGCAATGATAACATTCATCCATACAAGTTGTTTTAGGTCTGAACAAACCGAATCTCTAAAATCACCATCTTCATTATCTTCACGATATCACATTTCGCAACGCTCAAATAGGATTGAAGTGGTTTTCGGATAATTAAATTTGATCCCAGTCTCTTCCAAACGATCAATGAATTTGGCCAGTATTTAACTATCAAATACACATATAAGCAGTCATTATAAATTTTTCAACATTTATTTCAAAATATCTTTGCAAATATATATATATATATATATATATATATATATATATATTTGAATCTCTCAATAATTCAATACTTGGAAACAGTTTTCAAATTCTTATATCCATAACAGGGTATTTCAACACCAAGAAATATTTCCAAATCCAATTTATAATTCATTACTTAGAAAATATTTCTATATAAATCATTTTGTCGCCAAAATATCTCCAAAATCTTTAATTCCAATACTTAGGAAAATATGATAAGTCTTTTTCCCAAAATCATTTCTAACATCCATATTAAGAAAATATTCTGTACTTATCTCATAAATCTCTAGAATTTGTATTAATTCCTTTACAATTTCCAAAAATTATCAATTATACTTATTTATAATCCAATTAACAATTTATAACTCCTTAAGGAATTCGGATTCATTTAGAAGTTCACGTATCTAAACAACTTGGGAATTTCCTTTTCTCGAATTTTCTTAAGTTCTTGAATTCCATTGTAAGATTTTCTCTTATAACACATCCATTCTATAAACCCGGTTCACAAATCTCGAGAGCATATACAAATAAATTGCAATCGCTTACTTTTAAACTATATAATAATAATAATAACAACAACAACAACAATAATAATTTAAAAAAATGGTTATATAGTTATTTAAAATATCAAACAACTTTTTAAAACAACGTAAATAACTAATTCCAATTGATTATAAAATTTCTAATCGGTTCAAAAAAATTATCTATAAAACTTAGAATTTATTTCAACAAATTTAAATATTTAAATAACTAACCTTCTGAAATATTTTAATCCAATTAATAGTTTTTAAACTACATAGTTCAATAAATAAAAATCCTTTTCTAAAAACAAATCTTAACTTCTTATGGAAACCATTTTTAAAATTCTACATACCCATTTTTGTATTTATAAATCTCTCTCGATTTATCACAAATCGATTTACATTTCCAATTTTCAGAACCCCTTTCTCCTAATTCCAAAATAGAATCCACTAATACTTCTAAACCGATTTCCATATCTCATTATAAATTATCACTGTGAATTTATATTTCCAATTTATTGAATCATAATCATTCCACTTTATTTATAAACATTGTTTATAAATTTCATAAACTTATCTCTCATTTTATATAGGTTTATATTACAAAAATCTATTTATAAATCGATTTCTAATAAAAATTCCATTTATAGATCTATTTCTTAAATATTCAAACTATATTTCCAAACCATTCAAATCTCAATTTCAACTTACAATTTGTATTTTAAGAATCTTGTTTAAAATCCATTGTTTAAAAACCCTTAACTTAAAATTCTCTATTTGAAACCATCTTATGAAATAACTAAATAAATATCCAAAATCCAATCATTTATTTCATCTTACTCAATCCTTTTTAAATAATCCAAAATTTCAATATAAAAATTTTCATTTCCAAAATTTCTTTTGAATTCCCTTTTTAAATTCAAAAATATTATTTATGGTATTTATAGTACCAAAATTAAGTCAAGTGCTACTATAGCATCCAATAAACCAAATCATAATATAATCTATAACAGATTATTCTAACACATCATATGTCACCATATATGAAATTAAAAACAACTTGTCTGAGGAATCCAGTTGGTTCCCTCCAACATGTTCCCTGCAATCATAGATGTTATATAACATAAAATACCAATCCCACTTTTAGGCGGGAAATCGTGGTAATATTGGATCATTCGCTATTATGCGGTGCACATAGTGTCTCATCCGCTCCAATCGTTGGGAATATATCCAACTACTAATACATATACTAATATATATAATATAACATCTAACTGATAATAATAAATTCTCAATGCATCCAATCAACAATAATAATTTTTATCACTTTTAAATAAAACCAATTATCCAAATGAATAAGATTTACTCAAATTTATTTTCTATCGTCGGCGAGGCAATCTAGTTTGGAACTAAAACCGAACGGCGTCCAATTTTAGCCCAAATTTCCACAGTCTCTAAGTTCGTCCACACCAGTTTAATTTCGATGCTCTCATCGCCACGACCGCGATGCAAATGGTTTCGTCTCGATCGGACCTCGTATGAAGTAGTTATAAATTTTAAACGAGTGTAATTTGAGAAATAATTTTTTTAAGTTTCGTTTTCTAATTTCTCTTGCATGAAAAGAAGATGGGTACGTTTTTAAAAGAAGAAGCAGGTATGAAACATAGGTAGGGTGGCTGAAGGAACGATAGGGTGGCCGAAGAGTTGACTTTAAAAATGTTTATTTAATTCCAAAATATCTCGTTTTAAACAACTTAAAATCCCAAACTCCTATCAAGGCGTGCCACTTGGAATTCCTATTGTTATACCCTTATTCCGAATGTAATGGAATAAGTTTCGAGACCTAATTCGATCGTATGGAGAAGATAGGTTTTTGAACCCAATTATTATATCAATGTTTCAATATAAATTTCAACGCATTTCTACCACGTATGACCAAATGGTATGTCTGATCGCTATGAAATTTGAAATCGTGTAATAATACACTATTACAGATCCAATGACTTTAGTTTCGTCAAGATCCGAGATTGTGCACTGGAAGGCTATTTTTGCTCATTAATTAAAACAAGTTATTCTCAAAATCGGGTATATCGCTATTGAATCCAATTTAAAAGTTTAATTACGTTCATTCTTGTTAATAGAAATTAAATAAGCCTTTAAATCATTTTTATCCAGCTTAACACCCACAATTCAAGGTTTTTAAACAATTTTTAATTATTAAATTCAACAATTAAATTATCCAATAGACCACTATTTTTGAAATTCAAATCATTTAACCTATAAAATTATCTTTTCAATAATTAAAATTAACTAAATTTTCTAATTTCAAATCACTAAAATTATGCATCGTTACAGATTGAATTCTGGGTTGTTACAACGGAGTATAAAACAACTTTCATTATCGGCTAAGCCACCCTAGCTAAGCCACCCGCTTCATCTTCAGCGTTTTTTATTCTTTTTCCAAAGCAGCCCGCGTAAAATGACAAGCCTAGCCTAATCAAACGAGTACCCATGAGTTTGTGAAAAATAATAATAAAAACATGGGTCAAATATAAAACTTGATATGAGTAATCTATTGCCCTAAAACATAACATATAGTGAGACCATGCTGTTAAAGTAAGGAATGGGTTTTCCTCTCACAATTCAATAACATCAAGGTGTCATAACATGAATAAAAACACGAATACTAACCTGGTTCCTAGATCCGACTATCGAAATCTCCTCACATGGCTAAGACTATGTTATGGAAATTTCTCAATCATCCCAAGAATCCGAATCAAGTGCTCATCTCTCATAATTAAGTGAAAAATCCTAATTTGACAAAGAAATCTTGCACGCAAACGAAGGGTTGGAACGGAAATCATGTCACTTGAAATGATCTTTAGAAAATATCCCTTTCGACACAAGGGATTACTCCCATCATCTAAGGTTTACTGAAACAAAGAAAAACAACTATAACACAAATGACTCTAGATGAACGCCTATAATTCATCTGCTTGGTCTCTGCTTATTACAGGGCATCCACCAAAGTCTACTTGGATATAACTCCAAGTCACACTTCAACGTCCAACCCATTTAACTCGATAGTTCGTGCACCAAGTCTGAATGGTAATACTCCATGGCGTTTCACCGTAGTTTTGCAACTAATGTGGCCCATACAAGGATTTGATTGTTATATGTCTTCAAATACACATATGCATATACTTTCCCACACTCATACATGTATATCTAAATAAGTAATTCATCTGTTACTAAATCAATTCTTACTTTTATTTACTAAATCTTTTCAATAAATTCTAATATGGTTTCATAAATGAAGTTTTATTAGTGTTTATAAAATGGTTATATGATTGAAAGTGATATAATGATAAATTAGAGATTAATTTCATGTGAAAATTAAGTGCAGGCATAAATGTGCCTACACTTGCAACTATACCATGGCTAGATTTTATAGTCAATTTACTTAATTTTCCACTCAGGCCTTATTAAGTTCCTTCTTATCGTCAAGGTTATCCAACTTTTGGCTGCAACTAAGGCTTTATGTCTTTCTTTCTTCCTATCATTAGGATTATAAACCTTTCTGCTGCTACCAAGGCCTTATACTTCACTTCTATATACAGTGTTATATTTATACGTTGGGGAAAGCATGATGGCCTTACACATAACTATCGAATACCATGCCATATTTAGGACATCGGGTTCCATTAATGTAACGACCCGGAAAATTCGATCCTGAAAATTCCAGATAGTTAGGGAAAGAAAAAGAGAAAGAAGAAGAAGAAACAGAAAACCTAACTCAGAATCTCACATTCGCAGTGGATAAAGTATAATATCAAATGATAACAGTTATACAAAGGAAAACTGTACTTATCAAATTACATTTTAATACTTCAGAGTTACACATTTCACAATCACTGGACAGTTAAAATAACTTGTCCCAGATATACAACAACATAACACAGCGGATACACTCCACACGTTCCTGCCATCCAGCTCGCCTCCTGAGCTCTAGAACGTCTTTACCTAAAAATCTGTAATACTCGGTCTGACCCGAGCATTACATCAAAGTAATACCGGGGTCAGGCTAGAAACCAGCGTGAGTAAACCCAACTAATATGGAATACAACAGCATAAAACTAAATAAAACCCGGGGTAACTCGTATCTATTTACAAATTCACAATTTGTTATATACATCACTTATCACACACATCAATTAGTTTGTAAAACAGTTGAAAATTTGTTAAATAGTTCCAAAATAATTGTAAAATAAGTATAAGATAGTTTAGCTTTAAAAAGAGAGATTGTATAGTAAGTAGCTTGGAAAAATAGATTTGTATTAAAACAATTTATTTTGAAAATAGTCCAGAGTCAAACTGTTCAATTCCCAACCTCCAATCCCATCAATTCAATTTAAATTTCCACTTCCATTTAAATTGACTCAATTCCAATTTAAATAACTTCAATTTCCACTGAAATTGATTTAATCCCAATTCAAGTTGAGTCAACCTCAATTTCTTTCCAAATTCAAAACAAATTCCATTCGAATTTTAAACCCATTCAACTTTAATCACAATTCCAAATTATTCAAATCAATTTGGATAAATTTCAAATTGAACCCATTTCAATTTCGAATCAATTCCAATTTGAATTAATCCCAATTCCCATTTAAATTTGTATCAACTTCAATTTCATTTCAAATTAATCCAATTCAAATTTTCCATTTGAATTCTTCTATCAAAATTTCAATTTGAACTAATTCAATTCAAATTCAATTTTAAACCATCCCGAATTATATAAATTCGAGTTAAACTTTCAAATGTTGATTTAATTCCCTTAAATCAACCTTTATTTTTAAATCAACAATCTAAATCTTTAAACAATTTAATTCTGAGTCAGAATTTCAAAATCCATTTTAAATTGTCTCTACTTAACTTATTTCAAAGTTCAAATAAGAATTCAAAAACAATTTTATCTTCAGAATCTAATTTTATTACTGAATTTTAACTTCAAAACCAATTCTTAGTTTCATAGATTATTTATAATATCCGGATAAATAAACATCCAAATTTATCCAAACACCAATTTACAGTATCCATTTTCAATTTCCAGGTCTCAAACCCAATTTGGGATCACTCATAATTCCCATTTTAAATCAACCATTTAACTTCCCAAGTTAAATCCCAATTTCATCTTGAAATTTCCAATTCAGGTTGCTTGTTAAATTACTTAACTTTCCCAAAGTTAAATTAAATTCATTCATTCATTCGGTCAACCTTACTCAAATTTGAATTCCCACTTCTGTTATCCCGCTTTTTGGCAAAGCCGAGATACCAAAAGATCGGTCAAAAATGGAAGACGGTTCGTCTCAGAGATTGGTTGCACTTCACTTCGCTATGGATATCGATGAATTCTGTCCGAACCCGGATCAGGCCACAATCGATAAGATATGACAAGCAAGACCATGAAAGCCAGCGTTTCAAATTTCAGGTTAATCGGAGTTCGTATGAGCGAGATATGATCGATGCAAGTTAGCCAAAGTACACAGTTCGAAACCATCGGCTTGTTGAGAAGGTGTCCATTTCGAACCGATGGGGTTCGAATCCATCGGTAATTGCCTTATTCGAATCCATCGGTTCGCATACGCTTCGAGTCGATCGAGTTCGAACCGATCAGGCATGATTTTGATCACTTCGAATCGATCGGTTCGAACCCATCAGATGGGCATCACCTTAACAAGTTCGAATCCATCTGGCTCCATATACTTCGAATCTATCACATTCGAATCCATCAGCACGTTCGTATCCATGCTAGAGCACTGTTTTGTATCCATCAGTGGGTTGCGTCCTCATATCCATGAATTTCGTATCGTTCACGCCAGTGCCTAGTTCGAATCGATGATCATTCGAACCCATCACGGAGCTTCAGTTCGTATCCATCACAAGTATCGATGCGAACTTACATCTCCTCGATTCGAACTAGGCAGATGCAGGACAACGCGAGACTTACGTAGTTGATTGATTCAAACTATGCAACGGCCATTGATACGAACGAGGTGAAACTCACGGCTACAAAACGATCAATTCGGTGATAAAAGTGGATCGATCCCTAAAGCGCGCACCACGTCATCACTCAGGCACACGCGTTGATCGATTCGAAACCATCGATTCGAAGTGATCGATTCGAGCCAAACAGCCAACCGAAAATCACCAACTCGAATCGATCATATCTCCTAAACCACTAATCCAAATGCAACGAAATTTTCACAGTAGCTTCCATACAAGGTAAAGATTGTTCCTGCCAAGTTTCAGCTTGATTGGATCTTTTTTTGATGGATTCGAAATCACTTCGAATCGATCTCAGATCGAGTCGAAACTTGGTGGGGTCGGTCGCGTGGGCCCACTCACGTGCCAGAAAAAATCTCCCGAAGTTTGAGCGAGATCTGGGCCTCCAACGCCTATAAATAGAGCCCCAGAGCCAACAGAAAAGGGATCTTTTGGATCTTCCGCCATTAAACGCCCAGACTCTGCCGGATTCAAGTCTACATCTTTCTATCACCATTGTATGCTAACATCAGAAATATATCTTGCTGTAATCCGCTGTAATCGATTGTAATCATCAAGAGAACATCAATAAAGTCACCAACTTCAAAGTGGACGTAGGCACGATCGCCGAACCACTATAAATCCCGTGTTGTTCATTGTTATTTGTGATTTGCTGCATTTACTATCTCTTAGATTTGAGTTCTATATTGATTGTTGTTGAGCTGCATTGATAAACGGGTGCTTTCACGGTATCGGGTGTTTGTGGTCAATTTTGACGCAAACAACTTCAAATTTTCAAATTTCTAATAATATTATTTCTTACTTATAAGTTCAAAACTTATATCTCTTTGGGTTTTCACATCACATTCCAAGGAAAATTCAAAACTCAACCTTAGAGTTGATTTCAAATATACATATTTATTTCCTTTACACAACAAGTTACTTTAAATTTTAAACCCTTTTTCAATTTCAATTCATAAGTCATACTCACCTAAATGTTTACTTCCTTAAACATTTTATTTTTTTCTAAATCATCAACAA
Organism: Allium cepa; assembly: GCA_030765085.1. Lineage (NCBI taxonomy): Eukaryota > Viridiplantae > Streptophyta > Magnoliopsida > Asparagales > Amaryllidaceae > Allium > Allium cepa. The sequence continues at coordinate 219,499,478 of CM060929.1, forward strand.
ACATTCATCGTTTTAGGAAAATAACCAAGGTTATTACAACTGCAAACTAATTCCTATTATCTTATTCTGAAAATTCTTCTTCGAATTCAAGATTTTAATTTCAGTTTGAATCCATTTCAAACTTATCTTTATTCAAATTTCTGTTTGGTGTACCACTTAATTTACTTCCAATAAATTAACAACCAATTACCTTAATATTTATTAGAAAGATATATTGCTTTATATATCAAAATATATTCTTATATATAATCATTTAAAATCTTTATATAAGAAAGTAACAAGTACGCTCTCATATATATACACTCAACTCATCCTATGGTACCATTGACCCTATCCTTAATGAGTAAACCCAACAGAGCCAAGGTTCTCGCTTAACCTCGCTTTGATACCAAATGTAACGACCCGGAAATTTCGATCTCGAAAATTCCAGATAGTTAGGGAAAGAAGAAAGAGAAAGAAGAAAAAGAAACAGAAAACCCAACTCAGAATCTCACATTCGCAGCGGATAAAGTATAATATCAAATAATAACAGTGATACAAAGGAAAACTGTACTTATCAAATTACATTTTAATACATCAAAGTTACACATTTCACAATCACTAGATAGTTAAAATAACTTGTCCCAGATATACAACAACATAACACAGTGGATACACTCCATACGTTCCTGCCATCCAGCTAGCTTTTTGAGCTCTAGAACGTCCTTACCTGAAAATCCGTAATACTCGGTCTTACCCGAGCATTACATCAAAGTAACACCGGGGTCAGGCTGGAAACCAGCGTGAGTAAACCCAACTAACATGGAATACAACAGCATAAAACTACATAAAACCTGAGGTAACTCGTATCAATTTACAAATTCACAATTTGTTATATACGTCACTTATCACACACATTAATTTCTAAGTACCAAAACTTAGATTAAATGGTCCAATTCACTTAAATCATTCCATACCAGCCTATTGATTTCACATATCAATCTATAAAGAATCGAAGTGGTTATAGGTATTAACTAATACCCGACTCCGATCTCATCGAATCCAATGTCATCTTAACCCAAGTTATTCAAGTGATTAAACTCAAATACTAGATGTCACTTTTACGCAGCAATAACACAGATAAACATCACACATTTATCATTGATATAACCAATATCATATCAACAGAATGCCACAGCATATCATCTAATAGATATCATCCAATAGATATCATTCAATTCAGATATTCAACAAACAATCATCCATAAGCAAGCATTATCAATTCATATCATAATTAATCATCTAATCTTGCTTAATCAATCATTAATTAATTACAATCAATTAATTAATTCATCACTCCTTGATTACCTTATCAATCAATCAATTAATCTCTAATTACGGATTAATTATCTTTAATTATCAATTAATAAACCTTAATTATTAATTAATCTCCTTTAATACAAAGTAATCAATCCTTAATTACTTAATAATCAACTAATTAACCTCTAATTAACTGATTAATTAACCATCAACTATTGATTAATAACCTTAATTATTAATCACTGTCTCTTAATACAAATTAATTAATCCATAATTATTCTTATAATTAATTAATTAATTAATAATTAATTATCTCTTAAATTATTAATTATTAATTAACAACTTAATTAAATATTAATTTTTCCTTAATTACCCGTCGATTAACCATTTGATTAATCCTTAATTAACAGTTAACACATTCTTAATTAACAGTTAATCAATCCTAAATTACCATTTAACAACTTCTTAATTAATCTTTAATCATTTATTAATCAAGTAAATTAATTACCCTTTATTAATTTCTTAATTAATCCTTCAGCCTCCAAAGTCTTAGTTAACCTTAAACAGACCACTATGTTTAATTTCTTAATTATCATAATCATATTTAAAAACATTTATCTTTATAAATTACTTTAATTATCCTTTAGATCCTTACTAAATAAATTTGGAAATAATTTATCACCAATCTATTAACTTATACTTATAAGTCAAATTAAGGTTTAACACATCATCTCTTTTAAATCATTTACTTGATTACAATATCAAGTTTATTTTAAATAAACTTTCAAGAAAGGATTATATAGATTATAAAACACTTTTTAATTAATAAATTATAACATAAATTATCTTAAACCCGTTTATTAATTTTAAACCCAATCCAACGTTTAAAATTGCAAGAAAAATAGGTTGAGAAGTGGGTTTTAAATTTGTTTAAATTCCAAAATTTTAAACCTGTATTCCAACTGCTTAAAACTGGATAGCATTACAAAGACCCGAGCAAAAGAAAACCCAAAAACTTGAGGTCAAACACAAGCAACCCGCTACCCTATTCCTTCGAGTCCATCCCTAGTTACATCGAGTTCGAACCCGTGGCAACATCTTCTTCCCCAATTCCATCTTCATCTGACACGCTGTGCACCAGTGCACGTACACAGGTGGCCGCCGACGACCCGACTTCATCCCCTACCGTCGACAAGTCACTAACTAACCCCAGCTTCGATCCCGACCATCCAACTCGATCACCAAGCTTGAAATCGAAATCGAGTAAAACGCCAACTTCCAGAGAACTGAACCCATATCCTCTTCGACGCCTACCACCACCAATCGATCATGATTTACCCCCAAAACGTCACCATAGCTATGCTGCTAACTTCCCTACCTTTCCCCCCTCGTGCACTTTCCAGACTCCACCGCGACGCTACAAGCGAACGAAAACCCAACTTGCTTCAGAACAATCCAGAAACCCTACATTCGCCTCTTTCAGCCACTATGGCCACCGAGAACTTTATCAAGTATTTTTCCAAAGGTCGTCAGACTAACAACAACCTCCAGTACCAGGGTCGACGTCCATCTCATTTACGATCATTGGAATTTTATCAAAATGCCATATCCGTTCAACTCAACAATACTAATTAACCACACACTTAAAAAATTAGAAAACATCACTAAAATTCACCACATCGAAGCTCGAATCTAGATATCCAGTCAAAAATTGAAATTTAAACACTTGTTTTTCTGATTGGAATTTATTTCTTCAGTGATTTTACTGATCCCCGTAAACTTATTTGTTAATTAACTTAAGAATATTTAAAAAAAAAAATCATATTTTGATGTTACGAACAATTCACCTTTGAGGATCATAACCTAAAATGGAACATATAGAGATGAATTAGTTGTTTTAAAGTGTAAGTGTCTGTTATTCAAACAAAGACTTATGTATATATTTATATAGATTTATACAGGCATGCATGATTAAAATCATATCTATATATACACAAACATTTAATTTACCCATTCTAACATAACTTCAATTGTAAGTCTCAAGCACAAATTATAAACAGATGATTGTTTACTCACCAGGCTAAGATAGAGAACAGGGTTTATGCTTTTGTTCTGCATTTTGATTTTAATTGTTACTGGATATGAAAAATCCTTGAAACTGAAGTGCTTTGGGTAGATCTTGATTTGTTCTAACCTTGTTTGAGCTTTGATTACAATTGCCTTAGATTTAAATTAATTTGAAGTTGCATCTGAATTTTTTTCTTCTCTGGTACAACCTTTATAGATTTTTTCTTCGTTTTGAAAGATGGAGATTGAAAAATAAAAATGAGAAGGAATAGAAATGTATATATCTTCTTATATATTTTATTTATAATTTAAAACAAATTCATGACACTTATTAAAATTCCTACAAATGTCATCATAATTGATTTACATTTGTTCTAATGCATAAAATTAGCTTACATTATTATTTATTATAATGTCAATTTAGATATATATATATATATATATATATATTATAATTACCTTAAGTGTTTTTTTTAAATATTTAACTTCTCTTACACATATCTATTTAATAATTACTTTCCTTAATCTATATAAATATGATCTTTTGATGAAAATAATATAAAACAAGTTATATACTAATAAAATCATATAAAATATTTTTTTAATCCAAATATTTTAAGATGTTTATCTTTTAAATTTTCCATTCAAATTCCATTTCAATTTAATATCCAAATTAAAAACAACCCATATATATATATATACACATTTAAACAAACAATCATTATTATTTGTTTCATCTATAGATCATTGTTTAATAATTTAAATTCTGTTGATTTCCAATTAACAGATATCTGAAAATTCAGGTTATCACCACTAAGGACTTATACCCACTACTAAATACAATGTCATCAATCCCATCTTCAGACATTTAGTTGTAACATAAGCATTAATCAATGGTTTCGAATAAGCTAATATATAAATGCTTGGTTTCCACTAAGACTTCACACTACGCTATCAAAAGTAACATCATAATTGGATATTAGGTCGCCACAAAGGCCTTACCCCCCATCACCGAATGCGATATCACTTTAGACATTGGGTTTCCATGAAGGCCTTATATGGACATTGGGTTGCCAAGAAGGCTTTACACCATGTTACCAAATGCATTGCTTAATCATTCATTTTAAATGTCTAGCATTTAGCCAATACATTAAGCATTACGAAATTCTATGTTCTACCCTTGGTCGTCTTAAGCCTTGGACCTCATCATTAGTTCTCCTCAAAAAATCAATAGGTCTCAGCATTAACTTTCCATTGAAAGTTAATAAGTCTCGATATTAGATTTTCCAAGAATGCTAATAGGTCTCAACAATCACTACCATGTGGTTCATATTAAGGAAGCCTTGTTTAATATGCTCTTATTATAGACGCTCTTGGCAATCACCTTTGGTGTTCATCTTGTGTTAGAACCTTTGTCCAGACCCTTTAGCCTTCATCTTCGCCTTCATATTTTCTTAGTTTATCTATTTTGTTCATTTTAGTGTTTCTTTGTTCATTACAATTTAGGGAACTATACCCTTAGAACAATCATTTATGGTGCACATAAAAAATATGCTTCCTATGCATGCCTGCCATCATCTTTACACCTGTCGCCTCTGTGTTACTTCCGTCTCCACCCTTTCCAGTTGGCTACAGTAGTTTAACAAACTTTGCAGCACTTATTTTTGATCTTACCCCTTATCCATTATTAGCTATTTTATTCCCATATCTTCCCCCATGCGGCTTTTATTTATTGGTCTCAGTAATCACACTTTCATTTCAAAAATACTTGTCTTTACTTCAAAAATTACTTATAAAAATTTACTAGATTCTCAAAAAGTTATTAAGTGTATTTCCAAGCGTATATTTTATCAAAACTCTTATTATTTATGCCATTTTCTATTATATATATAACGTGCAGTTTCTTTCAAAATCCATAACAAATTATTTTAGTACGGGTAATTTTCAAAATTAAAATCCATCTCTAAAGTGCATTTAAAGCATCATATTAAAATTTTACATTATTCAATATTAAACTAGGGAATCATAGCTAAACACCTCTATTAAAGCCTTTCAACGTAAAACATCCATTAAAACTTCTTTAATCTGGCAAAAGAATTTGCGCGACCATATGATCTAGTCATTTACATCATAAATTGAAAAGCATGATTGTTTTAAAATAATAGTATACAAAGATCTAAGCTAACTAACTATATCTTTCAAAATTCACAGTGGAATGGATCAAACTATAATATATATAAAATAAACAAATCTCATATATATATATATCACAAATTAGACATAGTGTTTATGCATACACATATTGTCATACCATAAATACAGTATGTACAAATAAATGGATAACATATCTAAATGCCTTCATAGCTGTCATCTTCAAACACCATGCACACCAAGGTTACTCCCCTAACCTATAATGTATGAGGAAGGATTCAGACACATGTTTGGTGAGTAAAAATATTACCAGTTATAGATTGCTAACATGATTTAATAAACATCATATGAGAGCTAATAATTACTTTATCTCATCATATCTCATCTACATCAGCAGAATTAGTCCTTTATAATAATCATAATATGAGGATTACTATCATATACAATACAATCATATGCACACAAGAGAGACAGAGAGTTAGTTAAACGTATGCTACGCCGTCAATACATAAAAAAAATATTTAAATAGAGACTAATCCTAGGATATAGTCAAACATAAACTAATTCCATAAACATAAATATGGACATGAGTCAGATAGACATAGACTAACTCATGCGTGCATGAAGGTATAGGTAAATAAGCATAGCCCCATTAACAAATAGTTTAATATCATTATCATAACATACACAAATCAACCATATACATTTATGGAGATTAAATGCCATGAAACATCGTATAGAAACCAATATGTCTTCAGTTACCTATTTAATATAGGCCTCGCTGAAGCCAAAGAGCTTCGACGTAGGACCAGCTTAACCTGGGCCAAAATATGCCCACTGGTGACCGCATATAACATCGGTGGACCGGTGAACATGCCAACTGTTAAAAAACCAAAATTTGAACTGTTTCTTGCTTACTTTATTTTTCCTCCATTGTTTACTATTTTATTGCATTTCTACTTTAACGAAACATCATTTTATACTACATTAACAATCCATATATCATATATTAATGACATACCCATAATCTAATGTAACAAATGAGATTTTCAACCCCTCGAAAATCGACACCAATACGTCTACTGTATTACGTGCCGAGCGTTCTAGTGTCAATAAAGACAGAACATAATCTCACATAAATGGAATAATTTACAATATCAACAATCTTTACGGTGGAAAATTTGAAAAATATATATCAGAGTCCAACCTAAGCTAAGCCTGGACAGTTATAAATACCTGTCCTAACAAATGTTGAAAAACAACAAACACAGCGGAAAAGTCAACTACATCCATACATTGATGAAGATCTCCTGCTCTCTTTTAGAAACTCCAAGCGTCTTCAGCAAATCGTAAAACTACTCAGATCTAAACTAAGTAATAAGAATACCTAGATCAGGCTTGGCAAACCAGCGTGAAAAACATAAACTATAAAAATATACAACAGTGTTATAGGTTAGATTGATGCTAAAACTAAACCTTTTTGAAAAAAAAGATATCTCGTATGACGATGCCATGCATAAACATGGACAGGAATGTACCTTACGATAACCAAAATACTATATATCAAAACATTTTGATATTATCTTTAACGACATTGGTTTGAAAATACTTTTCAAATAAATGTATATACAAAGAAAGTACCAATACTTGCACAAGTCAACAGAGTATATGGTACCAAAAGGTAGCTGAAATGTCTGCAAGGCATTGCAGCTATTTTGGAAATACAATCAAAAATCATAAAGCTCGTATTAGAATTGGATTTCCAACATGATAGGAAACTAGTGGCCTTTTCCTTCCTTTGCGGGCTCCATGTATACAGTTACAGTACCTGATGGCTTCTCGTATAGGGACTCATACACCACTATACCATATTGCTACACTACTATTAATCAGTGCATCTGGTGGCTTTTTGTATAGGGACTCATACACCACTATACCTGTTCATTTAAACTCTAAGGCTGCACCTCCTTTTTATCCACGATTATCTGATAGTCTGTAATATTTCTTTCGGACCACATAATTTCCTGTATCAACTCCAGGATGCTAGGCTTGTGAGAGCATTCTTTACTTTCTATAAAGTAAATTCCATTTAGAACGTCATATTGTCATTTCTAACAACACACTATTGATTTCCATAAAAGTTCAGTCCCCGAGTTCATATGCCTCAAGGAAGGGTGTTAAGTATAAGAGGTTGCCTCCTACACCACCAAACTGATATGCAGTTGTAAAAACCAATGTACGTTGTCTTAGAAATGCAATGTCAAACGTTCGTCCATACAAGTCATCTAAATGAAGCACGAACCGAAGGCACTTCTCCTACTACATCATGTTTGGGAATAACCCTTAGGATTAGCAGCGAGTAGTTCTTGCTAATCAAAGATTTTTAGAACGAAGGCACTACTGCCACCATATATATAATTGGGAATCACCCCAAAGATTAGTGGCAAACACTACACTATGAAGATTTCCATCTTCAAAATCATTGTCCTCAACATGTCTTCATTTTCGAATGCATTATTGGTTCAAAGTGGTTTTCGGATAGAAATCACCTAAATCCGATCTAGGTCTCTACGAACCAATCATCTATAAAAAAGAGTTCAAAAAAGTAGGTGATTACTGAACATCATCCAATTTATAAATCTTTTCATCCAAATAAATACCTCTTTAGAGTTACAAGCTTTAAATCAATTTAATTTTTTCAGTATATATGGGATTATCTAGACTCTTTTTAATTTTGGAAATACCAATTCATTTCTTCAAAATTATGTAGGAAAATATTTCCATCTTCTAATATTAGTATAACTCCAATCTTAATGGAGATTTTATATTCCCAAAACATATCTTTAATGGATTAAAAACATTGTTATTTAAGACATCGTTTACTATAAACCGAAACCGATTAGTATTGAACAAAAGGGATACATAAATTTCAGACTAATTATACTCAATGCTAATGGTGAAATCACCTTTTAAATTCATACGGGTGGTACGAGTTCACTCCTCGGAATTTAATACAGAGCTTAATTAGAATGTATTTTTTAATAACCAAAATCCTATACTAAATCTTGTTTAACTTATGGAAAACTCCAAATATCTTGTCTTTTATCTTGAGAAGAGGTAGTCCGCGTAAATCAAATTCACTCTCCCCGCTATTGGGCCAATTCAGATTGATAGGGAGAGCAGGCAAAAATCCAGCCTAGAGACTACCTCTCTATTACCCACATGGTGGTCTTTAAGTTATTTTATCGACTCTAAACCTCTAAAATACTTGTATGGTTATTTGAAAAATTATTTTCAAAGGAATTAGGAAGAGATCTCCTAGTCTAAATCATTTATTAAAAAATTACCAAATTCAATTGTTAAATTGCTAGTGAGTAGTGATTTTAAAGATTTGTATATCAAAACACTTATTCCTTATATATTTATGTCTATTTATATAACTCAAATACCTTTTAAAAAAAATTAACTTATTTTTTGAATTTATTTCATATTTTTTAAAGATCAAAATACCCATTTTTAAAGAGTTAAAAACAATATTTTACAAACTGCCAAAATGTGATTATTTTATAAACTTGATTTGGGCATATCTCAAACTTTATTGAATGAAATCTTGATTTTTATTTTTCATTTTAAAATTATATTTATAAGGGTCTAAAAAATTCTTATTCAGTAAGTTCCGATTTATAATTCATTCTGCACATAGACTTTGATTTTTATGGTGCGAAATCACGAAATGCCGCTACGGGACGAGCTCATTTTTACTCAATTTTTCAAACTTCACCAAACTTTAATGAATCACATTAAAAACTTTTATATAACATTTTAAACAATTTTAAACTCATATTTACTATTTTACTTTATTCCAAAATCCATTTTCACTTTGTTTCTAAATATTATATCATTATAATATTCAATTTTCTATTTTTCCATTTACAATTCTTTTGTATAATCCATATGATATTTTCATACATTTACATCTTTTAAACCATTGTTTTTCAAAATAAAATCATAAAAATTATTTTACAAATAATATCAGAACTCCTTCTTTCCAAAAAATTTTTGAAACCAAATTCCAACCTTTATAAAATGATGCTTTTTAGATTTATAAATCAAAGAGGCTTAGTACATAGTGTATAAGATAGATTATTTTTCATGAATTAACCATGGCTATTTAAATTAATAGTTTCTATTCTGTTGGATATGATTGTCACATCATTAGTTAAAATACTTCTTTATATCACAACCAAGTTATTGGCTAATCACAACCAAGTTGCCAACCAATCAAATTAAATAATATTTATCCAAATATTTATCTAAATATTTTAAGTAACAAATTAATCATGCATATCGTCATTTACAATCAATTTAAAGCAGTTAGGAAATGTTGTCATTATTATAACTTTTCTTTTCGAACACCTTGAAATTATTCTGGTGGTACTTCGACAACACTACTCTTCAATTTCTCCACTCTGTAGCTTTTTGAACTTTCCCCCTTCCTTAAGATGCTTGGCCTTGGCTTATAGAAGGTGGAAGATTGGCTTTGAGGTGGTGATGGCCTTAGAGGAACATGGTCAAGATGGAGAACTGGATGTAGATCACTACTTTGAAATTTGAATTAAGGTAGTATATTTTGTATGTATTTTTAGCAGAGTTTTTCTATGATGGAGAAACACTTTGAAGAGATCAGAGAAGCCATTAAAGTGGGCAAGAAGAAGAAGAAATGCTTAAAGAAGTATGAGATGGATGTTTAATAAAATGAGAGGTATGTTTGGGTATTTATAGCATTGTAGTACCTTACCCCTTAAGCATTGTATATGGACCAGACTACCCTCTCCATCACCATGTCATACACATTACTCCCCTTGTCCCACCATGTGCGCTTGTCCCCCTCATGTCATGATGTGTAGGTGATTGGAAAGTTGATTTGAGGGTTGATTTTTTAGACTTAAGGATGAAGTTTGCATTTATATACATATAAAGAGTTTGTATATAAATATGTATACTTTATTTTAGATATTTTATTTAGTTTTGATTTGAATAATTGTGAAGGTATAAGGGTATGTATATGTATGTACATGCATGTGTGTATGTGTATCAAATAATATTGCAACGATTTGAAACAACTTCCATTCGACGAAAGGTCGAAAATCTGAAGCTAAATCCCAATCAAATTTTCAGTTGTTAATTGAACTATTTATTAATGTAAACAAAACTTGAAAATTAACTTTATTATCATATGTAAATAATTAAAACAATTTTATTTTAATTAAAAAAAACATATTGAATGATATTAAACTGATTGTAAAAATATGAAGTTGAACTGACAAATTGCGACGAAGTTTGTACATTTTATAAAACAAGTATATATATTTATAAAACCATTATAAATCACTTATTATCATTATATAACAATTATATGAAGTTTATAAAGTCTATTATATTTATAACTTTTAATATTAAGAATTAGAAACTTATATTTTCTAACCGCAAAAATACAACGAAGCTAAATTCTTTCTAAAATGAGTTCATATATTTACAAAACCATTCGAAATGAATTATTATCACTATATAATTAATCAAATATAATATTTAATATTTAAAATAAATTATTTTAATATTTAAAATTAACTAAATATTCCAGATTTAAGTGATAAATTCCGGATCTTATATTCTCCCACCCTTAAAAGAATTTCGTCCCCGAAATTTAACCACAACCCAAAACCCAAAAACCAAATCCCAAAAGAGTTTTCCTAAAACGGTATTTCATAAACTTAAATCCGTATGATGTATACAGATAATCGATATGCAATATCTGATTAAATCTTCTATTCGAATATACAACTTTACTTCCGACTAGTATTGATCCTTCCATCCTCTGATGTAGACTTTGATTAGGCTTCTTGATCAGAAACCTTCGTTTTCCTTGCATAGCTCTCAACTATGATAGAAAACTCAAGTACCCAATCACAAACCTCATTAATGTTGGCCATCAGAAATCGGCTGATAAATCATTTTTTGGACTGGATTAAACACCTCTAAGTCTTGTACTCGAATCTTAGATCAAAATCATGCGACGAAATTATCTACGTATACCATACATACTTATTATCTTCCCAAATGTTTATGAAAATATTCCATAAAATTTTAATCTTTGGTTCAAATACTTTTCATAAAGATGCTTCTTTGTATATAATTAGTTTAAAAAATTTGTTTACCAAAAATTTCTATCTTCTTTCCAAAGAAACCCATTTTAATTTCAACACTCAGAAAATACCTTTATATACTTAAATCCAAAAGAATCTTTGAGGAAAGCTTCATATTTTCAAAAACAAACTTTATTGGGTCAAAATTAATGTCGCATAAAATATCATTACGACAAACCAAAAAAAACTAGATAGGGATTTGATTAATTATACTTAATATTAATTACCCAAGCTATTCATTAGTTAACAATATGGGCGATCAAGTTAGGGTTTCATTACCTCTCAAACCATGAATGGATGACATTCTTAACTTAAAAATAGATATAAGTTACCCATCTCAAATATAACATCAAATATAGGATATGTACAAATTTGGTATAAAATATCTCCTTTCGGAAATCACTTACTATAACAACAGTGTCGTAGTTTATGTCTTCCTCACTTTCCCTAAAAAAAATATTTACGACAATAATGTCGAAATCCATGTCTTCTTTCACTTAAGCCGTTTTAAATGAATTTTAAAAATATAGTTTAAATCTCATTTTAAATCTCATTTTCAAATCATTTCTCTTAAAAGATATTTGAACTTTATAAAAACTTTTATAAGTATAATCTTTCCATTTTATAAACTCTATTCCTAAATTATAACTTCTATCGAGTCAATTTAATTTTTTAAAGCTTTTCCAAAACACTGGGATTTAAATTCTCAAAACCTCTTTTTATAAAACATATCTTATAAATCCATCTTTTCCAGAATAATTTTATTTTTGTACAATACACTTTTATACAACATGGTCATATATTATCTTATACAAATTCATTATCCTTAACCCTATATTATTATCAATTATCTTGTTGTCAAATCGTGAAACTTAATTCATAAGGTGTTCGTTCAATTAAAAAATCATAATAACCGAATGTTGTTACTTCCTTAACCACAAACTAACACACATAAATATCTATATCCTTTTGAAAGATATTCTTTTATATATAAAATATAGTCCTTTAAAAATCAGTATGTCGGTTTTCCTTATCTCTAATGAGTTACTCAAAAGATCGAATGTTGTTACTCAAAAGACCAAATCAACAAAAAAAATATTAGTCACTAACAAATATGCGCTTATATATAATGCACTCAAACTCATTCTAGGGTGTTTTTTACCCTATCTCTAATGAGTTACTCATCCTAGGGCATTACTAACCCTATCTCTAATGAGTTTTATTCCTATCAGGCTCAGATGTTCACTCAACCTAAGTCTGATACTAAATTAACGAACATGATTTTCAGTCCTTGAAAATTGACACTATTACGTCTACTGTATTATGTGCCAAGCATTCAAGTGCCGGAAAAAACGATTGTTAAGGGTGAAAGAAAATAAAGAAAGAACATAATCTCACACAAATGAAATAATTTAAAATATCAATAATCTTTACAGTGGAAAATTTGAAGATATATATATATATATACATTGGAGTCTAACCTAAGCTCAACCTAGACAGTTATAAATACAAATCCTTACAAATGCCCAAAAACAACAAACATAGTGGAAAAGTAAACTACGTTCATACTTTGATGAAGATCTTCAACTCTCCTTTGGAAACTCCAAGCATCTTCAGCTAATCCAAAAACTACTTGAATTTGATCTGAGTATTATGAATACCCAGATTAGGCTTAGCAAACCAGTGTGAGAAACATGAATCATAAATATACATGACTGTGTAATAAATAAGATTGATACCAAAACTGCAACGACCCATAAATTAATCACTTTGTATTTGAATATTTAAATAATTATTTAAATATTTAAATAATGGATTTTAATAACCAATAAATATGTTTTAAATAATAATTAATGATATTAAAATTAATTTCAATTTAGTTTACCAAAATAGAAAGTTCAAATAAAAATAGAAAATGTGACCGAAAAATGTTTTTCGAAATTTCGACTTTCGGCTCCGGAAACCTTATGCACATTTTTGTATCACTCACATATACATGCACACACATGCTCATATATCATATGATAAGTTAATTAATGTGTTTGAGTTAATAATCAAGCTTAGTCTAAATATAAACCTTGATTTGACATAAAATGCACAAAGTATATTAAATTACCTTAGGAAATTAATAAAAAAAAATCTAAGCATCACGTAAACTACATAGCATAGGACCTATAGCATGGTGTAGGTGGACCTAAGGGGGATAACGTGTGTACTTGGTGGGCGGAGAGGTATGGCAAGCATGCAACATGATAACATTTATAATATTTAAATGTTTAAGTTAACTAATTTGATATTCCACTTCTTTGCCTATAAATTCCCACCATCTACACACCTTTTTCCACTTTACAAATTCTTTTACATCTTCATTGCTTATATCCTCATGAAAACTTCAATGGCTTCCAAGAGAGATTCCAAAATCAAAAACTAGCTTATACACTCTCAAAACCAAGTTAAAACTTCATATATATACATACAAGCACCCCTATACTTAAAACAAGGCCATTTCCACCTTAAGACTCCAAGGCCAATCCCAAATATAGCCAAGGTCGAACCTTGATCAGCCCATTAAGCGCCCAAAACTCCATGCTAAGGTGTCGTGGTGATAGTTCATGAGTTTATCAACTTGTCGTAGCGATCCGGTTAAGTTAGCAATCATTTTGGTGAGTAAAGCTCCCACCTTCGAACCATAAAATTTAAACCATATTCATGCCCATACTTGTAGCTATTGAATGCTTATTATATAATTGTAATGACGGTTTGGTCGATGTTTGGTTTTTTGCTTGAAAGATTGTCGCATTTGAAAAGTTAGTAAGCGAATCATTGGTTGTATGGAAATCTAGTAGTCAAACTAGTGGCATTGTTATTAAATGCTTGATATTTGTTATGTTATTATAAATAATCATGTATTTATGCTCATACCTTTGTTATGTGATGTGTGGTTGTATTATAAATGTCATATGCTCAAATTCCAAACTGCCCGTATAGCGATAGTCTCTATATCGGCACTTTCGAAAAATCCCCTTTTATCGAAACCGTTTAGTTTCATTATCGTGCTTGAAAATATTTTACAAGTTAAGCAAGTTTTTGATTAATGATGTTTTCAAAAAAATCATTAATTATTTTAATAATGATCATTTAATTTATTTATTTAATTAATTATTATATAATTAATAAGGATTAAAGTTGACTAATTTACTTATTAATGATGTGTTTTTAAATTTAACTAATTACTTAGTTAGTGAAGTTTTTGATTTTAATCAATCATTTTATTTAATGATGTTTAAGCCTAATTAAAATTTGGGTAATGATGGATTAAGTTTAATTAATTTATTATTTTAAAATTAATTAACGCTTTTTAATTAACAACTTTTAAAGGTTAATAAATCTGTTCAACCTTAAATAAATATTTTGTTAAATAAAGTTTAATTTAATTAGTCACTTTTAAATAATGATATTTAATTATTATTTAATCTAATTTAATTAATTATATTATTAATAAATTGAATTAATGATGATTTAAAGGTAATTTACCCTTTTTGATTAAAGGGCATTGTTTAAAACATATTTTATTATTAATTTGTTACTTTATAATAATTGTTAAAGATTTATTATTATTTAAGAACTAGTCGGCATTTTTGTTTTTTAAAACATAATTATTAAATATTAATATGGCTTTGAATAATAACTATTTATTTAAGTATATTTATCTAGTTTAAAACTTGGAATTTTATTTTAGAACTCCAAGCATTATTTTGAGATAATTTTTAAATAAAGTTTTCGAGGAGTAACGGTATACTCGCATGGTGTAATCAGAGTCAGTGAATGCCTATAGTTAAGTCTTGGATTTCTCTGGGATAGAGACATAACCATTGAGCTATGAATCCATAGTTTGATACCATAATGGTACTTTCCATAATATTTTAAAAGGGTTTTTAAATATTTTTAAAAAGAATAGTTTATAAATATACTGAATTCGATAAGATAAGCACATCTTTTATATAAAGAGATTTAATTTATTTAAAATTTAAATCGAATAAGGCTTGTTGTTTTTCAGCGAAAATTAAGTGTTTGGGTTAATGATTGTTTTATTTGATAGTTAAATAACCGACTACCAAATCTGGACCTAAAAATAACTTTGGAAATATCTAAGGGAAACGCGGTGACTATATGGTACAGTTACCGTTTGAGGTGTTATATTGTATGTATAAGCTCGTTTCATTCTTTTAGGACGTTGATAAGGAAATCCGTCCACAAATGGTTAGGGGGTGATCTTCAATCTTATTTTCGTCTGTTTATTTCCTAAAGAACCAAGGTTGAGTTTACCGAAAATAGCGAACATTGTTTCGAAGTGATCGGGATCAGATAAGTTATCCGAAAACCACTTCCATCCAACAATTACGTTTTCAAAAAGAAGACAAGAGCATGAAGTCGAAGATGGAGCAGTGAAGTGCAAGGGCTAATCGCTACTAATCCTGAGGGTGATTCCAAAATGGATGTAGTAGGAATAGTGCCTTCGGTTCCGTGCGGACAGGGAATGGACTTGTATGGATAAATGCTATCACTACATTATCATTGGAGGACAATGAGCATTCTAAGTGGATATTCCTTAAAAAGGTAATCGTAGCCTTTAGGCTCATCAACTGAGAATGACTGAAAAGTAGGGGAGTTGCAGCAAGTCTAAGTGGGTAGCAACTAGGGTATGTTAATCACATTTCTAGACACTCTCTGATATTGTTACTACGATTTATGAAAGGAGCTCGAAAAAGGGTAGGAACACCCAGGGTGATAGCATATTCGGTCTATTTAGGTCAGGGATAGTCCGGTCTTGTGTAGCAGGGGATCCCACGTGGTCCTCGGTACGCTATTCTAGATGTGTACTATGACAGACGATACTCTAGTGCCTAGTCATTCGGACAGAATCCAATCTCCAATAAGCGCCGCATGGTTTTGATTGTTCCTAACTATGCTGAAATGTGAGATGCAAGCATTTCAGCTATTTGAATAAATATTTGTACTTAGACATTATTATAATATCAGATGATTTGGGTAAGAAATATTTTGATTATCGTAAGGTAAAAACCCGTCGTATTTATGTGTGGCGTGGTCTTACGAGATACCTTTGATTTTCAAAGGATTTTGATAATTTTCAAATTTTCAAATTGAGTGTGTTTTCTCCACTGGTTTTCCAGACTGATTCGGGTGTTATTTTATTATAATGCTCGGGTCAAACCGAGTATTTCAGGTTCAGGTTCGGATGCTATGGAGCTCAAAAGACGAGTTGGAGACTGAGACGTATTGTCGTACTTGTTTTATTCCATTGCAGTGTTGGTTGAAATTAGCAGCATTTATGAGGGCAAGTTGTTATAATTGTCCAGGCTGGTAATGATTGATATGTGTACTTTGTTGTGAGATATGATTATTACAGTTTTGATTTATGTAAAGAACTGTATATATTATATGTTATTCAGTCCACTGTGAGATTCTAATTTTTGTTAGTTTCTTCTTCTTCTACCTACTTTCTTTCCCTCAACAATCTGTCTTTCCGGCACTCGATATTCGGTATGTTATACAATAGGCATATTTATGTCGATTTTCGAGGGTCAAAAGGGCGGGTCGTCACAAAAATTATAAAAATATTGAAATAATGGAAGATAAGATGTAAACTGTAAAGACTATAATAAGAATGGAATTAGGACTGAAATTGAGCCTAATTATGATATTAATGTTAGAATTTGACTAATTAAAGATAATTGGTCTAGTTATAACTTAGAATTATAACTAAAAAGAGTATAAAATGAAAGAGACTTATTTTTACACTTAGACATTAGGTCAAGTAATAAGCATGATTATAAAGTAGGTTATAATAAGAAACAGAATAGAATGAAGCTTATTTTAAGACTTGGAATAAATTAATAATCAAAGATAGTGAAGATAATAATAAAGGCTTATTTAAATAATTTATCTAAGTTTATAAGAAAAAATGAAAGTAGGACTTATACCAAAAAGCATTCCCTATTAGACAAAATGGTGTTCTCACATTACCCTGAAGTGAGATGAGGGCATGCTTATGCTAATAATGGTAGTAATTGGTCAGATAGAAGTCGAAATCATGGGAGATTTGGACAAGGGGCATAACTAGATATTGTTTGGATGACGGGCCAGTACCAACAGCATTTTCCCTATTTTTCTATGGACATGGTATTTCACATAATCCTGAAGTGAGATGAGGGGCATGCTTATGCTGTAGCATAGGTAATAAGAAGACCCAATAAGTGGAGCAACAGGTAGCATGAGCATGGTGGCACTTATGCGTGTGACTTCCATTTCAGTGCTTAGTAATCACTATGAGTTCCAAGCACTTAAACATGTGTGTCTTTCGTAGATACTATTGCCTTCTGTGTAGGGAGCTATATAACGTCTAGTCCACAATAGTTACTTTGTGTATCTTTCGTAGACACCATTGTACTTTGTGCATCTTTTGTAGATGTCATTACCTTATGTGTAGGGAGTTATATAGCGTCTAATATGCAGTAAGGTCTATGGAGTAGCAGGTCGATCAAATGGTAGAATTAGGATTTCAGCCTAATTGTTCGATTAGGAATTCAGCCTAATCAAAGCAGTTAACAAAGATAAGTGCAAACAATCAAAATTAATCAATTGCATTAATTTAGTAATTAGTATTTATTTCCAGCTTATTCTTTTTTCTTCCTATTCTCTTTGTTTCCTTTATATATACTGGAACTGTTGTAAGGTCTGTTACTTTTACTTCGCTTAATGATTCTAGTAATTACTATCATTCGCCAGAATTTTAATCTGACCCACTCCACCATTTTCTTCTTTTCCACCACAGGCTAGCAAGAGCAAGGACGATAGATTGTAGACACTTGGAGACTTCTGTAGCAGAGATTTCATATGTATTTCTCTTCTTTATTTTCAATTTTTGGCTTATTCCATGTACGGGCACTTTGTGAGGGATAGTTTGTACTTTGATATTTATGAGACTGAGGTTTTGATTTCATAAGACATATATTCGTATTTTGGGAAATATGATGTATTTGGTTTTATAATTCTATATCATGAAGTTTGAATTTTAGCAAATTATTATTTTAATTGTTTCCACCATTTTTATCTGTTTTGTCTTATGAATCTTAGTCTCTGCTAGTTTTGGTTATATCTACAACGCACCACATCTTTTAGTGTGTCTTTTCGGGTATACTAAGGGGTGTGGGGTGTTACAACTTCTACTACATCCATTTTGGAACCACCCTCAAGATTAATAGCAAGTAACCCTTGCACTTCAAGGAATACCTTCTTCGATCATCTTTAAGATGTCTTCTATTCGAACGTTTATCTTGGTTCGAAGTGGCTTTTGGATAACATATCTGATCCCAGTCTTAGAACCAGTAACCGATAATTTCCGGCCGACACATTCCCCGTTCTTTTAGAAGTATGCGGACTAACCAAAGTCCTAAGGAGATCTGTATTATATCCTTAAAGCTAAAGACGTTTCATCCAAATAAGTTCTCCCGAGGGAACCCAAACCATATGAATACATGAGGCTGTTATTTACTTCCAAAGTCAAAACTGGCCAAGATTTGATAGTCGGATATTTAAATATCGAATATATAAACAAAAAACAATCTAGAGATTTAATCTCGCATAGCAACTACTAAGCCTCATTTAAATATATCTTTCATTTATAAATCTCTTTTCAAAGCATTTATAAAAATATTCATATACTTATCTCACTATCATAAGTATATTCATGAATCATTATGAAAATCAGCGTCGTTTAAAATAGAGATAAGGATAACCTCAAACACTATTCCTTCATTGTTAAGTAGGGAATGGATGTTCCATATCGTAATAATTAAGAAGGTCAGTTTAGGGAAATCCAATCTCAGATTTTTTTTTATAAATATCTTCTATAAATCCATTTAATAAACCTCTTTCATTTACGAAATCTCCTTGACCAAAATTCCAAGTTTATATATAAAACTCTTTATAAATCTCCAAGTTTATTTATAAAACTCCTTTATAAATATCCAAAATCATTTATAAAAATCCTTTCCAAATTTCAAGATATTTGTTCAATTTACGAAACTCTTTTCATAAAAAATTTCTTATTTAAAACAACTTTAATTAAAAATTTCCTTTTAATAACAATTAATTAACTTCAAAAAATTGTTAATGCAATAATTATTTAATTTCAAAACATCCTTAATATGAAAATCAATTAATTTCAAAACATTATTAATATAATAATTAGCTTTTTCAACATTATTAATTTAATAATTAATTATTTTCAAAACATTATTGATATAATAATCGATTAAACTTTAAAACCATATAAGCATAGTAAAAAATTAACTTTTAAATAATATTAATATGATAATTAATTAACCTTTAAATATTAATAAAATTTAATTTAATAACTTAAATCAATATAAGTAAATAACTTTAATTAATAATTAAAATATAATTAAATAACTTTAAACAATAATATAACTGTGGCGAATCGCCTTTTATTTCGTTGAAAGACGAATCGTGAAGTAGAAAGAAATAGGTAGAAAAGAAATAGATAGGAAGAAAGAACTAAAAACAAATCACAAAATCTCATAGCGGAGCAGATTACACACACACACACACACACGCACACACATATATATATATTACATAACATATATCACATAGTCACTAGTACAATACATCAGTGTCATACTTATACATACATCATACTAGACAGTCGTGTTGACCTACCTATTCATTACAAACCAATATACAGGCGTAGATACTAACATAGTGAAATATAGATATAGCTAGATACGTTGAAGCCACCTGCTCCAACTTCTCCTCCAATACACCTCGAAAGCAAACCTGGAATCACTTGGCAACTCATAAAAATTTGAGGACCCAAGACTTTGGGAAAAACAGAAAAATAAACTCTAGGTCAGACATGGGTTTGGTGTGAATAAACAGTCAAATTACTTTAAATTGAAAACCATTTGAAAAACAAAGGTATCTTGTAAGACTCGCCGCACATAAACACGGATGGGTTTTTCCCTTACGATAACCAAAACACTTTCATAGGAAATCTAGTGATATTATAATGATGTCTAGGGTTCTATAATAAAATAAAGATATCTGGAATGCTTGCATCTCAAGTTCCAACATATTTGGCACAATCAAAACATACGACACTTATTGGAGATTAGGTTCCATACAATGACTGGGCCAGTGAGGTACCGCCCATCACGGTGCATCTTAAGAAAAATAACACCGAGGACCATGTTGGGATCCCTTGCTACACAAGACCGGACTACCCTTAACCTAGATAGTCCGAGTAAGACCACCCCACTATTGGGATCAGCAACCACACTAAACATATCGAGAAAAAAAGGACTCTAGAAGGGATACCCTTACCCTACTTGGGTGCTCCCCACTTAGCCTTGCTTCATCTCCCTTGTTTTTGTCTTCTTGGTTAATGATGCTTGAGGCTACGATAACCTTTTTAGAACACATTCACTTGGAATGCTCATTGTCCTCCAATGATGATGTTATGATAGCATTCATCCATACAAGTCTGTTTCAGGTTCGAATGGAACCGAAGGCACCATTTCCACTACACTCATATTGAAATCACCCTCAGTGTTAGAGACAAATACCCCTTGTACTCTGAATCTTCATTTCGGATCTTCCTTGGAATCTTTCCGATGTAATCGTTTATTTTGGATCTATGTGGTTTTCGGATAATACTGATATCTAATCCCGGTCTCATGGAATCCCAAACGATAGATTTTTAAAGGCAAAGTTGTTTTGACAAAACATTTCAGTTTTAAGGTGTCAACATTCATATGGAAATTTCACTACATATGTTTATTTCCAACAAAACGTCCCAACGTTTCCATTTCAATCATTCAATTCATTTGGTCACATAATATCACAGGCACAGAACAACTTGAAACGAGCACTCAAGAGAAATCAAACCCAATCACATATCACAAACTATTTTAACTATTCAGCCAATATTAACTAATCACAACCATCATCAACTTAATTTTAAAACAAAATTAATTATTTTTCAAATCCTGCTTACTTATAATTAAAATTAATTACAAAATTATTTATCCTTAATTTAAATAAAGTGAATATAAGACACGCATCCCTAAAAGCAAACTTAATTCACCAAAACTCCTCCTGCAAGAAAACATAATTTACAGGTCCCTGTTTTTCATTTCGGCTATTTTTTTCTAAAGTACCCCTCCGCTTCTTGCACGATTGATTTTAATAATGATTTTATCTTTCTTGTTTTCATCTTCTTCTTCATTGGCGAGCTTATGTTTCTTGATTTTATCTTCTTCTTCAATGGCGAGCACAGCTTTCTCGATTTCACTGGAAAACTGCAAGTATACACAATAGTTGTAGAAATGTCTGCAATTATATGCAATAGTTGCAGACAATTCAGCAACTATATGCAATAGTTGTACACATTTCTACAACTATACCATATTGCAGAAATTTCTGCAACTATATGCAATAGTTGCAGACATTTCTACAAGTATATGCAATAGTTGCATTTCTGCAACTATATGCAATAGTTGCAGAAATGTCTGCAACTATATGCAATAGTTGCAGATATTTCTACAACTATACCATACAGTTGCATAAATGTCTGTAATTATTTGCAAATGTTGTAAATTTGGAAAAAAAATTAAAAGTGTTCAAAATTTGCTGAATTGTCCGCAAATATATAAAATAATTGCACATTTACTACAAATATGAATTTTGGTTTGAACAATGGATCTCATATTACAGATCATAAAATTTGTGATTTTTTGGTGAAAATGGTATGTTGATCCGATTTTTCTTCATAAAGTTATACGCGTTTGAAATGTTAAAAACATAAAGGGTATTTGGGTCCTTTTGCGTGCGCCAATTTGAAATTAAGGACCGAAAATGTAAGTTCTTTAATTATTAAAAATTAATCTAATTAACAAAACTTAACCAAGTGGATTAGGCATGAATGTTTAGGTGATAGGATAAAATACAAGTTCCTATATTGTTTTAAACTTATGAAGAAAATAAACATTTTAAAGGTGTATAGTTTTAAAGGAAACACTTGATAATACTCCATTTTTGTTTCTTTCTAAATCAAAATCCGACTCTCGGGCCAAACTAGAGAAAAATCCTACCCTTTCCCCTTCTCTTTATTTTTGTACTGCTCTTCCCTTCTTCCTCTTTTCTTTTCTTCTGCTTCCCTCTGCCTGCACGAATCCCTCGCCGTGCACGTGCACATTGGTGAACCCTCGCCATCCACCTTTGGCCATCTACCCACGCCATCTCCGGCCTCACAAACCCACTGGCCAACCAAATTTTCAAAGCAGAGCCCTAGTTCAAAAAGTCGAGCTCAAACCCAACCCAGGAAATGAACCCATTCCCTTTCTCCACCACGTCCGGCCATCTCCGACCACTGGCACCCACTAACTCCACCAGCAGCCTTGCGACCATCACCTCTTTCTTTCCCCTTATACCGCATGCCTAGAAACCCTCTATGACGCCGCTGTCCATCGACAACCGAACATGACCCAGCTTCACCTCCTAACCTATATCGCCTCCGACCAGCCACCAAACCCATTAATATAGAGCCTTAGCATTTTTCTCGGGTTCTGCTTCCTTCCAGCTTCCCTCCGACCCCAGCTCGACCTCCACCATCGAATGGTTCATTGGGATTTGGCCAAAAATAACACTCCGTTCAACCCCTAATTTCTCGCCCAATACCTCATTAAAAATCTCGAAACCACCTTCAAAATTCATCTTCGTACACCGATCACGTTTATACAAGCAAAAGAGTAAAACATGATACTCGAATTTTTCCCATATTTGGTTACTTACTGTAAAATACACTTTTTTATCCTTTACACTTGGTAATATTTAACAAAACCAATTTTAGAACAAAGTATAATAAAAAACAATTTTACTTTTTAAACCGTATCCTAAAACTAATTAGGTTATGAGGTAGAGAATTTAGAAGCTAAGCATAATATGTCAATATATATAGCAGAGGTAAAAGAGGATGATGTACAGGCCTAGGTTTCTCTGGTTATAACACTTAACATATATTCATATATAAGTGTACATATACTTTCCTGTTCAAGCATACATATCAGCAACACTACTATTTCCATACCCAAGCATGTAACACAAATTACAGTATGTAAGAAGATTGGTTCTACTCACTGTTTTTTTTTCTTTCCTTCGAGAAAATGAAGGTTTCTTCTCTGTTTTTGTTTTGATCTCTGTTGGAGCTTGAGTGTTTTTGGTTTTAAGTTTTCTTTAAGTTTGAATGGCAGCTTGTGTTCTTTTTTTCTCTTTTCTTTCTGTTCGAATGCAAGAATATGAAACAGGGTAGTGGTATTTATAGCTAGAGAAGGGTAGTTGTAGCTTACAGTAAGCTTTTTTATTCTTATTTTCTTTTGTATTTTCTTTATTTATTTTCAACAATTAACTGATTGAATAAAAGTGATTTGATAAATTGAAAGGAGGATTTGATGTATTATATGCTTGAGAGGATGTGTATTAATTGCCATGGTCCCTAATGTGTTTACGTGTGCATTATAGATTATACATATATATATATTATATATGTAACATAGCCTACCTTTGTAAACTTTGTACATATACCCTATAACTAATGCACAAATAAAATTGTCACTTACATGAATTTATTCTTATACATATATATTTAAACACACACACACACACATATATATATATATAATCTTAAATTTTATATCAAGTTATGCATACATCCATTCATAAATATAATCATATCCTATATTAGAGAGGAAGGATTTTTATTAAATGTTATTGAGAGATTAGAATTTTAAATTTAAAAATCATAGCTTCCTATATATATAAGGATCAAAATTTATTATTTAACCGGTAAAAATTTATATTATCAATAATTAAAATCAGTAAATTATTCAAATAATAAATGCCAAAACCCCCGGGTCGCTACATTCCTCCCCCCTTAAAAGAATTTCGTCCCAAAATTTAAAACAAGAATAATTTAACTTGTAACAAAAGTTTTATATTCCTGTAGCAAAGCATATACATCATTCATATCCTAACAACCATAACCAACAATTATTCATAGAACAAACAACCCTAACTACCCTGACAACAATTTTGTGTAGGCTTCCTTTACACTATCCAGAGTTTTCCAGGTACAATCTCTGGGATCCTCGCTCCATTGGATCTTAACCTACTTCACCACCTTATCCCGAAGCTTCTTTTCATCCATATCAACAATCTGAACTGGATGCTTGACTACGGTCAAGTTTGGTTCAACCTCCAAATCTTCATGGACTGACAGTTCTACAACCAATGATGGATCATGCACGTATTTCCTAAGATGAGATACGTGGAATACATTACGAATCCCTGCCATCCTTTCTAGTAATCCAATCCTATATGCCAGAGTATCGATCCTTTTGAGAATAAGAAAAGGTCTTATATATCTTAGAGCAAATTTTCCAGTCTTTCTAAATCTAATTGCTCTTCTTATCGGAGTAATCTTTACAAATACTAGGTCTCCAACAATAAATTCCTGATCCCTCCATCTTTTATCGACATAGCTCTTTTGACAATCCTGGGCTGCCGTCATTCTCTTCTTGATCAGCTTGACTTCTCAGATGCTTCCCAAATCATATCCGGACTAAGAATTAAAGAATCCCCTGACTACACCCAACAAGCTGGTGATATGCATAGCCTTCCGTAGAGCGCTTCGTAGGGTGCCATTTCTATGCTTGCCTGGTAACTGTTATTGTAAGAAATTCCCACTAGGTGTAGATGATCTTCCCAAGATCCACTGAAGTCCAAAATGCAGGCCCTCAACATATCTTCTAGAATACAGTTCAGCCTCTCAGTTTGCTCATCCGTTTGAGGATGATAAGCGGTGCTTAAACTCAACTTCATCCTAAGGGCTGTTAGCAAAGCTTCCTAAAATTTAATGGTAAAAATCGAGTCACGATCACTTACTATGCTTATGGGAACTCCATGAAAACTCATGATTTACCTCATAAAAATCTATGCTAAGGAAAGTGCAGTTGTTGTTGATTTAACCGGAATAAAGTGAGCGCTCTTGGTTAATCTGTCTACAACAACCAACACTCCCTCATTCCTCTTTCTAGTTCTAGGCAACCCATCAACGGAATCCATCGATATCATTTCCCACTTCCATTTCGGGATCTCAGAGATTGTAACAGTCCCGCTGTCTTCTACTGATCACCTTTTACCTGTTGACAGCCAACACACTTATTAACAAAGGTAGAGATGTCTTTCTTCATTCCCGGCCATGAGAAAACTCTTTTCATATCTTTTTACATCTTATTCACTCTTGGATGAATACTTAACCTAGATTTGTGGCCTTCTAATAAAACTTCTTGCCATAGTCCATTCACATCCGAAACGCACAACCGTCTATTAATCCTTAAAGAACATCGACTATCTATCTCAATACCCGAATACCATCCCTCCTTAACTCCTTGAATTAATTCTTCAATAATTTCATCCTTCCTTTGATTGCTCACAATTCTTTCCTGAAGAGTCGTGGTAACTTCCAAAAGAGCCAAGACTGCATTCTTACTCCAAGCGTCCGCCACCAAATTCGCTTTTCCTGGTGTATAGAGAATATCTAGATCATAGGATGCTAGAAATTCCAACTACTTTTGTTGTCTCAGATTCAGATCCTTCTGGGTGAAAAGATACTTCAGGGGTTTATGATTCGGGAAGAGCTCAAACTTTTCACCTAATATAAGAAAGAAGTTCACTCCTAAATCTCTAAGGGTTAACTAGAAACTAACAAGAAATAGAAGGATCCTTACCCAATAGATAGTGCCTCCACATTTTTAGTGCAAAGACAAAACCAGCAATCCCAGGTAATGCATAGCATAGTTCTTCTAGTGCAGCTTTAATTTCCTGCTCGCATACACAATCACCTTGCCATGATGCATCAAAACAACTCCTAGCCCCACTCCACAAGCATCGATGTACACTGCGAACTCACTATTCCCATCAGGAACAGCCAAAACAGGTGCAATGGTTAACCTCACCTTCAATTCTTGAAACGCCTCTTCGCACTACGGAGTCTATTCAAATTTCACCCCCTTCTTAGTCATCTTGGTCAAATGGGAAGAAACTTAGAGTAATCTTGGATAAATCTTCGATAGTATTCTGCCAAACCAAGGGAACTGCAAACCTCCATAGGATTCTATGGTTGTTTCCACTCTTGAACAGCCGCCACTTTTTCTGGATCTACTGAAATATCATCTCCTGATACAATGTGCCCTAAAAACTTTTCCTCGGATTTCCAAAAATGACACTTTGAAAACTTCACTTTTAAGACCTATTTTCTCAAGGCTTCCAATACCACCTCCAAATGATGTCTATGCCGCTCCTCTGATTTAGAGTAGAAAAGAATATCGTCGATGAATACTAGCATGAACTTGTTGGAAGACACGGTTCATTAAATCCATAAAATAAGTCGCTGTGTTGGTTAGCCCAAAAGGCATAACCAACCACTCAAAGAAATAGTCAGGCCTCTGAATGCAGTTAAGGGTATGTTGGCTTTAGCAACCCTTAATTGGTGAAATCCTAAAGCTAAATACATTTTTGAGAACACAGTAGCCTCATGAAGCTGGTCAAAAGGATCGTCAATGGAGGTAAGGGATACTTATTCCTAACGGTCAGCTTATTTAAATCCCTATAGTCAACATACAGTCTTAGCGATCCATCCGACTAGGCTGCAAACACTACATCAGAACCCCAGATCGAACGACGAGGTCTAATCAATCCTCTTCTCAGCAAATCTTGTGTTTGACTCACCAACACTTCCCTCCCTCTCGGAGCCATTCTCCTTTTTGTTGCACTATAGGTCTTGCTCCTGGAACTAAATCAATATGAAACTCGATTTCTCGATGCGTGGGTAAACCTTTAACTTCTTCAAAAACGTCAAGGAAGTTTCTAACAACTTCAGTGGATCACAATCCTTCTTGAGATGCTTCGAGCACATGCAAAAGACTACACACATGCAGGACTATCACATTCCACCCTTGCAGTCCTCCCCAACACGGTTTCCAAAATTATGGTTCTCTCTTCACATTTAAAGACAGCTTTATATTTGGTCAACCAATCCATTCCAAGTATAAGGTCTAATCGTTTAAAATCTAATACATAGGGATCACACAAAAAGATATGGGAAAGATAAGAAATTTACAAGCCTTCACAAATCATATTCAGTTGGGTCTCTCCCCTTATGGGAGTGGATACGCAAACGGAGTTGTCTACGATACTAGGGATAAGGTGAAATTTCACTACTGTTTCTAAAGAGATAAAGCTAAGATAAGCACCAAAACCAAACAATACTCTAACACAAACACCATTTAAAAGCAAAGTACCTTCGATGGCGCTTTTAGCCTTCACATCCGTTGAAGCTGATGGTCCGTTCAAGATGGCAAACATCTTGTTTGACCGTGCCTTCTATAGGAGTGGGCAAGCTTTCACCATGTGCCCGAGCTGATGGCAATTGAAGTACAGGGTCTTTTGAACCATTTGATAAATAGGTCGCTTGGGTGCTTTGAGGCTTCACTTCTTGGACAAAATCTGGCAATAGGACCTTTTTGTTTGCAATTATAACATTCCCTATTCGCATGGTCGCCTCTTTGTTTTTCCCTTACTTTGTTTCTTCCAATTCGGGTTAAACTTTCTCTTATTCTGATTTTCACTGCCACTTTGTGTTGCAACTGCTGGTGAGGTTTTTTTTTTCCAAATGTTCTTCGTATCTCAAAGCCATGTCCACAAGTTCCACAAACGATCCCTTAAGATGAGCAGTCATCTTCTTGTGGAATTCTGCCCTCATACCTAACGCAAACATTTCATTTTCCTTAAGTGGGGTGTCTATGAGTCTAGGGCTATAATGGGATAACTCATTGAACTTCGTTTTTTTACTCTACCACTAACATATCTTATTGATTAAGATCTAGAAAACTCTTATACAATTGGGTCCTACCTACAGTCGGCATGATCTACTCCTCAAACACCTCTTTCGATTTACTCCATGAAAATTCATCCTCGGGGACATCCACCGTGACTGAGTCCCACCACCGTGACTCGTTTTTGTTTATCAAAAAGACCAAAACTCTTGAAAATTCACTCACAAGAGCAAAACCATGCTTGCACCTCGATAATAGATTCAGTACCGTTAAAGGGTTTCCCTCGAAGGTTTGTAAAGTCCTTGCACAGAGTTGCAAAGTCTACCCAAGGTTGTACTGGAGATACGGCCTCAACAGCTACTCTGCCACCTCCAACATTAGGGGTTCTTCCATTAGTGGTTGTTGTGCTACTGGCTCCTCTACCTCGCCTTCCCCTTGTACTCATTGTTTACAACCTAGACATAGTAAGAGGATACTTAGCACTGGGAGGAAATACATTCCAAAGATGGCACTAATAATATCTTATCAAAGTTGATCTAACAATTAGGGAGGTATGTGTGTGTGTGTATAAATTTACAAATACGCTCTCTCAAGATTGATATTAACCCAAAAACCTAGGTATTCACTCAACCTAGTGCTCTGATACCAAATGCGACGAACAACCTTTCATTCCATTGAAAGATGAATCGTGAAGTAGAAAGATATATGTAGAAAAGAAATAGATAGGAAGAAAGAACTAATAACAAATCAAAAAAATCTCACAGTGGAACGGAGAATATATATTACATAGTCACTAGTACAATACATCAGAGTCATAATTATAACTAGGCAGTCATGGTGACCTGTCTATTCATTACAAACCAAAATACAGACATAGATACCAACACAGCGGGATATAGACATGGCTAGATACATTGAAGCCACCTACTCCAACTCCTCCTCCAAAATACGTCGAAAGTAAACCTGAAATTACTTGGCTACTTATAAAAATTTAAGTGCCCAAGAGTTTAGGAAAAGTAGAAAAATAACTCTGGGTCAGACATGGGTCTGGTGTGAGTAAATCAGTTAGATTACTTTAAAGTGAAAACCATTTGAAAAACAAGGGTATCTCGTAAGATTTGCCATACATAAACACGGACGGGTTTTTCCAGTAAGATAACCAAAACACTTTCATAGGAAATCCAATGATGTTATAATATTGTCTAGGGTTTTTCAACTAAATAGAAGATAGCTGGAATGCTTGTATCTTACATTCCAACATATTTGGGCACAATCAAAACGTACGACACTTATTGAAGATTGGGTTCCATACAATGATTGGGCCACTAGGGTACCGTCCGTCATGATGTATCTCTAGAAAAATAACACCGAGGACCACGTCGGGATCACCAGCTACACAAAACCGGACTATCTCTAACCTGGATAGTCTGAGTAAGATTACCCTGCAGTTGGGATCAGTGACTGCACTAAACATTCCGAGAAAAAGGGACTCTTGAAGGGATTACCTTACCCCACTTGGATGCGACCCACTTAGCCTTGCTGCATCTCCCCTATTTTAGTCCCGGTTGATGAGGCTTGAGGCTACGATTACCTTTTTAGAACACATTCACTTGGAATGCTCATCGTCCTCCAATGACGATGTTCTGATAGCATTCGTTGATACAAGTCTGTTTCAGGTTCGAACGGAACCGAAGCACTATTTCACTACACCCATATTAGGATCACCCTCAGAGTTAGTGACAAATAGCCCTCGTACTCTGAAATTTTCATTCTGGATCTTTCCTGGAATCTTCCCGATGTAATCGTTTATTTTGGATCGATATGATTTTCGGATAATACTGATATCCGATCCCAGTCTCATCGTGTCCCAAAAAAAAAAAATTTAAAGGCCAAGTTGTTTTAACAAAACAATTCAATTTTAGGGTATCAACATTCATATGTAAATTTCACTACATATGTTTATTTCCAACAAAACCTCTCAATGTTTCCATTTCAGTCACTCAATTCATTTGGTCACTTAATATCACAAGCACAGAATAACTCAAAATGAGTACCCAAGAGAGATCAAACCCAATCACATATCAGGAACTATTTTAACAATTATAGCCAATAATAACTAATCGCAACCATCATCTATTTAATTTAAAAACAAAATTAATTATTATTCAAATCCTGCTTACTTATAATAAAAATTAATTATAAAACTATTTATCCTTAATTTAAATAAATTTAGAAATTATTACTAACTATCTTATATAAATTAACCTAGGATTTAATCAATTTAAAGTTTAAATTGTTTCTTTGCTTTAATTATTAAAAATTAATCTAATTACCAAAACTTAACCAAGTGGATTACGCGCTAATGCTTAGGTGATAGGATAAAATAGAAGTTCCTATATTGTTTTAAATTTATGAGGAAAATAATTATTTTAAAGGTTAAAATTTTTAAAAGGAAACACTTGATAATAGTTCATTTTTTAAATATTTTTCATTTTAAAATAAAGATCTGGCCCATCGGCTCAAACCAGAGAACAATCCTCCCCTTTCCCCTTCTCTTTATTTTTCTACTGCTCTTCTCTTCTTCCTCTTTACTTTTCTTCTGCTTCCTTCTGCCTGCATGAATCCTTCATCGTGCACGTGCACATATTGGTGAACCCTCGCCATCTACCTCTGGCCATCTCCCCACATAACCTCCAGCCTCACAAATCAACTGACCACCCAAATTTTCACAGCAGACCCCAGTTCAAAAGGTCGAACTCAAACCCAAACCAGGAAATGAAACTGTTCCCTTTCTTCACCTCGTCCGGCTAGCTCCGACCACTAGCACCCAACAAACTCCACCAGCAGCCTCGCTACCATCTCCTCTTACTTTTTTCCACAAATTACATGCCTAGAAACCCTCCACGACGCCGCTATCCATCGACAATCGAACATTACCCAGCTTCACCTCCTAACCCTATGTTTCCTCCGACCGGCCACCACACCCATTAATATAAAGCCTCACCATTTTTCCCGGGTTCTGCTTCCTTCCAGCTTCCTCCCGACCCAAGCTCTACCACCATCATCGACTGGTTCGCCGGGATTTAGCCAAAAACAACACTCCGCTCAACCCCTAATCCCTCACTCAATACCTCACTAAAAATCCTGAAACCACCTTCAAAATTCATCATTTCGTACGTCGGACACGTTTATACAAGCAAAAGAGTAAAACATTATACTCGAATTTTTCCCATACTTGGTTACTTACTATAACACTTTTTATCCTTTACACTTGATAATATTTAACAAAACCAATTTTAAAATAGAATATAATAAAAAACAAAAAGTTTCACTTTTTAAACCATGTCCTAAAACTAATTAGGTTGTGAGATAGAGAATTTAGAAGCTAAGCGTAACATTTTTTGTCAATATACAGAGCAGAGGTAAAAGAGGATGATGTATAGGCATGGATTTCTCTTGTTATAACACTTAACATGTATTCATTTATAAGTGTACATATACTTTCCTGTTCAAGCATACATATCAACAACACTACTACTTCCATACCCAAGCATGTAACACAAATTACAATATATAGGAAGTTGGGTTCTACTCACTGTTTTTTCTTTCCTTTGAGCAAATGAAGGTTTCTTTGTTTTTGTTTTGATCTTTGTTGGAGCTTAAGTGATTTTGGTTTTAAGTTTTCTTTAAGTTTTAATGGCAGCTTATGTTATATTTTTCTCTTTTCTGTCTGTTCGAATGCAAGAATATGAAACAGAGCAGTGGTATTTATAGCTAGAGAAGGATAGGTGTAGCTTACAATAAGCTTTTATATTCTTATTTTCTTTTGCATTTTCTTTATTTATTTTCAACAATGAACTGATTGAATAAAAGTGATTTGATTAATTGAAAAGAGGATTTGATGTATTATATGCTTGAGAGGATGTGTATTAATTTCCATGTTCTCTTATGTGTTTACATATACACTATAGAATATACATATATATTTTATATACGTAACATAGCTTTGTCTTGTTTTACCTTTGTAAACTTTGTACATATACCTACATATACTCGATAACTAATGTAAAAATAAAATTGTCACTTACATGAATTTATCCTTACACATATATATATTTAGACACGCACACGCACACGCACACACAAATATATATATATATATATATATATAATCTTAAATTTTATATCAAGTTATGCATACATCCATTCATAAATATAATCATATCCTATATTAGAGAGGTAGGATTTTTATTAAATGTTTTTAAGAGATTAAAATTTTAGATTTTTAAATCATAACTTCCCAAATATATATATACATATATATATATATATATATATTTATAAGGATCAAAATTTATTATTTAACCAGTAAAAAATTATATCATCAATAATTAAAATCAGTAAATTATTCAAATAATAAGTGCCAAAACCCCCGGATAGTTACATTAATATTCTTAAATAACTTTAAGAATTAATTAAATAACTTTAAAGAATCGTATTAACAAAATAATTAACTTTAAATCATCATAAAAAATAATTTACTATTTTTTAAAAAAATAGTGATAAATAATGATTACGTTTAAAACTTGTTAATAAATAATAATTATGTTTACAAAAATATTGGCTCAATAATTAACTTTTCAAATTTAGAAAGTAGCTTAGCGACCACTATCGTACTTAAAAAATTACCATTTCATTTAGTTTAACTTTCCAAGTTTAATTACTGGAATTTACATAAGCAGCATATATGCAAATCAAATCCATAATAAACAACCAATTGTTAATACATTGTTAACTAATGTTAATCATCAAATATGTAAATAAGTGTCCACATTAATGTAATAGTAGAAGGGGATTCATTTCTGCTCAACAGATATCCAAATATAATCTATCTGGTTAATCATAGCGAAACGGTGATTTGTTCTACCAAATGGCTGTCTAGTTAATTTAATTGGCAGAACGGTGTTTTATTTCGCTAAAAAAATGTCCAAATTACCTTATTCAATTTACTATAACATAATGGTGTTTATTTAGCCAAATAGGCAACACCTAGGAAATATAATTAATTAAACTATGCAATTATCCAAATTAACATAATTAATTAGTCGATATAAACTTGTCATTAAATTATACTACTCCAAAACTAATAACCAATTATATCAAAGCATTATGCTCGTCAATACGAACCCAATGCAAAAATCCATGGATCAGTCGGATCTAAATCTAATGAGTTATGACATCTTAAAGTTAACACACCATTTCATAATTAAATCAATTTAAGAAAATTCCTCACCCTAAAAGTAAATGGGCGAAGCCCGCAATCCTTTCCATTCTCAAACCCATACCCAAAATTAATAGTTCTTCCCTCCCTAAATTACCCAAAATAATTCGAACGCTGAAGTTGATTTGTGTAAATATCCATGCACGTACACCACCTCTCCTCAACTTCGATCGTCCAACTTCGACCACCCACACTGTAACGACTCGATATTTTCAACCATTCGCATCCACACATGTCAGACTTGAATTTCTCAAAATACTGAGTTGTAAATAAAATTTGAAAAATCTCAGAATATACAGTAAATAAATAATCACATATCACAGACACAGAGTAAATAATAATGCAGCGGAAGTAAAAGAGATAGTAGTTCATGAAGCTACTATATAAAAATAAGATACATCAGAGTTAAACAAGATACAACAGAAGAGTGACAAGATACATCAGGTACAAATCAGAATACATCACTAAAATCACTGGATACAGAAAGCAAAATAGATGGCTGGATCTTCAAGAAAAGTTCCAACTCCGAAGGTGAGTCTTGAATGCTGAATCATCAGTCTGACTCGAGCGTAAAGCAAAACACAAAACACTCGAGTCAGGACATAAATACTTATGAAGTGTAAATCAGCTCAAGTGAATAGTAACAAAACTGCATCAGTAACCTAAAGGATGCTTGGGATCTCCCATCCTCTAAGGATCTGTTAAACTATTTATTATGTTGCAATATTGCGCTATTATAATAATATCTACAGTAAAATAAACTTACTTTAAAATAGCGTTAAGAATGACCAATATTCCCCTTAACACGTAATAGCCCCAGTAGTCCATCCAATATCAGCATATCTCCAGATCGGGAGACTACCCTAAATACTCCATGGACTACGGGAGAAGAACAAACTCGTAGTAAGGCTCGCTATGGTAGGTGACACGACACACAAGGCAATGTCAGGGTAGATATACCAATTATGCACATGGGCTGGTGTTAATGTAGCAGCCACATACGTCCACCTCGGAACACACTCCCAAATCAAAATCGAAGGATGGCCATCAAATCAACCACAAGTAAGAGTATAAAATCGAAGGAGTGTGTCCGATCGGAGGAATGACCTCACTTGGCCCGAGATTGCTCCTGTTTTAGCCACCTTATGCCAACTCATGGGAGTTGGGTCCACGTAATATATCTCAAGAACGTCACCACCATCCTACTTCATTCTGGAATCTCCACTGCGTACACGGTTGTTAAAGTGGTTTTCGGAGTTGGCAGGGAGTATGATAACTTCCGATCTCGATCTCTTTAACAACCAAACGTTGTTATAGCGCCGTGGTCATTTCAAAATAGTTTATACTTCAAAATCAAATCATTTCATTTCTAAACTATATCCCTTTCAAAATAATTTAGACTTCGAAACCAAAACTATTTTTATTTCAAAACTATATTCAAATCAACACGATATCATTTCCATTTTAAACATATATTCACCTTTCAAAAGTCATAATACTTTCAAAGTTATAATTCTTTCGAAACCAAAATACTTAAAATCATTACACTTTGAAATCATACATTTGAAATCATGGAACATTCATTTGACTTTTTACATTTTACAAATTTATTCAATTAAACCCAAATTTTAAAATTTTCAGTTTAATTCAATTCAAACCATCAGTTTCAATTCAATTTACTTTTCCAACGAAACATTTCAAATCTTATAAATTTCAAATATAGATTTGATCTATAAATTAACTATTCAATCTTAGTATATTTCAAAGCTATAATATACCATATTTCAAAACTAAATTTAAAATTTCTTATATCTCAAATTTAACTTCATTATTACTTAGTTTTGAAATATTCGTTTCATAAATCCAATATCATTTAAATAAACCAAAATTACAAGTAAACTAAATATCCTTCATACTAATATAAACTTCAAATATTCATTATCAAAATCAAATATCATTCTAAATTCATATTCTTTATTAAAATAAAGATCAAATCATTTCCAAACCATTTCAATCATCAAAATATCATGTCCTTTCAAAACCTCATTATTAAATCATTATTTGATTTCAAAATCAAATATTTAAATTTAAATATCATTTTAAAGTCAAATATATCATTCATTTATTATTCCAAATATCCTTACAAACACATTTCAAAATTCCATTCAAAAATTCATTTATCTCATTACATTCAAATTAAATTCAAATTCAAATTAAATTTATCATTTTAAATTCGAATTAAATTTGAATTCCTTAAAAATTCAAATTTAAATTAAAAATATATTCAAAACCTCTAAATTTTCACAATTAACCAATTTCAAAAGTTAAATCATTTAACACTTCAAAATATAACTCAAATAGTGTTAAAATCTATAATATTTCAAATATTGTCAAAATATAGCAACGACAACATTTATAAAGTGCTATCATAGCTTATAGTTCCCAAAATAGTTTAGTTTAGGAACAACGGCATTTAAAAAATGCCCTAATAGATATTTAGTTACTTTAAACATAGTTAAATTCAAAAACAACATCATTTAGAAATGCTGTCATAAGACTACAACATTTTAGGAATGCTATTAATAAAACTCAAGATTTAAGTATAAATTTTCAAAACAATAAAACTTCAAAAAATTTCTATTTAAATTTATAAATCATATTTCTAGGCTTCAAAATTTCCCATTTAAATACTTTTAACATATGATTTATCACAACAAAAGTTTTAAAATCAAATATTAAATTTAAAAACTCAATTCAATTATTAAGTCAAAATTTCACTGTTTATTAACTTATAAATTTAATAAAACTTAACATTTTATTTCAAATATCATTTAAAAACTTTAAATTTAATTTTCATTATGTACTTACATTTTAAAAATAAAATTTAAAGTCAAAATCACAATCACTTCAAATTTACATACTTAAATTCACAATTCCAAGACTTAATATTTAATTTTCTTAAAACCATAAAATATATATTTTTAAATCAAAATTTCATATTTTAAAAACACATATCTATATAAAAATCATTTAAAAATATACCACGGGGTCTGTATAAAATTTTCTAACCTAAGTCAGGTAATACGGATATATAACATTTTAATCCATAGTTTACAAAGAAAACCCGGCTTCTATCATTTCAAACCCGAAATCCCAAGTTAAATAAAATACAATAAAAATCGCTTAGGCCTATCATTTCCGCCCACAACGATTTTTTTCTATTCTAAAGTCCGTTCGGGTATGTATCATTTCAACCCATAGTGATTCTATTCTACAGGGAACTTGCAGTGTGAACATATGCGTAAACAATATAAACAATGTCGATGTCACAATATAATGTCATATATCAAATGTCAGGTGATAATTAACAAAGTTAACAGGGTAATAACAAGGCATATCATATCATATAATCATCATTTCCTTACATAAACATTTTTATTATTAAACCCTTGTCATCAATTCACTATTTCGCAAGTAGAAATGTCAGAGTGAGAAAGACTCGCCTTTTTACGCTGGAGATAGCAAAATAAACTACACAAATGAATTCCAAAAAAGCACGATATGGCACGACATAGCACGACAATGGATTCAAGAGAGAGAGAGAGAGCCAATATGATCTTGTAAACAACACCCAAACAAGACAAAACAACACAAGAATATACAACACAAAACAATATAGAAACAAGTTGAAATACAAGGCAATGAAGACAAGACCTTGTCTTTACCATTCAAATGCTCGACCAAGGTGGATCATGAGCTCGGCCAATGATGTGTTAAGCTTAGGTTTGGCATCATATAGGTCAGACTTGGGTCAGGTATGGCATCAAAACAAGTGGAGATGAAGGTGTAGTGGTGATAACATGAAGTTTACCAAAGATAATGCAAAAGAGGCAAGTTGTTCAACGTTTTTGGCTCGGCTTGGGTCAATTGGAGCTCGACAATAGGGGGTTTCAGATCTGGTCAGTGGTCATGTTGTAGACAGAAGTGATGTAGCAGGTGGTGGTGGCGGCTAAGGGGGTGGCCGAGATGAATAATGATGAGTTGGGTGGAATTAAGCTTGGCTAGGCAAGGTTTTGTGGAGTTTTGTGCAAATTTTTGTGATGCATGCTCAACAATTGGTCACGGCCTGATTATGATCAGAGGAGGAGGGGAAGTTGCTACTTAGATGGTGGAGGTGATGATGGAGCTGATGGAGCTGATGGAGTAGATGGTGGAGCTGTTGTAGATGATAGAAAGTATGAAAAGAAATAAGGAAAAGATGCCATGAACTTACCAAAAAATTTCAGAAATTGATATGGCCGTGCTTTTTGAGATGAGAAGAATTTTTTCACGTGAAAAATGTAAATGAAAATGCACGGCAATACAAAATAATGAACGGCTACAAGATGGAATGAATAGGCAATGAGAAAATGAAGAGACAAGGTCATTTGAAAAGTCATTGAAAATGAAAGGACTTTGACTCTTGGTATTTATATTTCTTTTAAATTAAAAATAAACCATATATATTTTAGTAAATAAAATATAAAACTGAAAAAAAAGTGAAAAGGTAAAATAAATAATTATTCTTAGGAAAATAAAAAGTAAATGAAGAAAATAGCTTAATAATTGAAACTAGGATTTAAAAATGGTAAATAAAATACAATAAGTTTTGAAAAATCATAACATCACTTTAAAAATAATTTAAAAATTTAATATATGCATAACATGTCATATTACACAAATTAGAACAAGATTTGACAAACGAAAATATTATTTATAAAAATTAAAATAAACAATTTTGTTAAACAAATCAATTTACACACAATATTGTAAGAAGCATAACTTTCACAATATAAATTGGATTTCAACGAAACCAAAACCAATATTCTTGAAATTTAATTTATTTTCATAATAAAAGATAAAATTCAAAAATTCAAATATTCAAATTTTAATTTTAAAAGTCAAAGTTTGACCATATTGACCAAAATTCACATCTTTGAAAAATATTATATTTATTCATGTTTGGAATTATAATTCACATAAAAAATCAAAGTTCATATTTAAAATAACAAAATTTATTCATTCTAATAAATAAAATAAAGTTTTTAAATCAGTAATTCAATTTAAATAATTAAAATATACAATTAAATTAATCACAAAATAAATGGTTATTACACTCTCCCCCACTCAAAACTTTTCGTCCTCGAAAAGGAATGAGGTACGAGAAAGCACAGAAAAAGATTGAATGGAATAGAATTAAGATAATATGACAAGAAGATTAAAATAATGCCTGATAACTATTGTTATAGGTAAGTACACAAGCTCGAAAAAGATCTTCGAGAATCTGATTCACCATTTCTGCTTGGCCGATGGTCTATGGATGGCAAGTAGTGTTCAGATTCAAAATGAGTACCAAAGATTATTAAGGATTATAGAAAGATTTCTAAATAGACTTGTATAAGCAATATCCTCCCATTCCGTAGCAAGATAAGGAAAATAAGGACAACTAAAATAGAGTTTGAAAAATGAAATAAGATAATAAATTTGAAACCATGAAAATTTCAACTTAAATTGGAAATTAATTTTACATAAGATAAACAAATATTAACTATCTCTAATTTCATTATCTTATCATCCAATTATCTTAAATTAGCAATCCCTAAAATCATGGTTTGAAAAATCATTTATTATACTCAGCATATACTCAATAAAATTAATTCTTCTTTATTCCCAATTAAAATTAAATTTATTCCTCTCAATATTTTTATCACCTATGTTAAATATATTTATACTTATTATAACTGCTTTAAATTTATTCTTAGTTCCTTTATCATCATTTTATATTGTAAGTTATTCCATTACCTTTTTCTTTATTTACCTCTGTTAATCCTTTTATAACTAAAATTTAACCGTATAACATTTATTATAACCACTCAAATTTTATTTATAAAATTCTTTTTATATTGTATATTATCCAATTACACATTCAACTTTGAATAATTTAGGTAAGTTATATCGGAATGAAATTGTGTATTATACAAATAAAACTTTCCAACTTAATCCTTTCAAGCTCGAATATTTATCCAAATCTTGAAATTGTACTTGAAATTATTCTTCAACATTAAATTTAGGAATTAAATTGGGATAAATTCCAGACTATTTAGAGATAAATAAATACACATATACTATATATACATATATATATATCCATTCAAATTTAAATCATATCTCAGCATATGTTATAAATCTAGTCTTATTTTAGAAATTCAAATCAATTAAATTCCCCAAAACAAAACTGTAGCAAGACTACAGAACGGTCTCTTCACTTCGAAACTCGAAAATGAATATCGATGACGCTGCAATCATCACCAAAATTATTTTCCAGTGACAAAGAGAAGAGCACTAATTTAAACTTTAAAATTCTTTGGAAACAAAATTCTATTAGAAAATACTTCAAACAATATATCCTTTAAAACTTTACATACGAGGTTTGAAACCATCGAAAATTAAATTCTCAAATTCTTGTTTTAAATTCATTTAAATTTCCAAATAAATTTATAACCATGTTTATGGTTCAATTATTTATATATGAAACAAGAGATAATGGTATATAAAATCA
This sequence comes from Allium cepa, assembly GCA_030765085.1. NCBI lineage: Eukaryota > Viridiplantae > Streptophyta > Magnoliopsida > Asparagales > Amaryllidaceae > Allium > Allium cepa. Next base: position 219,540,071 of record CM060929.1, read on the forward strand.
AATATTATTTCTTAACAACCAATTCAACAAAATTCAGAAAAAGATTTATAATATAGTTACAAAATTTATTTCATTACTAAATTTGAAAATATATTGTGTCAGTTTGCTCTGTTAAAGTGTTTTAGAAATCTTATCGATAGTATTGATCAGACGAATCCATCAGAAACCCAAGTCAACATCAAAAACTCAAACAACACAATATATAAAACATTTAAATATTAGTTTACAAATACATTTCAATAATGATTTGAAGATAAGTTGGAAACAAAGATGAGATGATTAAATAATAGAATAGAAAGATGGATAAGCTTATATAAATCGCGGGCAACCTTAACCAGGTCAACCGTGACTTAAAGAGTCAGATCGATGTGGGTTTTCTGGGGTAAATCAACATTCGATCTCAAGAGATAGAATTTGGGATTATAAGGGATACTAGCATCTTAAAAGTGGATATAAAACCTCCGGTGAATCGATGCTGTTGTAAAGGAGTTTCACCCATTTACAAATCAATTTGAGATTGGCGGGACTGCCGACTCAATATAAAGATCATTCGAAGTGGAGTTATGGGATACACCAGAATCAAAAGAAGACGAATAGTGAGGGACACGAATGGATTTTGGAACCATAGGGAACGTTCCAAAATTCAAAGGAATCGAGTCAAAAGGAAGAGATTCAAACTCGAATGGAAGTGATTCTGTAAATACATTTACCATATATACCAAGTTTTGCCTAGAGCTACCAAAGCTCTGATACCAAATGTAACGATCCGATATTTTCAACCATTCGCAACCGCACATGTCGGACTCGAATTGCTCAAAATACCGCATTGTAAATAAAATTTGGCAAATCTCAGAATATACAGTAAATAAATAATCACAAATCACAGACACAGAGTAAATAATAATGCAGCAGAAGTAAAAGAGACAGCTGTAACAACCCGCATATTTAACGATTATATATTTAAATATTTTATTTAAATATAGTGTCATTAGTCAGATTTTTGGTCCGAAATGTTACTTTTTGCAAATGGCCGAATTGGAACTCAAAACCATTTCCATTGTTTTCAAAATGGCGTTTGCGATCTTTTTGAGTATAAGCTTTGATATGTTTGGAGTTTGTGAAATTTTGACTCTTTTTCTATTGGGCTTGAGTTTGGGTTCAGCCCCAATCTCCTCTTAACCCTCTAGCTCATTACTCTTCATCCATTCACCTTATTTCATTTCTTAAGCTTAAGAAAAACTGAAAATGGTGGAAGGGAAAGGGAAATAGAAATTGCAAGCCCTAGTTTCAAATTCCAACTTGATTTCTTGCTCCAAAATCAAAGAGAATTCATTGGTAAGCTCTTCTTCATCTTCTCTATCTCTTTCTCTCTTCAATCCCAGAAATTTCCTAAACCTAACTTAGGAAAATACTTGTTTTATTCTTAGATTGAAGCCAGTTGAGTAAAAGTGGAGATTTGTTGGTCTTCTCCTTGCAAATTGAACTCCTTCTTCTTTGTTTTTGAATTAGAAGGTGAGTTTTGAACTCACATCTACTTCTTTTGATATCATTGATGTTAGGTATGAATTCCTAACACTTGTTCATATGCTTTTGCTTTCGATTTGGTTTGCTTTTGTGAAATTGCCAAATTATGATTTTTTGAAGCCAAATCTATGTAAAACCTTATATGGTTGATGTTTTATGTTGTTCGGAGTGTTCGGGTGTGTCGTTAAGGTTGGGTAGTCGTTTGACATAAGCCCATAATCGACACGCATCCGATTGCTTTCGATTTGTTTGGCCATAATGGCCTATGTTCAGGAAATGCCTGAACATTGAGTTTCAGACGTCTGAAACCCCAATTTCAGACGTCTGAATATTGTTCTGGGGAACATTTTCACCCCCAGATTCAGACGTCTGAATTTATATTCCAGACGTGTGAATTGGCTAATTTTCAACCAGAAAGGAAATAGGCCGATTATTGCCTATTTGAGACGTCTGGAAGTTTGGATTCAGACGTCTGAATTCTGTTTTGAAAAACAAATTAATTTTCCGATTCAGACGTCTGAATCTCTTCTTTCAGACGTCTGAATATGCTGTTTTTTGCCTACTTGCCTTGTTCGTTTAGTTTTCCAAATTTAATCGATACATATTGATTCCAATTAGTTGTTTATGCACATTTGACCTTGATGATTCCTTTTTGACTTTATTCACGGGTTTTTATAAATGATTTCTTCAAATCGTATTAAAAGCTCGCTTCTCCAATTTGTAAATTCTATTTAAAGCACACACAATTTCGCACTTCTAGCGAAGTGAAAGGGTGATTAAACGGTTGGGCAAAACACGGACCATGAATCTGTGCGTTTGTCTTTTCGATTAATCCCCGACCTATTCAATTGATCGTTTTAACCTTCGGGTTTGGTTTACCGATGATATAAGGTGAACTTTGTACTGCTTTGAGTGTGAAATTAACTAACGGATAGTAAACCGTTTAGTGCGAACGAGTGGTTATGGGACTCACGTTACCACTTTTCGGATTCCTTTTTGAGAGTTATGACACATTCCGTCAGTTAGTGGTGTCCAGTACTAGGTCTCCGACCTTCACCACTACGGTTTGTTGCCTTCGGGTATGTGCCTTCGGGTTTGTGCCTTCGGGTATGTGCCTTCAGGTTTGTGCCTTCGGGTTTGTTGCCCTATAGTATCGCTTCCGATGTTGGTTGTTATGAGCCGCATGGGTGATATTGGGTTGCCCTTTAGTATCGCTTCCGATGTTGGTCGTTACGAGCCGCATGTGTGATATTGGGTTTGGAGTCTTTGGGCTCATGGATCCTTATTTGTACAGTACTAAGCTCGAGCAATTTTCTGATGTTTCATTTATATGTATATTCCCTAGGTATCGCCCTTCGGTGTTGGTCTTTTTGAGCCGCATGATGAGTAGCGTTTACCTTGTGGAACTTGTATACCTTCATTAGAATTTGTTATTGCCTTTTGGCTTGCTTTGGGATATTCCTATCCTTTGTTTATATATGTTGCCGATGATATGAGGCTTGTTATCATATGATTCATCTTTTTGTTAGATGATTGTGTTATCTTCTTTAGAGATATTTGTTATACCTTGTAACCTTGCAGGTTTATTGTTGTTCAGTTTATCTAACTGAATTTTTTAGCTAGACTGACCCGTGTATTTTATACTCGGGTCAGACCGAGATGTTTCAGGTTAGGTTCTTTTGGACTTAGCCTATTTTGCTTCCACATGGACTATTCAGCTTGTTCCTTTTTGTTAAAGCTTTTTGTGTAGTCCTTTTATTTGTAACTCTGATATATGTATTCTTTTAGCTCGTCTGTATATTGTGGCTTGCTATACCACTTGACATGTATTATTTGTAAACTCTGTTATGTATCAATATATGTGTATATGATGATCTACGGTTCTGTGATGTATATTACATTTGAGTTATTATATTATGTTCTGATAGATCCTTCAACCACCTATGGTTTTGTTTTAAGTATTCATTTGGTATGTTGACTTGCTTGGTATGTTTATTGTCGATGTATTCAATAGATAGTTAGAGCAAGGCTATAAATGGTCGCTTCTAATCAGCCTTATTCTCCGTGTTAGTTGACGGCATTACCCTGTAGTGTCCTTGGCTAGCGTGGGTATAGAGGTGGGGAGTCACAGCGTGGTATCAGAGCTGAGTTCAGAACAAAATATGATAAACACAGAATAGATGCACATATTACGGTACATCAAAGTGTATAAGTGATACAAATCTTTGAATCATCATGCCCTTCTATTCTTTCTGATATCAAAGGTTAGATAGAAATGGGGAATACGTCTAGGAATGCACTTTATTCCGTAGTATTCCGTATTGAAGTATCTACCTTGTGAATAATTTTGTTCTTATCTTACTTTCAGCGTATGGCTGGAAGAGGCAGGGGACGACGTTCGGATGCTGGGCGATCTAGTGGCTCACATCCGGATGGCGTTTATATGTCTGCCGATCAATTTTTGGAATTGTTTAGGAGCACTCAGACTCCAGTTCCTCCTAGAGTGTCTCCACCTCGCAAGTCTGCCTTTGCACGCCAGTGCAGTGATTTTGCTCGTCTTGGAGGAAAGCCATTTAAGGGCTCCGAGTCTGTTCTTGAAGTCCAAGCTTGGTTTCGCACGTGCGAGCGTATCTTCTCTCGTATGGATCTTTCTGACCATGATAGAGTTCTTGTAACTTCTAGCTTATTACAAGAGCATGCTCTTGATTGGTATGAGCTTCTTGTAGCCGAAATTGATGAGTCTACTCTTTCTTGGACTCAGTTTCGGGAGCAATTTGAACTCAAGTTCGTTCCTGAATCTGAAAAAGTTTTATTGACCCGTCGCTTCCTTGAGTTGAAGCAAGGGAAATCTTCTGTTTCTGAGTATGTTGCATCATTCGAGGCTTTATCTAAGTATGGTCTTGAATTCATTAGTACTTCTTATAAGAAGAATTTTAAGTTTGTTTCCGGTCTTAAGAAATATCTTAAGAAGTTCTTGTTGCTCCAGCTTAAGCTTTCTTTTGAGGAGTTAGTTGATTATGCGCTTCATCTCGAGACCGTCGAGAAGGAGTGTGATAGTGATATTGATGTTGAGGTTTCCAAGAACCCCAACAAGAGGCAGTTTCCATTTCAGAAGTCCAGGTCTTTACCTTCTAAGAAGAAGAAGACTGGTGGTTCTAGTTCTCAGCCTCAGTCTTTTGAAACACCTTTCATTCGGAAGTGTTTCAATTGTGGTTCTCCTGATCATATTATTCGAGCTTGTCCTAAGCCTCTCTTCTGCCGCTATTGCAAGAAGGAAGGTCACCATGTTTCAGCTTGCCCTACTGTTCCGGCTGGTGTCAAGTCTAGCAAGCTTTATGCTGCCAAGGCTTCTGAAGGTCCCTCTCAGCCCAAAGGTATATCTCCATCTATTTTGGAAGGTTCCATTTTATTTCGTGATCATAGTATACGAGTTCTTTTCGATACGGGTGCTTCACATTCTTTCGTATCGAAGAAGCTCGTTGACGATTTATCTTTGGATGTTTCTTGTTTGGTTACTTCTTTAAGGATTGCGAATCCTATTTGGGGAACCGCGACCCATAGCTTGCTTTGTGATGATGTTGAGATTGTTTTATGTGGCTTTTCTTTTCGTGCGAGTCTGCACGTTATTTCTTGTCTGGGATTTGATTTGATTTTGGGTATGGACTGGCTAGTAAGATATGATGCCAGGATTGTTTGTTCGGAGAGAATTATATATCTTCGACATCTGAATTCGCCTACTCAGCTATCTCTTATTCTTGGGGATGTTGATAACTCCGAAATGGCTTTATATTCTCTTGATTCGCGAGATGATGATATATCTCGTATTCCTATTGCTTGTGACTTTTCTGATGTTTTTGAGCCTGTCTCGGGTTTACCACCTAAGCGGGCAATTGAGTTCCGCATTGATCTCATTCCAGGCGCGCAGCTAGTTAGTCGTCCTCCCACGAGAATGTCTACAAAGGAAAATGAGGAACTCAAGAAGCAGCTTTTAGAGCTTGAGTCCAAGCAGTTGATTCAGTCCAGTTTTTCTCCGTGGGGATCCGCGGTCGTCTTCGTAAAGAAGTTCGATGAAACTCTTAGGCTTTGCATTGACTATCGCAAGCTTAATGAGTTAACCATCAGGAATAGGTATCCATTACTTAGGATCGATGATATGTTCGATCTATTGAGTGGTGCTAAGGTCTTTTCTCAGCTAGACCTTGCCACAGGTTTTCATCAGTTACGAGTCGCGGAGGATAGCATACCTCTTACCGCTTTCCGCACTCGTTATGGTTCTTTTGAGTGGCTCGTTATGTCGTTCGGTTTGATGAACGCTCCTGCTTTCTTTGTTGATCTCATGAATCGAGTATTCCGGTAATATCTCGATAAGTTCGTCCTTGTCTTCATTGATGATATCCTTATTTACTCTAAGTCTGAAGCCGAGCATGCTAATCACTTAAGAATTGTCTTGAGTACTCTCCGTCATCATCAGCTTAGAGCCAAATTCTCCAAGTGCCATTTTTGGGAGAATAAGCTTAAGTTCTTAGGCCATGTTGTATCTTCCGATGGCATTTCTGTCGATCCCTCAAAGATCGAGGCCATCCAGAATTGGAAGAGGCCTGAGAATGTGCATGAGATTCGTAGTTTCCTTGGATTGGCGGGTTATTACCATCGGTTCATTAAGGATTTTTCCCGTGTTGTGCTTCCTCTCACCTGCCTTACTCGGAAAAGCATTCGTTTTGATTGGTCCGACAAGTGTGAAGTTTCCTTTCAGACATTGAAGGAACTTCTCACTAATGCTCCTATTCTTGTGGTTCCCGAGGGGAATCATGATCTTGTTATCTACACTGATGCTTGTTGTAGTGATCTCGGTGTTGTTCTTATGCAGAAGGATCGGGTAGTTGCTTATGCTTCTAGGAAACTGCGTCCGAATGAAGTTCGCTATGCCACTCATGATCTTGAGTTAGCGCCATTGTCTTTGCCTTGAAGATTTGGCGACACTATTTATTGGACGAGCACTTCATTCTTTATACCGATCATAAATCCTTGAAGTATTTGTTCACTCAGAAGGAACTCAATATGAGACAACAGCGTTGGCTCGAGTTTCTTGCCTCCTATAACTTTGATATCCAGTATACCCATGGTAAGGGTAATCGTGTTGCAGATGCGCTTAGTCGCAAACATTCGGCTGTTATTTCTATGATGCTTGCCGAATGGAATATTCTTGAGACTCTATCTTTTTGTGAAATTCGTGATCGAGGTTCATCTTCCGATACTCCTATTCTATTATTTAGTTTGGGAGCTCGACCTATTTTGTTGGATCGTATTGCCGATGCCCAGCTGCGTGATCCTGATTTGTTGCATCTTTTTCATCTTTGTGAGTCTGGATCCTGTGATGAGGCGTTGCGGGATTTCAACATTGATTCTCATGGGTGTCTTCGCAAGAAGAACCGTCTTTTTATGCCTTCTGATTTTGCACTCAGGCATGACATTCTTGATGATTGTCACCGTTCTAAGTATACCATTCATCATGGTAGTAGTAAGATGTATGCCGATATGCGTCGTCTTTATTATTGGGAAGGCATGAAGCGCGATGTGGCGAGTTATGTGAGTAATTGCATAACTTGTCAGCGTTTTAAGCCAAACATCAGCGTCCTTCGGGTCTTCTTCAGCCTCTAGAGATTCCATTGTGGAAATGGGATCAGATTTCTATGGATTTCATTTACGGCCTACCTCGTTCGAGATCGGGCCATTCTAGCATTTGGGTTATTGTTGATTGCCTCACCAAATCTGCTCATTTTATCCCTATTAAGTCCAATAGAACTGCTTCGCATTTGGCTAAGTTGTGTGTCAAGGAAATCGTGAGACTTCACGGTGTTCCTAGTTCTATTGTGAGTGATCGTGATCCTTTATTCACGAGTCATTTTTGGCAGAGTCTTCAGCAAGCTTTGGGAACAAAGCTTAATTTTAGTACAGCTTATCATCCACAGTCTGACGGACAGACTGAACGGGTGAATCGTATCTTGGAAGATCTTCTCCGTATTTGTATTTTTGATTTCAGTGGTTGTTGGGAGGATCTCCTACCTCTTGTAGAGTTCTCCTACAACAATAGTTTTCAGTCTAGTATCGGTATGGCTCCTTTCGAAGCCTTATACGGAAGGCCATGTCGATCACCTTCTTGTTGGTTGGAATCTGGAGAGAAGCTTATTCTTGGTCCAGATTTTGTTCGTGATTCTTCTGAGAAGATTGATCTCATCCGGTTGAGAATGAAAGAGGCACAGAGTCGCCAGAAATCCTACGCTGACAACCGTAGGAAGCCTCTCGAGTTCTCGATTGGTGATCTTGTTTTTATTCGTGTTTCTCCTTTGAAAGGGGTTATACGTTTCAGTACGACTGGGAAATTGGCTCCTCGCTATATAGGACCATTTTCTATTACTGAACGTATTGGCCCTGTGGCTTATAGAGTTTCACTTCCTGCTCATTTATCTGGCATTCATGACGTGTTTCACATCTATCAACTTCGGAAGTGTCTTTGGGAATCGGATTCTGTTATTGATTCTCCTGATTTGCTTGAGCTTGAGGTCTCACCGGACTTATCTATTGTACAGCAACCTATTCGCGTACTTGACACGGAGGTGCGACACCTTTGGAACAAGCACGTGCCGCTCGTTAAAGTTCAATGGTCCGCTAACCCCAATGACTGTACTTGGGAAACCAGAGAGTTTATTGAGCGATCCTATCCGGGTTTTCTATCTTTGCTTGGCAACAGTGAGTTTATCTTTTTACCTCAAGCTTATTTCCTTTTCTTTTGAATGTTGTATGTATGTAGTTGTTACAAATACAGTCTCTAGGAATTGCGGGGACGCAATTTTGTAAGGAGGGGAGCTCTGTAACAACCTACATATTTGACGATTATATATTTAAATATTTTATTTAAATATAGTGTCGTTAGTCGGGTTTTTGGTCCGAAATGTTACTTTTTGCAAATGGCCGAATTGGAACTCGAAACCATTTCCATTGTTTCCAAAATGGAGTTTGCGATCTTTTTGAGTATAAGCTTTGATATGTTTGGAGTTTGTGAAATTTTGACTCTTTTTCTATTGGGCTTGAGTTTGGGTTTAGCCCCAATCTCCTCTTAACCCTCTAGCTCATTACTCTTCATCCATTCATCTTATTTCATTTCTTAAGCTTAAGAAAAACTGAAAATGGTGGAAGGGAAAGGGAAATAGAAATTGCAAGCCCTAGTTTCAACTTCCAACTTGATTTCTTGCTCCGAAATCAAAGAGAATCCATTGGTAAGCTCTTCTTCATCTTCTCTATCTCTTTCTCTCTTCAATCCTTGAAATTTCCTAAACCTAACTTAGGAAAATACTTGTTTTATTCTTAAATTGAAGCTAGTTGAGTAGAAGTGGAGATTTGTTGGTCTTCTCCTTGCAAATTGAACTCCTTCTTCTTTGTTTTTGAATTAGAAGGTGAGTTTTGAACTCACATCTACTTCTTTTGATATCATTGATGTTGGGTATGAATTCCTAACACTTGTTCATATGCTTTTGCTTTCGATTTGGTTTGCTTTGGTGAAATTGCCAAATTATAATTTTTTGAAGCCAAATCTATGTAAAACCTTATATGGTTGATGTTTTATGTTGTTCGGAGTGTTCGGGTGTGTCGTTAAGGTTGGGTAGTCGTTTGACGTAAGCCCATAATCGACACGCATACGATTGCTTTCAATTTGTTTGGCCATAATGGCCTAGGTTCAGGAAATGCCTGAACATTGAGTTTCAGACGTATGAAACCCCAATTTCAGACGTCTGAATATTGTTCTGGGGAACATTTTCACCCTCAGATTCAGACGTCTGAATTTATATTCCAGACATCTGAATTGGCTAATTTTCAACCAGAAAGGAAATGGGCCGATGATTGCCTATTTCAGACGTCTGGAAGTTTGGATTCAGACGTCTGAATTCTGTTTTGAAAAACAAATTAATTTTCCGATTCTGACGTCTGAATCTCTTCTTTCAGACGTCTGAATATGCTGTTTTTTGCCTACTTGCCTTGTTCGTTTAGTTTTCCAAATTTAATCGATACATATTGATTCCAATTAGTTGTTTATGCACATTTGACCTTGATGATTCCTTTTTGACTTTATTCATGAGTTATTATAAATGATTTCTTCAAATCGTATTAAAAGCTCGCTTCTCCAATTTATAAATTCTATTTAAAGCACACACAATTTCGCACTTTGAGCGAAGTGGAAGGGTGATTAAACGGTTGGGCAAAACACGGACCATGAATCTGTGCGTTTATCTTTCCGATTAATCCCCGACCTATTCAATTGATCGTTTTAACCTTCGGGTTTGGTTTACCGATGATATAAGGTGAACTTTGTACTGCTTTAAGTGTGAAATTAACTAACGGATAGTAAACCGTTTAGTGCGAACGAGTGGTTATGGAACTCACGTTACCACTTTTCGGATTCCTTTTTGAGAGTTATGACACGTTCCGCCAGTTAGTGGTGTCCAGTACTGGGTCTCTGACCTTCACCACTACGGTTTGTTGCCTTCGGGTATGTGCCTTCGGGTTTGTTGCCCTATAGTATTGCTTCTGATGTTGGTCATTATGAGCCGCATGGGTGATATTGGGTTGCCCTTTAGTATCGCTTCCGATGTTGGTCGTTACGAGCCGCATGGGTGATATTGGGTTTGGAGTCTTCGGGCTCATGGATCCTTGTTTGTACAGTACTGAGCTCGAGCAATTTTCTGATGTTTCATTCATATGTATATTCCCTAGGTATCGCCCTTCGGTGTTGGTCTTTTTGAGCCGCATGATGAGTAGCGTTTATCTTGTGGAACTTGTATACCTTCATTGGTATTTGTTATTGCCTTTTGGCTTGCTTTGGGATATTCCTATCCTTTGTTTCTATATGTTGCCGATGATATGAGGCTTGTTATCATATGATTCATCTTTTTGTTAGATGATTGTGTTATCTTCTTTAGAGATATTTGTTATACCTTGTAACCTTGCAGGTTTATTGTTGTTCAGTTTATCTAACTGATTTGTTTAGCTAGACTGACCCGTGTATTTTATACTCGGGTCAGACCGAGATGTTTCAGGTTAGGTGCTTTTGGACTTAGCCTATTTTGCTTCCGCATGGACTATTCAGCTTGTTCCTTTTTGTTAAAGCTTTTTGTGTAGTCCTTTTGTTTGTAACTCTGATATATGTATTCCTTTGGCTCGTCTGTATATTGTGGTTTGCTATACCACTTGACATGTATTATTTGTAAACTCTGTTATGTATCAATATATGTGTATATGATGATATACTATTCTGTGATGTATATTACATTTGAGTTATTATATTCTGTTCTGATAGATCCTTCAACCACCTATGGTTTTGTTTTAAGTATTCATTGGGTATGTTGACTTGCTTGGTATGTTTTGTTGATGTATTCAATAGATAGTTAGAGCAAGGCTATAGATGGTTGCCCCTAACCAGCCTTATTCTTTGTGTTAGTTGACGGCATTACCCTGTAATGTCCTTGGCTAGCGTGGGTATAGAGGTGGGGCGTCACAACAGCAGTTTATGGAGCTACTATATAAAAATAAGCACATCAGAGTTAAACAAGATACAACAGAAGAGTATCAAGATACATCAGGTACAAATCAGAATACATCACTGCAATCACTGGATACATAAAGCAAAGTAGATGGCTGGATCTTCAAGACAAGCTCCAACTTCGAAGGTAAGTCTTGAATGCTGAATCACACAGTCTAACTCGAGCGTAAAGCAAAACACAAAACGCTTGAGTCAGGACATAAATACTTATGAACTGTAAATCAACTCAAGTGAACAGTAATAGAAATGCATCAGTAACCTAAAGGATGCTTGGGATCTTCCATCCTCTAAGGATCCGTTAAACTATTTATTATGTAGTAATATTACGCAATTATAATAATATCTACAGTAAAATAAACTTACTTTAAAATAGCGTTAAGAAGTGACTCAATATTCCCCTAAACACGTAATAGTCGCAGTAGTCCATCCAGTATCAGCATATCTCCAGATCGGGAGACTACCCTAAATACCCCATGGGCTATGAGAGAAAAACAAACTCGTAGTAAGGCACGCTATGGTAGGTGACACGGCACACAAGGCAATGTCAGGGTAGATATACCAATTACGCACACGGGCTGGTGGTAACGTAACAGCCACATACGCCTACCTCGGAACACACTCCCAAATCAAAATCGGAGGATGGCCATCAAATCAACCACAAGTAAGAGTATAGAATCGAAGGAATGTATCCGATCGGAGGAATGACCTCACTTGGCCCGAGATCGTTCATGTTTTAGCCACCTTATGCCAACTCACGGGAGTTGGGTCCACATAATATACCTCAAGAACGTCGCCACTATCCTACTTCATTTTGTAATCTCCACCATGTACATGATAGTTAAAGTGGTTTTCGGAGTTGGCAGAGAGTGTGACAACTTTCGATTCCGGTCTCTTTAACAACCAAACGTTATTATAACGCCGTGGTCATTTCAAAATAGTTTATATTTCAAAATCAAATCATTTCATATCTAAACTATATCCCTTTCAAAATAGTTTTTCGAAACCAAAACTATTTTTATTTCAAAACTATATTCAAATTAATACGATATCTTTCCATTTCAAACATATATTCACCTTTCAAAAGTCATAATACTTTCAAAGTTATAATTCTTTCGAAACCAAAATACCTGAAATCATTTCAATTTGAAATCATACATTTGAAATCATGGAACATTCATTTGGCTCTTTACATTTTACAAATTTATTCAATTAAACCCAAATTTTCAAATTTCCAATTTAATTCAATTCAAACCTTCAGTTTCAATTTAATTTAATTTTCCAACAAAACATTTCAAATCTTATAAATTTCAAATATAGATTTGACCCACGAATAAACTATTCAATCTTAGTATATTTCAAAGCTATAATATATCATATTTCAAAACTAAATTTAAAATTTCGTATATCTCAAATTTAACTTCATTATTACTTAGTTTGAAATATTCATTTCATAAATCCAATATCGTTTAAATAAACCAGAATTACAAGTAAACTAAATATCCTTCATACTAATATAAACTTCAAATATTCATTATCAAAATCAAATATCATTCTAAATTCATATTCTTTATCAAAATAAAGATCAAATCATTTCCAAACCATTTTAATCATCAAAATATCATGTCCTTTCAAAACTCATTATTAAATCATTATTTGAGTTCAAAATCAAATATTCAAATTTAAATATCATTTCAAAATCAAATATATCATTCACTTATTATTCCAAATATCCTTACAAACACATTTCAAAATTCCATTCAAAAATTCATTTATCTCATTACATTCAAATTAAATTTAAATTCAAATTAAGTTTATCATTTTAAATTCAAATTAAATTTAAATTCCTTAAAATTCAAATTTAAATATTAAAATATGTTCAAAACCCCTAAAATTTCACAAATAACCAATTTCAAAAGTTAAATCATTTAACACTTTAAATATAACTCAAATAGTGTTAAATATATAATATTTCAAATATTGTCAAAATATAGCAACGACAACATTTATAAAGTGCTATCGTAGCTTATACTTTCCAAAATAGTTTAATTTAGGAACAACAATATTTATAAAATGCCGTAATAAATATTTAGTTACTTCAAACATAATTAAATTCAAAAACAACAGCATTTAGAAACGCTGTCATAAGACTATAGCATTTTTGGGAATGCTATTAATAAAATTCAAGATTTAATTATAACTTTTCAAAACAATAAAATGTGATGTCCCGGAAATTTGGGCAATATTTATTTAATAATTTTATTGATTTAATAATCTAATTCAAACAAAAATTATCTTTTGAAAACTAATAATTATTTAGTTTGACAAATGTTATCTTTTCTAAATTTATAATGATGGTAATAATAATTTAATTTGGAATTTTATTCTTTTCAAAGTTAAAAATATTTAAATGATAAAATTATCTTTCTAAGCTAATTTAAAGAATATTTTATCTATAATGTTTATATGTGTATACATTGTAAATAGAGAATTTGATTTTTTATTTAATATTTAATAAGAATATTTTCAAATTTATAATATATATATATGTGTGTGTGTGTGTGTGTATAAATTGTGAATTGCAAATTTTGATTTCAAATTAGTATAGAAACTTTTTAAAAAGTTTGTTTAAAAATCTATCTGATATTTTCAAAAGAAATTAAACTAAATATTTATTTTGTTCAAATATATATATATATATATATATATATAATAGTTTAAATTATATATTATAATAAAAGATTATTTTTGTTTTCTTTTAAAGATTGGTTTTTGAAATAAATTTAGTATATACATTAAAGTACAATATTTTAGTTTAGAACTTTAAAAATAAGATTTAATTCAAAATCTTTTTCTTTTTAAATTTTCTCTCTTGAAAATTTAGCTTTAAAAATATTATTTTAAAAGAATACGAATAAACATTAAAATATGTAATTTTATAAAGGTAAATTTACATGTAATCATTTAAAGGATAAATGTAGATAAACATTTAACCACATGTTAAAATAAATAAGAAATTGATTTAATGGATTTAAAAACATTTATAAAATTAAGAAAATTTATTTTGATATTAAAATGAACATGTGTAGGGTTATTATACTTAAACGAGACACTTGTAAATCACTTTACAAACTAAAGTAACAAGTGGCAATGGTTTTATTTATTTTTAAAAACATTTTATTTAAAATATATTAAATAGAAACTTGGAAATTTATTTAGTTCAAACATTTTCTTCAAAAAGAAAATCTGAAATCGGATTTAAAGAGAAACTCAAAACCCAAATCTAAATCTGTTCAAATCTGCAAAACAAATTCAATCGCAAATCTGCAATTTTATTTTTTAAAGTTTCAACTTCAATATGATGATCAACTCATACTCAAGCAAAGGAAATGAGGGTCTGCATGCATTTAAGACTAGGATCATCTTCATCAAAATGCAGTTTTAAAATCAACTCCAGCAAGTAATCCAGTAATCAAAATTGGAGGTAAAAACCAGATTCAACAGCAAGCTAATGCAAAACTTCATATTCATAATGCAGATTCAAATTGCAGTTCCAGGAAAATGTAAATGTGATTGCAACTGTTGTCCTCTGCTTCTTCAATAAATTGGTGAGTAAATTTTAGTTTTCAAAAACAGTTCTTACTTTTTAAAATCAAAGCTAAACAAATTTTTAGTACTCAAGTATCAAATGCAAACTGCTAAAAAAAATCAAACTGCTGTAAATAACTGCTATGTCTTCATTTTTTTCAGTGAATAACCTCACAATTCAAAAAGCTTAAATTATCTGTTGCATGTGGATAAATAGGAATAAGTATGTTTGTATGATTGCATTGTGATGAATATTCTCTGTGTGTGTATATATGTGTGTGTGTTTACAGGTATCTGTATATCTGTTCTTGGTCTTAAAACTAAGTTTTTAATAGAAATACATTACCAATTGATTTGATCTCGGCTAGGATATGATATGTAAACAAAAGATGTTTGTTTAGTATGAAATTAAGTTTATAAATTATAATTAAGTTAAATTAAGGAACTGGCTGTCTTTGTAACATTAAGAACAGTCATTATTTAAAATAAGAAAAATAGCAAACATCTTAATATATTAAAACAGGTTTATAACTTGAATGCGTGTATGAAATCATGATTTTTAAAATTAAAATCACATTTTTTAGTTAACTATAGAATGAGTGTTACTGGTTTAACAGAATAGGGGTTTTGGGGTTTATCTGGTGATCTAGTGGATTTGGGATGTTGAAGTTCTTCCTGGAGGAATGATTGGTGAGTGAGGGAAAATGTCAGGTGGATGGTCAGAGGTTGGTGGCGACGGTGGTTGCCTATTCCAATTTCTAAACCTAGTTTTATGGTGGTAGAAATTTTGTTGCTTCATGTGTTCTCTGGTGCACCGAGTGTTGTAGGGCTTTGGGGATTGGAAGAGGGGATGTAGGCAAAGGGATTGCTGGAGTCACAGTAATTCTGATGGTCGGAAATGGGTTGTCGAAGTGTTGATAGGTTTGGGACTATGTGCAGTGTGATGTTCCAGGTTGGTTGGCTATCTCGATTTTGATTTCGAGCTGCGGTGGAAATTATGGTGGTCGTGATCAGGTGTGGAGATGGTCGGCGATGTTATGAAGGGGTGGTGATGGCTGGAGGTTGCCAGATTGCCGGTGCATATGCGCTGTGCATATTTTAGTTCTGATGTCTTTTTGAGTTTGTGCAGAGTTGTGACTCGAGTTTTACTCGAGTAGATCGAGTATTTTACTCGGAGTAGTTAGGGATATGACTCAAAGTAATTGTTGAGGGGTCTCGGGTATGTTTGGTTTCAGGTTTTATAAACCTGACAGTGTTCTGGTTTTTAAAATTCAAATGAAATTCAAATTTTAAAGCAGGATTTAAACAGTGGTTTTTAAATTCAAAGTTTAAGTTAGATTGAATTCAAAAGAACTTTTGAATCCTGAGTTTTAAAAATGAAAATTTAAAATTTTAAGCAAGGTTTAAATCAAGTCTAAAATATGGTTTCAAGTTTAATATGGATTCAAAACCTTGAATTTAAATTAGTTTTGTAATTTTAAATGTTGGAACAAGTTTAAATGTTTTAAAGTAGATTTTAAAAATGAGTTTGTTTTCAAATAAATGTTTAAACTTGATAAATTCTTTTCTTTAATATTTGAATAAAAGTTATGATGTGTTTAACTTTCAATTTGGAAGTTAAATAATCAATTTATTTTTAAGCTTGACTTCTTTTAATAAAATTAAGTAATTTTGTTTTAAACTTTTCCTATATAAGTATCTTATATAAGAAATGAATGTTCTTTAACATTTATTTTAAGATTTATAAATTTATTTAAATTTGGATAAATGTTTAAATGGTTAAACATTTTGAATCTTAAGTTCAAAATGAAATTTTGAATTTAAATTTGGAAGTATAATGATTTAAATACACTTGAATGTTAATAAAGTCATTAATAAAGTAAATGAATTATCTTAGAAATAATTAAGATAATAAAAGAATGTAATTTATAAGAATGTAATTAAGGAATGACTTGTTTATTTGATTTTAAATTAATGATTTAGATTAATTTCTAATTAGAGATGATTAATAATGATCAATCTAAGATAAATTTCTTAAGTAAGCAATTAAAGAAAATGTTATTAGTTAATAAGGATAATTATCTAAGGATTATTAAGTAATTAATTAATGTGATTGATTTTGATAATTAATTAGATTAATTAATTGAAGATAATCAATTGTAAATTGTTAAGTATAATTGCTTGATAAAAGTAACTAAGGGATTAATTTCTTATTGTAATTAATTATGATAGTGTGATTAGTTTAAGTTAATTAATTTAGTTTAATTAATTTAATAAAATCATTTGATGATTTAATAAGAATAATTACTTAATGTAATTAATGGAGCATAATTACTTAGGGAAGTAATAAATGATAATTACTAGAATGTAATTAGTGAAAGATGATTTATAATGAAGTAATTTGGGTAATTACTTTTGTAATTAATCAAGGGATTAATTAATGAAGATAATTAATTATGGAATAATTAATTGGTTAATGAGTAATTAATGGTAGTAATTACTGGATTGATATTAATCAAGGATGATTAATAATTGTATTTTAAATCTTAGATTAATTACTAAATGTAATTAATTTAAGTAAAGTAATTAATTAATATAATTAATGATGTAATTAAGAATTTTTTAATTAAGGAATAATTAATAATAAAGTGATTAATTAATGTAATTAATTAAGGATAAATGTAATTAATTATAGTTAATTAATAAATGAAGTAATTAAATGTTAATTACTAATGATTAAGGTTAATTAATTTGTAAAATTACTTAAAGACTAATTACTTATTGTAATTAGAGAATGATTAATCAAACATGTTTAATCAAGATGAATTCTTAGAGAATGATTAATTAACTAGGTTAATTAATTAATGAATATATAAGCAGGAATTATAGATGGTGGTTAATAAATCATTGCTTATGGATAGTATTGATATTTCATTGAATGGTTGTGATCTCAGTAATGAGATGAGTAATATCTATATGATATGGATGCTTAGTTAAAGTATGATAATATGGATTATCTGTTTGTGATGATTATCTGTTTGTGATGACAATACAGATTATCTGGTTATGATGGAAATGTGATTATCTATTGTGATAAGTGAATTATCTATCTGTGTGTATGTAGACAATGATGAATTGAATTAATTGTTCAAACTAAAATCACTTGGACATTAAGATGGCGTTTGGATTCCGATGAGACCGGGATCGGGTTTCCAAATTTGGAATTCCGTAAACCACGTCAATCTAAATTAAGCGTTAAGTCGTGAATCTCAAGTGAAGAGTGAAGACTCGAGGTGTAAGGACTATTCGTGTTAATACTCTGAGGGTGATTCCAATACGAGTTTAATGGGGTAGTACTTTCAGGTTCGAGATGAAGATTCAGAGTGCAAGGGCTATTGTCGTTATCTTTGAGGGTGATTCCTAAATGAGTGTAACGAGATAGTGCCTTCGGTTTCGTTCAAACCCGGAACGAACTTGTATGGATTGAATGCTTTCAGAACATCGTCAGGTGGACGATGAGCATTCTAAGATAGATGTGTCCTATAAAGCTAATCATAGCCTCAAGCCTCATCAACCGGGAATGGCTAAAACAGGGGAGGTGCAGCAAGGCTAAGTGGGTCATGCCCAAGTAGGATGAGATTTACCCCTGTCTAGAGGTCCCTTTTTATTTCGGCTGTGTGGGTAGTTGGTGACGGTCATCTGCGGGGTTGTCTTGTTCGGGACTATCCAGTAAGGGATGGTTCCGGCTTTGTGTTGCAGGGGATTGGGAGTGATCCTCGGTACAGTGATCTAGGCCACGTACTGTGACGGGCGGTACCCCAGTAGCCCTGCCATTGATGGAAACTCATTCTTCTTACGTGCCCTCTATGGTTTTGATTGTATTACCCACTTTTGTGGCTAGTAGCTGGAATTTACCATGTAACAATTTCGGCTATTTCATCTTTACTTGAAAACCCTAGACACTATTATAATATCACTGGATTTTCTATCAAATGTTTTGGTTAGCATAAGGTAAAAACTTTTCCATGTTTATTTGTGGGAAGTCTTACGTGATACTTTTTGTTTTCAAAGGATTTTCAAAGTTAAGCAACTTTAAACTCATTTACTCACACCAGACCCCTGTTTGACCCGAGTGTTTATTTTCCGTTTTATTAAACTATTGGGTACTCATATTATGTATGAGTAGTCAAGTGATTCAGGATTGCTTTGACGAGTTCTGGAGGAGAAATGGAGCAGGAGGCTTCAACGTGTAGATATATAGTGGTTCCGCTGTGTTTGAGTTGTATCTGTTTTCTGTGATGTACTTGAATTGTAATTGCTAGACAGATGTTTATAACTATCTAGTTTGTCTTGTATTAGCTGTATAACTCTGATGTATATGATACTATGTAATATTTTATGTGATATAATATAATTTATTCGTTCCGCTGTGAGATTCTGATGTTGTTTGTTTCTTTCTTTTCTATCTTTTCTCTTTTCTATCTCTTTCTTTCTTCTTAATGATGCATCTTTCTATGGAATGAAAGGCGGGTCGTTACATAAAACTTCAAAAAATTTCTATTTATATTTATAAATCATATTTCTAGACTTCAAAATTTGCCATTCAAATACTTTTAACATATGATTTATCACAACAAAAATTTTAAAATCAAATATTAAATTTAAAAACTCAATTCATTTATTAAGTCAAAATTTCACTGTTTAGTGACTTATAAATTTCATAAAACTTAACATTTTATTTCAAATATCATTTCAAAACTTTAAATTTAATTTTCATTATTTACTTACATTTTAAAAATAAAATTTAAAGTCAAAATCACAATCACTTCAAATTTACATACTTAAATTCACAATTTCAAGACTTAATATTTAATTTTCTTAAAACCATAAAACATATATTTTTAAATCAAAATTTCATATTTTAAAAATGCATATCTATATAAAAGTCATTTAAAAATATACCATGGGGTCTGTATAAAATTTTCGAACCTAGGTCAAGTGATATGGATATATATCATTTCAATCCGTTGTTTACAAAGAAAATCCGGGTTCTATCATTTCAAACCCGAAATTCCAAGTCAAATAAAGTACAATAAAAATCGCTCAGGCCTATCATTTCAGCCATAACGATTTTTTCCTATTCTAAAGTCCGTTAGGGTATGTATCATTTCAACCCATAGTGATTCTATTCTACAGGAAACTTGCATTGTGAACATATGCATAAACAATATAAACAATGTCAATGTCACAATATAATGTCATATATCAGATGTCAGGTGCTAATTAACAAAGTTAACAGGGTAATAACAAGGCATAGCATATCATATAATAATCATTAACTTGCATAAACATTTTTATTACTAAACCTTTGTCATCAATTCACTATTTCATAAGTAGAATGTCAGAGTGAGAAAGACTCACCTTTTTACGCTGGAGATAGCAAAATAAACTACACAAATGAATTCCAGAAAAGCACGATATGGCACGACACAGCTCGACAATGGATTCAAGAGAGAGAGAGCCAATACGATCTTGTAAACAACACCCAAACAAGACAAAACAACACATGAATATACAACACAAAACAATATAAAAACAAGTTGAAATACAAGGCAATAAAGACAAGACCTTGTCTTTACCATTCAAATGCTCGACCAAGGTGGATCATGAGCTCAGCCAATGATGTGTTAAGCTCAGGTTTGACATCATATAGGTCAGGTTTGGGTCAGGTATGGCATCAAAACAAGTGGAGATGAAGGTGTAGTGGTGATAACATGAAGCATACCAAAGACAATGCAAAAGAGGCAAGTTGTTCAACTTTTTTGGCTCGACTTGGGTCAATTGTAGCTCGGCCATAGAGGGTTTCAGATCTGGTTAGTGGCATGTGGTAGCCAGAAGTGATGTATCAGGTGGTGGTGGTGGCTAAGGGGGTGGCCGAGATGAATAATGAAGAGTAGGGTGGAATTAAGTTTGGCAAGGCAAAGTTTTGTGGAGTTTTGTGCAAATTTTTATGATGCAAGCTCAACAATTGGTCATGACCCGATTATGATCAGAGGAGGAGGGGAAGTTGCTGCTGTAGATGGTGAAGGTGATGGTGGAGCTGATGGAGCAGAGGCTAGCCTGAGCAAACTAGAAGAAACAAAGGCAAAATCAATAGAAAGTATGAAAAGAAATAAGCAAAAGATGCCATGAACTTACCAAAAATTTTCAAAAATTGATATGTCCGTGCTTTTTGAGATGAGAATAATTTTTTTCACGTGAAAAATGTAAATGGAAATGCATGGCAATACAAAAGAATGAACGACTACAAGATGGAATGAAAAGGCAACGAGAAAATGAAGAGACAAGGTCATTTGAAAAGTCATTGAAAATGAAAGGACTTTGACTCTTGGTATTTCTATTTCTTTTAAATTAAAAATAAAACATATATATTTCAGTAAATAAAATATAAAACTGAACAAAATAACCTAAAAAATGAAAATAAATAATTATTCTTAGGAAAATAAAAAGCAAATAAAGAATATAGCTTAATAATTGAAACTAGGATTTAAAAATGATAAATAAAATACAATAAGCTTTGGAAAATTATAACATCAATTTAAAAACAATTTTAAAATAAAATATATGCATAACATGACATATTAAAAAAATTAGAACAAGATTTGACATACAAAAGTATTATTTATAAAAATTAAAATAAACAATTTTGTTAAACAAATCAATTTACACACAATATTGTAAGAAGCATAACTTTCACAATATAAATCGGATTTCAACGAAAAGAAAAGCAGTATTCTTTAAATTTAATTTATTTTCATAATAAAAGATAAAATTCAAAAATTCATATATTTAAATTTTAAATTTAAAAGTCAAAGTTTGACCATATTGACCAAAATTCACATTTCTGGAAAATATTATATTTATTCATGTTTGGAATTATAATTCACATAAAAAATCAAAGTTTATGTTTAAAATAACAAAATTTATTCATTTTAATAAATAAAATAAAGTTTTTAAATCAAGAATTCAATTTAAATAATTAAAATATATAATTAAAATAATCACAAAATACAGGGTTGTTACACACACACCCACCTCACCACGCTCGTCTAAACACACCCCGCCACATTGCTCTAGCTCCCCCAAATACATTTCGTCTATCCCTTCCCGAATTCGAAAACGCTTGCTGTACATGGAACTCGGGCTCATCCCACCTCCATACTTGCTCCCAACCAATGCTGCCACATCCATTCAAACATCATCCCATGGCCTACACGCCATGCCCATCCTTATCAACTCTGACTCCTCTTGGCACTACTGAACATTGCCTATAGCCTGAAAACCTGAACACAAAAACAAAATCACCCAAACCCTAGACTGAACTCATCCTCACTCCTCCGTCTATCGGAGCACCAGCGCCTATTACCCCAGTCCCGCCTATGCCTAAAGTTCCCTCCAGCACCAACTGCTCCTCCACAAACCTTGTTGGTCATCGAAAAATGATTTATGAATAGAAATCATTCATCTCCTCCTCTATGACAATCCCCTTCACTAAAAATCACCAAACTATCTCTAAAAATTCTAACTTGAAGATACGAACCCCCTCGAACCCTCCAATCCTCATTTTGAGTTCGTTGAAAATCTGACTTCTCTCTATGCGTACTGCTTTCGAGCGATTTCCACCACCTTACTCGACTAACCAAAGAACTATAATTTTTTTTAAATACTAGATACTGTGACGAACAAATTTGTAATTGGACATCGAGGCTAAAAGTGAGTAGATATTGAGGTACTAGGTTTTGAATGATGAAGGCAGAGTTGATTTTCATGTTTGAGGAAGTTGCAAATGGAGAAGAAGTGTCCGAGCCTTTGAGTTATTACAAGCACTATGAAATGAAGACTTAAAAGAGATGGAGGTTGAGGTAGAGGTGATATACTTAGGGTGAAACAAAATGGAAAGAAAATAAAATAAGCATAAGACCAAAATGCCCCTTTTAATCAAAATTTCAACTTAACCATTCTACCAAAGCCGCCAAAATGACCACTTTATAAGAACATGGTGGACATAAGCATGTTTCAAGTACTTAGGTTGATTTCTACACTCCTCTTGTCAAATCTTTCACTTTTTTAAAATTTAAATATAATTATTGTTTAAATACTTATTATTTATATTATTATTATTCAAAATAAAAGTGTGTTGCATTTTTAAATGTTGTTTTAAAGCATAATCAAAATATTACAACTTAAAATTACTTGTTGTTCGATAAAATACTGAAAATTCGAAAATTGTGTTTCGGTCATATTTCCAATTTTCCGTCGAATTATTTATTTATGTAAATAGAATTTAAAAAAGTATTTCTCTTTTCAGTTATAAATTAAAGGAGGGTTACTACATTAATAAAACCATTAAATGAATATTTAAATTTAGTTAAATATTCAAAAACTAGAAATATAAAATTCTAGGTCGTTACACAATCGCTTATTGTAGAATTTTATTTCATCCACTATAACTAGTTTACAGTCAAGAGTTTTAGGCCATATATCTAGAACTCAAAGAAATAAATCTCATATAAAACAATTTTCTATATAAATTACATTTGGAATAGAAATCTTATTTCTTATTCAAAATTAAGTATATAACATTATTTTATACAATTCTTATTTCTGATGTCCCTTCATGAAGCAGAGGTGACCATTCACACTCTTCATCCTAGTATGCTTAAGTTACATCCACTCTTGTAAAATTGCTTTCCTTTTCTAAATGGTGAATCCATTCAAAAGAAATAGTTACTGCTAGATCGCCATGAATTCTTTATGAAAATGGATTTGGTAATCCTTAACAACTGAGGATATCGAATAAGTTTCACTTTGCACAAAATGATCAAACTAACATTAAAAATCGGATTTGGTCCGTCTAGTAGTTCTTGCTCCATGTTGCTTTTTATACAACAAGATACTCATTCTATTTAATCTCAATGAAAACATCATCTTGCACTATGGTTTACATTCTCATTTTGAATGGTCTAATTTTTACTAAGGTTTCATACGTTAGGAATCACGATTGTTCACCATATAACATTTATTATGAACGAATATGTATCAAACGTCTGTATTCTTAAATTGCTTTAGAGTTCAAAACTTACAAAAGATAATAAATAGTCTCAATCAAATAATGACATATGTAACCAAGGTATGAATTTATTTAATAGTTGTATAATGTGGATCTTGCATGGGCCTTGACGTGACAACATGCAAAAAGATTTATTGTAAGTATACTACATATTTCTATATTAATCTTAACGCGGTTCATTGTATATTTTAACAAATTTATTTTAAGGCCTATTAATTTTTATTGCTTGTACAAATTTTGATGTAGATTATTTAACTTTACATAGTGTATGTTCTTACAATATAGAATGGTTAAATGTTACCATTTCATTTTTCAAATAAAGCTCCAACTAGATTTTTATGTTTCTTAAAATCTTAAGAAAAACAAAGAAATATTTTGATTTCTCTAGTGGTTGTTATGACTCATTTTCCTTAGGATTTTAGCCTTGGGTTTGCTCAATAATAATAGGCCTATAAGCGATGGGTAACAATTTGTTGGTTATATCATATGCAATGCCTAACCCATGGTCTTGCTTCAACCTCAACCTTGAATTTTCTCAACAAATCGAAAGAGATTATTCACTCGTAATCATAATTTTATGACGGGTTAAGTATAATAAACATACCTTGAGTTTACTTAACAAATACATACATATATCTTACCTTATCTAAAAATATAATAATAGTACTATACATAAAATCTTTAGATTGATTTTTCTCAACAACCAAAGAGTGACGAAGTAATTTATTAGTATGTAAATGGTAGAGGACAACTTATATATTAAGGATTTATAATCTTTGATACATACATATGCAGACATATAAACGTATACATATACATATATGTATGTATGTATATTGAGTGATATAGTCAAGGAACTTTGGCTTAAGTGGTTAGAGGTAT
This sequence comes from Allium cepa, assembly GCA_030765085.1. Classification (NCBI taxonomy): domain Eukaryota; kingdom Viridiplantae; phylum Streptophyta; class Magnoliopsida; order Asparagales; family Amaryllidaceae; genus Allium; species Allium cepa. Next base: position 219,564,784 of record CM060929.1, read on the forward strand.
GATGCTTTAGACAAATATTTTGAAGGTTATAAATTCAAGCACCTAAGACATCAAAAAGAGTGATCTGCTTGAATAAAGTATTACTCATGTTATCAAAAAGAAATATTGAGTGATATCGATTTAAGGAATAATGTATTTTTTTATGAAAACAACTTCACATTTCAAGAGCCGAACACATCAGGAATTATATGTACTTTACGTATTTAATTATTCCAAAAATTTGTTTTGGGTCAATTCTAGTTCCAATTAGGTGTACATATATTGTTATATAAATTTTAATTTATTTATAACTTTTATAATTTAATTAACTTATATAATATATATGCATGTTGTATGTATTTTATTAGTTAAATCATATTTGATTAATCCATGTTAATTAAATCATATTTAACCATTACATATTAATTATATCATATTTAGTGAGATTTAATTATAATTTAATTAATTAAATCATATTTAGTAAATTTAATTTATATAAAATTTCTGAAGTTTCGTATTATTTAACTTAAACTATTTAGGATCAATACTTAAATATAACATTTATTGTCCGTTTATATATACACATCAATATATGTATACATATTAATTAAATTTTGGCTAATTTTATTTAATAAATTAAAATTTTCAATTAAAGTTTAAATTAATTTGAAATTTTAATATTATTCATCTTAAGCAAATTTAAGATGAATACGTAACTATAACAACTATAGCTAAGTACATATATCGGTATGTATCTATATATGTCAACTAAATAATTTTTAATCAATTATTTATTTTATTTAATTATTCAAATTAATTAAATGTATTAAATTTCGAAATTAATAATTTGTTTCTTAAAATAATTTTGAAATTTTTGTATTCATTTTATAACTTTGACAAAAAAATTCTTTCATATCTAAACTTAACTTTTAAATTTAAAATATGTTTTAAATTTCAAATTGAATTTTGAAAATTAACTTAGGGCTTTAATTAATTTGGATCTTTATAGGTGGGCCAACCTTTTGGACTTACTCCACATATTAGGCCATACCAGTAGAATAGGAGCAGAGAATACTCGATTATTCAACCTCAAGCCTAGATACTACTTTCCTAGATACCCATTAAATATGTAGGTTTAATTAGTTGGCCTAATTGCATAGACTATTTAGGCTTCAATACCAACTAGCTTGATATCTAGCATGTAAAATGGATAGATTTCAAAAACATTTCCCTATTCGAATCATATAAGCCCATGAAGTTAAATGGGTTTTGATAGATCCAATCTGGTTAAATCTGATGAAGTCCAATTTTATTTAGCTTTCTAATTTAATTTATCAAGTATAAATTTTGAATAAATATGAATACATCAAATAGATTCATATTTCTAAAAGGTATTTAAAAAGGGAATGAACATATTATTAGATTTAGATGTAATCACGTTAAGGTATTAAAGAAAACAGATAAATAGGTGATATCAACTATTGGTTACACCTTCACCTTTTGCAAACATTCTAATAAAACTATACCTAATCATTATTCAAAATTACACATGATAATAAAATTTTAACATGACATATAACAACAAAACAACAAAAAGGTTAATATATACATGTGCAGATTTAGGATTCAAATCTACCATGTATGTATTCACACTTATATGTGTATATCAATTGCCTCGATTTAATTTGGTTAGTATAAAATGTATGTTTTATGAAAAAATATTATGACATATAAGTATTAATAAAAAAGATTGATTGGACCAAAATTAACATAAATTGATGAATAGAAATTTCGAAATTTAAATTTAAAGATAGAAATCTAAATTTGGTTTGGCAAGTTTCATTAAAATCTAGATCAAGATTACATCTGATTAATGTAAAACTAATCTTAATGAATTAAGTACCAACATTAAAATCATATATGTATGTACGCATGTTATATGTACGTATTTATAATTCAGAAGATGAAATTTTCAATTATTCAAAGTGTGTGTGTGTATATACATATCCATATTAAATTAAACTGGTTTAATATAAACACAAGATTCATATATTTCTAAATGCTATTATATACAAATATGCAACAATACATACATACGTACTATATATAAATTTATCACTCAAGTAATGCAAGTTAAAAAACAACAAATATAATTTTGAAATCAAAACATATACATAGAGTTTAAAACAATATATTAATGTATTTAATATTTCAAAATGATTCAAATCAATATTATTTAACTCACTAAAGTTATATATTACCTTTGAAAATAATTACACAGACATACATATATATATATATACATTGAATCATATTTATAGATGAGATTATAATCATACACATATAAACATTTTTAGTTTAAACAAATGGATTAAATTAATTCAAACCAAATCATCTGACTAATTGTTTAGATTATGATATCAATTATAAATCATGATGAGGTAATGACACACACACACATAATCATTATAAAGTAACATAACTAAATATAATATAAATATGAAAAGGAAGTTTTACCTTATGGATCCAGCCAAGAAGTGACGCCTTAATTTGTGAATCATCCCTTTATTTCTAAAAATCTATACCCAGTCTTTGCATAGGACGGATAAACCACGCAGCTCTTTATTTCATTTAATGTTGTAAAAATTGCTAGGCGAACACTAGGCGGTTAATACGGACTAAGGACTAATCGTTTAGGCAGGGACTAATCGAGGATTAATTGAAGCTAGGAATTTTCGGTAACTCTTGTATTTTGAATAAAATTTTAGTGTTTTTTTAGTTTCGGTTAATGCTAATTAGAAAATTGGGATTTTGAATGTGCTTAGGGGTAGTCGAGAAGGCAAATCTTCCTAAACTAGCACACTGATGCTTATGTATGGCATTGAACATTATATAATTCTTAATCGATGTCTATATATATATATATATATATATATATATATATATATGTTTTGATTCTTATATGAGGCGATAAACCTTGTCTAGGCGGGCGTATACAAATTGTTAGGCAATAAGCCTCACCTAGTGCCTAGGCGAAGGCCTAGAAGGATTTTTACAACATTAATTTTATTTGTGTTTGTATTTGATTTGGAGTTGAAATTTAAAAAAAAATGATGAAGAATTTTTTGGCCATGGCTTGAAGAAAAAGTAGAAAGAAAAATGAATGATGGAAATAAATTAGTAAATTTGTTTTGATTGAAATAGTTGAAACATTCCCATTTTCTTCTTTAAACTTCCTAATTAGTCACTCCTTAATTTTCAATCAATCCAACCGATTACCCCCTTTATATGTCCGACCTATGTTGCCATTACATGACACAAAATTTCCAAAGAAACCCGCTAAGTAATTATCTCTCATTCAAACCCCACTTCGATATCATACACCGATATGTGCAAATATAAAGTGTATATATGCATTTAGATAATTACTAAAAACACCAAAACATCAAATAAATTGATAATAATTAATATTAAGAAAATAATTTCACTAATATACAATATTTTAAAAGCTAATTAAATCAATTGGTTTTATGGAGAATTCACAAACAAGGTTGTGAGTCTCAGAAGTGTGAATTCGTCAATGTAAATTTGAATAATTCAAATGTTAACGTTTTCACATTGCCTTATCTAGTTGTGAGATGGTTTGACCGAATTCATCGTTCATAGATTTGAGTAAAATGCAATTTCATGTTTTCTTAAGCGGTACCATTTAGTAACAATAATTTACACACATTCTCTTCGTCAAATTATATTGCTTTAGGATTTATGGAATTTGGTTTTGCTCAGAATTCCAATATCATTCTTATTCAAATCAATTATTCTACAAACAAAGTCCTTGGCTTAATAATAACATTTACTATTAACCATACTACTCTAGCCGAGGATTTTGACTTTTAATTGACTACAGTTGATCATGATATTAACCTCATATAACTGAGGAGACAAATCCTCTATTGAACAATGTTTCACTTCCAGTGCTTCAATTCAAACCTAACTATAGTCGCTCAATAGATCGCCGTACCATGATTTAACTATAATCAAAATGGAGTATTCACATTGAAGTTCCACAATATTCTCAAGTCAAGAGAATTGTGTAACATTATCACTTTGAGATTTCCTGTTTAACCAAGTTATTATTAAGCAATAGGAAACACTCTGATGAGCCATTCTAAGGTTATCTAACAACTACGAGTATATAACCCCTTGATGCATCCCAATAGCCATGAGTAATACATTTCCATATATTTGGAGAGTTTACGCACCTTAGCCTCAATGAATGTATCGATTTCCTATCTTAAAACATCCGGATCAGGAATATTTAAAATAATATGTTATTTTATATTGTGAAAATATGTGAATCATATGTTTTTTGAAGCAATTTGGTTGAATATATATGTATGTATATCAAACCAAATTTAGATTTGAATTTTGAATAAAACTCGTCAAACGAAATTAGATTTCTAACTTCAAATTTGGGTTTTGCAAATTCTATTATTCAATTTGTGTTATGCTTCGTCTAATCAATCTTAGTTATTAATATTTATGTTTTATAATATATTTTAATAAATATACAGTATACATTAACCAAATTAAATTGAGGCAATTGATATATACATATAAATGACTAATATATACATGGTAGTTATAAATACCAGTATTTACATATGTATATATTGACCTTGTTGTGATTTTGTTGTTATATGTCATGTTAAATATATTATTACCACATCTCATTTTGTATAATGATTGGTTATAGTTTTAGTAGAATATTTGCAATAATGAAAGGTGTAATCTGTTATTGGTATCACATTTCTATCCCTTTCCTTTTAGATCTTGACATGATTACTTCCAAATATAATAGTATATTCATTCCCTTTCTAAACACCTTTTATATGTATGAATATATTTAATATATTCATATTATTCAACTTTATACTTTTTAAATTAAATCAAAATTTTAAACAAATTAGATTTTATTTAAATTAACTAAATTGGATCAAGTAAACCATAATAGACTTCATTGGCCCACTATGATCCAAATGAGGGAAAACAAATCAAAATCTACCTGTTATCTAGCCTTTTGGCCTGGCAATCTTCAGATAGGTTGGATGAGTAAAACTTGGAGTTATCAAGGTAAGAAGCCTAGAGAGATAGACCATGAGTCCAGAAACCAAGCACGAACAAAATCGCAGGGCCAATACCAGAACAACTCAAAACATGAGGACACAATAATCCATATAAGTTAGGGGTCGGTACCGACCCCACCATGGGTCCGTACCAAGTACTATTTCCAGCTTAGGTGGACCACATTTTCTACCTATTAATACTACATGATGCCAAGAGCCTAATTCCAATGTCATTTGTTGATTCAATGCAATTCTCCATCGATCTACACGAACACTTGAAGCTACAACTCTATTCTTCCATAACATCGTCATTCAGGCTTGGAAACAAACTAATATTGGTGCAAATAACTATGGAATCATGAAGCTAACTAGTAGACAAGCCCAAACGAAGAGTTCAAGACTACCAGTTTGGCTATTTTAGGGATCGATACCGACCCCTAAACTTGGAGTCATACCGACCTTTAGAAACATGATGATGTGGCACCTACTTTCTTGGGAGAATTGGTCTAAATCGTGTATAATGACTCGGAAATATTTTGTTTTAGATGTTAGGCTCCCTATCTCTATAATTAGGAAGGTGGGGCTCATCTTTTAGGATCTTTTGGCTCTAGTTCTTCCCTACTCTACATTTTTGTAATTTTGAAAATCTAAGTGTTAGAGTTGTACCGACTCTTAAGAACTTCTGCCTCCAAGTCAGATATAAGCAATAAAATCTTAAAGTGGATGCAGGTCGTGCTTTGCCAAAACACTATAGGGTAGTGTCTTATTTATTTCTCATTTTTATTTTTATTCCTTCACATTTTATCATCTACATAAACTTCTGGAGGTTTGTGCCATTTTTGGTTTAAACATTTTAGCGCTTTCATTGAGAGCTGAATTTAGGGTTACTTGGATCCAACATCTATTATTCGATTTCCTATGTCCAAGAGATAGATCCAATTTCTATACCTTTTAATTCTATAACTCAAATTTGTGATGATCTACTAGAAATTGTTTTCCATGGCCTCATCAAGAAGAGACCGTTCTGCCAACTCTAGAGCTACTACCGAAGAAAAGAATCAAAATTCTCAACAAGGAGATGGAGTTATCCATCCTACTCAAATGGAGATCCACACTCCAATTGACATCATTCCTATAATGGAGATGGATAGGATGATAAAGTGGATGGAAGATAGGTTCTAGGCTAGTCCAAATATGATGAATCAGACAATGCAGCAGAGCTTGAGACTATTGAATGAGCTAACTTAAAACAACCATAGAAGGAGTAGAAGGGATTTTAGTTCTTCATATGAATGTTCATCATCATCATCTGAGAAAATACGAACGGAAAGGAAGCAGAAGAGGACTCGAAACACCGCTAAAACATCGTACCAAGGAAGAGGTTGAGCCTCAGGCTTAAATTCGAGGATCGGTATCGACACAAAGTTAGGGGTCAATACTGAACCCTCTAATGGTGGCCCTAGAACCCATCCTCGGGAAGGTGGCATGGGCTTAGCTTCAGGACGAACTACTGGTGGTTAGAATCTGGAGAATCATGCTCCTGCTGTTGATATTAATCATGCTCCTGCTGTTGATATTGCTCATGCAAATCAATAAGGGGGATTTCTGGATAAATGGATCTCTTGAATGCTGAGGAACCTAGGTATCGAAAGCTAAACCAGGAGCGTTCGCCGGGCCGAACACTCGAAGTGGAGCCCGATTACTGCCGTTCAATCAACCTCGTTGACCTAGACTACCTGGAGGATATGGACAGGGGCCTTATTAGAAAAAATCATCTCAGGAGTAATGATGAATGGGGTACCTCTCATCTACATAGAACATTCTACATGGTAGATAACACTGGAGATTCGCAATGCCAACTATGTCGTTAGACAAAGAAACAATAGACAGTAGGCATCACTCGTTGGGATATGAATGGCATATGGATTCATCCTGAGCTTCTGATGCCATTAATTGCCATTGTTTTCCAATTTTCGTAGCAAGAGTATCTACGGTGTGGTTCACATGACTTCTCCCAAGGTTTGTATCGTCTTTCGCAGAGTTATCAAAGAAGTTTGTAGAACAGTATAGTTTATACCATATGTCTAAAGCATGTGATGCCTTATCAAACCTCTTCCAAGTTGAGGAGGAGTCGTTAAAGGATTTTTTGAATCAATTCCATACAACCATGACAGAAGTTACATATCCCAAGGGTGACATAGTGACGATGGCATTGATCAAGGGGATTTGTCCCAATACGGGGTTCAGGAAATGGTTGGAAAGGAAGCCCCCATCGATAATGCATCCTTTCTATAAAATAGCTAACGAGTACTTACGCTTGGAGGAAGCGTGCAAGTGCCTACAAAGGATTGGTGTTAGGAATTCATACGAAGTAATAAAAAGCAATGTTGTTGTAAAGCAGTCCGGAGGAAGCCTGAGAAATGTAGATGTGAATGTTGGTAATCAAAACAATAACCAAAAACGGAATGATGATGGGGCTTAGAAGTAGAAGCCAGATAACAAGAATCAATTTAGGACTCCTAAGTATGATGGCTATACCGAATTGAACAACTCTATAGAGAATATCTATCTGGCAACTCAAAACACTGAGTAGTACAGAAAGCCAGCTCCAAGAGACTCGATTAAGAAGGAGAGAAAGTCAGGCATGTTTTATAGATTCCATGAAACTCATGAACACAATACCAATGAGTGCAGATGCCTGTGGGATATGATTAAGGAATTGATTTGCAAGAAAAGTTACAGCAATACGTAAAAGTCCCGTAGGATGGTAGGTAGGGAAACTCTAACGCCCCTGGGTTGACTTCCTAACGGGGGCAAGCTGAGCTTGGTGCTGATGCATTCAAGCGATCAGAAAAATGGTTAGTAATCAATACAATTATCAGTATGCCACACCTGGTTGATAAGATTCTAGCAATGATGGACAGATAAGTTGGCATGTGGAAAGTAAAATTTTCTTCGCTATTAAAGATGGGACTCCTGAAAAACAATGCATAACGTTGACTGGTGATATTGTATTTTGGAATAGAGTTACTGATGGAGTGAAAGCTCTAATGATTGACCTAATCATGATCACAGCCACAGTTAGTCCTGCTATTGTTCGGAAGGTGCTAGTTGACTGTGGGAATTCAGTCAATATCTTATTCAAGAGAGCTTATGTTCAAATGATGCTGGAAGAGAAGGATTTGAAACCTTGTATGTCTTGAATACAAGGGTTCAATGGGATGACTACTGAGGCCATAGGATTTGTTGAATTACTGGTGGTACTTGACGAGGCCAAGGGCAACCGCAAGCGAGTGAGTCATGCCTTTTTTGGTGTTAGACATTTACTCAGCCTGCAATGCTTTTATAGGCCTACCGACCTGGGCTGAGTTCATAGCGGAAATTGCTCCTTGGTGCTTAACTATGGAGTTCCCTATGGAAAACAAAGTAGGAATCATGCAAGAAGATCAGGTGGCTAGCCACGAAGCTACGTCGCTGAGCTAAACGAAGCTAGGCGAAATGAGAAAGGAAAAAATGTACAGGGGACCTTCTGCATTAAGGCTTCGGACGCATAGCAACTAAAACCTGAGCTTTGGCTTAGGAAGCCCAATCAGTTCCATGATGACAAGAGCCAGAAGGTGGATGGGCAGCCCCCATTGAGTTGACAATTGTTGTTTCGATCAGTCAGGATGATCCGAATCGGTTCTTAAAGATCGGCTCGCAGCTCCGTGCAAAGGTAATGAAGGAGTTGATTGGTTTTCTTTGGGAAAACCTAGATGTTTTTTCCTGAAACACACTTGGGTGTATATGGGTCTTGCCAGAGAAAGATAGCCATGTATTAAATATAAATCCCAAATGCATTCCAGTGAAACAGAAATTCCATTGCTTGGGTCAAAAGAGATCTGCTACATTCAAAGAAGAGGTGTAAGCTAAAGGACAATGGCTTCATCTACGATGTCTTATACCTGGATTGGGTATCTAATCCTGTCTTTGTAAGAAAAGCTAGTAGGAAGTAGAGGACATGCATCGATTATTTATACTTGAATAAGGCGTTCCCAAAAGTCATCTTCCCTCTTTTGAGGATCAATCAGCTAATGGACTCAACTACTGGACATGAGCTACTTTCATTTATGGATGTGTACTTTGAATACGACCAAATCCTAATGTACGTCCTAGACTAGGAACACACCGGCTTCATTACTAACCTTGGACCGTACTGCTATTTGATCATGCCCATTGGATTAAAGAACACATGAGAAACTTACCAAAGGCTTGTTAACTGGATGTTCAAATACCAAATTGAACGCTCGATGGAAATCTACGTGGATGGCATGCTTGTGAAGTCACAGCATTTAAAGAACCACATTGATGTGCTGACAGAGATGTTTGCTATCCTATGAAAATAAGGGATGAAGCTCAATCCCTTGAAATTCTCTTTCGACGTTACATTAGAGAAATTCTTAGGCTCCATTGTAAACTCCCATGGGATTGAAGCCAACCCAAAGAAGATCAAGGCACGAAGAAAAATAGAAGCCACGAAGTCAATCAAGGAGGTCCAAAGATTAAATGGGAAGGTTTCCGCCTTGAGTTGCTTCATTTCCAGAGCCATGGATAAATGCATCCCTTTCTTCGAGGTGATTAAGAAGGTGAAAAGAAACTTTAAATGAAACTGCAAGTGTAAAGACGCATTCCAAGCTCTGGGGATCACTTGGAAAGACCCTCATCCTTTCAAAGTCAGTTGATTGACGAGGACTTGTTCATATACTTGCATGCTTTGAGTGTCGCACTTGTACGTAAGAAATCTTGCATCGAACAACCTGTCTATTATGTCAGTAAGTGGTTGACAGGCACAGAACGAAACTATCTGAAGCTGGAAAATCTAGTATGTTGCCTTTTGATTGCTTTGAGAAAGTTTCACCCTTATTTCCTGGCTCATCCGATCAAAGTTCTTACTGACCATCCTTTACGGCAAGTCTTGCAGCGATCTGAGACTTTTGGAAGGCTATTGAAATGAAACATTGAATTGAGCCAATACGACATAACTTATCACTCTCGGAGAGCAATCCAGGGTCAGGCCTTGGCTGATTTCATAGCTGAATTCACTGCATGAGATGATCCTTCGGAGAGCACTAGTATGAAAGAAACTGGATGCAAGAGGTACACAGATGGTGCATCTAACGAATGGTGTTACGGTATTGGGATTGTGCTTGTTACTCCCGAAGAACATTCGATCTGCTATGCCTTGAAGCTCAGCTTTTAAGAAACTAACAATGAAGCTGAATATGAGGCCCTAATGCAGCACTGAAGATTGCCAAAGAGTTTGGATTTTACATATTTTCTATGACTCCCAACTGGTGGTTTTCCAAGTTTGGAAAGAGTTTCAAGCAAAAGGAGAGAGACTAGCTCCTTATCTAAACCGGGTCCTTGAGCTGCTCAGTGACATTGAATATTACACAATCGCTCATATTCCTAGAGAGGAAAATGAGAAGTCCGACTCACTAGCTAAATTGGCCAGTTCTGGAGATGCGTGGCTCAAGGGCTTGATTCCATTGGAAGTACTTTCAGCTTCGAGCATCAACCAGATGGATATCGGTTAGACCTTGGAGACTAAGCCTGAAAGGGAGTCATGGATAACTCTGGTTCGAGATTATTTCCAGAGAGGAATACTTTCGAAGAGAAGTAATAAATGACGAAAACTCCTTCGACAAGCTTCGAGGTATATCATGTAGGAAGGAGTACTGTATAGGAAGGGTTTCTCTATCCCCGTGCTTTGGTGTGTCGCTCATGGCAAGGCCAAACGAGTCCAAAGAGAACTTATGAAGCGGCTTGTGGCGATCACATCGGGAGGGCAAACCATAGCGAAAAAAAAATCCTCCATTACAGAAACTTTTGGCCAATTGTCAATCTAGACACAGCTGACTACATTTGCAGATGTGGTAAGTGCTAAAGGTTTTCTAAAACACCAAGAGCCCATCGATGGGGATTGCTTAGATGATCAGTCCTTGGCCACTTATAGTCTAGAGAATTGATATCATCAGTGTGTTGCCAATATCTAAAGGTGGCGTGAAGTATGATGTCATTGCAATTAATTACTTCACCAATTGGGCTGAGGCAAAGCCATTGGCTATGATCACCACAAAGAAAGTAATCAACTTAGTTTTCTAGAATATCATTTATCATTTTGTAGTTCCATAGAAAATCATTACCGATAACGAGACCCGACTCAACAGTTCCGAGTTTACAGATTTCCACCGCCAGCATCGCATAGAGAAGAGATTTGCTATGGTGCCATATCTTGAGGCAAATGGATAGGTTGAAGTCATGAATAAGATTATCTAGTCCATTCTTAAGAAGCGGTTGGAAAAAGCTAAGGGCAAGTGGGTCGATGAACTTCCATTTGTACTATGGGCTTATCGAAAAACTCATAAGTCAGTAACTGGCCACTATCCATTCGCCCTAGCCCGTAGGTCAGGGGCTATGATTCCAGTTGAACTGGAAATACCTTTTCATCGAGTGATTCACTACAGTCCACGAACTAATGAGCAACTCCTGCTGGAGCCTCATGATATGATCGATGAGAAGCGCGACGTAGCTGAGTTGAGGGTAGTTACACACCGACACCAGGTCACACGATAATACAACTCTAAAGTCAGTAATCGGACCTTCGAGATTGGCGACCTAGATCTCAAACGAATCTTCCCTAGCCCTAGAAATTCGTGCCCGACCTAGGAAGATCCATGGCGATAGAGCAAAAACTTAGCGATGGAACTTTCAAACTTGCGACAACGGATGGGATTCCACTCCCGAAGGCATGGAATAGCGAGCATTTATGATGCTATTTCACTTAGAAATAAATTCGTAATAAATGGCTAGGGTCACGTAATAAGACATATTCAGTCATATCCCGTCTTTTATGGAATAAAATGGCTTCTTAAGTCCCAGACTTTTGTCTTTTCATTACTTAAGAGTTGTGACTTAACTGACTCGAATGATTATGCATGTGAATAATGCAGGTGTGCAGGTACCGGGATTTAGGTGCTAACCAAAGCTTCTATGGTTCATGATCACACCCTTGAAGTTATTCTTGGTATCCGAAGGTAGACCGGCTAACTCTCGCTTTCGGTGTAGGGGCATGAGTATAAACTAAAATGGATGTGACTCTACCGTCTGTCAACTAACTCTTATCCTAAGATTAAGGGTAGGAGTACAAACTAAAATGGATGTCCCTCGACAATCCATCAACTAACTCTTGTCCTTGGATTGGGGGCAAGAGTATAAACTAAATGGACATGACTCGACCGACGATTAACTAACTCTTTTCCTCGGATTAGGGGCGGAAATTAAACTCAAATCGGATGTGACAAGACCATCCATGCACAAACTCTCACCCTTAATGTGGGGGTAGTATTATATTCGCAACAAATGTGATACCACCATTAACTCGCTCAAATCTTGCCCTTGGATTGGGTGTGTGAGTATAAACCGAAGTGGATGTGATAAGAAAGTCTAATCCTCAACATTTTGCCCGAAGTAAGCAAAACGAAAAGTCTATACCCGATGTGAGGTAGAACTTACCTATTAACTTCGAATCGTACCCAAAGTTAGGTGCGATTGGAAATTAACATTCTGGATAGGGATGTGTGAACTATGTTGTTAAGTAGTTAATTTAGAATTAGTGCTCGAAGTTCTGCGCAATCGAATATCGTGATCCTGGAAAAGGATACCCGAACTGATGTTCTAAGTGGTTAACTCTAACAAATATCCAAAGCTTAGTACTTCAGCAATTACTTTGCATTCACAAGAACAACGAAAGGCTAGTAAATTATGGAATGGGCTAAAATATTCGGTCCGACGATGTCACTAAAAGGAATGGATCACAGGTACATTAAAAGGAAAGTGCATTTATAGAATGACTTAGACAAATTCACACAAAGATTCGACAAAACAAGAAGTTTTTATTATTAACATTCAAAATGACACTTGGGAAGCTAAATACAGTATTATTTACACCTAAAATAAAAAATCAAAAGCACGGGGGTGAACCTGCACAAAGACGGCCAAAATCCAAATAGACATCAACTACTATTAAAAAGCAAGTATATCTACGATAAGCAAACTGGTGCTCACTTCTTCGGTTTCGTTCTCCTTTGATTCTTCTTACAGCCAAGAGAAGCATCACTCAAGCTTTCACCTTGTCTTTTCCCTCCTCTTCCTCCACTTCCTTTTCCCTCGGGTGAGTGCTCGGCGACGATCCTATAGGCACACTTTGAGCACTCCCAGTCGGAGGAATGTGGGTCGGAATGCTTTGTGAGGATCCCATAGGCATTTTTTGAGCGCTACCAGGCGGAGGAATATGGACCGGAGCGAAGATAGTTTCCTAGGCAAGACAATGAACATAGAAGGAGGAATAACTTCAAGCTTCTCCTACTTGATCTCTGTGCCAAGAAGGATTCCTTTCCCAAGTTCCTGCTCATGCTCATGCATGGTGGGACCCGACAGGGCTTTGGAGACCCTAGTAATAGCAATATCTTTATCAATCTGAGTTTCCTGAGTCCCACCAGCTCCTTTATTTAACAAAGCATCGATCATCTGCTCATCAACGCAGGGAGTATCTTCAACCTGGATCATTGGAATCCTTATTGAAGTGGTGGCAATAACTGATTCTGTTACATGAACTTGTAGTCCCGGTTGAGAATCCTTGTTAGGAAGCGGGGCAATGTGGGGCTGACCTGGAGCTTGAGAAACAAAGAGAGAGATTAGCTATGTTAATTTATGATGCGTCAACTTTTTAGAATATAGGAGAACTCACCAAGATACCTTCTATGATTTAGGGTTCTATGCAGGCCGAAGTGCCATCGAAGTTCCTCTTGGGAATCGAACAGAGAATGGTAGGCATGTGGATTTTAGGCCTCTCAGGTTCACACCTAGGATCAGTGGATGAATCCAAAGCAGCTTAGGACACAAGCTTTTGGCTGGTAGTAGCATCATATGGCATCGATCCAAAGCCCTTACCCAAATTTGTATGCATTGTCAAGGAAAGCTCTGGATGCAGGATAAGCTGACCATTCTTCAACACCTTGGGCCCATTCCTCAACAAGACTTCTCTCTCCAACTACCCTAAATCAATCTCCCACCTTCAAGGAAAGATTTTGTAGGATCGATTTCACCCTAAAGGGGGTGAATTGGGTGATACTAATAATAATAAAAATTAATGCAGAAATACATAAAATAATTACAGCACAATTAATAGTAGAACAATAAAAGCAGAAATAGAACAACACAGATTTACCCAGCATTTGGCAAAAACACTGCCTACGTGCTGCCCCAAAGATTTCTACTAGAAATTAAGTAGTCAGAAGTTTACACATGTAAACTTGCGATACCCACTAATGACTAAGCTAACTCTACATTTAAAACCCTGCCATAACTCAGCCACCGAGTTTCGAATTCTCGAACTACACCACCATAGTTCATAATCTAATCACACGACATAGTTTAATAAAGAAAATTACAATTGAATATAAACAATACAAAAACAAACCCTATTTAATATTTTAAGCCTAAAATAAAATATAAAAAGGCTGGCCCAAAAATAAAAGAAACGTTCCCCTCGATTTCTTTTCTCTGTGCAAAACTTCGGTCGATCTTCTCTTCGTTCCTTCTCCAATTATTAGGGCTTTGTGAAATTTGAAGCGTCGATTGGAAAATTGATTGACCGAAATTGCTTTCACTTGATTTGGCCTTGATTCATTGGCCTTGATAATTCGTGGCAATCTGTGTCGAGCTAGAGTGCTATGATTTGGTACATGATTTTCTTGTTCGATTTGATTTTCGACTTGCTTTCAAACTTGATTGGAGTTATTGGTTTTTGTTCAAAGTATGCTTCTTGTATTTTCTGTTTTGAACTCTAATGCCTTTTTTCGATGATGTTAATGGGTATTTAAAGGGTTTGAATCCCTTAGTTTACGTTCGTATAATTTCGGTTTGAATAATTCGTGATTTTGCTTGGCCATTAGATAATTGCTTGAACTATGGTGATTGCACTGACTTGTTTATCTCCGATAAATTTCAAATTTTCTTTGAATCGGTTTCTATGACTTCGATTATTTTACTATTTCGTATTTTTCATGCTTGTTCATCAAGCTCTTTCCATTTTCAAATATTTTTGAAACTTCCTTGACTTGATACAATCTAACTTGTTCATTTTCATGTTACTTCTGCAAGTTGAATTCTTTTATGGCTTTGACTTAATGCTTTATTTAAACTATTACCCTGATGACCCACGGCTTTTGACCATTTCATCGTTGAACCATACTTGCTATCACACACTGTCACTTGATCCTAATCCGGTGCCACATGTTGGATCTCTTATTTGTTCTTGCATTTGTATTCAAGTTACGTTTACTTGAGTCTGCATTGTGCGGTTTCTTGTCTTTGAAACTGTATTATGGTTGGCCTTGGTTCTGGTTACATGTGATGTTCATTATGTGTATACATACACACACACACATATATATATATGTGTATATATATATATATATATATATATGTCCTGAGCATATTGAACTGTTGTCTGCATTGCTTTAAAAAACTGTCTGATTCAGTTTAAGTCTGGTTGCAGTGTTGTTTTGCTTGACAATTTCTTTTTGAAAGTGCTCATGTTCATATTGATATAATGCTTGTATCTATCCATATGCATATGTATATATATGCCACTTTGTTTGCTGCTTCACTGATCTGGTGAATTGTGTGGATTTGCGTTCATATTGATCTTCCTATATGTTAATATCTCCTCTGGGGCCTTTGAGCATGTTTGAAACTGTTTGCTCGTACTTGCGTTTGATGTTTCCTCATAGTTTCATTCACTAATATTCAGTTGCTTATGAACTTGACTTTGCATATGAGCTTGGTTGTTGCATTTTGAGTTTTCATGTGTATGGACCATTTTATTGAACTTGTTTCACTGGATTGAGCTTGGCTGCAATCCTTTGATTCATGTGGCATCTGTAGCTTAACCATCCATGCTTGTATTTTCTGTTGCTCTTGACCATATGTGCTTGATTCATTTTCTATTTTTGTGCACTTGTATCATGTGGCCTTGTGTTTGTGAGTCTGACCATTTGAGGTTTGGTTGTACATGAACTTGTATGCAATCATGTTAATTTTCTCTGGTTGAATACATACTCATGTATAAACATGTATGTCAGTCTTCACTGTTGAGGCTACATTTGTGCCATTTGATGTTTTGTTTTCTCTTGAAATCACCACTATTACTGTGATATATGTGTGTGCATATATATATATATATATATATATTGTGTGTGTGTGTATATACGTACGATGCATTAGAGACTTTATGCCTTTCTTTTGATCGAGAGTTGTACGCACTTGAGTTGAATCCAGCTAATGTCTTGAGTTTAACCTTGTGCTCACCTATCCTTGTAATTTTATCAAGTGTATATCGGTGTGCACAGCCTTATGGCATGTTCAGTGATACACTGTGCATGTCACAAGTTGTTTATGTACGAATGGATTCAAACAAAATAAATGGAGAACAACCCAAATAAATGAGGCAAATAAGTTTTCAAAATCACACACTTTAATTTGCACTGCAAAATATTTTCTTTTTCAATTTTACTGTATCAATGTTTATTTTGCAGATAATTCAGATGCTGGATACAAACTGTAATAGAGTTTGAAGATAAAAACGAGTGTTTGAGTGATATTTAGTGAGGTCAACATTGTAAATTGAAATTCGTGATGTAATCAAAATTTAATGTATTGAAATTGTGTATATATAGCGAGAGCTCAAATTTGTACTATTCAAAATTATAATAAATATTTGTTTGAATAAAATATTTATTTGAATTTAAATTCTATGTTACTTATTTTATTTAACAAATATTTATTTAATTGTGTGAAAAATAAAAAGTACAATAACAAATACATTTAAATGAATAAATATATATGTTTATTATCATCGAGCAAAAATCATATACTAGCATATTCAACAGCTTTCTCTTCTTCAACAATCTGCTCTCAGGCGAGGGTGAGGATTTTGAGATAATCATCTTTGAACCACTCCAAGTTTTGAAATTTGAGCATACTGGTCTTGTACTGATTCAGCGGTGATTCAAAATTCTCCATCAAACACTCTTTTGCCTGATGTTTCAGGCCTCAACTTCTCCTTTGATGAGTGCCTCAACATCTTTAACTTGCTCGAGCTTTATCTCTTTCCTCCGGGGCATGGAGCAACACATCACAATAAAGTTGAGCTTGTTAGATCGCTTCATCCTTTTCTTTTGTTTCATGTTCTAGCTTCGATTTTAGCTCAGTCGCGTTTTTGTTTTTGGTATCCCTCTCCATTACCAGAGCATGGTTTTGGTGGAAAGCATTCCCCATTTCGTCTCGATGCTTAATCCGCTCTTTTTCGAGTGCCTGGGTGGCCTCCTCGGCTTTGGCTCAAGATGTTCTCGATTTCTCGACCTTGGCATCGAGATTAGCGATGATTCTTTTATTTTCAGCTTTGATAAATTTTTAATTGTCGATCTCTAGCTGCCTATCCCTAGAGACTTTGGAAATTTTCTCAACTACTTCATTATACTGATTATGGACGTCGACCGTGCAATTGATAGTCATCTTTTAGACATCGACAGGGATTCTTTAGTTTGGCCATTCAGCATTGGCCACAAGTTGTTCCACCATAGAGATAGGTGGGAGTATAGCAGTTTCTTTACTAGGCCTGTGCTGGGAAGTTTCAGAGTCACTCTTGTGATAGCTACGGTCGAAGGATCGATGGTTGTGAGATGGCACCGGAGGTTGCAGAGCCGAACGTGGAGCATAAGAAGCATCACCAAGTGGGTGTCATTATGACCATCGAGTTGCATGTTTGGACCTTTAGGGTGTGGTGATCTAAACATAAGGCAATTTTTGGAAGTAGAGTCATGTGATGAGCGATCTCTATCATAACTGCTTCTATCTTAGTCATCTCTGTCTCTGCTAGAACGATAGCCCAACTCATAATCACGACCGCTTCCCTGGCGGTACAAACTCGACGGAGGCCTTTGTGCTTGGGATGCTTTCCCCTTCAAATATCTATATATGCATTTCCTTTTCTCCATAGATCTTGCAAGAGAAACAAGAACAAGTTAGATCCAACAAGCAAGGACATAGGTTAAGTGCGAGTGTTATGAAGTGCACATGCGTATGAGTATCCTAATGACCAATCGATGGACTGTGAGCTGGAGTTTTACTCATGGAAGTAACTTCTCACATATTGGTAGGGTGAAGTCCTTATTAATGTGAATGGGGGAGTTAATGCCCTCTATACTAATATTACCGATATCGAAAGAGCCAAGCTAAGTAGAAGTTGGTCCTAAACTGAAAAATATGACTACTGAAAGAGGAGATGGAGTTTTCTCCGCATCTGTAACTAACGGAGGCTGGGTAGAAGTCTGCACCTTGGAGATTTTCATGATCAATCTCTTCTTCAGAGTAGGCAGTTGATCGTCCCTGGGTTGTTTGGGCTGAGACTTAAGACCCACATCGATATTAGCTTAGCCAGACATACCACTTTCACTAATAATTTCACCTTCTTCGACGTCCTTAGTACTAGTTCACTATTTTCTTCAGCCCCATCCCCAGGAATTAGGATTTGGGGCAAATCTGGATTAGCCTCGCCTCCTTCGAGTGGGTTGTTATCATTATCATTGTCGTGCTCATCATTAGAAGCTATTTGGATGATGCCAGTGGTGTGGCCCTATTCTAACAGGCCATAAGCAAGAAGATTTTCATCTAATAGTAGAGTTCTGATATATCTATCTCCTATTGGAACCGCCATAAGAGTGTGAACAACATCTGAAAGCGCCGAGCTATAGGATCTCGCTGGAACATCTGGATGGTAAAGTAAGGAAATGAGTTAAGTTTGCATACTATAAGGCAAATTCATACAATATAAATGGGATGGAACTTACGTCCAAATATCCAACTCTATGTGAATCCAGGCAGGTAGTGGACATAGAACCAGTTGCTCTTAAAGTAACTCAACTTGTTCCATGCCCTAGTAAGCACTCTGCAATCCCTGATTAGTTCCAAGTAAATTAAAGATGGACACTCTTTTCGGCCCTTGAAGCTATGAATGTACCAGATCTTCTCATCGTCGGGTATTTGGTTCAAACGCTCAGAGAAAACCATGTATGTGCTAGGGAGGAAAGTGTAATTGTTTGGATGCAGTCGCGTCGGAGCCAATCACATGAAGTTGGGAACTCATCGCATAGACTTATTCAACGGTGGGATGCAACCTGCCAAGCATATGCATCTATTGTAGGCAATATACCCTTCTAGAGGGTTGTGTGGTCTTTGATGATGAGAAGGAGCTAAAACATCTTCAAACGGGATCCCATGCTTGTCACATATCCTCCAAAGAGATCCATTGTCAATTTTAAAGGTGATAGAATCAACAGGATCTTTTAATATCATGGCAACCTCAAGAGTCGGGGGCTGGATCTATTTCTGGCCTGCTTACTGGCCCTATCAGATTTTTAGTAAATTGTTGCTCGACCTCGAGATTTTCTAGATTTTGCAGCTCAACCTATGGAATCTCTTGTTGTCGTTCTTGTCGAGATGGATTTTGTTGGGCATGTGGAATTGTAGTCGAACTTGATTCGGCGTCGGATTTAATATATTTAGAAGTTGACATACCTATGGCTTGAGCAGCAAGACGTTTGGAATGCCTCTAATGAATTTCTAAAAAACTCGATAGGCGATCAATATTAGATTAATTATTAGTTGTGGCCCCTGCTAACGTGGATCCTAGTGCAGTATTGTGCAGTTCAATTTTTTAGTATTATTTAACAGTTCATTTCAAATTCTGGAAATCACTCGACATGACCATCATCGCTGACCATTCAGACAAGTTTTACATCACTAGTCATGCTTTAGAAAGGGTTCAGACCGAGAAGATATCTCTTATTCACAAGATAGGATTGCCGTGTGAATGAAAATTCAGAAAATTTGCCTAAATGTTGGAGTTGAACAACTCCAACACTTTAAAAAAATTCCTCATTTATTCATCTTCCATCCTTGACACTTTCCAAACCACGACTGTTCATTACCACGTTCATTCATGTCCATTCACCCACAGTTCCATGTTCACCCATATCTCAATCCAGGTCCAATAACTACCTAAGTCAAAGAGATTTAATTCGAAGTTCTAAGGCTTAGGATCAGGTCAACTAGCAGGATGGAGTTCAGGGTCGGGTCGATGAGCCTTCGATTGGGGCAAAGCATGGTTTAAGGCTTGAGTGAATGCGAGTTTTGATTAGGTGTTAAAGGTTTTAAATGGCACTCTAATTCTTGGATTAGTTAATAAGTGAACAAGTGAGGGAGATGATAATGTATATGTATATGTATATGTATATGCATATGTGAATATATGTATATACATGTGATAGATTGTGTGTGTGTTCATATCCATACTCGATAATCAGAATCAATGGGAAATCAAATTCAAACCTGAGAAAACCATAGAAGGAGTTAGTATAAAATTGTCGAGTTCAAAGTGACATATTATAAGGATATGTTCCGGATTTATAATCCCGAAAATCAGTAAAGTGTCGCAACGAATGATTATGGACACATCTTTTCACAACAACGATTTATGGGAAGGATAATGACAATACAAAACACAAATTAGAGTCCCTCGTCGCAACTCTAACTTGCCTCGATCAAAGTATATCATGTTGGAAATGAGATGTACTTTGGAGAGCAAGTGTTTTCTAGCCTTTTGGTCAGGCAATATTCGAATAGAATGGACGAGTTGAACTTGGACTTATCAAGCCCAAAAGCGTAAAGAGATAGCCAAAGAGTCTAGAAACTAAGTAGAACAAATTTGCGGTGCCAATTCTATAACAACTCAAAACAAGAGTATCCAGGAATCCACACAAGTCAGGGGTCGATATAGACCCCACCTAATAGGTCGGTACCGAGTCCTATTTCCACCTCAGGTGGACCTCATCTTTTGCCTACTTGTCCTACATGATGCCAAGAGTCTACTTCCAATGTCATTTCTTGATTCAGTGCAATTCTCCATCGATCTCCATAAACACTTGAAGCTACAACTCTATTCTTCCATAACTGTATCATTTAGACTTGGAAACAAGCTAATACTAGCACTAACAGCTATAGAATCACTAAGCTAACCACTAGGTGAGCAGAAGTGAACAGTTTCAGACTGCCAGTTTGGCAATTTTAGGGACCGGTACCGACCCCTAACTTTGGAGTCATACTGACCCCTAGCAACCTGATGATGTGGCACCTACTTTCTTAAGAGAATTGGTCTAAATTGTGTACAACGGCTTGGAGATATTTTATACGAGATATTAGGCTCCCTATCTCTATATATAGGAAGGTAGGGCTCATTTTTTAGGATCTTTTGGCTCTAGTTCTTCCATACTCTATATTTTTATAGTTCTGAAATCTAAGTATCGAAGTTGTATCGATCCCTAAGAACTGTTGCCTCCAAGTCATATATAAGTAATAAAATCTTAAAGTGGACGTTGGCCTTTCTTCGCCAAACCACTATAAATGATTGTGTCTTTTTTATTTCTCATTTTCATTTATATTTTTCTTTATTTTTTATTCTCTACATAAAATTCTGAGTGTTTATGCCATTTTTGGTTCAAACACTACCTACTTCACATGTTGTATATCAGGCCTTTCCTTCAATTATAACTCTTCAAAACATTGCAGCCTTATAACAACCGAATCTTTTCGACCCTTGAATATCAACACTAATACATTCATTATATTACATGTTGAGAAATCAAATGTTGGAAATCCTAATTATTAGGAAAAAAGAAAGAAGGGAGAAGATAAGAAGAAAACAAACGGCAAAGAATCTCACAGCGGAACGAATAATCTATAATATATAATAAATATTGACACAAAAAAACTGTGATATATGTATATATAGATGTCAATTAGAGTAAGCTAACCTATTTCAGCATGGATAGTTATAACAGCCTGTCCTTACAATTGTTCATAAATGCCATCGATGAATAAAGTGGAAAATAACTATCTATGTGAATATGTCTTTGGGCCTCCAACTCATCTCCTGAAGCTCCAAAGCATCCAAACTAATATATAATATGCTCGGTTTGACCCGAGCATTATAATAAAATAACAATCGAGTCAGTCTGGAAAAACAACATGAGAAGAACACACCCATTTGGAGTATAAAGTTATATAAGAAATCTTGAAATCAAAAGGTATCTCGTAAGACCATGCCGCATATAAATACGGACGAGATTTTAACTTACGGTAACCAAAAAAATTTCTATAGAAAATCCATTTATATTATAATAATATCTAGGGGTCAAAGTAAAATAAATATAGCTAAAATATTTGCATCTCATGTTTCAGCATAGTTGGGCACAACTAAGTCCGTACGGCGCTTATTGGAGAATGGAATCCAAAAAACGACTGGGATACTAGGGTACCATCCGTTACGGTGCATCTCTAGAAAAAATAACATCGAGGACCTCATCTAGATCCCATGCAAACATAGAACCTGCCTAACCCTTATTGGATAATACCGAATATGATCACCCCTCCGTTAATGGGCCTCGAAGCATCAAATATGAGATAATAGCGACTCTAGATAGGGATGATCATACCCGACTTGGGTGCGACCCACTTAGCCCTGCTGTATCTTCCATGTTTTAGTCATTCCCGGTTAATGAGGCTTGTGGCTATGTTTTACCTTTTATATAGCACTTCCACTTGGAATGCTAATAATACCCTCCAAGAAACAATGCAATACTAGTATTCATCCATACAAGTTCGTCACAGGACTGAATGAAACACTTGAGAGCTCCGTCTCTAATTCCATCATCTTCAAGATGTCTTCACTTTGAAACGTGTGCGTTGGATCGAAATGGTTTTCAGGTAACATACCCGATCCCGGTTCCTTTGAAACAATGTTCGATAATTTCCGGTAAACTCAACCCCGGCTTTTTAGGATATAAATAGTCAAGGATAAGATCGGAGATCTCCTCCTAACAGTTAGTGGATGGATTTCCTTACCATTGTCCTAAGAGAATGAAACAAGATTTATGCGCACAATACAACATCTTCGGAGATGACTGTGTAGTTAATTCGACGACATATGAAGGGAGTGCGGATTAAGGATCTTAAGGCTAATTTAACACTAGAGCGGGTGAATAGTGTTTAATGGATTGTAAGACTTATATGGACTAATTTAAAATTATGATATAAAAAATACAGAACTTAATCACAGTACAATCACAAAAGCTAACACAGGTGCATAAAGTAAATAAAAAGCAGTAAAGGGAAAGAACACACCGGATTTTGTACTGGTTCGGAGTTACCCTACATCCAGTCCTGTACCAAGTCAAACCACCTCATATAGATTTTTATTATACCAATATCGAGATTACATTCCTCAATTTCTAAAGGCCTTGTGGTACCCTCCTGTCTCATGAGTCCGGGGCAAACTCTCTTGATTTACGGGCCACAAGATTACCCAATTGATTTTCAGGCACCACCACACCTTATAGAGAGACTCGATGAACTTTTGATTATAAATTGATCCTATAACTCTAAATAGCACTTTAATCTTCGAGAGAGGGCAGAGAATCAAAAAAGAATGAGATTCTAATTTAATTCACTCGGCAGAATTTCGACACGATCTTAAAAATATGAAAATTATAGAATATGGATTTGCGGAGAAGAAGTGAAGAAAATATGAAAATAGATGATTAAAAAATTCGTTTGTGAAGCCTATTTATAAAGCACCAGCGGTCATAACCATTCCTGAATAGATTTAAACGAACTTCTTTTGAAAATTGAAACTTTTGAATTCAACGGCCACCATGTCGACATGAGGTATCCCATAATGTCGACGTCCCTATGTAAAAAAAAATTAAAATTTGTTTTTGAAAATGAAGTTTAAAACAAGAGTTTATTTTAAAACAAAAACAAATAATATTTTAACGCTAAAACATCTTTTTGAAAAGATAATTATAAGGCTAAAATATATTGAAAAGCAGTTTGAAAATCATTTTTGAAAAACATTTTGAAGTAGTTTTGCAAGTTTCTTCCTACAGGATATCTCATCACATCAGGACTCGAGAACTTGCACAAAATCAAGATGTTCGTGGGTTCGTAAGCCACTTGTCGTAGGTTTGTAAGTTACTTGTCGTGCGTTTGTAAGCCACTAAGAAGGTAGAAATGGGTTCCATCCCAAATAAAATTCGGAATGAAGATTTCCATGTTATTATGAAGTTTTAACAAAAAAAACTAGACACATATCTTGAAATCTTAATCTTGATACTCATGAGTTTTCGAACTTGATTTCTTCATTCTTGATCTTGATACTGTACAGTCTTCAATAATCAGTACCTACCTATTATATATCCTGCGTAATAAAATTCATATATATCTAGACAATAGTGTTAGTATATAAGTTATAATAAAATAAGTTACAAAGATTGTTGTCATCAAAACTACTATCTCCAGTTCCTAACAGTATAAGTATATTTACACACCGAGAAAGATTTCATTTTTATTCGATTCAAAAATCATTCATAAACTCCTTATAATCCTCTAAATCATTTATAAACCAATTTATAAAACTTCTCAAACCATTTATAAAACTTCTTATATACATTTCAATCACTTATAATCCTCTTTGTACATTTCCAAAACTCATTTTTAAATCATTTATAAATCTCTAAACCATTTTTAAAACTTCTTTTAGAAATCACTAGACCTATTTCTAGAATTCGTTTATAAATATCCAAACATTTATAAACTCTCCACCTTGTAAATAACCTTCCCTTAAGTCTTCCAACCGTTTAATAAATTCCTTTATAAAATCCAAGTCTTTCAACTCTATTCACAGCTCTCGAAAACATTTATACATAATTAAAAGTCTTTACTTCAAAACAGTTCTCATATAAAATAATTATTTAAAATAACATTATAAATAAATAAATAATATATATCTTAAAACTTCTTAGAGTAATAATTATTCATTTCAAAAACAATAATAATTAATCTTTACCCTTATTCTAATAATTTGTTTCCAAATCCTTATTAATAATCCATATTATTAATTTTGAACCATAATTATTCTTGAAATAATTAACCCATCAATTTAATAACCTTTTGATAAATTCTTTAAAACATATTAACTATAAACAATTAACTTTAAAACCATACTAATATAATTAAATAACCTTAAAATAATATTACTTGTAAATAAATCATCTAAAAAAAGTATATTTCTAAAAACCATTTTTGGATTTAAAATCATATTTGGTCTTAAACCCAATTTCAATTCAATTGGCAATATATAGTATTTCAAAATACTAATTTTAGGCCAATAGCTACCAAACTATCAACCAATATTGATTTTCCATAATCACTAGGTTTTTGTTTTTAAACAAAGAACAATGTTATAACATAGTGTCCACAATCAGGTTCATCATTCAATAATCCATATAAATGGAATATTATCAAAATAATTCAACAATGGCGAGAAATCCCATTGGATCCCTCCAACCTATTTCCCTTTGCATCACAAATGTTATTAATCATAAAATAAAATCAACTGCTTCGAGATGGGATTCGTACACAAAGGGTCATTCGCTCTTGCACGAAAATATAATAGGTCTCATCTGCTCCAATATGCTGGAATATTCAATCCATTTAGTATGAATATAGTAATTCATTCAAGCAATCATCCAACAATTTTCATCAATTATAGATCATACTAATTAACCAAAAAGTGAGTTTTAACTCACAATTATGCCCATTATCGCCAATGCATTTTGATTCCTTCTGAATTCGAACGACTTTCGAATTTAGCGTAAAATTCAACAAGCTCTGTTCATTGCCAAAAAAACTCCATAACGTAGTATTTGTGGATACGATCCTAACGCAACTGACTGTGTTTTATTTTGACCTAAAACGAATTAGAAATTAAATTTACAAAATTTCACAATTTAGTTAATTAATTATCTTAATTACAAAACTAACAACTTTAATCCCCCCTTCAAAATCCAATCTTCATC
The DNA here is from genome assembly GCA_030765085.1 of Allium cepa. Classification (NCBI taxonomy): domain Eukaryota; kingdom Viridiplantae; phylum Streptophyta; class Magnoliopsida; order Asparagales; family Amaryllidaceae; genus Allium; species Allium cepa. Next base: position 219,590,966 of record CM060929.1, read on the forward strand.
AATCCAAATCCCACTCGCGCATGCAGAAACCAGACCACTGCACGTTGCTAGAAGACGGCGTAGCCCGTACTTCGATTGTGACTGGTTCACCCTCAAACATGGCCAGTAGTTCGAGAATGAGCTGAAATCTTATTCCCTGTTCATCCACCCCCACTACCGCCATAGGCTATTGGCCTCCATTGCACTCATGCCACAGCATGCCCACGACACCATCTTCCCAACGTCACCAACCTCAACCTCGAACTCCGCCTGTAGCGCTACCAAGAACTTCATATAGCTGCCGCAATGAGCCACCATCATCGATCTCCACCGTCCATCTAGCTCCCCTCAATGAAACAGCAATTTACCAGTTAGAGTCGACGACTACAATGGCCTCTGGTGGCGCCTACCTACCATGGTCGTTGGATTGGCCATTTGAATTTTTTTTCTAACTGGTACCAAGAAGGAAGGCAACAAAGTTTTTTTAAGAAAGAAGGGAGTGTGCTAGCATGGTAGGGTGTGGCTAAGTTGATGTGAGTATGGGCTAAGTTAGGGGGTAGTATGGTTAGTGCATAGGCTGGTATAATATATATATATATATATATATAATATTTAAATTTAATTTTTCAAGCTATAAAACATCCGAAAATCTCGACCTCCAAACGAGACATGCCGCCTAGCGTTCTATTTGTTATATCCCTATTCCAAACGCAATTGAACTTGTTTTTAGGCCTAATTCGATTGTATATAGAAGGTAGCTTTTTGAACCTAATTTTTTTATATTAAATTTTTGATATTAAATTCTATGCACTTCGATCTCGCATGACTAAACGATTCGTCTAATCACCACGAAATTTGACAATGTATTATAATTCATTATTATGGATCCAATGAAACTTGTTTCGTCGAAATCTGAGGCATTGTCATGGAAGGCTATTTTTATATGTTAATTAAAACAAATTATTTTCAAAATCGATTAAATCGCTTTTAAATCCAATTTAAAAAATTTATTATCTTCATTCTTATTAAATATAATTTAAACAAGCTTTGAAATCATTTTTATCAATCTTAGAACCCAAGATTCAATTATTTAAATAATTTCAGGCTATTAAATTGAACAATTAGATTATCCAATAAACCGATATATTTGAAATTCGGGTTACTTAATCCAGAAAGTTAACTTTTCAATATTTAAGGTAATTAAATATTACAATTTCAAATGACTAAAATTCTAGGTCGTTACAAGCCCTTTATGAAATCTTTTCATATCTTTATATAGAGTTTTGAAAGAATATTGAAAGGGTGAACTTTAACTTTTCCTTAACTACGATTTTTTTCTATCTATCTTCTTGGTTTCTAAAGGTTTTGTACTGTTATCCCACCTTTTTGTAAGGTCGTGACACCAAGGAATTGACTAAAAATCAAAGATGGTATGTCCCGATGATCGATTATACACAGGTTTACTATGGATACTGGCAAATTTAGTCCAAGTCCGGATTGAGCTACGATTAATGTGACATGACAAGCAAATCTATGAAAGCCAACATTTCAAATTTCATGTCAATTGGAATTTGTATGCTCAAGATATTGATCGACCAAAATCCATGAAGAAAGCCTCACTTCGTATCCATCATGTTCCAGCCTCCTTCATATCCACCGAAGTCGAATTGCTTCGTATCCATGGAAGATTGCCATTTCGTATTGATCCACCCACTCATCTATTTTCGTATCGATCAACCATTGATTGATACGAAGTACACATGAAGGATCGATATAAATGTCATCATTTTGATCGATACGAAGCTAATCCAGAACATCGGTACAAAAAGAATTGCCTAGACCGATACGAACAGTAATTCTAGGTCGATACGAACAAAGCATGTAAAAGTGGAAGACTCGGTCACTCGGCATGAAAAGTGGATCGATCTTAGAAAATAGTGTCACCTAACTCTGATCGATATGCAAGTGATGAATACGAACAGATCGAGACGAATGGGATCGATAAGAACTCGGCAGCCTTTTGTAAATCAAAACTTGGATCGATCATAACTCAAAATCTACAAGTCCAAATGACACCAAATTTTCAAAGGAGCTTGCGTACCATGTCTGCTTTGTGCTTGATCGATCTCATCCTAAATGGAGTTATTTTCAATCGATACGAATGGTGCGCGTATCGATCATGGATCGATCCCAATCTACCTCGGATCAATCCGGTGGGCCCATCCACGTGAGAGTAAGTGGTCTTCTGAGATCATAGCCAGGTATTTTGGGTCTACGCTTATAAATAGTAGTCCAAGGCCTTTAGAAAAGGGACTTTTTGGACTCTTCAACGCCGATACTCTACCAGAAACTCCATTGTATCTTGGTTGCTTGAGAGTGTACTGTTGTAACTAGTTAGAAAAGTCAATAAAAACAACACTTTCCATAGTGGGCATAGGCTACAACGCCGAACCACTCTAAATTCTTGTGTTCTTGCTTTTCTGTTTGTCTGTTTGGTATATTTGTTAGATTAACCTCCTTTTTCATTTATATTCTTCATTTTAATCTCTTCAAATACGTCTGAAGGGTATTGTGACCAATTTTAGTACAAACATGTACTATTTCTCACATGCTTTCTCAAGATCACTTTAGCATTTAATATACTAATCATTTGTAATCAATTCTCATTCCCAAGGCTTATAACATTCAATTCTATACAATTTATGGAGTTACAGGAATACTATACATTAAAATAATGAATTAACGTACGAGAGACACAAGTAACTATCAATCAAATACCTTTTAAAAAGGAGTTGTAGAAGTCCTATTTGGTTTCTCAAGCAAAGTTTGAAGTCCTATTTGGTTGCCTAGACAAGGCTTAAAATCCTTTTTGGTTGCTCATGTAAGGTTAGTAAGAAACATATTTCTCCATGTTAAGTGTGGGTTGTTAGTGAAATTCCATATAAAGAGATACGTAACTAGACGTAGGATGGGAAAGTTGGAACCAATATATCTATATTCCATTGCTTCTGCATTACTAAGCTTGCATTTTCTAAACTAAAATCATTAATATTATTTCATACTTAACATATCTTAGTTAGTTATACTTAATATTGTCCATATTCATTCCGCATCCAACTTCAAACAGATATCGGATGTGATAACCTCGATTTAATATTTTGATAATGTCAAATATACAATTGTGCTATTAAAATGTTTAAGAAATATATTAAAATTATACATGGGAGTATTTCTTAAAATTAGCTAACTTGTACATGTGCAAATACAAGAAGATGATGAAGATATACATAAAAAGATCAATTGAGTTTGATTCATTATCTAAGTCTCGAGCTTTATAATGTTAAAACCTCTCGAAGAAACAGTCATACATACACACATTTTAAAAGTCATAATATGATATATTTTTTAAATTAAGAAGGGAAAATGTGCTTTGAATTTAAAATTTTAAAATCATAAATTCATTATGTAATTTTCATGGAGTTTGGTCGACCGACCGATCTGGCTAGACCAGTTTACTGCTCACAAGTTCAGTGAACTGACTGAAAAGTTCATTTTGGTAAACCATGCTTAATTTACATTGTATTCTTTCTTGAGTTTAGTATATATGAAATAGTCAAATAATCAGGATATTCTAGTCTATTAATAAAATTTGTACTGCTAAGTATTTTGAACTTTTGAAAAGACACATCTTTATTTTAAATTTCTATCTATCGTTTTGTGCTTTTCACTCAAATCTCTTTTCTAATGGTCAAAATTGTTTCTTAACAGCCATAACTTATCGTAGTAACCATTATCTACTATATTTAGAGCTAGAGAAAGTGATTTTGATAAATTAATATAACTTATCTCTCTTTATCATGCTCAAATTCTTTCTATTTTTTGTTCTAAAAGCTATCAAAATTCAATATCGCTCGCATATACTTGGTCAATTGAGTATTCAAGATGTAAATCTTTTATGATCATTAATTTTCTATATCACATGCACACTAATGACTTTAGATGGTTATAGAAAATCTTGTACTAAAGTAGATAAATAAGTGTAATGGAGACACAACTTGTTGTTAGATAATAGTGTTTGTAATATTGATGTTCAAGTTCAATGCAGTAGTTTTAGGCGGAAGTGTTGAAGTCATGTTGGTGATCTTCAAGCATGTTTTGTGAAGTCCTATGCTGGAGAATAGGCAATTATTTGTAATCCTATTCCTCTTGGAAAAGAGAGGATAAGGAATAATGAAATTCTAAAGGGGAGTTTTGGGATTGAATGTAGAACATGTGGTCAAACCAGTATAAAATTTGGTTATTCACTTAGTCGTTTACTTTATTACCAATTTGCATCTCTTTACACTTTACTTTACATACACATACATACTATTACCCAGTTGCTTGGCCCGGTTACGAGATGCTAATTATTGAGCTTCTTGGATTGAAACTAAGTTAAACTGGAGCTAGTAAAAGATTGACCTGAATGCACCATTCGACACATAAGTTTCGTTCGGCCTAAGTACACCGTTCGGCACATAAGTTTCGTTCGACCTAAGTACGTCACTCGGCAGTCTTCGTTCGACTATCATCGCTCGGCATCCTTCACTCGACCACCATCGCTCGCCATCCTTCATTCGACCATCATCGCTCGGCAAGGGTGACTCGGCATTGGGGTGTTCAGCATGAATGCCTTAGTCACATGTCACTCGACCATAAAGGGATGATTACGTGGCTCGATGAGGAAGGCCGCATGGCTTGGTGACCCCTCGATCGGCATTGAAAGAATGATCAAGCAACCTGGCTGTAGGGCGCTCGGCACAGACGCCTTGTCATTTTCGGCCCGACAAGGCCTCACTCGGCAAGAGTCGCTCGACAACTACAGCTCAATATGCCTAGTTCGGCATATAGAAATTGCCTATTGTGGGCTGAGGTATCTTGTCTTTAGGCATGCGTAGGTAGTCCAACCTGTCTCCATCTATAAATAGAGTGGTGGGGGCATAGTGTAAAGGGACGATTTTTGGAGAACACTAAGGAGACTCTGCCATTTTCAAGACTCATTTCTTTTCCGTTAAAACTTGTATTTAAGTTGTTGGTATATGGATTGTATCTGTATTTAATTATTTGAAGAAGTGAGATTATGATCAAAGTGGACGTAGGCAGTTATGCCAAACCACTATAATTCTGATGTTCTCATTTCTTATAGTTCTTATTGCGTTCTACTATGTTATTCTTCATTTTTAATTTACTTTCTTCATTAATCACTCTACACAATCCTACTCAAGGGTGCTAGTGACCAATTTTGGTGCTTTCATGGAGAAAAACATTCTTAGGTTATTAGGATCTACTTTATCGCTACTAGATTGAAGAATTCCCCGGAAGGAGATCCAAGTCATTCACAGGAAGTCCATTGATTCTACTCGGAGTTCCTACCAATAACTCGACAATGGGAAGACCTCATACTAGTTTAGCCTCTCATAATGTGGACGTCAACGAGACTGCTAGTGTCCAACAAGTAGGACCCAAAAACCAACAAGCTAATCTGAGCGTAGGGACTGTCACCGCACAAAACCAAATGGAAGTTGTCACTAGAACAGAGTTCAACGAGCTGATAAGAGAACTCATGGAAAGCAGGAGACAACTTAACGAACAGTCAAGCTAACTCCAACCTCATGACTCAGCTTACTCAACAGCAGCATCAGAATGCTGGAGGATGTCCCACTTCCTACTCCTCGTCCGACATCTTTGCCTCGTCCGACGAACCCCTCAAGCGTAGACGTCGTAGAACTGAAACAACACGAATAGGTGCTGGTGGTCAATCAACCAGGGATGGTCCGGTTTCCTTACCTGGAGCCATGGCTCCTCACTTACACCGGAGAAATCACACCCAAGCAGAAATAGGAGATTTAGGATCTGGAGCACCAGTGGAAGCTAGATGGCCGATTCACCAAGGTCCAAATGAATTTGGTCCCTAGGATACATATTTGGTAGATCGCCAACAAAGGAGACACCAACCAGAACGGTCTCGCAGGACAGATTCCAACCTGCCATCTTCCATACAAACCCTAGGCCTATCAGCTATGGTCAGACAGCTGGTGAGGAAAAATAAAGGCTTGTCTAATGGTAATTCGGGGATATCCAGGAGTCATACTCCATTCACAGATACTATCCTACAGGCCAAGTACCCTAGGAGTTTAACATGCCGACTATTCCGGCCAACGAAGGGAAGACTGATCCTCGATGGCATGTGATGAGATGTAAGTAAATAATGGATTCCACTAGAGCAAACGATGCAACTAAGTATAGATGCTTTCAAATAACTTTATCTGGAATCCCTACTATGTGGGTCACCTAACTTCCTCCATGTTCTATCTCCAACTTTGATGAGTTAGCGGCCAAATTTGTGGAACAGTTCAGGATTCATGCCACTCGTCCCAAGGACGTGATGTCCTTGTCCAGTGTGATTCAGGCTCTAGGGGAGTCGTTAAAGGAGTACTTACAAAGATTTCACGTTGATGCTACTGAAGTTAGCAACCCAAATGACCATGCCATTCTGATGGCCGTGATGCAAGAAGTAGATCCGGATTCGGAGTTTGGCGATTGGCTGGTGGGAAAGCCTTTGACTACATTGGAACGTTTTTATTCAAAGGCGCATCAATTCATTAGAAGAGAAGAAGCCAGGTGGACGGGGCGAGACAATGCACCAGGGCCTGGCAAGAAGATTGTCAATATTACTGTAAAACGGTCTTGTGATTACTCGAGGAAGATCCAGGTCAATGTCTAGAACAAGACAGAGCAATCTAAAGGATCCGGAGGAGGAAATCCTAGAAAGAAAAGGGAAGCAGGAAGGTGGAAACCGAGGATTCCAACTTATAATGAATACACTCCTCTGAATGCATGTCCAGAAAGTATTTAACTATCGACTTGTAATACTTTTCAATATCGAAAGCCATGCCTAAAAGAGTCCACTGAGGAACAAAAGCGAACCAGAAAGTATTGCCGCTTCCATGAGACTTACGGGCACAATACCGAGGATTATAGGCACCTCCACAATGCTATAGAAAAGCTGATTCGATAGAAAATGTTGGAGGAGTTTGTCAAGAATCCACAGGAAGGCAGACAAGGAACATCAGACCCCAATCATGGGCAAGCTCCATGCCATCCAGAGGAAGCTGCTCGGACTGTAGGTAGACTAGTCATAAACACGATAGTCGATGGGCCTCACCCTACAGATAAGAATTGGCAAGAAATGGAGTGGTGTGCTAATTCCCTAAAGCATGCAAATTTTGAATGTTGTTTAAACATGGGGGATGAGGCCCCAGCTAAGCAGCAGCAAATGATGACCGATGATATAGTGTTCAGGAGCAGAGATACTGATCAAGTGGAGGCGCCTACCATTGATCTGATGGTCATTTCGGCTACTATTAGGCCAACGTTTGAAAGGAGAATACTAGTTGACCGCAGAAGTTCTGTTAACATTATCTTAAAAAATGCATATGACCAGATGAAGATGAAGACAAAGGATCTAAAACCATCTAAAGCCCATATTCATGGTTTTAATGGCACAGCTACTGATGCAGTGGGTATTGTTGAATTACCATTTGAACTTGGAAAAGGTGAACGTAGGAGGGTGCGGATCATACCTTTCGTTGTTTTGGATGTCGATTCTCCGTACAATATGTTTCCGGGTCGACTGGCCCTGGCACAGTTTATGGCAGCTTTGGCCCCATGGTGTTTAACCTTGAAATTTATGACCGATAAAGGAGTTGGTGTTGTGCATGGCGATCAGGAGACTAGTCATTCGTGTTATGTGGCTGAGTTGAGAGACGCCCAGCGAAGAGAGAAAGGAAAGGTTGTGGACAGCTCCGTCCGCATCCGAGTCACTGAAGATTGACAACTAATGCCCAAGCCTTGGCTTGGGCAACATGATCGGATTAATAGAGACATAGATCCGAGAGACGATGATGAGGAACCCAAGGAGATAAAAGCAGCACTGGATGAACTGATGATTGACATTCCAGTCAGCCATAGTGACCCATTGCAGGTACTTAAGATTAGATCACAACTCAACCCTTCGATGACCGAGGATCTCACTGATTTCCTCCAAGCGAATCTGAATGTTTTCACTTGGACACATTCTGATATGTGTAGGATTTCTCCCGCTATTGCGAGTCATATGCTGAACATAGACCCGAGGTACGTACCAATAAAGCAAAAAAGGAGAGGCATGGACCTGGAGAGGTCCACTGCTCTCGGAGAAGAGGTGGACAAACTCAAAGCCAATGGGTTCGTCCACGATGCCCTCTACCCTAACGGGGTGTCTAACCCCGTGCTAGTGAGAAAAGCAAATGGGAAATGGAGGACCTACGTAGATTACTCAGATCTGAACAAAGCATGCCCTAAGGAGAGTTTCCCTTTACCCAGAATTGATCAGCTGGTCGACTCAACAGCAGGACACGAGTTATTGTCATTTATGGATGCATACTCAGGATATAATCAAATTCCGATGCAGATTCGTGATCAAGAACGCACTAGTTTTGTCACAGACGTTGGACTGTATTGTTATGTAGTGATGACTTTTGGATTGAAAAATGCGGTAGCTACTTATTAGCGTCTGGTGAATAGGATGTTTAAAGGCCAGATTGGTAGGACAATGGAAGTCTATGTGGATAACATGCTCTTGAAGTCACGACACTCAAATGATCACATTCGAGACTTGGCAGAAATGTTTGATATACTCAGGTATTACGGAACAAAAATCAATCCTCTAAAGTGTTCCTTTGGCATTGCATCAGGAAAGTTTTGGGTTTCATTGTTAATTCATGAGGAATTGAAGCTAACCCAAAAAATATTTAGGCTATTCAAGACAAACAAATGCCCAGAACAATAAAGCAAGTACAAAGCCTGAACGAAAAAGTGGCCGCGCTGAGTCGATTCATATCCAGAGCGACAGACAAGTGTATTCCTTTCTTCGGTATAATAAAGAAAGGAAAGATAAATTTTGAGTGGAAGCCCAACTGCGAGGATGCGTTCCGAGCTCTGGTAAGGCACTTGGAATGTCCCTTGGTGCTATCGAAGCCTACAGATCATGAAGCGTTGTATGTATACTTGGTCGTATCTCAATATGCCATCAGTATGGCTTTGATCCATGAGGAGGACCGAGTTCAAAAACAGGTATACTATACTATGTCAATAAACATTTAACGTGGGCAGAAAGAAATTATCTTAAAATTGAGAAGCTAGCCTACTACTTTGTGATTGCATCACGCAAGCTTTGTCCTTAATTTCAGGCACACTCAATCAGTGTTTATACCGATCAACCCTTGCGATAGGTACTCCAATGACCAGAAACTTCTGGAAGGCTGTTAAAATGGAATATTGAGTTGAGTCAGTTCGATATCACCTACCTGCCATGGAGGGCCATACAAGGGCAAGCGCTGGCGGACTTCATCGCCGAATTTACCGTATCAGACGAACCAAACAGCGATGATGTTATTACCTTCATCCGATGGAAATTATACATCGATGGGATATCCAACGACTAGTGTTTTGGGGCTGGTGTAATTCTTGTGACTCTCGAAAACAGATCAATTTGTTATGCTTTGAAGCTCGATTTTCCAACTACAAATAACGAAGTCGAGTATGAAGCATTGATTGTTGGCTTGAAACTTATCAGGGAACTTGGAGTGAAATCGATTGAAGTCTTTTGCGACTCATAATTGGTGGTGTTATAGGTGCAAGGAGACTATCAAGCAAAGGGTCGGAGACTTTCCCCATACCCGTCTCGTGTTTAAGAGCTATTAGCAGACCTTGAATATTATGATATTTCACACATCCCACGTGAGCAAAATAGGGAAGCTAATTCATTGGAAAAATTTGCGAGCACTGGTGATGCATAACAAATGGGATTGGTTCCCGTCAAAATCTTACGTGCTTCGAGTATAAACGAGATGGATGTTGATTTTGTGTTAGAGACAGAAATCGAGAAGGAGTCATGGATAAACCCATTCAAGAAATACCTTCTACATAGGGTCTTGCTCGAAAGAGAGAACGAAAGGTGACAAGTCATTCGCAAAGCTTCGTGGTATATAATGTAGGATGGAATAATGTATCGGAAGGGATTCTCGGTCTCCTTACTTCGGTGCATTGCCCACGGTGAGATAAAACGAGTCCTGAAGGAAGTTCATGAAAGAGAATGTGGTGACCATGCTGGGGGAAGAGACTAGCAAAAAAGATCCTCCGCTGTAGATACTATTGGTCAACTGTAAATCGAGATGCTGCGGACTACGTAAGAAGATGTGACAAATGTCAGAGGTATGCGAAAATCCCAAGGCTCCGCCAAAAAAACTCACACAAATGGTTAGTCCCTAGCCGTTTGCAATAAGGGGAATTTATATAATCGGTTCCTTGCCTATCTCCAAAGGTGGTGCAAAATACGCAATAGTTGCGATCGATTACTTTACCAAGTGGGCGAAAGCAGAGCCCTTAACTACAATACCACCAAAAAGGTCATTAATTTCGTTGTGCGAAACATCATATGTAATTTTATCCTCCCACAAACTATCATTACGGACAATGGAACTCAGTTCGAAAGTTGGGAGTTCAAAGAATTTTGTCAAAAGTATAACATTGAGAAAAGGTTTGCAGCAGTTGCTCATCCAAAAGCCAACGGACAAGTAGAAGCCGTGAATAAAATAATCAAACCCATATTGAGAAAAGTCTGGAAAAGGCTAGAGGCAATTGGGTGGATGAGCTTCCAACAATACTTTGGGCTTATAGAACCACCCACAAGTCCACCACTGGCCACACTCCGTTCACATTGGCATATGGCATGGAAGTCGTTATACCCATGGAACTTGAAGTTCCTTCACATCGAGTAACTCATTATGATCCTAAGACGAATCGGGATCTCTTACTGGAATCACTGGACTTTGTTGACGAAAAACGTGAAGAAGCTGATTTAAAGGCGGCTGTGTATAGACACCGAGTCGCACGATATTATAATGAAAAAGTCCGACTGAGAATCTTGGATGTGGGCGATCTCATTTTGAAGCGTGTTTTTCCGTCGCATATGAACCCCACATAGGAAGGTCCATACGTCATTGAACGGAAGCTTGAAGAAGGAACTTTCAAGCTAGCGACCGTTGATGGCGCAACACCTCACCGAGCATGGAATTGTGAGCATCTACGACATTATTACACTTAGTCTATTTCTTTTTCATTTTAGTTGCAATTATTTCCAGTGTATGTTTATTTTATTGTTCTTAGTTTTCAGCATGTAATAAGACAGTTCAGTTCGATTTCATTAAAAAGGCTTGAAGCCATCTTTTCCATGAACTATTGATGTTTTCGTATGTTATGATCCAGTGAAAAAAACTAAAGTACATTATTTTATTTTGCATATAAACGCGCACACAAACTTAAAAATCTCTAAGTCCCCAGAGTGTGGACTAGAGTACTTTGAGTCCCAGAGTGCGGACTAGAGTATAAACGACTTAAAAAATCTTCAAATCCCCAGAGTGCGGACTGGAATACTCTGAGTCCCCAGAGTGCGACTAGATTATAAATGACTCAAAAATCTCTAAGTCCCCAAAGCGCGAACCGGAGTACTCTGAGTCCCCAGAGTGTGGACTAGAGTAAAAACGATTTAAAAATCTCCAAGTCCCCAGAGTGCGGATTGGAGTAATCTGAGTCCCCAGAGTGCGGACTGGAGTATAAAAGACCTAAAATATCTAAGTCCCCAAAGTGCGGACTGGAGTACTCTGAGTCCCCAGAGTGAGGACTAGAGTATAAACGACTTAAAATGCTCTAAGTCCCCAGAGTGCAGACTGGAGTACTTTGAGTCCCCAGAGTAGTCCCTAAAGTGTAGATTGGAGTACTCTGGGTCCCTAGAGTGCAGACTAGAGTATAAACGACTTAAAAATCTCCAAGTCCCCGGAGTGCGGACTGGAATACTCCAAGTCCCAAAGTGCGGACTAGAGTACGAACGACTCAAAATATTTAAGTCCCCAGAGTGCGGACTAGAGTACGAACGACTCAAAATATTTAAGTCTCCCGAGTGCGGACTAAATGTATTCTAAGTACTCAAAGCGTGGAATAGAGGGTATACGATTCCAAAAATTTCCAAGTCATATGGAAGTAAACTGGAGCCTATATAACTCATAAGATTTTGGATTTCGACTACAAGTTATACAGTAAGATGAACAACAAAATCATCGAAAGCAAAGAAACAAAGTTTTATTCATTAATCCAAAATAAAGTTCCACTACAACTTCTCCTGAACTTGGAGCAAAAAGTCTATCTGTAACGGCTACGAAAATAAATAGAAATAATTACATGATCCAGGCCTATTTGAGTTGAAAGAGGCATGATAGCTACTTTTTCGAATTCTTTTCCTTCCTTGGTTTCTCTGAACACTCCTCCCTTATGCTTTTTCTATTATATGCCTTTCTTGCTAGGGAAGCAGTGCCTGGGGAAGGGAGAGGAACTTCTAGTAGAGAAGTCCCACCGGGGAGAATAACCTTCAGAGGCCTGTTCAGTGGGTCATCAAGTTTGACCACTTGGGGCTCAACCTTAACTTTAGTTTTCTTTTTCCCCTCCTCGATGATTTTTCCTCCATGCTTAGTTTTGAAGTGTGTTCGGAAGCGCTTGTAATTTCAACATCATCATGTTCTTCGACGGGCGATGGATTTTCAGATTTGTCTTCGTTAAGTGCCTCGATCACTTGAGCGTTAGGTCCGGGAGTCTCCCTCGTTTGAATTGTCTCTCCCGTTTTCTCCTCCTTCTTCATGGCAACATCGCTCCTTGGAGTTGGCTCGGGATCAGAATGGCCTGCACGAAATCATAAGAGACAAGTGTTAGAATACATTTACTACTCGCCAAAAATGATGGCCCTTTGAACTCTAGAAAGAAAAGTTATGTACCAGTTTCCGGCCGACTCTAAACTATTCAGTGAGTTTCACCCTCTAAAATAGGAGATAAAATGTGGATATCAAGTCCAGGCTCCTTTGGGTCATAGCCGATATGCTGCTCGAAGGGAACAAGTGATGGGCGACCAATCGGTTGACTAGGAGAAGGAACTGAGGACTCGGTCCTGGATGGATCGGCAACTTCATATTTTCCCTTTGATGAGGAAGAGTCCCTTCCGCAGAGGGCCTTTGCCATAGATAGGTTAGTGCACTCATTCTCCCGAAGCACTTCTTTCACAAGGGAATCCTTATCAACCTCTTCGGTTCCCAACTCAACCTTTTTAATCTTTACTAAAGTATACCATGCTTTGGCCAAAGATTCAAGGTAACCCTCACCAAGGAATGTTAGGTCGTGATGCATGACGACTCGAGCATTATACTCGGCTATGAGTGGATCAAACATGCACTTGATTTCCTCTCTAGCAGCCTCAGTTGTCGTCTCAAGGCAAGAATTGATTTTCGACAGCGCCGTTCTTTTTCCCTCCTCACGGGCTTCTTCCTTCAGCGCTTCAGCCTTGGAGAGCTCCTCATCGAATTTTGTTTTTAGGAGTCAAGTAGCAAAAATATCGTCACAATATCGTTGTGACTCCTCTAGAGTAGCATTATTTTCTACCTTTTCTTCGAAAAGTAGCTCCTCTAATTCTTTGACTCGTTGAGCGAGGACATCTTTCTCCTTTTGAACGGAGTCTTTCTCTAAGGCTAAGGTGCCACAGCGTTGAACCGCTTCATCAATTTCTTTTTTTGGGTAGCCTCCAAGCGATTGGCTGCCTCAGCGGTATCTTTAGCATTCTTCTGGGCGGCCGCAAGCTGAGATTTATGCGAGGCAAGCTCTTCATCCTGGGATTTTATGATGTCCTTATCATGGATGGCCTTAATCTTTAGGCAATCGATTTCCTGCTTGTATACCATAGAAACTTCAAAAACTTTTTCGGCTAAGTGAGTGAACGCGTCATGTTGGATATAGACATCGTTTTTGCAAGCAATGGCATGTTGTTTAACGTGCCCTGGGATAGGATGGATCGTAGGGAGAAATTTCAATCCATCAAAGCATATTTTTAGGAATGTGGATTTAAGCTCAGCAGCTTTTTTGCTATCGATGGATCGTGTGCAGGGGCTGAAGAAGTTTGTTTAGCCAAAACCATAGATTTTTTGAGAGGCTTACGAGTTTGCCTAGAGCTTGATGAACAGGAGTGTTGGTCGCGAGGAGCTTCAGATTGAGATACCCGTTGACCCGCTTTCTCCCTGCTTTGTTTTGGTTGAGGAGGAGGATCATTAGGGAATGAAGAATGGCTGTAAGTTTTCCTTTTAGACGACGATGAATCTCGGGGACGATAGTCTCTATCACTGTTGTTGTCTCTATCCCGACATTCACTGGACCCCGAGTCTCGGCTGGAATAATGGAAAATAGAGGACCTACGAAGACGGTCGAATCCATGAGAGCGTCCCATATTACCTGCACATAAATTGAGTGAGGACAAGTTAGTACGAATAACATGGTGGCTAAAGTTTAAGTACAAGGTGAGAAAGTGTGTGTGTCCTAATGTTGTCCCCCGATGGACCAGTTTCTTTAGCTTTACTTATCGGAGTTTTTTCTCTTTGGTGATGGGCTTGAACGCCTTCATCGCCTCCCGTGCGAGAATGAAGTTTTAGAGATTCTGGATCATCAAAGCCGTAATTGAGGAATTCATCGGGAATAGTAAGGTTTGATAAGCCTTTCAATGAACCCTCTAAGTGTTGTGGAGACGGCTCTTCTCCATTGGAGTAATCGTCACTTTCAAGGTTTCGCCCACTATCTTCTTCCTCGGCTTGTAAGCTAATTTATTTTTTCCCTTTGAAGGGGGAGGTGGTTCATCAATGCCAGGTGCCTCAACCACCGGTTTCGAAGCAGGACTTACATTCTCATCAGGTGCTTCTGACACCCTAGATTCTCTAACCTCACCCTCCTTGGATGTGTGGGGGTGCCACTTGTAGGAAGCACTAAAGATCCGGCATATTCTTTACCTTTCTTCGACGTGGATCCGGTTATAGTAGCACTGAATGGAAGAATTGTCGATGACCCTCCGCCAACAATCCGAACTTCGAAAGCGATTCAATGGAGATAATAGATTTGATCTCCCGATCTCTCATCGTAATAGCTCGAATGGCCTCAACAGCCCCAGCATACCTGGTACCTTCGGGGCATAGGTTGATACCTGTAAAAATCGAAAGAAGTTAAGAAAAAATTCACTTCGTGCCTTAGACAAATATTGGTCCGTAAATAGAACTTACTCTCTTCCAGCTATCTTCTCATAATGACGGAAGGGAGCGTACATAGAACCATTCCTGCTTACATTGGGTGAATTTACTCCATACCACCATCAGTATCTGATACTTAGTGTGTGGCTTGAGCAATATGAAAGATGGGCTATCTAATCGTATTTTGAAGCAATAGATATAGCGGATGTCAACAGGAGTAAGGAGCCTAAATAATACGCTCATAAAGAGAATACAAGTGCCATAGATGAGCGCATGACTATTGGGATGTAGCTGTGACAGGGTGATCCCGATATACTGTAGAACTTCGCGGAGAAAGGATGTAATGACCCGCAAATCCGTACCCTTTGAGTCAACACTATTCTACCTAAATCAACTCAGGTTGTACAGAAATACGAACCATTTGGGTTAAAGAAGAAGAGGTAGAAGAAGAAAATAGAAAACAACTACAGAACCTAACCATCGCAGCGGAATAAAATATAATATATAATAACAGATCTTTACACAAAAGAAAACTATATCTGTTTTATACATACATCATCATCAGAGTACATCATCAGAGTTTAACAACAACAATAACATACAACTGGATACACAACTACTCTACACAGTGGAAAATATATAAACAAGTACGAAAATACGCATCGTCCTCCAGCTCGTCTCCTGAGCTCCACAACATCAAATCCTGTATCCTATAATACTCGGTCTGACCCGAGCATTACAGTTAAATAACACCCGAGTCAATCTGGAATACCAGGGAAAGAAAATAGCACTCGATTGATTATTAAAGTTTCAAAAATCCTTTGAAAACAAAAGCATCTCGTAAGACCACGCCATAAATAAACATGTCGGGTTTTTACCTTACGATAACTAAAACAATTTTTATAGAAATCCTCTGATATTATAATAGGGTCTATATACAAATACTTATAAAATAGTCGAAATTGTTACATGATTAAATTCCAGCTACTAGCCACAGAGTGGGTAATCCAAACAAAACTCGTATAAGGCGCATAGGGAAAATGGATTTCCAACTAATGACTAGGCACTGGGGTACCACCTGTCACTGTACGTGGCCTAGATCATAGTACCGAGGAGTACGCCCGCTCCCCTGCAACACAAGACCGGGACTACCCCTTACTGGATAATCCCGAGTGAGATCACCCCGCGGTTGGGATCAGCAACCGTCCACTAAGCCGAAATAAAAAGGGACATCTAGACAGGGATGACCTCACCCTGCTTGGGTGCTACCCACCTAGCCTTGCTGCATAACCCCTGATTTTCAGCCATTCGTAGTTGATGAGGCTTGAGGCTAAGCGTTACCTTTTTAGAACATATCCCTTAGAATGCCCATCGTCCACCTGACGATGTTTCACAAGCATTCATCCATACAAGTTTGTCTCGGGTTCGAACGGAACCGAAGGCACTATTCCTACTACATCCATTTCGGAAATATCCTCAGGATTAGTTGCGACTAGCCCTTGCACTTCACTGCTCCATCTTCGAATCCAAACTCGTTTCCACAAAACGTACAAACCGGATCGAAGTGGTTTTCGAGAAATAAATCCCGATCCCGGTCTCTTCGAAACGATCAACGCATTTGTCCAATATTGATAGTCGGTGATTTAACTATCAATTAATATTCACAAACAACCATCCAACAATAAATAATTTTTCAAATTATTTATTAACCTCAAAAATATCTTCACAAGATATATTTTCACTTTTCAAACCCCTTTGAAAACAGTTTCAACTATCTTCCTTTCTCAGAATAAATTCCAAGTAATTCTATTTCCACTAGAATTACCAAGCACAAAATTTTAGAATTTTTAAAATAATTTAAAACGCTTTACTTTGAAATATACTTTAAAACATTTAAGTTAAAACTACTTCAATAATTTATTAAAAATACATATTTATCAATATTTGAAAATAAGGTTACTTAATAAAATATAAAACTAGATTACCACTTTTAAAGCAAAATACTAAGTCACTTTTTAAGATAATTACTACGATAAGAGATTTGAAAAATATTTACTTTAGAATTTAAATATTTACAAATAATAATTTCCTATCATATGCTTGTTAAAATGAAATTAAAACTTTTTATCTTATATTTAAAATTTTACTTTAAACGTATTTGGCTATCCAGAGAAATATACTTCTCTTCCCATTCTTCTTTAAATTACCAATTTCACATCAAATTCCAAATTGATTTCCAATTTACTCCCCTTTATTTCAAAATCCATTAATTTCAAATTTTATTCCTTAATTAGGATTTAAAATGTTTTTAACCGAGAACACTAGTTTTTGATTTCTCAGATTACTTCTTAATCCTTTTAAATAAATTTAAACTTTGAATCTTAAAATAATTCTTTATTCCTTTAAAATAATATCACTCGATTTTACAATTCATTAATTACTGTTTTCCCTGCATCCACAGACGTTAGCAAAATATAAAATACCAATTCCAGAATATACCATACTATAGCACATCAATCAATTCAACCATTCAAACAATTGTTTAAATTTAATCATTTAAATTTAAATTTAACCGAGTGAGATTAACTCACCTTTGCTTTTATGTTGCAACTCACTTCCCATCCGGCTTATTTCTACGATTTGACCTTGAATAAACATTAATTTATTAATATTTGAAACAAGCAAACGGTAAATTTCCATTTATTAACTAAATTAATGATTTGATTTTAAACTAGAAATTTTCCTCTTGGAACTACTTATAAATAATAGTTTTCAAAGAATCTATCTTTACATTAATTTCCCCTTTAAGATTTCTATATAATTTTTTCAAAGTCATGTCTATATGTATTTACTGTTTTAAATCAAATACGTATGTATCCATATATATATACACTAAACTAAAAACAGGTTTATTTTATACTTTACTGAAATATAAAGCTTCTGTAAACAACAACAATCTACTATTTGTACATACATACATTTATTAAATTAGTTTTAAATTTGAAAATAATTTATTAACAAGTATACCTTACTACCCATTTTGGAATCATCGTCTTAAACTCGCAGTCCTCAATCCAATCATGACGAACGAAATTCCAACGGCCTCTACGAACGTCACACCCCACGTACGCGGCGACCTAGATGCGCCGCCACCACTCCCAGCTAGCCCTCAACAAGCGCGGCCGCGACCTCCTGCGAACACGCGACCTAAACCCCACTTCGGATCTTCGATTGATGCCGCTCTAACTCCTAGAACATCGAGCTGTGACACTGTCACGCGCGAGCGCTCCCATCCCATTACCTAATTTTCAAACGAGGCCGAACAAACTAGGGTTTCGCTTGATAAGAATGAGGAAGGGAAGCGACATGATTTTCGTTTGAACAGAATGATATTCTCCCTTTTTTTCTATTTTAGAAGAGGAACGTATTGATTTCGTATTTTTGGATGGAGGAGGGAGGGATGCGAATTATGCCTGAAGAAGTAAAGGGTATGCGAATTTCTTCTTTGGCCATTAAATTTCTCTTTTGAATTTTTGAAGCCTTTCATCCTCTTTGTGAATCTGTCTGTATTTGTGAAGAAAGAACGGGGAGGCAGGAAAAGACGTTAGCGTGCTAAAATGTTTCTGCGTGTCGGCTTGCTCAGAATGAAGATGGCTGCTGATATAACCCTTATATTTTTACTTATTTATTTAAAAAAATCTCAATTAAATTTGCAGCGCATTTACTTATCGTACGCTCACTCAACAACTCCAATCACTATGAAATTTGAAACCCGATAATAATACAATATTACGGACCCAATAGAACTAGTTTCGTCAAATTCCAAGACTGTGCCTTGGAATGCTATTTTTAAATTCAATTTAAACGATAAAATTTCAAAACGAACAAATCACTGTTAAATTCAATTTTAACACTTCTATTATCTTCAATGTTATCAATAAATTTTTTATAAGCCTTCAAATTATTTTTAACAGGCTTAGAATTCCAGGTTCAACATTTTACCCAATTTCAACTTATTTAATTCGATAATTTGATTATCAAATACATTGTGATATTCGTAATTCAAATTAAAATTACTCTATTGAATATTTAAAATCAATTAAATATTCCGATTTTAAATGCTTGAAAATTTTGGGTCGTCACATTCCTCCCCCCTTAAAAGAATTTCGTCCCCGAAATTACTAGTTAAGAGGAATGGTCCAATACCCGTTTACCCTTTTCCCAAAACCAAACAGTTTTATCAACTTGCCATAGCATATCTTTTATTAAAGACCCACTATTTCTTCAACCAACTTCCCTAAACCTTTCATAGTTTTCAAATAATTTTACTTATTCGACTATTTAAATTATAATTTAAAACCAAGTTTAAAATTTTCAAAATTTCTCAAAATTTTCTAACTCTCTAAATTTTCGAAAAATTTCGATAGCGTCTCCTTTGCACGGCTAGCTCGGTACAACTAAAAAAGGCCCCCACGGGCTCCCAAATTCCAAAAGAAAACAAAAGCCAAGTGGCTAGATCCAAAAACCCAATCAAATTTCACAGGATTTAAACACATACCTTTTTGTCGAGCAATTCAAATTTATCTTTTGAAATCAGAACCGACTCTCTTTTCCTTTTGTAATACCTGCATATTCCACCTAGCAATAATATCCAATCACAACATTCAACATATTTTATTGACTTCCTTACGAAACGTCAATATTTATTCATCCCAAATATTAACTTAGAATATATTTGTTATATCAATTCCCATTTAGAATTCACCATTCTTTTCTTAAGTTTAGTATAAGCGTTTAATATGCTTCCTTATTTATTTTCACTTCACCACTTTAGTTTATATCTATTTCTATTCAAATTGATTCTTTCATTTCCATATGAATTCAATTTATCTTCAACTCTGTATATTAAATTTTATCTTCCAATTATCTGATTCATATTATAATTTTATAGTAGTTTCATTCACTAATTTATTTCAATTTCCAGTTTGAAATCGTTTTGTCGTTAATAAAAAAATTTCCCAAAAATTTTTCTAACTCCCAAAATTTTCGAAATTTTTTGGCAAAGTCTCCTTTGTACGGAGGAGCTTTTGCAATTTGACAAAAGGTATAAATATATATACATCGACCCCCACGGTCGGAAAAACCAAAAACAGTTCATATTTCCTATTTTTATTGCGTAGGCGTACCTTATTTAGCATTTATAAGCAAGCGGCTTATTTATTTAGCATTTAGCGCGATCCAATCCAGCCAAACGACTTCCCGGTACCTGTACTTACTCAATTTAAACATATAAGTACTATACATAGGAAGTTTATAGCATTTCACTTAAATTTAAATAGCTAAAACATCGATCCTGTAATAATGCATGTGATATACTGGCATAAACACATAAATTTCACATATAATGCATGTTATATAATTTCCATAAGCATATATAAGGTTCTGACACTTATTACAATTGCTTGTAATCAATTCTCATACCATTCCATTCAGTTGAAGTGATTTACAACTTACTTGCTTTTATTTAATTCATTCTAAGCAAAACAAACTCATATTCATTCCAATTTATGCAAAAATCAATTTATTAAACTGCTATTGATTCATATAATTTTGCTTACTTCCGTTTACGTCAAACGACCAATTTTCTAATGCAATTCGACAATATTAATGTGAATAAATAATTACTTAAGCTTATAGCCATTTAACTTGATTCCAACTCAATTTACACTTAATCCCATCTCATTTTAATTTATTCACAAACTTTCATTGCATTTCTTTCATATCCAAAAAGTTTGATTCCAACTATTTTTATTATACTCGACATCATCCTATGCTTCTATTGATTTTAAACTTAAGTTAATTTACTTCAATTCACCACCATTTCATAACTTAAGTTCATCCCCGTTTTAATTTATTCATACTCGAATTGGATTTATTTTCATCTCAAATCATTTTTATTTTAATCCAATTCCATACAACTCAATTCATATTTAATTCACTTAAAATTTTATGTTGAATTTCTATTTATAACTCAAGCTTCATTTCCAAACTCAATTATCTATTCACAATCTTTGATTTGAGTTTCCTTTGATCAAATCCAACCATTTCACTAATTTATTCGATTAGTTTATCCGTTTATCCATTTTAAATTTTAATTTACATTAACAATTCATTGTTGAATTTATTAATAATAAGGCCATTCAGTTTACGCTTGAATTGGATTTGTTTATATTTCACACCATAATCCAATTCAAATTTTCATTCAACAACAATTCCAATTATAATTCCATACTTGATTTTCTTTTCATTTATCTTGAAAATCATTTTATTTGATTTCCTTGAGTTCAATCTTATTTTACGTCCCAAGTTCGGGTTTTTATCTCAGAATACAATATTTTCATTCCGGCTTACTTATTCCGTTTTTAAATTTTTATAACTACTCACTTATTAATATTCACTCTTCCCCATCTATTTACAACCAATTTTATTCACATTTTATTTTTAACTAGGGGTTATATATATTTTTTCCCAATGCTTTTTAATTCTTTTATAAGCTTCCGAAGCTTATTTACTCTAATTCAATACTTGCTTAATTTACATTTATTTGTTTGAGTAGAATTTTATTCCATTCAATATTATCTATAATTCGACTGTATTCATTTAAATTCAGTTTTATTCCAACTCAACTTCAGTTAAATCTAGTTACATATCATTCTTTTAAGTTTCATTAAGCAAGGACTTAATTCCACTTAATATCATTCATGACACAACTGACTTTTGATTCAATTCAATCCAAATTTAACTAAATTTTATTTCTCAATGCATATGTGTTTAAAACTTATTTATTTACTTAAAAGCTTATATTGCTCATTACTCATTTGAGCCATTTCATCTTATAACCAAATTCCAAATTATATATATAACACTTACTAGCTTAAGGTATAAATTTTCATTTCACAATTATAACCATTTTACCTTTCAACTTTATATCAAATTTAATTCAATTTCAATTTTATTTAACTTATCTCAAGTTAAATTCAAATATATTTTCTTCACTTTCATTCACTTAAGTTAAATTTTAATTCTCGGATTAAAATTTTCAATTTCTTTTTATTAATATCAACTTTACTTTATAAGTTCAATAGTTGATCCATTTATTCATTCATAAATTCAATTTCAACCAATAAATTTTATTTCCAAACATTAATTACTTTTAGTCCTGTAGGATCGATTTCACCCTAGAGGGGGGGTGAATAGGGTGATGGTATAAATTATAAAAATTAATTACGGAAGCTTATAAAATAATTTCAACACAGATCACAGAACAATAGCAGCACAGATAATAGCAGAATAATAAATGCAGAAATAGAATGACACAGAATTTACCCAGCTTCGGCAAAACCCTGCCTACGTGCTGCCCCCAAGGTTTCTACTAGAAATTAGATAGTCAGACGCTTACACACGTAAACTCGCGACACCCGCTATCGACTAAACCTAACACTACGCTCAAAACCCTGCCACAACTCAGCTGCTGAGTTGCGAATTCTCAAACTACGCCACGTAGTTTGTCCCCTAGTCACACGACTAGAAATTTCAACGGTTTAAAAATTAAAATGCAAATTAAAAACAATTTTAAATACAAAACCCTAATTTATAAAACCAAGCCCAAATAACAAGGTCGGCCCAAAATAAATTAGTGACGTTAATTCCCCTTTCTCCTTATTATTTCCTTGGCCCGACTCATCTGTGAAAATGGTTGCTTCTTCGTTCTCGTTCGTTCCTCAAATATTAGGGCTTTGTTTAATTCTTTGAAGCGGCCGTTTTCACTTGTAAATTGAATGTTGCTTTGTTTGCTTTCTTCGATTGATTTCTCGGCTGCTTCAAATTGTCGAGTGCGTTCAATTGGTTGAAGGATTGGTACGTGAAATTCCTTTTTCGATTTATACTTTTCTCAACTTTGATTCGAGTTGAATGTTTATGCTTTGTTGCTTGAACTCGAATGATTTATGCCGATGATGATTATTGCAATTTACAGGAGTCCGATCTCCTTGAATTACGTTCGTCTGATTTGTTCATTATCATGCTTTCGGCTATTCGATTTTTGTTAAACGTTGATGATTTATTTGACTTAATCAAATTCGTATATTTGATGCTTGCTCCTCACGGTATTGATGTTTAACTCGGTCAATTTTCCTTTGCTACCACGGTTTCAAATTTGACTTGTTCGTTTGAGATGACTGTGGTGATTTCACTGTGACTTCGGTTTTGCTTTGCATTGAACTTGGCCTTGATAAAATCGATTTGCTATTGCCTGTAAGAATTTGTTCGATATTGATTTCTTTGACTTTGTTAATGGTTCATCTGGGTTCGTCCTTGAACATTACAGTTTTGGTTTAACCTGTATATGTTGTTGCTTGATTATGGTCTCTGACTATTTGCCTCTGGTTACTTTGGTTACTGGTTATCTTGTGGCTTTGTTCATCATTGTGTATTGACTGCAGCTCCATGACTTCGACTGTTCTTTGTTAAACTGAATTCTGGTCGGCTTCGACTTTTATTCTTCACTGTATTCATTGACATTGTGTTTGAGTCGTAGCTGATCATTCACTGTTGCACTGAGTCTTGATATCACTGGTGTCACTGGTGTACTTGAGTCAGTGGTTTGCTTCATTATTGATTTGTTCAATGGAGTCAGTGGTATTGGTCTTGATCATTTTGATACTGCTTACTGTCATTATGTAGTTGCATTGTGATGGTTTCAATTTTAGTTGCAGGCTTGTGTCACTTGTGTACACTGTGTCATTTATGTTGCTGTGTTGATCTTGTCACTATATCATGTTCGATACAGTTTGCATTTGTTAGCTTGTAGTTCATGTGTTCATTAGTTCATTTGATATGCTGTTGATTCATGTAGCTGTTGGTCGACTATCTCTTTAAGTTGAACTTTGATGGTTCTTGAGTCTTGTTCCTGGTTAAATTCATTGTTGAGTTGTTTCACTGGTGCATTGCCATTGTGGTCTTCATATTCATGTGTGTCCAATCATGTGTTCTTTGATTTGTACATTTTTGTGTTCATCCCTGAGTACTTTTCGACCTGCTGTTTACACACTGCTTCCATTGTTCTGGTTGACTTGACTTGATGCTGGTTTGAGGCTGTGCTTGCATTGAGTAAAGAATTTTCAGTCACTTGTGTATATGAGCAGTTTGAAGTTGCTGACTTCATGTTGCCTTGACTTTGGTTGTTGCATTGAGTTGAGTCATGATTGCAATAACTTGACCTTTGCATTTTGTTTATTTTTCGAAATTTCACCTGAGTTGAATATAGCTTAAGCTCGGATTTGACCTTGTGCTGAGAGTTGTGACATTTATTTTATTGCACTTGAGTTGAATCCGATAATGTGGGTTTGACCTGTGCTTACCTGTCCCTGTAAATTTATCAAGTGTATATATATCGGTGTGCACGGCCTTGTGGCATATACAGTGATACACGGTGTATGTCACAAGTTGTTCGTGTATGATAAATTCAAATTTAAATGACGACGAACAACCCAAATAACTGAGGCAGATAATATTTTCAAAATCCATATTTTATTTTATATTGCAAAAATGTTTCTTTTTCAATTTTACTGCGTTAGAGAATATTTTTGCAGATTACTCAGATGCTGGATTCTAACTGGAATGAAGTTGAAGATAAACTAGGAGTGTGAGTGATATGTAGTGAGGAATTTATGTAAGTTGAATTGTGATGTAATTAGAAATTGTGTGTGTATATATATATATAGTGAGAGTTTGAATTTGTACTATTCAAAAATTGTAATAAATATTTGTTTGAATAAAATTTCTGTTTGAATTCAAATTCTGTGTTATTTAATTTTATTCAGCAAATATTTATTTAACCTGTGAAAAATAAAATAGTGCTGTGACGCCCCACCTCTATACCCACGCTAGCCAAGGACACTACGGGGTAATGCCGTCAACTAGCGCGGAGAATAAGGCTGTTGAGGAGCGACCATCCATGTAACTTCTTTGTGCGAGCACCGATATGTCAGATAGTATAGCATGCATTTCATTTAAGGAGGAAATCCGACATTCCGATACAAACTCAAAGCTATCACACGGTGGCTATAAATAATCTTCGGAAACAAACATAGAAATAAGCATAACGCCAATCAGTCACAGACATCCATATCACAAAGGCGGAAAAAGATATGAATATATAACTAACACATGAAAGTGTACATCAGAGTAGTGGTCAAAAAGATCCACAATAATACAAAAGAATAGCAACACGTGCTATACAAATGAATACAACTATGAATCTATATCTCAAGTGTATACAACAAAAACTGTTGATCTGAATAGTTAGCCAAAAGTCAGAGTAGCAAATCCAGGGAAGAAGTCAAGCAGAAGCACCTGTAACATCTCGGTCTGACCCGAGTATTATTTAAGAAAATAATAAACGGATCAGCCTAACTATAAATATCAGATGACATGATATAAAATAAAAGATATGGCATAAATATAAAATATCCATACTGACATACTACTATAAGTATGCAAATGATGATCAACAGAAGATCAATCAATAAGAGGTAAATCAATATCACAAGAATCTTCTCAAAGATCCAAAGAAGGCATCATACCCTAAACTTTTACTCATAACAAGTCAAAGACATAAATTCCAGAAATCAACATAAGAAATCCAGAAATCACAGAAAAAGGGAAAGAGGCCTATCACATGACGGTCCGAAGACCATGGGGAGCTACCCCATATGTGTGAGTCGAAATTACACAGATGAGGTCTAGACTAACCAAAAATCAAAAAGGTATGTGTGAGTGAAATCACACAAGTGTTGTCTAGTCTAACCTCGCAAACAAAAACGTATGTGTGAGTGAAATCACACAAGTGGTGTCTAGACTAACCAAGAAGGTAAAAAGGTATGTGTGAATAAAATCACACAAGTGGTGTCTAGTCTAACCAAGCAAACAAGAGACATTGCACAATTGCTAGTCTAAATCATAAGAATGATCGTCATGATCAACGAGAAGTGTCAATTACACTAAGCTAGTAAATATAAAAGTTTAGCTTCATGTCCCATAACCACTTGCTTAACTTAAATATTTACGAACAAACTGTAAATCTTCACTAGAAAATTATCACAAGAGGTTCAGTCGAACAAGTCCAAGAATTAACCGACGAAGTGAACGCAAGCGTTTCATACCACTTGTTTTACTAAACCGTTTAATTAGATTTCTCATCCGAGTGAGGTAAAGGTTTGTATATATTAGTAGATTGGAAAACGGTTTAGGAAAAGAGCTTTGTTATTGAAAATAGAGTCGAAATCATTTTGTTGAAAGAGTTTTGATATTTACTACTAGTATAGAAAACCTTTATATTTTAAAGTGACAAATCATAGAAGTGATTGTAGAAACAATCAATCATAAAAATTCACATACGAAGACGTGAATAAAATCCAAAGAAACCGATAAAGAATCCATTGAAATAGATATTCAAAAATCCATAAAATCGACCGAGAAGCCTAAGATAGTTTGTCTCGAAGAGTGGTCAATCTCAGCATCTCAACAAAGCAAGTTCTGTTGAATGCTTTTCAGATAAGATCCCCTACGGAGGGGGGGTCCAGAGGGGGTGGCAACCCCCCAAGGTGGGGATGCGGGGCAACGCCACCGCTACGGGGTTCGACCTGCCCGGTCAGGTCGCGGAGGTCCAAGGGGCAGCGCCCCGACCAAAACGGTACGACCTAGTGAAGGCCTAAGGAAGGATAGGATCAAGCGACTTAAAGGGTTTCGACCTAGGGGAGTTAAAGTAGGTTAGAACGTTGCGACCTATAGGGTAAAGGTCATGCGACCTAAAATGGGTTCGCGGCCTAACACTCAAACGACCTAAAGAAAATAAGGGGTCGAGCGACCTACAAGAAGCAGCGACTTAAATAGAATCAAGGTCCAACGACCTACGGGTTATGTAATGCGAGTTAAGGAGGTCAACGACCTAACAGAGACACACGACCTAATAATGGAATGCGACCTAAAGGCACAAGCGACTTAAGTGGGTTTATCACTCGAGCGACCTAATGGTTTAACCCTCAAGCGACCTAATGGCATATAAAGGTCAACCGACCTAGTGAAAGCAAACAGGTCATGCGACCTAACAAGTAGACGACCTAAGGTCTTAACGGCCTAACGATTTAAGGGTCTAACGACCTAAAAGTATAAAGGTCATGCGACCTATCGGCATGGATCACGCGACCTAAAGTGTCACAACTTTGCGACCTACTGTGCCACGCGACCTAACGACCTAAGCTAGGTTGAGCTAAGGGGTTAGCATAAAATAGGTCGAGTTAAGTAGGTCGAGCGACCTAGGGGTTTAAAGAAGATGGGTCACGCGACCTAAGAAGATAAGGCCTAGCGACCTACGAGCTAAAGGTTCAACGACCTAACAGGATGTAGGTCCAACGACCTAACAGGTAAGAAGATCACACGACTTAAAATGCCATAGGACCTAATGGCCTAAGGTCATACGACCTAGCGACCTAAAGCCATACGACCTAAAATGCCATAGGACCTAACGACCTAAGGTCATACGACCTAGCGACCTAAAGCCATACGACCTAACGACCTAAGGTCATACGACCTAGTGACCTAAAGCCATACGACCTAGCGACCTAAGCTCCATACGACCTAACTCTGAAGACGTTAGAAATGGCCTGAATGACCTACGACCTAAGGTCCATACGACCTACGACCTAAGGTCCATTCGACCTAAAGCCCAACGACCTAGCGACCTAAAACCAAACGACCTACGACCTAATTCCGAGTGCCGAGCGACCTAACGTTGTAGGCCATTTTAAGGTCGGAAATGAGCTATTTTGAGGCCGAGACTTTTCCACGCGAACGACCTAAGTGCAGTTTTTCACCAAAAACACTAAAATTTGGGGTTTTTCGCCAATCCAATCCAAACCAAATGCAAATGTACATGCAAACATGATAGGGATTCATTCCCAACAATCCAAGATAGTTATAGGCTAGAGTTGTGAGATAAAAATCTCACCTTTTCACTAAAATGGATGAAGATGAAGCTTGAAATGCTATGCAAGGATCAACCACTAGCTTGAATCAATGTCTTCACTTGAGTTTTGGAGTTGATGTTGGATTAGCAATGAAGACTTAGCTTTTGGAGTTTTAATTTCTCTTTCCACTCACCATTAATGCAAAATCTTGAGTTGGTAGGAATTTATGAAGAGTGAAGAGAAGGAGGGGGTTGGGCTTGAGTTATAATGGCTAAGCTAACCCAAAGTCCAAAGCGGGAAAAGTTAGTGAAATTCCACTAACTCCAAACCTATCAATGTTTATACTTAAAAAGTTGTAAACGGCATTTCGAACTCAACAGAAGTGGTCTCGAGTCCTAATTTAACCGTTTGCAAAAAGTAGCTTTTCGGACCAAAATCCGATTAACGATAAAATATTTAAATAAAATATTTAAATATAAAATCGACAAATATGCGGGTTGTTACAAGTACATTAACAAATACATTTACACGAATATATATATGTTTATTATCATCAAACAAAAATCATATAACCGCATATTCAACAATCTCCCCCTTTTGATGATAACAAAAATATATTTAAGATTTTGAATATGTTAAATGTATATGATCATAGATATATCCTAATTTCTCCCCCTATTTAAATGCTTCCTCTCTACACAAAGCTCCCCTACATATATGCATACAAATAAAAATATGCAAATGAACCTGGATGCAAATAGAAAATTATTTGACCTTTGCTTGATTTTATTTGACAAAATCTTAACTTTTCTCTCCCTCTTTTGTTATCAGCAAAAGAATAATAGTGTTAGAGAAGATAGAGATAAAGTGGTCGATATTAATCCAATATTAAAATTCAATTGAATATAAATATTAAATTTCAATAAAAAATCAAACAAAAATCATAAACATTTTGTTAGGCGCATATTCCACTTTTAGAATAATGGGAATTATGTCATCATATAAAACCATACAGTTGTGTCTATTTGTGGTATATTTATATCAGGAATTTGAATATATACTAACCATGCATAACCGTTAGGACTTTTAAATGAGAATAGTAGTATTTCAATTTTATTTTTAAAAAAATGAATTCAAGTATCTTCTGACCACGCATAACCGTGAGGACTTTTAAATGGGATTAGAATCAACTTGTTTATTTTAAAAATCAACTTTTGATATGCGTTCCATACATGCGTAACCGTGAGGACTTTTAAATGAGCATGGAAGCACATAACAAATTCCAAGTAATTCACCCATGCATAACCGTGAGGACTTCTAAATGAGAGTGAATACTTTGGTATTTATTTATTTTATTATTTTTATTTTTAAAAAAAATATAAAATGAAAAACAAACGATTCCTTTTAAAGTACCACATATCGACAAACTATATAGAATTTTGATGAGTGATGGTTGTTAGAAATATGATAGAGATAGAGATGGTCATGGAATCTTTACCAACAATTTTTTTTATAACTCTTGTTTAAATTTCTAAAGAAATTTACTAATTATACTGTCTGGAGTCATAATATATGATAAATATCAACACTCGTCACTTTTTCAGTCGCTATTTATCTTTTCGATAATTATTAGGGAGTCAGATTAGTTGAAATAGTCACTTAAAATCAAATTCAAAAATAATTATGAAATCAATTTTTCAAAATGACTAATCTGAAAATATGGTCAAAAATGATTTTCTCGAGGGGGTTTTATAAGAAAATTTTCAGCTATTTGAAAATTATTTGAAATGAAAAATATGCAGATAGTTTCTTTGAAAAACGATGCAGTTACTAAATGTTTCAAAAATCACGTTCAACTAGTAATTTTTCTATCAACTAGATTACCAGTGTAATCTGCATCTGAATTTCTTTTTCACTCAGAATTATCATTAATTGATTTTGATCAACCAAACCATGAAGTGTGCACCAAAAATTTCAAACTCAATTTTAACAGCGATTTAAATGACATTCTCTTGAATTTGAATCGAAGTCGTGTAAATAATCAAAAACCGTGAATATAGAGTTAGCCATATTTACAACCAAATGTATTATCCAACAAAACATTATTGTTAATCCAAACTGATATATATGAAGTAATTCAAAGAATCAAGAGAATTTTATAGTGTTTTTGGCATAAGAATATAATTTGGCCAACTATGTTTAATAAGTCAGAGTAAAAATCATCATTTTTTCATCATCTCATTATTGGCAGATTTAATTCATAATATGGTGCAGATTATCACATTTATTATACCGTTCACATTTAATATATCATTCAAAATATACCATTACCTGTTTTAACTTTACGATAATTTTTCGTGGTTGCCCTTTGTGATTTTGTCACCTTTATACTAGGCTAAGGAACTTTTCTTTGTCGCCCGTTGTGTTTCTGGAACAGCCAAAAAATCCAGAGAACACTGTTGTTGTTCCTTAGTCTGCCACCACACCTACACGGGAAAAGATTTATGTGACCTATTTGTTTTTACAGGTCCATGGTTGTTAGTGGCAGAAAATTTTGAAAAACAATTTTGTAAAGACCCAAAACTATTCATAATTGTTCCCTTCGGCACCCAAATTTGTTTAACTTTGAGAGTTTTTATATTTGTGCCTTTTGGAACCCAAATCGGTATAGTTTTCACATGTTTGGGTCTATACCAACAATTATTGTGATTGTGTCCATATTTTCTACAAATTGTGCATACAGAATTAACTTGATTAATATTTCTTTCAACATTTTCAGAATGATTATATCCAAGTCCTTGTCCTACCGTATTAACAGTTTGCTTTCCTAATAGCATATTTAACGATTTTTCATTTTTTGAAAATTTATCTAAAGTCGTTGACAATTGTTGGACCTGTGTTTTGAGAGATTCATTTTCGTTTAGCAATTGTGTGCACTTTTTAATAGAATTCTCTCTCCAAGTATTTTCATTCTCTTTTAAAATCAGAATTTCATTTTTAAGTGATTTTATATTGATTACTGATTTTTTAATTTCCTCTTCGAATGTTGGACACTTATCACACTTAGGGATCCTTCTTTGATAGTTTTTAACTAATTGGTCAAGTTGTTCATTTAATTCTATCAAAGTGTCTTTTTGTGATTCAAGTTTGGCAAACTTCTCCCTAAGTCGTTCAAAACAGCCATTTACTTCATGAAAATTTATAAGCAACTCTGAATGAGTAAGTTTTGATACCTCTCTTGGCTCATCATCATCACTGTCAGTTATATCACCTCGAAGGCACAAATCTCCTTTTTCGCTCTCACTGCCAATGCTTTTATCATCCTCATCCATTTCATCCCAAGTGGCTGCAAAACTTTTCTTTTTCTGTTTCTTTCCAAAGTCGCGTCGATTTCGAGGACAATTAGGCTTGATGTGTCTGGGTTGGTTGCACTTATGACAGATGATCTCCTGTTCTTCTGAGTAGTCAAGTGCTTTGCCTATTCTGCTTTTCAATTCCTGATTTCGAGCTGGATTTTCGTATTTGCGATTCCACCTTATGAATTTCTTTATTAGTAGTGCCAGCTCTGCTGCTCCATCATCATCGTTATCATCATCACTTTCGGTTGTTCCTTTGAGCGCTATTGATTTCTTTCGAGTGTCACTTCCTTCACGCTCTTCCTTGAATTTTATTTCTAGCTCATAAGTGGTGAGATTACCGATGAGTTCTTCAATTTTCATCTGCTTTAAATCTTTTGATTCTTGAATGGCAGTTACTTTTGATTCAAATCTTCATGGAAGGACTCTGAGGATTTTTCGAACTATTTTCAATTCCGTGTATGATTTTCCGATAGCTTTTGATTTGTATACGATATTGGAAAGTCGTCCATACATCTTTTTGACATTTTCTTCCTTTGCCATTGTGAAATTCTCGTATTCGCTGCTTAACATGGCAAGGCGAGATTCTTTGACTTGAGATGTTCCTTCGTGAGTCACTTCTAGTGTGTGCCATATTTCCTGTGTAGTTAGACAATGTGAGACACGATTAAACTCAAATTGATCCAATGAACAGATAATAGAATTCATAGCTTTAGCATTAGCATTTTGTAATTTATTTTCTATTTCTGTCCATTGATCCTTTGGTTTTCTATATCCAGATTATCTACAGTTATAGTTGGTATTCTATAACCTGTCTCAACAATATTCCAAGCGTCAATGGTTTTCAGAAAAATTTCCATCCTATTTTTCCAGTAAGCATATTCACTATTGAACATTGGTGGTCTAACTATGGACTGACCCTCAGCAAAAGCATTATTAAAAGAAGACATTTTAAAAATTCAAATTTTTAAAACAAAAACAGAATTTTTTTTTAAAAACGAATTTTTAAAACAAGAGTTGACTTCAAAACCTCGCTCTGATACCACTTGTAGGATCGATTTCACCCTAGAGGGGGGGTGAATAGGGTGATGGTATAAATTATAAAAATTAATTGCGGAAGCTTATAAAATAATTTCAACATAGGTCACAGAACAATAGCAGCACAGATAATAGCAGAATAATAAATGTAGAAATAGAACGACATAGAATTTACCCAACTTCGGCAAAACCCTGCATACGTGCTGCCCCCAAGGTTTCTACTAGAAATTAGATAGTCAGATGCTTACACACGTAAACTCGCGACGCCCGCTATCGACTAAACCTAACTCTTCGCTCAAAACCCTGCCACAACTCAGCCACAGAGTTGCGAATTCTCAAACTACGCCACATAGTTTGTCCCCTAGTCACACGACTAGAAATTTCAACGGTTTAAAAATTAAAATGCAAATTTTTAAAAAAAAATTAAATACAAAACCCTAATTTATAAAACTAAGCCCAAATAACAAGTTCGGCCCAAAATAAATTAGTGATGTTAATTCCCCTTTCTCCTTATTATTTCTTTGTCCCGACTCGTCTGTGAAAATGGTTGCTTCTTCGTTCTCGTTCGTTCCTCAAAAATTAGGGCTTTGTTTAATTCTTTGAAGCGGCCGCTTTCACTTGTAGATTGAATGTTGCTTTGTTTGCTTTCTTCGATTGATTTCTCGGCTGCTTCAAATTGTCGAGTGCGTTCAATTGGTTGAAGGATTGGTACGTGAAATTCTTTTTTCATTTTATACTTTTCTCGACTTTGATTCGAGTTGAATGTTTATGCTTTGTTGCTTGAACTCGAATGATTTATGCCGATGATGATTATTGCAATTTATAGGAGTCCGATCTCCTTGAATTACTTTCGTCTGATTTGTTCATTATCATGCTTTCGGCCATACGATTTTTGTTGAACGTTGATGATTTATTTGACTTAATCAAATTCGTTTATTTGATGCTTGCTCCTCACGGTATTGATGTTTAACTCGGTTAATTTACCTTTGCTACCACGGTTTCGAATTTGACTTGTTCGTTTGAGATGACTGTGGTGATTTCACTGTGACTTCGGTTTTGCTTTGCATTGACCTTGGCCTTGGTAAAATCGATTTGCTATTTCCTGTAAAAATTTGTTCGATATTGATTTCTTTGACTTTGTTAATGGTTCATCTGGGTTTGTCCCTGAACATTACAGTTTTGGTTTAACCTGTATATGTTGTTGCTTGATTATGGTCTCTGACTATTTGCCTCTGGTTACTTTGGTTACTGGTTATCTTGTGGCTTTATTCATCATTGTGTATTGACTGCAGCTCCATGACTTCGACTGTTCTTTGTTAAACTAAATTCTGGTCGGCTTCGACTTTTATTCTTCACTGTATTCATCGACATTGTGTTTGAGTCGTAGCTGATCATTCACTGTTGCCTGTTGCACTGAGTCTTGATATCACTGGTGTCACTGGTGTACTTGAGTCAGTGGTTTGCTTTATTATTGATTTGTTCAATGGAGTCAGTGGTATTGGTCTTGATCATTTTGATACTGCTTACTGTCATTATGTAGTTGCATTGTGATGGTTTCAATTTTAGTTGCAGGCTTGTGTCACTTGTGTACACTGTGTCATTTATGTTGTTGTGTTGATCTTGTCACTATATCATATTCGATACAGTTTGCATTTGTTAGCTTGTAGTTCATGTGTTCATTAGTTCATTTGATATGTTGTTGATTCATGTAGCTGTTGGTCGACTATCTCTTTGAGTTGAACTTTGATGGTGCTTGAGTCTTGTTCCTGGTTAAATTCATTGCTGAGTTGTTTCACTGGTGCATTGCCTTTGTGGTCTTCATATTCATGTGTGTCCGGTTGTGACGACCGCCCATGACTCCCGCACCAAAACAAGAGAAAAGAGCGCTGAAAGGCGTGCCAGGTAGTCATGGACGATAGTCAGGGTAAAATAAAACAGCAAACTCTATCGTACATCTCACAGCGCATGGATAAAATACAATAGAGAAATATATAGTGAAGCTCCATAGCAGAAAATCATCATGTAAGCATCATAGTAGTTTTATACAAACGTATGAATCATCCATACATCCAAGCCTCACTACATAACACTCAATCAGATACAACAGCGGAACACCCAGTACATATAGTAAGAAAACTAATATGCAAAGCCTCCTGCTCGTCTTCGTCATCCTCAGCGTAGATCTCTAAGAACAGCACCTGTCACCTGCTACCTAGTCTGCCCATCCCAACATGGATGAACAGCCCAAGGTAATAAGAGGAGACATAAAACCTTGAGTCAGACAAATTCTTAGTGAGCGGTAAATCAACTACCAAACATACCAAAAGAGCATAAGGAATAAAAGGAATAGGAACCAAACCATCCCACTCCACCTCTTTCTACAGTGATAGCCCCCAGACACACACTAAGGAAAAACAAGCATAATATAGCAGATAATTAAAGTAAAGCAATAATCACTCGAGTCAAGGGCGATGCTTTCCAACTACAAACCCCCAAAGCCTAAACCAAGATCAGATAAGCACCCAGAAAGTACCGCTCTTGAGACCGAATGATAATACAACCAAACATCCATGACTCTGGCTATCACTGTTATCTTTGCCATGATTTTACCGTTAATTGAATGACCACCTGTCAAGGGCTAATGGTAACCCTGGTTCTAGACATAACTCCGCACGTCGTCGCAGCCCGTGCCTAGGAATTTTCGCAACTACCCAGAGTACTAGCACGTCGTCGCAGCCCGTGCTTGGAACGTCGTCGCAGCCCGTTCCGACGTACTCTTGCTTTGAGCATGCTAGAACCTTCAACAACGATAAGATCTCAGCCTCCTAGTCATCCTCCTCGACGACTATTTCCATAATAGCTCAAGCACCTCTCAAGCTAACCATTATCACCAACCCGGATCGCATCACCGAGTTATCAACCTACTTTGCACGTCGTCGCAGCACGTGCTTGGAACGTCATCATGACCCGTCCCATCTCAACATCACACTTTGCTTCATCGCATCATAGCAAAGTTCCATCACAATCTCATGCCTTGTCTCATCACATCATAGCAAAGACCATCATCATCGAATCCATCCATATGAGCTTCCACATCCGCTTCATATGTCACCGGCAGCTTTCACCATTCAAGAGCCTTTCCACTTAGCTTTTGAATCATCTCCAACCATCTTGTTCCAAATCAACCATTTGCTAACTTGAAACAATCTAATCAATCATACATCCAAACATTCAAGCATTCAAACAAGATCTAATAAGCAATGTTAACTATAGTGGCAATTTCGTAAATAAATGAGCATAAGTCTAACATACATGAAATCATAGTTTTAAGCATAGATCTATCAAATATAAAACATGGGTTTTGTTTCTATAACTTAATAAATGAACTTGCATAGATAAACATCTTCACAACCATGGATCTATACTTGGATCTAAGGAAAATGCACAAAATCACTATCTACAACACTCCAACAAACCACCAATCCAATATACTCCTTTGGGTCCGCGTGAGAGATAACTACCACTCACCAAATCACCTAAACACCTAAAAACTAAACACTTCAGATCTGGACAGCGAAGATCAAGGCTTGATCCGGCGAAATCTCGCTTAAAACGATGAAATCTAGCTTCGTTGGATGAAGATCTTCAACTTTGTCTCTTGGATCTTCAATCTCAATCTTCGATCTTGGATGGATGTTAGAATTAGATTGGAATAGAGAAAAGAAGATGAAGAAATGTTGTAGTCGAGTCTTCAAAATGGCAGCACTTCGTCGCTTCAAAAACCGGTGCCAAAAAGTGAGCCAAACCCCTCTATTTATAGGCTGAATTTACCTTAGGTCGTCCGCCCCTTAGGTCGTCACCGACCTAATCAACACAACACAGCCGACCTAAAGACATGGCCGACCCAAGACTCATGCGACCTAACCACTAAGTCGCAAACTTCTTCCTGCCGACCTAACAATAACACGGGCCACACGACCTAATGACCATACACGATATAAAAGCCTCCGACCTAACTTAGGTCGCTGCCGACCTATCCCCCTGCCGACCTATCGACTCAACAGTATGGCCGACCTACGACTTATACCATAACCCGTCCCAATCCTTAGACCGCTAACATCTTAACCCGGTCAATCACTTAGGTCGGTCACCTTCCTTGAGTCGTTACCTATGAGTCGCTTACTACCCTGACTAGGTTCAAACCTATAGGTCGTAACTCGGCAACTTCCTTAAGTCGCTGCCTTCTAACTCGTCTACTTCTTAGGTCGTCCAAATTACTAGGTCGTAACATGCTAACACCTTAACTCGTCCAACCACCTTAAGTCGTCCACTACATAACTATAGGTCGGTCAGAAACCCATAACTTGTTCTCACGACCTAAGCTAACTCCCTAAGGTCATAAACCTCTTAAGTCGGTCCAAACTATCCACGAGTTAACTCCCCACACGACTTAGGTTATGGACGACATAACCAACACCAACAACCTAGTAATTCTACGATCTATCGACACGTAAAATACGGGTCGTTACATTCTCTCCCCCTTAGGAATTTCGCCCCCGAAATTCCAAGCAACAACATCAATCAAAGCTATTCTGCATGCCTACCATCCATAGCAATCAACAAACCATGCATCCGATTTCTAACCTAGCATGCAGAATTCTAAGACTTAGAACAAGCTACAAATTCATGAGATGTCACGACACTTTAGGGCCATACCTCGAAGAGTTCGGGATGAGCTGCCTTCATCCTCTCTTCCTCCTCCCACGTACAGTCGTTAACATCATCACTCCATTGTACCTTGAGCAACGTAATCGTCTTCCTCCTAAGCTCTTTCGTGTCGATTTCAACAACACGAAGCGGCTTACGAGGTCTCATAACCACTGGATCAACCTCTAAATCTTCACAGCTATCAGCAGAAACCACTGTAGTTGGGTCGTGCACATACTTCCGTAGATACGATACATGAAAAACATTGTGCACACCTGCCATCTTTTTCGGTAACTCCAATCTATAAGCGAGCTTTCCAATCCGCTCGATGATCGGGAATGGTCCAACAAATCTCGAAGTTAACTTTCCTTTCTTCCCGAATCTAATAACACTCTTTAATGGAGAAATCTTCACAAAAACCATCTCACCTACGTCGAATTCCAAATCCTTGCGACGATTATCGGCATAACTTTTCTGTCGATCTTGGGCTACCTTCATTCGTTGCCGAATGATCTCTATACAATCCGAAGTCTGTCGAATCATCTCTGGCCCAAGCATCAGCTTTTCTCCAGTTTCCAACCAACATGTCGGAGAGTTACACGGTCTTCCATATAATGCCTCATATGGTGCCATACCAATACTCGACTGATAACTGTTATTATATGCAAACTCCACCAAATGAAGATGATCTTCCCATGATCCTCCGAAGTCCAAAACACAAGCTCTGAGAAGATCTTCCAAAACTCGGTTAACTCTCTCAGTCTGACCATCTGTTTGGGGGTGATAAGCTGTACTCAAACACAACTCGGTTCCCAAAACTTCCTGGAAGCTCTTCCAAAATCCACTAGTGAACAATGGGTCTCGATCGCTCACTATACTCTTCGGAATACCATGGAATCGAACTATCCACTTAACATACAATTCAGCCAACTTCGATGCAGTCCTAGTTGATCGAACAGGAATGAACCTTGCACTCTTTGTCAAACGATCTACTATGACCCAAATCCCTTCATTTCCTGCTCTTGTCCTAGGTAGACCATCAATAAAATCCATCGACACTTGCTCCCACTTCCATGTAGGAACCTCTAATGGCTGAAGCAATCCACTGGGCTTCTTCTGCTCAGCTTTCACCAACTGGCAGTTCATACATTTGGAAATAAAACTTCCAACATCCTTCTTCATGCCTTCCCAGTAGTAAGTTCTCTTCATATCCCGATACATCTTATTTCCACCTGGATGAATCGTCAACTTCGAGTGATGACTTTCCCTTAGAACTTCATCTCTCAATCCATCTATATCGGGAACAACCAGTCGTCCTTGCTTTCGAAGCCGACCCTCTCGATCGATCTCGAATCCTTTATCCTTCTCTGGTTCCAATCCAGATTCCAAACCACGGATAATCCTGACAAGCTTATCGTCTTGCTTTTGGCTCTCGCCAATCCTTTCCACAAGAGTAGGTCTTATCGATAAGTTTGCCAACATCTCAGGTTCCAACTCACATCTAGGCCTGAAGTCAAACTCAGCCAAATACTCGAGACTCTTCCACTCCGAAAACATGGCTCCCAATCCTGCATGTCTTCGACTTAACGCATCTGCCACTGCGTTTCCTTTTCCCGGAGTATAGGCTATACCGAAATCATATGATGCTAGGAACTCTAGCCATCTTTGCTATCGAAGATTCAAATCCTTTTGGAAGAACAGATACTTCAACGACTTATGATCCGTAAACAACTCAAATCGAACTCCCAATAGGTAATGTCTCCATATCTTCAAAGCAAACACAATCGCTGCTAACTCTAAATCATGAGTCGGATAATTTCTCTCATGCGGCTTCAGTTGTCGACTAGCATACGCAACAACTTTATCCTTTTGCATTAGCACTGCTCCAAGTCCAGTGCCACATGCGTCGGTGTAAACCACCATCTCATCATTCCCACTAGGAATAGTCAAAACAGGAGCACTTGTCAGTCGCTCTTTCAGGATTACGAAAGCTTGCTCACACTTATCATCCCATCTGAACACTTGGTTCTTTTTCGTCAATCCTGTCAACGGTGCAGCTATCTTGGAAAAGTCTTTAATAAACCGACGATAATATCCTGCTAATCCAAGAAAACTTCTTACATCAGATGCATTCTTAGGTCTAACCCAATCCTGGATTGCTGCCACCTTAGCGGGATCAACCGCTATTCCATTTCCAGAGATAACATGGCCTAAGAACCTCACTTCACTCTTCCAGAAGTGACACTTCGAAAACTTAGCCTTCAGCTGATGTTTCCGCAAGATTTCCAAAACAATTCTCAAGTGCGTGTTGTGCTCTTCCTCAGTCCTGGAGTAAACCAAAATATCATCCACGAACACAAGCACGAACTTATTCAACTGATCTCTGAACACTCTATTCATAAGATCCACAAAATATGCTGGCGCGTTAGTCAATCCAAACGGCATTACCAGCCACTCATAAAATCCGGATGGTGTCCTGAAAGCAGTCTTCGGCACACTATCCTTCGCCACTCTCAACTGGTGAAATCCCGTTGCCAAATCCATCTGAGAAAACACCTTAGCCTCGTGAAGCTGATCAAACAAGTCATCTATTCTCGGCAATGGATACTTGTTCTTCCTAGTCAACTTATTCAGCTCACGATAATCCACACACAACCTCAACGATCCATCCACTTTGGTTGCGAACACAACTGGTGCACCCCATTCGGACACACTACGCCTAATGAATCCCTTCCGTAAAAGGTCATCAACCTGCACCTTCAACTCTAGCTGCTCCCTAGGCGCCATCCGCCTAAGAGGCATCACAACAGGTCTGGCTCCCTCAACTAGATCGATACGAAACTCGATCTCCCTATGCGGCGGCAACCCTTTGACTTCGTCAAAGACATCCTCGAATCCATTCACAATAGGCACTGATGACAGTCCATCCCGTGGAACAACCAACGAATACATGAAGCTCATGAAGACGCCTTCCTCATGCTTACATCGTATCACAACCTTTCGCCCTTCCACATTCCCGACTGTCACCTCAAGCCTCTCACAATCAATCCTTGCCGCATACTTCTTGAGCCAGTCCATACCCAAAATAATTCCGAACCCCGCAAAGTTCAGAACAAAGCAATCACAATCAAACGAGCAATCATGACTCGACACAACCAGACCACGGCATATCATACACAAACATGACGAACCCCCAACTGGATTAGTCACAACCAATGGCCTATCAACTATATCCGGTCTCAAACCTAACCGGTCTACCAAATCATTACAAACAAAAGAATGCGACGCTCCAGTATCAAACAACACTCTAACTGGAACACCACAGATAGAAAGAGTACCTTGAACCACCACACTCTTCCCCTTCTCTTCTGCAGTAGGAGCTTTTGAAGATGACGGCACAACTCCCAAAGCATAAGCTTGCACAACCTGCCTGTCCTTCCTCGGTTCTGGACAGTCCTTCCTGAAATGCCCTGGTTTATCACAGTTGTGGCATTTCGCCGGCGCCTTTGGATTCCTACAATCCTTGGAGAGATGGCCCTTCTGCTGGCAATTATAACAAGTCACTTCGCCCTTCGGCTTCTTCTGGCCATCCCTACCCTTCTGTTGCTGCTGCTTCCTCTTCCTATTTTCACTCCGATGTGGTTTAGATCCTTCCCTGGTTACAGCAACAACAGAACTTTCCTTAGGAAACAAGCTCTCATGCCTAAGAGCTTTCTCCACCAGCTTCTCAAATGGATCGTCCAAATGATCCACTAA
Source organism: Allium cepa (assembly GCA_030765085.1). NCBI lineage: Eukaryota > Viridiplantae > Streptophyta > Magnoliopsida > Asparagales > Amaryllidaceae > Allium > Allium cepa. The sequence continues at coordinate 219,632,009 of CM060929.1, forward strand.
CTGCCTCCCAAGATAAGCATCCAGACCAGTCACAAACTTTTCGTTCTTCTGGTAGGGAGAATCAATATACGATCTGGCATACTTGGACAAGGCTTCAAACTCGGAAATATACTCAAGAACAGGCCTCCCACCTTGCTTGAGCTCTACAAACCTTTTGAACAAAGCAGACTTCTGAGCAGTAGAGATGAACTTAGCTTCAAATCTAGCTTGGAATTGCTCCCAAGTAATCTCCTCCTCCGGAGTATCAATGGTGATAGAATTCCACCAATCCGAAGCTCTCCCTTGAAGTTGCCTTGATGCGAGCTTTCTCTTGGTTGCATCCTCAATCCCTAAGTCACCAAAGATCCTTCGACATGCATCAATCCATCTCTGCACCTCAATAGTCGACTCCGTCCCCAAGAAAGCTTTTCCTCCAAGAGAAGTATAATCCTTACAAAGCTTAGCAAAATCCACCGGTCTTGGAGCTTGGACTTGAACTCCAACATCTACAGATGGCCCTGGAGCTGGTATCCTTCTCATGATCGAAGTCATCATCGCTTCGAACATAGTTCCATAATCAACAGCCCCTTCAGTAGCACGGCCTTCCCTTGCAGCTGGTCTCCCTCTTCGACTCATCCTTAATATCTGTAATAAGAATGATTAGAACACCTTAAGAAACAACTGCATAAGGAGTTCAAATCCTTCTAAACTACTATATTATATATAGTAATCACCCATCAAAATACAATTACGTCTCTCATACGTACTACGTCAGCGAGCGTTGGCCAAAATCGATTAACCAAAGCTCTGATACCAAAATGTGACGACCGCCCATGACTCCCGCACCAAAACAAGAGAAAAGAGCGCTGAAAGGCGTGCCAGGTAGTCATGGACGATAGTCAGGGTAAAAAAAAACAGCAAACTCTATCGTACATCTCACAGCGCATGGATAAAATACAATAGAGAAATATATAGTGAAGCTCCATAGCAGAAAATCATCATGTAAGCATCATAGTAGTTTTATACAAACGTATGAATCATCCATACATCCAAGCCTCACTACATAACACTCAATCAGATACAACAGCGGAACACCCAGTACATATAGTAAGAAAACTAATATGCAAAGCCTCCTGCTCGTCTTCGTCATCCTCAGCGTAGATCTCTAAGAACAGCACCTGTCACCTGCTACCTAGTCTGCCCATCCCAACATGGATGAACAGCCCAAGGTAATAAGAGGAGACATAAAACCTTGAGTCAGACAAATTCTTAGTGAGCGGTAAATCAACTACCAAACATACCAAACGAGCATAAGGAATAAAAGGAATAGGAACCAAACCATCCCACTCCACCTCTTTCTACAGTGATAGCCCCCAGACACACACTAAGGAAAAGCAAGCATAATATAGCAGATAATTAAAGTAAAGCAATAATCACTCGAGTCAAGGGCGATGCTTTCCAACTACAAACCCCCAAAGCCTAAACCAAGATCAGATAAGCACCCAGAAAGTACCGCTCTTGAGACCGAATGATAATACAACCAAACATCCATGACTCTGGCTATCACTGTTATCTTTGCCATGATTTTACCGTTAATTGAATGACCACCTGTCAAGGGCTAATGGTAACCCTGGTTCTAGACATAACTCCGCACGTCGTCGCAGCCCGTGCCTAGGAATTTTCGCAACTACCCAGAGTACTAGCACGTCGTCGCAGCCCGTGCTTGGAACGTCGTCGCAGCCCGTTCCGACGTACTCTTGCTTTGAGCATGCTAGAACCTTCAACAACGATAAGATCTCAGCCTCCTAGTCATCCTCCTCGACGACTATTTCCATAATAGCTCAAGCACCTCTCAAGCTAACCATTATCACCAACCCGGATCGCATCACCGAGTTATCAACCTACTTTGCACGTCGTCGCAGCACGTGCTTGGAACGTCATCATGACCCGTCCCATCTCAACATCACACTTTGCTTCATCGCATCATAGCAAAGTTCCATCACAATCTCATGCCTTGTCTCATCACATCATAGCAAAGACCATCATCATCGAATCCATCCATATGAGCTTCCACATCCGCTTCATATGTCACCGGCAGCTTTCACCATTCAAGAGCCTTTCCACTTAGCTTTTGAATCATCTCCAACCATCTTGTTCCAAATCAACCATTTGCTAACTTGAAACAATCTAATCAATCATACATCCAAACATTCAAGCATTCAAACAAGATCTAATAAGCAATGTTAACTATAGTGGCAATTTCGTAAATAAATGAGCATAAGTCTAACATACATGAAATCATAGTTTTAAGCATAGATCTATCAAATATAAAACATGAGTTTTGTTTCTATAACTTAATAAATGAACTTGCATAGATAAACATCTTCACAACCATGGATCTATACTTGGATCTAAGGAAAATGCACAAAATCACTATCTACAACACTCCAACAAACCACCAATCCAATATACTCCTTTGGGTCCGCGTGAGAGATAACTACCACTCACCAAATCACCTAAACACCTAAAAACTAAACACTTCAGATCTGGACAGCGAAGATCAAGGCTTGATCCGGCGAAATCTCACTTAAAACGATGAAATCTAGCTTCGTTGGATGAAGATCTTCAACTTTGTCTCTTGGATCTTCAATCTCAATCTTCGATCTTGGATGGATGTTAGAATTAGATTGGAATAGAGAAAAGAAGATGGAGAAATGTTGTAGTCGAGTCTTCAAAATGGCAGCACTTCGTCGCTTCAAAAACCGGTGCCAAAAAGTGAGCCAAACCCCTCTATTTATAGGCTGAATTTACCTTAGGTCGTCCGCCCCTTAGGTCGTCACCGACCTAATCAACACAACACAGCCGACCTAAAGACATGGCCGACCCAAGACTCATGCAACCTAACCACTAAGTCGCAAACTTCTTCCTGCCGACCTAACAATAACACGGGCCACACGACCTAATGACCATACACGATATAAAAGCCTCCGACCTAACTTAGGTCGCTGCCGACCTATCCCCCTGCCGACCTATCGACTCAACAGTATGGCCGACCTACGACTTATACCATAACCCGTCCCAATCCTTAGACCGCTAACATCTTAACCCGGTCAATCACTTAGGTCGGTCACCTTCCTTGAGTCGTTACCTATGAGTCGCTTACTACCCTGACTAGGTTCAAACCTATAGGTCGTAACTCGGCAACTTCCTTAAGTCGCTGCCTTCTAACTCGTCTACTTCTTAGGTCGTCCAAATTACTAGGTCGTAACATGCTAACACCTTAACTCGTCCAACCACCTTAAGTCGTCCACTACATAACTATAGGTCGGTCAGAAACCCATAACTTGTTCTCATGACCTAAGCTAACTCCCTAAGGTCGTAAACCTCTTAAGTCGGTCCAAACTATCCACGAGTTAACTCCCCACACGACTTAGGTTATGGACGACATAACCAACACCAACAACCTAGTAATTCTACGATCTATCGACACGTAAAATACAGGTCGTTACACCGGTCATGTGTTCTTTGATTTGTAGATTTTTGTGTTCATCCCTGAGTACTTTTCGACCTGCTGTTTGCACACTGCTTCCATTGTTCTGGTTGACTTGACTTGATGTTGGTTTGAGGCTGTGCTTGCATTGAGTACAGAATTTTCAGTCACTTGTGTATATGAGCAGTTTGAAGTTGATGACTTCATGTTGCCTTGACTTTGGTTGTTGCATTGAGTTGAGTCATGATTGCAATAACTCGACCTTTGCATTTTGTTTATTTTTCGAAATTTCACCTTAGTTGAATCCAGCTTAAGCTCGGATTTGACCTTGTGCTGAGAGTTGTGACATTTATTTTATTGCACTTGAGTTGAATCCGATAATGTGGGTTTGACCTGTGCTTAGCTGTCCCTGTAAATTTATCAAGTGTATATATATCGGTGTGCACGGCCTTGTGGCATATACAGTGATACACTGTGTATGTCACAAGCTGTTCGTGTATGATAAATTCAAATTTAAATGACGACGAACAACCCAAATAACTGAGGCAAATAATATTTTCAAAATCCATATTTTATTTTATATTGCAAAAATATTTCTTTTTCAATTTTACAGCGTTAGTGAATATTTTTGCAGATTGCTCAGATGCTGGATTTTAACTGGAATGAAGTTGAAGATAAACTACGAGTGTGAGTGATATGTAGCGAGGAATTTATGTAAGTTGAATTGTAATGTAATTAGAAATTGTATTGTAATTGAAATTGTGTATATATATAGTGAGAGCTTGAATTTATACTATTCAAAAATTGTAATAAATATTTGTTTGAATAAAATTTCTGTTTGAATTCAAATTCTGTGTTATTTAATTTTATTCAGCAAATATTTATTTAACCTGTGAAAAATAAAATAGTACATTAACAAATACATTTACACGAATATATATATATATGTTTACTATCATCAAACAAAAATCATATAACCGCATATTCAACAAGTCCATTCGAACCTATTCTGCACCTTATTTTACAAATTTAAATCAAGCATCATCCAATATTGAATTTCATTTCATTTGCATACCATAGTAACTAATCAGTTACTTATAAATTTAATCTTAAAACTTGTTTATTTAAACCAACTTGTCCAATTTTTTCATTTTACATAATTTAACACAATTCAGACTTAAGATTCTAGTATTCAGTTTTCATTTTACTTACTTACAAAGTTGAATTTTATTTCAACAAATTCCTAATTTACATATCATCAAACTTATTATATGCCATAAACATTTCTAGCTAAGATTCCAGAGTTTAAACAGTCTTTAACATTTCAAAATTCCCTTTGAAATCTTCTATATCCAAAATTTCTTGCATTTCTAAAAATCAAATTCATCTTTTACAAACAATTCCAATTCAAAATAATTTGGTAGCAATTTCTCTCTTGGAGACTCGAAAATAAACATCGATGATGCTGCAGTCATCATCGAAATTATTTTGTAGCGACCATAAGAGTTCAATGCTTTTATCTCTTTTAAAACCCTTCCAATATTTTTAAATTCCAAACCCTCTAGATTTTCACATCCGATTCAAAATATTCTCAAATACACATTATTTTCACAACTTTTTAAGAATTATTTTCAATTCAAATGGAATTCAAACTCCCAAATTCCAAATCTCAAATCCTTTAAATTTATATCCAACATTGCTTTGAAATTTTATCTTATTTTAATAATAATCACACTATAATTCACATTTAGTTTATATCTATAAATCTCATTTGTTTATGAATTTGTTTCTTAGTTTTTTTATTTATTATGGTTTCAATTCCCTAATCAATTATGAATCACATTTACAAATTCCATTTATTATTAATTTCTTCCTTAATCTTTAGTTATTATTCCAATTTCTTATTCAATTTTACTCATTAATAATAATAATTTAATGTTGTTATTCCTAACAACCAAGCATCCATATATAACTATAATAATTTACGAAAAATTATTTCTTTTATATACAAAATAATTTTGGGTAAAATTTATTTCATTTACCCTATTTAAAACAATACTGTGTCGGTTTATCTTGTTTAAGAGTTTAGAAATCCCTATCGATAACATGGAGTCCCACATATCGACCAGAATCCATAAACACTCAACCGATAAATCAACGCAATATAAAAACAATTTTATATTCAGTAACAAATACGCGCTCATATATATCAATACGCTCAAACTCATTCTAGAGTACTATAGACTCTATTTTTATGAGTAATTCCCACCAGAGCCAAGGTTATCACCAACCTAAGCTCTGATACCAACTGTAATGACTCGCAAATCTGTACCCCTTGAGTCGACACTATTATACCTAAATCAACTCAAGTTGTACAGAAATACGAACCATTTGGGTTAAAGAAGAAGAGGTAGAAGAAGAAAATAAAAAACAACTACAGAACCTAACCATCACAGCGGAATAAAACATAATATATAATAACAGATCTTTACACAAAAGAAAACTATATCTGTTTTATAAATACATCATCATCAGAGTACATCATCAGAGTTCAACAACAACAATAACATACAACTGGATACACAACTACTCTACACAGCGGAATATATATAAACAAGTACGAAAATACGCATCGTACTCCAGCTCATCTCTTGAGCTCCACAGCATCAAATCCTGTATCCTATAAAACTCGGTCTGACCCGAGCATTACAGTTAAATAACACCCGAGTCAGTCTGGAATACCAGCGTGAGAAAATCACACTCAATTGATTATTAGAGTTTCAAAAATTCTTTGAAAACAAAAGCATCTCGTAAGATCACGCCACAAATAAACATGTCGGGTTTTTACCTTACGATAGCTAAAACAATTCTTATAGAAATCCTCTGATATTATAATAGGGTCTATATACAAATACTTATAAAATAGCCGAAATTGTTACATGATTAGATTCCAACTACTAGCCACAGAGTATATTATTCATTCTTAATTTATTCAAATTTTATATAATTATTTCACTTATATATTCACTCCTTCTATTTTCTTTCCAAAATACAATTTATATATTTTTGGTAGCCCATTATACCCAACATATTCAACCAAACCAAAGCATTTAATATTACAACATAATTCATCATAGACTATTAACAATCACAACAGAGAATACTAAATAATTTAAATAAATGTTGAGGGACCCAGTTGGATCCCTCCAACCTGTTTTTCCTACATCCACAGACGTTAGCACAATATAAAATACCAATTCCAAAATATACCATACTATAGCACATCAATCAATTCAACCATTCAAACAATTGTTTAAATTTAATCATTTAAATTTAAATTTAACCGAGTGAGATTAACTCACCTTTGCTTTTATGTTGCAACTCACTTCCCATCCGGCTTATTTCTATGATTTGACCTTGATTAAACATTAATTTATTAATATTTGAAACAAGCAAACAGTAAATTTCCATTTATTAACTAAATTAATGATTTAATTTTAAACTAGAAATTTTCCTCTTGGAACTACTTTATAAACAATAGTTTTCAAAGACTCTATCTTTACATTAATCTCCCCTTTAAGATTTCTATATAATTTTTTCAAAGTTCTGCCTATTTGTATTTACTGTTTTAAATCAAATACGTATGTATGTATGTATATATATATATATATACACACACACACACGAACACACACACTAAATTAAAAACAGGTTTATTTTATACTTTACTGAAATATAAAGTTTCTGTAAACAACAACAATCTATTATTTGTACATACATACATTTATTAAATTAGTTTTAAATTTGAAAATAATTTATTAACAAGTATACCTTACTACCCACTCTGGAATCATCGTCTTAAACTCGCAGTCCTCAATCCAATCACGACGAATGAAATTCCAACGGCCTCTACGAACGTCACACCCCACGTACGCGGCGACCTAGATGCGCCGCCACCACTCCCAGCGAGCCTTCAACACGCGTCGCCGCGACCTCCTGCGAACATGCGACCAAAACCCCACTTTGGATCTTCGATTGATGCCGCTCTAACTTCTAGAACATCAAGCTGTGACGCTGTCACGCGCGAGCGCTCCCATCCCATTACTCGATTTTCAAACGAGGCCGAACAAACTAGGGTTTCGCTTGATAAGAATGAGGAAAGGAAGCGACATGATTTTCGTTTGAACAGAATGATATTCTCCCTTTTTTATTTTAGAAGAGGAACGAATTGAATTCGTATTTTTGGATGGAGGAGGGAGGGATGCGAGTTGTGCTGAAGAAGTAAAGGGTATGCGAATTTCTTCTTCGGCCATTAAATTTCTCCTTTGAATTTTTGAAGCCTTTCGTCCTCTTTGTGAATCTGTCTGTATTTGTGGAAAAAGAATGGGGAGGCAAGAAAAGATGTTAGCATGCGAAAATGTTTCTGCGTGTCGGCTTGCTCAGAAAGAAGATGGTTGGTGCTATAACCCTTATATTTTTTATATTTTTTTTAAAAAAATCTCAATTAAATTTGCAGCGCATTTACTTATCGTACGCTCACTCAACAACTCCAATCACTACGAAATTTGAAACCCGATAATAATACAATATTACGGACCCAATGAAACTAGTTTCGTCAAATTCCGAGACTGTGCCTCGGAAGGCTATTTTTAAATTCAATTTAAACGATAAAATTTCAAAACCGAACAAATCACTGTTAAATTCAATTTTAACACTTCTATTATCTTAAATGTTATCAATAAAAAATTTATAAGCCTTCAAATTATTTTTAACAGGCTTAGAATTCTAGATTCAACATTTTACCCAATTTCAACTTATTTAATTCGATAATTTGATTATCAAATACATTATGACATTCGTAATTCAAATTAAAATTACTCTACTGAATATTTAAAATCAATTAAATATTCCGATTTTAAATGCTTGAAAATTTTGGGTCGTCACAAAGGAGTTGAATGGTGGCTCGCTACCGACCCAGCGCATGAATTTGTTGCAAGCTGTATATCCAGCTGGGAGCAGGTGAGGACGATCTTGTCCCGATGGGACAAATACATCGTCGAAAGGGATTCTGTGAATCGAGCATAGTCGACGAATGGAAGTTTCATTGATTTTTGACGCTTGGGAGTAATAGGATTATATAGAATAACAGCACCATCAATCACATCAGGTGTCAGGTCTATAGTTGTCGCTAATGGGTTTGGGATATCCTGTATAGGAGTTGTCGATGGATTCGAAGTTCCCACTACTTCCTGCTAAGAACTTTGCTTAGGTTTTTCTGAAATCGTAGCGGAGCTCAACTTTTTAGACATCCTCAACAAGCATCGAATTTGGATAAATACTTGTTTGAACTATACTTGAAAGACAATCGATATTCGATATCAAGAAAGAATGTTCCCCCCGTGTGATGTGTGGACTAGTGCAATCGTTCAAGTATAAGTATAAAAGAATTAAAGATTTAAAGACCGTGAAGTGTAATTGAGCATTAAATAGTCGTCTTTGAAGACTGTCATTACTGACCGTCTCCGAGAGCTCGTTTTATGACTCGATAGTAATGGTTCGTGAGTCGAATATTGGCATCATAGAGTGTGGAGATTATCCAGCTATATTTGATCGGTTGAGTTTGCATTGAGTAGTATTCAAGTCGTGGGGTAGGCAGTTGAACTGACCGAACCTCAATATCTCCCTCTCTTCCTAACTACCGAACTGACCTCCATAAACTATACCGAACCTCTATCCTTAATAACCGAACGACCATACTCAGACTTTAGCCGACCCGCCTTCCTAATTCCCTACAGTCCCGTGCTCTCCCTCAGCACCGAACAACACTCTGGACTAGAGACACCGACCCACTCACTCACATCCGTCTCACTTCCTCAAATCACCTAAACACTCTCCTATTTGCCCACCGAACGACACTCCCATTCATGCACTACTCCCACTAGAGGCCTAACGTCTAGTAGGCTTCAATCCAACCTACCGACTCGGCGTTGACACTCAACCTACACCTTCTGAACTTACTAACTCCTGCTGACCAACTTCTACTTCCTTCTCCCTCGTTCCTTATTAGCTGAGTTACATCACCAAACCAACTCTACTTCGATAACCTAACAACCACACTCTCTCGCTCGGTGGACCAATAGGAAACTGCATCCTAGAGACCACCAGTATCCTTTTCCATTCTCCTCTCCATCTCACAGGCCTCGAAATCAGTTAAAACTGTATCGAGTTCCAACCCTAAGGCATTTTTTAACCTTGGATTCATCTTCCTCGTCTATGCGACTCCCACCGTCCGTAATTTGAAGAAAATTTGTGAATTTGAATTTCATGCAAAACACCTAATTTGGGAAAGTCGGTTGATTGAGAAGTTCATACCTAAGAGAATGAATCGAAGCTTAGGGAACTACTTGATTTGGGATGGAAATGTGTTTAGACATGTTATCAGAGGGAGTTGTGGAGCGAACGCACTGGATTCAAAATGAGAAAGGAAGATTGAGGAGGTAGCCAAAGTTCGGAGGAAGGTAAGTTAAAAGGTCCTACAGAGTTGAAGTGAAGGTATAGGGAAGAAGAGGAGAAGTGTTGGCTTTTATATGAAGAAGGGGAGGTCAACAGGCATTAACCAGTGGACCCAGCCAAAGTATCTCGCTGGTTCGGTGAATAATCATACTGGGCGGTAGTGAGTATACTGAACAGTGGATCAACGTGTATACGTCGATCGGACCACACCAAAGATGGTAGCGCAATGGAGAAATAGATTCCACCCTATAGGTGAAGAAGAGTGGGAAGCATGGTTTGCTTGTGATTCAAAGCGCATCATGATTGACTCTCATGATACGCTTCGAGGGGCAAATTTCACCCAGTTGCTTGGCCCGGCTACGAGATGATAATGGTTGAGTTTCTTGGATTGAATCTAAGTGAAACTGGAACTAGTAAAAGACTGACCTGAATGCATTGTTCGACACATAAGTTTCATTTGGCCTAAGTACACTGTTCGGCACATAAGTTTTGTTCGGTCTAAGTACGTCGGTCGGCATCCTTCGTTCGACCATCATCACTCGGCATCCTTCGTTCGACCATCATCACTCGGCATCCTTCGTTTGACCATCATCGCTTGGCTTCCTTCATTCAACGATCATTGCTCGACAAGGGTGGCTCGGCATTGGGGCGTTCGGCACGAATTCTTTAGTCACATGCCGCTCGGCCATAAATGGTCGATTACATGGCTCGGTGAGGAAGGCTGCGTGGCTTGGTGACCCCTCAATCAGCAATGAAGGAAAGATCAAGCGACCTGGCCATAAGGCGCTTGCCTTGGTCATTTCGGCTCGGCAAGGCCTCGCTTGGCAAGAGTTGCTCAGCAACTACCGCTGGGTGTGCCTGGTTCGACATACAGAAGTTGTCTATTGTGGGCTGAGGTATCTTGTCTTTAGGCCCGCATAGGAAGTCCAGCCTGTCTACGTCTATAAATAGGGGGGTAGGGGCGCAGTGTAAAGGGACATTTTTGGAGAACACTGGGGAGACTCTACCATTTTCAAGAATTATTTCTTTTCTGTTAAACCTTGTAGTCAAGTTGTTGGTGTACGGATAGTATCTATATTCAATTATTTGAAGAAACAATAAAGATTGCTATCAAAATGGACGTAGGCAGTTACGCCCAACCATTATAATTATGGTGTTCTCATTTCATACAGTTCTCATTGCATTCTACTATGTTATTCCTCAGATTTAATTTACTTTCTTCATTAATCACTCTACACAATCCTACTCAAGGGTGTTAGTGACCAATTTTGAAGCTAACACATACGTACATACATACATACATACATTCATACATACATATATACATACATACATACATACATACATACATACATACATACTGGTTTGTATAATATTGTTGGTCAAATTCCATCTTTAGTTACCAATATTTAGTATATAGTTTTTTTTTTTGAAATCACACTCAAGAGGACCGGGCGGACCGATAAATTCCTGAGAGGAAATTAAGTTGTGCATGTCCACTTCAACTCATGGCACACATAACCCCTTATGTTCTATTTTTTGCAAAAAGTGTTTGTAAGGCAAGGCTTGAACAAGAGTCTGTAACCAGATCCAGACACCCTTTTCCATTGCACCACACCTGCGAACATTTAGTATATAGTTTATATATCCTATCCAATAGTGACAACCCTATCCCTTTCATTTGTTATTAGAAAAACTTCTTTTAGAAACCATAATGAAGTTTTTGAAAAGCTTAAAATATGGCGAATATATCATCATTTATTGAGAAATAATTTATTGCTAGAACTTTATTATTTTCTGGTAGTAGCTATTCTAGTTGGGCCACTAGAGTGAGAATTTATGTGCAACTAAATGTATTTAAGATATGTAACATGACTCATATATGGTATGTTAAACCAACTACTAACTATAGCATATGGCCCAATGATCAAAAGACATTGGAAAGCAATAACTTTAGGGTCATGAGTTTCTTGTTCTGTGCTTTAAGTAGAAATGAGTTTAATAAAGTATGAGTGTAACAAAAGAAGATTGTTCACTTTAGCATTTAAAATCTAGAAAGCTTTACAAATTACTTATGAAGGACTTCTAAAGAAAGTAGACCAAGATCTCAATGTTGAATAATCAGTTTTAAAATTTGACAATAAAACCATATGAGGCTATTTCTGACATGCATTTGAGATTGCTAAACATTCAACACATATTTGCATCTTTAAGGGTAAATTTTACCTTTTTTTATTTTTCCAAAAGAATTGAACTTATTGAATGATGTCTAGGAAAGAGAATGTTTAGTCATTCAGGAGTCATACGATCTAACCAAACTCAAAGTCGAAGAGTTAGTTTGAAATCCTATTCCATATGAAGTACAGTTGTAGGAAAAAAGGGTGTAGGAAAAGAAAACTTTAGCTTTTTAGGCCGAGCAATAGGATGATTCCAACTTAAACGATGAAGAACTCGTATAATTGCCAAAATTTCAAGAATATTTTGAAGTATAAAGCCTAAGAAACTAAAGATTCGAGGGAAATTAGGATAGTTACCCACAATTGCAAATGCACCAAATAAGGATATAGAAATAGAGAATTAAGAGAATTAGTGGTATGTCCTAGGGGCAATTATGTAATTTGTTATAAATATCTAACTGTATAATCAATCATGTTCGAAATAAAGGTTTTTGTTTTCTTATATATACACTTGCTATATTGTGATATAATTAATTAAGTAATAAATTTAAAGTATACTAATAAGGAAATCCTTAAATAAAATGTTATATAATTGAAGTAGCAAAAAGTTGCGATCATGAGTAATTAATTACAATATACAATAACTTTTTGTTCTAAATATTCTCGGTAAAGATCTGCTGAGAAAGGATATCGATCCATCCATTGAGACCATAATACGTAATCTTCCCCAGATGTTGGGTGATGAATAACTTATGGTTGCTGAGGCACCAATGGGGTTACGTACTTATAGTCATTGCATAACTATAGAATGACTCGACTTAGAGTGTCCTATTGGTAAATAGAAACTAGGTTAACAAGGAAATCTAAGTGTGACGATGTACACAATTCCCTCGATTTGAGAAAATCGTGAAACTTCAATATGCATAGTCCACTTTGATTATAATAGAAACATGATATGGTGTCTATCAAATGACTATAGTATGGTGTTGTTTGAAGCATCAATAGTGAAGTACTATTCAATAGAGAATTAACTTCCTCAGTTGTATGAGCTTAGTATCATGATCAACTATAGTCAACTCAATCAAAATCTATGGCTGGAGTAGAATGATTATTAGTGAATGTTATTATTAAACCAAGGACTTTGTATATGGACTAATCAAACTGAATGTGGAATAATATTGGAGTTTTACTAGTATTAATCTCCTCTCCTAAAGTAATATAGTGTTGATGAAGAGAACATATGCAAAGTATTGTCACTATTGGTACCACATAAGGTGGTGTAGAATACAATTTTACTGAAAAGATCTTTAAGCGATGAATTCGACTAAACTGCCACACCATCAGCAAAGGTGACTTGTGAACATTAATATTTGAATTATTCAATATTAATCGCTAATTAAATTCATACCTTTGAGTCTCACTACCTTAACTATGAAATCTGTGAAAAATAATATGATTTGATTGGTTCATAAAGTTATATAAATTAATTAAATTAATTAATATTTAAAAAACGTTAATTATTAATGTATTTGATTTTTAAGGCGTTATTTGAAAGTAGGGTGGTTCTTAGAAATTTTTTGGATGCAATTAATAATTATTTGGATGTGTATATAAAATTTATATACATACTTATCGATATACAATGTCAATATATATTTAAATGGGCTTTAAATATCAATAATTAACCAATGGATTATGTGATTTGTTTGTCCATAAATGGAACATGTATGGCTAGCCAAAGAAGTGGAGGGGAATCGTCTATAGTTAATTAGGAACTAAAAAACAAAGTTTGAAAAAAGAGAATGAAAAAGATTTCTATTCTCTCCACAAAACAAATACACCTCATTAATTAGTTCATTCATTTTTTATCCTCCTTTCCACACTCACGATCGACATCTCCTTCATCCAACCCCCCAAGGTAAAAATATATCACCTAAATAATATCAAATAAACTAAAACGATGTGGTTCAATCGATTTTAGAAAGATCGGGTAGTGATTTAAGGAGTCTAGAAGTCGATTCATAAATCGAGGTATCATAAAGTGTTAGATCTGCAAAGGTAAGTCTATAGTTGTCTAATATACTTATACATGTTTACATTTGACCAAAATTAATGTATGCAACATATATTTAAATTAATATTGTATATTACTGAAGTTTGATTTGTTACATATGTTGTTTATAAATAAATTCGAAAAAAGGAAAAATAACAATGAATTTGATCTATTTATTTTGGTCTTAAGAATCAACCCCTATTAACTGTATTTTATGTAATATTGAATGATACACAAATAAAATGATCTTTTATTTTAGCTATGATCAAACATGTGTATTGATGTGAATTTAAAACTGATGTCTTGAATTTTTTCTTTTTAAATCATGATATTTTATAATCCGCTTGGTCAAAGAAATAAAGTTAAAATTTATTTGTTTATTATTTTTGATTATATTATATAAACTTAATTTATAATTATATGGAAGTTTTTTATATTATATATCATATGTGTATGTCATTTTATATATAAAATCAAAATTAATCACATGTACATATAATAGTATGTTGATCTATAGTTGATCTCTTTACCTTTTCATGTACACACATAGAGATAAAAACAAACATACTTATTGATCATTTTATGCAAGTTAGAATTATGTGATATCAAATACTCTATCACTTGTTTAGGTTATGAATAAATATGAAATATATATAAGTAATAATATATGATATGGATCAAAATTTCATTAGAAGTTTACAAGAAGGGAAAGTGGAGAGCCTTTCCTTTTTCTTGGATACTGATTAAATCTCGTATGCTCTATGTTAAACACTTTTAAGATCCAAAAATTCAAAATGCAGATGAAGTGTGTATTTCTAAGAAAGAACATTAAAGGTACAAAGGTATTTCTAAACTATAAGTAAATAATACACTACTTATTGTTAATAATGTACCTATGCTAAAATCGGTTTTAGTTTAGTTGTCTAATTCTCGATATAGAATATGAAAATTACATCTTTTATAATTAATGTAAAAGGATGTTGGATTTTCCCAAATGATGTGCATAGACACCATATTAAAATATTTAATATAGTGCATATGAGATGGATTCTTTAAGCATCGATAATAGGCATTATCATACATGCTATGTCATCTAATATATCGTATTTCGTACATATACTTGAAGCATTGCGAAAGCATCAAATCTAAACTGAGATCAGTAAATGGTATTTGTGAGTATTCATTGTATTTACGAAATACTACAAATTGTTTATGGAAACAAGAGACCCTTATGAAGGAATTCTTAGGCTCGAACTTCATAAGTGATATAAAATATTATATGTTAATCCTAAATTCATATTAAGTCTTAGTTAATGTGCTTTAAGTCAGAAATGTTCCAAACAATTGGTGGTGGTTGATTCGATTGAAAGGAAAAGTATATCACCTTTAATAGCATTGAAATAAAGTAGTATACATGTGGACACAAATTTATAACTAATCTAGTGGTGAATCTAGATGTTGAGAATCTTATGACATTGTTTTGTGAAAACAACGTCGCGATATAGATCATGAAAGAACCTAGGGATCACAAGATGTCTAGACACATAATCTGAAAGTTCCACTTAATAAAGGCAGTTTACCGATGATGAAGAGATGTTAGCTGACTTAGTAGATAATAAAACAATACAGCCGATCAATTCATTAGAGAACTACCATGATTAATTTTGAGAAAAATAATCAGAGAAATGGGATTAAGATTCAATAATTGACCCCAATTGCAAGTGGGAGATTGAGAGTTAGTCGTATATCCAAGGGAAGAATTATGTAATATGTTACATGTATCTAACTTTGTAATCAATCTTATTCATAATAAAGGTATTTATTTTCTTATGTATACTTTGTCATATAGTGACATGATTAATTAAGTAATTAATTTAAAGTATTAGAATGTTATATGATTGTAGTTATAATTACAATCGAGAGTAATTAATTACAATATAAAATAACATTTTGTTTTAAATATTCTGGGTTAAGCTGTTTCAAGAAAGGATATTCATATATCCATTGAGATCGAAGTATGTAACGCTCTCCAAATGTTGGAAGGTGTATTACTTATGGCTGTTGGAAGTGCTTGTAACGACCCGTAAAATTCGGTAATTGAATTTCTTAATTTAAAAAGATTTTGGTAACTTAATGTTGAAGGAAATAAAAATTTAGTGAATTATTAATGGAAATAATAACTTGGATAAGATTGGTAAGTAAATTTTTAATAACTTGAATGTAACAGTATAAATGTAAGTTAATTGTTAATAACTTGAATGTAATTCCAATAAGTGAAACAATGTAAATGTTAATCTTATTCTTATTTTAATAAAAGAATGTTCCAAAATGAAATGATTAAATTGATTTAAAATCTTAATTAATGTGCGCATTAATTTATAATGGGATATAAAAGATAAATTAATAATTTAAAATGTTGACTTACAAATAAAATAATGTATAATGAATGGAAATGGAATGAATTAGTGCATGAACTAATGGTAGCACTTGTTGTAAGCTAATAAGTAAATTAAAACGTAGCAGTGCTAATTTAGGTTAATAATTAATAGGTTGAATGAAATATCAATTAATGAATTTATTAAAATTGTAAAGTTATAATAAATAGATGGTAGTTGGTTGGGAAGAATGAACATACAAGTAATTTAAGGGTACTTTATTGATAATTAATATTATAACGGAAAGTGTGAATGTAAATTAAAAAGGAAACATAAAATTTATTTATAAGGTAGTAATTGGTGTAATAGAAAGCATGGGACCAAGTAAATAAATTTATTTAGAGAATATTAATTGTAATTAATGAATCAAAGAAATAGTAACGGTCGTAAGTAACTATTTAATTGTCCTATTAATTTGTTGTAACTGTTATATTTGGGAATGAGATTTTATTATAAGTAAATAAAGGTAAGTATGGTATGAATATATGAATTAATGTATGATTTATTGTAATAGAATGAATCCGTATGATGTAAGTAATTTTATAAATAGTTGAAATAATAAGCCTAAGTGAAATTTTAAGGCTATGGCAACAATCATCGTAAATTACCAGAATATATCTAGTCTACCAAATTTATTGTAAAACAATTACATTTAAATGAAAATAAATGTCTCATTTATGTGGGTAAGAACTGTAATTGTAAAATGTATATGTAGTAAGCAACGGAAATGTATATTTTACTCATAAGTTAATATAAAGGAATGAAATGTAAGACAAGTATAACCGCGTTACAAAGTAATAATAGACTCAACTAAATTGGAATTTATTAAAATTAATTGGATTCAATTTAAAATAAAGGGATTATTTTAAGTAAATGAAATAAATACTATAAGTGGTGAATTAATTTACTTTAAATTGAGATGGAAATTGGTTTTAAAGAATTATAAATTAATAAGTAATACAAGATGATAAAATTTATGAATTATAGAATTTGAATTTAAATAGTAATTTAATTTATTTAATTTATAAAAATTGGATTAAATTGAGTGGTTTTTTTTATTTGTTTCAATTTCAATTTTAATTTTTCAAATGTTCTAATACCCACAACTTTCATGTACGAGGTCCGCTTCACGCGCGGTTTTCTACGCTAGGTTCGTATTGGAATTCTGGACACTTTGACGCTGGATTGGACGAATTTGAAGTCTGACTAATTTTTTAGGTTTAAATTGGATTTGCATTCAATTTAAATTCAAAAGGTGAGGGTTTTACCGCACTCACAACTTCTAAAACTTCTTATGTTTGTTAAATTAATATATGTTGTGATTATGAATTTATTCGTGACTGTTTCGTATATTTTTAATCATCATCTCAGTTAATTGCATTTATTGAAATTAATTCGTTATTTAATTTATTATTGAATATAACTGCCAGTTAATTACCTGTTATATATTATCAGTTATATAATGATATTTATTTATTGTTTTGTATGATGATTGTGATGGATGTATGATTTTATGATGGATGAATGGATGTTTTATTTATATCATCATAATCTACAAGTTTTTATGCATTTATTTTGATTCGGGATTACGGTTTGAAATGATATACAACCCCATTTTTATTTTTAAATTGCAGATTGAAATGATAAATATCTGTATCACTTGACCATAGGATAGAAAATTATATACATGCACCGCGGTGTGTGTGTGTGTGTGTGTGTATATAATTATTTTTGAAATGACTTTTATGGTTTTGTAAAGAAATATGTAGACTATACGGATATTGATTTTAGATGTTATATAAATGCTATTTTATTATTGATTTAGCTATGTATACATTTGTTTTGAATTATAAAATAAGCTAAATAATAAAGTTTGATTTCTTTTATATAATATGTTAAGTATCTATTTAAATTCTATTGTATATAGAGTTTATAATGACTCAAATAAAACTTAAGGTTTGAAGATAAATGTGAATTTGATTTGAATTTAAGATATGATAATTATCCTCGAAAAATTTGATTTGAAATATAAATAAATTGAGATTTAAAAGGTATGATTTTATAACTTGATTTTTTTTTTGTTTAGAGGATTTAAATGAATATCAAATTGATTTAAATGAATATTATCAAGTTAATGAAATTGAAAGAATATCCAGTTATTTGAAGTCTAAAGGTTTTACTAAAATGATATTTGATTTATTAAGTAAACATTTCAAATCTAAATAATAGTAGTTGAAATTGATATATATGAAATTATCAAAGAATAAGTTTGAAATGGTGGAATAATTAAAGCTTTGAAATATATGGAAATTATATTGGTTTATTTTGGAATTTAAAATCTATATTGGAATTGATTTGTGAAGGTGAAGAAGTACTATATAAAGTAATTAAATATTTAAACCATTTAAGTGGTGTAGTATGTTTCAAAGTTATGAAATTAAAAGTTTTATGTTTTGAAAGGCTATATTTCAAGTTTTGGTTTCGAAATATTATAACTTTGAAATGTTATGGTTTTAGAAAAGGATATATTTGAAAATGATATCAAATTTGATTTGGTTTTTAAAAAGAGGAAACGATATTGTATTTATATGGATTTGAAATGGATATTATATTCTGGTTTTAAAAGTATAAACTATTTCAAAAAGACCGCGGTGTTATAATAACGTTTGGTTGTTAAAGAGACCGGGATCGGAAGTTGTCATACTCTCTGCCAACTCCGAAAACCACTTTAACAACCGTGTACGCGGTGGAGATTTCAGAATGAAGTAGGATGGTGGCGGCGTTTCCTTTGAGGTAAATATGTGGACCCAACTTCCGTGAGTTGGCATAAGGTGCCTCAAACAGGAGCGATTGACGGGCTAATGAGGTAGCACCTTTGATCGGACACATCCCTTCAATATTATACTTTGAATTTTAGATTGATTCGGTGGCCACTTTTGATTTTTTTTTTATTTGGGGGTGTGGCTCGAGGTGGACGGTAGCTGCGGCTATGCGTTACCACCGGCCTGGAAGCGTAATTGTTATATCTACCCTGGCATTGCCTAGTTGTGCCATGTCACCTTCCCTAGTGTGCCTTGTACGAGTTTGACTTTCTCCCGTAGCCCGTGTGGTATCCTTTGGTGGCTTCCCGATCAGGAGGGACTATGATATTGGATGGACTACTGGGACTATTACGTGTTAAGGGCTATATGGGTAACCCCTTAATGCTATGAAAAAGGTAAGTTTATTTTACTATTAGACGCTATTATAATAGCGAAGTATTACTACATAGTAAATAGTTTAACGGATCCTTAGGAGATGTGAATCCCGAGCATCTCTTAAGTTAATGCACTCATATTTATTTCTGTTGATTTAACTTACATAAGATCTTTTAGTTCTGACTCGAGTGTTTTGTCTTTTCATTTCGCTCGGGTCAGTCCGAGCATTTCAAGATTTGGAGATTTTTATTCTGGAGGACGAAGACGAAGATTTATATTACTATTATCTACTATATTATTTCACTACACCATTTTATTCCGCTGCATTATTATTGTTCTATAGTATGTGTAACTCTGATATGTATTGTATAAGTATAATCAAATGTTTTGTAAAACAGCTTCATGAACTGTATATTTGATTATTATATTTTATCGTTCCACTGCAAGATTCTATTTTTTTTCTTTCTCTACTTTTTCTTATTTACCCCATAACAATCTGCCCTTTTGTATGGTTTAAGTCATGTGTGGTTTATCGTCGATCTAAATCGTATAAAAAGGCGGGACGTTACATCTGGTATCAGACTTGGGTTTAGTGAAAACCTTAGCTTTGTGGGGTTTGACTCTTTATTAATAGGGTAGTAATACCCTATGATGAGGCGCTGAGCGTATATATATGAGAGAGCGTATTTGTTAGTGCTATAAAAGGTTTTAATATTGTGTTAATTTGTTCCGTTTTGTATTTATAAATTCCGCTTGATGCATGGAACGCTATGAAATCAATAGGGATTTCTAAACACTTAATAGAACAGACCGACATAATATTTGGTTTTAATATAGGTGAATGAAATAATTTTGCCTATTATATTTTCTATATATGAAGTAATAAATTTTATAAAGATTATATTTGGTTGTAATATATTGGTTGTTAGGTAATGAAATGTATAAATAATAGTGAAATGAGATTAAAAATAAAATGAAAATAAATTGGAAATTTAGAACTTAACTTCCGGGGTTTTGAAACTTTCTTTCGAATAATTTTGGAATATAGTAATAATATTATTAGAAGTATTTTCTGATAAATATTTCAATATAATTTGAAAGAATTGTTTTAAAGAAATTTTGAAAAGAATAAGTTGTACTCCCTGCTCTGTCGCTGGAAAATAATTTCGGTGATGAGTGCACGCATCATCGACATTCATTTTCGAGTTTCGAAGTGGAAAGGCCACTGTAGTAGTTTTACTACGGATTTATTTTGATAACCAAATATAAATTTCTAATTGTTTTAAGTATAATTGGATATATAAGTTTTAAGTATAAACCATTATCGATTATTTTTAAAATGATTTGAAATTAAACCTGGTATTTAGTTCTTAAGTTTCCGTTAATTAATAGTTTCTATTATTGTAGAAAATGGAATGTAACTAATTTATAATTGAAACCTCTAAAGAAAATATGAGATTTAATGATAAGTTATAAATTAAATAGAAAGGAAATTTAAATTTGTAATATATAAAACAAAGGATATTATTATTGAACATTTAATTAATTAAAAGAATAGAGAAAAAAACTTGTATAATTTCCTATTGCATTCTTAAAAAGCATATACATAACTTACCAAAGATTTAAAAGTTGAAATGTCTAATAAGAAAATGTAATAGAAATTGTACAAGTAAAAGTGGGTAATGAAAGTGTTCAATAAATTTCTTTTATTTATAAGAATTGATGTTATAAAGTTATAAACTTAAGTTGTAATTGAAATGCTACTAGTTTAATAGAAATGTAAGTATTTTAATGATAATAAACTTAAGTAAACGGTTGAAGCTATTATAAATAAAATAAGTAGAAAAGATGAATGCATTAAATATATGATTTTAGACTAAAGTTTATGCATTGAGATGATAAGTAAATGAAATTGAGAAATGAACAAATGTAATGCAAATAAACAAATAAATGAAAATTTGCAAGGAATAAAGGTAAATTAAAAGATAAATCATTATATAAATAAAACGGAAATCAAACAACTAATAGTACGAAATGAAATTGATAAAAATGAATGTGATCTATTGGTTGAAATTGTTGTTTGTTTGGTTTATGGATTGTTTGGGAAATGATATTCTAATTGTTTGGATGGATGAATAATCTGTTGAGCTTTATCTAAGACTGTTGAGTAGAGGAAATGCGTAGTAGCTTATTTGGCATGCTGTGCAATTTAGAATGTCTAACACCCAAACAAACCATTTGTTTTGTTTGCTTTGGATTGATAATTGATTTATCTTGATTTTGTATGATGTTGGTTGCAATGATTGTTTTTTATATTCAATTGGTTGAAACAACTTTAAATATTTCATTTTATATAATTGTTAACCTTTTCGGATTATATAAGTGAAATACAGGTTATGGAAGCAATTGCTACTACTTTTGGTTTCATAATTAAGCGTTAATTGCCCGACAAATAGGTACGTTTTCGGATTACGGTTTATAGCGCTATTATATTATTTTTCCCGTGTTGGGATATATTGTTTTGGAAAATATGTTGTATATTGTTATATTTGATATTATATTTTCCCCCGAGCCTCTCCGTACAAGGAGACTCTGCCGAAATTTTCCGTAAATTTTAGACTTAGAAAATCTTGAAAAAGTTTTTATTTAAATTAATTGATTTTGTAAATCAATTTTTATAGATTTCATATTCTAATAGGATATATTATTTCCTTAATTCTTTATTTTCCCTTTTTTCCTTTTCGGGACGAAAAGTTTTGAGTGGGGGAGAGTGTAACGACCCGTAAAATTCGATAATTAAATTTCTTAATTTAAGAAGATTTTGGTAACTTAATGTTGAAGGAAATAAAAATTTAGTGAATTATTAATGGAAATAATAACTTGGATAAGATTTATAAGTAAATTTTTAATAACTTGAATGTAACCGTATAAATGTAAGTTAATTGTTAATAACTTGGATGTAATTCCAATAAGTGAAACAATGTAAATGTTAATCTTATTCTTATTTTAATAAAATAATGTTCCAAAATGAAATGATTAAATTGATTTAAAATCTTAATTAATGTGCGCATTAATTTATAATGGGACATAAAAATAAATTAATAATTTAAAATGTTGACTTACAAATAAAATAATGTATAATGAATGGAAATGGAATGAATTAGTGTATGAACTAATGGTAGCACTTATTGTAGGCTAATAAGTAAATTAAAACGTAACAGTGCTTATTTAGGTTAATAATTAATAGGTTGAATGAAATGTCAATTAATGAATTTATTAAAATTGTAAAGTTATAATAAATAGATGGTAGTTGGTTGGGAAGAATGAACAAACAAGTAATTTAAGGGTACTTTATTGATAGTTAATATTATAACGGAAAGTGTGAATGTAAATTAAAAAGGAAACGTGAAATTTATTTATAAGGTAGTAATTGGTGTAATAGAAAGCATGGGACCAAGTAAATAAATTTATTTAGAGAATATTAATTGTAATTAATGAATCAAAGATATAGCAACGGTCGTAAGTTACTATTTAATTGTCCTATTAATTTGTTGTAACTGTTATATTTGGGAATGAGATTTTATTATAAGTAAATAAAGGTAAGTATGGTATGAATATATGAATTAATGTATGATTTATTGTAATAGAATGAATCCGTATGATGTAAGTAATTTTATAAATAGTTGAAATAATAAGCCTAAGTGAAATTTTAAGGCTATGGTAACAATCATCATAAATTACCAGAATATATCTAGTTTACCAAATTTATTGTAAAACAATTACATTTAAATGAAAATAAATGTCTCATTTATGTGGGTAAGAACTGTAATTGTAAAATGTATATGTAATAAGCAACGGAAATGCATATTTTATCCATAAGTTAATATAAAGGAATGAAATGTGAGACAAGTATAACTGCGTTACAAAGTAATAATATACTCAACTAAAGGGTTGGAATTGAATCTAATCAGTTAAATTGGAATTTATTAAAATTAATTGGATTCAATTTATAATAAAGGGATTATTTCAAGTAAATGAAATAAATACTATAACCCGTGAATTAATTTACTTAAATTGAGAAGGGAATTGGTTTTAAAGAATTATAAATTAATAAGTAATACAAGATGATAAAATTTATGAATTATAGAATTTGAATTTAAATAGTAATATATTTAATTTATAATAATTGGATTAATTGCAAATGAATGAAGCTAAATATCTAAATATTACGTTACTTGAAATTAAGTTGGAATGTGAGAATATTTGATGTAATAGTTTTGAATCCAATGTTAAATCCATATGTTTGAAATTTATGAATGGAATAATCATTAATTTATTTAATTAAATGGGATTTTAGGAAATTAAATTTATAATTTCTGAATTTAATGAAATTGAGGTTAATATTGGAATTTATAAATTAATCATCTCTAAAGATGACATTTAAATTTGTTAAAACCATTGTAAATGATTGAGAAATCAAAAAGGATGAAATTTGTCAATTAAAGAATTGAAATTTGAAATTTGATTTAATTAGTTAATTAGTTAATTTCTTCAATTAATATGAAAATAACCATTTTTGCCACTGACTCGGATTTCATCGGATCCGTAACAGTGAATTATTGTAGAATTTCAAGTTTCGTAGCGATCAGACTTGTCGTTTGATCGTATGGACTCGAAACACCTTAAAATAAATGAAATTGAAATCAATTTGAAAAATATTGATTTTAGCATAACTTCTTCATATGATGGAATTTGGACTTGAAACTTGTTCCATCGCGTTTAAAATATTTAAAAACATCTATTTTGATATATGGGTTGACCCAATTTCATTCCGGAGTCGAAACGGGCTTTTTGTGCCACTTTGGCGTTAGCGTGTAAATCTATATTATCCATCCATTCAAATGTCAACCATGCCTATATATATCCTGCTATAAACCCTAGCAGCCTCTATTCCTCATTTCTATACGTTCTATTCACCTCCTCACCTCAATGGCTGACAAACAAATTCCCATTTCCAGATCCAATTCCAAATCAAAACCAAAGCTAAAAATTCAAACTTTCCAAACAATATCAAATTTTATATGGATTCGAAACTCTCAATGTACGCATCTCAGATCTGCAATTCTTTTTTGGTTTTAAATCATCGTTTCTCCTGCAATCACAAATCAATACGGGTCGTCCGTAGTGGAGTTTGATCTATCCAACGGTGGATCTGCTGCCGATCGACGATCGGAGGGTGCAGTTGCGAAGCTTATGACGAGCAGCTCACGAATCTGCTTTTTGTTTGCCATTAATTGATCGAGATTCTCCAGAATTGGAGAATGTTTGGTTGTCCTTTCTTACGGTGGCGCGGCTCAGAGAGGTAGCGGGAGGTGGCCAGGTTGTGGGCGATGGTGGAGGAGGTCGGCATGGTCACAGCAGTATGGTCTGATCATGGCGTAGCATCGCCTGGGCGTCGCGGTGTCCATTTGGGCAGAGGAGGTTTCGTTTGTACTGATGCTAGAGCATGACTTTTGCGTTCTAACAAGGGAGAGTTGTTTTGGGTTGCGGTGAAATGTTGCTGACGTGTCAGTGTGAGTGGCTTTTTTTTGTTTCAATTTCAATTTTTCAAATGTTCTAATACCCACAACTTTCATGTACAAGGTCCGCTTCATGCGCGGTTTTCTCCGCTAGGTTCGTATTGGAATTGTGGACACTTTGACGCTGGATTGGACGAATTTGGAGACTATCTAATTTTTCAGGTTTAAATTGGATTTGAATTCAATTTAAATTCAAAATGTGAGCGTTTTAACCCACTCACAACTTCTAAAACTTCTTATATTTGTTAAATTAATATATGTTGTGATTATGAATTTATTTGTGACTGTTTCGTATATTTTTAATCATCATCTCAGTTAATTGCATTTATTGAAATTAAATCGTTATTTAATTTACTATTGAATATAACTGCCAGTTAATTACCTATTATATATTTCAGTTATATATTGATATTTATTTATTGTTTTGTATGATAATTGTGATGGATGTATGATTTTATGATGGATGAATGGATGTTTTATTTATATCATCATATTCTGCAAGTTGCTATGCATTTATTTTTATTCGGGATTGCGGTTTGAAATGATATACAACCCCATTTTTATTTTTAATTGCGGATTGAAATAATAAATATCTGTATCACTTGACCATAGGATAGAAAATTATATACATGCACCGTGGTATATATATATAATTATTTTTGAAATGACTTTTATGCTTTTGTAAAGAAATATGTGCGCTATACGGATATTGATTTTAGATGTTATATAAATGCTATTTTATTATTGATTTAGCTATGTATAAATTTGTTTTGAATTATAAAATAAGCTAAATAATAAAGTTTGATTTCTTTTATATAATATGGTTAAGTATCTATTTAAATTATATTGTATATAGAGTTTATAATGACTCAAATAAAATTTAAGGTTTGAAGATAAAAGTGAATTTGATTTGAATTTAAGATACAAGAATTATCCTCGAAAAATTTGATTTGAAATATAAATAAATTGATATTTAAAAGGTATGATTTTATAACTTGATTTTTTTTTTAGAGGATTTAAATGAATATCAAATTGATTTAAATGAATATTATCAAGTTAATGAAATTGAAAGAATATCCAGTTATTTGAAGTCTAAAGGTTTTACTAAAATGATATTTGATTTATTAAGTAAACATTTCAAATCTAAATAATAGTAGTTGAATTGATATATATGAAATTATCAAAGAATAAGATTGAAATGGTGGAATAATTAAAGCTTTGAAATAGATGGAAATTATATTGGTTTATTTGGGAATTTAAAATCCATATTGGAATTGATTTGTGAAGGTGAAGAAGTACTATATAAAGTAATTAAATATTTAAACCATTTAAGTGGTGTAGCATGTTTCAAAGTTATGAAATTCAAAGTTTTATGTTTTAAAAGGCTATATTTCAAGTTTTGGTTTTGAAATATTATAACTTTCAAATGTTATGGTTTTAGAAAAGAATATATTTGAAAATGATATCAAATTTGATTTGGTTTTTAAAAAGAGGAAATGATATCGTATTTATATGGATTTGAAATGGATATTAAATTCTAGTTTTAAAAGTATAAACAATTTCAAAAAGTCCTCGGTGTTATAATAACATTTGGAGGTTAAAGAGACCGAGATCGGAAGTTGTCATACTCTCTTCCAACTCCAAAAACCACTTTAATAACCGTGTACGCGGTGGAGATTACAGGAAGTAGGATGGTGGCGACGTTTCCTTTGAGGTAAATACGTAGACCCAACTCCCGTGAGTTGGCATAAGGTGGTTAAAAAGGAGCGATTGACGGGCTAATGAGGTAGCACCTTAATCGGACACATCCCTTCGATATTATACTTTTACTTTTGGATTGATTCGGTGGCCACTTTTGATTTTTTTTATTTTGGGGTGTGCCTCGAAGTGGGCGGTAGCTGCGGCTATGCGTTACCACCGGCCCGGAAGCATAATTGGTATATCTACCCTGGCATTGCCTAGTTGTGCCGTGTCATCTACCCTAGCGTGCCTTGTACGAGTTTGGTTTTCTCCCATAGCCCGTGTGGTATCCTCTGGTGGCTTCCCAATCAGGAGGGACTATGATATTGGATGGACTACTGGGACTATTATGTGTTAAGGGATATATGGGTAACCCCTTAATGCTATGAAAAAAGTAAGTTTATTTTACTATTAAACACTATTATAAGAGCGAAATATTACTACATAGTAAATAGTTTAATGGATCTTTAGGAGATGTGAATCCCAAGCATCTCTTAAGTTACTGCACTCATATTTATTTCTGTTGATTTAACTTACATATGATCTTTTAGTTCTGACTTGAGTGTTTTGTCTTTTCAATTCGCTCGGGTCAGTCCGAGCATTTCAGGATTTGGAGATTTTTATTCTAAAGGACGAAGACGAAGATTTGTATTACTATTTTCTACTATATTATTCTACTACACCATTTTATTCGCTGCATTATTATTATTCTCTGGTATGTGTAACTATGATATGTATTGTACAAAACAAGCTTCATGAACTGTATATTTGATTATTACATTTTATCGTTCTGCTACAGGATTCTATTTTGTTTTTCTTTCTCTACTTTTTCTTATTTATCCCATAACAATCCGCCCTTTTGTATGGTTTAAGTCGGACGTGTGTGGTTTATCGTCGATCTAAATCGTATAAAAAGGCGGGATGTTACAGCACTAAAGGGTGAGTGCTTATTATTGTTTAATAAATACAAAATGGCTCGACCAAGAGTTTCTTTTTGGTTGATAATAACTAGGTTAAATAGGAAATATTAATGTGACGATGTTACACGATTTCTCCACTTGAGAAAAGTATGGAACTTCAATATGGATACTCTACTTTATACTAAAATCATGGCACAGAGTCTAGCAAATGAATATAGTTCAGTATGATTTGAGGCATTGGGATTGAAGCATTATTCAATAGAGAAATCGCCTTCTCGGTTTTATGAGGTTAGTATCATGGTTAACTGTGGTCAACTCAAAGTCGAAATTTGTGGCTAGAGTAGAATGGTTAATAATAAATGTTATTATTGAATCAAAGAATTTGTTTATGGACTAATCAAGTTGAATGTGGATAATATTGAAGTTTTAACTAGTATCAAACATCATATGTCCTAAAGTGATATAGTGTTGATGAAGAGAACGTGTGAAAAATATTATCACTATTGGTACCACTGAAGGTGATGTAGAACAGGATTTTACCAAAAAGATACATAAGTGATGAATTGGTCAAACTGTCACACCATCGCAAATGTGATGTGTGAATGTTAATATTTCGTTTTTTCAATATTAATCATTAATTAAGTTCACACATCTGGGTCATATAACACTATTTGTGAATTCTTTGAAAAACCACACGATTTAAATAGTTTATAAAGTGTGATAAATAAGTTAAACTAATTAATACTAAAAAAAGATAATTATTAATCTATTTAATGTTCAGGGTATTATTGGTAAGTGGGGTGGCACCAAGAGATTTTCTAGGTGCAATTAGTAATTATTTGGATGTGTATATAAAAGTTATACACACACACATTGATATAAGATATTAGCATATATATGTATGTATATATTTATTTATTTAAATAAATGGAATTTTAATATCAGTAACTAATTAATTGATTTTTTTCCCATAAACAAGCTAAAGAAGGGGATGAAGGGGAGGGAATCATCTAGATATTAGATCTTGGGTTAAATTGGAACTAAAAGAAGTTTTAAAAGAGATAATGAGGAAGGTTTTTATTCTCTCCTCAAAATAACTATTCCACAAATTCATTCATTCAGTTTTTCCCACTTCTTCTTTCTACGTTCATAATCCCTGTCTCCTTTATCCATCTCTCGATCGAAAATATTGAGCTAAAATAATATTAACTAAAATAAAACAACATGGTTCATTATATTCTAACAAGATTAGGTGGTGATTTATGGAGTCTAGGAGTTGATTCATGAATCGAGGTGTCACAAAGGGTTGGATCTACAATGGTAAATTTATATTTTTTTATATACTTATACGTGTTCACACCCAAGTCAATTTAATGTATCTAACATATATTTAAATTGTCAATGTATATGATTGAAGTTTGGTTTGTTACATATATTTTTATAGATAAAACTCAGAAAAATGAAATTTGATCTACTTAGTTTGGTCTTATATGTTTGTGAATCAACCACTTCTAAATGTATTTTATACAATATTGAATGATCTAAATATATTTGTGTGTGTGTCTGTGTACAATGATCATTTACTTTGGCTATAATCAAACATGTATATTGAAGTGCACCTAAAATTGATGTCTTGAATTTTATTTTTTAAATCATGAAATTTTTTTGTCCAATTAGTCAAAGAAATAAATTTCAAATTTATTTATTAATTACTTTGGCTTATTATACTGTACACACATACATATATACATAAATACATATTTATTTTAAATTATATAAACATACTTAATAATTATATGGAAGTTTGTTTATATACCATATATATAATGTTTTATATATACAAAATTAATCATATTTGTATATAATATTATGTTGATCTATTTATCTATTTACATGCATACACACACGCACACGCACTTATTGATCATTTTATGCAAGTTACAATTATGTAATATCTTCTATCACTTATTCTAAGTTATGAATAAATATGAATACGTAAGTTATAATATATTAATCTGATCTAAATTTAATTAAGAGTTTACAAGAGAGGAAGGTGGAGAGCCTTTCCTTTTTCTTAGATACCAATTAGATGTTTCCAAGTCAAAGAGATAATTTTGAAATTATTTCATTAAGTATTCTTTAACTACCAGTTATGTAAAAATAATAATTTATATGGCAATACATACATATATACATACATATATACACACATACATAGACATATATATATAAACTATATATATGATACTATTAATATATGTATGTAAACCATATACATATATTGTAGTATATTAAAACATATGTATATACGTAGGCATTAATATTCCCATATGCATATAAATTCGTCATATGCATATATAAGTATAATATATATGTATATACAATATATATATAGATATATCCAAATATTTGTATGTGTATATATGGTTATAACATGCTTATATATTTTTATATTACCAAGTTATGTTATGAATATATATATATATATATATATAT
Organism: Allium cepa; assembly: GCA_030765085.1. Lineage (NCBI taxonomy): Eukaryota > Viridiplantae > Streptophyta > Magnoliopsida > Asparagales > Amaryllidaceae > Allium > Allium cepa. Next base: position 219,662,588 of record CM060929.1, read on the forward strand.
TCAAATAAAAATTGAGTTAATTTATTAATTAATTAAAAATAGAATATCATAAAATAAAGATTTTAATAGGTGTATGCCATGCTAATGTGCCTTGGATGACCCACATCTTTGGGCCCAAGGCTGATGAGCACATTGAGCTATCCATGTGGCTGAGACCCCTCACAGTCCAGGCACAACGATGCAATTATCAGGGGCGCGCTCTACCACTGGTACTTTTTTAACTGAAAAATCAATCTAATTTATTTTGTACCCCTCGCTCAATGAGAAAATGGGTTAGATTTTACAGAATCACCAAACCTTATGAGACGTAAGGCCTAAAAAGGATTCATAAATGGTTGTTAATGAAGTCGAAGTTACCAAATTTATATGATTTTATTTTTAATAAACGGATTGGATTTAATTCTAGTTAATAGATTACATACGCCCATTAAGATCAATTAGGGAAATTTTTGAAATTTACATGTTTTACCTACTGCAAAACGAACCAGATTCCAACATGAATGTTCTTATTTAAAGAAGAGGATCAAGAACAACAATTTTAAATCTGACAAAAAGATGAAGCATGTGTTCAACATAAATTACAATGATTTCGAGTCATCGGGTGATGAGAGTTGTGATGAATAGGCGAATCTTTGTTATATAGCACCATATGATGAGGTACGTGAATTTACTTATGGTGAATTATTTTGAGTAAATGTGAAGTTTCTAGTTAAGTATAAGTCTACGAAGAGAGCTTACAAAGATAATATTAATAAATTGACTCACGTTGAATTAAATAGAGGAAAAAGGTGATCATAAAAGAAAAGCTACAAAAGTCTCATGATTCATTTAGTAGTATGTATCTCAACACTCTATTTACAATGATTTAATCACTTACAGAGAAGAGAATCATTACTTAGTTAAGGATGATTATAGCTCAAAGTTGTCTATTTAATCACTTAATAATGATATACTAGATTTTAAAGTAAACACTTTAACCACTAATGTGACAAAATTTAACAAAGGTCAAGATAATTTATCAAATTTGATAAAATCTTTAAACCCCTAACATTAAAAGTGGTTTAGTATTTAAAAATAGGTTAAATAGTAAGTTAAAAAGTAAACTAGTATACACTTTATGCTAACTTTAGGAAACCATGAGAAGGGCCACATAAGATTACTAGTCGAATTAACATTAAGATTACAATATTATGAACTCAACAAATGTTATATAGGGGTATTATAAAGTATTATATCAGCAATTTTGTTCATAACGCCTATATGAATAAAAATAATATCTACGAGGGTCAACCATATCCAAATGGGTTTGGCTACTAAATATGTAACACTTAGAAACCTTATCATCCTGGATATTGTTGGCACTTATTTATTTTCTAGGTTTGAGTTATCATTAATCAAGAAATTTTGACTTTGATAAATAAAACTCAATTTTCAATTTACCGTTAAAATCGTATTTTCAATTCATATTGGAATCAATTAACTAACTAAACCCAATCGACTAATTATAAGAAGTTCCAAACAACTATGAAATTATAATAGGTACCTAATATCACTTAGGATCATAAAAGGTAGAACTATGGGAACCGATTGTTATACCAAAAAATTTAAATCTAAAGAAGGACTGGTGTGAAAAAAGCTATTGAATGTGTAATGACATATATTCTACATATCGGAGGATCGTAGAATATTATTTTTATTTAGGGTCGTATGATTCTGACTATGGGAAATGACTACTACAGAAAATTTCCATCCTCAGAATTTTTATCGGACGATTATGACCCTAAAAAACTTATATGGCTATAACTTTCAATCCCACAAGATTGGGATGATGTTTCTCTTTTCGTTGAATGGTTGTAATAGGAAAACGGACTTACCATTTAAGAGTTATGGTTGTTTGAAGTTTCACTTGATTTTGGATAGCTTAATGGGTAATTAGTGAGTTAATGGATATGAGCAAAGCCCATTTCAAGATTAGCATTATGATGGGCAGATAAGACTTCTCTCTATCACTTCACACTTCCTAAAAATAGAGAGAAAACCTCTATTAATCATTCCTAAGCCAAAAAGCCATTCTAACACTTACTTTAATTATCCTAAACTCATCATTAAGGAAGGGATTAGCGAGATCGGCATTTGGATTGGAGATTTGCTATGGAGATCACTTGAAGCTGCTGTAGATTCTTAGAATTCATGTATTCTTGGTTGCTTTGGATTTAGGAGAGTGGTTAGGACCTCTCACTTACCAATTAGTCGTTATACATTCTAAAATGATTTTTGGATCCTAAAACGTGTTTTAAACTTTAAATAACCACATATTTTAATTTCAAATGATTTGGAAAGGATTTGTAAAAATCGTGTTCTTATGGATCTCCCTTATTCTTGTAGTTATACCTTTAGATTTAGTCTTCATTTTGACGTGTATGGATGTATTATCATTGGGATATATTATATATAATGATTGCTTGAATGTATGATGTTTGAATGGTTGAAAACGCTAGTCGAATGGCGATTTAGTTATAGGGATAGGTTATGGATCGGTATGAATGGATCAGTGATGATCCATAGAGTCGACTTGATATGGGGGAGTTAGGAAGGCCTCATAAGGCTATATTCCAACTTTCAAGTTGTTTGGAGTTTTTTTGCTGAAGTTATGGCCGTTTGAAGATGAATCAGTGGTGATATAAGGGCTTGGATCGGTAGTTGTCATGACTCAGTAGTTATCACAGCTCAGTGGTAGGTTGGAATGGTGAAGGGAAGGTAAAAAATTTCCTAGTGTAGGATCAATCCCGATCGGTACTCTTGGTTCTGTAGATGCATAGATCGGTGAAGGGAAGGAAGAAACTTTCCAAATGTGGGATCGTTACTCTTGGATTGGTATCGATCGCTACAAAGAGAGTTTCAAGTTGCTGATGATCATGGCTCGAGGGTAGTTTGGATAGGTGCTGATCAATGGCTCTGGGGTAGCTTGGATCGGTGGTGTTCATGGCTCGGGGGTTATCTTGGATCGGTATCGAATTGCTTCCAGTTATACCTTTCATTTTCAAGCTAAGGCTTGGGATTGGTACTGAACTATAAGGTTCAGTGATGATTTACAATGACGATGATGCATGATTCGATGCTGATGATTCAGCGATAGGAAGTGATGGCTTCAACGATGGATAGCTATATTTTGAGATGTAGAGTGGGTGATATGAGTCAGACTGAAGAAACTGTTAGAGGAAGATTACGGGATGGATGATGATATTCCACGACTAACAATGGCTATCTAGAATAGTTTCCAACCACGATGACTTTAGATGAGAACTGTAAGGACAGTTCCAAGATGAGCTATACTGTAGATGACGTGTTCAAAGGTACCATTGATATTCATTGGTTCTGAGTGTACTCGTAAAGTTGGGGTATGTGAGGATGCCCTTTTGTGCACACAGTGGTCCTCGGATCAAACGATCCTTCGATCCATTTTACCCTAGAATGAGTGCAATAGTAGTCTAGTTCATGGCCCACCGAGTAGTATGGATTCGAATGTATAGAGTAGCATACATCCTATTTTATGTGCTAAATCTATGGCTGCAAGGACATGTCAAGTATGATTTTCCATACCATTTGTTCGATTATACTGACTTTATAATACTTGAGATTTTATACCGCTTACGCCAAACTGTTGTCTAACTCGAGATTTTATGCTTTGCTCTCAATTATTCTTGGTAATCTTAAATGAGTAGATAAGGGATATCAGGTTTAGCGAGCATGTAGAGCTGGATAGAGGATGAGCAGGAGATCACACTCTCATATTACTACATTTACTTATTATGTTTTTCTATTCAACTGCACAACACTACGGAGCTTTCTATTGCCTTTATCATTTAGAGATAATTATTTATGAGTTATTATTTGATGTATAACTCTATCACTTATGTCATTTAATGTATGGATCTATTTACTCTGGTTATGTGATTCATTTAGTTATTTACTGTCTTGCATGTTTTATATCTGATATGTTTACTATTGTATTTTATTTGATGTGTTGTAAGATATACAATTGGTTCTATGTGTTTGATTTACTTGACCTTACGACCTTGATGGTCGTCCTGCATCGACCGAGCATTATAACATTGCACTATACAAGCATATTGGATGCCAGTGATGTGGGGTAATTCTCACAACATGTCTAAAGCTAAGTAGTTATCGCATATCTAAAGCAAAGGAGATATCGTGTCTCTAAACCAAAGAGATCCATCAAATGTCTATAGGAAATGAGCTATCTCATGTTTAAGGTGAAGGAGCCATCACATATCGAAAGAAAAAGAGCTATCGTATGTTTAAAGTAAAGGAGCTATCACATGTTTAAGATTGAGGAGCTATTGCATGTCTAATATGGAAGGTTATCGCATGTCTAATTTTGAAAACTATCGCATTATTAAAGTGAACCTTTTACATGTCAAGAATGGGGAGCTACTGCATGTCTCAGATAGAAGAGCTATTGCATATCAAAAATTATAGAGTTATCACAAGTATAAGTTGAAGTGATATCACATATCTAAACTAAAGTGTTATCACAAGTCTAAAAGTGTTGATGAACTTCTAAAATTCCTTTAAAGTTGTCAACGTGCCACTTTCCTATTGGTTCAGCTTTGCCATATTAGTATAAAAACGAGAAGAAAAAGGATCACGTGCTTTATGTCATTTCACATCGTGTCATGTCGTCAATTAGCTAAGAAGATTTCAACCGTCCCACGGTGATATCCACTGTATGTCAAGAATCCAATGATGTTATTTTCCTATAAATAAGCATGTACCCCCCCCCCCCCATCTGCGAAAGGGAGAGTTTCTTAGTTGTCATCTTCCTCATTTTCATTTGCAATAAAATCATAATTAAAGAACTCCAACCGGGACTTTAGTGATCGATTAGGTCAAGTTAAAATCGAACATTTAAAAGGACTTTCTTATTTGCATACTTGCCCAGAGACAACTCTCTTGCTCAAGTACCAAAACACCTTCTTGCACAAGAATTTGATTTAGGCCAAATTAATTCTTATCAATTTGAAGCTTTCAATGAGAATTGAACTCAGGGAAAAAGAATACATTCACCCCTTATTTTAGACTATAAATTGTGCCTTAACACGGCATGGGTCCTCTTAACCTAACGATATTCTATTTTATCAAATGACTCATCAACCAATGAATCCACTAAGAGAAAGGGAAAGCACTATTCCTATAATAGTAAAGAATAGGAAATGAACCTTTGGAACTTAGCTCTTAGATTATGATAGAGAAAATAAGTATTGCACAATATGACCCAAATAGATGGAGCCTAAACCCATTCCATATTGGGAAAATTGGATTTTAGCCTTGTAACAGGATTAGAAGAAATTGAAATTTTCACATAGAGAAATAGAAGAGTTAGAATAATATCAGATTTCCTTTTTCCTACATGAGGATGATAATTCAAACGCAAGATAAAGGAATTGTTTTAGCGGAAGTATGCTTAGCAAACTATGACAACTCTCTCAAGAAAGAAAAGAACACAATGAGAAACTGTAAATAAAGCAAAGGTTGAAAAATGAAGAAATTAAGACTTCTCTTAAAATGACTAAAAACATCCCAAAGAACCATTCATTTAAAAATTCTAAATCATAATTAAATACTCTTCTTTGGGTATCACAAGAAGAATTTTATCTTTCTATAAGAGTTAGACTAGAGTGTTGGCACTCAAAAAAGAAGACCGAGGGAAAAGAGAAAAACAATATAGGAGAACATTACATATGCCATGGACTAAATGGTCATGAGATAACCAACTATTGAGACCTGTCAACAACAACGGAAAGTGTTTGCAACCAAATTGGTCACAAACACCCAGGAATAGATTTAAGTAGTAAAATTAACGAAGAAATTAAATGGAAACAGAGGAATATGTCAAAATAACAGGAAAAACACAACAGAAAGCAATGCTACAAGATTTATAGTGGTTCGGCGTTGATTGCCTATGTCCACTTTGAATATTCTCTTTATTGCTCTTAAATTAACTTGATTACAATTAGAAATAGCAAGAAAAAGCAAGATACAAGATAATAATGGATGGAGTTGATTCTAATAATAGTGTTGTCTAACAAGCAGCGTAAAGATCCTCAGAATGACCCATATGCATGTATTTATAGGGGAAGGTAACCATCAATATGACTGGAACTTCTGCAATAGGACCTTCTCATCCATATGGGCCCACCATAGGGAGCACTAGGACCCCTCTCAATGGAGAGGGATTGGTACCTATCCCTCCATGTGTTTAGTTTAAGGCAACGAACTCTATGGTAACTTCCTCATGCTTTAATATAATGTGTCTCAAATATCAATGTGTTTGGATGTGTGGAGCTCTTGCTTTTGCTCAATCCTTGGTTTAGTTCCATATTAGTCTGAACAATTTTGATCCCTTAATAGAGTGACATGTCGAACCCTCTGGTTTTGTAGGTGTATACCGATCAATCTTGCATAGAGTGTTATGCCGATCCATAGTGTTCCTAGGGCATACGCCGACCCATGGACTTGCTACCATGTTGATCCCTATTGTGACCCTTCACAATGCCGATCCCTTAATGATTCCATCTATGATGGCTATCCACCAAATTACCATGCCGATCCCTCCTGGTATTAACATGTCATGTTGAACTAAGTACCATTGCCTATGCCTATCCCTTGAATAACCACCAAGGCCATCTCTTATCATCTTACTTTGCTATATTGGTCCCTTTGTTATCTCATTTGTATTGACAAATGACTATGCATATCCCTATTCCTTCCCAGATAATCTCTATATTTATGACATCATGTGTTTTCTGTCTATCAATTCTTGTTCAATCCGAGCTTTGTATCACTATCCAGGGTCTATTTCTAGGCCTTGTATCCACTACCACACGGTCATCCTTCTTCTCAGCTGCCTTGTCCGATCAGTCCAATATAGTCGAGTCTGGGTACTGGGTAACACTTGCCCTCCAAAACACATCTTGTGAGTAACATGACATGCTTTAAATAGAGAAAAGTCTAAGTTGTCGGAAAGAAGTTTATCTAACTTCCTGTTTGATTTATGTTCCTTTATTGAACTTCAAAAATACAAGTCTGATGCCGCATTCCGTTAGCATATACAAATTCGGTCATGTAGGACTTATAGGCTTTCTTCTATCTGATTCGATTTCGAACTTGACTATTTTAGGCTCGATCGCAATTTAGCTAATTTTAAAAGGTTGAATTCTTGAATCATTCCGGAGCACATTCACATACACATTTTTGTTATTGGCTCCGAGACGTGTTCGAACGTTCGTAGGTCATTGTCAACTTTAATAGTATTACGTACGCTCGTGTTTGCAATCGCACCTTCATGATAATGATCGTCTAACATTTTTCAATTGTCCATCATTTCTCCTCTTCCATTCTTTTTTTTTAATTCCTTATGGAGGGATCGGCATATGCCGATCCCTTGGTAGACATACACGATTAGGGATCGGCATATTCTAATTCCGAAGCTTCTTTGCTTCAGAACCAATCACCCGCTATGACCAGTTCTTACTCATTCACATGGACATATATAAATGGACTTTACATTCACTTCCCTTTTCACTTTTACTTCTCCAATTTTTACTTTACCTTTGCACAAATACTAAACCGAACCCGAATTATTGCCATCTCCCTCTACCGAAAGAAAGATAAACTCCTTGATTTTAAAACTAATTTAAAGCACGAAACCTCATCCTCAATCAAAGTCGCCTATAATATAATTGGATATATATATAGGTACGTCTTCTCTTTTTAATCGTGCAGTTGAGTCATGAATTCTGAATTTGTGTGAGTTTGAGTGTTTCTTAGATGTATCGAGTTGTGTTGAAGCGCCCGAATTCGAATCCATAGCTTGATGGGTTTCGTTGAGATACATAGGAGAGGAGGAGAAGATGAAGGAATAGGAGAAGAAAAAGGAGGAAGGAGGGTTCGGCTGGTGTCCTAGAAGGGATATAAGAGAGTTGGGTTTTGAAATTTGAGAAGAGGAAATTAGGGTAGGTGATGGTTCGGTAGCCTTTAGTTGCCGAGAGGGTTTTTCCTTTTTTGGTAAGAGAACAAAAAGGATTGGTGTAGATCACTTTGATGTAGGGGTCGATTGGTTTGTTAAGGGATCGGTGAAATGTAGTTAGGAAGAGAGGGATTGGTGTAGAAAATGATTGGTTGAAGGGTCGACGGGAGGTATTTGTAGAAATGAATAGGTAGGTTGTTGTACTGATGAGGGATTGGTGTTAGCAACTTAGGTGTAGGGATCGGTATTGAGTCTGGGGTAAGGGATTGGCATATGTCAAAGGGATCGGTATTGATTATAAAAACTAATCCAACCTAATTCACGCAAATGCTAGACTGCATATTGCCTTGCCCGAACATAAGATGACTAAGAACAACGCGACTTGCATACTTGTACTGTCAGATTTAGGCTTAAAAGAACAAACTTCCGGACTGCTCAATATAGACTATGTAAAAAAAGGCTAACGTACTTAAACAACGAACTTTATAATTTAGATTGTCAACAACCGATCCTAAAGCTTTTGTTACCGATCAACTCTCTCATCGATTGAGATAGTCAACGATGATGATCACTCTGGAATGAACTCCTAGTCTTGTCATTTTATTATTGCTTTCCTGGTTTCAAACTGTTTATGTTCGTTTCACACTGCACTACAATAGTTCGCACATGACACGGGGGGACATGTTATTATTTATAATGTTGATTGTCTACTGATTATAGCTGACATAGATCTTAGAGACACAAAGTGCCCAGTCAACATGTCTTCTGAATCAGCTGTGAGACGTATTGGTTTCGAAGCAAGATCAATTTCTGCCACCATATCTGAAAGGCCATCTTTGAATCACCGTACAGAACAACCGAAAGCATCTAATCCTTAATTTAATATTTTCTCCACTATCCCAATTCTAGAAACAGAAACCATCAGTCCAGCTTCTGATGCCGTTGAGAATGCCATCGTTCTAGATAACCCTGTCAACTCACAAGCTTCTAGAATCGGTGAACCCGCTCTTCATCGATTGTGCTCCATTCACGGGATCCCATTCGAAGATGTTTTGGTTCAAACGAGGAAAGATAGACCTCACTTTCCCCCAGTTAGGTATAATGCTTGTAACAAGTTTATGTGATGGGTTGGATGTGTGCCACCTTTTAACTCCTTCATCCGAGAGATGCTGAGGTATCTTGGGATCGTCCCTACTCAGTTGCATCCCAATATATATGCCTTTATTCATGGGACTTTCCTTCTGTTTATGAACATCCTATTCTGCCCGCCAACTCTCGAGGATATCAGATTTATCTATAATTTCAAACAATAATCAAGGATTCCTTCATATGTCTTCCCTGAGCCTTCGCCGAACTGCCAAGTCTTAACGGGCGCATGGAAGAAGCTTTCCTTATTCAAGCATGAGTGCTTGTACGTGCGATATCCTCCTGGACTCGCAAGGAGATGGTTAGAAGGTCGTAAGTGTTACTTCTGCGTTTCTCTTAAATTCGATGACTCAAGTCATAACTTCTCCTTTGAATATTGCCTTGTTGTCCGAATTTCTTTCAGGTGTTCGTCCACGACCTGAAGGCACCGAGTTTTCTAGATCCATCGTCGCCATTAGTGCTATTCCCATCAAGGATCAGGATATTAAACTCTCATAACAGACGAGCTTCTATCATTATTCGGGCTGTTGGAAGTTGGCCGTAGAATTGGACACCCTAGGAGTAAAGCAGTCCCGAAGATTGTTGCTGATCGAAGAGAAGAAACAATCGACCCCATCATGCCCCTTGCAGAGGGGACTCAAGGAGATACCGAAGAAGGAGAGATCAAAGACTCTCAAGCTGAAAGAATGGAGATGATATTACAATTCTTGGAAACGCGCCAGTGGTTGAACCGCCGCAGGTCGGTCAATCATAGACAGCCTTGAAAAGGAAGAAAAAGTTGGTGTACCGACTGCGGAAGAGTAAGGCTGGGTCAAATCCGGAGTTCGTCATTACTCCGGTTGAAAAGGACTCATCTTCTCTGCACATGGAAAGCTCATTGAAGGGATTCTCCGACATTCCAATTCCAGATGATATAATGACCTACGACATCCCCAACATTAATATTAAAGGACTTAACTCCCTTACTAGAAGCAATGAAGGCGTCCAACCTTCCAACAGAAGGGAGAGTACTTTGATGAGTAAAGTCACCGCTACTAGTCCATTGCGGGAACACTAGGACACACATAAACACTTGCACTCCATTGTACACTTGTTATTAATCCTTCACGCAACAACTTTTAATATGCTCTTATTTGGTTCTTTACAGAAGCAATGTTTCATCCCATGCCTTCAATCGTCTTCGGGGTTCTTCAAATTATTACCCCTCAAGCCAAGACTCCGAGTCTAGACGACGTAAAGAGAAATATGATGGACGGGATAAAATTATTATTCAAGAGAATCCTCTTCCGCATCTAAGAGAATGTCTCAATCCCATGTTTCTCGTCATGATGAATATTCTAACCTCCCTACCCGTAGCTGAGAAAAATCTTCGTATCACGATCGCCGCGCCTTACGAGCAACATTTTGGCTCGTCTAGTTTAAGGCAATCACGTGAGCACCGCTCCGGTAAGCATCCACTTGCCATTTTTGATCCACATCCATCGATCGTCGGTCGCCACTCCCAATCCTACTATAGTAGAAAAGTTAGCTGAACTTAAAGCTATTTTTTCGAAGATCTGCTTTGATGGTCTTAAATTTCTTCCCTCCGTACATGTTATTTTCAAACACATGAAAGAGAGCTCACTAGCGTGTATGAATGATGTATTCGTCCAGCATGAATCATTCATCCATTTGGTTGATAAGGATTGTGAAGTCTCCATTGATCGTTAGCATGAAATCGATCATCTCAAGCTGGAGGCTATCCATGATAAAGATATCATCAAGGATCAAGATGTTGAGTTGCTTACATACAAGACCCATCTTGTAGAGGCCCAAAAAAGTGCAAAAGACATGGCAGAGGCAGTAATTGCTTGGAGACTTTCCACATGAAGGAACTTGACGCGACGCTTCAATGCAATGGCATGCTTGCCAAAGAAAAGGACTCCTTGCAAAAGGAGAAAGACTCATAGCTCGCCACGTCGAAGTGCTTGAAGAATTGTTAGAGAAGGAGAGGGAGGAGAAAATTGAGGCGCAAGAGGAGTCGCAAAGATACTACGAGGAAATCTTAGGAGCAAGAAGCTTAAGAACAAAGCTCGACTAACAATTCGTCAAGATTGAAGCTTTGAAGTAAGAAGCATGGGAACAGGGTAAAAAAGAAGTGCTTGAGCAAGCCAACTCCCGGGTATCAGCCACTGCCAAACTTCAATTTTTTAAGGCTTCTGGATCGACTAAAGAAGGAAGGAATATTGTTGAGTCTGCTGGAACCAATCCTAAAGGTTCCTCTCCTATCCAAGTAGCTAGACCATCCTCTTCTCAATATACGGATAAAACCCTTGGCTAAGATCTAGACAGGCCTGGTTTTGAACCACATATGCGATCATCCATTCTCGAAGAAAGCGCTCCAATGAATATAGAAAGCCAACCAGATGTTGGTATTGTACTAAACTGCTTTGAATCTAGAGATGTTTTTGTCCATCATGCACAACGTCTTTCAAATAATGCTTATGCTTTGACAAATTTTTCAGGTCTTCCAGGCCCTGATTGGACTCCTTGGAGCGGTGTCGCCATGGTGCAGCAGAAAGAGATGGCCAAAGTCCGGCTGTTGCTGATACCCCAGGGCTCTATACTCAAGTCATCGGTATGATCGATGAAGATAACTCCAAAGATTCGCCCCTCTGTTGATGAATCAGAGGATGTATTGATCATAGATGCTTTGGAACATACTACTGAAACTAGTATGAAGGAGAAAATCAAGGAGGAGGAGAAGTTAAAGCGCAAAGTAAAAGGCGAGCCCATCGAGGTGGAAGCTGGAGATCTTGGTCTTGTACCACTGCAAGATATTCCACCAGGCGGGATGATTCTAGGTGAAATCCCTCCCTCTTCTTTGAGCATTCCAACCAAGGGTAGCAAAGGATCCCGAAAGAGAAGCTCGACCGACTCTACTCCTAAGAAACCAAATAGGAAGAGATGGTCGAAGAAGTAGTCACTACTTCATATCATTGTACATAGTTTGAGTAATTATTTCTTTCCCCGGTCATGGGTGTTCGAACACGAATCACTTCTTATTTTTGTTTTTTTTGAAATAACTTGTACTGGGATTTTGGGACTTGTGAATAAAAGCTTTTGCTTTTAGTTAATTGTTGCATGAATCATTATTTTGTAGTTGAATGGTTACTTTCCATATTCATATGCTTAGAATTTATTGATTGCTAATTCCATAGACAATTCATCGTCTCTGTCTCAAGGCCTCCCTATGGTCGTTGTCTTAAGTCTTAAGTCTTCAGTGGTTTGCATTCCTCAGTCGATTTCAAGTGGGATAGAGAACAATCGAAATCCATTCATCTGTTCGTTGGAGTTAACATGTCAGTTCTCTCTCTAGGGGCTTAGAGTTATTTTGGGAGCGATCGGTTTACGCCCAATTTATTTTTTGTTTTAATCCTTACTCTGGGGACTTAGAATTTTTTTTGTAGACGGTCGGTTTCTGCCTAATTTGTTTATACTCCGATCCACATTCTGGGAACTTAGCATTGTCTCATGGGCAGTCGGTATTCGCCCAATTTAGGTTTGTACACCAGTCTGAACTCTAGGGAACCAGAATTTTCTCATGGGCAATCGGTATCCGCCCGAATTGTTTATACTCCAGTCTGCACTCTAAGGACTTAGACTTTTATCATGGGCAGTCGGTATCTGCCTGAATGTTTATACTCTAGTGCGCACTCTGGGGACTTAGATTTTTCTGGTGGGCAGTTGGTATCTGCTAGAATTTTTTATACTCCAGTTCGCACTCTGGGGACTTAGCATTTTCTCTTGGACGGTCGGTATCTGCCCAAATTTTTTATACTCTAGTCTGCACTCTAGGGATCCAGAGTTTCTCGTAGGCAGTTGATATCCGCCCGAATTATTTATACTCCAGTCCGCATTTTAGGCATTTAGAGTTTTCTCATGGGCAGTTGGTATATTTATACTCCAGTCCGCATTTTAGGCATTTAGAGTTTTCTCATGGGCAGTCGGTATCCGCCCAAATTGTATATACTCTAGTCCTCACTCTGGGGTCGTAAAGTTTTCTCGTGGGCAGTCGGTATCCGCCTAAATTGTTTATACTCCAGTATGCACTCCAGGGTCTCAGAGTTTTCTCAAAAGCAGTCGGTATTCATGTGAATTGTTTATACTCCAGTTCACACTTTGGGACTTAAAGTTTTGGGCAGTCGGTATCCACTCGAACTGTTTATACTCCAGTCTTCACTCTGGGGACCTAGAGTTTTCTCGTGGGTAATCGGTATCCCCCTGAATTGTATATATCTTTACTTCTCTTGGTCGCCTCATTTTGTTCCAGTCCGACAGTTCGGGAAGGGAGGTTTTTAGTCTTCAGATTGTTAATGATCTTTATTCCTTATCATATGCCCTATCCTTTGGTTCATCTATGGGAATTATTGGTCCAGCAAATTTAAAGTGCTCATCTTGTTCGGTCCCATCAGGGATTGGTATGATCGATCGATTGCAAACTCCGTGAGCCTGTTCACACATCACACATATCATAATCAATCAGTTTCATTATGTATTTAGCTTAAAATGCAATGATAGTCATTTATGCAAAGGAGGTTCAAGATTTTGTTCATCTAATGAGAAGTAACAGACATATCCATCTTATTACATATTCCAAAGGTCAAATACTAAAGAAAATGTCGAAAGTAGCTAGTACAGAATACAAAGGAAATGATCTTAGTGAAACAGCATCGTAAATGCTCACTATTCCACGCTCTTGGAAGTGTTATGCCATTAACAGTTACTAGCTTGAAAGTTCCTTCTCTAAGCCTCTGTTCAATGACATACAGTCCTTCCCATGTCGGATTCATGTGTGATGGGCCCGGAAAAACCCGTTTCAAGACGAGATCTCCAACTTCAAAGCCTCTCGATCATACTTTTGTGTTGTAATATCGGGCGACTCGAAGTTGGTGTACAGCTGCTTTCAAATCGGCTTCCTCGCGCTTCTCATCGATGAAGTCCAAAGATTCCAAGAGGAGATCTTTTGTTTGTTCTTGGGTCGTAGTAAGTCACTCGATGAGAAGGGACTTCGAGTTCTACTGGAATAACCACGTCGGTCTCGTAAGCAAGGGCGAATGGGGTATGGCCAGTCGTGGACTTATGAGTAGCTCTGTAGGCCCAAAGTGCCATAGGAAGTTCATCCACCCACTTGCCTCTAGCCTTCTCCAAATGCTTTTTCAGAATAGACTTAATAATTTTGTTTACAGCTTTAACCTATCCGTTTATCTAAAGTTAAGCGATCGCCGCAAACCTCTTTTCAGTACAATATCTTAGACAAAACTCTTTAAATTCAGCACTATCGAACTAAGTCCCATTATCTGTTATGATAGTTCATAGAAGACCGAAGCGACATATGATGTTCGAACAACAAAATTGATAACTTTCTTGGTCGTGATCGTGGAGGTTCCTCTTCGGCCCATTTGGTGAAGTAATCAACTGCAACAATAGCATACTTCGCACCTTTGGAGATTGATAAAGAGCCGACAATTTCGATACCCCACATAGCGAATGGCCATGGACTGACCATTTGCATGATCTCTGTTGGCGGAGCTATTAGGACTTTTGCAAATATCTGGAACTTGTTACATCATCTCACATAATCAGCAGCGTCTCAGCTTATACTTGGCTAGTAATATCCATGACAGAGTATCTTCTTTGCCAGAGTTTTCCCCCCAGTGTGATCATCGTATTCTCCGTCATGAACTTCTTTCAAAACATGCTTTATCTCGTCATAAGTGATACATCAGAGTAAGGGAATGGAAAACCCTTTTCTTTACATAGTTCCTTCTTACATAATATACCACGAAGCTTTACAAAGGACTTGTCACTTTTTGTTTCTCCTTTCAGGCAAGATTCCATGCAAGAACTAACCTTTAAATGGAATCATCCACAATTCCCTCTCGGGCTCTATTCCAATAATTGATCAACTTCTATTATATTTATGCTTCGAGTATGCAATGTCTCAACTGAAACCAAGCCCATTTGCTGTGAATAGCTAGTACTAGCAAAATTTACCAATGAATCAGCTTCTCCATTTTGCTCACGTGGGATATGTGAAATGTCATAGTGCTCGATATCCGCTAACAACTCCTGAACTCAGGTAAGGTATGGGGCAAGTTGTTGTCCCTTAGCCTGATAGTTCCCTTTGACTCGATACCACAAATTGAGAGTCGCAAAATATTTCAAGAGACTTCATTTCGAGCCAAGTTTAAATCCACCAATCAACACTTCATACTCAGCCTAGTTGTTTGTAGCGGGAAATTCAAGCTTTAAAGCATAGCAAATTGACTGATTCTTAGGGGTTTGAAGTAGAATCACATCTCCGAAACAGTGCATTAGATGCTCCATCAGTGTACAGCTTCCATTGCACTATAGGGATTCCGCTACTTTTTGGAAGCTCGTCTTTGACGGTAAATTCTGCTAATGCTTGTCCCTAGATAGATTTTCACGATAGATATGTAATGTCAAACTGGATGAGCTCGATATTCCATTTAAGCAACCTCCCAGACATCTTAATTCATTGTAGGACCTGTTGTAACGGTTGGTTGGTGTAAATGTTGATCGAATGTGCCTAGAAATATGGGCGAAGTTTCCATGATGCGAGTAGCAAGCAGTATGCCAATTTTTCAATTTTCGGATAGTTCCTTTCCGCACCTGTTAATCGCTTACTAATGTAATACAACGGTCTTTGAATTCGATTCTCCTCGCGAATCAGAGCGGTACTTATAGCACTTAATGATATAGCCAAGTAAATGTACAACTACTCGTGGTCTACCGGCTTTGACAAGACTGGGGGTCTCTCTAAAAGATTTTCCAGAGCTCGAAACACGTCTTCACAATCCTACATCCATTCAAAGTTTCTCTTTCCCTTCCTGATCAAATCAAAGAAAGGAATGCATTTGTCAGTTTCCCTCGAAATAAATCGACTTAAAGCAGCAACCTTCTCATTCAAACTTTGCACTTGTTTAACAGTTCTAGGCACTTGGATATCTCGAATAGCCAAAATATTTTCTGGACTTACTTCAATTCCTTGAGCATTGACAATAAAGCCCAAGAATTTTCCTGATGCGACACCAAATGAGCATTTCAAAGGCTTGAACTTCATGCTATAAAATCAGAGGATGTCGAACATCTCTGCAAAGTCTTGAATGTGGTCGTTTTATCATCATGACTTCACGAGCATATCATCTAAATAAACTTTCATTGTCCTCCCAATTTGATCTTTGAACATCTGGTTAACTAAGCTTTGATAGTTTGCTTCAGCATTCTTCAACCCAAATGGCATCACCACGTAATAGGATAATCCGCCATCCATTACAAAGATGGTGTGTTCCTGATCGATGACATGCATCAAGATTTGGTTGTACCTCGAGTATGCATCCATAAAGGATAATAATTCATGCCATGTAGATGAATCAACTTGATGATCGATCCTTAGAAGGGAAAAACTATCTTTAGGACATGCCTTATTCAAGTCAGAATAGTTGATGCACGTTCTCCACTTCCAATTCACCTTCTTCACCAGCACGGGATTAGATATCCATTCACAATAGAGGGCGCCACGAATACACCCATTGACTTTCAGTTTGTCCGCCTCCTCTTTATGGGCGACGGATCTCTCTGAATCCATGCCTCGCCTTTTTTGTTTTACCGGTACATATTTCGGGTCAACGTTTAATGCATGGCTCATGATAGCAGGCGAGATCCCATACGTATCAGAATGAGTCCAAGAAAAAACATCTAGATTCGCTTGGAGAAAATTAGCAGTTCTCTTATTATCAAGGGATGAGCTACGATCCAACCTTCAAGACCCATAATGAGTCTTCGTGGCTGACTATTATATCAATCATCAATTCAGCCGGTGCTACCTTGGTCTCCTTGGGCTCCTTTCCTTCTTCCCTTGGATCTATATCTCTATATAACCGATTGTGGCACCCAAGCCAAGGCTTAGGCGCTACTTGTCAGTCTTCAGTAACTTGGATGCGGATAGATTTGTCCACACCTTTTCCTTTCTTCTTACGCTGAGCTTCCCTCAACTCAGCCGCATAACAGGTGCATCCAATCGCCTAATCACCATGCACCACTCCTACTCCATTGTCGGTCGGAATTTGAAAGTCAAACACCATGGGGTAAGAGCTGCACGAAATTCAGCCAAGGCTGGTCGGCCTAGAAAAACATTGTATGATGAGTCAACATCCAACACAATGAATGGTAGGATTCGCACTCTCCTACATTCACCTTTCCCCAATTCCACTGGAAATCCCACATAACCAGCTGCCTTAGTCGCCACACCATTGAAACCATGTATGCGAGCTTTAGATGGTTTCAAATCTTTAACCTTCGTTCTCATTTGATCATAGGCCTTCTTAAAAATAATATTTACCTAACTTCCACAATCAATCAAAATTCTTCTCACCAGAGCAGGGCTAATCATGGAAGAAATGACCATCGGGTCAGTTGTAGGAGCCTTTACTCTATCGGCATCCCTGCTCTTGAACACTGTATCATCAGTCATCATACGTTGTTGCTTGGCTGGAGTTCCGTCCTTCATATTTGAACAATGCTCAAAATCCACATGCCAAATTGCGCTAGCATAGCGCTCCATCTCCTGCCAACTTCTATCCACAGGATGCGGTCATCCAACTATCGTGTTTATAACTAATCGTCCTCTGGTCCGAACAGGCTCCTCAGCCCAACGTAGAGCTTGTCCTCGACTAGGATCAGATGTCCCTTGTCCGCCATCCTACGGAGTTTTCACAAATGCTACAACTTCTTCTCTCAAATCAACTTTTCGATAGCATCATGGAGATGGCAGCACTCGTTTGCATTGTGCCCATAACACTCGTGAAACCGACACAAGTCTGTTTTTTTGTCTCTGTCGACTCCTTTGGACGCGACATCTTATATTGAAAAGTATTAGGTGGACAGATAAATATTCTCCAGGGATCCATTTAGAGATGTGTAGTTGTCATACATAAGAATCCTAGGATTTGGTCTTCTAGGCTCTCTCTTCCAGTCTTGATTCCCTTCACCACTTCTTTCCTGTTGATTCGGCTTATTTTGAACATTGACTTGAACCTTCCCAAAACTCTCATCTGATTGCTTTATTGCAATGTTGCTTTGTACCGCTTCTCCTCTCGGTCTCGTAGAATTGCTTTTTTGGAGGACCTGGCTTCCTCCTTCCTTATAAACCGAGCTGCCTTGAATAGAAGTGTTCCAGCATGGCCGACGATTTTCCAGCTAGCCAATCATCGAATTCGAATTCCGGGTTAACCCCTCTTGTCACAGACATAATTATAACATGTTCTTTTAGGTTACTAACTTAAGTGGCAGCGACATGAAATCTTTGCAAGTAGACCTTCAGTGATTCCCCCGAAGCCTGGATCACACTGACAGTGACATCACGTCTTTGGGGCGAGTAGTGTGAATCTCGAAGTGCTCCATGAACTTTGTTGACGATTCATCAAACCTTGAGACCGATCGTAGGGGTAATCTCGTAAAGCACATCGTTGCGATCGCAGAGAAAGTTACAGCGAAGCGTCTACATTTAGTTGTGTCATTTTATCTTGCTGAGTACATCAACCATTCGTACCTCATGATGTGCTGCCTAGGGTTGGTTTTTCCTTCATATATAGGTATCATAGGCATATTGAACCTTCTCAGATACTCCGCTTGTAAAACACTGTCGCTAAATGGGATGTGAGTCCTCGAAATTCCCCAATCATCATTTGTCAAGCCCAGGTTTTCCGCCACCAGCTTTCTGACCATCATCGATAAGTCCAGTATCTGGATAGGAGGTGCTAAGTGGTGGTTGTGCTCCACCTCGAGTGAATGTTTTGGTCGATGTATATGGACCATTTCACGCCTCCTTAGCCTGTCATCCTCCTATCGTGCACCATGAGTATTCATCACGTCGTCATTCTAAAGAGGTAACTGATCTGCATTCAAACACACTCCAACATCCAAACTCTTGGAACCAGCTCCAGCATGACTCCCCAAATGCATCAGGGGAACGTCCCTTCTAGTGGAGGGATCGGCACCAACCCATCTTGGAAGACCATGTTGGTCTACCAAGCGATGCTATGATATCCTAGCATACTCATCTTTGACCCTACGATGCCTGTTCCTGTGATATTTTTCCGATGAGGTTGAACTATCTAATGCCGAGTAAGAAGCAAGATCACTTCTGGTGCTCCGACATTGTTGTTGAGAAATCTGGTTCGTTAGGTTAGCATTAGTCCGGATTTGCTTATTCAGCTGCCTATGGCTCTCCATCAACTCCCTCATCAAGTTGTTGAATCTAGCTCTAGTTATGGAATCTACAGGGTTTTGGACTTCAGCAGGCTCCACATTGACATTAGCAGGTTGGTTACTTAGAGCTCCTTGTTGGATGCTGGCAGTTGCTTCAAAGTTCTAGGAAGTTGATCTGGTATGCCTCACCATTCTAGATTTCTTTTCTTAGATTATGGTAAATTTGAGTAGTATCTGCAAGCTTCTAAAGATGAATTTGGATCTCCTTTCGGAGGATTTTTTTTTTCAATCCAGTAGCAGCAAAAGGGATCCTGACGGGCTGAGAATCAAACTCTCAATGAAAGCACCAAAATGTTTGCAACCAAATTGACCACAAACACCTAAGAACAGATTTAAGTAGTGAAATAAATGAAGAAACTAAATGAAAACAGAGGAGTATGTCACAATAACAGGAAAAATACAATAGAAAGTAGGACCTACAAGATTTACAATGGTTCGGCGTTGATTGCCTACGTCCACTTTGAATATTCTTTTTATTTCTTTTTAATTAACTTGATTACAATCCGAAACAATAAGAAAAGGCAAGATACAAAAGAATAATGGAGGGAGTTTATTAAAATAATAGTGTTGTCTAACCAGCAGCGTAAAGATCCTCATGATGATCCCTTAGGCCTGTATTTATAGGTGAAGGCGACTGTCAATCTGATTGGAACTTCGGCAACTGGACCTTCTCATCCATATAGTCCCACCACAGGGAGCATTAGGCCCAACTCTCAATGGAGAGGGATCGGTACCGATCCTTCCATATTTTGAGTTTGGGGCAGCGACCCCTATGGTAACTTCTTCATGCACTAATATGATGGTGTCTCAAATATCAAGGTATTTGGATGTGTGGAGTTCTTGCTTTTGCTCAATCCTTGGTTTAGTTCCATATTAGTCTGAAGAATGTTGATCCCTTCATAGGGTGACATGGAGAACCTCTGGTTTTATAGGTTTATACCGATCCATCTTGCTTAGAGTGTTATGCCGATCCATAGTGTTCCTAGGACATACGCCGACTTCTGGACTTACTACCACGTCGATCCCTATTGTGACCCTTTACAGTGCCGATCCCTTAATGATTCTATCTACGTTGGCTATCCACCAAACTTACCATGCAGATCCCTCCTGGTATAGACAGATCATGTTGAACTAAGTACCATTGCCTATGTCGATCCTTTGAATAACCACTAAGGCAGATCCTTATCATCTTACTTTGTTATACCGATCCTCTTGTTACCTCATTTGTGTTGAAAAATGACTATGTCGATCCCTATTATTTCCAAGCTAATCTACGTAATTCTAACATCCTAAGTTGTCTGTCTATCAATTCTTGTTCAATCAGAGCTTCGTATCACTGTTCGGGCTCTATTTCTAGGCCATGTAGCCGCTGCCACACGATCATCCTTCTTGTCAATAGATGAATCTGTCTTGTGCGATCGGTACAATATAGCAAGGTTAGGGTATCGAGTAATAGGAAGGCATATAAGGCATGAAGGATTGGAAGAATTCATAAAAGGATCTAGTAGAGGAACTATGAAATTGGAGAGAAGATAAGGGAATAACCTGATTCTGGGAAACTCATGCTTTTTGGGCAGAAAGAAAAAATATTTTCTTATGTCTTTATTTTTAAAGGAGTTTTAAATAATTATTTCCCAAAAATCCATTTTTAAATGATTCTCATATTTCCCAAAATATTACCAAGATAAAAAATCAGAACCGACATAAGAAAGGGGTCACTTGAAAAACAAACCACATAAAAAATTTCCATAATAACTTGGTTGAGAAATGTAAAATGAACTTTTCCATGATAAAAAGAAATTACTTATGCCCTCGGTGAGTATAAATAATGAGGCAACCCTTGGTTCAAGATGCACTATGCCTAATAAAGCTTCTGACATAACGAGGTCGATAAGATTCTTTAAGCAAAGGAACACTTTGCACCCAGTGGTGTTGGAAGTCCTTGACCAAGTTCCAAGGCACCGAACAAAAGAGTTGGGAATCCCTTAGGATCATGATAAGGCAACCATTCGAATATCCAATAGAGGATACTGAGAACGGCCCAAATAAGCCATTGGTTCTTACACTTATGCCTTACTAATGCAACCATCCAAAAAGGAGAGTATGGGTGATTCAAAAAGCCTTTGGTCCCTCCAATAGTGCCTGACCAAAGTAACCATCCAAAAAGAAGAATGTGAATGGTGATACATGAGATCAGCCAGAAAATGGGAAAATCAAAAGCAATTTTTGCAACAAAGCTAGCGGTCAATCATTACACTCATAAAAAAGAAAGGGACGAGAAGACAACCAATTACACACAAATGAAGTGTCACTTAATAGGCACTTATCACTCCAAAAAAGTACTCATTTACATTTATAGAAGATTTACATTATAATTATCCATATTACAACTAGTATAGTCATATGCATCCACATTTC
The DNA here is from genome assembly GCA_030765085.1 of Allium cepa. Lineage (NCBI taxonomy): Eukaryota > Viridiplantae > Streptophyta > Magnoliopsida > Asparagales > Amaryllidaceae > Allium > Allium cepa. Next base: position 219,684,534 of record CM060929.1, read on the forward strand.
ACAACTGACAAAAGTAACATGCTTACACCCGGGAGAAGGGAAAATTTTATGATTTAGATTGGGACAGAAAAGAAATTATAACATCAACAAACTCAGTGGATGCGAGATTGGAGGATGTTGGCACATGAGCTCTTCTCATTTTCCATGTACGTCCAAAGTGTGAAAGTGACTCTCAATCAGAGATACTTCCTTTTTATACAAAATAGATGGATCGTCAATACCTTTAGGTTCATCCAAACACCTATAAAGAAGAAGTATTGAAACCATCGATCGTCCTCAAACATAAGTTTACCTCTGGGCTTAAAACCAAAATGTCAATTATCAAGTCAAAGGCAACAATGATGTCAATTAATAAATCTACTAGTGAATCAAGCTGGGAGGCTCCTAAAGATAAATAATGCATCAATTCCAACTATTCTTCAAGTTTTTTCACTTCTTTTTTCAATGTATCGACAGTTTTAGAAGGGTTAGTAATGTGGATAACCGCAACCAGCTTACATTACTTTGACTTCTTTTCTTTTTTACACAGCATGGTCTACAAATCAATAGAATCGATCCAAATAGACATTCCTTACTCAATGGTTTCATTAGGACCTTTGAGTTGCAGAATGTCTCAAGAAAGGTTCTACTTATCATTCTCAAGTCCCAAACCTTCATAGTAAGTGTATCCATTTCACATTCAAATGTTTCAACCTATAATCATAGATTGAAGAATTCATCTATGAACTTATTATTTCAACGGCCCTTTAAATTTTAATTACATTCAAATGCAAACGTTATTTTCATCTTTCCAGCTCCCCTAACTTATTTTCTAATGAACGGGAAGAAGAAGAAAGAGATGGTGACATAGCAGAACGACTAGTACTACGTGTTTAACAACCATGTGAGGTGCCTTCTTAGTGGAAGGAATAGGAGTGGGATATTGCAACGACCCGTATTTTTACGGATCAAAGGATCGTAGAATTGTTTTTATTAGGTCGTTAGTGTTGTTAAGTCGTTTAAAATTTAAGTCGTTTGGAGCTTGAGTCGTCCAGGGTTGGGTCAGTTGTAGCATGAGTCGGTGGAGCGACTTATAGGATGGAGCGACTTAAGGAAGGTGACCGACTTAAAGAGTAAGCGACTTAAGAGATTGATCGACCTATAGGATTTGAACGACTTAAGGGATAGTGGTTGAACGAGTTACCGACTTAAGGGGATAGGTCGGTGAGGCGACTTAAGGGGTTTTGCGGCTTAGGAGTTAACGGTTTAAGGGATAGCGACTTAAGAATTGGGACGGCTTAAGGATAGTAGCGGCATAGGTGAGACCCTGTGTTTGTAGTTAGGTTGTGGACGAGATAAGGCTTAGGTTGCATGAAGGCAAAGGTGTTAGGTCGCGACCATAGTTAAGTCGCTAAAGGCGCATAGGTTAAGTTGTTAGGTAGTTGAGCCATGGAAAGTCTTAGGTCAGGGGCACTGCTAAGTCGCTAGGTCGTTGAGTCATAAGTCGCTGAGTCGTTGAGTCGTAAGTCGCTGAGTCGTTGAGTCGTTGAAACGACTTAGGACTTAGGTAGGAACGCGCGCATGTGTTAAGTCGCGCATAGGCTTGAGTCGTATGTCGTTGGGTTTGGTTAAGTCGTGAACGACTTATAGGGGCGAACGACTTAAGGATTCGGCCTATAAATATACGGCCTTATCTCACTTTTTGGGATCCGGTTTTTTGTAGCGACGAAGTGTTGCTATTTTAAGAGCTCGATTACAACACTTCTTCACTTCTTTTCTCTACTTTAATCTAGTGCTTCCTTCCATCCAAGATTGAAGATCTAATCGAAGATCCAAGGGCTTAGATTGAAGATCTCCATCCATTGATGAGAGATTTCATCGTTTGAAGCGGAGTCTTGGCGGATCGAGCTAGATCCTTTGCTGTCTGAATCTGAAGTTAGTTGCTTTTGAGGTGTTTAGGTGATTCGGTGAGTGGTGGTTATCTCTCACACGGACCCAAAGGAGTATATTGGATCAGTGGCTTGTTTGTGTGTTAAAGATAGTGATTTCATGCATTTTCCTTAAGTCTGCATGTAGATCCATTGTTCATAAAGTTTTGATATCCATTTTACTACATGTTAATCTATGCTAGTTCATTCATCGAGATATCACTTAGAATTCATACTTGTTAGATTTGGACTCTTTATTTATGAATTTTCCATTATTGTTATAACTGTTTATTTAGATCTTGTTTGAATGATTGATTACATGGATTAATGATTGATTTGATTGATTAGTTAATTGATGATTTGAATTTGGACAAGTATGGTCGGAGATGATTCAAAAGCTAAGTGGAAAGGCTCTTGAATAAGGAAAGCTGCTTGTGGCATATGAAGCGGATGATAAAGCTCATATGGATAGATTTGATGATGATGTTGAGATGGGACTTTGCTATGATACGATGAGGCAAAGCATGATGTTGAGATGGGACTTTGCTATGATGCGATGAAGCAAAGCATGATGTGAAACAGCCTTGGTTTAATCCAGACGGGATCATCCCAAGCATGTCGATAACTCGGTGATATGGTTCGAGTTTGTGGATAATGGTTGGCTTGAGAGGCGCTTGAGCTAATATGGAAATAGTCGTCGAGGAGGGTGACTAGAAGGCTGAGATCTCATCGTTGTTGAGGTTCTAGCATGCTCAAAGCAAGAGTACGCTGGGCAGATTCGATAGTCCCAAGACTAATAGTTAATGGTCTAGTACTCTGGGCAGATTCGATAGTCCTAGGCACGGGTCACGATGACGTGCAGAGTTATGTCTAGAACTGGGGTTACCATTAGCCCTTGACGGACGGATGAAAGAATGAGCCGGTCATTCAATTAACGGTGATATCGAGGCAATGATAACAGTGATAGCCAGAGTCATGGATGTTTGGATGTTTGGTTGTATCGTCACTCGGTCTCAAGAGCGATGTTTTGTGGGTGCTTATCTGATCTTGGTTTAGGCCTTGGGGGTCTGTGCTTGGAAAACATTGACCTTGACTCGAGTGATAATTGTTTTACTTTAAATGTCTGCTTTGCTATGTTTATTTCTGCTTAGGGGGTTTGGGGGCTATCACTGTAGAAAGAGGTAGAGTGGGATGGTTGGGTTCCTATTCCTTTTCACCCTTTATGCTCTTTTGGTATGTTTGATAGTTGATTTACTGCTCACTAGGACTTTTGTCTGACTCAAGGTTTTATGTTCAACTCTTATTACCTTGGGCTGTTCATCCGTTTTGGGATGGGCAGACTAGGTTGCAGGTGACAGGTGCTGTTCTTAGTGACCAACGCTGTTGATGACGAAGACGAGCTGGAGGCTTTTGCATATTGTTTTTCTTACTATATGTACTGGATATTCCGCTGCTTGTATGATTCTCTGAGTGATATGTAGTGAGGCTTGCTGTATTGACTTTTCAGATTGTTGTACCAAACTATTATGAGTTTATATGATGAGATTCTGTTCTATGGAGCTTCACTATGTATACATTTCTATTGTATTTTATCCCTGCGCTGTGAGTAATACGATAGACTTTATTGTTTTTACCTTACCTTGATGATCATCCATGGCTGCCTCGCACACTTTACAGCGCACTATTTCCTTGTTTAGTGCCAGAGTCATGGGCGGTCGCCACATTTGGTATCAGAGTTTTGGTTAATCGATTTTAGCCAACGCCCGCTGACGGAACTACGTATGAGAGACGTAATTGTATTTTGATGGATGATTACTATATATAATATAGTAGCATAGAAGGATTTGAACCCTTTATGCAGTTGTTCTTAAGGTGTATTAATCATTTCTTTTAAATATTAGGAATGAGTCGAAGAGGGAGACCAGCTGCTAGGGAAGGCCGTGATTCTGAGGGGGCTGCTGATTATGCTTCTATGTTCGAGGCTATGATGACTTCGATCATGAGAAGAATACCATCTCCAGGGCCATCGGTAGATGTTGGAGTTCAAGTTCAAACCCCAAAACCAGTGGATTTTGCTAAGTTGTGCAACGACTATACTGCTCTTGGAGGAAAGGTTTTCTTGGGAACAGAATCAACCATTGAAGTTCAGAGGTGGATTGATGCTTGTAGAAGGATCTTTGGTGACTTGGGAATTGAGGATGCAATTAAGAGGAAGCTTGCATCAAGACAGCTTCAAGGAAGAGCTTATGAATGGTGGAATTCTATCACCATTGATACTCCAGAGGAAGAGATCACTTGGGAGCAATTCCAAGCTAGATTTGAGGCTAAGTTCATTTCTATAGCTCAGAAATTTGTTCTGTTCAAGAAGTTTGTGGAACTCAAGCAAGGTGGAAGACCAGTTCTTGAGTATGTTTCTGAGTTTGAAGCTTTGTCCAAGTATGCTCGGTCGTATATTGAATCTCCCTATCAGAAGAACGAGAAGTTTGTGACAGGTTTGGACAGTTATCTTGGGAGACAGTTGGTGGATCATTTGGACGATCCGTTTGAGAAGCTTGTGGAGAAAGCTCTCGGGCATGAGAATTTGTTTCCTAAGGAAGGATCTGTTGTTACTGTAACCAAGGAAGGGTCTAAACCACAGCAGGGTGGAAACAAGAAGAGGAAGCAGCAGCAACAGAAGGGTAAGGATGGCCAGAAGAAGCCGAAGGGTGAAGTGACCTGCTACAATTGTCAGCAGAAGGGCCATTTGTCTAGAGATTGTAAGAATCCAAAGGTGCCGGTGAGGTGCCACAACTGTGACAAGCTGGGGCATATTAAGAAGAATTGTCCAGAACCGAAGAAGGACAAAAGCTTGTGCAAGCTTATGCTTTGGGGGCTGTGTCATCGTCTTCGAAAGCTCCTATGGCGGAAGAAAAAGGAAAGAGTGTGGTGGTTCAAGGTACTCTTTCCATTTGTGGTGTTCCAATTAGGGTGTTGTTTGATACTGGGGCGTAGCACTCCTTTGTTTGTAGGGAACTTGTAGGCCGGTTGGGTTTGGAACCAGATATTGTTGATAGACCATTGGTTGTGACTAATCCAGTTGGGGGTTCGTCTTGTTTGTGTATGATATGTCGTGGTCTGGTTGTATCGAGTCATGATTGCTCTTTTGTTTGTGATTGTTTTGTTCTGAACTTTGCGGGGTTCGGAAATATTTTGGGTATGGACTGGCTTAGGAAGTATGCGGCAAGGGTTGATTGTAAGAGGCTGGAGGTGACAGTCGAGAATGTGGAGGGGCGAAGGGTTGTGATACGATGTAAGCATGAAGAAGGCGTCTTCATGAGCTTCATGTATTCGCTAGTTGTTCCAAGGGATGGACTGTCATCGGTGCCTATTGTGAATGGATTTGAGGATGTCTTTGACGAGGTCAAAGGGTTACCGCCGCATAGAGAGATCGAGTTTCGTATCGATCTAGTTGAAGGAGCCAGACCTGTTGTGATGCCTCTTAGGCGAATGGCGCCTAGGGAACAGCAAGAGTTGAAGGTGCAAGTTGATGACCTTTTTCAGAAAGGATTCATTCGGCGTAGTGTGTCCGAATGGGGTGCACCAGTTGTGTTTGCAACCAAAGCGGATGGATCGTTGAGGTTGTGTGTGGATTATCGTGAGCTGAATAAAGTGACTAAGAAAAACAAGTATCCATCGCCGAGAATAGATGACTTGTTTGATCAGCTTCACGAAGCTAAGGTGTTTTCTCAGATGGATTTGGCAACGGGATTTCACCAGTTGAGAGTGGCAAAGGATAGTGTGCCGAAGACTGCTTTCAGGACACCATCCGGTTTCTATGAGTGGCTGGTAATGCCGTTTGGATTGACCAATGCACCAGCATATTTTGTGGATCTTATGAATAGAGTGTTCAGAGATCAGTTGAACAAGTTTATACTTGTGTTCGTGGATGATATTTTGATTTATTACAGAACTGAAGAAGAGCACAAGACGCACTTGCGTATTGTTTTGGAAATCTTGCGAAAACAACAGCTGAGGGCTAAGTTTTCGAAGTGTCAATTCTGGAAGAATGAAGTGAGGTTCTTAGGCCATATTATCTCTGGAAATGGAATAGCGGTTGATCCCGCCAAAGTGGCAGCAATCCAGGATTGGGTTAGACCTAAGAATGCATCTGATGTGAGAAGTTTTCTTGGATTAGCAGGATATTATCGTCGGTTTATCAAAGACTTTTCCAAGATAGCTGCACCATTAACAGGATTGACGAAAAAGAACCAAGTGTTCAGGTGGGATGCTAAGTGTGAACAAGCTTTCGGAATCCTGAAAGAGCGACTGACAAGTGCTCCTGTTTTGACTATTCCAAGTGGAAATGACGAGATGGTGGTTTACACCGATGCATGTGGTACTGGACTTGGAGCAGTGCTAATGCAGAAGGATAAAGTTGTTGCATATGCAAGTCGACAACTGAAGCCGCATGAAAGGAATTATCCGACTCATGATTTGGAGTTAGCGGCGATTGTTTTTGCTCTGAAGATGTGGAGACATTACCTATTGGGAGTTCGGTTCGAGTTGTTTACAGATCATAAGTCATTGAAGTATCTTTTCTCCCAAAAGGATTTGAATCTTCGACAGCAACGATGGTTAGAGTTTTTAGCATCATATGATTTTGGTATAGCCTATACTCCGGGAAAAGGTAAGGCAGTGGAAGATGCGTTAAGTCGAAGACATGCAAGATTGGGAGCCATGTTTTCAGAATGGAAGAGTCTCGAGTTTTTGGCTGGATTTGATTTCAGGCCCAGATATGAATTGGAACCTGAGATGTTGGCAAACTTATCGATAAGACCTACTCTTGTGGAAAGGATTGGCGAGGGCCAAAAGCGAGACGATAAGCTTGTCAAGATTATCCGTGATTTGGAATCTGGATTGGACCCAGAAAAGGATAAAGGATTCGAAATCGATCGAGAGGGTTGGCTTCGGAAACAAGGACGACTAGTTGTTCCCGATATAGATGAATTGAGAGATGAAGTTTTAAGGGAGAGTCATCACTCGAAGCTGACAATTCATCCAGGTGGAAATAAGATGTATCGGGATATGAAGAGAACATATTACTGGGAAGGTATGAAGAAGGATGTTGAAAATTTTATTTCCAGATGCATGAACTGCCAGTTGGTAAAATCCGAACAGAAGAAACCAAGTGGATTGCTTCAGCCATTAGAAGTTCCTACATGGAAGTGGGAGCAAATATCGATGGATTTTATCGATGGGCTACCTAGAACCAGAGCAGGAAATGAAGGGATTTGGGTCATCGTAGATCGTTTGACTAAGAGTGCAAGATTCATTCCTGTTCGACCAACTAGGACTGCATCGAAATTGGCTGAGCTATATGTTAAGTGGATAGTTCGATTCCATGGTATTCCGAAAAGTATAGTGAGCGATCGAGACCCATTGTTCACTAGTGGATTTTGGAAGAGCTTCCAGGAAGTTTTGGGAACCGAGCTGTGTTTGAGTACAGCTTATCACCCTCAAACAGATGGTCAGGCCGAGAGAGTCAACCGAGTTTTGGAAGATCTCCTCAGAGCATGTGTTTTGGACTTTGGAGGATCATGGGTAGATCATCTTCATTTGGTGGAGTTCTCGTATAATAACAGTTACCAGTCAAGCATTGGTATGGCACTGTATGAAGCATTGTATGGAAGACCGTGTAACTCTCCGACATGTTGGTGGGAAACAGGAGAAAAGTTGATACTTGGGCCAGAAATGATTCGACAGACTTCAGATTGTATAGAGATCATTCGGCGACGAATGAAGGCAGCCCAAGACCGTCAGAAAAGCTATGCCGATAAGCGTCGTAAGGATTTGAAATTCGACGTAGGTGATATGGTTTTTGTGAAGATTTCTCCACTGAAGAATGTTATTCGATTCGGGAAGAAAGGGAAATTGACTCCGAGATTTGTTGGACCATTCCTGATCATCGAGCGAATTGGAAAGCTCGCGTATAAATTGGAATTACCAGAAAAGATGTCGGGTGTGCACAATGTTTTTCATGTATCGTATCTACGGAAGTATGTGCACGACTCGAATACAGTGGTTTCTGCTGATAGCTATGAAGATTTAGAAGCTGATCCAGTCGTTGAGAGACCTCGTAAGCCGCTTCGTGTTGTGGGAACTGACACGAAACAGGTTAGGAGGAAGGTAGTCAAGTTGCTCAAGGTACAATGGAGTGATGATGTTAACGACTGTACATGGGAGGAGGAAGAGAGGGTGAAGGCAGCTCATCCTGAACTCTTCGAGGTATGGCCCTAAGGTGTCGTGACATCTCATGAATTTGTAACTTGTTCTAGTCTTAGAATTCTGCATGCTAGGCTAGTAATTGGATGCATGGTTTGTTGATTGCTATGGATGGTAGGCATGCAGAATAGTTTTGGTTGCTCTTGTTTGTTTGGAATTTCGAGGGCGAAAATTCCTAAGGGGGAGAGAATGTAACGACCCGTATTTTTACGGATCGAAGGATCGTAGAATTGTTGTTCTTAGGTCGTTAGTGTTGTTAAGTCGTTTAAAATTTAAGTCGTTTGGAGCTTGAGTCGTCCAGGGTTGGGTCGAGTTGTAGCATGAGTCGGTGGAGCGACTTAGAAGATGAAGCGACTTAAGGAAGGTGACCGACTTAAAGAGTAAGCGACTTAAGAGATTGATCGACATATAGGATTTGAACGACTTAAGGGATAGTGGTTGAACGAGTTACCGACTTAAGGGGATAGGTCGGTGAGGCGACTAAAGGGGTTTTGCGGCTTAGGAATTAACGGTTTAAGGGATAGCGACATAAGAATTGGGATGGCTTAAGGATAGTAGCGGCATAGGTGAGACCCTGTGTTTGTAGTTAGGTCGTGGACGAGATAAGGCTTAGGTCGCATGAAGGCAAGGGTGTTAGGTCGCGACCATAGTTAAGTCGCTAAAGGCGCATAAGTTAAGTTGTTAGGTAGTTGAGCCGTGGAAAGTCTTAGGTCAGGGGCACTGCTAAGTCGCTAGGTCGTTGAGTCGTAAGTCGCTGAGTCGTAAGTCGCTGAGTCGTTGAGTCGTTGAAACGACTTAGGACTTAGGTAGGAACGCGCGCATGTGTTAAGTCGCGCATAGGCTTGAGTCGTATGTCGTTGGGTTTGGTGAAGTCGTGAACGACTTATAGGGGCGAACGACTTAAGGATTCGGCCTATAAATATACGGCCTTATCTTACTTTTTGGGATCCGGATTTTTGTAGCGACGAAGTGCTGCTATTTTTAGAGCTCGACTACAACACTTCTTCACTTCTTTTCTCTACTTTAATCTAGTGCTTCCTTCCATCCAAGATTGAAGATCTAATCGAAGATCCAAGAGCTTAGATTGAAGATCTCCATCCATTGATGAGAGATTTCATCGTTTGAAGCGGAGTCTTGGCGGATCGAGCTAGATCCTTTGCTGTCCAGATCTGAAGTTAGTTGCTTTTGAGGTGTTTAGGTGATTCGGTGAGTGGTGGTTATCTCTCACACGGACCCAAAGGAGTATATTGGATCAGTGGCTTGTTTGTGTGTTAAAGATAGTGATTTCATGCATTTTCCTTAAGTCTGCATGTAGATCCATTGTTTATAAAGTTTTGATATCCATTTTACTACATGATAATCTATGCTAGTTCATTCATCGAGATATTACTTAGAATTCATACTTGTTAGATTTGGACTATTTATTTACGAAATTTCCATTATTGTTATAACTGTTTATTTAGATCTTGTTTGAATGATTGATTACATGGATTAATGATTGATTTGATTGATTAGTTGATTGATGATTTGAATTTGGACAAGTATGGTCGGAGATGATTCAAAAGCTAAGTGGAAAGGCTCTTGAATAAGGAAAGCTGCTTGTGGCATATGAAGCGGATGATAAAGCTCATATGGATAGATTTGATGATGATGTTGAGATGGGACTTTGCTATGATACGATGAGGCAAAGCATGATGTTGAGATGGGACTTTGCTATGATGCGATGAAGCAAAGCATGATGTGAGATAGCCTTGGTTTAATCCAGATGGGATCATCCCAAGCGTGTCGATAACTCGGTGATATGGTTCGAGTTTGTGGATAATGGTTGGTTTGAGAGGCGCTTGAGATAGTATGGAAATAGTCGTCCAGGAGGATGACTAGAAGGCTGAGATCTCATCGTTGTTGAAGCTTCTAGCATGCTCAAAGCAAGAGTACGCTGGGCAGATTCGATAGTCCCAAGACTAATAGTTAATGGTCTAGTACTCTGGGCAGATTCGATAGTCCTAGGCACGGGTCACGATGACGTACAGAGTTATGTCTAGAACCGGGGTTACCATTAGCCCTTGACGGACGGATGAAAGAATGAGCCGGTCATTCAATTAACGGTGATATCGAGGCAATGATAACAGTGATAGCCAGAGTCATGGATGTTTGGATGTTTGGTTGTATCGTCACTCGGTCTCAAGAGCGATGTTTTGTGGGTGCTTATCTGATCTTGGTTTAGGCCTTGGGGGTTTGTGCTTGGAAAACATTGACCTTGACTCGAGTGATAATTGTTTTACTTTAAATATCTGCTTTGCTATGTTTATTTCTACTTAGGGGGTTTGGGGGTTATCACTGTAGAAAGAGGTGGAGTGGGATGGTTGGGTTCCTATTCCTTTTCACCCTTTATGCTCTTTTGGTATGTTTGATAGTTGATTTACTGCTCACTAGGACTTTTGTTTGACTCAAGGTTTTATGTTCAACTCTTATTACCTTGGGCTGTTCATCCGTTTTGGGATGGGCAGACTAGGTAGCAGGTGACAGGTGCTGTTCTTAGTGACCAACGTTGTTGATGATGAAGACGAGCTGGAGGCTTTTGCATATTGTTTTTCTTACTATATGTACTGGATATTCCGCTGCTTGTATGATTCTCTGAGTGATATGTAGTGAGGCTTGCTGTATTGACTTTTCAGATTGTTGTAACAAACTATTATGAGTTTATATGATGAGATTCTGTTCTATGGAGCTTCACTATGTATACATTTCTATTGTATTTTATCCCTGCGCTGTGAGTAATACGATAGACTTTATTGTTTTTACCTTACCTTGATGATCATCCATGGCTGCCTGGCACACTTTACAGCGCACTATTTCCTTGTTTAGTGCCAGAGTCATGGGCAGTCGCCACAGATATCCAATCTCCCATTTGATTAGGATTAGCTTGTATGATTGACATTCATTGCTTGACTTTGGCAAATCAACATCTAAATCAAATAAGCATTGGTTAAGTTGGGCCATTTTTACACCATAATCAGTTGTTGCATGATGTCAAAACGACAATGGAATGAGTTTCTAAAGAAGCTACTCTTGTAAGCTCATGCATTTCCTTCAAACAAAATCATCTTCTCTGGATCCAAATTAGTTCTTCGGAAGTCTTTAGGATTGACTTTATCCAAAGTTAATTGTTATACCATTCGTTTACTTTGAATTTATCAATCGACAACAAACCAAAAGCAAACCATGAAGGGAGGTTATATATGTTATGAATTAAGTAAACTAGACGTCAATAAGGCATCTAAAAATTTAAGATTATCAATGATAATGTATCATCCTTGCCCTAAAAATAAATCATAAAATATAAAATCAAAAGAACAAATGGCAAAGTTATGCAACAAAAGAAAATAATTTCATTATTAGTCAAAGAATGACAAACAGTCATATTACACATTCAATCCAAAGAAATCGAGTCACTCTTGTTAGTATGAAGGTTTGAAAGAGCATTTTTAGTTCTCTAGAAGGATGTTAGAGATAAGGGAAAGGTAGCTAAAAATGGAATTTTAAAACTTGGAGGGGTATTTATTAGCGGAAATTTTTGGTAGTCTCATTAAAAGGAAAAGAAGACAAATGAAAAGGAGGGTTGGCTTCACCACACAATATTACATAGTCAAACTGAACTTCTTGTAGAAATTGTTCTTGCTTGTCCCCTTAAAAGCTGAAATCCAAATTTGGGAAGAGGGTATATACATGAAGAAGGCCACGAAGAAAGAAGTATTTCACCAAATAAGTATTTTCATTATGTAAGAGTCCTCGTTAAAAGTTCATTTCAACCTATTATATTTACTTAGGAAACTTTTTGGGATAGGAGATAAGGTGCTTTCAAAAAAAATAGAAACCTACATATCAAGTAACAAAATAGAACTCAAAATCAATGAAAAATTTCATCAAAAGAAAATATATCAATAGATTACAAGGTTACAATTACATTAAACAAGTTACAAAGGTTCATGGAGAGAAGATCCCTTATTACATTCAGGAAAAAACCTATCTTTGTTAAACTTGACTTTATCAAGAGGCAGTGAGTCAATGGTTATTGGGATGGGTGAGCCCCAATATCCACCAAGGTAAAGATCTGGCTAAATCAGTCCCCTGCTACCATTTCTAAAAAAGGAGAAGTCTGTAATAGGAAATCTAATACCAATAAGGGTGATCCAAGATCATGTCTCGATCTTTGATAAGCATCCAAAATAAAGTTGTTAGCTCCTCATTCACTTCACTATAAGTATAATGATGTAAGAGAGAATTTTGAAGGAGCTAGGTAAAATTTTTATTTTGAAAACTTTCAAGAAACCTAAGGCATTTCAAAAATATCATATATTTGTCATTGGCAGAGTTAAGATCATTATAAAGCCTTTCCACCTCTTTATTAGTCTTAAAATTCCTCTCAACTCCAATTTAAAATCTTAATGTAATGCTTATTTTTACTTTATTTTGACAATAAAAATCTGTTTTCAATGAAACTAGAGTATAAGGAATGATAGTAACATAAAAGAGGAAGCATATATTAAGCTGCCTAAGAAGGAAATCTAAGAGAAGTAAAAGGCTTACATAAAGTAGCGGTTTCTTTGGACGGATGAAGGAAAAAATGGGTGACTATGGTAAAGTCGCTCAAATTAGCAATAAGAGACTCATCAATGTGATCTTTCATAATTGATTGTCACTTACATCAGGTTCATTTGTTTGAGTAGGGGATTCAGCATTGTGCTTAATCTGTTAAACTTCAGCTTCGATCCTAAAGCTAGTATCTGTGTCATCTGGATTGTTGTCCTTATCCTTTCCTGATAGGTCACTTTTAACACATCAACGGTATCGTCATCCTCTTCATTGTCATCATTATCATATTTACCTATATCTACGCCTATGTCTTCAATCTCAACATCACCATCATCATCGAAAGGGATTCACCAAAAGTGAGATATACTCCTGGATTCACTACTCTTTCGTTTTCAAAATTAGATAACTCCTTGAACTCGTGATTAAAAAAGGAAGGGTTATTGTAAAAATGTGAAAACCTTGCCCATGGCATTTCTCAAGGAAGCTTTAGATTTCAACGAGGCATTTTCTTCTTGGCCAATTTCTTTTCAACCGAGAACACTTACGTGTAAATTGGCTAGTTGAATTTGAGCTAGGACGGTGCCTTTCTTTGATAAGTTAAGAGCCTCTTTGGATAATTTCAACTTGATTTCTAAAGCATGCTTCTTCTCTTTTTCCAAATCAAGATGAGAAGGAAGACGTAAGTAGTCTATGGGTAAGTTCTTATTGGTGGTATCCAAATTATGATTCTCATATTTAAGAGCCTTAACATTACTAGAATGGATGGAATTCAGCTCTTGTAAAGAAGAGTGGGACATGCAGATTCTGAGAGGGAATGCTAGAGTAAGAATGTAATGACCCACAAATATCTAACATAGTAATTATTGATTACCTCTTAATAACTATTTAAAGTTAATTGATGATGAGAGACAAATTTGAGAAGGGTTGTCTTTTTAGAAATTCTGGTATTTCCATTTAGAAATACCTAAAACCAATATTTTGATATATAGCATCATGTACTTTCGTTGGAGTTCGAAAATTGGTTTTTAGGGCTTTGTGGCCACTTTGGCTTAACATGGGCCGTTTGTTTATAAATAGATTATTATAGAGAAACCAAGGGTTACCACTTTTTTCCTCTTCATTTTATAATCTCCTCCCAAATATGAATGTCCCCTACACTAATGAATATTTTCTCTACTAATTACAAAACAAAGCAATTTACAAATTAATCCAAAAATAGACCTTATGATATGTTGTTTCATACGGCATAACAACATAAACATAGAAGTGAAGTTTTGGTTTTTGAAATTCAATTGTATGTGGTCAAAATATTCTTTGGAAGATAAGAAATCGATGAGCAACACAAAAACATCGATCTAAGAGATTTTCAATCAATGGAAGATCGATCACAATGGGAAAATCAGTTGGCAACAAATCATAGAGCTAACTAAGAGGAATTAATCAGTGGATTTAGATCATGTCAAAAGGGGTGAGCTTGCCGAAATTGGTTGTGGAAGCTAGCGATGGCACCACTAGTCAATGTCGTAGAGGGTTGGAGGGGGTTATCGTGCACGACGAGTGACGTAATGGCGTCAGATCGAGGCAAGTGGCTTATCACGGCGGTGGTTGGTAAAGAAAGATATCGGTTATTGGTGATGGGGTCAAGGCATAGCAAGGCACAATATTTATTAAAAGCCCCTGCCGTTTTTCAGATATTTCAAACCATGAAATTATTTTGTCCCTAATACTTGTATTAACCATATCTCTTATATACAACGTCTGTTTCACATGTGGTTTCTTCCGTTGGATTTATAGAAAAATTACAAACATTTTGGCATATGGTTTGCTAGATTCTAGAGCTACTTGTAAAATTACATTGGTAAGATTAAATAGCCATAATTATTTATATTTTAAAAATGTTAAATAAATAATCATCGATGAAAAATATACGTGTATTGAAATACGTTAAGCATTTATGATAATTGTTTGGTTGTTGTAGTGTTTTGATATGTTATGTACTTCAATTTGATTTCTAATTGTTGTATTACTGGATGATGGATGTTTTATAGTAATTAACTGTTAATTTGAAAAGGGGAATAAATAATTAATAGAAAATGAGTAAAATTATGAAATTTTGGAAGATAAGACTATTTACATATTTTGGGTGACATTTGAAAATAACATTGATCTAACAATTTATATTGAAACCGATGTTAAAAAATTAATATGGTTATTATTTATGAATTTTGGCGAAAATTCATGAAAAATTACGAGAAATTAATATTAAAGTTAAATTGGAGAAATTATTTTGATTTATAATAAACTAAGATTTAGTAAATAATAATATGAATTTTTGAAGATGTACTTTTTTAGTAAATAATAATATAATGGTTTTTATAGAGTTTATGAAAAGATATTATTATTTGAGTAATAAAACCATGAGATATTTTG
This sequence comes from Allium cepa, assembly GCA_030765085.1. NCBI lineage: Eukaryota > Viridiplantae > Streptophyta > Magnoliopsida > Asparagales > Amaryllidaceae > Allium > Allium cepa. The sequence continues at coordinate 219,699,725 of CM060929.1, forward strand.
AAAATAGTGGTAATAATAATAAAATGTTTTCAATATTATTTTGGGTTAAGTTATTACTATTTGTGAAAAAACAAAAAAATTTGAGATTTGAAGTGGAATATTATATTTTCGGGTCAAATAGAAATAAATTAGTTGTGAAAGAAAAATAAAAGGATTTGAGTGTATAAATTATTATTTTAGCATAAAGTCATAATTTATTGTTTTTGAAAGTAATTTGGCACAAATTACTATTATTGATTAAATAACAATATTTGGGATATTTAAAGTAATATTTTTAAAATTACTGATTTTTTAAATATATTATCGTTTTGAGAAAATATTATTACTTTGAGATAATCGAGATAAAAGAAATTTATAAAAGAAAGATGATGTTAAGTTAAGAGGAGATAATGGGTATAAACACATTATTTTGGATTGTTGTAACATGTTATATTAATTTTGGTCAAAATTATCATGTATGTTTGTTGTGTAGGCATAAAATTGCATTAGGATGAGTTATGAAATATTTTACCATTATTACTACATGGGTATTATGTTGTTAATCATAGTTTTGTTGTGTTGATCACATCAATGCTTGTATTACTCATATAGAGTAGTACAAATTTAATGAGTTGGGTGTTGTGTTACTAATATGTAGGGGTTTATATTGCCATGTTAGTGATGTTGTGTAACTATTGATGGGTGACTAGTACACATTGAAAGAATATATTTTTTGTTGATTTATTTGACATTTGGGATTGACAATGAGTGGTATTGAATTTGTGCAATTTAATGTCTCTATATTGCTATTACTATTGTTACCCCATATTTATCTATTAATGGTTGATTGTGGTGGAATGGTAGAATACGATATTTTTTTACTTATGTTGGATGCATAGTTGATAGTTTTGTGAAATGTTACGTGCTAACTTGTATTTGATTCAAGAGAAAAACAAGAAACAAAACCACATAGGCTTGATCTTGAAAGGGTACGTAAGCAGTTTTTCCCAATATATGCAACTACTCTCGGTTCCCTTGTGGTCAAAGTATATAGGATAAGGTGCATTCCAAAAATAGTTGATCACGTTTTCCTTTTTGTATATATCTATTTGTAAAGCTTACAGGTGTAAGCAAAGGGGAATAAAGAAGTTAATTTGCATGCCACATTACATATTGTTTATTTAAAAATATTTCTTTTATACTCATGTCGTACTGTTTATAAATTTGATGGTGATTGTATGAGAAAATATAGATATTTCAATTGTTGTATGAGCCTTGTACATTAGATATGGTCGAGATATTTGTATATTATTATTTAATTCTGTTGTGTGGTTTTTCCTTTGTTCATAGTTTTAGAGTTTTGACTTATATAATCAACGCCCCACTATTTTTGATATCTATTTAGTGTGCAAGCATATATTGACCATATTTGTCACTAATTTTAGACATGAAGAACGGTGGGCCGTCACACTTGGTATCAGAGTTTAGGTTTAGTGATTACATAAGCCTTGGGAAGATTTAAACCATTTAGAGTACCTTAATTTACACCTTTGATTGGCTTAAATTTAGGAAGAGAGAGCATTCTTATTGATAATTATATGTCTTGTGTATATGAGTTGTGCGTGTAAGCACTATTACCTCATCCTAAGACGATGTTTATTTATGATCACATTTGTGTGGGAAATGGATACAGTAGGAGTGGAATAGGATAAGTACTTATAGGAAGGACTAAGTGCTGGTTATAACTCGACTTACACACACATAATATTGTTGTAATTGAAAACCTAACGTTAATGGACTTAATTTTTCGTGAAGTTTTAACAAAAAAGTTATATTAAGCTATACATTTTTGGTTTTAAAGATATTTTATCAGAAAGGAAAAATGTATGTTTTGGGCTTAAAGTGATTTGTTAAAAAAATTATATGGGTAAAAGTAAAGAATTTAATTTGAGAAATAAAATATTTTTGGATGAATATATTTTCGTAAGGAAAAAAAGATTATTGTAAAATCTTTAATTTAAAATATTTTATGACAGGATTTAGTTTGAGTTCTTTGGAAAAATATATTTTTATAAAACATTTAGTTTAAAAAAAAAATTGTAAACATACTTTGGAAATTGGTATTATGGAACATATTTGTACAAAAGTATCCTAATTCAAAATGTTTGTTAAATTTATTTTGATAAGGAATATTTAGTTGGAACACTTATTTAAAAAAAGAAATGTTTTATTGAAAGGTACGTTGCAATAAATAATATATGATTTGAGAGTGCATATTTTGATAGATAGATATTTGATTTTGGAATAACGTTTGAGAAATTATTTTGTTGGGATAATATTCAAAAATATTCCATTGGGAAATATTTAGATTATATATATTTTTCTAGTAAAGTGTGTGAGAAAAGATTTTATTTGAGAAAAATGTTTTATTCGAAAGAATATCCTTGAGTTTGGAAATTTTTTTGCATGGAAGTTAATTTTGGTTGTAAGCATTTTTCACTCAAAAGATACTTTTTGATAATCGATGTTTTAGTAAGGATACATTTTTAAGTAAAGAACTTTAGTTCGAAGTACTTAATTTAGAGAAAAAATTATAGGGAGTATATTTTAAATATTTTATTGAGAAATGATGTGATATAAAATATTTATTTCTAAAATGCTTTGGGAAAATATTTTCCAAAGATGAGAATAATTTGATTCCGAAGTACATAGTTGAAAAGATAAAATAATTGATTTGAGAAACAAACTTTGGAGTTGTTTATTAAATAGTATTTTACGGAAAGGATATTTATTTGGAAAACTTAATTAAAGAATATTTTGAGGACTATGAGACTAGACTGGGTGACATGGGTTGTGAGACGATTGGATGATATGGGTTTTGAGTTGGCCTAATATCCATTATGTTGATGTAACCTTTATGTCTATTACGTTTGACTTTCCCTAATGAGTTGTGGAGATGTCTAGTTATTCCCTTCCGAAGAGAGAGTCTGGTGTATCTGACGCATGGGATAATGGCAATTTACTTTGCTTGTATTTGCTTACTTTGGTCGAATAGATCACATTGTCCTTATGTTTGTTAAGTTATTAGTTATGTTAGTATTTATTGTACTTCTTGTTTGACTATATTTACTTTATAATTTGTCATGTTTGTTTGAGTTGATTCTTCTACTTGTATTGTATTATCGTTTGTTTGCCCAATCTTGTCTTTTTTGTTCATTTTTCTATTTGTTTATTTTTTTTTTATAATTATTTGCCACTTGTGATTATTTCTCTTATATGCTAGCTTATGTTGTTTGTTTTGTATGATAATTATATGATGTGTAGTTTTCCAATGCTGACTTTTGTAGGATGTACATTGGAGAAACTAGTAGGGTATTAAGGAACATATTTGGTTCACTCATGATGAGATGATGTAGTTTTCTAAGTAGAGGAAGACTAGATATTCGCATTGACTAAGAGATGCGATGATGTACCTTGAGGATGAGTAAAAGTGGTTGAAGAGTTTGGTGACAAAAAGGCTAGGTTGGTACCATCGAGGAATCAAAGCGACGACGGGAGGTTCATTACATCTTTACTAAAATTTGGAGTTTTAACAAATACATGTTTTAATATCTACTTTTATACAAGCGATCATCAGCTTCCATAAGTGTTTTAAATTCAACAAGAACTTCTGTTTTGATTTTTAAAGAGGTTTATACGGTTTGAAATTTAAAAAAAAATAGTTTTTTTTTTCAAAAAATATACTTTAAGTTGATTTTGAAATGATGTTGGTAATATTTTAAATAAAAAAATTGTTTGAAAAGAACATGGAAGCTTTGATTTGAAATGAAAATACTTTGGTAAATGTTTTGATTTGAAGATGTATTAGAATTCTCAGCTAGAGATGGCTAATGTATCCCTCTTTGGTATTCTGGATGAGTCATCCCTATCATCAACTGAAGATGTTACTATAACAGGATTATAGAATCAATTATTCGACGAGATTCGAAGAATGGAATAAGGTGGGTTTCGATGTGGATGCATACCAAGGGATTGTGGATAACTCATAGGTTTGATATGTGCTCCTAGAGCAAGGGCATGTAAGGATGCCTATCTGTGTACCCTGGACCTTAGTGATGGTCTAGCTCGCCTTAGTAATGGCAAAGCTTTAGTGATGGCATTTATTCGAGCATTTATAAGACCATGATGTTGATTAGTTGCTGACCTTAGTGATGATTATATGAGTTATCATATAACCAAACAGTGCTTGGTACAAGACCTCGGTGAGGGTTTAGTTCATCTTAGTCATGGCAGAAGCTACTTCAGGCATTGATGAGACCACAATATTGAGTGTATAGGATAAGGTGCGGTCCAAGTATAGTGGATTACCTTTTACTTTTTATGTGTATATCTATTTGTAATGTTTGTAGGTGAAAGCATAGGGAAGGAAAGAAGTATAGTTGCATATTAGATTTACAAGTTGTTTATTTAAAAATATTTCTTTTGTACTATTGTCATATTGTTGATAAATTTGATGATGAACGATGTATAAGAAAATGTAGATATCTCATTTGATGTATTAGGTCTTGTACTTTATTTATGGTTGAGATATATGTATACTGTAATTTAATTTCACTATGAGATTTTCCCTTTTTGTTCATAGTTTTATATTCTTAACTTATATAATCAATGACCCACTATTTTTTATATTAGAGATTAGTGCATAAGCATACATTGATGGCATTTGTAACTAATTTTAAATGTCAGAAATAGTAGGGCATCACAAGGAATATTTCTTACTAACATAAAAATGGAAACATTGAATTAAAATTCAATGCAAAAGAAAAACTTTGCTTATGACATCAAAGATAAAGAGCATACTATGAGAATCTACCGAGTATGAAGACCAAGAAAGTCTTTTGAGAAGGTTGAAGGGATTCTAGCAACTCCCAAGAAGAAATTGCAGGAGAGTGAAAAATGGAAGACAAAAGGACCGTTAAAATCGGGAAAGGATGCTTAAACGTTGTAACAACCTTGTTTTTTACGCCGTAAAATAAATAAATTAAATAAAAATATTTGAGTTCGATATTTGATAATTATTATTTTTGAAGGTAAATAGTTATTCAATTAAAGGCTATTATTAAATGATTTTTATTTGAATAAATTGAATTAAATTAATAAATTCTTTTCAAATTTTATACTAAAATTGAATAATTTGTTTTAGTTGAATACAAAATATTTTTACAAGTGTAAATAATTATTTGTTATTAAAATAGTGGAGAATTAATAAGCGGGCATCGAATTGAATGATTATCGAAATATATTCAGTATAATGAAGTGTAAAACTTAAATCAAATTGAAATTTATTTACAACTAAATCAAAAGAGTTGTCAAAATAAAATAAAATAAAATAAATCAACTGATTAAAATTAAACCCAGTCTAGCTCATGCCCATATTCTCTTCTATATCCCCAAACTCTAAACGAGTCAACTCTTATTCTCCTCAATTGACCCCGTTCCCATTCCTTTGCCCTAACTCTCTGGATAATCCTTAAATCATAAATCGCATTGTTTATAATAAAAATATATTACCGAGCAAGACCCGGAGCCTTATGTTGACGTAAGAGGAGGCAATTCGTCTAGGTCGAGGGGGACCTGGGCACTCGCGACACTATCAGCGCGATTGGAGGTGGTGGCAATAGAGGTTGCGGTCTAGTGAATGATGGTGGAGATTCACGCGATTTGGGTTTTGTGGGTAGCGAAGCGGAGGTCTAATGTTGGCGGCTGACTTCAGGTTTGGGCAAAAGGCTGGCAAGGTCGGAGGTCGCCTGAAGTTGGAGAGAGTTAGTTTATAGTAGCTGGCAGAGGCAGTGTGACCCTGGCAGGCAGGTGCAATGGAAGACGATGACGGAGCTAAGGGGCAGCTATCTAGTTTGTCGGAAGTAAATGGTTTAGCTTAGAATTTAGTTGAGTATTTATACTCACAACGATATCCATATTCCATTGCGTATTTTGCATGTATCCCGTACATTGCCTAAAATTACTTGGTTGGATTGTTTGATTGAAATGTTAGTTCAATATATTAGTTTGATTGTTGTGATATTGAGTATGATTTGGATTTAATAATAAGATTTTGTGTGTGTGTGTTGGATTGTCCAAAATGCAAAGGAGAAAGTGTCTATTTGCATTTTGATTTGTGTAATTTAGTTACTTCTTGTGTACATTGTATAGATGGCCAGAATTTGATGTAATTCGATTTAGGCCAAACGATAAAATTCATAGTGATGATTTTTAGAATTTCGCTCCATAAATTATATTTTTGATGTTCGATTGATTTTATGGTTTTAAAAATATTTTTGAAAGCTTTGGAAAATTGTTTATGGTCTTTTAAATATTTATTTGAAGCATATTTATAAATAAATAAAAATGATTGGAAAATAACATGATTTGTCGGAAATTATTTTAGATATAAATGTTGTTTTAAAAATAGAAATAGAGGATTTTTAATAGTACTGGAATGTAAGAAATTTTTGTAAGTATAAATGAGGGTTTTTAATAATATTTTCGAAAGAGGAATTCTCTTAAAAATGTATGTGTTTAATAAAAAGGATTAGAAGCAAAATTAAAAAGGGGATTTCTTATTATAAAAATCTATTTTTAAGAGCTTTGAAAGTTATTCCCCTTTTATATATTTATTGGTTTGTAATTAGTTTATTTGATGATTTTGCATAATTGAAAAGTTTAATAATATTTTCGAAAAGGAATTTATTTTGTAAAGCATATGTTTAATAAATATGATTCAAGGGGTATTTTCAAAAGGGGATTTTGAGTATATAAACCTATTTTGAAGATAAAACAATTATGAAAATATTTTCGAATTGTTTTAGGAGTGTTAAAAATATAAATTCCTTTTCGTATATATATTTAGTGGTTCGAAATTGATTTATTGGATATTATGTGAAGTTTTATATGATAAGATTATTTGATTTGTGTTTTTTTTCTATTCTATATAATGAGGAGGTCAAATAAACGAATTGGTAGTACCGAATGGTATAGGACACTCGATTGTATTTTTTCCAATTGTTATATTGACTCGTATTACAGAATAACTGTTGTTTGATGAGTGTAGTTTACTAGCTTCTAGTAAACATTCAAGTAAAACTGAGTGGATTGGGACCTCAAGTAATTATTACTATTGGTGAGTAGACATCACTCATATTATGGAGATGGGTAGGAATATGTGATATCATCTAGAGGTGACTCGTTAGAGCTTAGTAGTCGAGAGTTATATTACTCTCCAAGGGCTACAATCTATAGATATGTTGGGATTTATAGATTTATCCTCTTAGGACTAACTAGTTGAGTTCTATTATATTGCTTTTAGGGCTAGTAATCGAGGAATTATTATGTTGTGGCGCTCTTATTTGGACGTATGGAGTCGACGGTACTTATTATTACTCTTATCATGATTCATCTTGTCGAGAGTATATTTTATTGCATCCTGTAAGGACTAACTAGTCGAGTATCGTTATCTACTCTTAGGGCTAGTAGTCGAGAATTTGTTATATTGAGATCACTCTCATCGGGACTTCTAGAGTTAAAGTATTTGACGTGGCTCTCATCAGGACACATCGAGTCGAGAGTATTAATTATAACTCTTAGTAGGACTTATCAAGTCGAAAGTAGTATTTATCACTCTCATTAGGACTCTTCGAGTCGAGAGTATCAGTTATCACTCTCAATAGGAATCGAATCGAGAGCAATTGTTATCACTCTTATTAGGACTTTTATAGTCGAGAGTACATGTTGAGAATCTACGTCATAGAGTTCATGCCACTATGGAAAGCGCGTGAATTAGACCCACCAATAGGGTAGTTATCCATCCTTACGGTCCTAATTCTAGGGTTGCGCCACGAATCCGTGATGCCACCTGGTTGAGTTTGTAGGATGAGAGTTATTTCTCTCATTAGAGTCATTGCCCTGATGCCACTTAATTATCAACAGTCTGTTACCAAGGGCAAGTAGGAATTGTAGCAAATGTCCGGCAGCGTGTTTATGACATCCGATGGATATGAGTGTCACGATTCTGGAAGTAACTAAAGGACTGTAGGAAACTGTCTGCGGTCGTTAGTGTTTCCTGGAGCAGTGCTGCGATACATCAGTCACCCATCTGAATGGCTTAGCTAGTTCTATTATATTCGATATATTTTATATTATCACCTCATTAGAGACGATGAACATATAACATTCGAGACTAGCTGCATGTTAGTCTTTCATTTGAGTTAGTATAACTTGAGATAGCTGCGTGTTGTATATTTATACCATTAGAGACATGTTGTGAGCTTGTCCATCATTCTATCATAAGTGCTTATGGCTGAGAGTTCTCCTTTTTGTACGATTTTTTATTTCTGTCTCCTAGGATCATTCAATCAAGAGTTTTTGCCTCTCTAAGGACTGAGGGTCGAGCTATATGACTTTGTATATTGAGTTTTTGATTGGCATTGATATTGGTTTGAGTTAATATTTTTTGATATCTTCGAGGGCTTAAAAGTCAGAAGTTATCATTTCCATTAAGACTAGAGGTCGAGATAGTTATTTAGATATTGCTTTCGATATTAGGTATGAGTTGTGCTTTTGTTGGGGTTTGTACTTCTTGCTATCATCTTAGACTAATGGTTGGAAAATTTTACTTCCATAAAAACTATAAATTGATATAGTATTCTTGATACTAATTATTGTATTTGGTTTGGATTTCGCTATACATGAATTCCATATTTTCTGATTTATTTTTTATGGCTTAGTAGTCAGGAGATATTTCTTCCATTGGGGCTGTAGGCCGAGATTTGATGTTGTGATTATTATTTGGGATTATGCCATTCTTGATTTATATTTTTAGGTCTTAACAGTCGGAAGTCTTCATTTCCATTAGGACTACAAGTCAAGACGAATATTTTGGTTATTAACCTTTTTGTTGGCATGATTCAAAATTCACTTCTTTATTGGTGATTTTGTGGACACGCGGTGTGCTTATCCATAGCATTATTAGACTTTAATGAGTTTTAATCGTATCACCCGATTTATAGATGCCATGATCCTTATTTTCTTATGTGCTTTTCATGGGTGATATTTGAGATATGTGACTGGGTATTTATTATTATGTTACATGGATGTCACGTAGGACCGTAGTCGTACTTTGCCTTTTATTACCATCTTATGGTTATGTGCTTACCTTGGATTTAGATATAGTCTGACTCGTTTATTATTTATATAATACTCGGGTCAATCCAAGCCTTTTCAGGTACATGGACATTATCCATTATGGATGTTGTGCTGTAGAGGAGACATGGTATATATTATATCATGTTTGAGTAATCGATGTATATTTTCTTTGGATGTCTCATTGTATTTGTTTGTATTGAGATGACTATGAGTTGTATATTTTTAACTTAACTTGGTATATATTGTTGTAGTGAGACACTGACATCAGTTGGTATCAGTTTGTTAATATATTATATTTTTCTACTACGACCTTTGACTTTGTGTTCATTTTATATGTTGTATATTATTCTGTCCTGGTAAGCCCATGTTGTTATTGCTTTGTGCCGATACCAAGTACGTATATTGTTGATATATATCGAGGTGAGATACATACCGATGTTAGCCTAAGGGAATATTCACCCGTGGTCGCTCCTAACAAACCTCATTATTTGCATTACCAGACAAGATTACCTAGTAATTCTCTTTGGTAGTATGGTTATAGATGTGGGGCTTTAGAGTGTGGTATCAGAGTAGGTTCAGAACAATATAGAAGATATGTGACACGAACCTTTACCTTAGAGTGACTTTAAAGTCCCTGTTACCCTTGGATTTCTGGTACTTATCCTATATTAAAGGGATGGTAGGAGTTACGATGATCACTGGGGTAATCATCTAATTACGTACTTGTTATTTTTCCAACTATATATATTCCTTATTTTAATCTCTTTTGTATGTATTTGTTTTCTTGTGAAGTTAAAGTTGTTGAGGGAGGTAGTGAAGTAAGGAGTGGTTAGCCCAATGAGTAGTGTCAGCATTGATGATGGTGAATGGACCCCTGTGGCTCGGTTGTGAATGAAGTATAGTTCGATTGGGAAAGCTGTAAAAGACCCTAATTTGAATCTCGTGTTATTATACATCATAATGCTAGATTGTGATTAGGTAAGTTGAGTAAGAGGATCCAGCAGTGATCAGAGTTGCATAGTAGAAACATATATATAGCTTTCCACTGAAGGCATTTGTTTTCTTATTTGAAATGTGTGAATTGTTGTGTTGATGCTTATTTGATTTTATAAATGGATGTTCACTGCTGTTAGTGATTAATGAATTGGACGTACATATGAATTTTGAAGTAAATTCAAACGAGCAAATGGTTTGATAAAATAAGAGTTTTATTTTACAAAGTGTTTAAAAATATTTTAGAAGTTCATTTTGGTGTTAATTTATCCATTGAGTGCTTTAAGAATTCTGGTTGATGCGGCACATGTATTCGATGGGGATTCCTAAACAATAGGATGAGGTATCTCGACACAATGATTTAAAAAGAATTACTATTTTAAAAAAGAGAGTAAAGATTTTAGAAGTGGTGCAAATAATATTTTAGAAAGTAATACAAGTTTTGAGATAAGTTAATAGCATTTTGGAGAATGTATATTTTTTGGTAATTGTAATGTAAAGATCTTTTGAAACCATTTTGAAAAGGAAATGAATGCTTTGGAAAAAAGTTTACAAAAAATTATATTTTAAGTAAAGAATTGAATTTCATTTAAAAAAATTAAAAGAGAATTTATATTTTGGCAAAAGTTCTCGAACCATCTAAAATAATATTATGTGGAAATGTTTGATTATTAGAATGTAAACTTTGGTATTTTTGAATTCATTATGAAATATAATTTCTTGGAATACACACACATGTGTATATACGAAGTGGAAAATATTATGATATGGATTTTTAAATTTTGGATTAAAAGCTTTTAAAGAGAAGTTTATATAAAAGATTTTCGAGTTTGTGAAATATTAACGAAAAAAGCTTACGAGTAATGCCAATGAAATTTTACTTTTGAAGTTTTCGAGACATAAACTTGAAAATTTTAGTTTTTTGGTTTAGGATTTTTGATTGAACTTAGAACAAGCTATAATATGAAATTTAACTACCCTCATTGATGTGCTCTACCATTTCCTGCATAACTTTTGATCCTTTGATCCGATTTGGTAATTTTTCTTTCGTTTCAAAGATATTTTCATAAGAAACAACTTTCAAGCTGGTCACTATTCAAAATTTGAAGTTGGCTATGATTTAAACATGGATTGAAAACAATTTATATTACTGTTTTGAAATTTGTAATTTTACATATCATCGTTGAAATTCATTTGACCATAACTTTCAAACAGTCTATCTGATTTTGACGATTTAGCTCATTATGGAAAGCTAAGAACCTAAGCAACAAATTTTTCTTTAACTGTTGTGCTAAATTTTGACGTTTATTAAGCTAAAACATATAATTTTTAAGTGGGCATGTAGTCATATGTAATTTTAGATTTTTACCCTCATGTGGAAAGAATACTAACTCATGATGTAGTTGATATTTTTGTAATCCGAGAATTGTTTGGAAAAGATAACACATTATGTAATAATTTATTCTTTGAAACTTTGATCTATTTAGCGTTTTTGACCTTTGAATGTTTGTCGAAAAGCTTATACCTTAGTGCTGCATTCCTTTTACATTACATGGTTGCATACTTATCATACTTCTATATAGGGGAAATTAATTTAAAGAACAAAAATTTATATATTTTTAGCCTTTAGGACACGACCTCAATATTTTAACCACAAGGACAAACATTCTTCTAAAAATTATTCATAAGGACAAACATTTCCAAAATTATTCATAAGGATAAACATTCTTTCAAAACTGCTACCGAACTAAAAAACTGATACCTAAAAACTGCTACCGATAACTACAAACCGATACCTAAAAACTGCTATCAATAACTAAAAACTGATACCTAAAGAAAGTTGTCATTCATGCTAAAATATTAATGATCTGTCCTTGAGGCCAAAATGCTGCGAAATTTTATGTTGACAATAATTTTATGTTATATATATATATATATATATATATATATATATATGTGAACAATATTTTTATTGAGTTAAGTATAGGTTCTTTTGGAGCTTATTTTGATAATTTGATGATATTGGCTCGCTTTTGCTCATGTACAAGCGAAATGGCTCGCTTAAAATGCTAATTAAAAAGTAAAATTTTATGATATACCGATATATTATGTGATATTGTGTTGTTTCCCTATGATTTGAGATACCCCATTGATTGGGATGTTTATATAGTGTGTTATATTGTGTTTTGATTTTTCGAAACATTCTCTGTACAAAATAGACTACCGAAATTTTCCAAAAAATTCGACATCTGAAAAAAATAATTCACAAATTATCGTATGCAAAAAATAGAAAGTTGTTGAATGAAACTATATCATATGATAAAAGAAGTTTGTGAAAGAGCCACATAGAGGATTGTGTAAGCTTTTAGAAGTTTATAGAATATGAAGAAAGTCAGGGTAGTTATGTATGACGTTTCCCATAAAAAATTGCGAGGATGCAATTTTCTTAAGGAGGAAGTCTGTAACAACCCTTCTTTCTACGCCGTAAAATAAATAAATTAAATAAAAACAAAAATAATTTAATTTGATATTTGATAATCATTATTTTTGAAAGTAAATATTTATTTAATTAAAGTCTATTAATAAAAAAATTATTTGAATAAACTGAATTAAATTAATAAATTCTTTTCTAATAATATATTGAAATTGAATAAATTGTTTTAATTGAATACCAAATATGTTTATAAGTGTAAATAATTGTTATGATAAAAATAATGAAGAATTAATAAGCGGACATCGAATAGAATGAAATTGGATGGTTATCGAAATATATATGTATAATGAAGTGTAAATTAACTTAAATCAAATTAAAATTTATTTGAAATTAAATTAAAAGAGTTGTTAAAACAAAACAAAGGAAATGAATAATCAACTTGTAACGACCCAGAATTTCTATCATTTGAAATTCGTATATTTAATTGATTTTAAATATTAACAAGTAAAATTTGTAAGTCAAATAAATTTTATTTCAAATATCTAGATTAATTGGATAATTAAATTGACAATTTAATATTTGAGATTGCTGAAATAATTGGAAATTGGGTTTAATGTGATTAAAATTGATTTTTAAAGTTGTATTAAATCATATTGGACTTAGAATGATGTTATAGAACTTTTAAAATTGAATTAAAAATTAATTTGTGGAAATTGAATATTTTAATATTTAATTGCCGAGTGAAAATAGTCATTTTTCAAACAGTCTCGGGTTTCGACGAAACTAGTTTCATCGGATCCGTAATGTTATATTATTGTAATATTTCAAATTTCGTGTCAATCGGATTTACGGTTTGTCCGGGGCAAGCTAAAACGCATAGAAATCGGTTTGAGTGAATTTTAAATTTAAATAATTCGATTCGAAAACCTATCTTCCAAATTTGATCGAATTGGCTCCCGATATATATTCTATTGCGTTCGGAATAGGGGTAAAATATTATAAACGCCAGGTGGCACGCTTCGTTTGGAGTTCGGAAAATTTCGGGATGAATAGTGTTTTGATATTTTCTATAAAAGGCCTACATATTTCACAATTTGCATCAAACCCTAATTTCTTAACCTAGCCTCCAGAAGAAAATTCTATGGCCGAAAATACGTCTTCTTCTTCCATCAAAATCTCTCGATCCATGAAGAATTAACAAAAACTCCCAACTAGCAAAACGTAGAGCACGCCGAGTACTTCATATCCAATGGAGGAGATCACCTAGAGTTAATCATGGGCGCCACAATCTGGTCGCGTTTGTTCGTCGTTCGTGCACGAAAATCACAGCAAGGGGGCGACCGAGCGTGACTGGTCATCGGCCATTGGTGGAGCATGCATGGGCGAAGAAAATGGTCGTGTTCGATCGTGTTCACGACGATCGTGGGTAGAGCTTTGGGTCGGTCAACGTTCGAAGAGGATGGGTTTTGTTTCGTTCGTATGGCCTGGATAAGGAAAGAAGAAAGGGACGAGCGGCTATGATTTGCTTGCCTGAAACGAACGGGCAGATGATTATAGGGTTAGAAATAAAAGAATTAAATTGTGAATTAATTATATTATAAATCGTATAAACTTTGTAATGCTATATCTTGGTCATACGAGGTCGAAAATGGATGAAACAACTTGCGTTGGGTTCGTATGGATGAACACTACGTGATGGAGCTGGATTGGGGTTGATTGGAGCTAGTGTGAATTTGGGATAAAATTAAACGCGCGTTTAATTTTATTCGGAATAAACCGCTGAAACCGCTATTAGAAGCAGGGTGAGAACGTCTCACTCAATCGAATCTGTTTCGATTTAAATTTTAAACAATTAGATTTAAAATTGCTTGATTGTGTTGATTGTATGCTTGGATGATAAATTTTTATCCATTGTATTGAAATAGACCCTATACGCCGTACATTGAGCGGATGTTATTTAATAAACACATATACCGCGATATTCCATCTTGAAATGGAATTGGTATTATATATGTACTTGGAATTGATTTTCCCGCATTATATAGCGGATGAGGCCCTATTGCGTCGCATAATAGCGGATAATATTTTATATGAACCTATGTAACGCGATATTTCGTCTTGAAACGGGATTGGTATTGTGCTAATATCTGTGGATGCAAGAAAACAGGTTGGAGGGATTCAACTGGATTCCTCAACAGTATTGATTTATTTACAGATATTTGTGATATATTCTGTTATCATATTGATATATGATGTTTGGATAGCATGGCGTATCAACTAGTATATAGTATTTCTTTTCCGCTGTTTGTTGTTGTAAACTCTGATAATGTAATGTGATGTGATGTGATGTAATAACTGATATAGTTCTTTGTTTTAAAGATATTCATTTATCTATTATATGTTGTTCCGCTGCGATTGTGAGATTCTGATATTGTTTTTGTTGCTTTTTCTTTCTTCTTCTATCTTCAACCTCTTCTTTAACCCTAACGGTACAGTTTTCCGGCCTTCGATAGCTCGATAGTTGATACAGTGGACATATTGATGTCGATTTTCGTGAGTCGAAAATCGTTTCGTTACAATGTGGTATCAGAGCATTTGGTTAAGCGACAACCTTGGCTCTGTTGGGAATTACTCATTAGAGATAGAGTCAATAGTACTCTAGAATGACTGTGAGTGTAATCATAGATACGAGCGCATATTTGTTAGTGAATATGAAATTATTTTGTATTGTGTTGATTTATCGGTTGATTGTTTATAGATTCTGGTCGGCGCAGTCTAGCTAACTGTATTGATAGGGGTTTCTAAACTCTTAAATGAGATAAACCGACATAGTATCATTCGAAATTGGGTAAATGAAATAATTTTAACTTGATTATATTTTATATATAAAGGAATAATTTTTCAGAAATTATTAAAGTGTATATGAATTGATTTGTTGGTCGTTGAAAATGTAAGAATATATATATAAGTTAAAGAATAATTGTATAAAAAAAAATGAATTATTAAGTATGGAATTATAATTAATGTGATTTATAATTATGAAATAATCTTACACATATAAGAAGTGAAACTATATGAATATATTTATAAATATGAGTTGTAAATAAAAATGAATTTGAACTATGAATTGAAAATGCTGAATCATGTTTATTTTAGAAATTATTTTCCAAAATTAAAAGTTAAACAATGAAATTATATAAGAAAAAGACTTATAAATGTGAGTTATAAGTAAAAGAAAATTTTGAAAGAATATTAAGCACTGGATTCACTACTGTTACTGGGAAATAGTAAGGGTGATGACTGCAGCATCATCAGTATCATTTTCAAGTTTTTCTGTGATGGATTTGCTACCATAGTAAAATTAAAATTTACGTTTGGTTGTGATAAACAAATTTGAAATTAAAATCCAAGTTGTAATTGTTGAATATAAGTGAAACGAGTTTTGGACTTATAATATGAGATAATAAATTTGACTTTGGTAAAAGTTAAATAGAATTTACTTTAGAATTGTAATCTGAATTGGATTTATAAGTGGAAATTCAAATTGAAGTTAGACAAATGATGTTTGAGATGGAATATAACTTAAGTGGTGTTGAATGAAGTTGATTTTGGTATCGAAACTAAATAATAAAGTGAATGTATATTGAATTGATATGAAATAATGGATGTAAGTGTTAATTCATTAAAGCTAATTAAAAGTGATGAACCAAATTGAATGAACGTAAGCAAAGTAAAGAAATTTGGTAATGTTTGATATACATTGTTTGTTAGATGATAGTTAGTTGATTGTATAGAAATCCATATGAAATTGAATTAATGAAATTGAAAGCTGTGTAATTGAATTTGATTTGGAAGTGAACTAGCTTGAATATAAATTAGTGAATGTAAACTAATTGAATATGAATAAATGAATGTTAGCAAAACATCCAATGTTAATGAACCGAATGTGATTTAAATTAGAAAACCAATTCATTGAATATAGAGAAGTGAAAGCGTATTGATTTGATGATTGGAAATGTTGGTGGATGATAGTTGTTTAATGGTTGGATTTGTTGCCTTTTGTTGCATTTGCTATATTGGCACATATTGTTATTGCTTCTGGTATATGTTGTATATCGATATTATTTTCTATATACATGTTTCTCATTGTTGTTGAGTATTTAGTAGGTGTGGATTGCGCTTGCTTCGCATTTGGAGCTCGCTTTCACGCTATATTAGCTGTATATGCTCGCTAATAATATATAAGGTACATATCTCGGATTACATATCGTACTTTTACACTTTTTTCCCTGCGGGATGCCTCATTACTTTGATGAGATGTATATTTGTGATATATATATTGCCATTTTTTCAGATCGAGCCGCGCAAAGGAGACGCTGGCGAAATTTTCTAAAAATTAAGGCGTTAGAATATTTTTGAGAAAATTGAAATTTTTTGAAAACTATAACTTTGGTTTTAGGGTGAAAAGTTAAACGATATAGTTGGTGTTGAAAAGATAACTAGGTATGATTTGAAAACTTAGTAAAGTTATTGTAAGAAGTTTAACTATTGGATTTTGGGAAAGTTAAACACTTAAGTGAATTTGAAATCTAATTTGAATGGTTTTGAAAAGTTAATGGATTCTGTAACTTTTTCTTACTTGGTAATTTCGAGGATGAAATTCTTTTAAGAGCGAAGTTTGTAACGACTCAGAATTTCTGTTATTTGAAATTCGTATATTTAATTGATTTTAAATATTAACAAGTAAAATTTGTAAGTCAAATAAATTTTATTTCGAATATCTAGATTAATTGGATAATTAAATCGATAATTTAATATTTGAGATTACTAAAATAATTGGAAATTGGGTTTAATGTGATTAAAATTGATTTGTAAAGTTGTACTAAATCATATTGGAGTTAGAATGATGTTATAGAACTTTTAAAATTGAATTAAAAATAAATTTGTGGAAATTGAATATTTTAATATTTAATTGACGAGTGAAAATAGTCATTTTTCAAACAGTCTCGGATTTCGACGAAACCAGTTTCATCGGATCTGTAATGTTATATTATTGTAAGATTTCAAATTTCGTATCAATCGGATTTACGGTTTGTCCGGAGCAAGCTAAAACGCGTAGAAATCGGTTTGAGTGAATTTTAAATTTAAATAATTCGATTCGAAAACCTATCTTCCAAATTTCATCGAATAGGCTCCCAATATATATTCCATTGCGTTCGAATAGGGGTAAAACAGTATAAACGTCAGGCGGCACGCTTCATTTTGAGTTTGGAAAATTTCGGGATGAATAGTGTTTCGATATTTTCTATAAAATGCCTCCATATTTCACAATTTGCATCAAACCCTAATTGCTTAACCTAGCCGCCATAAGAAAATTTTATGGCTGAAAATACGTCTTCTTCTTCCCTCAAAATCTCTCGATCCGTGAAGAATTAACAGAAACTCCCAACTAGCAAAACGTAGAGCACGTCGAGTACTTCATATCCAACGGCGGAGATCACCTGGAGTTCATCGTGGGCGCCACAATCTGGCCGCATTCATTCATCGTTCGCGCACGAAAATCACAGCAAGGGGGCGACCGAGCGTGACTGGTCATCGGCCAAGGGTGGAGCACGCGTGGGCGAAGAAAATGGCGGTGTTCGATCGTGTTCACGGCGATCGTGGGTAGGGCTTTGGGTCGGTCAACATTCGAAGAGGATGGGTTTTGTTTCGTTCGTATGAACCTGGGTAGGGGAAGAAGAAAGGGACGAGCGGCTGTGATTTGCTTTTCCTGAAACGAACGGCCAGATGATTATAGGGTTAGAAATAAAAGAATTAAATTGTGAATTAATTATATTATAAATCATATAAACTTTGTAATGCTATATCTTGGTCATACGAGGTCGAAAATGGACGAAACAACTTGCGTTGGGTTCTTATGGACGAACACTACGCGATGGAGCTGGATTGGGGTTGATTGGAGCTAGTGAATTTTGGGTAAAATTAAACGCGCGTTTAATTTTATTCGGAATAAAACGCTGAAACCGCTATTGGAAGAAGGGTGAGAACTTCTCACTCAATCGAATCTATTTCGATTTAAATTTTAAATAGATTAGATTTAAAATTGCTTGATTGTGTTGATTATATGATTGGATGATAAATTTTTATCCATTGTATTGAAATAGACCCCCGCCGTATATTAAGCGGATGTTATTTATTAAACACATATACTGCGATATTCCGTCTTGAAATAGAATTGGCATTGTATATGTACTTGGAATTGATTTTCCCGCGTTATATAGCGGATGAGACCCTATTGCGCCGCATAATAGCGAATAATATTTTATATGAACCCATGTACCACGATATTCCGTCTTGAAACGGGATTGGTATTGTGCTAACATCTGTGGATGTAGGGAAATAGGTTGGAGGGATCCAACTGGATTCCTCAACAGTATTGATTTATTTACAGATATTTGCGATATATTCTGTTATCATATTGATATATGATGTTTGGATGGCATGGAGTATCAACTAGTATATAGTATTTCTTTTCCGCTGTTTGTTATTGTAAACTCTGATAATGTAATGTAATGTGATGTAATGTAATAACTGATATAGTTCTTTGTTTTAAAGATATTCATTTATCTATTATATGTTGTTCCGCTGCGATTGTGAGATTCTGATATTGTTTCTGTTGCTTTTTCTTTCTTCTTCTATCTTCTACCTCTTCTTTAACCCTAGCGGTATGGTTTTCCGACCTTCGATTGCTCGGCAGTTGATACAGTGGACGTATTGATGTTGATTTTCGTGAGTCGAAAAATCGTTTCGTTACACAACTAATTAAAACTAAAGCCTATTCTAGCCCAAGCTCATATTCTCTTCTATATCCCCAAACTCCAAATGGATCAACTCATTTTCTCCTCAATTGAACCTGTACCCATTCCTTTGCCCTAATGTAATGACCCACCTTTTCGATCTTCAAAAGTCGATACTAATATATCCACGATATTCACATGTCGAACATCCAAGTGCTAGAAAAACAGATTGTTATGGTGAAAGAAAAAAAAGACAGAATAAATTCTCTTAACGTGATGAGTAATATATAATATACTAAGATCTTTACAAAAAGAAAACTTTTATACATATACATCAATCGGAGTACTAACCTATCATCGGCTTGGACAGTTATAATAACATATCCTTGAAATGTTGATAAATACAACAAGAGCATAATAGCGGAAGATAAAATACGCGAATACGTCTTGGAGGCAACCAGCTCATATTTTGAAGCTTCAAAATGTCCAGCTGAATCTGAAAAATATGCTCGAGCTAACCTGAGCATTAAAAGGAAATAACTCACAGATCAGTTCGGTAAACCAATATGAGAAATACGATCAAATGGATTTTTAACACTATAAAACCTTTCAAAAATAAATGTATTTTGTAAGACCACGCCGCACATAAACGTGGATGGGTTTTACCTTAAGATAACCAAACAATTGCAGAAAATCAAGTGAGATTATAATAATTTCTATGGTCTAAAATAAGTATTAATCGGCCGAAATAGTTACATTAATTACATTCCAGCATAATAGGTATATAACTAAGTCTGTAAAGGCGCGTATTGAAGATTAGATTTCCATTAATGACAAGGCTACTGGGGTACCCTCTATCACAGTGCACCTCTAGATAAAATGTACCGATATCAACAAAAACATCTTGCACCTCTGCCAACACGGAGCTGGCTGTCCCTTTAACATGAAATAACCGATTACATCATCCTCCGGACACCAAGACTACAAAACATTTGCACCTGGCCCCACTCTTCTTGTGCACGCATATCGAAATCCATAAATATCGAATCTAGATCGAGGAATGATGCTTCTAATGGTAGCGAACTACATACCTCTGTTGCATATCCTCTATTTTAATCATTACTGTGTTGTGAGGCTTGTGAGATCACGATTACCTTGTTTTTCTCTCAGCAAATCCCATTTGGAATGCTGACACATCCCTCTAGAAAAATTGCAATGCCAGCATTCATCCATACAAGTTATTTATGATATGAACAAATCAAATGTGCTGCTTCTCCTGCATTCATTTTGGAATCACCATCGGGATTTGTAGCAAGTAGTCATCGCACTTTAAAGAACTCCGTCTTCGATACCACTATCTTCAAGATGTCTTCCAAAGCGTCGAATACGTATATGGTTTTGGAATGGTTACGGTTTCGAGTCATCTCATATACGTATACTCCCCTGCTTACCGGCCGCTTCAAAACTAATCAATAGTTCATAAAGCTTTATAACCAACTAAGATAACAGCTAACAAAGTTATCAATGAATACAGAAACAAATAATAATGATACTGAAACATCATTGATTTCAAGAACAAATGTGTCTTTGGTTTACGTAAAGAACTCAGCATATTCTCAGTTTATTAGTTATACATGAACTCAAGGAATTCTCGGCTCAACGTTATGAGTTTTAACAACTAAAGATCAATTCAACTTAGTTATAATTTCCTGTATTCCTACTATTACCCAGGTCTTTATCAACATCGCCATATGCTTGAGGAAGTGAAAGTTCTAAAATATTTGAGAGAGAGCATGGCTAGAATTAGTTACCATCTCATTTGGTTTGGGCTCAATGGGTCTACAAAAGAAACCCTACCCTCTTTCTTATTTATTTTTTCCTTTTTTCCATCAGTTAAATAATTACAAAATCCTTCAAATAAACTATATTTTATCAAAATAAAATTTTACCAAAATGCCATTGTGATCGAAATGCTAATCATTTTGTGCAGAAAAAAAAATAATGGTCAGATTTGATGAGCCCTCCTGATTTCCACCGTAGAAAATCAAATATGCACGCTCTGACTAATAATTTTGGATATTGTAGTAGCTTCCAAAATTCTAATGTCATCAAATATTTTTACCTATACAAGAATTCGCATTTTTATAAAACATGGTTCCATAATTTGATAATTAAAATTGAGAATACAGCATTTTATACTATTTAACCCACTTCATAAATTTATTCGCAGTATGTTTATAATTCTGAATTCACCATTCATCGAACTAAAATTTCGAAATACTTTTATTTTCACTATTCAACATTATAAAAATTATTATTTCATTTTTAACCCATTTTTAAAAATCATCTCGAAATTAAAAATACCAATATTAATTTAAAAATAATAATTATCCTACTTCAAAAAAATTCCCAATTTCACAAGATATTTATTCTTGTATTTTCAGAACTATCTCAAATTCCCAATATATTTTTACTACTTAAACCCAACAGATAATATAATTTCTGTTTGCGTCAAAATTGACCACAAACACCCAATATCGTGAAAGCACTCGTTTATGAACACAAATCAGCAACAATCAATATAGAACTCAGATCTAAGCAATAACAATAACAATAATTCACAAATAAACATCACAAACACAGGATTTATATTAGTTCGACGATCTTGCCTACGTCCACTCTGAAGCTTATGTCTTTATTGATTCACTTGATGATTCCAATCAATTACAACGGATTACAATCGATGATAGCTTTCAAATCTGATTACAACAGCGATAATGTAGTATGGAATTGAATCCGGTAGAGTCTGGACGTTGAATTGCCAAAAGATCCCCTTTTCTGAAGGCTTCAGGG
The DNA here is from genome assembly GCA_030765085.1 of Allium cepa. Taxonomy (NCBI): domain Eukaryota; kingdom Viridiplantae; phylum Streptophyta; class Magnoliopsida; order Asparagales; family Amaryllidaceae; genus Allium; species Allium cepa. The sequence continues at coordinate 219,721,979 of CM060929.1, forward strand.
TGCTATTTATAGGCGTAGGAGGCCCAGATCTCGCTCAAACTTAGAGAGACTTTTTCTGGCACGTGAGTGGGCCCACGCGACCGACCCCACCAAGTTTCAACTCGATCTGAGATCGTTACGAAGTGATTTCGTATCCATCAAAAAATGATCCAATCGAGCTTATACGTGGCAGGAACAATTTTAACCTTGTATGGAAGCTATTGTGAAAATTTCACTGCATTTGGCCTCGCAGTTTGGGAGATATGATCGATTCGAATTGATATGTTTCGGTTGGCTGCTTGGTTCGAACTCATTAGTTCGAACCGATACGTTCGAATCGACCTTGTCACGTGGTTCTTTGGTGATGTGGCGCGCACTCCTTGCATCGATCCTATTTTTTCTCCGAGTTGATCGCTTCGCATCCATGAATTTCGCCTCGTTCGTATCGTGTGCCACGACCCAGTTCGCATCAGTGGATTCGAATCATGGATCGATACGAAAGGGATCGAGACGAGCCAAGTGGATTCGAACAGGGCAGATTTATGGTACGAAGTAATGATCTGGCACTCTTGATGGATGCGAGGACAATCGATACGAAGCAGCGCTCGGGCACGAGATCGATCGATTCGAAGTAGGGTATGCCGATGGATACGAATGATGGATTCAAACTGCTTGAACTCAATGGATACGAATGTGCTGAGTGGATGTCCATCTGATCGATTCGAAACCGATCAATTCGAACTGACCGATATCATGCCTGATCGGTTCGAACTCGATCGACTCGAAGCATATGCAAACCAATGGATTCGAACAAGACAAACAGTGATGGATATGAATCCTATGGATTCGAAATGAGCATCTCCTCAACTTTTTGATGGGTTCGAACAGCATACTTTGGCTAACTTGCATCGATCATATCTCGTTCATACGAACTCCAATTAACCTAAAATTTGAAACACTGGCTCTCATGTATTTGCCCGTCATGTCCTATCAATTGTAGCCTGATCCGGGCTCAAAAAAAATTCATCGATATCCATAGCGAAGTGAGGTACAACCAATCTCTGAGACGAACTGTCTGTTGTTTTCGATCAATCTTTTGGTATCACGGCTTTGCTAAAAAGCGGGATAACTTTTGCCCCTCAAAATATGCCTTGCGGTAGGAAGGCGCGTTTTATAATGCCAGAGCTGGATGTTCATATCTTGTTGATGTCCTGCAAAGAAATTTACAGTTTTATGTGACCTCGAATGACGACCGTTCGGGATTGAGATATTTTAGATGAAGTGCGACCGTTCATGGTCAAGCGCCTAACTTCAAATGACGATCGTTCGGGATCGAGCCATTTGAGGTGAAGTGCGACCGTGCGCGGTCAAGTGGCGGACCTCAAATGACGACCGTTCATGATCGAGCCATCTGAGGTGAGGTGAGTTGTGCCGTTCGGGGCGAGTTGTGCCGTTCGGGTCGAGTTGTGCCGTTCGAGGCGAGTTGTGCCATTCAAGGCGAGTTGTTACCGTTCGAGGTCGGATGCCGTTCGAGGCGAATTGTGACTGTTCTAGGTCGGGTGCCATTCGAGGCGAGAAAGTGTGCCCGGGAGGGCTTGGTATTATCGATGCCCGGGTCACGTTCAGGTGAGTTCCTGGATCGTTTGTGTGCCTACTGGAGGCGAATAAGTGTGCCCGAGGGGGCTTAGTATCATCTGGCTCCCCTGCTGGAGTTCGCCTCCTCACATACTGAAGGAGCATACCGTTCTTGATATGCCCTTCCACCTCGTCCTTCAGAGGCCTACAATCATTAGTGTTATGACCATTCAATTCATGAAATACACAAAACTTATCTGATTTTCTTTCGTCATAAGTCGGATCCCTTCGCATCGGTCTACGATACGAAACCTGCTCTTTGGTATCCTAATAAATTCGTTCCAGACACTCATTTAGCTCAGAGTAAGTGGTGAATCGCGGCTCCTTCTGTTGCCGCTTTGACCTGTCCCCGTCATTCTCAGTCTTTCTTTTACCTCTACTTGTTTCCGCGCCTTTCTCAGGGGGATTTCCTCCTTTGATCGCATAAATATCAATTCCTTCTCCTTCTTCTCTTTTGGTGTTTGCATCTTCCAATCGTAAAAACTTTTCTGCCTCGTCGTAGAATTCTCCTAGATCCACAGGTGGATCTTTAGTTAATGAATTTTTGAACTCTGTATCGTCGGCTACTCCGGACACAGCTGCCATCACAACCATAGATGGATCTGCTCAATCCACCGAAGCTGCTGCTGCATTGAATCGCGTTAGATAACTCCTCAAAGTCTCTCCAGTTTTCTGCTTTAGGGTCCCCAAAGTCATCACATTCTTGAGTCTTGTAATGTGAACCCTGAATTGCCTCATAAATCTTTCAGTTAAATCATTCCATGTTCCGATAGATCCACTCTCTGGTTGTCTAAACCATAACGCTGCAATATCCGCCAAGTACAATGGAAAGCACCGGGCCATAACCTCCTCCGATGCCCCCAGCACTTCCATATGCCTCATATACTTCGTCAGATGAACCGTGGGGTCCGTTCTCCCGTTATACATGTCCAATGATGGTAACTTGAAATCCGGTGGGTTTCTAGCTCGTCTGATTGCTGGAGTAAAAGGACTCCTATTGACATCCTCCAAACCTTTGTTTACCAAACCGCCTCTCATAGCTCTTCTAACCATCTCCGCCAATCTGTCATTGTCTCCGAGATGCAATCTTCGTTCATCACTTTCAACCTGCCCCCCGAGTTCACGAGGGAACTCTGGGATCTGCCCCCTTGATTGAGCGTTCACTCCTCTGCTACTCCCGGGTTGCGCAGATGTTCCTCTCTCTCTCTCCGAGATTGGATCAACGTTCTCTATGTGTGTGCCTCCAAATCCAGGTGCTACGCCGGATGGTCCTGCTCCGTTTTGAACTCCATCAGCTTCTCTACTCTGTGCTCTAAGTTGTCCTATCTGTTGAAATAAACTCTGGATCAACTCCTCTTGTTTCTTCATCATTGTCTCCATCTCGTCCCTAGTGATGAAGATCGACGCTTGGTTCGCTCCTGAAGAAGCCTCTTGACTTCCTTGGTGTTCACTTCTCACTGGCCTTTGTCTCTAACTTGTTTGTCTCATCATGGTTCTTAGATCTAAATTCAATTATCCAGAGTTCAATTCTCAGTGAAAGCACCAAAATATTTGCGGCAAAATTGACCACAAACACCCAGTATCGTGAAAGCACCCGTTTATGAACACAAATTAGCAACAATCAATATAGAACTCAGATCTAAGCAATAACAATCACAATAATTCACAAATAACAATCACAAAAACAGGATTTATAGTGGTTCGGCGATCTTGCCTACGTCCACTCTGAAGCTTATGCCTTTATTGATTCACTTGATGATTCCAATCGATTACTGCTGATTACAATTGATGATAGCTTTCAAATCTGATTACAACAGCGATAATGAAGTATGGAATTTAATCCGGCAGAGTCTGGACGTTGAATTGCCAAAAGATCCCCTTTTCTAAAAGCTTCAGGGTGTTATTTATAGGCGTAGGAGGCCCAGATCTCGCTCAAACTAAGGGAGACTTTTTCTGGCACGTGAGTGGGCCCACGCGACTGACCCCACAAAGTTTCGACTAGATCTGAGATCGTTACGAAGTGATTTCGTATCCATCAAAAAATGATCCAATCGAGCTGATACTTGGCAGGAACAATCTTTACCTTGTATGGAAGCTACTGTGAAAATTTCATTGCATTGGCCTCGTGGTTTGGGAGATATGATCGATTCGAATTGATATATTTCGGTTGGCCCATCAGTTCGAACCGATACGTTCGAATCGACCATGTCACGTGGTTCTTTGGTGACGTGGCGCGCACTCCTCGAATCGATCCTATTTTTTCTCCGAGTTGACCACTTCGCATCCATGAATTTCGCCACGTTCGTATCGTGTGCCACGACCCAGTTCGCATCAATGGATTCGAATCATGGATCGATACGAAGGGGATCGAGACGAGCCAAGTGGATTCGAACAGGGCAGAATTTATGGATACGAAGTAATGATCTGGCACTCTTGATGGGTGCGAGGACGATCGATACGAAGCAGCGCTCGGGCACGAGACCGATCGATTCGAAGTAGGGTATGCCGATGGATACGAATGATGGATTCGAACTACTCGAACTCAATGGATACGAACGTGCTCAGTGGATGTCCATCTGATCGATTCGAAACCGATCGATTCGAAATGACCGATATCATGCCTGATCGGTTCGAACTCGATCGATCGAAGCATATGCAAACCGATGGATTCGAACAAGAAAAACAGTGATGGATACGAATCCTATGGATTTGAAATGAGCATCTCCTCAACTTTTTGATGGGTTCGAACAGCATACTTTGGCTAACTTGCATCGATCATATCTCGTTCATACGAACTCCAATTAACCTAAAATTTGGAACACTGGCTCTCATGGCTTTGCCCGTCATGTCCTATCAATTGTAGCCTGATCCGGGCTCGGACTTCATCGATATCCATAGCGAAGTGAGGTACAACCAATCTCTGAGACGAACTGTCTTTTCTTTTCGATCAATCTTTTGGTATCACGGCTTTGCCAAAAAGCGGGATAACATTTACCCCCCAAAATATGCCTTGCGGTAGGAAGGCGTGTTTTGTAATGCCATGAGCTGGATGTTCATATCCTGTTGATGTCCTGCAAAGGAATTTACAGTTTTATGTGATCTCGAATGACGACCGTTCGGGATCGAGATATTTGAGATGAAGTGCGACCGTTCATGGTCAAGCGCCTAACTTCAAATGACGATCGTTCAGGATCGAGCCATTTAAGGTGAAGTGCGATCGTGCGCGGTCAAGTGGCGGACCTCAAATGACGACCATTCGTGATCGAGCCATTTGAGGTGGGGTGAGTTGTACCGTTCGGGGCGAGTTGTGCCGTACGGGGCGAGTTGTGCCGTTCGAGGCAAGTTGTGACCGTTCGAGGTCGGATGTCGCTCGAGGCGAATTTTGACCGTTCGAGGTCGGGTGCCGTTCGAGGCGAGAAAGTGTGCCCGGGAGGGCTTGGTATTATCGATGCCAGGGTCACGTCGGGTGAGTTCCTTGATCGTTTGTGTGCCTATTGGAGGCGAATAAGTGTGCCCAGGAGGGCTTGGTATCATCGGTGCCGGATTTAGTGTTCGGGGGAGTTTCCAGATCAAAGACTTTGGCAGTTCATTGCCATGCAAGAGGTGCTCGTGGACCGTTCGCGATCCAACGGGCATACAAGTAAATTCTTTCATAGAATCGTAAATATCAAAGCAATAATCATATGAACCTTACAACAGAAATGTCCAAATAGGAAGAATTTAAATGTTCAAATCAAAATTAAAGCAAAAAGCAAAATGAAGATGTCAAAGCGTAAACTCTTACTATAACGCGGTTGGTAGTCATTCAGAGCATGCCTATGGATCGTGCGCGATCGCTTACATGTGTAAATGATTTAACCGTGTTAGTAAGAGGTTTACAACTTGTTCATCTTTATTTCAATCGAACAATGGATAATCAAACGGTGCCCCGATTCAGGATCGCCTCTAGCTGATGTAGACTATGGTCGCTCTGGCTCCCCTGCTTGAGTTTGCCTTCTTACATACTGAAGGAGCATACCGTTCCTGATATGCCCTTCCACCTCGTCCTTCAGATGCCTACAATCATTAGTGTTATGACCATTCAATTCATGAAATACACAAAACTTATCTGATTTTCTTTCGTCAGAAGTCGGATCCCTTCGCATCGGTCTACGATACGGAACCTGCACTTTGGTATCCTGATAAATTCGTTCCAGACACTCATTTAGCTCAGAGTAAGTGGTGAACCGCGGCTCCCTCCGTTGCCGCTTTGACCTATCTCCGTCATTCTCAGTCTTTCTTTTACCCCTACTTGTTTCCGCGCCTTTCTCAGGGGGATTTCCTCCTTTGATCGCATAAATATCAATTCCTTCTCCTTCTTCTCTTCCGACGTTTGCATCTTCCAATCGTAAAAACTTCTCTGCCTCGTCGTAGAATTCTCCTAGATCCACGGGTGGATCTTTAGTCAATGAATTTTTGAACTCTGTGCCGTCAGCTACTCCGGACACAGCTGCCATCACAACCATAGATGGATCTGCTCGATCCACCGAAGCTGTTGCTGCATTGAATCGCGTTAGATAACTCCTCAAAGTCTCTCCGGTTTTCTGCTTTAGGATCACCAAAGTCATCACATTCTTGGGTCTTGTAATGTGAACCCTGAATTGCCTCATATATCTTTCAGTTAAATCATTCCATGTTCCGATAGATCCACTCTCTAGTTGTCTAAACCATAACGCTGTAATATCCGCCAAGTACAATGGAAAGCACCGAGCCATAACCTCCTCCGATGCCCCCAGCACTTCCATATGCCTCATATACTTCGTCAGATGAACCGTGGGGTCCGTTCTCCCGTTATACATGTCCAATGATGGTAACTTGAAATCTGGTGGGTTTCTAGCTCGTCTGATTGCTGGAGTAAAAGGACTCCTATTGACATCCTCCAAACCTTTGTTTACCAAACCGCCTCTCATAGCTCTTCTAACCATCTCCGCCAATCTGTCATTGTCTCCGAGATGCAATCTTCGTTCATCACTTTCAACCTGCCTCCCGAGTTCACGAGGGAACTCTGCGATCTGCCCCCTTGACTGAGCGTACACTCCTCTGCTACTCCCGGGTTGCGCAGATGTTCCTCTCTCTCTCCGAGATTGGATCAACGTTCTCTATGGGTGTGCGTCCTAATCCAAGTGCTACGCCGGATAGTCCTGCTCCGTTTTGAACTCCATCAGTTTCTCTATTCTGTGCTCCAAGTTGTCCTGTCTGTTGAAATAAACTCTGGATCAACTCCTCTTGTTTCTTCATCATTGTCTCCATCTCGTCCCTAGTGATGAAGATCGACGCTTGATTCGCTCCTGAAGAAGCCTCTTGACTTCCTTGGTGTTCACTTCTCACTGTCCTTTGTCTCTTACTTGTTTGTCTCGTCATGGTTCTTAGATCTAAATTCAATTATCCTGAGTTCAATTCTCAGTGAAAGCACCAAAATGTTTGCGTCAAAATTGACCACAAACACCCAGTATCGTGAAAGCACCCGTTTATGAACACAAATCAACAACAATCAATATAGAACTCAGATCTAAGCAATAACAATCACAATAATTCATAAATAACAATCACTAAAACAGGATTTATAGTGGTTCGGCGATCTTGCCTACGTCCACTCTGAAGATTATGCCTTTATTGATTCACTTGATGATTCCAATCGATTACTGCTGATTACAATTGATGATAGCTTTCAAATCTTATTACAACGGCGATAATGAAGTATGGAATTTAATCCGGCAGAGTCTGGACGTTGAATTGCCAAAAGATCCCCTTTTCTGAAGGCTTCAGGGTGTTATTTATAGGCGTAGGAGGCCCAGATCTCTCTCAAATTTAGGGAGACTTTTTCTGGCACGTGAGTGGGCCCACGCGACAGACCCCACCAAGTTTCGACTCGATCTGAGATAATTACGAAGTGATTTCGTATCCATAAAAAAACGATCCAATCGAGCTGATACTTGACAGGAACAATCTTTACCTTGTATGGAAGCTACCGTGAAAATTTCATTGCATTTGGCCTCGTGGTTTGGGAGATATGATCGATTTGAATTGATATATTTCGGTTAACCCATCAGTTCAAACCGATACGTTCGAATCGACCTTGTCACATGGTTCTTTGGTGACGTGGCGCGCACTCCTCGCATCGATCCTATTTTTTCTCCGAGTTGACCGCTTCGCATCCATGAATTTCGCCACGTTCGTATCGTGTGCCACGACCCAGTTCGCATCAATGGATTTGAATCATGGATCGATACGAAGGGGATCGAGACGAGCCAAGTGGATTCGAACAGGGCAGAATTTATGGATACGAAGTAATGATCTGGCACTCTTGATGGCTGCGAGGACGATCGATACGAAGCAGCACTCGGGCACGAGACCGATCGATTCGAAGTAGGGTATGCCGATGGATACGAATGATGGATTTGAACTGCTCGAACTCAATGGATACGAACGTGCTGAGTGGATGTCCATCTGATCGATTCGAAACCGATCGATTCGAAATGACCGATATCATGCCTGATCGGTTCGAACTCGATCGATCGAAGCATATGCAAACCGATGGATTTGAACAAGACAAACAGTGATGGATACGAATCCTATGGATTTGAAATGAGCATCTCCTCCACTTTTTGATGGGTTCGAACAGCATACTTTGGCTAACTTGCATCGATCATATCTCGTTCATACGAACTCCAATTAACCTAAAATTTGGAACACTGGCTCTCATGGCTTTGCCCGTCATGTCCTATCAATTGTAGCCTGATCCGGGCTCGGACAAAATTCATCGATATCCATAGCGAAGTGAGGTACAACCAATCTCTGAGACGAACTGTCTTTTCTTTTCGATTAATCTTTTGGTATCACGGCTTTACCAAAAAGAGGGATAACATTTACCCCTCAAAATATGCCTTGCGGTAGGAAGGCGTGTTTTGTAATGCCATGAGCTGGATGTTCATATCCTGTTGATGTCCTGCAAAGGAATTTACAGTTTTATGTGATCTCGAATGACGACCGTTCGGGATCGAGATATTTGAGATGAAGTGCGACCGTTCATGGTCAAGCGCCTAACTTCAAATGACGATCGTTCAGGATCGAGCCATTTGAGGTGAAGTGCGATCGTGCGCGGTCAAGTGGCGGACCTCAAATGACGACCATTCGTGATCGAGCCATTTGAGGTGGGGTGAGTTGTACCGTTCGGGGCGAGTTGTGCCGTTCGGGGCGAGTTGTGCCGTTCGAGGCGAGTTGTGACCGTTCGAGGTCGGATGCCGCTCGAGGCGAATTTTGACCATTCGAGGTCGGGTGCCGTTCGAGGCGAGAAAGTGTGCCCGGGAGGGCTTGGTATTATCGATGCCAGGGTCACGTCGGATGAGTTCCTTGATCGTTTGTGTGCCTATTGGAGGCGAATAAGTGTGCCCGGGGGGCTTGGTATCATCGGTGCCGGATTTAGTGTTCGGGGGAGTTTCCGGATCAAAGACTTTGGCAGTTCATTGCCATGCAAGAGGTGCTCGTGGACCGTTCGCGATCCAACGGGCATACAAGTAAATTCTTTCATAGAATCGTAAATATCAAAGCAATAATCATATGAACCTTACAACAGAAATGTCCAAATAGGAAGAATTTAAATGTTCAAATCAAAATTAAAGCAAAAAGCAAAATGAAGATGTCAAAGCGTAAACTCTTACTATAACGCGGTTGGTAGTCATTCAGAGCATGCTTATGGATCGTGCGCGATCGCTTACATGTGTAAATGATTTAACCGTGTTAGTAAGAGGTTTACAACTTGTTCATCTTTATTTCAATCGAACAATGGATAATCAAATGGTGCCCCGATTCAGGGTCGCCTCTAGCTGATGTAGACTATGGTCGCTCTGGCTCCCCTGCTGGAGTTCGCCTCCTTACATACTGAAGGAGCATACCGTTCCTGATATGCCCTTCCACCTCGTCCTTCAGATGCCTACAATCGTTAGTGTTATGACCATTTAATTCATGAAATACACAAAACTTATCTGATTTTCTTTCGTCAGAAGTCGGATCCCTTCGCATCGGTCTACGATACGGAACCTGCTCTTTGGTATCCTGATAAATTCGTTCCAGACACTCATTTAGCTCAGAGTAAGTGGTGAATCGCGGCTCCCTCTATTGCCGCTTTGACCTGTCCCCGTCATTCTCAGTCTTTCTTTTACCCCTACTTGTTTCCGCGCCTTTCTTAGGGGGATTTCCTCCTTTGATCGCATAAATATCAATTCCTTCTCCTTCTTCTCTTCCGGCGTTTGCATCTTCCAATCGTAAAAACTTCTCTGCCTCGTCGTAGAATTCTCCTAGATCCATGGGTGGATCTTTAGTCAATGAATTTTTGAACTCTGTGCCGTCAGCTACTCCGGACACAGCTGCCATCAGAACCATAGATGGATCTGCTCGATCCACCGAAGCTGTTGCTGCATTGAATCGCGTTAGATAACTCCTCAAAGTTTCTCCGGTTTTCTGCTTTAGGATCACCAAAGTCATCACATTCTTGGGTCTTGTAATGTGAACCCTGAATTTCCTCATAAATCTTTTAGTTAAATTATTCCATGTTCCGATAGATCCACTCTCTAGTTGTCTAAACCATAACGCTGCAATATCCGCCAAGTACAATGGAAAGCACCGGGTCATAACCTCCTATGATGCCCCCAGCACTTTCATATACTTCGTCATATGAACCGTGGGGTCCGTTCTCCCGTTATACATGTCCAATGATGGTAACTTGAAATCCGGTGGGTTTCTAGCTCGTCTGATTGCTGGAGTAAAAGGACTCCTGTTGACATCCTCTAGATATTTGTTTACCAAACCGCCTCTCATAGCTCTTCTAACCATCTCCGCCAATCTGTCATTGTCTCTGAGATGCAACCTTCGTTCATCACTTTCAACCTGCCCCCCGAGTTCACGAGGGAACTCTGGGATCTGCCCCTTTGACTGAGCATTCACTCCTCTGCTACTCCCGGTTTGCGCAGATGTTCCTCTCTCTCTCTCTCCGAGATTGGATCAACGTTCTCTATGGGTGTGCGTCCTAATCCAAGTGCTACGCCGGATAGTCCTGCTCCGTTTTGAACTCCATCAGCTTCTCTATTCTGTGCTCCAAGTTGTCCTATCTGTTGAAATAAACTCTGGATCAACTCCTCTTGCTTCTTCATCATTGTCTCCATCTCGTCCCTAGTGATGAAGATCGACACTTGATTCGCTCCTGAAGAAGCCTCTTGACTTCCTTGGTGTTCACTTCTCACTGGCCTTTGTCTCTTACTTGTTTGTCTCGTCATGGTTCTTAGATCTAAATTCAATTATCCTGAGTTCAATTCTCAGTGAAAGCACCAAAATGTTTGCGTCAAAATTGACCACAAACACCCAGTATCGTGAAAGCACCCGTTTATGAACACAAATCAGCAACAATCAATATAAAACTCAGATCTAAGCAATAACAATCACAATAATTCACAAATAACAATCACTAAAACAGGATTTATAGTGGTTCGGCGATCTTGCCTACGTCTACTCTGAAGCTTATGCCTTTATTGATTCACTTGATGATTCCAATCGATTACTGCTGATTACAATTGATGATAGCTTTCAAATTTGATTACAACAGCGATAATGAAGTATGGAATTTAATCCGGCAGAGTCTGGACGTTGAATTGTCAAAAGATCCCCTTTTCTGAAGGCTTCAGGGTGTTATTTATAGGCGTAGGAGGCCCAGATCTCGCTCAAACTTAGGAAGACTTTTTCTGGCACGTGAGTGGGCCCACGCGACCGACCCCACCAAGTTTCGACTCGATCTGAGATCGTTACGAAGTGATTTCGTATCCATCAAAAAATGATCCAATCGAGCTGATACTTGGCAGGAACAATCTTTACCTTGTATGGAAGCTACTGTGAAAATTTCATTGCATTTGGCCTTGTGGTTTGGGAGATATGATCGATTCGAATTGATATATTTCGGTTGGCTGCTTGGTTCGAACCCATCAGTTCGAACCGATACGTTCGAATCGACTTTTGTCACGTGGTTCTTTGGTGACGTGGCGCGCACTCCTCGCATCGATCCTATTTTTTCTCCGAGTTGACAGCTTCGCGTCCATGAATTTCGCCACGTTCGTATCGTGTGCCACGACCCAGTTCGCATCAATGGATTCGAATCATGGATCGATACGAAGGGGATCGAGACGAGCCAAGTGGATTCGAACAGGGCAGAATTTATGGATACGAAGTAATGATCTGGCACTCTTGATGGATGCGAGGACGATCGATACGAAGCAGCGCTCGGGCACGAGACCGATCGATTCGAAGTAGGGTATGCCGATGGATACGAATGATGGATTCGAACTGCTCGACCTCAATGGATACGAACGTGCTGAGTGGATGTCCATCTGATCGATTCGAAACCGATCGATTCGAAATGACCGATATCATGCCTGATCGGTATGAACTCGATCGACTCGAAGCATATGCAAACCGATGGATTCGAACAAGACAAACAGTGATGGATACGAATCCTATGGATTCGAAATGAGCATCTCCTCAACTTTTTGATGGGTTCGAACAACATACTTTGGCTAGCTTGCATCGATCATATCTCGTTCATACGAACTCCAATTAACCTAAAATTTGGAACACTTGCTCTCATGGCTTTGCCCGTCATGTCCTATCAATTGTAGCTTGATCCGGGCTCGGACAAAATTCATCGATATCCATAGCGAAGTGAGGTACAACCAATCTCTGAGACGAACTGTCTTTTGTTTTCGATCAATCTTTTGGTATCACGGCTTTGCCAAAAAGCGGGATAACGTTTGCGCCCCAAAATATGCCTTGCGGTAGGAAGGCGTGTTTTGTAATGCCATGAGTTGGATGTTCATATCCTGTTGATGTCCTGCAAAGGAATTTACAGTTTTATGTGATCTCGAATGACGACCGTTCGGGATCGAGATATTTGAGATGAAGTGCGACCTTTCATGGTCAAGCGCCTAACTTCAAATGACGATCGTTCAGGATCGAGCCATTTGAGGTGAAGTGCGATCGTGCGCGGTCAAGTGGCGGACCTCAAATGACGACCGTTCGTGATCGAGCCATTTGAGGTGGGGTGAGTTGTGCCGTTCGGGGCGAGTTGTGCCGTTCGAGGCGAGTTGTGACCGTTCGAGGTCGGATGCCGTTCGAGGCGAATTGTGACCGTTCGAGGTCGGGTGCCGTTCGAGGCGAGAAAGTGTGCCCGGGAGGGCTTGGTATTATCGATGCCAGGGTCACGTTCGGGTGAATTCCTTGATCGTTTGTGTGCCTATTGGAGGCGAATAAGTGTGCCCAGGGGGGCTTAGTATCATCGGTGCCGGATTTAATGTTCGGGGGAGTTTCCGGATCAAAGACTTTGGCAGTTCATTGCCATGAAAGAGGTGCTCGTGGACCGTTCGCGATCCAACGGGCATACAAGTAAATTCTTTCATAGAATCGTAAATATCAAAGCAATAATCATATGAACCTTACAACAGAAATGTCCAAATAGGCAGAATTTAAATGTTCAAATCAAAATTAAAGAAAAAAGCAAAATGAAGATGTCAAAGCGTAAACTCTTACTATAACGCGGTTGTTAATCATTCAGAGCATGCCTATGGATCGTGCGCGATCGCTTACATGTGTAAATGATTTAACCGTGTTAGTAAGAGGTTTACAACTTGTTCATCTTTATTTTAATCGAACAATGGATAATCAAACGGTGCCCCGATTCAGGGTCGCCTCTAGCTGATGTAGACTGTGGTCGCTCTGGCTCCCCTGCTGGAGTTCGCCTCCTTACATACTGAAGGAGGATACCGTTCCTGATATGCCATTCCACCTCGTCCTTCAGATGCCTACAATCATTAGTGTTATGACCATTCAATTCATGAAATACACAAAACTTATCTGATTTTCTTTCGTCAGAAGTCGGATCCCTTCGCATCGGTCTACGATACGGAACCTGCTCTTTGGTATCCTGATAAATTCGTTCCAGACACTCATTTAGCTCAGAGTAAGTGGTGAATCGCGGCTCCCTTCGTTGCCGCTTTGACCTGTCCCCATCATTCTCAGTCTTTCTTTTACCCCTACTTGTTTCCGCGCCTTTCTCAGGGGGATTTCCTCCTTTGATCGCATAAATATCAATTCCTTCTCCTTCTTCTCTTCTGGTGTTTGCATCTTCCAATCGTAAAAACTTCTCTGCCTCGTCGTATAATTCTCCTAGATCCACAGGTGGATCTTTAGTCAATGAATTTTTGAACTCTGTGCCGTCGGCTACTTCGGACACAGCTGCCATCACAACCATAGATGGATCTGCTCGATCCACCGAAGCTGTTGCTGCATTGAATCGCGTTAGATAACTCCTCAAAGTCTCTCCGGTTTTCTGCTTTAGGATCACCAAAGTCATCACATTCTTGGGTCTTGTAATGTGAACCCTGAATTTCCTCATAAATCTTTTAGTTAAATCATTCCATGTTCCGATAGATCCACTCTCTAGTTGTCTAAACCATAACGCTGCAATATCCGCCAAGTACAATGGAAAGCACCGGGCCATAACCTCCTATGATGCCTCCAGCACTTCCATATGCCTCATATACTTCGTCAGATGAACCGTGGGGTCCGTTCTCCCGTTATACATGTCCAATGATGGTAACTTGAAATCTGGTGGGTTTCTAGCTCGTCTGATTGCTGGAGTAAAAGGACTCCTATTGACATCCTCTAGATATTTGTTTACCAAACCGCCTCTCATAGCTCTTCTAACCATCTCCGCCAATCTGTCATTGTCTCCGAGATGCAATCTTCGTTCATCACTTTCAACCTGCCCCCCGAGTTCACGAGGGAACTCTGGGATCTGCCCCTTTGACTGAGCATTCACTCCTCTGTTACTCCCGGTTTGCGCAGATGTTCCTCTCTCTCTCTCTCCGAGATTGGATCAACGTTCTCTATGGGTGTGCGTCCTAATCCAAGTGCTACGCCGGATAGTCCTGCCCCATTTTGAACTCCATCAGCTTCTCTATTCTGTGCTCCAAGTTGTCCTATCTGTTGAAATAAACTCTGGATCAACTCCTCTTGTTTCTTCATCATTGTCTCCATCTCGTCCCTAGTGATGAAGATCGACGCTTGATTCACTCCTGAAGAAGCCTCTTGACTTCCTTGGTGTTCACTTCTCACTGGCCTTTGACTCTTACTTGTTTGTCTCGTCATGGTTCTTAGATCTAAATTCAGTTATCCTGAGTTCAATTCTCATTGAAAGCACCAAAATGTTTGCGTCAAAATTGACCACAAACACCCAGTATCGTGAAAGCACCCGTTTATGAACAAAAATCAGCAACAATCAATATAGAACTCAGATCTAAGCAATAACAATCACAAACACAGGATTTATAGTGGTTCGGCGATCTTGCCTACGTCCACTCTAAAGCTTATGTCTTTATTGATTCACTTGATGATTCCAACCAATTACAGCGGATTACAATTGATGATAGCTTTCAAATCTGATTACAACAGTGATAATGAAGTATGGAATTGAATCCGGCAGAGTCTGGACGTTGAATTGCCAAAAAATCCCCTTTTCTGAAGGCTTCAGGATGCTATTTATAGGCGTAGAAGGCCCAGATCTCGCTCAAACTTAGGGAGACTTTTTCTGGCACGTGAGTGGGCCCACGCGACCGACCCCACCAAGTTTCGACTCGATCTGAGATCGTTACGAAGTGATTTCGTACCCATCAAAAAATGATCCAATCGAGCTGATACTTGGCAGGAACAATCTTTACCTTGTATGGAAGCTACTGTGAAAATTTCATTGCATTTGGTCTCGTGGTTTGGGAGATATGATCGATTCGAATTGATATGTTTCGGTTGGCTGCTTGGTTCGAACCCATCAGTTCGAACCGATACGTTCGAATCGACCTTGTCACGTGGTTCTTTGGTGACGTGGTGCGCACTCCTTGCATCGATCCTATTTTTTCTCCGAGTTGACCGCTTCGCATCCATGAATTTCGTCTCGTTCGTATCGTGTGCCACGACCCAGTTCGCATCAATGGATTCGAATCATGGATCGATACGAAGGGGATCGAGACGAGCCAAGTGGATTCGAACATGGCAGAATTTATGGATACGAAGAATGATCTGGCACTCTTGATGGATGCGAGGACGATCGATACGAAGCAGCGCTCGGGCACGAGACCGATCGATTCGAAGTAGGGTATGCCGATGGATACGAATGATGGATTCGAACTGCCCGGATTCAATGGATACGAACGTGCTGAGTGGATGTCCATCTGATCGATTCGAAACCGATCGAATCGAACTGACCGATATCATGCCTGATCGGTTCGAACTCGATCGACTCGAAGCATATGCAAACCGATGGATTCGAACAAGACAAACAGTGATGGATATAAATCCTATGGATTCGAAATGAGCATCTCCTCAATTTTTTGATGGGTTCGAATAGCATACTTTGGCTAACTTGCATCGATCATATCTCGTTCATACGAACTCCAATTAACCTAAAATTTGGAACACTGGCTCTCATGGCTTTGCCCGTCATGTCCTATCAATTGTAGTCTGATCCGGTCTCGGACAAAATTCATCGATATCCATAGCGAAGTGAGGTACAACCAATCTCTGAGACGAACTGTTTTTTGTTTTCGATCAATCTTTTGGTATCACGGTTTTGCTAAAAAGCGGGATAACAATTTCCATTTAAAAACACCAAATTATTGTTTCTCAACATCGGTTTGTTACACATTTATGAATAAAATATTGATTCGTTTATAAAGTAAAATGTTTTCATGAAGCTTTGCAAACCAACTAGGATAAAAACTGCCAAAGTTATTAATACAAAGAGAAATTCATAATAGTAATAATAAATAATAAATTTATTGACAATAATTGTAGACAGTAATGAAACTGAAACATCATTGATTTAAGAACAAATATGCCTTTGATTTATGTAAAGAACTCAGCATATTCTCAGTTTATTAAACATTCATGAACTCAAGAAATTCTCAGCTCAGCATTATGAGTTATAAAAACTACACATCAATTCAGCTTAGTTACAATTTTCTGTATTGCTACCATTACCCATATCTTTATCAACATCGCCGTTCCTTTCCACAGCGCCATTAGGATTATCATCTAGAGGATTATCGTCTGGAATATAATTGTTAAAAGGATTTGCAGGAGTATCGGGATAATTTGCAGCAGCATCTTCAGAAAGATAAACTATGATTTCATGCTCACCATCTTCAACTGCCAGTGATCTGAACATTAGCTTGCTTAACAAGTGGGAATCGTCGATTTCAAATCTGTGATCAGGCCTATGTTGTTGGTTGAACCTGCCTGGAAGTTTTGAATTGCTGTTGTAGCATGATTCACATAGGTCGAAACCTATCGCCTCTTTGCAGTCTTTGCATTTGTATCTCTTTCCGATTATGGGATACATCTGGAAATTTTAAACTAGGTGATATATTCATCTGGAAGTTCAGGGGAAAAGACTACCATATTGCATATAGGTAAAATATCATGCGTAAATTTCAAAATACATTGCCGTACATGCTTTGAAACAATCCTATTTTTAATTACAGTCGGACTGAAGATACCTGCAGTGCATACCCCAAATATTTGCTGTAAAACTGCAAATATTTGTACTACTGCAAAAAAATTAATTTTTGGTCATAAATACCTACGATTAAGTGCAGATTTAATTTTCAAAACGAAAAAAAAAATTATCGAAAATAATTTCAGGGGTAAAATTATTTGTTTTTGAGATGGATTTTTCATGTATTAATTTTGAAAATAAGAGGTGGCTTGCATATATAGTTATATACCTAAGAAAATGTTACATCCAGAACGAGACCACTTCTTCAGAATCTTTTTAGAAAAGGTTTTCAATAGTAACTTTTAAGTAATTTTAACTGAACGTAGGTTGAAGTGTTTGAACGCAATTTGAATGTAGTTTGAGTTTTTAGTTAAATAAAAAGTTTGGTGCTTGGCTACTATGACTCATAAGCAATAAATATATATCGGTTTACATAATTGTAAATATGCATGTAAAGGGACAACGAGTATTAAATAGTGGGATTTTGTTCGGAAATTGTATGAAAAAACAAAAGGTACATGCTCTAACATCCACGGCAGAGATATAATTTCAAAAAGGTAGTTTTGAAAAAGAAAAGACATATACAGTGTCACACTGACGTTTAGCATTTTACTATGATACATGTACTTAAATAATTTTTTGTGCTTATTTAGACTTGTATAGAAACTAACTGCATAAACACCACCACTTTTTAAATTTTAATTCGAGAAAAGTAAAGTTTTAGAAGTTTAGATATAAGGTGACTCCTAATCTTAGAATATTAGTCATTTGAGCTGTGGATATGTCTATGAGATATACTTACAAAGGGTGATCAAACTAAAAGATTTATATTGTAGCAGTACGCCATTTTGTTCCAATCCGAATATTAATAGTAGTATTTAAAAATAAAAAACATTTTAGCAGTATATATTTCATCAAATTCGCCCAAAATATTATAGTGCATCTGCATGGAGATGGGATGCAATTTCACTATTGATAAACATTGCAAATGGAAGAACTTACCCCACATGAATCACATCCAACTCCATAATTAACATCATGCAGCTTATCTCTCAAAAGGAGATGGTCACCTTTTTTAGTTTTTTGTTGCTCGCCATTCTCACTCTCATTTAAGCCACCTGCAATGTCATGATTAGTTAACATAATTTAAATCCCGGCTTTCTTAACTTATCAAATAGGGGTTAAACAGGTGAAATTTTCTAGACCAGACTAGTATTATGCACCACTGCACATGTCATATGGGAAAGGTTTTAAATCTCCTTCATATCACCCGATATAGAAATCCAGCATTTGAGAGCTTGGTTAGTTAATTCAGAGTTTTAAATCTCCTTCATTTCAACCGAGATATCAGCCCGAGATTTTCCAAATCTGAGATTTGATACCTTACATGGGATCATGTTGCTTTTTTTACTTATACATACGCAAAGTATATATCATTTTAAAGATTATGTTTTATATGCTTAAATAGCCAAAAAGGATGGTTCTACTGATAGCACGATGTCATTCTGAGGTATATGCAAAGGAAAAAACAATGATATAGCCCTTCCTGCATCTGATTTTGTTGCAGATGAGCTCTACTTTTGGCATGCTACTTTTGGCATGTGTACTGCATGTCAAAAGTTAATGTATAAATTTGATTTTTTCCCCCCCTGTATCAACTTTTGACACATAGCACACATGTCAAAATCTGAGTGTGATTGCATCAAATTTTGATACAGAAGGTTGTATCGAAGTTCTGCTCTGTGCAAGATCAATAAGTGAGATTTGTCAAATCAAACTGTCAAAGAAATGGACAAGTAGACACACATTTGACAGTATAACCAACTTTATACGTTGCTCCACCAAATGCCCTATTGAATTGTTCAACGCATTACAATTTCAACCAAGAGAAAATTTAAACAAACAAGTCCAAGTTTCTACAAGGGAAAAACTAAACAAAACAAAAAATGGTGTTGAAAAGTATTCATAAGATAAAAAGGTGATCAAATTAACAGTCGTATATATATGAACATGGATTAAGACTGGTTAGTTGAAATTTTCATTTAAGCATCATAGTTTTCAAGTACTCTATGCTCGGTTGGATAAACTTCAACATAATCTGCATCAGAATGATGGTACTGTTTTCAATGAAATGTTGTTACTATCATAGATACAAAAAGTGCCTGACAGAATTGTAAAATGAAACTCACTGGTCAGACTTTATCTAAGAAGAAAGACTTCGTAACAAAAAAACAGAAAACATACTCCTAGACGATTCTCCAAGTTGACATTCTTTTCTTTTAATCAGTGCACTGCCCTTCCTCATAGCATACTCTCTCGGGAACTTCTCTTGCAAAAAATGATCGAAATCCAAGCAGATGTTTGGAAATTCTCCAGGATGCGAGCTTAAACACACTGGGCATTTTACTGGTTCGCTGGGTAAACCACATAAGCAAGATTCACAAAACACTGTGCATGGAAATAATGATTATGAACGATTAATGACAATGATGTTTGCATATATTTTTCGAGTTTGCTAACCATGTCCACAGTTTAACACGCCTGGCTGATACAGAAATTCCTTGCATTGCTCGCAAAGTACATCACTGACAGATATTACATTGGCCTTCCCATTTTCAACAATATTTATTGGAGAGTTGGATTTTTCTCCAATTATAGGAACATCAGAAGAAATATCAATCTGTTGGTTGCTCCCTAAATCTTAATGTGATACGTGACAAATTAATAACAAATTGGCCGAAAGTAGAAGGAACAATTGTTTGGGAAAGCAACTTACTAGAGATTGTAGAGTTTCCAAGCTGAGGTGAGAATACATCGAAAAGTTTCTCTTCCTCTACAAAACACGGTCAAAGAAAAGCCAATAGCAGAAAATCACCCCCATGCAAATCAGTAAGTATAAAATGTTAACACTATTAAAAGTGGAAGAGCAAGAACTTCATCATTCTACCATAAACAATTTAACAGGTCGATATTTAGGGGATATAAGTGAGGTATTGAAGACCATAAGTATTGTGGTTCATCTAAGTATTACAATTATCAAAAAGGGTGAAGCGTTTATATGAGATTTCATCATTGATACACATGATACACTTTTTATGATAAAAGAAAATAACAAAAGAGTAGTATTTATCTACAGTACAAGCCTATAGCATCTGAATTATAGTCAAAATACGGTATCTATCGCATACTCTTATGAATATAAACATAATGTTCATAAGGTAGCCTACATGATTATTTTATGACTCACTGAAACCGTGCTCGAATAAAAAATTAGTGATTACCCTCTGAGTTATTACAACAAAAATGACCTTAACTCGCAATCTGAACTAAGATTAAGTAGTGAACAAACATTGATCAAGTTTTGTCTTCCAATTAGCAGTCACCATGAGTAGGAACTAACCGATAGTTTAAAATAATAATGAATTTATCATAACCTAAACCTCATTCAGTGTATAGCCAAATGATAATCAACAATGTGCTTATTAGCTCAAAAGGGTTACATAAAAATATTATAAAATGGTTCCAGTTGGGAACAGTCAAAGAGACAGATTTTACCCAGGAATTGAAACAAGAAAACATGGAAAATTATATCTACGGTTTTTGTCGTTAACCTATTTCTGCAACTTGGGTACCAAAACTCACCTAACACTTCAGTCTCCCTTGCTTTGTAAGCCATCGGTTCCATTTTTAATAGCAAATGATGGATTAGCTGGCAGATCCCCGGAAAATAAATATATGGCTGTCTACAGAGGGGACAATGTGATGCTCGGGCGCCATGCATAGCTTTGTGTACACACCAGAAGCAAGAAATATGACCACATGCTGCAAATGCAGATATTATAAGCCAGTACATCAATATATAAAGTTACATATCATGAAAATGCTTACCAAGAACAACTGGCTTGTAAAGGAGATCCCTAAAATGACCCCAAAAAAAGGTTAGAGGGTGTTAGAGAATAATTTGTAGTTAAACTGATCAACAAATAACCGCTTTGTTTTTTTTTTTTTTTTTTTTTTTTTTTAAAAAAAAAAAGCCAAAGTATGAAACAAGATGCTATAAGCTATTTCTTTCAAAAAAAAATTACAACATAAGCTTTCTTAAGTAACATAAATAATAAGCTGAAAATTACATAAGTAAAAATATATACCAACTTTACACTTTGAGGATACTCACATTATTAACACAAGCAAGATCTCTTATAAAAAAAGAGTAAATATCAACAATCAAGCAATGGCAATATAGACTACACAACCTAACTTTTACATCCAGTGATTTTATCATTTCTGGAGTTGGTGAATGTCCAGATCAGGCTTTATAACATTTTTTACTTTGACAGTGTTATGTTCAAATTAATCAATCAAAGATATGTCAAAATTACTATTTTTTGAGGATATGTTTAAATTACCCACTTTTAAGGATAACATGCTGCGTAACAAAATGTACTTGAATTGTTGCTGTGCAATGTAAACCCAACCAATAGTCCTTTCACATTATTCAGTTTAATGCACAGAATTTGTAAACAAGTGCAAATTTTGAAATCTGGTATAAAAAATTAGGATTTTCGCGATGTATAATACTGGGCACCAAGAATGCTCCTTGAGCTTAGGTTAGGAGTGTAAATCATGAGACCGGATCACAGATGTGTTTGATTTCTACCACACATCAAATTCGAATTATAACCGACAGGACAAGATTTATATCTGGACACTCTTCGAACGAGTTAACCAGCGTATGGAAACAGAAAAAATCATTGAACAGTTCGGACGAACACGATGTCGTACATTTATTCTTATCATAATTTGTGTCCTAAATGAAGATCGTATGGAAGTATACCGACTTCGGACTCGAACAGATAGACAAAAGTTTTTTGAATTCAGACTTGAGCCGACATCGGGCACTCGGACAAGATCCCCTAGCCTAGGCGACACTCATGTGGAGCCAAAACAAAGCATGGTTATAAAATAGATGCTTACCATGATGGTTGAATATTAAGAAATCTTGCATTAAATATCGATGAATATTATTACAAATTATATAAACTTCAGTTGGTTTTGATTTAAACACTCATATATTC
The DNA here is from genome assembly GCA_030765085.1 of Allium cepa. Lineage (NCBI taxonomy): Eukaryota > Viridiplantae > Streptophyta > Magnoliopsida > Asparagales > Amaryllidaceae > Allium > Allium cepa. Next base: position 219,744,293 of record CM060929.1, read on the forward strand.
ACTACTTTAATGTGAATGTTATAGCAATTAATTATTCATTCAACAAAATAAATGTTATAACCACTGAATAGAAGATGAATTATTCTTAATTAGTTTTCAGTGGTTAGAAAATACACACACACATATGGAAAATAAAGAATGGAGTAAGAAACAGAAGAATATAAAACGTTCCTACAATTAAAATGAGCGAGTGATTGTTTTTTTGGGTAATTGAAATTGACTATCACTTTGGCTGAAGGCAAACTCGAGAAAAGCTCTCAATGCAAATTGTGCCTCAACGTATCAAAAATGGAAAGAAATTAAGTATCAAATCCAAAGAACGGGGCATTGAAATTGCAGTTCGGCATTCATTTTTTGACACCTCGATACTGCTTCTAACATAAATAAACATGTTGACATTTTAAATAAAATGCAACATTTTGACAATTCTTGATCACTTTGAAACAAAAATCTAACTAATTAAAAAGAAAATGGAATTTTTTGAATGCATTTAATATTTTCAAAGAAAATATGGACTTTTAAGAAAAGCATTGAACAATTTTGAAAGCTTTGAACCGTTTTTTTTTTGTTTTTTTGAAAAAAAAAACGAACTGTTTAGAAAAGAACTGAACTATTTTGAAGTTTGACTTTTTTTTTTTTTAAGTTTTTAAGCTTATTGAAATAATAGAAGTTCTTTGAAAAAACTGAAAAAAATTTACATTTCGTTTATTTATTTTAAAGAAGAAAAATGAGTTATAACCTTATCAGAGAAACTAAAAATATTGATCAAAGGATATTTTTGTACTAACTTTATTAGACAAAATGTATTTTATCTGTGTTTTTATCCTTGTGTTCTTATTAATTTAAATTTATTTATTAAACAAATAAGAGGTGGAGCCTTGGCGCAACGATTAGGTCACCCACATGGTGATCTGGGAGCCTAGGTTCGAGTCCCGAAAACGGTTTCTTCGCGATGCGAGAGAAAGGCTGCGTACATTATCGACCTTCTCAGAGCCCGCTATCGTGCAGGAGCCTCGTGCACTGGGTTCCACCTTTTATTAAACAAATAACATTGCCTCGACCTTTATTTACCTAATAATATTTGTTCTTCACTGCAGTGAGAAAAAACCTCTCAGCAACTTGATTCCATTATCTTATTGTTGTGAAATGGAGTCAATTTAGTTTCTATAACTTATAAATTGCTTTATTTAATTAATTTTATAGAGAAAATTGCATGTTAACATAGTACTCATTCCTACTGCCTCTCTTTAATCAATGTGTTATTATATTTAAACTTAATAACATCATGTAATGCTAATTTAAGTTGTGTGAATATTTGTATGCTTTGAAAAGTAGTTCAAAAGAATCACCATGAAAGGCTCTTTTTTGAACCAGAAATAATCTTCATCCCGAGGGACTGCTCGACAGACTTTAGCTGGACTAATATGCTTCTAAAATAACTAATTGGTATGTTATTTCAAATAATAGTCAATAAAATTCTCAAACATGATTGTCGTTCACTTTTTGGTCGTAAAATAAATCTCATAGACGAAAATAGACATACGTAATCGTGCCCATAATCAAACCAGCAAGGATATTCAAATCTTTATATAATATAAATTTCAGGGAATTGCAAAGGAACTCAAAAAGTAGTAAAGAAGTATACTACTTCTATTAATTTAATTATTATTACGAGAAATCAAAAGATATTTGGCTTCCTCGTAACTTGATTCCACTTTAAACCTCAAATAATAAATCACTTACACCCTAAGTTAAATCTTTTTTCTATGACGTTAAATCAAACATTGCATTCAAAATCATACAATTTTATCAAATCCAATGATAAACTCATTGCAAAAATCATATATTTTGTTCCTACAAAATAAACTATCAATCATTTATTCAAATCCTTTAACCATTTTTCTCAACATTTTTTTTCACTAATTCATCGTACAAAACCATATATTTTCTTATCGTTACCTTTCTTCAATAGAAGCGTTTGAGTGCAGTTATTTTTTATATTTAGAGTATGGTTATTTCCTGTTACGATTGAGAAAAAAAAGAATAAGAATGTGATTATTACTAACATACCTAATACAATAAAGGATAATACTATAATTTAATCAATATAGTTTACAACAGTAAAGAACTCGTATAAATACATTTTGAACACGGTCCCTTTGAATTCTCGTATATAATAGGTATTCACTTTCTTCGACATAAAAATAAACATGGGCGAAAATAGACATATAACCATGCCCATTGCAGAATCTTGCAATTAATGATTTTGTTTGATGTTAATAAACATAAGTTAATATTTGATGTGTTTGTTAAGTTATGGGCAGTTAAAGGAAGTTAACAAGTTCAATCGTACAACATATCTTGCTAAAATTCAAGCATTGTTTCACATTGTGGATACAAAGCTTTGGGGTTAAAAAAATCGAAAGCAACAAAAACTGACATAGATACATAACAAAATTCCTTGTGGACTGTTGAGCTAATTCAAATATACAACTGCATCAATGAATTGTTCAGCTTTTAAACAGCATTAAATTTCAAAAGTCACAAAAGATTTGTAGCAAACAATGCAAAAAAACAAATCTCAGGAACCAACAATGCAAAAGGAAGTTTCATGGAGTTCAAACCATGCACATAAAGAATCCTAAAATAAACAAAACTGAGTTTATTTTCATTCCGAAATATTAGCAGCATAGGTTATTTTCTCTTGCCTATAAATTTCACTCTCTATCTCAGAATTGAGAGATCAAATACAATTTTATAAAGTAAAAATCCTACACCTCCAATATACAACTCACAAATCAGGCGATCATCGCCACTCAATCACTCGACTTTGAATACGAGAGCATATATTGCAATCATTCACAAACGCCAACCATCTTACCTCAGCCAACCATACAACATCAGAGCATATCATAATAAACAGTCAAATCTACTGCCTTCACAAATCAGACAGTGCTATCAAGAGCAATCATATCAATTTTCAAGCATCTGTATCTCAGATTCCTGTTTTTCATTGACAAACAAATCTCAAAGCAGCAATCCACATCCATCAGCAATCAGAGCAGTGAAGCAGGTTGTCACTAATCAGCATAGCATGGTCATAATCTCGAGTGAACGGTATTCAACAGGCAGATTTAAGCATCACATCATCCATCACCATCACGTTGTTCAGACAAGAGCATCGCCTCTAGCATTTTTCTCCAGATTCATATAAACTCAGTTTCTCCCGCAAGCACACAGATCTAGGCAGCTATTTTGATCAGGCGACAAAGATCGGTGCAACATCCAATAGAATCAATCGGTGGTCACTCAAACTTAGGGCAGCGCAATCCTAACCATCGACAACGACATCAGTAAACGACGATGCAGTTCAAGAAGCGACAAATTTCAAAAGCATGGTGAACCACTGATCCAACGTGAGCAAGGCATGTAAGGATGTGCGATTTCATATTGAAAGAGGAGCAGAATTTATTTTGAGAAAGAAGTTCTCAAGAAGAGAAATTTACATTTTGATTTGAAAAGAATTTAGAGAAGACTAGTCAAAACTAGCAAGTGATAACTAGGGAAATTTTATCTTCATAGTAAACTACTATTGTGTAATAGGTGCATTTTGTTTAATTTGTTTTTACCTTTTATTTCAGACTTCAAATATTTTAGGTTGAGCTACATGTTGCAATTCCAAATTCTCGACTCGGGTGTGAGTTGGGACAAGGTTACTATACATGGAGTTAGAATATTTGTGTTAGTAATGTTTGCAAGTTTACATGTTGTAAATACTCGAATGTTTAATTCTTACAGTAACTTTGAGGCAGCAGCATACGTCTGAGTTAGTGAGTGAAATTGGATAAATTTGTGTTCATTTTTTAAATCTACAATTATATATTTCTATAATCATATCTATTGTCTATGAAAAAATTTAAATACCATATTCGCCCTCTTCCTCTAGGGTATATTACGATCCTACACCCATAGCCAAGCCCATAAATAGATAGGTATGTCTTTGCCTGACAAATTTTGGTAATTGTTAAACCAACTTAAATAATTGTTAACAGGGGTATTATTTTTATTAAATTGATTCTTGTAATGAGGGTCACCATATATTAAATTTTCCATTATAATTTAAAAATTAATTCAGCTTTTAGCCTCGACCAATAAATCACTTAAACCCTAACTTTTTTTGAATTATACTAGATGTCTTGTTGTGCATCCAAAATCATACAATTTCGTCAAATCTAGTGACTAAATCATTGCATAGTTCATACATAATGAACTATCAATGTCTGACCTAGCATCTTTCTCAATGTTTTCATCACCATTTCTCTCATCGGTTTTCATACAAAAGATATATTTTCACATTATTTTTCCTTTATTTGATAAATGTATTTGATGTGCTTATGTTTTATTTACCGCGATTAGTTCCTTGCACGATTGAAAAAGATAGAAAACAAATAAGAAGAGTATGATGAATATTAACATTATAATATACATACTATAACAGGGGATAATATTGTAAATTAATAAATAGTTTATAATAATAAAAATATTCATCTATAATACATATTGAATAAATTTTTCAAAACTACTTTCGATCAGAGTCAGCACTGTGGGAGGGCCCGAAAGGAGACCGTCTCAAACCGATATTAAAGAGAGCCCTGATACGACTTCTAATATTTTATATGAAATTTTTTTACAAAAATATGTTTGTAATGCAAATTTAATAAACAGATGTAGTACAGACCAAGGTTCGAGAACTCGGTTTCGGTCATTTAAATTTTTTTTAGTTTCGGACGATGTCAGAAGTTTCGGTTTTAGTTTGAGTTTCGCTCCTAGTTTCGGTTTTCAATGGTCTGTTGATGAAAACTATACTAAATGCTATTAAAATTAAGTTAAACCCTAAAATTAAATTATACTAAATACTAACTTACATTATGACAACGTTATTTAATACTAGTCCAACACTAGTTAATATATCAGTCCAACACATTTGCAGCCCATAAAAATTTCTGACTTGTACTTGTCAAACACACGCATTTGTATATTTCAAAGAATAAAATAAGACCCAGAAGAAGAAAAGGCGACGGCGTCACTGAAGAACACAAAGACGGAAAAAAACGCTACACCTAGGTCGATGTTGCTGAAAAAGACAAAGCTAGGACAGGGTCGATTTGCTGAAGCTAGGGCAAGTCAATTTGCTGAAGCTAGGCAAAATCTTTACGATTTTCTTATTAACCTGTTTCGATTTTTTTGTTTAGCTCTAACTGAAACCGATTTTGTCATTAGATTTCGGCTCGCTCAACAACGGTATTGGTACAGTGCCCCTGAAATTTCGAGATGTCGTCCGATACCTCGTACCATGGTACATACATCTTTTATGTAAAGCATGTTTTGATATTGATAATAACAATCAATGTAATTAGGTTAACTTTTAACATGATTTTAGTGATAGTAAATTTTAAATTTTATATGTGTAAGAGCTCTAATTATAATATATACCCAATAAATTTAAGGACCAGTCATGCTTTTGAGTCCCTTAGCAATCTCCAAAATTTATTGTTTTTCTTTCAACTTTATCCCATACATAGCAAAACATCCAGGAAAGCAGTAGCATTAACAAACACCTTCAACTTGGCTAGATCAACCGGAACTATTATGCAAAAGAACCACAAACTAGAGCAACAAAATAAAATCCTTATCGTTGGCATGATGCAATTTTTAATCAAAACCAAGCAATCAACCTGTGATTTGAAAGTATTCAGAAACATGTAATATTCGATGAAAACAGATGAGAAACTTCAGCATCTGCATAGTACATTATCATCATTTCTTCAAATCGATGTGGCTAAAATAAAAATTAATGAGCAACGTTCGACAAATAATAACCTTTTACAAATCGTTTCCAAAAACTAAAACCCATCAATTGAATTACCGTTATCAGCTATCTAGAAAATCACGGGGTATCGAGAAAAGTCCGTTAAACAAAGGGCTTAAAGTAATAGAAAAACTTACAAACAAATGCAACATTTGAAAACAAAAGGGTCCGAAGAATCAACTATATCCATATTTGAAATCCCCGACAAATTTGTAGCGGTATCGGTTGCTTTCGTACTGGCCATGATTTCTTCCTCCGCTCTTACTTATTGCGTTATACCAATTGAAATCTCGGACGAATCGGCTTGGATGTTGGTTTTGGGAATTGTTAAAGGAAACAACTCCTTGTGATTCCCTTCGGTCTTTTTGAGTTGGAGAGTACGGAACTTTTGCTTCTGACGGTGCCTTCCAAATTAGGTCAAACCCTTGAAAATTCCAGATAATCGATGTCCTTTTGTACAGAAAAATGCACTATGCCGGGTGATGAATAGTTGTTATTTATACGATTTTATTTAGAAATGCTGTTAGGGAAGGATAAATTACGCGTTTTTTGCAGCGCTTTAAATAAATGAAAACTGTTGGTAGGTGCAGGACGGGTGTCATATTTTCTGATTTTTTAACAGGTTCATGCCTGAAGGGTTAATTTTAGTGGAAATCATGAAGGCATTCCTATCATGCTTTCATATTGTAAAACGATTTCTGTCAAAGTTTCATTGTAAATCGGATCTTTGTTTTCTGAAAACGAAGATTGCTGAAATATCAGCAACATTTATAAATAAGTGCTGATATTTCAGCAACTTTCCCTATCAAAGTTTCATTGTAAATCGGATCCCTGTTTTCTGAAAACGAAGAAAATTATTGCTGAAATGTCAGCAACTTTTATAAATAAGTGCTGATATTTCAGCAATTTTCACAAACTGTGTTCACAGTGTACATAAATGTTGCGGAAATGTCAGCAACTTGTTGCATCATGCTCTGCAATAATCGTGAATAAAAAAACAGGGACCTAATTTACATTGAAATTTAGTTAATGACTTTTCGTGAATTTTGAAACTTAATAAGGACCTGTGCCAAAAGTACCCCTAATTTTAAGTATTTAGTCTCATGGTCTAAACCATAAACTAATCAAATCAAACCTATTGGCAAAAGTTAAAAATTATTCCTTCATAAATTCCGAATTTATGGTTAGAAAGTTTGTATCTTGCCCGATGAACCCTAAATTTCATGATCATTCTAGCTTCACCATATATAATTAGAGTAACATGTACAATGTCATCAATATGCGTGCTATCTAACTGAAAATTTTCTATTGTAACTGGAGTTATTGTAATCATAGTTGAAGCCAATATAAACTTATTGCCTATATCAAACTCGTTGCTCAAGCTTAATTTAGGTAAAAGCTTTAAAATCTAACTCGGTGTATTTATGCAAAAATCATTATTTTAACTCATAGTTTCTTTCAAAAGTTATACGGAAACAAAATTTGCAAAAAGAATAGATAAGATAAAAACACATATTTTAAAATAAAAGTACAAACAAACAAATTAAATTTTTACACACACAAAGTAGTGAATAATCTTATCTTTTACGATGCAAAATTAATACTCGAATCTATCCTAGATCAAGTTGGGTGATGATGTTGATTCATATACCTCTGTATGGTGGAAATTTGGCGTAAAAATATATTTGTATATGGACTCTTTCAAGTATCTTTATCATTGTAAATATTTTCTCGACAAATCATATTATTTTTAGGAAGGGAGATTGATATTTATCAATACATAATGAAGTAAAAAAGTTGTACGGCAAAATACATAACTTTAGAAATATTTATGTAAGTCATTAAATAATTTTTCGATCTTCCTAACCATGGCACATCCATAGCCGCTAGCCCCTCCACATCCCAATACGCCTATCACTCCCTCTCGTCCTAAAGATGCACCTAACTCGATCACACCCGATCCACCCAGGCCCCCCCCTAGAATTGCTGGAAATGGTAGCAGCAAGTACAGGTGAAGGGTTTGCAAGGTCATATCTAAAAGAACATTGAAGCATATGCAAAGTATGACTAATAAAAATGGAAATTCCAATTCAAACCCGATCAGTGTTGTACCTACCAATCATCATCTAACCTCAGGTCTAGGTCAAAGGAGAAATCAACCATTAGCGACGCGATATCAAATCCAGAACACGTAGATCCCTCCCATTGTTAGTGCTAGATCTTGGGCTTCAAGTCATAATTGGCGAGCTAATTCCAATTTCAACTCATTTATGATTCTTTAACCCTTTAGATTTTAATTCTATGGGACACGCTAAGATGTCTACAACTGCCTCGGAGGCGGAAGAAAACATTGGGAGAATTCCGTTATTATTTACGTAATTAGGAAAAAACCAACTACCTATACTTTAAATCCTATATCGAGCGTGTTTGGAAACCAGAAGGAAACTTACAAATTACTCAAAAGAAAATGGGTTTTATATGGTTAAATCTCTAATGATTCAGGTTGTGAAAAAGTTCTGGCAGAAGGTCCTTATTTTTACGGTAGAACATTAATGATGATAAGGAGATTGACTCCCTGTTTAAACCTAAGTAAGGAATTCTTACAAATGATTCTAGTATGGGTTAGATTTCCTGGCTGAAGACTAGAATTTTGGTTAGGCGAGGGCATAAGTCATATTGCCTCGGCTCTAGTGAGGCCAATCAAACTGGACCACTTTACTCAAAGCATTATTAAAATTACATATGCTAGAATACTAATTGAGATCGATAATAAGTTTAATTTTCCAAATGAAGTAGCCATATTAGATGAAAATGATCAATTACGCCTACGAATGGTTGAATACGAAGGAAGGCCCCTAATTGTCAAAACTGTAGCTGTTTTGACCACCCACAAAAGTATTGTGCTTTTGAGAAAATTTGGATGTCAAAACAACAACTAACATACAAATGAGAATGATTCAGCAAGTACTAACATTACCGATGCCTCTATAACATCTCAGTAAAATAAAAATAATGAGCAAAGTGTCTTTGCACAAACTGAAATAAACATGGACGTCGATACACAAAATAATAACCAAACTGGAAGCGATAATGGAACATCATAGGTGTACAACTCAGGTAGTGCGGTTAATAATCTTATAACTCAAGACAATCAAATCGGTGCATGAACTACAGCTGAACAGTGTAATACAAGTGGCTAGATGACATATAAAGCAACAACGACAATATAAACAATGAACTGTACAAGACTTCAGGCGATGCAAGACTTTTAGAGACTACATTAAAAATCAACAAACAATGTTGTGAAACATAACTAATAACGACAATCCAAGTTTAGATTGTCCCATCATACACAAATTACCATTCTCGAGTCCTCATGCAATAATCAAAAAAGACATTTCTACTATGACTAAGCAATCCCCTTCAGTAACAGCACAAATGGAAATGGAAGATATAGTGGTCGAAAATCATGTTTCTAATGAGAACAGTTGTCTCCATCTAGGTAACAACTCGATAATAGAACAATGCTTCCCAAATACCCACTTGCCTAAAACACAAATACTCAACTTAATATAGTCGAACTAAAACAATCCTTGCTATAAAAAAGGAACAGAAGGAAACCAGCCTAACTATAAAGCCATAGAAGATAAAGATGTCATAAATAACCCAGCATGGGATCAATTTTCATCTTATTTTAAAAGCTATGGCAAAATAACTCAAGAGATCGGAAAAAAGCTTCACTACTTCAAGCAACTCAGAGGCTAGAAACAAATTAACATATTAATGTCGATCCTAGTATGGAATGTGAGGGTCTCAACTCCCTTACTAGGAAATAAGATGTCAAACAACATCTTGTTTCTTTCAAACTTGACATCATGGATCTAGTAGAACACAAATTCTTTATTGAGAATATCATAAGATTCTACAAATCTATCAGCACTGAATGGAGGGTTGTTCATAAAACGAATGGGATAGTAGAGGAAGAATAATGCTCATATGGAATACAAACACATGGATGGTTAGTACTGTGGTAGTTTCAAACCAACACATTAGTTGTATATTATATAACAAAGGGGGTTTTAAATGCTTATTTTCACTAATTTATGCTAAATATTTGGCAAATGAAAGAGGGCAAGTTTGGAAAAAATTATTCGATGATTCTTCAAACACTTTCCTTCCTTAGCTTCTGGCTAGAGATTTCAACTGCATATTTAACAATAATGAGAGGCTGACTCAAATAATACCCTAAATGTAGACATGGACTTTCAAATTTTTATCACTTCCTGGGATTAAAAGAAGTTTGCTTTATTGGAATTTTTTGCTTGGCGAGCAGGTACTAACTTCGCTATTCACAGTAGAATTGATAGAGTTCTTGGCAATTTTGAATTTCTAACACTATTTCCACACTAAAATGTTATAGTGCTCAATCACTTGTCTAGCAATCACTCTCCTATGCACATAAAGTTCATTCACCTCCCACCACCGGACAAAAACAAACAGTTTAAATACAGTAATGTATAGCCTCTACAAAGTGGGTACCATCAATCATAGAAAGTTGCTTCAACACTAGAATTCAAGGTAATCCTATTTTTAACCCAATCAAGAAGCTAAAGATGGTTAAATTATGTCTTAAAAAATGGAATAGTAATAGACAAGGGATTAATAAACAATGTGATCCGATTAGAGACGGCAATAATGCTCTGTATATGTAATGACCCGCCTTTTTGATGCTCGAAAGTCGGCACTCAATACATCCACGGTATTCAAATGCTGAGCATTCAAGCGTCAGAAATGTAGACTGTTAGGATAAAAAGAAAAGGAACAAAGAAAACAGAGTCTCAAGTAGAACTATAACATATAATATAACAAAGACAGTAAAATTTGTCACTCGAAAAATAAATGGTATATCAGAGTTAAAAATAAACCTTATCAGCCTGAACAGTTATAACTTCTTGATCTTACAATTGCTAATGGGTATATATATTAATACAACAGAAAATAAAAATACTACGGTATGTGAACATCCAGCTCCCTCCATGAGCTTCATGTCCCACCAACAACAACTGAAAAAATACTCGGTCTGACATGAGCATTATAATAAAATAACAACCGGATCAGTCTGGAAAATCAGCGTGAGAAAACTCAAGAAATATGGTGAACATATAATAATTTTATGAGACCATGCTGCTAAATATGAAATGGGTTTTACCTCAAAATAACAACATCCATAAATGAAAGCATGGAAACAAGTCAGAACAAAATCAGACTTGAAAGAATGGAAATAAATAATTAAACACCGAGAAGAGCGTCAAGCACTTCTTGATGCAATTAAGAAACGATTCAATGGTTAGAATCAAATAAGGAAAGCGAATTTTCCAATAATGACTAGGAGGGTATGCCCCCTTTACCGAAAGTATATTTCTTGAAAATATGGCTCTCAGCTACAATTGCTCTCGGGAACCTCCAAGCCAGATCCTGCCAACCTTGCCGAGTATTCGAGTATTTCACATCTCCGAGCGCATACAACCAAAACCAATCCAGAGTAGATGTAACAAAACCCTAATGGGAGCAACCCCACATAGCTTGGTCCAACTCGCTTTTTATTTAGTCATTTTCGACAAAGATAGTATATGGATCAACTATCGAAAGCAAACTAGTACTATTCCGGGAAAAACAATGAAGCTGGAAAAGTTAGGGCGGTGTTGCCTCCTATTTAGACTCGACCGCATTCTTAACTTTAAGGACAACAAGAGTTTAAAGACCCTAAACGAGCAACAAAATCGTCTTAAATCGATGAATACAAAGAAGATAGCAGGATCGATAGTTAGTAAATCAACTATTGGAAATAAACAAATGGTCGTATATGAAAATAAAATCTCTTAAAACATTTGACTCATACTTGAGCTTGATTGTCACATCTTAAATATTTTTAAGATCACTTTAAAAAAATATTCTTTAAAATATTCTTTTTAAATAGCAAATTATATTTCTAAATGTATTAAAAAGGAAGGGTAAAAACAAACGTCCTTAAAAAATTGTTTACTACAAACCCAAAACAATTTATACTTAGCTTTATTTATAAACTATCATTTATAACTTTTTAAAATAACGTTTATTATCCCAGAAGATAATAAATCAATTTATAATATCTTTATAAATTTTAAAACAGTGATAATCGTCCTGAAAGATAATTGATATAATTGTTTTGTAAATTTAAAACCATATTAATTATCTCGAAAGAAGATTAATCAAATTTTTAATTTTTTTATATATTTAAAACAACATTAATTATCCTAAAAGATAACCAATCAAATTTATAATCTTTTTATAAATTTTTAAACAACATTTATCCTCTATTTCAAAATCCTCAAAATTACTTGAAAATATGGGTTGAACAACTTTCAAAGTGCAAAATCACGACCCAACATTTATTTTGTAAAAATGCCAGCACATGTTCAACACACACCAAGATTTTAAGAAGATCATATTTCATAAGTGGCGGTATAGCATAATGACACTTACACAAATCAACAGTATGTCACAAATACTTCAACCAAACATCAATGTAAGCAACATAAAAATATAAGTAAGATGCATATAACAGTTAATTAATAATGACGAGAAACCCCTTAGGGTTTCTCTACAAAAGTCCCCTGCAAAACAATGGTTATTTATGTACCCTTTTCAATAGGAAATCCAAATCAAAACAGACAATCAAACAATAATAATAAACATATTATTGTCAAGAATTAGCGATCAATAATTAACATATCATTTATTGATTAATCCACATATTAAACTTCAAAAATAATCTTTTTCCTTTGCAATCACAGAACGATGATTTATTCTACTCGATAGATGTCCAAAATAATCTATTTAATTTAATTATAATAGAACGATGTTTTATTCTACTAAATAAATATCACAAATGAAGTACAACTAATTTAACTACATTAAACGTAATTAAATTAAATCACTATAATTTATCATTAATTTATACTTCATTAAAACTATCAACTACCATTCAAACAATCAACAATGATCTATAGCCATACAGATATCATATAGTTTATTTAGATATGAGTAAACTCGCTGAAATTCCATAGACGCTTTCGCGTCCCAGTTTGGTCTACTCGAACGGCATTCAATTTTAGCTTAAAATTTCACTAGCTTCAAATTCAACGAACCAACTCCAATAAGTAAATAACGCTCCTACGAGCGCAACGCAAACAACTACGTCTCGATTGGACCTCGTATGGAGAAGATATTGATTTTAAAAGATTTTAGAATTAATTAAAACATTAGTTATTTAATTAAATTAATTAACAACAATTACCCTTAAACTCCTTCTTCCTTTCCCTAATTACCATTGCTTGTACAAGTGCAAATGACCTCTAACTTGTGCGCATCCACCAATGATATGAAGCTTCGGACCATGAAACCAAAATTGGACTCCATAATCGAACTTCTCATCCAAATCTCCACACGTACGACTCCTTTGAAGTCCCACTCGCTTGCCTCCCTTGAACCACGACTTACTGATCGAACTTCCTCAAACCATATTGTCCCTCCACAAATCCATGACTGTGCTTCCTCATTTTGCTCCCATTCCCTTCTCTTCATTCCCAAAGTCCATTACCACACTTTGATTCAACAAGCATCGCCTCAAACTTCATCAAATCAAAACATTAGTTCGCCTTTGAAATGCCAAGCTCGACCAACGATGACTGCACATGACTTCATACACATGGTTTGTATATCTCTTCAGTACGAGTTCAAAGATTCCTATTTTGCCTTTTTTTCGTTGAGTAAATCCTTTTATTTTGATTTTTAAAGGAAGAGGACTGACTTTGTATTATTGTAAAGAGGATGCAGGGAAAATGAGAAAAGGAAGAGGGAAAAGTAAATGATGAAAAAGTCTTTATCGGGTTATGCTTATTTTACAATTTCTGACACGTTGTTGCACTGGATTTTGTTCACATGCGAGTTACAAATGACAAAAACAAAATTACGGTCGCATACAGAAATGTAATACGATCACAAAACAATAATAAAATATATTTGTTATCTTATTTTGTAAAATTTCAAATATACCATCCTTTGCCGAAAAATACGTCAAACGGTAATTTAAATAATTTTCAAATTAAAAATTATGGAAAAGTCCTATAAATTCATTTAAAAACTCACTATCAAAAATCAGTATTAATAATTGATTTTCTTGTTATTTATTCGAACTATTTATTATTGTAAACAAATTTTCAAAATGAGTTCCCATTATTATTTATTTATTAAAAGGAGTTAAATGAGGCTATTAAATTCATTTAGTTAATATTTAATTCAAAATTCAAATATTTAAATAATCCCTGTTATTTGAATATAAGTTATTCATATTTTAAAAACCAAATATTTGAATATTTAAAATTAATTAAAAGAATAGTTTGGCTCGTATCCCTATTAAGTTTCAAAATAGAGAAAACAGCCTTCCAAAATAAACTTACATTTCTAGTCCATGTTTTCAAATCGACGTTTCTAGTCCTTATTTTCAAATCCGCTACGCCAAAAGACTCAAATACCCTTTACAGTTTTAGCATTTCAAATGCGCATAACTTTTTGTAGAAACATCGGACCAGCATACCGTTTTCACAAAAAATCATAAATTTTACAATCTTTAAAATGAGTTTCATTGTTGATACCAAAAGGTCATATTTGCAGTAAGGCTGCAATTGTTCCATATAATTGTAGAGAATTCTGCAATTTTTGAAAAACATCAATCTTTCTTAAAATGTCAGCAATTATTCGGAATAATTGCAGACTTTTATGCAATTATATGGAATAATTGCAAACTTTTATGCAATTATATGGAATAAATGCAGACTTCTCTACTATTATTCCGAATAATTGAAGACTTTTCGGCAATTATTCCGTATACTTGCCATTTTCTACAATTATATGAAATAATCATCAATTTTCTTCAAATGTCAGCAATTATTCCATATAATTGCAAACTTTTATGCAATTATATGGAATAATTGCAGAATTTTGCGCAATTCAGTGGAATAATTACATGCTTTTCTGCTATTATTCCATATAATTGCAGACTTTAAATGGAATAATTGCAAACTTTTCTCAATTATCCCATATAATTGTATACTTTATGCAGTTGTATCAAATAATTATAGAAAAATCTGTAATTATTCCAAGTGATCGCAGAAAAGTGCAACTATACTATATAATTGCAGACTATTCTGTAGTTATTGCATATAATTGCTGAATTATCTACAATCATACCATAATGCCGCTCATTAGAAATAACTTGGCTTGCCATTGTTTTTACATATGCATAATTCCACGCATTAGAAAGATAATAAAACTTGTGATTTAATGGTGAAAACAGTTTGTTAATCCGTCGTTTCTACAAAAAATTACTGCGTTTGAAAGATTGATAATTAATACGGTACAAATTTTAATTATGGATGTAAGAATAACATCCACATATGAAGAATCAACATTCAACCATGAAGCAAAGGGGTATTTTAGGGAAGAAAATTGTAGTGTTTGAAAAATAGGGATGTAATTTATACCTTTTTAGGATGTTTTGTGTATTACGTTTGATTTTAGAGATGCATCCCATATTTTCACTTGATTAAATATTAAAAAATTAAAACGATAAAATTATGGGATGCTACATCCTCCACACTTAAAAGAATTTCGTTTCCGAAATTCCCAAAGGAAGAAAATGCCCCCTCAACCCTTGGCTTTAAAAACTTACTAATTAAAATGAGTTATCAGACTTTTAAAGTTTCTTATGTTGGAAAATTTCCCCACCAGCTCCTTTGTGCAGCTAGATTCGAAAAAACTATAACTCACCACAACTGACACATATCAACAAAGAGAACAAAAGCCAAGTGGCCTCCCATATCGGGGGCATGAAATCATCAATCAATCACCAATTTCTAAATTTACTACATACCTCTTTTGCGTTTGATTTTTAATTTTGCAAGCAACTTACTATCTTGATGCCAATGCAAGTGCATAAGAAATCAAACAGTAATCTCTTGCTTCCCTATACCTATCTTGTATTTATAACCCAAAGGAGAACCAGGCTGAAAAAAGAGCAATACGCAAGCCATTTCTATCATAAGCAATAGCAACATAAGCAATAAAATAACCATATGTAACAAGATAATATGATGCAATTAATAATAATGATGCAATTCTAGTGTGACATAAAGCCATATGCAACCAAAAGCAATATAATAACCATATGCATTGAAAGTACAAAGAATACTCTGCAATAAAATACTAAGCATCCAATCCTTTTGAAACATAAATTTAGAACTAAATGCCCGGGTATTTATGCTTAAAATATATTTTCAAATTTCTCCAAAGAGAAATATATTAAAACCAAAATCAATTATGACAAGGAAGGGGCTCCTCCTACCGTAGCATGGTACAACTCTAGCTAGAATCAAAATAACATGGAGCATCTAGTGGTATTCTGGTTCCTTCTAAAACAATAATTAGAGTAAATAAATATACCCGACGAGTCTTCTACATCTAAAAGCTCCCAATTGCTTAATTTTAGTCATAACAGAATATTTAAAAAACCACTTCACAAAAACTCCTTTCAAATATCCTAAAATAATAATATTGCACCAAAGTTTTCAAAAATAATTTTGTTATTATTTCTTTCACAAATTATTTCGAAATCACTTTTTCAAAAGCATTGTGATTTAAGTCGCAATAAATAACAACTTTATAAACTATAGTCTATAAATTCCCACTATCAATCAAATCAAGTTTCATAAAGGATAAACTATCACTTACCATTGTTTAAAATATTAAATGACTAACAACGAGATTTAGAATTTTTCTTAGGTTCATCACTTTATCGATCGTCTAAGTATACAGATAATTTCCTAAGCATACCATTACGCTCATCATCCCTTGGTTATTGCTTAGAAGATCATCTAAGCTCACTCAAACAAAATTGAAAGTGACTTCCAAACTTTCGTAAGCCACACAACAAAGTATCTAAATACACTTAAGATCGTCCGAGGTACAGAAATCATCCGTACGCAATATCTGATCTAACCACTTGCTCGGATACAAAAACTTTACTTCAGAACTTGTATTGCTCACTCGGCCACCCTAGTACGAACTCCGATCGGGTTCCTGATTGGTAACCTCGTTCTCCTTACATAGTTATATATTATGATAGAAAACCTCGGTATCATATCAAGAATCCAAATCAAGGGTTTTCTGAGAAGAATCAAGTGAGAAATACTTTTTCGGATTGGTGTGAATCACCTTGAAGTTATGTACTCCAATCCTAGATCAAAAATTGTACAAACAAAATGATCTTCATATAACTTACGTACATAATCTGATTGGTTTCTTAACTACACCTATTTTTTTTGTAAATCACTTTTATTTTCATTTATAGTATTTCATTCAATACTAAAATTATTTATGAATTACTTCATAAATTTTCACTCAAGTTAATAAACATTCTACAAAGACACATCTTTACAGAACATTAAATTAAAAACCCACTCCATTCTTGTTTACTTGTATAATACTCTTTTACATCCTAAGGGTATGCACAAAATGTTAGTTTTATCCTATTTATTTATTTTTTATTTTTATTTTTTTAAAATTCAAATGGAGGCCCAAACAAAATATGGGTCTTAAAACAGAGTCAACTACTTGGACCTTTTTACCTATCTGGTCCGGTAAGTAGCTAGACAGATTAGGATGCTGGTATCCAAACTCAATCTTAGTGTCAAATTTCCTTAGATATCCCTGAGGTAAAGATGTTTATTAGTCGGATCAGTAGTATCAAATAGTTTATTTGATGTAGATGTTTAAACAATGATTACGGTTTTAATAAAACAATACTTATTAAAACCTTTCTATCCAATTTAACTCATTTATAAACCTGAGTTAAATTATCTCCGCTCTACCTAAGATTTTAAAATTTTCATTTATCAAAATACCTTTTTAATTTAAATCAGTTACCTTTAAGGAAACTTAAGAACTAAATACCCAGTTTTTATTTCAAAACCCTATTTGAACTCATACTACATATATTTCTATATATAAAATAACTTTAACAATTTATACACTAACACTAGCTTTGGGTTCGTTTGGATTCAAATTTATTTCGAATTTACTAAGTGCTCTACAATGTTTATCTAAGTAAACATTAGATCATCACTTAGAAGGTTATTCAGATTACCACAAAACTAATCGAAATGTTTTCCCCAAATTATCCAAAGAAAATGTATCTTTCTTAAAAATTCTCTTTGAAATATTTATATTTACAAATACTTCTAAGCAATACCATTATTACATTTTACTAAATCTTTTTGAAATCAATTCAAGCAACATCGGGATTTAAATTCTCAAAAACTCTTTTCTACTTATAAAACACCGTTTATAAATCATTTTATATATACCATTCTGATATAAAGTGTACCTTTGAAATAATCTTATATTACAATAAATTTTCTTTATTATAATAAAATTTCATAATATTTATCCTCTAAATGTCTTATCTTCCCATTTGGATTATATTAAACAACTTTTATTAAAGGATGACTTTTGACTTACCGAATACCTTATAGTTAAAATGTGAGACTTAATTCACAAGGGGTACGTTTTAATGTACTCGCAGTTTTAAAACCAGTAAATGCTAATAAACTTATCGAGCATAAATAAAATATCAACAAACAATAGTCGTTGCTCTTAAACTATCCGAGAATGTCAAATCAAACAATAATGATAATAAAGAAATATTATCATTAATAAACAAACACACAATGAAAAACTATATAAATTTGAAAATTATCCTTTATATATGTAAAATATATAATCTAGATAAAATATTTCATTTACCAATTTCAAAATATAAATATCATGTCTGTTGCCTTGTTCAAGTGTTTAGAAATCCCCATCGACACCGTGGCTCCCATATCTCGATCAGAATTTATAAACAACTCAATAGACCAACAAACATAATACGTTTTTATAGTAGTAACAAAGAGGTTATTGCATATATTTCTCTCAACTCATTCTAGGGTGTCACTTACCTTATCTAAAATGAGTTTACCCCATCAAAAGTCAAGGTTCTCACTTAACCTTCAGTTTGATACCAAATGTAATGACTACCTTTTCGACCCTCGAAAGTCGGCACCCAGTACATTCATGGTATTCAAATGATGAGCATCTAAGTGATAGAAAGGTGGATTGTTAGGTTAAAAAGAAAAAGAATAGGGAAAGCATAATCTCATAATGGAATGACAATATATAATATAACAAAGGCAGTAAAGGCTATCACTCTAAAATACATGGTATATCAGGGTTAAAAACAACTCATCGGCCTGGACAGCTATAACTTCATGACCTTACAATCGTTGATGGGTATATATAATAATACAACGAAAAATAAAAATACCATGGCAAGTGAACACTCGGCTCCACTTATGAGCTCTATGTCCTACCAATGACAATCTAAATAAATACTCGGTTTGATCTGAGCAATATAATAAATAACACCCGGATCAATCAGGAAAACCAACGTGAAAAACTCATATAATAATTCTATGAGATTACGCCGTTAAACATGGAACATGTTTTACCACACAAGAAGAACATCCATAAATGAAAGAATGAAAACATTTCAGAACAAAATCTGACTTGAAAGAATGAAAACATGTAATTAAACATCGAGAAGAGCTCCAAGCACTTCTCGATGAAAATAAGAAAACGATTCAAATATTTGTAACAAATAAGGAAAAGGAATTTTTCAACAATGACTAGGATGGTGCACCCCTTACCGAAAGTATACCTCCAAGCAATATACTTGAGAACTATGATGGCTCTCAAAAACTTCCAAGCCTAGTCCCGCCAACCTTACCGAGTATCCAAGTATTTCACATCTCCGCCCATATACAACCAAAACCAATCTAGAGTAGATGTGACAATACACTAATGGGAGTATCCCCATATAGATTGGTCCCCACTTGTTCTATATTTAGTCATTTTCGGCAAAGGATACCAAAATCGATAGTAGATGGATCAACTATTGGAAACGAACTAGCACTATTCCAAGGAAAACGATAAAGATGAAAACGTTAGGGCAGTGTTGCTTCCTATCTTGACTCGACAACTTTTTGACTTTGAGGATAGCAAGAGTTTAAATACCCTAAATAAGCAAAAAAATTGTCTTGAATTAACAAACAGAAAGAGAACGGTAGGATCGATATTTAATAGACCAATTATCGGGAATAAACAAATGGTCATATATGAAAATTAAATCTCTTAAAACATTTGACTCACATTTGTGTTTGATTGCACACCACAAATATTTTTAGAAACACTTTAAACAAACATTCATTAAAATATTCTTTTTAAAGAGCAAATTATATTTCTAAGTGTATTAAAAGGCAGGGTCAAAAATAAATGTCATTAAAACGTCGTTTAATATAAATCCAAAACCATTTATGCTTAGCTTTATTTTTCAATATTCCTTTTAAAAGATTTTATAGTTACTATCATTTATAACTTTTTAAAAAAATATTTGTTATCTTGGAAGATAATAAATCAATTTAAAATATCCTTACAAATTTTAAAATAATGATAATCACCCTAAAAGATAATTGATATAACTCTTTTATAAATTTAAAGCCATATTAATTATGCCGAAAGAAGATTAATCAAATTTATAATCTTTTTATATATTTAAAAAAAAAAATTATTATCCCAAAAGATAATTAGTCAAATTTATAATCTTTTTATAAATTTTTAACAACACTTATCTTTTATTTCAAAATCCTCAAAAATACTTGAAAATATGGCTTGAACAACTTTCAAAGTGCAAAATCATAACCATATATTTATTTAGTAAAAATATATGCACTTGTTCAACACCCACTAAGATTTCAAGAAGATGGTATTTCATAAGTGGCGTTATAGCAATTATAACTTCACTTGTACAAATCAAGAGTATGTCATAAATTCTTCAACCAAACATTAGTATAAGCAACATAAGAATATAAGTAAGGTACATATAACAATTAATTAATAATGGCGAGAAACCCCTTTGGGTCTCCCTACAAAAGTCCTCTGCAAAACTATGGTTATTTATGCAATCCGCTTTTCAAACGGGAATTCAAATCTAAACGAACAATCAAAAAACAATTACAAATATGTTATTTTCAATAATTGGCAATCAATAGCTAACATATCATTTGTTAATCACATATTATTTAACTCAAAAATTGAACTTTTTACTTCACAAGCACAGAGTGATGATTTATTCTGCTCGATAGATGTCTAAATAATCTATTTAATTTAATTATAATAGAACGGTGTTTATTCTGCTAAATAGATATCACAAACGAACTATAACTAATTTAACTACATTAAACGTAATTAAATTAGATCACTATAATTTTATTATTAATTTATAATTCATAAATCAGCTATCATCCAAGCATTTAACAATAATCTATAGCAACACATATACTGTATAGTTTATTTAGAGGTAAGTAAACTCATAAATTCCATTTGATGCTTTCGCGTTCCGGTTTTATCCCCTTCCCCAAAGTCCATTCCCGCACTCCGATTCGACAAACATCACCTTAAACTTCATCAAGTCAAAACCCTAGTTCACCTTGAAATGTCGATCTCGGCAAACAACGACCGCCCATGACTTCATACATATGGTTCTGTAGATCTCCTCAATACGAGTTTAAAGATTCTTATTTTGCATTTCTTTCGTTTAGTAAATCTTCTTATTTTGATTTCTAAAGGTTTACTATAAAAGAGGATGAAGGGAAAATGAGAAAAGGAAGAGGGAAAAGTAATTGATGGTTAGGTTATGCTTATTTTACAATTTTCGGCACATTGTTGCATAGGACTTTGCTCGCGTATGAGCCGCGAATTACATAAACAAAATTATGATTGCAAACAAAAATGTGATATGATCATAAAATAATAGTAAAATGCACTAGTTGTTTTATTCTATAAAATTTCAAAAATACCATCGTTTCCCAAAAATATGTCAAACGATAATTTAAATAATTTTCAAATTAAAAATTATAGAAAAGTCCTATAAATTCATTTATAAATAAGCCGTCCAAAATCAAGTTGTTTTATTAATAATTGATTTTCTTGTTATTTATTAGTTAAAATGAATTAAAGAAGGCTATTAAATCCATTTCATTAGTATTTAATTCAAAATTCAAATATTTAAATAGTTCCTATATTTGAATATAAGTTTTTATATTTTAAAAATCAATTCTTTGAATATAAATTAATTAAATGTTCAAAAAAACGATAATATTCCGGGACGTTATAGTATATGTCGATGTTAGATAATCCACAAAATGAAGAGCTAATCTGGGCATATCTACATACGCTGCAAATAATGTTGTAAGCTGAAGTAATGGAGAACCGTCAAAAGTCAAAAATAGGATGGCTCACATAAAGGGATCGGGCCATAAGTTTTTTTTCATTCCAAAATGACAGTGATGAAAAATATATCTTACTTGCAAAACCCAAAGATAGTAACGGGCAACTAATAATATATCCCTATAAACTTAAAGAGGACAGTACTTACTATTTCACCAATCTATTCAATGCAGATTCAAATGAAAACCAGGTTTTACAGCATAACTTTATGTATAAAAAAATTATGTCCACAAACATATAAAGGAATCTTCTTTAAACTAATTAATATGGCAGAATTAAGGACCTCATATTTCAGATAGACAATAATTGCATCCTGAGTCCGAACGGTTTTAATGCTAAATTCTTTAAACATCATTGGGACCAAATTAAAGGCAAACTTTTATTTTCTATGAATTATATTTTTGAAAAAGGGAAGCTTAGAAAAGAATTAAATCATACTTTCATTACATTAGTACCAAAGTCAAATAATGTTATTTATATGAATTACTACAAACCTATATCCTATTGCAATTTTTTATACAAAATTTAAAAAAAAATAATTTGTAACAGGATGAATGATCTTATATAATTAGATTTTGCGAAAAACTGATTCAAGAGAAAATTTTGAATGAAACAGAATTTTGGTTAATGTATATTGCAGACAGAATAAAATGTTTGATACAAAAATGAGAGAGTTACATTCTGATGTACAGGTATCTGTAATATATATACAATATTATGTAATAATGGGATAACATAACCTAAAGCCCAATTCTCTTAAATGCTTTATAAAAGATGGTAGTATTGTGACCTTTTATCTTTTGTGTGAATGGCATCGATTGAACTAAGAGATAAGTTATCCTTCTTTATATTCACTGATTCGTTTTCAGATGTATTCTAACTCTCCCCCTCAAACCCTACTTCGGCTAGGGTTTACGGTGATTTACCCGTCAATTTTGGTCGATCAATTTATATAAGCTTCTGTGAAGAAAAATTTGTCCAGTAACTTGAGTGAGAAGAAGAGGTCTAAGAAGATGCTTAGATTTGATATGAGATTCTCAAATTGTAGAAGTTACAGTTGTAGCTCTCTGCTTAATTATTATGCTTGACGACTTGAGAACTCTTCTGAAAGTCTTCATCTTTGTTGCCTTTTTGGTTGAGCGTATGCGAGCTGTCGTCGAAGCTTTCGACTTTGACTCTCTTCCTTAACCACGTAAAGTTTTTCTTTGACATAGGTTTGGTTAGAATATCAGCGGTTTGGTAAGTACAAGGTATGTGATTTACAACCAGTTTTCCTTTGCTTACTTGTTCTCTAACAAAATATAGATCCAAGTCGATATGCTTTGTTCTTGCATGAAGATTAGGGTTGGCAGTTAAGTGTGTTGTGCTTAAATTGTCACACCAAATGGTTGTTTTGTTCTCTGTCTTAATTTGTAGTACACTTAAAAATGATTCCATCCACATAATCTCGGTTGTAGAATTAGCAAAGCTTCTGAACTCTGCCTCTATGCTTGACCTTGACATAGTTGGTTGCTTTTTTGAACACCATGTAACGGGATTTTGGCCCAAATAAATGCAATAACCTGTAGTTGACCTCCTATCATCTGGGTCTATGGCCCAGTCAGCATCAGTATACCATGTAATATTTATAGCTTTGCTTGCTTTTAAAGTTAGACCGAAGTTTAAAGTGCCTTTGAGATATCTTAAGATTCTTTTTACTGTCTTCCAATGAATATCTGTTGGACTTTGCATGTATTGGCTTGCTTTATTAACACTGTAACTGATATCTGGTCTGGTGATTGTTGCATATTGAAGAGCGCCAACTAATGCTTCTGTACTGGCTGTCATTTTGAATAGTTTCACCTTTGTACTTAGACAGATGAACATTGCTCACCATTGGTGTAGATATTGAATTGGCTTGGTCCATTTTGGCTTTGTGTAGTATTTCTGTAATATACTTTTTCTGGTTTAGCTGAATAGTTGTATCAGATACCCTCTTCACTTCTATGCCCAAAAAGTAGTTCAGATTACCAAGGTCCTTGATTGTGAATTCTTGGTTTAGATGCTTTATTATATTCTTGATTTCCCGCTCACTGTTACTTGTAATAATAAAGCCATCAACATATAATAGTACATATATTATTAAATTATTGCTGAAATTTGTAAATAATGAGTTGTCAGATTTTGGTGGAAGATATCCTAATCTGATCATTGCAACCTTTAACTTTTCGAATCACACTCTAGGTGCTTGCTTTAGTCCATATGTAGCTTTATGCAATTTGCATACATGATCTTCTTTTCCTTTCTGTCTGAAGCCATGTGGCTGATCCATATATATCTCTTCCTGCAAAATGCCATTCAGAAAAGCATTGTTAACATCTAATTGCTTGATGCTCCAATTTCTGTATAAGGAAAGAGTAATAACAATTCTGATAGTAGCGGGTTTCATAACAGGAGAGAAAGTCTCATTAAAATCAAAGCCATGCTGTTGTGAATAACCTTTAGCTACTAGTCTTGCCTTATACTTAGAAATTGAACCATCTGCATTTCTTTTTAACTTATAAGTCCATTTACAGCCTATAATATTTTTATTCTTTGGCTTGGGAACAAGATTCCAAGTCTTGTTCTTTATTAGTGCCTCATATTCATCTAGCATGGTTGTTTTCCAGTTTTTGTTTTGCATGGCTTGATCATGTGTACTAGGTTCTACTGCATCCAGAACTGCATTGAAAATCTTTTGTTTGAATATACCACTCTTTGATCTTGTAATCATGTGATGCCTGGTACTATCTGTATTTTGTTGATGACTGGTTCTCTCTGTTTCTGATTGAGTGTCAGTATCATTGATTTGTGAATTGCCTTGAGTTTGATGAGATTTAAGTTGTGCACTAGCTCCTTGTTGAGATGATTGCCCAGGTACAATGACAAATTCAGTTTGAGTATCTGCTGATTCATGTCTAAGCTCATGACTTTGAGAGTCGAGATAGTTTGCCTCATGTCTGTTACTCTGATGAGCAGCTTCTCCCTAAGGCTGCATTACTACAAATGGTGGACTAGATATTGGTGGTAATGACTCTTTAGTACTATACACTTTACTTGTTGTCTTGATATTCTCTTCCTTAAAAGGAAAAATCTTTTCATTGAACACCACATGTCTAGAAATAAAAAGTTTACCATTTTTATCTAAGCATTTGTATTCCTTTTTATTGAAAGCGTATAATGTACATGGGGATGACCTAAAACTCAATTTATGTGCATTATGGGTCTAATGTATGGAAAGCATAAACACCCAAACACTTTAAGACTGGGATAATCCGCATCAATATTAAATAATTCTTCAATAGGACATTTTAAATTCAGGACTTTTGATGGCAGTCTATTAATCAAGTAGACTGCAGTAGCAAAGGCATCAGGCCAAAATTTTAATGGCATAGATGCTTGTGCCAATAAAGTAAGCCCATTTTCAACAATTTGCATGTCTCCTTTCAATTAGAATATTCTGCTCAGATGTATAGGGGCATGTAGTTCTGTGATTGATTCCCTTTTTTTGAAAAAACTTCTTTAATGGAATATACTATGTTCCACCATCACATTGAAAGTTTTTGACTTTGTAGTTAGTTTGATTTTATGCATGTGCTATGAATTGTAAAACTGCATTATGAGTTTCAGATTTTGACTTTAAAAAATATATCCACACATATCTAGAATAAGCATCAACAAAAGAGATGTAATATTTATATCCATAATCTATGTGTATTGGGGCAGGACCCCATAGATCAGTAGCTACCGATTCAATTGGTTTGTTATATTGGGTTTTTGAATCTATGAATGGTAGCTTATGACTCTTTCCCATCTGGCAATATGTGCATATGTATGGTAAAGAAATATTATCAATAGAAATATGATTCTTATTCAGTACATGCTTAACAATTGTGACATTTGGATGTCCAAGTTTTTAACGTGCCACTTATCAAATGTCTCACTAGTTTGTTTGACTTCTGAATTATCACATCAATTTCTTTTAAAGCCTGATTTTCTTGAATTATCCACACTGAACTTGTACAACCCCTTACACTGTTTACCCTGCAAAAGTATTTCCTTAGTTAGGATATCCTTAACTAATTAGTGATGTGGGTAAAATTTAAAATAGACATCGTTATCTCTTGCAAATTGAGACACACTTAATAAGTTTTTTTTGATAAGTGGTACCCTCAACAGATTATTAAGATATAGTTGTCTTTTGCCCATGATATAAGACTTACCAGTGTGTGTAATTGCAACAGATTTGCCATTACCCATATGTATTGTATTCATACCTTTGTACTACTTGTTTTCAAGATTGAGATTAGTCAGGTTGTTAGTGATATGGTTGGTTGCCCCTGAATCAGGATACCAATCTTCATCCTGAATATGTTCTGCTCTTGCTATTTCAGTTTATGAAGTTTTCATATCTGATTGATTGCTTGTATCTTGTTGAATGTGTGCCATATTGGCACTGTAGTTTGAATTTCTTTGATTATTGGACCCTTGACCTGGAACATAGTTAAGATTTAGTCTAAAATAGCATTTTGCCGCCGTGTGACCAAGTTTATCACAGATCTGACATTTGGGTCGATTATTGTTATTCTATCTGCCCCTTCCTCTTGATCTGTTTGAATATGCTCCTCTTTGAGTGGACTGGTCACCTTTACTGTTGTTTTGGCCTTTGCTCTTATAATTTGCAGTAAAATTGATAGATAAATCAGATTCTTATGTTTCTTTAAAACTATTCTTGCCTCATGTGACAAAAAAATAGAGTGCACATCATCTATTGATGGTAAATTTCTTTGAGATGTTATAATTGCCACCACAGCTTCATATTCATCACCTAACCCATTTAGTATAGTCATGATCTGCTCCGAATCAGAGACCTTCTGGCTAGCTACTTCTAATGTATCACATATAGACTTAATCTTGAATAGATACTCTCTCATCTGAGGCTATCTTTCTTGATATTGTGAAGCTGTCTTTTATGAAACAACACCTTTGCTGCTGATCGTGAATTAAAAACTTTTTCAATAGTTGACCATATATCACTTGCAGTCATACAACCTATAACATGTGGTAATAAGTTTGCATTTATAGAAGACAGCAAACATGAGCATATAAGTCTGTCTTGCCTATGATGTTGAACATAATCCTCATTGCTAACAATCTTATTTTCTTGATCAGTGATACACTATGGGGGAATAGGAAGGGTTCCAAGAGTGAATCCTTCCAGACCGTATCCTTGAATGGCTGTCTCTATTTGCAATTTCCACAAAAGATAGTTGTCATCAGATATATGTACTGTAATTAGTTGACTTTGAGGACTAATTATAGTTTTAACCAGTTTCTCCACATTTAAGATGGTGTGCTGAGATTTACTTCCACTAATTGGGGTTTCTGAATGTCCTTCAGACATGATGATTACAAATGCTCAGCAAAGACAAAGGGAAATAAGACAGAAACAAAAGCTTCTTGATAAGAGACAGGATCAAGAATTTAGAAGCTGATTACAAACAGGTTTGTTGCACCCAAAAGATCTCAAATGATGATACCTTTTCTGACGAGTTCTTTTATGGAATGACACTTTCTTTGATTTGTGTTGATATTTTATGAATTCTTGACTCTAATTTCTTTGATTTTGATTCTGTTTCAACCTTAGATTCACTGATGAATATTGTTGTAGCCAGATAGTTAAAGCTGGCGAGGTAATGATATTTGTTAGCTGAATCTTCTTCTCAAGTGATGATATCTGATCTGATGAGAAGAAAAGATATATTTCTGTAGGATCGATTTCACCCTAGAGGGGGGTGAATAGGGTGATGCTGTTAATTATAAAAATTAATCGTGGAAGCTTATAAAATTATTTTAACACCGATAAATCAAAATTATAGCAGCAAGGATAATAGCAGAATAATAATGCAGAAATAGAGCGACACAGAATTTACCCAGCTTCGGCAAAACCCTGCCTACGTGCTGCCCCCAAGGTTTCTACTAGAAATTAAGTAGTCACACGCTTACATACGTATACCCGCGACACCTGCTACCAACTAACCTAACTCTACGCTCAAAACCCCACCACAACTCAGCCACTGAGTTGCGAATTCTCAAATTACGCCACGTAGTTTGTCCCCCAGTCACACGACTAGTAATTACAACCATTTAAAAAGAAATTACAAATTAAAAACACAATAAAAACAATTAGAAAACCAAAACCCTAATATTTGCTTTTTAATCCAATATTAAAGAAAGAGGCCGACCAAAATTAACAAAACGCGGCCCTCCTTTATTTCGTTTCGCCGGGTTCCTTGATTTGAAAATGGCGGCTTGTTCTCGTCTTGCAAATTAGGGCTTTGTTCCTTCTTCGTTCCAAATTAGGGTTATTGATGAAATTAAAGCGCTGCTTCGGGTTGTTCGATCGAAACAGATGTTTTAACGTTGCTGGCTTTTTCCATCAGGTGTTACTTTGAATTGCATATAACTACTTCAATTTGTCGAGTTCGGTTGAATGATATGGTATGTGATTTCCTTTTTATTTATTCTTGTTTATATGCTCGAACTCGATTGATTTTTCAACCGATGATGATTATGGGTTTTTATATAGATTCGATCTCCTTATTATTCGTTCGTCTGATAGTTGTTTGATTTTGTCAATACTGTGCTTCGGCCATTCGATTATGTTTGGATGTTGATGATTTCTCTGACTTTATCAATTTCGTATAATTCAATACTTGATACTCACGTTCCTGATTCATGAATTGGTCAATTTGCTTGGCCACCACGGTTTTGGTTTGAAACTGTTACATTTGATTTTATTTGACGATGTTGATTTCTTTTGTGGCCACCACGACTTCGATTTCTGTCGAACATGGCTTCAACTTGCTTTTTGATATTGCCATCTTCAACATCACTAAACTATGGCACTGATTTAATTCATTATGATTTTTACATCACTACACCCTGTACTTTTGAAGCTCAATTTTCTGGTTGTAGCATACTTGACTTGTTCATGCGATTCCATGACTTAATATTATCTTCGGCCTTGACTTTTGATAGCACTGGGTGAATTCATATATGTGCATATATACATTTGTATGTGTGTATGCATGTATTGTTGAATCCATACTTGTGTTATAACTGCATACTTTGTTTGCATATCTGTGCACATTGTAGCCTTGGTCCAAGATCTTCTCTTGTGACATATCTGATTTCGGTTAAAATAAAAATTCAAACCTGATACTTTCATTTGCACTTGGTCACTGTGTTTTACTTGGATTTGTTCTGAGCTTGAGTGTAGATTTAAGCTCTGTAGTACTGTGTCTTCAGTTATAGCGTGTTAAGTGGTCTGCACTTGCACTAGTTGCGGCTCTTTACTGCTTGAAATATGGCTTTGTAATGTTGTCATATATATGAATTAATTGCTATGTTGCTTGATCATTGGCCTTCAATACACATGCATACATAATGTTCATTAGTTGACCATTTCAATTCACTTGTCTTGGACTTTGGTTCCTGTGCATCACTTTGTTTATAGCCACTGGTTCGTTTTGATTTGGTTTGTGTCGATTAGTTGCTTCGAGTTACTGCAGTTTTCACTCTTGTACATGCAGCTTCATTGTAGCTGTCTTGACCGTTGGAGGCAGTTTGCATATTTGTTTCATGTAGTACTTGGGCATATGTAAGGTTGCTTTCATGTGGTTCTATTGACGACGCTCTGTGTTTGTTGTATATATGAGCTGCTGTCAATTGCATACATGTGTGATTGTGCATCCATGTTGTCCAGACCTGTAGCATGCATTGTTCATGTCATTTCTTTGGTGTAGTTTGTTTTGCATCTTCATTTGTACTCGAGTCATGTTGAACTCTGTTTATCTGGTTCATATGGTTTGTAGTTTTGCTTGTATAACTTGAACTTGATCTCGAGTTGGCGCCATTTGCTTCTGCACTGTTACATACGTATGTCTTGTTGAAATGGTTTGTATTTATATTTGATGTGTGCACCACTTGTGGTCTTCGTTTTCACCATTGACTGTTGACATTATTTTTATTGCACTTGAGTTGAACCCGACATTTTGGGTTTGACCTGTGCTCACCTGTCCCTGTAATTCTATCAAGTGTATATATCGGTGTGCACGGCTTTGTGGCATATACAGTGATATACTGTGTATGTCACAAGCTGTTCGTGTATGATGAATTCAAAATTAAATGATGACGAACAACCCAAATAACTGAGGAAAAAATTATTTTAAAAATTCATATTTTATTTTATACTGCAAAAATATTTTCTTTTCAATTTTACTACGTCAATATTTATTTTTGCAGATTGCTCAGATGCTGGATTACATTTGGAGTGAAGTTGAAGATAAAATACGAGTTGAGTGAATGAGTGATATGTAGTGAGGTCAAATGTAAATGTGAATCGTGATGTAATCAAAATTTCTGTTTGAATTCAAATTCTGTGTTATTTATTTTTATTCAGCAAATATTTATTTAATCTATGAAAGAATAAAATAGTACATTAACAAATACATTTAAATGAATATATATATATATATATATGTATGTTTATTATCATCAAACAAAAATCATATAATCGCATATTCAACAGTCTCCTCCTTTTGATGATAACAAACATATATTCAAGATTTTGAATATGTTAAATGTATTAAATCATTGATATAGTCTAATTGCTCCCCCTATTTAAATGCTTCCTCTCTACACAAAGCTCCCCCTATATATATGCATACATTTAAAAATATGCAAATGAGCCTAGATGCAAATAGAAAATATTTGACCTTTGCTTGATTTTATTTGAAAAAATCTTAACTTTTCTCTCCCCTTTTGTTATCAGCAAAAGAGTAATAGTGTTAGAAAAATGGAAATAAAGTGATAGATATTAATCCAACATTAAAACTCAATTGAATATAAATATTAAATTTCAAAAAAAAAAAAATAAACAAAAAATCATAAATACTTTGTTAGGCGCATATTCCACTTTTAGAATGATGGGAATGATGTCATCATATAAAACGATACAGTTGTGTCTATTAATGGTATATTTATATCAGCAATTTGAATATCTACTAACCATGCATAACCGTTAGGACTTTTAAATGAGATTAGTAGTATTCCAATTTTATTTTATTTTTAAATGAATTCAAGTATCTTCTAACCACGCATAACCGTGAGGAATTTTAAATAGGATTAGAATCAACTAGTTTATTTTAAAAATCAATTTTGATATGTGTTCCATACATGCATAACCGTGAGGACTTTTAAATGAGCATGGAAGCAAATAACAAATTCCAAGTATTTCACCCATGCATAACCGTGAGGACTTTTGAACGAGAGTGAATACTTTGGATTTTATTTTATTTTATTTTATTATTATTATTATTATTATTATTATATTTTTTATTTTAAAAAAAAATATAAAATGAAAAACGAATGATTCCTGTTTAAAGTACCACATATTGACAAACTATATTGGATTTTGATGAGTGATGGTTGTTAGAAATATGATAGAAGTAGAGATGGTCATGGAATTTTTACCAACAAAAAGCTTTATAACTCTTATTTAAATTTCTAAAGAAATTTACTAATTTTGCCGTCTCGAGTCATAATATATGATAAATATCAACACTCGTCACTTTTTCAATCACTATTTATCTTTTCGATAATTATTTGGGAGTCAGATTAGTCAAAATATTCATTTAAAATCAAATTCAAAAATTATTAATTTATTAAAATGACTGATCTGAAAACATAGTCAAAAATGATTTTCTCGAAGGGGTTATATGCGAAAATTTCTGCTATTTGAAAATTATTTGAAATGAAAAATATGCAGATATTTTCTTTGAAAAACGATGCAGTTACTAAATGTCTCAACAAAAATCACGTTCAACTACTAATTTTCTATCAACTAGATTACCAGTGCAATCTGCATTTGAATTTCTTTTTCACTCAAAATTATCATTAATTGAATTTGATAGACCAGACCATGAAGTGTGCAACAAAATATCTCAAAATCAATTTTAACATCTTCTTAAATGACATTCTCTTGAATTTGAATTGAAGCCGTGTAAATAATCAGAAACCGTGAATATAGAGTTAGCCGTATTATAACCAAATGTATTATCATCCAATAAAATACTATTATTAATCCAAACTAATATATATGAAGTAATTCAACGGCTCTAGAGATTTTTATAGTGTTTTTGGCATAAGAATATAATTGGCCAACAATTTTAAATAAGTTAGAATCAAAATCATCATTATTTCATTATTGGCTGATTTAACTCAGATTACGGTGCAGATTATCACATTTAATATATCGTTCAAATAAATATACCATTACCTGTTTTACCTTTACGATATTTTTCGTTGTTGTCCATTGTGATTCTATCACTTTTGTACTAGGCTAAGGAACTTTGCTTTGTCGCTCGTTGTGTTTCTGGAACAGCCAAAATCCCGATAACACTGTTGTTGTTCCTTAGCCTGCCACCACACCTACACGGGAAAAGATTTTTATGACCTATTTGTTTTTATAGGTCCATGATTGTTAGTGGCAGAATATTTTGAAAAATAATTTTGTGGAGACCCAAAACTATTTATATATGTTCCTTTCGGCACCCAGATTTGTTTAACTTTGAGCGATTTTATATTTGTGCCTTTTGGAACCCAAATTGGTATAGTTTTCACGTGTTTGGATCTATACCAACAACTGTTTTAATTGTGTCCTAATTTTCTACAAATTGTGCACATTGAATTTTCTTGATTAATCTCATTTCTAACATTTTTGGATTGATTATATCCAAGCCCTTGTCTAACTGTATTAACAGTTTGCTTCCCTAGTAGCATATTCAACGATTTTTCACTTTTTGAAAATTTATCTAAAGTCATTGACAATTGTCGGACTTGTGTTTTGAGAGATTCAATTTCGTTTAACAATTGTGTGCACTTTTTAATAGAATTTTCTCTCCTAATATTTTCACTTTCTTTTAAAATCAGAATTTCATTTTCAAGTGATTTTATATTTATTTCTGACTTTTTAATTTCTTCTTCGAATGTTGGACACTTATCACACTTAGGGATCCTACTTTGATAGGTTTTAACTAAATGGACAAGTTGTTCATTTAATTCTATCAAAGTATCTTTTTGTGATTCAAGTTTGGCATACTTCTCCCTAAGTCGTTCAAAACAGCCATTTACTTCGTGGATATATATAAGTAATTCTGAGTGAGTGAGTTTTGATTCCTCGCTTGGCTTGTCATCGTCGCTATTAGTTATATTTCCTTGAAGGCACATATCTGCTTTCTCACTCTCACTGCTAGAACTTTGATTATCTTCATCACTTGTATTCCACGTGGCTGCAAAACTTCTTCCTTTTGATTTCTTTTCAAAGTCGCGTCGATTTTGAGGACAATTGAGGTTGATGTGTCCGGGTTGGATGCACTTATGACAGATGATCTTCTGTTCTTCTGAGCAGTCTAGTGCTTTGGCTATTCTGCTTTTCAATTTTTGATTTCGAGCTGGATTTCCGTATTTGTAATTCCACCTTTTGAATTTCTTTATTAACAGCTCCAATTCTGCTGCTCCATCATCATCATCATCACCATCACTTTCTGTTGTTCCTTTAAGAGCTACTGATTTTTTTCGAGTGTCACCTTCTTCACGCTCTTCCTTGAATTTCATTTCTAGCTCATAAGTGGTGAGATTTCCGCTGAGTTCTTTAACTTTCATCTGTTTTAAATCTTTTGATTCTTGAATGGCAGTCACTTTGGCTTCAAAACTTCATGGAAGGACTCTGAGGATTTTTCGGACTATCTCCAACTCTGTGTATGATTTTCCGAGAGCTTTTGATTTGTATACGATATTGGAAAGTCGTCCATACATCTCTTTGACATTTTCTTCCTTCGCCATTGTGAAGTTATCATATTCGCTGCTTAGCATGGCAAGGCGAGATTCTTTGACTTGAGATGTTCCTTCGTGAGTCACTTCTAGTGTGTGCAATATTTCCTGTGCAGTTAGACAATGTGAGACACGATTAAATTCAACCTGATCTAATGAACAAATAATCGAATTCATAGCTTTGGCAGTAGTAATCTTTAACTTATTTTCTAGATCTGTCCGTTGATCCTTCAGTTTTTTTATTTCCTGATTATTTTCAATTATAGTTGGCGCTCTATACCCTGTCTCAACAATATCCCAAGCATCAATGGTTTTCAGAAAAATTTACATCCTATTTTTCCAGCAAGCATATTCACCATTGAAAATTGGTGGCCTAACTATGGACTGACCCTCAGCAAAAGCATTATTAAAAGAAGCCATTTTAAAAATTAAAAATTTAAAACAAAAATTTGTTTTTGAAAAATGAATTTTTTTTTAAAAACAAAAGTTGACTTCTATTTCTAGCTCTGATACCACTTGTAGGATCGATTTCACCCTAGAGGGGGGGTGAATAAGGTGATGCTGTTAATTATAAAAATTAATTGCGGAAGCTTATAAAATTATTCCAACACAGATAAATCAAAATTATTACAGCGCAGATAATAGCAGAATAATAAATGCAGAAATAGAACGACACAGAATTTACCCAGCTTCGGCAAAACCCTGCCTACGTGCTGCCCTCAAAGTTTCTACTAGAAATTATGTAGTCACACGCTTGCACACGTAAACTTGCGACACTCGCTACTGACTAACCTAACTCTATGCTCAAAACCCTACCACAACTCAGCCACTGAGTTGCGAATTCTCAAACTACGCCACGTAGTTTGTCCCCTAGCCACACGACTAGTAATTACAACTGTTTAAAAAGAAATTACAAATTAAAAACGCAATAAAAACAATTAGAAAACCAAAACCCTAATATTTGCTTTTTAATCCAATATTAAAGAAAGAGGCCGACCCAAATTAACAAAATGCGGCCCTCCTTTATTTCATTTCGCCCGATTCCTTGCTTTGAAAATGGCGGCTTGTTCTCATCTTGCAAATTAGGGCTTTGTTCCTTCTTCGTTCCAAATTAGGGTTATTGATGAAATTGAAGCGCCGCTTTGGGTTGTTCGATCGAAACAGATGTTTTAACGTTGCTGGCTTTTTCCATCAGGTGTTACTTTGAATTGCAGACAGCCACTTCAATTTGTCGAGTTCGGTTAAATGATATGGTATGTGATTTTCTTTTTATTTATTCTTGTTTATATGCTCGAACTCAATTGATTTTTCAGCCGATGATGATTATGGGTTTTTATATAAATTCGATCTCCTTATTTTTCATTCGTCTGATAGTTGTTTGATTTTGTCAATAGTGTGCTTCGGTCATTCGATTATGTTTGGATGTTGATGATTTCTCTGACTTTATCAATTTCGTATAATTTGATACTTGATACTCACGTTCCTGATTCATGACTTGGTCAATTTGCTTGGCCACCACGGTTTTGGTTTGAAACTGTTACATTTGATTTTATTTGACGATGTTGATTTCTTTTATGGCCACCACGACTTCGATTTTTGTTGAACATGGCTTCAACTTGCTTTTTGATATTGCCATCTTCAACATCACTGAACTTCGGCATTGATTTAATTCATTGTGATTTTTGCATCACTGCACCGTGTACTTTTGAAGCTCGATTTTCTGGTTGCAGCATACTTGACTTGTTTATGCGATTCCATGACTTAATATTATCTTCGGCCTTGACTTTTGATAGCACTGGGTGAATTCATATATGTGCATATATACATTTGTATGTGTGTATGCATGTATTGTTGAATCTATACTTGTGTTATAACTGCATACTTTATTTGCATATCTGTGCACATTGTTGCCTTGGTCCAAGAGCTTCTCTTGTGACATATCTGATTTCGGTTAAAAAAAATTTCTAACCTAATACTTTCATTTGCACTTGGTCACTTTGTTTTACTTGGATTTGTTCTGAGCTTGAGTGTAAATTTAAGCTCTGTAATATTGTGTCTTCAGTTATAGCGTGTTCAGTGGTCTGCATTTGCACTGGTTGCGCTCTTTACTGCTTGAAATATGGCTTTGTAATGTTGTTATATATATGAATTAGTTGCTATGTTGCTTGATCACTGGCCTTCAATACACATGTATACATAATGTTCATTAGTCGACCATTTCAATTCACTGGTCTTGGACTTTGGTTCCTGTGCATCACTTTGTTTATAGCCACTGGTTCATTTTGATTTGGTTTGTATCGATTAGTTGCTTCGAGTTACTGCAGTTTTCACTCTTGTTCATGCAGCTTCATTGTAGCTGTCTTGACCATTTGAGGTAGTTTGCATATTTGTTTCATGTAGTACTTGGGCATATGTAAGGTTGCTTTCATGTGGTTTTATTGATGATGCTCTATGTTTGTTGTATATATGAGCTGCTGTCAATTGCATACATGTGTGATTGTGCATCCATGTTGTCCAGACCTGTAGCATGCATTGTTCATGTCATTTCTTTGGTGCAGTTTGTTTTGCATCTTCATTTGTACTCGAGTCATGTTGAACTCTGCTTGTCTGGTTCATCTGGTTTGTAGTTTTGCTTGTATAACTTGAACTTGATCTCGAGTTGGTGCCATTTGCTTCTGCACTATTACGTACATATGTCTTGTTGATATGGTTTGTATTTGTATTTGATGTGTGCACCACTTGTGGTCTTCGTTTTCACTATTGATTGTTGACATTATTTTTATTGCACTTGAGTTGAACCCGGCGTTTTGGGTTTGACCTGTGCTCACCCGTCCCTGTAATTCTATCAAGTGTATATATCGGTGTGCATGGCTTTCTGGCATATAAAGTGATATACTGTGTGTGTCACAAGTTGTACGTATTTGATGAATTCAAATTAAATGATGACGAACAACCCAAATAACTGAGGCAAAAATTATTTTCAAAATTCATATTTTATTTTATACTGCAAAAATATTTCCTTTTCAATTTTACTGCGTCAATATTTGTTTTTGCAGATTGCTCAGATGCTGGATTCAATTTGGAGTGAAGTTGAAGATAAAATACGAGTTGAGTGAATGAGTGATATATAGTGAGGTCAAATGTAAATGTGAATCGTGATGTAATCAAAATTGTACTGTAATTGGAAATTGTATATATATAGTGAGAGCATGAAATTTGTACTATTCAAAGATTGTAATAAACATTTGTTTGAATACAATTTCTGTTTGAATTCAAATTTTGTGTTATTTATTTTTATTCAGCAAATATTTATTTAATCTATGAAAAAATAAAATAGTACATTAACAAATATATTTAAATGAATATATATATATATATATATATATGTTTATTATTATCAAACAAAAATCATATAATCGCATATTCAACAATTTCTGCTGATGATTTCTCGTTCTTGATTTTCTATTGAATCTTCTTGATTGTTGTCGTTAGGCATATTGCTGCTCTGATACCAAATTAGATTTTGCGAAAAACTGATTCAAGAGAAAATTTTGAATGAAGCAGAATTTTGATTATTGTATATTGCAGACAGAATAAAATGTTTGATACAAAAATGAGAGAGTTACATTCTGATGTACAGGTATCTGCAATATATGTACAATATTATGTAATAATGGGCTAACATAACCCAAAGCCTAATTCTCTTAAATGCTTTATAAAAGATGGCAGTATTATGACCATTGATCTTCTGTGTGAACGGCACCGATTGAACTGAGAGATATGTTATCCTTCTTCATATTTACCGATTCATTTTCAGATGTATTCTAACTTATATCTCCTAACCAAAATACTTTTATTCCAGGAAGAGGCATTTCAGAAATCTCTTTATTAGCATATATGAAATGGTAAGGAGTTTTAATAGAAAGAAACACAAATATGTATGTGAAGCTTGATTTACAAAAAGCCTACGACAAAATAAACAAAATTTTTATAATACAAGTCATGACGAAAACGTTTTTTCCTCCACAATTCACATCCCTCATCCAGTGGTGTATTTCTACACCCACCTTCTTTATCACCATTAATGGCACTCCTAGGAATTACATAACAAGTAGTTGAGGGGTCAGGC
This sequence comes from Allium cepa, assembly GCA_030765085.1. Taxonomy (NCBI): domain Eukaryota; kingdom Viridiplantae; phylum Streptophyta; class Magnoliopsida; order Asparagales; family Amaryllidaceae; genus Allium; species Allium cepa. The sequence goes on from CM060929.1 coordinate 219,782,683, forward strand.
AATGTGACCAACCTTCCTCCTATCTGTTTGCAATGGTGATGAAATATTTATCCATAAAATGGAAAGTGAATTCTTGCAGGGTAAGTTAAGCCAATCATGCAACATATATCTAGTATTAACTCACTTAATTATGCTAATGATTTACTTATGTTTTCAAAAGCAACAATTGAAAGCACTTATTCCATTAAAAATTACTATATGACATTGAACAAAAAGGAGATCTGATTGCTAACACCTCTAAAACAAAGCTTTTTTTAGGAAAGGTATAGTAGTTAAAGACCAAATCATACAAATCCTTGGAGTTCAAACTAGAAGTCTACCAACTAAATACCTAGAAATTCCCCTATCGACTAATAAGTTGAAACTTCTAATTTTGGGGCATTACTATATAGAATTAATTATATAATAGATGCATGGTATAGCAAGTTGTTAAATACTAATGGTAGGTTGAAGCTTATAAAGATTACAATCTACTCTATCATCCATTTGATGTAAATATGTCAAATTCGAAAATCCATACTACATAAAATGGAATAACAATGTTCCGATTTTTTATGGAATGACAAACATCACAAAATTAGTTGGACAATAGAATGCAAACCAAAAACAGAAGTAAGACTAGGCCTACAAAATTTGGAAGATTTGCAACAAGCAGTTACAGTAAAACTGGTATAGAATTATCTAAAGAAAATTTCTCTATGGCCAAAATGGATTCACAACAGATATTACATGAAGAAAAATTTCTGGACAACAAGGTAGATAATCATACATCACTTACATAGAAGCTAATGTTAAGAACCAAAGAAAAATGTAGCAAACTTATCCACAAAAATTGCAAAAGGAAAGAAATACTAGCTTGTGGTTTTACCCCTATATAAAGGGTAAGTTATTGTCAAACATAATTGGATGGTCTTATATGGTGTTGTTCATCTCCCAAAATAATACGGTTAGCAACACCATAAACCAAGGTGAATGGGATCTATCTAATGCTAATCGGCCAAGAAACATATGTGATATCATCATGCAAATCAAACTTCATAGCAAAATTAATAATGAAGAATAGGAATGGGAAGCAAATAATGGTATATCTCTATTAAATCATCATGGGAGTTTATTAGAATGGGGGGAGAATAACTACAGTGGTGCAACAAGGTAATGGAAATGAATGTCGCTCCCCCAAAATGTTAACAACAACCAATTTTACTTTTATGAATATGTTGCCTATAAATGACCATTTACAATAGGGGACCAACACCGAAAATACAAGGTGCAGTTTATGTAATATTAATGAAGAATCAAGCAAGCATCTATTTTTCGACTATGCCTATTCGAATTATATTTTGGAAAAGCTAAATGTAATACTTGGTCAACAATTTATAAACTCAAATAATCATGACCTTCAAACAACGCTAGAAGGGTACGCCAACTCAAACTGAGAGTGGAGAATGCAAAACAATATCAAAGACGTTACCCTAACTACAACAGTGTGACATATATGGATAGAAAGAAATCAAAGAGTGTTTTAGGCTAAGGGCTTGCCAGAGAACATCAGATTCAAACTCATAGTTATGGACATCAAAAATCTTACTATCAAAATTAAGTTTTATGGTAGAGAGCACTCCGTAGCAAGCATTCTTTGCCAGCGTTCTAGAAAGAGAGCTATCGGCCTATGTGTTAAATTTTGGTGATACAAAATCACAAATAGAGGGAAAGAAATATGCAAAAGAAAGAAAGAGAAGATTTTGTTTCCCCTAATTAATAGGCATATTGATTATGTTTATTTATTTCTCTAATTGGCTAATCAAATTATTTTTTGCCATCTAATGTTAACTTGGGCATTAAGTAATTGATTATATAAATAGAGACTAGAAGAGAGGGTAAATGTATGGTGGAAAATCTATTTGCTAATTCCCTGTTCTCCATCTTTGTTCTTCTTCTCCAACAATTTTAGCCATATAGATATTTGCTTCCTTTCTCAATTTGGTTATTGATTCAATGGTATTTTGTTTATTTTAGCTTTGTTCTATTAATTGTAAATAAAAATTTTGGTGAATCAATAAAGTGGGTGGTTGGGTGGAATATCTTGTCTTATTGCTTTTAATTTCAATTCCGTCTTATTTTTAATCCAAGTTATCTCTTTGTGATTTGGGCGACAAAGATCCGTTGATATAAGCTTCCGCAAAGCGCTGCCATTTTCGCACAACAGGTTGGTATCGGAGCCAGGCGATTTGTTCAAATTTGTGCATCAATGGCTTTTACAAAGAGCGGTAGATCTGGTGGTAATTATGTTATTACTCATTTGGACGGAAAAGAAGATTTTGTGCAATATAGAGTGGAGGAGATTATGTTGAGAGAGAAGAGCGTTCCAGCCTTGGAAATTTGGTGATAATGAGTTTACTGTGTTGAAGGGACAGCTGGATTTGGAAACCTGTATCTGCTTCATGGCTTGATGTTGATGTGAGAGTCTTATGTTAATTTCCATGGGAAATTTGTTGTTTGGAAGATAAGGTATGTGAAAGAAGAGAGATCTGTTATGTATACAGAGATTTGGATTAGACTTGTTATGTCTATTGGCTTTTGCTTTTTGGCTCTATATTTGGATTGGTGATTGAGAGAATTTTCTGGCCTTAGGTAGCTTTGAGATTATTTTGGTATCTACCTTCTTTTGGTTTTGGATATTTGCAACATTTTGTTAGCGGGCGGGGACATAGTCTGAACTCGTTAGCAAGGTGTGATGGGGGGTGGCCTTGCCGGAACCCATTGGGTAAATATTCATTTTTGGTCTGCATCTCGTTAAGAGATTTTGGTTGAAGGTGGAGTTTGATTTGAAGAGTTTTACGTTGGAAAGAGAACTTGAGTCGATGTGGGGTGTTGGAGATATGTGATTTTGCATCAAGGTGGAGTGTTAAATTTTTGTGATACAAAATCACAAATAGAAGGAAACAAATATGCAAATGGAAAAGTAATCACGTTTGTTCATTATGGAAATGCATAAATAATTGGATTGCATTTGAATGAGATGACAAGGAAATATATGCATGCGCATGTTATGGAATAATATATATGCAAAAAGATATGCATGTTATTTCTTTCTTCGTAATCGCATTGCTTTGGAATTATTTTCTTTCATCTTTGGAACGAGTGAATTACTTGCTATGTTTGCGCGATTTGTTACCATTGTAATTTGCCTCCATTATCTCCTTACCATATTTTGGTAATTTGATTGATGATTCACACAAATTTATGTTGGCTATATATTGAGGGTAGACTTCATTGTAAACTCATCCTGACATTCGGCCAGCGATCTCCAGATAGAGTGTCTCTTTTTGTTATCCCTAATTTGGGGCTTTGGTATGTAAACTCTTATTTTGTAATCTCTTGTAATTCTCTCAAGTGTAATAAAATCTCTCTCTTTTGGACTGGACGTACACTATCTAGATGATAGTGGAACCAGTATAAATATTGTGTGTCTCTTTTCTTTCTTTTTTATAGTTATTTGCTATTTATTTGGAGTAATGGAATAATTGCTGCTAGATTGAGTGATGTTCAGATTGGCAAATCTAGATCATGTTTATTGTCTTTCCACATCTATGCAATTTTTGCACAACAGATTGGTATCAGAGCACAGATCATCGCAAAGCTTTGAGTAATTTTGGATTGAAAAATTATTGATGTCGGATATGATTTCGTTTTCGAAGATGGCTATTTTGGATGGGAAGAATTGGGGTATTTGGAAGCCTAAGATGGAGGATGTTCTGTACCTCAATGATCTTCATGATCCGATTGATGGAGATGGAAAGAAGCCCTCTAATGTAGATGAGGGAAAATGGAAGAAGATGGATAAGAAGACGATTGCTTTGATTCGCCAATATCTTGATGATTCAGTTTTCCATCATGTGGCTGGTTGTGAATCCGCAAAGGCTTTGTGGGATAAGTTGGTATCTTTATATGAGTCAAAGAGTGCTACTAGTAAGGCTTTTCTGGTTCGAAAGTTGGTACAACTGAGATTAGATGAAGAGAAGTATGTTGCAGAGCATTTGAATGAATTTCAGGATGTAATAAATCAATTGGCAAATATGAAGGTCAATTTTGATGATGAGTTACAGGCTCTTTTATTGATGAGTTCGCTTTTAGAAAGTTGGGAAACTTTGGTTGTTTCATTGAGTAATTCCAATGCTAATGGAACTACCTCTTTGGAAACTGTTCGAAGCAGTTTTTTGAATGAGGAGCTTAGAAGAAAAGGGTCAGGTATGAAATCAATTCAAAGTGAGGCTATGGTGGCAAGGGACTCGAAGAAAGATAGAATTTGGAAAAAGAAGGATGCTAATGGTAAAGGTGTTATCACTTGTCATTATTGTAATAAGAAAGGTCACATACGCAGCAAGTGTTATGCTTATAAAAGAGATCAGAAAATGGCTGCGCACGGTGATACTAGTAGTGATGCACATGCAGGTTTTGCTGAAGGTACCGATAATGATGCTTCTTATGATGTCCTCTTTAGTGAAAATAAGCCTTGGAAGATGGATTCGGGAGCCAGTTTTCACATTTGTAGAGATGTGAATTGTTTTTCTTCTTGTGAGAAGAGTGTCGACATGATTAGGACGGCCAATGGAGAAGAGCTACCGATTTGTGGTATTGGATCTATCCGGTTTCGTATGCATGATGGTGTGGTTAGAGAAGTCTCTAGAGTGAGACATGTACCCACTTGTTCGCATAATCTTATTTCTCTCGGTCAGTTGGATCGCCGTGGTTGCACTTATGAGACTCAAGGTGGAGTTTTGAGAGTGAAGAAAGGTGGTCATGTAAGGATGAGAGGAGTATTGGAAGAAGGAAACCTTTATAGCTTGGTTGGTTCTGTAGTCGACTATGGAAAGCGAGTGACGGTTGAAGAACCTAGTCCACAGCAAGGTGGAGAGGTTAATGTGGTCACTACTTATGATTCTAGCATTGAGGATCATATTTTAGACAGGGGTCTTCATGTTGATGATGCTCGGGGGATCGATAGTGATCAGGTAATGAGCTCAGATCGAGTGATAGACGGGTGTCGAGTTGCAAAATCCACAAAGACAAGACGGAGATCTTTGTGGTATTACAAACGTTTTTGAGAGTTGATTTGTGTGGTGCACCTCATGTGGGAGATGCATCATTTGCAGTCGGTGGTAGAGGTTTGTAATTTGGTATGATTGAGATATATGGAGTTGTGATAGATCTAGATATGGCATGTTTGATATGTTGGAGATATGTGATTTTGCATCAAGGTGGAGTGTTAAATTTTGGTGATACAAAATCACAAATAGAGGGAAAGAAATATGCAAAAGAAAGAAAGAGAAGATTTTGTTTCCCCTAATTAATAGGCATATTGATTATGTTTATTTCTTTCTCTAATTGTCTAATCAAATTATTTTTTGCCATCTAATGTTAACTTGGGCATTAAGTAATTGATTATATAAATAGAGACTAGAAGAGAGGGTAAATGTATGGTGGAAAATCTATTTGCTAATTCCCTGTTCTTCATCTTTGTTCTTCTTCTCCAACAATTTTAGCCATATAGATATTTGCTCTCTTTCTCAATTTGGTTATTGATTCAATGGTATTTTGTTTATTTTAGCTTTGTTCTATTAATTTTAAACAAAATTTTTGGTGAATCAATAAAGTGGGTGGTTGGGTGGAATATCTTGTCTTATTGCTTTTAATTTCAATTCCGTCTTATTTTTAATCTAAGTTATCTGTTTGTGATTTGGGTGACAAAGATCCGTTGATATAAGATTCTGCAAAGCGCTGCCATTTTTTTCACAACACTATGTTGGTGAACAAGCATAGCTCCAGGGTGAAGTAGCCAAGAGTAGGTGTAGATGAGGAGAGGAGTCTTGAGATGCTATAGCCGTTTGGAGTAATTTGGACTCTGCTATGTATTTACAATTTCATATCTAAAGCTACTGAATAAATAAAGTAAATAAGAGAGTTAATGAAGTCCAATAATTTATTAAATGTGGAAGTTATTTGGGTCGGGTTAGCATCTGTATGATTTTTTTTTGGAGTACTGTGTTGTAATATGTTCTCATTGTGGGTTCTATACCTATTTTAAACAATATTTATTGCCATGTTGATAAAGTATCTCTTTCAAAAAAGCTTTTGTCCTTTTTTAACTCATTGTTACCAAAATGAGGTTACCTTCATATAAAATTTTATGGCAGTGGCTCCTTGGTTACATCACCTTTAATAGCCCATCGTTTCTCTACAACTTTAGCTTGACTTCAATTATCATCTCCCTTGCCCGAATTTATAACTGTTTCGTCTACCTGAACGTTCCTTAAGTATAATTGGGTCTCTTACTATCCCACCTTTAGTTTATACATATAAATTTTACAATTACTAGTATGTAGTCTGTGCCGATGGCTTGAGTTCAGGTTTTTCTTGACATAACCTACAATCTAATGTGTTGGATACGTACAATTTGATCGGTATTAAATTTGTTCACAACACGATCAGTAAGAATTTTTTTAATGTTAAAACGCACATAACATGAGTTTACCAATAGCGTGAATTCACTCATTTGGGAATAATAAAATAAAAATGGATGGATATTAAAAATTTAACTCCACAAAACTATCTTTTCTTCTATAATGACAGCAGTAACTAACAATGAAGAAAAAACACAAAGATTTCATGCTATAACAACTATGTTATTATAACAATGAAAATATAGACTTGTAGTTAATTAGAGTGAATAAAAGGAAGGATCTTAATGACTATGTTCACGGCAGGAGAAATATTTTTGTTCCAGATCCTCTTTACTGGAAATCAAAAAAAAAAAATTATATTATTTTATAGAAAAATACGCAAAGTTTAGTCAAAGTGAACTTTTGAGTAAACAGCTATATGCATGTTTTTAGTCTAACCTTTCATGGCGAATCACAGTAGAACCTCTGGGTAAATGATATTTGGAGCAGTTGTTGCCTTGGTTGATGATAATAGGATTGAAATTCTACTGAACGTGGTACATTTAGATAACGCAACATATAATTGTCCCCGACTGAACACTTCGATGCGTAAATTAGTACCGAGTACTTCATGAATTGGCCTTGTGCTTTATTGATAGTAAACACATAAGCAAACTTAATAGAAAACTAACGTCTTAACATGTTTATAGTTAATTCTGAGAATGATGGTTGAAGAGATATTTTGGATATGAAAACAAAATTACCAGCTTTATCCCCAGCAAGTATTTGAGCTTCAATTATCCATGTTGCACTTCAGACTACTACTAGCCTTGTTCCATTGCAGAGTCCTTTTTTTGGAGCTAGGTTTCTAAGTTGCATAATTGGACATCCAACTCTAAGTTCAAGTCTGAATGGTGGTAATTCAGTACATTCTAATGAAATTAGGAACTTTCCTAGATAACGATCATTTTCCTCATTTTCCGCTAACTTGTTAGTAGCAAGGAAAACGTTAACATTACCCGAGCATTTTTGTAGATGCATAATTTATTGCGCTTACATCTTCATTACGTGCTGAGACAATAGTTCTCTCTTTTAAAAAAGTTAAAGATCCTTGTTCTACATTTAGTTATGGGTAAACATATAGTGCCAATTAATTTAGCAAGGATACAACATTTGTGCATCATTGACAGATCAATGTTTTGTTCAAACGTTGATCCAATCCATATAAGAGTAAAATTGTAAAATTGCAAAAACGGATTATATTAAACATTAACATATTTATGTTAATATTAGGATAATAGTAGGTAATGAGAGAAGTTGTACCTTGTTTAATATATAGCAAAAGCATGACTCTCGGCCTCTTTAGAATTTAGCTACAATTTTTTGTTTCGTGATAACACATGAATAACCGGCCACAATGTTGATGCAACGAAATCTTCATGTATTTCCTTAGGGATAATTGGTAAAATTTGACGACTATCTCTTCCCAAATCAACCGCAACTCCACCAAATGGCTTCGTGCTATCTCGAATATCTTTCAACAATAGGTCAACTGTTTCAACATAAAATCGATGTTGCATCGGCACTCCATCCCATATAATGAGGCGTGTTTGTCTTATGAGCTCGACCGTTATAGATTGCTTTGTAAATCTGTACATTGAATCTTCTAAAATATTTAGCAAAAGGCAAAATATTGAATGTGCTATTTTTTACTGTTCAAAACGAATGGTCATATTGAAACATTTTTCAATGGCCATTCATTAGTTTGTTGGTTTCTTGTCATATTCTCTTTGTGTGCCAGTACAGCAGTATCCCAAATCTAAAACATAAAGTGAATAATGTAATTAAGATTATTGATTAAATTTTATGAGTATAATATGCGAATATTATATTTCATACATCACTCCCCGGACCTTTCTCTGTATTGGCCATGTAGATCGCCTTAAGTAAACATATCGACCCTTCAAGATTTGGGTAAGTGTTATATATAACTAATTAGGAACTAAAATATGTAAGTACATATTTGGAAGAGGAAAACTTACATAATTATCAAATACAATGACATGACCCTATATTCATGTAGAATATCTACAATTTCGGAAAAAGTATCATCTCTTTCCATCCAAAGATTGTCATGAATGATGAGGTTATTAAATATTTTTGCAGTTATTTGTCATGCATCAATTACAGTTGACATATTTGTCTATGTCTATAATGTGTAATCCACCTTTGAAAATGGAATGTAATAGTTAATTGGAGAGTATATTGAGTGTGAGAAGTGGAGGAAATATTAGAGGAATGAACATATCTGGCGGTAGTAAAAAAACCAAGAAAAATTATATAAACGATACATTTTAGAGATAAAAGTAAAATGGAAGGAAATAAGGGTAGGATTAGGGTAATCAGTGCAATTCTTTTGTTGAAATATAAAAAAAATTGAAAATAATAATTATAAATGTTTAATAGTTAATAGCCTTTTTTCAAGTGGTGTGGGTACATGGTGTAACAACCCGCATATTTTCGATTGTATATTTAAATATTTTATTTAAATATAGCATCGGCAATCAGATTTAAGTCTGAATGCTACTTTTTGCAAACAATCGAATTAGGACTCGAGACCACTTCCATTGAGTCCAAAATGGCGTTTGAAACCTTTTGAGTATAAATATCGATACGTTTGGAGTTAGCTAGAATTTCGACATTTTTATTTAGGGCTTTAGGTTTGGGTTTCAGCCCAATAACCTAACATACGACCCTAGCTCCACCCCCTCTCCTCTTCATTCATTCTCATTTCCTAACACTCTCAAGCTTTAGTAAAAATGAGGGAAGAGATTGAAAATTAAAATCCTAAGCCCAAGTTTCTTTTGCAAATTCAAGTTCTAGCTCTAAAATCAAAGAGAAGTAAGCATCTCCTTCTTCTTCTCCATCTCAATCTCTCTCCAATTTCAGAAATTTCCTATAACCTAATTTGGGAAATTATTGCTTCTAGACTTAGATGGGAGTTTCTAGAGTTGAAGTTGAAGAGTAGTTGATCTTCCTTTGCTTTCAAGCTTCTCCTTCATTGTCTTTGAGTTCAAAGGTGAGTTTTTGAACTCACTTCTATGTCTATAACTCTCATTTTTGTTAGGTATGAATTCCTAACATCTATTCATGTTCATTTGCTTTTGATTTGAATTGATTTGATGAATTTTTCAATTTTGGTGTTTTGAAGTCAAAATCTTTAAAGATCCTATCTTTGACGTTTGAACATGTTATTTGTGGCGTATCGAAGAGCCTATAGTGCTGGGTTGTCGATTGGCATAAATCCCAAGCATCCATCGCTCGTTCGATCGCATTTCAGTTTGGATTTTCCATTTTTTGTCTAGGCCTTTTTTTGCCTAGCAGAAAATTTCAAACGTCTGAAATTAATTTCAAACATCTGAAACCTTATCCGGACGTCTGGTTGAAAAATCTAGACGTCTGGAAAGGGGTTTGGATAAGGTAGAAACAAAATCCAGATGTTTGAAACAAAATCCAGACGTCTGAAAACAAATTCAGACATCTGGTTGGAAATTTCAAACGTCTGAAATGTCCTAGGAATTAAAAAGAGAAAGGAGAAAAGCATGTATTTTCCAGAACATAGGGCCAGACGTCTGGGAACACCTACCAGACGTCTGAAACTCTCAATTCTACCTATTTTGGATATTTTTGAGTTAATTTCCAATTTTAACCGATTTATGTCGATCCAATTAGTTGTCATCACTTATTATCGACTTCGATGACTTCTTTCTTTGGTTTTTTGGGAATATCCATTTTGAAGGATTTTGTATCGATTTCTTTGGATTTAATTCACCTCTTCGTATGTGAATTGTTGATGATCGATTGTTTCTACAATTATTTTTGTGATTTGTCACTTTAAAATACAAAGGTTTCTATACTAGTAGTAAATATTCAAACTCTTTCATCAAAATGATTTCAACATTTACTTTCAATGTGAAACTCGCTTTTAAAACTGTTTTCCAATCTATTAGTACATACAAACCTTTACCTCATTCGTTTGAGAAATCCAATTAAATGGCTTAGTAAAACTAGTGGTATGAAACACTTGCGTTTACTTCGTCGGTTAATTTTTGGACTGGTTCGATTGAAACTCTTGTGACAACTTTCGAGTGGAAATCAACAATTTGTTCGTAAATATTTAAATTAAGCCAGTGGTTATGGGACATGAAGCTAAACTCATTTATTTACTGCTTAGTGTAATTGACACTTCTTGATGATCGGTGATGATCATTTTTGTGGTTTAGACTAGCGATGTGTGATGTCTCTTTGTCCGCATGGGGGACTGTACCCCATTTGTGGAGTTTTGGCTCAAATTGGTGAGGTAGCGACCCATGGTCTTCGGGTAGTTTGCGGAGCTTCGGCTCAAAGGTCTTCAGGCCGTTTGTGGAGCTTCGGCTCAAACTGATGGTTAGCAACTATGGAATAGCGTTTCGTTTGTGATACATGTGTTGGTGAGTTTTCATGCTCCCGTTTTGTGATAGGCCTCCCCCTTTTGTGATTTTTGGATTTCTATTGATGATTTCTAGAATTTTTGTTTCACCAATTTTTGTGATTTACGTTGATAAGTCTTATCAATATTTGTGCATTGGTGAATTTGTGTTTCACCAACTTTTGTGAATGGCAATGATATATTTGTCAATATTTGTGGTTCTGTGAATAAGATAAAAAATATGACATTCTTTTTGGTGCTTTGAGATTATTGAGATACTGTATGATTTTTGTTGTTGTTAAATGTAAACTTTTCATAGTATGGCATTATTGTTATCATACATTTTTGTCATACCTCTTATGCTATCTCATTTTATCTGATATTTATAGCTAGACTGATCCGTTTATTATTTTCTTATTAAATAATACTCGGGTCAGACCGAGATGTTACAGGTGCTTCTGCTTGACTCCTTATCATGGATCATCATCTGACTTTTGTCTAACTACATTAGATTGGTAGTTTTTATTGTTATACATTTGAGATAGAGACTCCTGGATGTATACATATTCTTTTGTCTAGCACTTGTATCTATTCTTTTATGATATTGTGGATCTTGTTTGACCACTACTCTGATGTACACTTCTATGTGTTGTATTCATATCTATTTTCACCTTTGTGATATAAATATCTATGACTGATTTATGTTATGCTTATTTCTATATTTGTTTCCGAAGATCATATAACCACTGTGTAGTAGCTTTGAGTTTGTATCGGTATGTCGAATTTTATTTTATCTGGCATATCAGTGCTCGCACAAAGCAATTACACGGATGGTCGCTCCTCAACAGTCTTATTTTTCGTGCTAGTTGACGGCATTACTCCGTAGTGTCCTTGGCTAGCGTGAGTATAGAGGTGGGGCATCACAGCTTGGTATCAGTGCCAAACTTCGGAACGATGTAGAATCATCTTGCAAAGATCATTGTCCTAAGACTTTCTTAGAAGTCGTGCTTTAGGATTTTATCCGAGTCTTAGGACCCGTTCTATCCTAATTTCTTTTATGATGCCTTGTTTTACCAATCATGTTGTTTGATATTCATTTTGAGAATAACCTTTTTCCTCTTCTTTCTTTCTTTCTTTCTTTCTTAAAGAAGAAGAGAAGGTTAGTTCTGGCAGTCCTAGCGCTGATCAATCCGGTAGTCCTCTGGATGGCGTATTCATGTCTGCCCAACAACTTTTGGATCTTGTAAAGAATCAAAGGTTTATCTGTGCTTTGCGTAATAACCCCACAAAGGTTTTACCTCTAAAACTAGAAGTTCCTTTCGATCAGCTTGTAGACATCACTCTACGAGAAGAAAAGGTCAATAAAGGAAGTGATAGTGATGTTGGAGGTTCCAAAAAGAGCCTCAATAACAACAAGAAGAGGCATATTAAGTTCAAAAGCCCTAATCCCAAGAAGAAAGGGAGACATGCATCTTCGGTAGCAAAGATTCCAATCCCTAATCCTGAAGAATGCTACAATTGTAATTCTAAGAATCACTATGTAAATAGGTGTCCAAGGCCTATTTTTTGTCGCTATTGCAAAAATTCAGGTCATCATATTTCTGCATTCCCCATACTTCAAAGCAAGAAGAAAGGGGAACAAGAAACTCTGATAGCAAAGACTCCTACCTCTAGTCGTGGACAATGCTACAACTGTGGCTCCACGGACCATTATGCTAATAAGTGTCCAAAACCTCTCTCTTGTCGTTATTGCAAAAGTTCGGGTCATCTTATATCTACATGTCTCATGCTTCAAAGTAGGAGAGAGGGAGAGCTAAATATTATGCAAGCGCCAAGTAGCACTTCTCTTGGTCAAGGTATTTCTCATTCAGTCCTTGATGACATTTGTTTTGTGATTATCCTATTCGAGTTCTTATTGATATGGGTCCATGTCATTATTTTTATATCAAAAGAACTTGTCACTTCTTTTTCTTTAAACGCTTTGTGCTTGATGACTTCACTGAGAACTGCGAATCCGGATAATGGATCCGCAACGCTCAGTTTGCTTTGCAAAGATGTCGAGATTTATTTTATGTGATTAATCTTTTCGAGCCGATTTGCATGTTATGCGTTATTTAGGCTTCGGAATTGATTTTTGTGAAAGGATTGGCTTAATCATTATGAAGCCATATCCTATGTCCCGTGTGGACTATCTATCTTTGACATCCTTAATCTGTTATGCAGATTTCTATTTTCCTTGATAATTTCGATTCCAATTTGGTGGCATCATTTTATTCTCTACACCCACTTGTTGAGGAAGATGTTATTCTCCTCATTCAAGTAGTTTACGAAAATTTCTGGTATCTTTGAGCTTGTCTTAGGATTATCACCTAAGCAAATATATTGAGTGGTACTAAGGTCTTTTTAGTTCGACTTTGTCATCAGTTTTCATTAGCTATGAGTTGCGGATGATAGTGTTCGACTACCGCATTCCACACTCGTTATGATCCTTATGAATGACTTATTATGTCATTCGGTTTGTCCAGCTTATTTCATCCATTTTAGGAATCGAATAATTCTACGAATATCTCTATGACTCCATTCTTGTATTTATTGATTTTGGATGAAAACAACAATTTAAATTTTTTTGCAAATCTTTTTAAGTAAATATTTTATAGGTATAATTGGATTTTGTTCTTGAAACGAGCAAAGAATATTCTTAAAAAATTTAATAGACAAATTTATCATGTAGAAGATGATTTTTTGATTGTATTGCCCATTGAGTGCGTTAAGAATTCTGGTCGACGCGCTTGATCAACGTTTTCGATAGGAGTCTCCTAAACGCTTTGATGAGACAATCAGACACAGCAAATTGACTTGGAATAAGTAAATTTTTTCTAGAAAGATGATTACATAAAGTTAATTGTAATTTTGAGAGTTTTAGCTTTTCGGGAAAGAGGATCAATTAAAAGAACTTTTTCCGATACTCTTATTCTTGTGATTCCCGGAGAGAACCAAGACTTCATTATTTATCTTACCAATGCTAGTCATATTGGTTTAGGTGCCATTCTCTTACGCTGTCATTTATGCTTCTTTACAATTAAAGCCTATCGAGACTAGGTATGCCACTCATGATCTAGTGTTTGCGGCTATTGTTTTCGCTTTTAGAATTTGGCATCATTAAATTTTTTTGGGGAGAGAAATTTGTTCTCTACTCCGATCATAAATCTTTGAAGTATTTATTTTCTCAAAAGGAACTCAATTTTCATCCGACAACGTTGGCTTGAGTTTCTTGCATCTTATGATCTTGATATTCTTTATACTCCCGGAAAGAGAAATCGTGTTGCCAATGCACTTAGTCGTAAGCAACAAGCGGTTGTTTCTACGATGATATCCGAATGGAATAATCTCGGGATTTTGTCCACTTGCGAGATTCGAGATCGTGAATCTGATTTATGTTCCTCTCTTGTTTTATGTATCCCTGAGGCTCATCCTTCTCTTTTAGACCGCATTCTTAAAGCTCAAAAGCTAAATCCCGAATTGGCACTTCTTAGCCAAAGTTGTAGGGATAAAATTGATATTGAAAGTTTGAAAGACTCTGATATCGATGCTCGTGGCGGCATTCGAAAATCTGGTAGACTTATCGTTCTCAATATTAGTGATTTTCGTAAAGACATTTTAGAAGATTCTCATCGTTCTAAATTTACCATTCATCCCGGTAGTAGTAAGATGTACGCGGAAACGAAGCGACTTTATTATTGGGATAGAATGAAATCCGATATTGCTAACTTCATTAAGCGTTGCATGACTTGCCAACTCATAAAGGCCGAGCATCAAAGGCCTGGTGAGTTATTACAACCTCTTGATATTCCTATTTGGAAGTGGGATCAAGTCTCCATGGGATTTATTGATGGACTTCCCCGTTCTCGTTCGGGCCATGACAGTTTATGGGTGATTGTTGATAGACTTACAAAATCAGCCTACTTTATTCCCGTTCAGTCTAATCGGACCATACCTCTTTTGGCCAAACTCTATGTTAGAGAAATTGTTAAATTGCATGGAGTTCCTACTTCTATAGTTAGCGATCGTGTTCCATTGTTTACTAGTGGATTTTGGAAGAGTCTTCAAAAAGCTTTGGAAACGAAGCTTAATTTTAGCACCGCTTATCATCCTCAGTCCGATGGACAAACCGAGCGTATGAATCAAACTCTTGAAGATCTTTTTCGTGCATGTGTTCTTAATTTTGGTGGAAGTTGGGAAGATTATATTTCTCTTGTAGAGTTTTCCTATAATAATAACTTCCAATCTAGTATTTGTATGACATCTTTTGAGGCACTTTATGAAAGGCCATGTCGATCTCCTTCTTGTTGGCTTGTGGACGGTGAGAAGCTGGATTTAGGTCCAGATTTTATTCATGATTCCATAGAAAAGATTGACCTTATTCGCCATAGGATGAAAGAAGCTCAAAGTAGACAAAAATCATATGCCGATAATCGAAGAAGTAAATTAGAATTTTCTATGGGAGATTTGGTGTTTATTCGTGTTTCGCCTATGAAGGGTGTTGTGCGTTTCAATCGATCGAGAAAATTAGCGCCTCGATATATTGGTCCGTTTCCCATCACCGAACGCATTGGTTCCATGGCTTATCTCCTTTTATTACCGGCTCAATTTTCTGCAATTCATGACGTGTTTCACATTTCTCAATTACGGAAATGCCTTTGAGATTCCGATTCTATTCTTGAGCCCGGTGTTATTGAAGAAGTTGAAGTTTCTCCTAATTTGACTTATGAGCAACATCCTATTCGTATCATTGCAATGGAGGTTAAACGCCTTCGAAATAAAGATGTTCCGCTTGTGAAAGTTCAATGGTCTTCGAATCCTAAGGATTGCTCTTAGGAATCTAGAGAATTCAACGAGCGAACGTATCCGGACTTACTCTCTCATGCTCCTTAAAGGTGAACTTCTTACTTCGAATTTTCTTTTGTGTTGATATGATTTTATGGTTGTTACTCATTGTTTTCTTCTTAAGAATTGTGAGGACACAATTTCTTTAAGGAGGGGAGTCCGTAACAACCCGCATATTCTACGATTGTATATTTAAATATTTTATTTAAGTATAGCATTGTTAGTTGGATTTAAGTCCGAAATGCTACTTTTGTAAATAGTCGAATTAGGACTAAAGACCACTTCCATTGAGTCCAAAATGGCATTTGCGACCTTTTTGAGTATAGACATCGATATGTTTGGAGTTAGCTAGAATTTTGACATTTTCATTTAAGGCTTTGGGTTTGGGTTTCATCCCAATAGCCTAACATAAGACTCTAGCTCCACCCCCTCTCCTCTTCATTCATTCTCATTTCCTAACACTCTCAGGCTTCAATAAAAATGGGGGAAGAGATTGGAAATTAAAATCCTAAGCCCTAGTTTCTTTTGCAAATTCAAGTTCTAGCTCCAGATTCAAAGAGAAGCTTTGGTAAGCATCTCCTTCTTCTTCTCCATCTTAATCTCTCTCCAATTTCAGAAATTTTCTATAACCTAATTTGGAAAATTATTGCTTCTAGACTTAGATTGGAGTTTCTAGAGTTGAAGTTGAAGAGTAGTTGATCTTCCTTTGCTTTCAAGCTTCTCCTTCATTGTCTTTGGGTTCAAAGGTGAGTTTTTGAACTCACATCTACGTCTATAACTCTCATTGTTGTTAGGTATGAATTCCTAAGATCTATCCATGTTCATTTGCTTTTGATTTGAATTGATTTGGTGAATTTTCCTATTTAGGTGTTTTGAAGTCAAAATCTTTAAAGATCCTTTCTTTGATGTTTGAACATGTTATTTGTGGTGTATCGAAGAGCCTATAGTGTTGGGTTGTCGATTGGCTTAAATCCTAAGCATCCATCGATTGTTCGATCGTATTTCGGTTTGGATTTGCCATTTTTTGTCTAGGCTGTTTTTTGCCTAGTAGAAAATTTCAGACGTCTGAAATTTGTTTCAAATGTCTGAAACCATATCCAGACATCTGGTTGGAAAATCCAGATGTCTGGAAAGGGGTCTAGATAAGGCAGAAACAAAATCCAGACGTCTGAAACAAAATTCAGATGTCTGAAAACAAATTCAAACGTCTGGTTGGAAATTTCAGACGTCTGAAGTGACCCAGAATTAAAAAGAGAAAGGAGAAAAGCATGTGTTTTTCAGAACATAGGGCCAGACGTCTGTGAACACCTACCAGACGTTTGGAACTCTCAATTCTGCCTATTTTTGAGTTAATTTCCAATTTTAACTGATTTATGTCGATCCAATTAGTTGTCATCACTTATTATCGACTTCGAGGACTTCTTTCTTTGGATTTTTGGGAATATCCATTTTGATGGATTTGGTATCGATTTCTTTGGATTTAATTCACGTCTTCGTATGTGGATTGTTGATGATTGATTGTTTCTACAATCATTTTTGTGATTTGTCACTTTAAAATACAAAGGTTTCTATACTAGTTGTAAATATTCAAACTCTTTCATCAAAACGATTTCAACATTTACTTTCAATATCAAATTCGCTTTTAAAATCGTTTTTCAATCTATTAGTATATACAAACCGTTACCTCATTCGTTTGAGAAATCTAATTAAATTGCTTAGTAAAACTAGTGGTATGAAACGCTTGCGTTTACTTCGTTGGTTAATTTTTGGACTTGTTCGATTGAAACTCTTGTGACAACTTTCGAGTGGAGATCTACAATTTGTTCGTAAATATTTAAGTTAAGCCAGTGGTTATGGGACATGAAGCTAAACTCATTTATTTACTAGCTTAGTTTAATTTACACTTCTTGATGATCGGTGATGATCATTTTTGTGGTTTAGACTAGCGATGTGCGATGTCTCTTTGTCCGCGTGGGGGACTATACCCCGTTTGTGGAGTTTCGGCTTAAATTGGTGGGGTAGCGACCCATGGTCTTCGGGATGTTTGTGGAGCTTCGACTCAAAGGTCTTCGGGCCATTTATGGAGCTTCGGCTCAAACTGATGGTTAGCGACCATGGAATAGCATTCCGTTTGTGATACACGTGTTGGTGAGTTTTCATGCTCTCGTTTTGTGATAGGCCTCCCCCTTTTGTGATTTTTGAATTTCTATTGATGATTTCTAGAATTTGTGCTTCACCAATTTTTTTAATTTACATTGATAAATTTTATCAATATTTATGCATTGGTGAATTTGTGTTTCACCAACTTTTGTGAATGGCAATGATATATTTGTCAATATTTGTGGTTTAGTGAATAAGATTAAGAATATGACATTCTTTTCGGTGCTTTGAGATTATTGAGATACTGTATGATTTTTGTTGTTGTTAAATGTATACTTTTCATAGTATGACATTATTGTTACAATACATTTTTGTCGTACCTCTTATGCTATCTCATTTTATCTGATATTATAGCTAGACAGATCCGTTTATTATTTTCTTATTAAATAATATTCGGGTCAGACTGAGATGTTACAGGTGCTTTTGCTTGACTTCTGATCAGGGATCATCATTTGACTTTTGTGTAACTACATTAGATTGGTAGTTTTTCTTGTTATACATTTGAGATAGAGACTCTTGGATGTATACATATTCTTTTGTCTAGCATTTGTATCCGTTATTTTGTGATATTGTGGATCTTGTTTGACTACTACTCTGATGTACACTTCTATGTGTTATATTCGTATCTATTTCCGCCTTTGTGATATTAATATCTGTGACTAATTTATGTTATGTTTATTTCTATATTTGTTTTCGAAGATCTTATAGCGACTGTGTAGTAGCTTTGAGTTTGTATCGGTATGTCGAATTTTATTCTATCTGGCATAGCAGTGCTCGCACAAAGCAATTACACGGATGGTCGCTCCTCAACAGCCTTATTCTTCGTGCTAGTTGACGGCATTACTCTGTACTGTCCTTGGCTAGCGTGAGTATAGATGTGGGGCATCACATATGGCCTTTTTTTAACCATGTACATGCGTACAGCTGTATTACTCTGAAAATATACAAATCCTTATCGTGGATGCGTGACAATAGACATGGTGCACTACACCAGAAAAGTCAATTCACCACGGCTCTGAGCCGTGGCAAAGTTATTTAGTCATGGCCCGAAGCCATTGCAAAATGCGGAGTGACAAAAATTTAGCCACGGCCCGAAGCCATTGCAAAATGCGGAGTGACAAAAATTTAGCCACGGCCCGAAGCCATTGCAAAATGCGGAGTGACAAAAATTTAGCCACGGCCCGAAGCCATTGCAAAATGCGAAGTGACAAAAATTTAGCCACGGCCCTAAGCCGTGGCCGTTTAGATATTTGCCACGACTTTCGACCGTGGCAATATTTCGTTTAGCCGTGGCAAAAACATGTTTAGCCACGGCTTAAGGCCGTGACTAATTTTTGTTTATCCACGGTCCTAAACCGTGGAGAAATATACATATGCTAATATTCTATTTTGTACCAGAATTTCAATTATAATCAAAGTTCCAATGAAAAGTTTACCATAAAATAAAAAAGATATCAATTTCGATTCCAGGATATAATTCGACACATTTTAAAACACTTGATAAAAAATTGAAATATTACTGAAAAATAAAATCAAATTTATATCATAACATATTTTTCAAATATTTTATTCAACTGAAACTCTTAGAATCTAATACACCGACTAAATTCATTTTATTATCATTTTCTACTGCCATGGAAATAACACGAAACCTTGAAATTTTATATTAGAATATAATTTTCAATGGAAGGGTAAAAACTAAAATGAAACAAACACATTCAAGTAACATGCACCAGCATATAAGATATCGGTCAAAAAACCCTCCCAAGCTCTGTCTCCCGATCAGTGACAAAATATAATTTATTGGTGTTAATCGTGTAGAGGAATATGCCACAACCGCCATCATAAAAATAATTAGTTATGTTTATTAGTTATCAAATCATTTCTGTACCACGCATCCTCAAATTTCGATGCTTGTGCATCTTTATTACTCAAAATCACTACAGGTATTCAAAACATCTTAAAATTTTTACACATACCAAATCCTACGGATCCAAACTCTGATGGCCCCTCCGACTAAAAACAAAAGTTCCCAAAATATGCATGTATTTGAAGCTACATACATATATTTTCATGACACCATTTTTAAACTACTAAGACCATGCATATTTGGAAAATTGCCTATGCTTGAGTCCACATACAACTAAATATCTTGCATAAGAAAACTTGTATTCAAAACCTTATATATATTCGAAAATTCAGTTGTATATGTAACTTAGTATCGCAAAAAGTAGGTTACCCTTGAAACCATATATGTATTTAAAAAATTTATGAACCTTTGTACCAAGAATTCATATATCTGGAGACCCAAGCATATATATATATATATATATATATATATATATATATATGTATGTATAGCTTTGTGTATTTGTATCTTCATTTGAAAACCTTGAATAATGCTTTATATATAGCCAAAGTTCTTTTTTTGGGCATTTGGTACATTCAAAACTATAAACATACTCAAATTCTAGACTTGTGTGTGTATGAACTTCACATATGTAGCTGGAGCCTTCATATGTCTAAAAATTGTTTTATGAAATCCTATGTTTTACAAAGTCAATACATATAAAAACTTATATTCACTAAACTTGGTATACATATAAATAAAATTCAATTCCATCAAAACTTAATATATTTAAGAACCTGAAATATTCAAAATTTCTTGTAAAGTTATCATGAAGCACACAACATATTTGCACAAATCCATGTATATCTTTAAAAGTATTTACAAAAATTTTAAACTTGCCAGGATACATTTCAAAAAAAAAGTCCCTCTATGGAATTGCATACATAAGAAGCTTTATGCATTTAAAGTTTAACTTTGTTAATATAAGTTCTCTTATATACTCAAAGCTAGATACCCTCATATCTCCAAAAACCCGATATACTTGAAAACAATGTACATTGGAATTCACAATTTTTTTCTAAAATCCATATAGTTAGGGAACCAAATGCACTAGAAACTTTCATACTTTACTTCAAAATTATATGTAGGAAGCTTTTCATATTCAAAAACTTATATGTATGTTCGAAATTGAATTTTTTTGGAATTGTGTCTGTATGAAACTGTATTTGTACAAAACTGGTATATTTATTAAATAGAGTAATTAATATGTTTGAGACACACACACACACATATATATTTAAAGTCTGATATATGCTATATGTACACATGAACTTTTACTTTCTCAAAATTTTCAACACTCACAACCTAATTATTTTGAAGCTTAATATGTATACATTCTTGATTTTAGAAATTGATAAAGTCTCGTATGCTTGAAACATAATGCATCTTGGAAATAAGTTAACATAAATCTGCCATATATACTCATATGCAATCATTCAATTTTCAAAATTGACCTTCCATGCTTTCGAAATCAAATGCAAACATGATACTAATATAGTTAGAAACAGATAGTATATTAGTATCAAAATTACTCAACATGACTGGGAAAGGAAAGATATATGAAGGTGATGTCCACATCCCACAAAATAAAAACATTGTTCATCCAATATAAATTTCTCCTACTCTAGTACTCTTTGGGGGCAATTATGAAGCTTTTTCTTCAATGTTTCAATCTAGTTTTCCAAATCAACTACAGTGTTAGTATAGCCATATACAAGATCTTTATTTATAAACTATTTTTTCTATAAGTCTTTACAAAATATAATCCATTTTTTCTATAAGCCATATAAAACCAAATACAAAATAATCTTCGGAAGCTATATATATACAATAAATATAATAATCTTTATTCAGAAACAAATAATACACAAGTCTAATTTTTCTAATAGAAATCATTTTGGTACTAAATGTAGGATAGCTTAAATCAAATTAGTTTGCATAATTTGCTATCAATGAAAATACCATAAGTAGCGCAAAACTGAATCATATCATCTAGCAAATCCAAGAAAAAAGAAGAAAAATCATATGTATATGGTGGATAAAAAAAGAGAGCATGATTCAACATACATAAAAATTAGCATAATTCTTTGTTCGTAACACATATACATTGCAAAATTTCAATTGAAATCTTTTCATTTCTCAAAATCAATAAGATGATATCAATTAGAATATTTAAAAACATATAAAGCAACCGACAACGATACCTATTCACTTTTGTAGCAGCGAACGCGATTTATGAGATTTAACATATCAATTTTCGAAGCCGAGCAAGAGAGGGAGGCAGAACTAAACCAAGGCGCGATTGAAGGAGAGTGGGGCAAGAGCGTTTTTCAGGGCAGGATCGGGGTGAAGAAGAGCTAGGAGATGAATTATAGGGCGTAGGATGGAAAAAATTAAGGGGGAGAGATGCGTTGACTTAGGGAACGACTGCATATTGTTTCTAAAACTAGGGTTAAAAAAGGAGGAATTTTGGAACAGTCTTAGAGAATTCACAATTGAGTTTGGGGTCGTTCCAATCTATTTTGCCACAGCTTAAAACCTATGAAAAATAGCAACGGCTCTGAACCGTTGCTAATTTTCTGCATGAGGTGTTGCAAAATGAAAGCTTTAATGTAGTGGTGCTATCTGCATTTAGTTATGGTCTGAACTAAGTATATCTATTTGATCAATATTTAATGGGACATGACTTAATATAAATGTGTGTGTGTGTGTGTATGTATATATATCTTTGTATACACACACACATGGTTTAATATGGAATGTATATCTTGTACTAACAAAGAAAATTGGAAAAATATAATGTATATCTTGTGGCAGCTAATGTATATCTATAGTAGTTTAGCATGTATATCTTGTACTAATGAAGAAAATTGCATGTATATCTTATACCAACGAAGAAAAATGGAAAATGGAAGATATACATGCAATAATAAATGGTGTAATGTATATATTTGATCAATATATAAATGCTTACATCTTATACCAATGGTAGAAGGTGGAAAATGGACAAATATAGAAACCATACAAAATTTCACATTTAACTATTGTCATTAAACTCCACAGTTATAAAAAGAGAATGAATATTTTGATGTGGCTTGAATTAATATAGCAAGTATATTTGTGGCTTTATCATTACAGTTCGAGGCAATAGATAAGGACACATAGATAAATCTTTCCTTTTAGTATGATTGACTATCTATTTTATCAAACGTATGATTTGCTACATGATAAAGTTTTCTATCTATGTATATGTTGTGAATTTGTTACACAGTTATGTCAGGTTAAATTATTGATTCACGAGAAGGTGTAACGAAGTTAAAAAAAGATTTATTTTAACATTTATGAATCACTCAACTTCAGCAAAAAGTCTTTACGCTAGTTATATAATTTTCATAGGAGTTGTACCCTTAAAAAGCTCGGGCAGACAACGGCATCATAAAACAAACTTGTTGCTTTTGAGCATGTGATTTGTTGGCCAACAGTTGCTTTCGTTGTTCCAAACAAATCGATTCAAACACCACACTATCCCACCTTTTCCAATTAATGTACTAGCTTTATTTATTTCGTTTGTTACCTTAGTTCTTCCCGTCTCCTCATAATTATACTGCGGTGTACGCGTATTATTCAAAATTAATTTGTCCCACATCGTCAAAATACAATAATTGTTGTTGTATATAAGTTAAAGAATGAAGAAAGGAGATGGTTCTAATAACACCTAATTGAATTGAGATGATGCCATGAATTTTAATAATACGGTCCGTGAATTTATGGCATGCAAATTGAGAGATAAATAATTTTAACTACTATGGAGATGTAAAGGGTGTTTTAGGAAATTCAAAAAGACACGGTTGAATAATTTCATGAAATTCTCATTATTAGTAGCAGTCATATAACTTTTACACTTTATTTAACTTATATAATATTTTATGTATAACATTATAATAATTAATAACTATTTAATTAATTAACGCTTAATTAATTTTTATATTATACAATCATAACATATTATACTTAATATATATACTACAACCTTTATAATTATACACATATACTTATATGTGTATTTTATATTATTAATTAACCTTTAATTGATTTATTTAATTAAACAATTTTAATTAAATTTCATTAATTCCAAAAGTACTTTTGTACCCATGTATACTCATATTGTCATAAACAATTCAAGATAATATAGCAGATATCATTATATATAATATACGCGTATGCGTGTGTGTGTGTGTATAATTAATTATTTAACTAATTCTAATCTTATTATTAATAAATAATATTTTTCAAATTAATTTTAACATTTTCAAACATTTAAAAAAATTATATTATAATTTTTATAATATGTGTTTTATTTTAAATTAAATTTTAAATTTAAAAAATTATTTTAATTTTCAAAACAATTTGAAAATCTATGTTATAAATTTTATAATATATTTCAAATTTAATTTTTAAATTTAAAACTTTTATTTTAGTTTTAAAATTGATTTTGAAAATTAATACAAGACCCAAATCAGTTTATGCCTTTATATTGAGGATAACCTTTGGGCATACACCATTTTTTCAAGCCAGGTTAGTAGCCAGGTAGAGCAGAGTTTTTGATTATCCAAACCTAACCTTAGACACTTCTTTTCTAGACATCCGACTATATGGGTAAACTTTAATAAGCTAGCCTTAATATTGCTAATGTAGACCGTATGGCTATTTGTTTTGATGCCATTGTTGGAACCGAGTCGGTGTAACAACTCGAAAAATTTAACTGAAAATTTAATAAAGGAATTAAATTTAAATATAACAAGGGTAAAAATGAAATTTTTACAAATGTCCAAATATAGCTACAAAACTTGCATTTGTAGCGATTTTCTAGACAATTTTTATATATAACGTTTTGAAATCAAAGCTAGTATGAAAAAGTTATTAACTTTGAAAATTCGAAAGCGAAAATAATTAAATAGTTAGTATAAGAAAGGAATATCTAAATAAGAAAAGCTCCACCGATCAACACTATTGATTGGATCGGTCAACCTTCAGTGGTCGACCGCTCTAAAACAAGCAGTCAACTGATCATCGCCTTTAGGTTAGGGTTTGGGTTAATTGAACTGCCTAGATTTGATAATATTTGATCGAATGGTAATGGTTGCTTCCTACTTCTATACATAGAATCCTAATCCACTATCGGAATCCTAATTAAATCAAAGCGTAAAAAAACTCTATCTCTCTAAAATCTAAACCATCTTTCTCTTCAAATCAAAAATCCTTCAAAACAAAAAATAAATTTAAAAGATTGAAGAATTAGAAATCAAATTAAATCAAGGTGGGTTCTACACAAACTAGAGGCAATTTCAAGCATATTGAAATGGGGATAGCTTTATAAAGTTGAGTCGGTTCATAATTAATATGGAGATTTATATTTAATTTAGTTTATTGATATCCTACTCGATTTGGAATTGGTTTAGGTTAAGTCAAAAATATTTTTTATCTAATAATTGTAATAGATTGGAAACTGAATAAGAATTTAACCTATTTGAATATTATTCTTATCTAATTTAAATCTAGATAAAGTAATTTTGTTGGATAAAAAAATTAGTTTAGGTTGTATACTCTTTTTGTTGAACATAATATAGATTGATATATCGGTACCCTGTTAATTCTATACCTAATTTAATTCGTTTTGATAACAATCACGCTTATGAAATCGTTAGAAATTGAAAACATCAAGGATTGCAGATTGACAAATTAGGATTCACTATAATTAATAATTCATGATTATCAAAGAACTAATAGTAGTCAAACAAAAATAAATTTAATTAATAACAACTATGACTAATCGACAGGCTTACTTGAGCGGGTCGATAGTAAATGGTCGACCCTCGAGTAACTAGAATTCAATCGGGTAACATATTACAAGCAAGATCGAACCTCGAGCTAAGAACACAAGTTTATAAGTTTATATATATATATATATATATATGTTAATATAAGTAGCGAAATAAATTCCCTAGGTTTACGAATCTTAAATGTTGCAAGACTGCGCAGATGTGTACGATGGCAACGTGGCCTAGTCACCATTTATTTGGTGGGGTCGACGTTTGACTAGAGAATGCACAAATTGCACTTATAGGAGGTTTTACTATGTACATGCACACTGAGATGAAGCTTGGGGAAGCGTGTGGCTCGACACTAACCGGTTTCCTTGGTATGCATAGCGGCATGGACTTAACATTATATTAGTGATGGATTTCAACATAGTGCGATAAGCGTCACTATGTAACCATTAAGAGGTGGATACAGATGCAGCGAGCTTGAGATGTCTTTGGCGCTAGTTGGGATTGTGGGCTCCCGCTCAATGTGCAAATAAGATACATGTAGTCGTAATTTGGGAATGTATTTCAAAGGTTGACATTGTAGGTGATCCTATGTTGGGGTAATTCTAGTAGCTATTAACCGATCCATAGTACATTTTGAAGTTTGGTTGGTTGTTCGACCCCAAGTGTAAGCCTTCACGAGATGTTGCTGTAAGTGTGTTTAGAACTATACCCATATGTTAACAAAACCTACCTTAGTAAGTAGTTCGTAGATATAAATAGAATACCCTAGATCACGTAGAGTACTAATGAAGTTAATTGCATGTGATCATCATACATTAATGATGTAACTCATCCATCATACTTTTGTCTGATCCACCCTTTTTCTTTCTCGTTTCCTTACTGCAAGACGATAAGAATCAGTTGATTTAGCATAGAACCAAGCATTGGAGTTCCACTATTTTTCGTTGTTCCTCATGTAGCTATATATTGTACTAAATGTCTATCACACATATAGTGTACTTTGTAAACAATGTATCCGAATTAAGTATTTTGAAGACTATTTTTCTGAAATGTTTATTTTCAATACTAATATTTAAATTCTTTCTGTTGTGAGATCTAAAAATGTTGAATGTCTCATATGTTATCCTTATATTCTTAGTCCTTGTAATGTTTATAAACCTGATAGCTCGTACTTCTTGGCACGATGCAAGTCTGAAAGTCATCCTAAGCTTTGGATCAGTGTCTAAGGAGGTGCGGATTGTCACATTTGGTATCAGATCTTCGGTTTAGGGTTCCTTAAGGATTAGGTACGTATTGAGAGAATGTACTTGTATATTTTGGAAAGGTTTTTCAAAAAAAATTCAAATGGTTTCAAAAATATATATGTATATGAATTTATTTTAAAGGTTTTACCCATATAAAGGTATAATATGAAAAACGTGTTGGCTCTATTCCTATTTTGTACCATCTATGGAAAAATTGTTAATAGTTCCTAATCATAAATAGTGAGAAAGCTATTTTGCTGAAGAATGGCTCAGAGGAGGCAGCTAAGATTTCGAGCGTGAATATCCCTATATGGTTCCATCGGTATCTGCAAGCGAGGAAAAAAGCTAAGCCTAACCTAATGGAGGAAATGTATTTGTAATTTTCTAATATGTATATTTATTAATACACAACACCCTATACATTTTGACTCATAAGGTAACCGTCCCCTTATACAAGCAAACAATAATGAGTTAAAATAAATGCTAGGATTATAACAGTGGAGCTAAAAAATAAACCCTTCACATTTATCATGATTTACTCCATAAAGGAATGCTAAAAGAGGTTTCTTATACCAATTAGAAGTAAGAAGCAATTTATGGATTTAAGGGAAAAGGGGAAGAAGATTAGTACCATTGGACTTATATAATAAAAGTGTGATGTGATATGGTGTAATGAGAACATGAAAGAAAGACTTTACAAACTTAGAGCAAATCTCCCCAACTAAAGTGATATTTTTATATTAGTAATAGTTGCAATGACCCTATTTGACCTAAATTTATGGTTGGAGTGTTTCTGTATTGGAGTTGGACACTGTATTGGAAAATAAACTCGAGTTAACCATCTTTGAACAAGAGGGATGGAAACCCTATAAGCATTATTAGGCGTAATTGCGCTTGTGTAAATTAGGATGTTTGTATCTACTCAAATTTAAGTGATAAACCAGTGGAAATGTTTACTAAAGTTAGAATGGTAAATGTATGATATTTTAAAATAAAAATAATAAGTTGGTTTATGATTTTCTATGAAATGATCAAACAAACTCTATGAAATTTATTTAAAAGGTTGAAGTAAAAGAATTTGACAAAAAAGAAAATTTCAATAACTACTTTAAATTTATTTTTTAGGCGCACTATTGCACTTACCTTAATGTGTACTTTACTTTTGATAAAGAAACCGTTGAAAAGAAATTGAGAAGTATGTAAAACTTAGCTTTTGGATCTCTTTTATAAATAAAAAATTATATCTTTTATACATATTTCTATCATGGTTTTAAAAAAAATCATAAATTAAATGTTAAAATGGACTTTAAAATTTCTTATTTGTAAAGGACATGTTTATAAAGATATGTTTATATGACCATTTTTCTTAGTTAAGATGAACCATTTGGAAAGAAAATAAAGGAAATTTAATGTCATGACTTTTGTAAAATGGAAATGTCTATTGAAATTTAAACAAATTTTTTTACAGTTTGAAAATTACTGGTTTTGTGGAAATGATGTTAAAACCAAAGGTTATGAATTAAAATGGTAAAATGAAAGTATTATGATTACCACTTAAACTTAAAAAAAAGAATTAAATTGGAGTTAGATAGATAAGATTACACAGCCTACTAGGACTTAATTGACTATAGAGTCCAGAAGTATTGAAGTGTTTTGGGCAAAGAAGGGAAGTAACATGAAAATTTAGTGACATTTTCAATCAACTTTTGAATTGGAAGGTTAGAGTACTAGATCAAATTTTCTATAATGGTGAAATGTGAATACCATTGTGTCTTTCTACCGAGGTATGGTTTGAATTGTAGAATCCTGCGTTAAACAGTTTGGAAGTATGATTTGGGAAGAATATATTTCAGAATAAAGAAAGTGTAAGCCAAGATGTTTTATTGTATCAAGGAATTCTATGGATGTAAGAAGTTTTTGGTTTGGGTGGCGGCTATAAAAAGAATTTAGTTTTTCATGAAACTTGGAATGTGAACATCCTTTTAGCTAGCTAAAGGAGTGGTTGCAGGGTAAAACTATTTTAGTACTCCTAGATGGTTCAAAGGCATTTTCTATATGTACCAATGCTTGTGAGACAGAATGAGGCGCTATTGTTTTGCTCTCAAGTCGTGGAGGTGATTTAAGTTATTCATATATTATGAGTCACCAAAGTATTAGTTGTTTTAACATTGCTGGAAGATGAAGACGATTTGGATTACTTGTGGGTGGGTGGTGTTGATCCGACATTTCGAGTAACGTTATGTCACACGTGTTTCTTTTGGCTTGGGAAGGTACCGGGCATGCTGTTTTTGACTTGGTGAATTATAGATAACCAAGCAAGTAGGTTATCGTCTTATAGTATATGTTATATGATGATATTTATAAAGTAATTGGTATTTGAGTTGTCGTCGCAACTACAAGTATGTTGTTTGGGTTGAGGAGAAAAGTGTTTTATAAGATGTTTGATAGGACATGACATCATCCATTTTAAATGTTCTTAGATGTTTTTTTATGTAAGATGTTAGTTACATATTAATCATTATGTCTGTAATATTAAAATGGCAAGGCACCATTCCATATTGAGTTGTCTGTACCATAAAATAATTGAAATGAAATGATGAGAAGTTACATTTAGGGAAAAGGTAATATTGATGGGATGACATTAAGGAATGGTAAATTTTGAAATTCTACAAAAGATATTGTAGACTAAGTTGTAGTTAAGATCGTGCAAGGGACGGTTAATTCAAGGATTTGGATTCCATTAAGTAAATGATGTTACTGTTTGCATGCATTAAGGATGTGAAGGCAACTTTTATGGAAAATGTGATTTGGAAGATTTCATAAGATTTTGAGAAGAAAATTGTAGGATTCCTTCTGATCATCCCTTGAATTGGAAGAAGACTATTTATTAAGGAAATTCATGAAAGACCGACTTGGGATGCATTTTTTGTGTTTCATAACAATTGCACATGAACAATAGACCACTTAGTCGATTATGGTCAATGATAAAATAATTTTGGGACTTCACCTAGACTTATATTTTATATTATTAGGTTTGAATAGGAAAATAGACTAGGTTTACCCTACTAGAATACTTGAGTATTTACTTACTTGTATATAGACGAATTTAGGATAAATGTGATACATAGGTACCTCAATTGGTGAAGGGTTGGAGAAACGTATCATAAGTAAAATGAGATATCTTAGGTTGAATATAACTGGAAAAGAAGTTATACTATCTTCAATCCTTAAATAAATTACTAGATTTGGATATCCTTGGATGAAATGGAGGAATAGAAAAGGATTTAAGTTAGTAGATACTAGGGGAACACCATTCACTTTCGGGATGTCTTACCTTAGTATCTAAAAGATGAAGTAAGCGGTATACTATTAGATGATTTAAGGCATTGGTATGTGCATTGTAGGTTGCATGAGGCTACATTTCCATTGGAGCATACCGATGCTTGAGTTATTTATCATGATGCATGTCAACATCACTTTATTTGAGTTGGTAGTAAGGATTGTCGATGTCTGTCTATGCACGTACATTTGGGTTGAAGTTATGTGCCAGTAGTAAAGTCAATAAGTTGAGGTCCGAAGAAAGATCCAGTCAAAAGGACCTAGAAAGTGGATCTGATCCATAAAAGGATAAAGACTACACCAGATAGACATAAAACATATCATGATAGGAGACACATCGATTTGAAGTCCGTGGTGGGTGATTGTTCTATGTAAGGATCTTGCCACTTAGATACGCTATTGGGTTCATAGTTCGGAAAAGTTAGCACCAAGAGTTGTCGGGCCTTTTCTGATTTTGGTTGGAGTATGGAAGCTAGCATATGGAGCAGAGCATCCTGGAGGGTGGCGAGAGTTCACAATGTTTTTCACATGTCACACTTATGGAAGTGTTTATACGATGCAACTACTGTGGTCGAACTGAGTCAGTTATGATGAGGTGGATTAGTGAGTCACTTTTTTTCACTATGCATCTACCCACATTATTGGTCATGGGACAAAGAGACTCCGTTGAGAGTAACGGGAGACCAAAAAGAAGATTCGAGCTACCCATATGGAACTCTTTTTTGATACGTTTTCACTTTTAGTTAAGTATAAACTACTTGTGTGTTTGGATTCTAGCTTAGTATAACCCATAGTAGAAATAATTAGATGCTAGGAATGGTTGTGGACGTGTCATAAGGACTTGTTTTGGATGATGGATGTTTATTAAATTGATCTTTGCACACTTAGGAAAATATATTCTTGAGTAAGCATACACTCACACTATCACTTGTTTTATTTTACTGAGTTATATGCATATGTTTATTGCATATGGATTGAATGGTAGCTCATACATGTAGAATTGTCAGTATATTTACTTAATACGTTCGAATATATGACATAAGCATTTGATTTCAGGAGGTCAACTAGATCAGGGGATCGTCGAATTTTTGCATTAGTATAGGTTCATGTGCATTACATGCCTACATGTACATGTTGCATTAGAATTTGAATTAAGGACAGTGATTGTCAGTGGTTGACGGATGAGCAAATTGTTGTAAGTTTAATTTCCATACATACGAGTTGCATTTTTCCACCCTTGGATATTTCGAAGACAAAATCCATTTAAGGCAAGAGAATGTAACACCCTGAAAATTTGAACCGAAAATTTATTAAAAGCATTAAATTTAAAATGGACTTTTTATAAATGTCTGAATCTGGTTACGAAACTTGCGTCGTTGCATTCGTAGTAATTTTCTGGACAATTTCATATATAATGTTTTTAAATTAGAGCTAGTATGAAATTTTATTAGTGTTTGAAAATTCAAATTTGAAAATAATTAAATGATTATTTTAAGAAACGAATATTTAAATAGGGAAAGCTCCGTCAATCGACACCATTGGTTGGACTGATCGACCCCTAGCAGGCGATCGCTCCAAACCAAGTAGTCGACTGGTCATCGCTCTCATTTTAGGATTCGGATTGGTCGAATGGCTCAGATTCGATAGTATTTGATCGCATGGTTCTGGTTGCTTCCTAACTCTATAAATAAAACCCTACGCTACTATAAGAATCCCAATTAAATCAGAGCGTAATAAAATTTTGCTCTCTAAAATCTGAACCCTCTTTCTCTTCAAATCAAAAATTATTCAAAAAAACAAAAATTAAATTCAAGAGATTAAAGAAGAAGAAATCAAATTAAATTAAGGGGATCTCTACACCAAGCAGAGGAGATATCAAGTGTATTGAAAAGGGACTAGCTTTTCAGATGTGGGTGGGTTCATAATTATTATGGAGATTTATATGCAGTTTAGTTTATTGATATCCTATTTGATTTAGAATTGGTTTAGGTTAAATCAGAAATATTGTTTATTTAATAATTGTAATAGGTTGGAAATTAAATAATAACTTAACCTATTTGAATATGATTCTTGTCAAATCTAAATTTGGATAAAGTAAATCGTTGGATAAAAAAATCGGTTCAAGTTGAATATTGTAACGACCCGTAAATTTTAGCCGTTAATTTATTTAATTAATTAAATTTTTTGTGAAATTTTAAAAATAAAATTTTGAAATAAAAATTTAATATTTGAAATGCGTCTAGTTAAACATAGCAACTGGTAAATTTTCATCCGAAAATATGAAAGTTTATTTCCGTGTGTAATTTTGTTTCAATTTAATCAGTTAGGAATTGATGAAAATAAAATATTTTTGAAACCTGAATATTTTTACATAGAAAAATTCTAAATCATCTTTTGACTGAGACGACATTTTTCGTTTTTCCAGATTCGGACTTCTTTAGCTCCGTCGATCTTATTTTTCTGCGTTTTTGCTGTATTTTCCGCTAGTAGAAAATTCGAATTTTTATAATTCAATGGTACCACTGATATCTATATGTCGTTTTGATCATCTCGTCGTGCTAATCTTTGGGGTGTACTCACTTCTGGGTTTCGGTGTCCGGTTCGCGGCGAAACCACAAAACTGTTCACAGTATCGGTTCCGTATTTAGACTTATGTCCTTTCGTTGCAACCCAAGAAACGAATAGCCATAAGCAATTTTCATTTCAACTTTTGACCCTTTCTATTCCCAATATTTAACGGAATACGCTGGTTCCCATAATTCATGATCATTTCCTCCTCTATTCGTTCTTGCTCCTATAAAAAAAATGTTTGGATCTGAGAATCAGAAGCTTCCTCCTCCTTTGCTCAACTCATTTTTTTGGGTGCAAGCACGCTCATCGCTACCTCGCCGTGTTTCTACCCTCCACTTCCTTTTATTTGATGCACGTCCTCACTCCCTTGCATCTCCTTCCAAATCGATCCTCCACCATCAACTCAACCTTCTCCCCTCCCTTTGCCATGGCGTTAGCGCTCTCCTCCACCCATATCGCGGCCACGCCTAGACCTCTGCCTGCCATAGTTCTCCCCGCCATAGCACGCGACCAGACTCTTCCGACCCGACCCCACCTTGCTTCGACTTCACCGAGATCCGTTTTTTTCCGCTTTGCAAGTGCCGCCTCTTCCTTGTGTCACCTTCAATCCCCTAATTGCTTTCTTTGTTGTTCGACAAAGAAAAATGGTATATATTCATATTATATTCAAATTCTTCCTCCTATCTTCTACTATGTTTTCTTCATTGCTTTGTGAACTTGATTTTTGTTATACGTAAATTACATATGGTTATATATATATATAGCTTTATCATAACAGCCTTCATTTTTCCATTTCCTGTTTTGTTTTAAACTATATATATGTTTAAGTTTATTTGTAATATGATATATGTGTGCTGTTAGTTTTCTAGAAGTTTTTGTTTCTTTATATATTGTAAAGTGTGAAATACTATTTCAAATATATAAGTTTATGTGTGGTATACAATTAGTTTATTTAGTATATAAGTTATGCAGTTTACATATTACATATATATTTATACTAAGTCTGAAATGATTTTGTGAGTGGCTCGGCTATAGTTTATATATATATATATATATATATATATATATATATATAACTTTTGTTGTATGCATGAAGTTATATGAAATTTTTAGATGTTATTATGTTCAGAATATATTGTTTATACGAGTAGTTATAAAGTATGTTATTACTAACTTTTCTGTTATATATTGTTTTAAAAAAAATTGTAATGATCTGATTTTGGCAAGTTTGCCGTTTAGTATATATGTGTTAGTTATAAGTTAAGCAACAGAAACCACATATTAGTTTTTTATAAATAATATTGCTTATGTAAGTCTGCATGTATTCGCATGTGTCTGCATAATATTTTGGGTTGTATGGTTTAGTTTATTCACGTTGCCGGTACAAATTTTTATATATAAAGCATGTTGTTATAAAGTTTTGAAGCTTGCCTGAGTTAATAAAGTTTATAGTTACAGTTTATTTTATTTTATTAGCAAATGTATTCTGTTCAAATCTGTTTTAATGTTTGTATAATTGTCATATATAAGAATTTATAAGCTTAAAGTATATATATACTAGTTATATTTGTTATACTGTTAATATGCTATGTGATGAGTTGTAAGTCCTATATTTATATAGTATAAATTATAGATTATATCTATTTACGTTTAAATATATACATGTGAGTCGTATATATATGTTTGGTTTCGATCTATGTGTTTAATTTAAAAAACAATGACTTTTAATCTTATATGTGTTATCTTAATATTTGTTTTAAATTAAGTATGGATTTCATGGAAATAACTATAATAATAATAATGTGTATAAATTGCTGCTTCTATCAATCGGATTCTAATTTGTTTCATCCATTTACCAGCTTCGCATGCCAAATTCATGTCAATCTAGCTTTGATTTGGAATTCGTGCTTGGATTCATAACACATCTCTGTCTTGTTCATCTCTAACCTCGAAAGGTGAGTAATCACTCACGATTAATGTTCTTTTATCTATTAAATTTGATTTCAATTGAAACGACAATTGAAATATGCGGCTGTTAGTTATTTACACTGTTATATATGTGTTATTACCTGTATCAGTTCACCCGTGACATCTGACACCATTATATGTTATTTATACGATGATAATCTAGTTTGGTTGATAAATGATTGTTTTGATGTTGACATTAGATGTTGAATTGTTAATGTTGTAATTGATAAATAATTTGAAATTGACGTAGGATAGTTAGATTTGATACATGTTGAATTTGATTAGATGAAATTTTTATAATATGAACCCTTTAAATGTTTAAATTATTTGACACGTATAAATATAGTTAATTGCACTTTGAAACATTTAAATGTATGTTGTATAAATGGATATAGTATGAAATCGAATAATAAATGTCAAGTGTAGAACCACATAAAATAATGGTGTAATAATCTTTAATCTACATGAAATGATAGTGTAGATTCTAGAAATAATTACGTTAATTTGCATAAACAACAAACGTAAATTAATACGATTATTTCGGGATTATTTAAATAAATTATTGGATTGTTATTGCTGTTTTCTATTGCTTGTTTATTTACTTTGACACCATCCCAGTTATCACACTGCAAGTTCCCTTTGCTATGCTTTGATTTTGAATTGAAATATCGATTGAAATGATAAATACCCAAATAAACTTGACTTAGGATAGAGAATTAAATAAAACCCGATTGGTCAATAATTTGATTTAAAAATAAAATAAAGATTTATTTGAATAAATAATAAATATTTGAAATAAAAAATGGATTCTGAATTTTAATGAAAGAAAATGTTAATATTAAATAATCCGAAATGAAATATTACCATAATAGTTGATAAAGGAACGTTGTTTAAAATATATTTATTTAATAATTAAGTTTGGAATTATTTAATAATTAAGGTTGGAATTATTTAATAATTAGGTTTTAGAATTATTTAATAATTAAAATTTGAAATTATTAATTAAATTTTGAAATTATTAATTAAGTTGAAATTATTTAATAATTAAATAAGATTGAATTATTTAATAATTAAATAAAATTGAATTCTTTGGTAATTGAAATTGAACTTCTCTAATAAGTGAAATGGAGTTCTTTAATAATTAAGTTTGGAAATTTATTTAAATTAAATAAGTAAATAAGTGAAATCGAATTTCTTCAACAAGAAATAAATGTGATGTATTGAAATTAATATAAGACTTGAAATTTAAAGAATTTGATTTGACGAATTTAATTTAATTAAATTTGGAAGTTTGATATGATATAGGAAAACGTAAATTGATTTAATGAATTGGAAATTGTTTTGAATGATAAATTAACTTAACGAATATTGAATGAAATTGGTCAATGAATTTAAATTGATTTGAATGTTAAATTAAACTAATGTAAATGATTACGGAATGAAACTTATATATGAACTTGAATCAATATTTGAATTGTTTAAATAAAAATTGAAATTGAATTATAAGATTTTGAAATGGTAATTTGGAAGTTTTGAAACGTTATTTATGGAAATTGATATAGAAAGACAAATGGAATGTTGGTTTACAAATTCTAATTGAAATTGAATTTGATTTGGTTTTGAAATTTATAAAACGACCAATCGGGTTAACAATTATGAAAGTTATTAAAGAAACCGGGATCGGTTATGGACATACTCTTTGTCTAAACCGAAAACCACTTTAATAACTATACGCGGAGTGTGATCCAGAATGAAGTGGTTGGAAAGATGTACGCGATGACTGAAGAAAGAGAACGATAATGGATAGCCTTGACACTTGTGTCAAATTGGAAATGACTAAAACAGGAGCCGTGCCGGGCCAAATGGGGTTAGCCACCTCAAGCGAACACACTTCTTCGTAAACTACTCATTACTTGTTATTGATTGGTGTGCACCCTCGAAATTGGGAGTGTTGTTTCACGGTGTTGCGATCGTTGTGGCGATGTGTTCTCACCGGTCTGGATCAGGCAAACGGTAGTTTCACTACCTTGGGTATTGCCTCATGTGCCTTGTCATACTTGTATCCCTATATACGCGACCACTACGAATTTGTTTTGTGTTATACCTATGAAGTACTCCCTAATATCCCACTAGTTTACGGTGGAGTTTACAGTGCTGTATAGTCTATGACACTTATATAAAATGTGTTAAGGGGGATAATGGTAATGCCTTAACACTATTTTGATACTTTATATTACTAATAGACATTATCTACTTAGTGTACACTACTACATAGTAGATAGTTTAACGAATCCTTAAAGGATGGTTATTCCTACGTACTTTGAGTTACTTGTATTTCAGTTTTTATTTCACTTGAGTTGGATTTATTGATATAAGAATGTTAATCCTGACTTAAGTGTTTTGTGTTTTGCTTTACGCTCGGGTCAGACTGAGTGTACCAGTATTCGAGACTCGCCTTTGGAGTTGGAGCTTCGCTTGGAGATCCGGCTATCTATCCAGCTTTCAGATATTCAGCTGATTCTAGTGATATATTCTGATTCTTGTATTTGACTATTCTACTCAAGACTTCTGTTGTAACTTATTTAACTCTATTATGTATATAGTAGATTCATGAACTAGTATCTTTTGTTTCCGCTGCATTTATTACTCTATGTCTGTGATCTGTGATTACTTATTTACTGTATATATTCAGTTTTGCCAAATTTAAATTAACAATTCGGTATTTTGAATATTCAAGTCCAACATGTGCGGATGCGAATAG
The DNA here is from genome assembly GCA_030765085.1 of Allium cepa. Taxonomy (NCBI): domain Eukaryota; kingdom Viridiplantae; phylum Streptophyta; class Magnoliopsida; order Asparagales; family Amaryllidaceae; genus Allium; species Allium cepa. Next base: position 219,820,258 of record CM060929.1, read on the forward strand.
TCTAAAATAGTGGGTCGTTACATTTGGTATCAGAGCTTTGGTAGCTCTAGGCAAAACTTAATATGCATGGTAAATGTATTCACAGAATCGCTTCCATCCAAGTTTAAATCTCATCCTTCTTGACTCGACTCCTTTGAATTTTGGAACGTTCCCTCGATTTCGAAATTCATTCTTGTCCCTCTCTATTTGTATTCTTCTGATTTCTGCAGTATCCCATAACTCCACTTCGAATGATCTTCATAATGAACCGGCGATCTCGCAAATCTCTAAATGATTTGTAAAAGGGTGAAACTCTTTTACAATAGACATCGATTTATCGGAGATTTCTGTATCATTGGTTTACGATGCTATATATTCCCTGCTATACCTGAATCCTATCTCTTGCGATCGAATATCGATTTACCTCGGAAGTATGCATCGATCTTATCCTTGAAGTCCCGGTCGACCCGGTTAAGGTCGCCCGCGATCTATATAAACTTATCCATCTTTCTATTTCGTTATTTAATCACCTTATCTTTGTTTCGAACCTATCTTCGAATCAAAATTCTCATTGATTTGAGTCCATCAAATTTGAATCTCTATCCTTGCTTTGAAATCTATTATTGTATCGTTGAGCGAGAAAGTGTATTTGTAAATTTATGTTAAAAATGTTTTATATATTGTGTTGTTTGAGTTGTTGATGTTGATTTGGGTTTTCGATCGATTCGTCTGATCAACGCTATCGATAGAATTCCCAAAACACTTGAACAGAACAAACTGACACAATATTGTTTTCAAATTTGGTTGATAATTTTTTTTTGTATGATTATATTATATACAAGTATAAAAATTTTCTGAAATTAAATTGTAAATGGATTTGTTGTTAGAAATGATAATACTTGATTTTCATTTATTGTTTTTGTAAACCACTGATTTTACCAACACATAAATAAATGAATTTATAAAACTTGGTTATAATTTGATTTGGAATTTGAAATTTGGAATGAATTTAAATCAAGAATTTGAGAATTTAATTTCCGGTGATTTCAAACTTGGGCTTTTAAAGTTTAAAATGTATATTATTAAAGTATTTTCGAATAGAAATGGTTGTCAAAGATATTTTGATTAAATTAGAGCTCTTCTCTTTTGTCGCTGGAAAATAATTTCGGTGATGGCGGCAGCATCATCGATATTCATTTTCGGGTTTCGAAGTGGAGAGACTATTCTGTAGCCCTGCTACACTTTTGTTGGAAAAATAAATTGATTTGAGTTTCTAAACATGACTTGATTTATAATACATATTGAAGATTTTAAATTTGATTTGATTTATTATGTATATGTATATTTATTTTATCTATAAATGGTTTGAAATTGATCGAAAGATAATTCTTAAAATTTTGATTTAAGGATGATTTTCAATGAAGCCAAAATTTTTGAATAAATACTTAACTTGAAATAAGTGAATTGTAAAATTTTATTTGGATAATACTCAATTGCATCATATATAACTTACTAAAATTTTCAAAAGTTAACTATGTAATTGAATATTATGCAATATAAAATGATATCAATGGAATTCATAAATAGTTTGAGTGGTTATAATAAGTGACAATCTATTTAATATATGTGATAAGATATACTAAATGGAATAAATATAATAAAATTTTGGAATCAAGAAAAATTTAAATCTGTTGAATAAAATATAATTTTAATAAATGATTATTCATATTCATGATTTTAGGAAATGGTAAATAAAGGATAATTGGATAATAAAACAATGAATAAATGAGATAAATAAAATTAAGTTTGTTTTGAAGAAATCTTTTGGTATCAAATATTAATAATTCGAAATTAGATCAACTTATTGAAATACCTTGAATTTTTAAATCAAATATTGAGTATTAATTAAGGTAAATTGAAATTTATATGGTTTGAATTAATTGTTTTACTCTGTTTTCAAAAAAATTTCTTTTTGGTTGTTTCTATTCTCCTACCTCCTTTTTTTAGGGACGAAAAGTTTTGAGTGGGGGAGAATGTAACGACCCACAAATTTTAGCCGTTTATTTATTTAATTAATCGAATTTTTTGTGAAATTTTAAAAGTAAATTTTTGAAATAAAAATTTAATATTTGAAATGCGTTTAGTTAAACATTGCAACTGGTAAATTTTCATCCGAAAATATGAAATTTTATTTTCGTGTGTGATTTTATTTCAATTTAATCAGTTAGGAATTGATGAAATAAAATATTTTTGAAACCTAAATATTTTTACATAGAAAAATTCTAAACCATCTTCTGACTGAGACGTCATTTTTCTGTTTTCCAAATTCGGACTTCTTTAGCTCCGTCGATCTTATTTTTCTGCGTTTTTGCTGCATTTTCCGCTAGTTGAAAATTCGAATTTTTATAATTCAATCGTACCACTGATATCTATATGTCGTTTTGATCGTCTCGTCGTGCTGATCTTTATGGTATACTCGCTTTTGGATTTCGGTGTCCGGTTCGCGGCGAAACCACAAAACTGTTCACAGTACCGGTTCCGTATTTGGACTTATGTCCTTTCGTTGCAACCCTAGAAACAAATAGCCATAAGCAATTATCATTTCTTGACCCTTTCTATTCCCAACATTTAAAGGAATATGCTGGTTCCAATAATTCACGATCATTTCCTCCTCTATTCGTTCTTACTCTTATAAAAACATGTTTGGATCTGAGAATCAGAAGCTTCCTCCTCCTTTGCTCAACTCATTTTTTCTGGTGCAAGCACGCTCATCGCTACCTCACCGTGTTTCTACCCTCCACTTCATTTTATTTGCTGCACATCCTCACTCCCTTGCATCTCTTTCCAAACCGATCCTGCACCATCAACTCAACATTCTCCCCTCCCTCTGCCATGGCGTTAGCGCTCTCCTTCACCCACATCGCGGCCACGCCCAGACCTCTGCCTACCATAGTTCTCCCCGCCACAGCACGCGACCAGACTCTTCCGACCCGACCCCACCTTGCTTCGACTTCACCGAGATCCATTTTTTTCCGCTTTGCACGTGTCGCCTCTTCCTTGTGTCGCCATCCATGCCATCCTCAAACCCAGGCTAATACCATTGCGTCCCACTGATCTCCTCGTGCATGCTACAGCGCCGAACACCCCACCAACACCATACCGCCTTCAATCCCCTCATTGCTTACTTTGTTGTTCGGCAAAGAAAAATGGTATATATTCATATTATATTCAAATTCTTCCTTCTATCTTCTACTATGTTTTCTTCATTGCTTTGTGAACTTGATTTTTGTTATACGTAAACTACATATGGTTATATATATATATATAGCTTTATCATAACAGTCTTCATTTTTCCATTTCCTGTTTTGTTTTAAACTATATATATGTTTAAGTTTATTTGTAATATGGTATATGTGTACTGTTAGTTTTCCAGAAGTTTTTGTTTCTTTATATATTGTAAAGTGTGAAATACTGTTTCAAATATATAAGTTTATGTGTGGTATACAATTAGTTTATTTAGTATATAAGTTATGCAGTTTACATATTACATATATATTTACACTAAGTCTGAAATGATTTTGTGAGTGGCTCGGCTATAGTTTATATATATAACTTTTGTTGTATGCATGAAGTTATATGAAAATTTTAAAAGTTATTCTGTTCATAATATACTGTTTATACAAGTAGTTAATAAAATATGTTATTACTAACTTTTCTGTTATATATTGTTTAAAAAAAATATATTGTAATGATCTGATTTTGGCAAGTTTATTGTTTAGTATATATGTGTTAGTTGTATGTTAAGCAACAGAAACCACATATTAGTTTTTTATAAATAATATTGTTTATGTAAGTCTGCATGTATTCGCATGTGTCTGCATAATATTTTGGGTTGTATGGTTTAGTTTATTCACGTTGCCGGTACAAATTTTTATATATAAAGCATGTTGTTATAAAGTTTTGAAGCTTGCCTGAGTTATTAAAGTTTATAATTACAGTTTATTTTATTTGATTAGCAAATGTATTCTGTTCAAATCTGTTTTAATGTTTGTATAATTGTCATATATAAGAATTTATAAGCTTGAAGTATATATATATATATATATATATATATACACACACACACTAGTTATATTAGTTATACTGTTAATATGCTATGTGATGAGTTGTAAGTCCTATATTTATATAGTATAGATTATAGATTATATCTATTTACATTTAAATATATACATGTGAGTCGTATATACATGTTTGATTTCGATCTATGTGTTTAATTTAAAAAACAATGACTTTTAATCTTATATGTGTTATCTTAATATTTGTTTTAAATTAAGTATGGATTTCATGGAAATAACTATAATAATAATAATGTGTATAAATTGCTGCTTCTATCAATCAGATTCTAATTTGTTTCATCGATTTACCAGCTTCGCATGCCAAATTCATGCCAATCTAGCTTTGATTTGGAATTCGTGCTTGGATTCATAACACATCTCTGTCTTGTTCATCTCTAACCTCGAAAGGTGAGTAATCACTCATGATTACTGTTCTTTTATCTATTAAATTTGATTTCAATTGAAACGACAATTGAAATATGCGGCTGTTAGTTATTTACACTGTTATATATGTGTTATTGCCTGCATCAGTTCACCTGTGACATCTGACACCATTATCTGTTATTTATACGATGATAATCTAGTTTAGTTGATAAATGATTGTTTTGATGTTGACATTGGACGTTGAATTGTTAATGTTGTAAGTGATAAATAATTTGAAATTGACGTAGGATAGTTAGATTTGATACATGTTGAATTTGATTAGATGAAATTTTTATAATATGACCCCTTTAAATGTTTAAATTATTTGACACGTATAAATATAGTTAATTGCACTTTGAACCATTTAAATGTATGTTGTATAAATGGATATAGTATGAAATCGAATAATAAATGTCAAGTGTAGAACCGCATAAAATAATAGTGTAATAATCTTTAATCTACATGAAATGATAGTGTAGATTCTAGAAATAATTATGTTAATTTGCATAAACAACAAACGTAAATTAATACGATTATTTCGGGATTATTTAAATAAATTATTGGATTGTTATTGCTGTTTGCTATTGCTTGTTTATTTACTTTGACACCATCCCAGTTATCACACTGCAAGTTCCCTTTGCTATGCTTTGATTTTGAATTGAAATGGAATCGATTGAAATGATAAATACCCAAATAAACTTGACTTAGGATAGAGAATTAAATAAAGCCCGATTGGTCAATAATTTGATTTAAAAATAAAATAAAGATTTATTTGAATAAATAATAAATATTTGAAATAAAAAATGGAATCTAAATTTTAATGAAAGAAAATGTTATTATTAAATAATCTGAAATGAAATATTAACATAATAGTTGAGAAAGGAACGTTGTTTAAAATTTATTTATTTAATAATTAAGTTTGGAATTATTTAACAATTAAGGTTGGAATTATTTAATAATTAGGCTTTAGAATTATTTAATAATTAAATTTTGAAATTATTAATTAAAATTTGAAAGTATTAATTAAGTTGAAATTATTAATTAAATTTTGAAATTATTAATTAAGTTGAAATTATTTAATAATTAAATAAGATTGAATTATTCAATAATTAAATAAAATTGAATTCTTTGATAATTGAAATTGAACTTCTTTATTAAGTGAAATGGAGTTCTGTGATAATTAAGTTTGGAAATTTATTTAAATTAAAAGTAAATAAGTGAAATCTAATTTCTTCAATAAGAAATAAATGTGATGTATTGAAATTAATATAAGACTTGAAATTTAAAGAATTTGATTTGACGAATTTAATTTAATTAAATTTGGAAGTTTGATATGATATAGGAAAACGTAAATTGATTTAATGAATTGGAAATTGTTTTGAATGATAAATTAACTTAACGAATATTGAATGAAATCGATCAATGAATTTAAATTGATTTGAATGTTAAATTAAACTAATGTAAATGATTGCGGAATGAAACTTATATACGAACTTGAATCAATATTTGAATTGTTTAAATAAAAATTGAAATTGAATTATATGATTTTGAAATGGTAATTTGGAAGTTTTGATATAGAAAGACAAATGGAATGTTGGTTTCAAATTCTAATTGAAATTTAATTTGATTTGGTTTTGAAATTTATAAAACGACCAACCGGGGTAATATTTACGAAAGTTATTAAAGAAACCGGGATCGGTTATGGACATACTCTCTGTCTAAACCGAAAACCACTTTAATAACCATACGCGGAGTGTGATCCAGGATGAAGTGGTTGGAATGATGTACGCGATGACTGAAGAAAGAAAACGATAATGGATAGCGTTGACACTTGTGTCAAATTGGAAATGACTAAAACAGGAGTCGTGCCAGGCCAAATGGGGTCAGCCACCTCGAGCGAACACACTTCTTCGTAAACTACTCATTACTTGTTATTTATTGGTGTGCACCCTTGAAATTGGGAGTGTTGTTTCGCGGTGTTGTGATCGTTGCGGCGATGCGTTCTCACCCGTCCGGATCAGGCCAACGGTAGTTTCACTACCTTGGGTATTGCCTCATGTGCCTTGTCATACTTTTATTCCTATATACGCGACCACTACGAATTTTTTGTGTGTTATACCTATGGAGTACTCCATGATATCCCACTAATTTACGGTGGAGTTTACAATGTTGTATAGTCTATGACACTTATATAAAATGTGTTAAGGGGGATAATGGTAACGCCTTAACACTATTTTGATACTTCTGATAGACATTATCTACTTAGCGTACACTACTACATAGTAGATAGTTTAACGGATCCTTAAAGGATGGTTATTCCAACGTCCTTTGAGTTACTTGTATTTCAGTTGTTATTTCACTTGAGTTGGATTTATTGATATAAGAATGTTAATCCTAACTCATTGTGTTTTGCTTTACGCTTGGGTCAGACTGAGTGTACCAGTATTCGAGACTTATCTTTGGAGTTGGAGCTTTGCTTGGAGATCCGGCTATCTATCCAGCTTTCAGATATTCAGTTGATTCTAGTGATATATTCTGATTCTTGTATTTGACTATTGTACTCAAGACTTCTGTTGTAACTTATTTAACTCTGTTATGTATATAGTAGTTTCATGAACTACTATCTTTTGTTTCCGCTGCATTTATTACTCTGTGTCTGTGATAAGTGATTACTTATTTACTATATATATTCAGTTTTTCCAAATTTAAATTAACAATTCAGTATTTTGAATTATTCAAGACCGACATGTACGGATGCGAATAGTCTAAAATAGCGGGTCATTACAAATATCCTTTTTTGAATTGAATGTAGATTGATAGATCAATACCTTGTTAATATTATACCGATTTAATTTGTTTTGATAACAAACATGCTTATGAAGTTGTTACAAATTGAAATTGAAAATATCGGAAATTGTAGGTTGATAAAACAGGGGTCACTGTAATTAATAATTCATGATTATCATAGAACGAACGGCAATTAAGCGAATTTTTTAATTAAAAACAACTAGGATCGGTTGACAGGCTCACTAGAGCCGGTCGACAGCAAGTGATTGACCACTCCACTAATCAACAATCGATCGGTTAACGTGTTATCGACGAGATTGAACTTTGGCCTAGTTCCCAAGTTTATAAGACTATGTATATATACACACATATTACGTATGAATGTTAGTATAAGTAGGGAAATTAGCTCCCAAGGTTTACGATTCTTCGACGTTGTGGGACTAAACAGATGTGCGCATTGGCAACGAGGCCTCGACAACATTTATTCGATGGGATCGCTATTCGACTGGAGCGATTCTATCACAAATTTCACTCATAGGGGGCTCTATAGTGTACGCGCACACTTACGATGATGCCTAGTGGCCTGACAATAAATAGGGTTCCTTGGTATGCTTGGCGGTGCAGATGTGATATTGTGTTGTTGATGGATCCCGATGTGATGCGATAAGCGGCGTTATGTTAACATTGAGAGGTGGACACGAATGCACTGACCTTGATATGTCTTTGGCGCAAGCCAATATTACGGGTCCCCCTCTTAATGTGTAAATATGATACGTATAGTCGTAATTTGGGAATGTAGTCCCAAGGTTGATATTGTAGGTGATCTTATATTGGAGTAGTTCCAGTATCTATTGCCCGATCCATAATTCATTTTGAGGTTTGATTAGTTGTTTGACCCTAAGTGTAAGCCTGTGTGTTTAGGACTATACCGATAGGTTAACAAAACCTACCTTAGTAAGTAGTTCACAAATACAAGTAGAACGGCCTAGGTCACATAGAGTATTAATGTGGTTAACTGCATGTGATTACCATATATTAATCACGTAAGTTATTCACCAGATTTTTGTCTGATCCACCCCTTTCCTTTCTTTTTCCCCCATCATTGGATAACAGGGCAGCAGTTGATTTGGCATAATATGTGGAGAAAGGAGCTAAGTTCCACCGTTCTTCATTGTTCCTCATGTAGCTATTTATTGTACTAAACGTCTATTAGACTTATATTGTACTTTCAAAATAGTGTACATGAATTAAGTATTTTGGAGACTGTTTTTCTAAAATGTCTGTTTTCAGTATATATATTTTATTTTCTTCCACTGTGAGACTGAAAGTGTTGAATGTACTGAAAATAAACATTAAAATATAAGTACTGGATTACATTATTTGAATTAAATATTTGGAACCCATACAGAGTATGGGTAAATTTCAAATTCATTTTACCTTTTGGATCTTTGTTGGGCCTACATGGTCCAGATTCATTTAGAACTTTTCTAAATTTTATTTTAAATAAAATCAATATTTTATTTAATCATAAATAGTGTTTTATTTAATGTTAACTTTATATGATATAATATGTGTTTCATATATACATATGTGTGTATGTGCATATACAGCATAAAATAGTGCACATGGTTTAACATGCCTATATGTAGATGTTGAGATTTACATTGCAACAGACATATTAGCCCCTCTATGTACCTATCTTCCGTCTGATATGCAAGTATATATATGTGTAAATATTTATTTCTAAATAGATATTATAAAATGTTATTTGCAAAAGATATAAATTTTAATATAAATACACGTAAACACACATACATACATACAAACATACATACATGCATATATATATGTGTGTGTGTAATTAAAATTCTAATTTAAATTGCATTACAATAATTTTAAATAAATATGCATATATTTCAAAAAAAATTGTATATACATAACCATATATACATATTTGTATTATAATTTTAAGAATTCTATATATGTAATAAAATATATGTAAATATATATAAATGTAGTCTGATATAAAATTAAATAAATAATTATGTATATACACACATACACACAAGCACATATTCGGCTAGCAAACAAAAACATTTTTTTTTTTCTTTCAGTTTTAACATTGAAATGTTTTTTATTTATGGTTTCCTCACAGAAATCATTTTAAGATAAAAAATTTCTTTTTCTAAAGTAATATTAATGATGTATAGAATTTTACTAAATAACTATTTATATTTTATATTAATTTTTTTTATATTTTATACTTATTTTATAGATGTATAAATATTTTAAAACAAGATTTTGCTTTTAAATAAATTATATTTATATGTGTGTAATATATATGGTTTAAATTCAAAAAAATATAATGCATATATATAGTTAAATTTGTAAATATATTGAACACATACATAAATAAATCTACATACATACATATATTAAAATATATTTTAAACTAAACTAGTTTTAAAATTATATGTTTAAAGTAAACTAGTAAAAAAACTATTAATCTCGAAATAAAAAACATTTTTTCTACCAAATGGTAATAGAGCATATATATTACTTATTTATTATTTACACACATATATAAAAATATATATCCAATATCGATGGTAATAACATATAAGCTTCGTAATATCAATGCATTATCTATACTTACATATAACATGATGAATATTTATATACACATAAATGAAAATGTATATAAGGAATTGACCATATCCAAAGCCTTGTTAACACATCCTGAAATGCTGAATCAAAACACTCCTTGAATCGAGTCCTGAATCCAAAGAGCTTTATAGTTTGAATGTAGCTACCGCCAACGTATGGGTTTAATTTAATTTAGTGTTTTGAAGCTTGAAATTTTGTAGAAGAGAAGTATATTAGGCTTAGTCTTTTCTGCTCTAGAATGCAGCAAAAAGTAGTCATTATACCAATTAGCACATTTTGTAACACTTTTCCTCTTTCAGTGATTAATGGTAGTAACCATTGCAAATTTCTAACAGATATTTCCATTTTTAACGTTTGTCATAGTTATTGTTACTAAATCTAGTAATTACATAAGTGGTTAAATATAATATGGATAGGATTGTAATTTTATCTTCTATTATTACTTATCCCATTTCTTAGGGACAACATTTCGTTGTGTATTTTATTTCCTCTTTCCTTTTAGGTTATCGCCGCCTCTACCGTTCTACCACCACCTTCGCCATTCTGCCACTGCCTCCATCGTTTTTCCACCACCTTCGCCATTCTTCCACCGCCTCCATCGTTCTACCACTGCCTCCACTGCCTTTATTTTTTATTTTCCACCAATTTGACGAAGACAAAGGAAGATTAGGGCTTGTGTTCTATTTCGATAATTGATTGCAACCTAATTTGCAATTTCAAATTAGGTAATTACTTCAACTTTAACTTATTTTCAAAGTTAGGTATTTTGTGCTACTAATCAGTTTAGAGTTATTAATTTTTAATGATACCGTATTTCACATTCTCTACCTTTATTGGTATAACAGTACTTTGGAATATTGCTACTGATGTGGAGTACTGCAGCTGCTAAAAATCAAAGTATATTTCTTATTAATTATCTTACACGCCATTGCTAGCTCACAACAATAGATTTATTTGACAGTAATATATGTGTAACAATACTTTCAGTAGTACATAGATGAACTATATCTATATTTGAAATAATTTAATGCTCATTTGCTTAACTTGTGCAAACCTTGGCATAGATGTCATTATATCTATGTTTGATGATTCAATTGAAAGTAATAAAAGAAATATTTTATATATCAATAATGTACATAAGGGGCTTGTGCAAACCTTGGCATAGAACACTAGAAGTTTAATGTTGAGCGAAGTGTTAGCATTGAACAAAAAGTCTAGATCTATTTATCAATGATTTTTTATTGTTGTTAGCTATTTTTCATATTGTTGTTTAACTTTAAGGCTACTTATGTGAAATGTATATGAATGAAATGCTTTGATGGTGCGGTGTTGTGTACTATCCGTGTTATTCTTTTTTTTAACTCTAACAATTTCTCTTCTAATTTTCCTACTTGGATTTCATTAGTAATTTGAGTGAGTTCATACAACTAAAATATTCACATTCTAAAAGTACAAGATTTTAGTGTTGTTTAGTTACCAAATCACATAATTATTTGCATTGTTATAATATACTTATGAGTTTCATGGAACTTATAACGTTGTTTAGTAGCTAAATCTTGTATTCTGAATTCTTATACGCATAGCCTTTTTTGATTTTTTTTATACACTTATGTCCATGCTCTTCTACAGTTGCTTGTTAAACTTGGGAGTAAAAGCTGTCAGAAATAATTCTCTATTTCACATTCAATAACTAAACTCATATTTATTTACAAATCTATAATGCATTTTTTATTTTACTGACAAATTGTATGTAAATTTAAGTGCCTTGATAATTTAAGTGAGGATGAAATAGATGCTGAAGAGGATGGTATGATCTCAATTTCACACACATTACAGATAAAGCTTGCATATGCTATTATCAACTCTAGTTTTGTCAATTCAATTTAAGCACCTTGGTCAGCTCAAATTTGAACCTTTTCTTTGAGATAATTTACAACAATCGTTTCTTCGATCAGTTGATTGTTCTGAGTGTAAAGATGAGTGACAAATGGGTCGTAAGCAGGATCAAACCTAGCATGATAAATATATCTTTTAACTATCAGCAAAGAGAGGCATGTGTTCCAAAATATGCATATACAAGTGTGTAATTTGGTCGAATAGTACTGTAGCATATTTCATTGATCTACATTTTTACATGTGTCATATGTAACTTATGTCAAAAGATGCAACTTTTCCCACATTTACATATTATACGTATAACTGATGTTATATGCTGAAACTTTTTTTATGATCAATGTATTTGTCGTTGTTGTGTACATGTGATAGGATTGGTGCTGTGTAGAAATTGTTACTGTAAAGAAAAATAAATCCATCATGGTTATAAATGTTAGTAAATTTGAAAATAAATTATTACTCTTTAATTTACTAATGGTTATAACTGTTACAAATTTTATGATTTGTAACGGTTATAACCATTAAAAATTATAAAATTTACAACTGTTATAACTATTGTATTTTTTGTAAGGAAAATTTGCCACGACCATGGTATCAAGGGGAAAACCGGTACAAATTGAATCTATAATGGTTATAACCGTCACAAATACACTGTTTTGGTGTTGTGAGTAGTGAAGAACGAGAGTTGGAGGCAAATCAATAACAAAGGGCAATGAGTGAAAAGAGGATCCAGATCCTTTTTTCCTCTTACCAAATATCCTCCTTTTAAATTAAAATTCCCTCCTCTTTCTACCTGATATGGCTATCCCTCATGGTCAAATTTAGGCCTTAAATTCACTTCAAGTCTGTTCAATAAATACTGCATTTAAATCTAATTCAAATTTACGTCTATATCATGTATCGGTACATGTACTTATTAATATTATATACGCACTATCTAATATTGTTTCACATAAGTTAAATAAAATTTTATAATTAATATTTAATAAATATTAATTAATTTAATCTATTCATACCAATTATGGATAATAAAATCTAGTGGTAACAGGAGTATTCAACATTTCGGCTGTGCGACTCCTTGGTGTAAATTCGGTCAGCGATCAATACTGAACAATTTGAATAATAATATTCACATGTTACTTAGTAGGTGGTGTGACATTATGGCCAAATTTATCACTTAGTTTCGGTAAAATCCAGTTTTACTCGTTATATAGTGGTGACAATTATTTATACCAATCCTCTTCATCAAAACTGTATCACTTTGGACTTATGGAATTTGGTAAAGATCAAAATTCCAATATCATCCATATTCAACTCTATAGTCCAAACAAAGTCCTTGGTTCAACAATAATAATTATCATTAACTGAACTATTCTGGCTAAAGACTTTGACTTTAAGTTGACTTCAGTTGACCGTAATACTAACCTCATATAACCGAGGAGATGAGTCCTCTCTTGAATAGTACTTCACTTCCAATGCTTCTATTCAACCTTACTATAGTCGTTCAATCGATGATGTGCCACAATTTAACTGCAATCAGAGTGGACCTTCTAGATTGAAGATCAACAGTATTCTCAAGTAGAGAGAAATATGCAAATTTGTTGCATCGATATTTTCTGTTTGACCTTAGTTATATTAACCAACAGAAAACATCAAGTGAGTCATTCCATAATTGTCTAATAACTATTAGTAAGTAACCTATTGGTACCCTCAACGGTCATGAGTAATACGTTGCCAAACATTTGGAAAGCACTACGTACTGTATCTTAACAGATTAATCAACAACCATTCCCAATACATCTTGACTAGGAATATTTAAAATAGTATGTTTAATTTCATTATGATAAAATACTCTTGGTTACAATGCTTTGTAACTACTATCACAAAACATATCATTTATGAATTTTCTATTAAATATGTTTTAAATTTAATCAATTAATCAATATAATACATTATATCAAGTGAGTAATAGAAAAAACACATTTATTTCGAACAAGAGTGGTTATCAAGATAGATATATGTAGTAATTACATAATTTCCCCTAGGGCTTACTTCTAACTCTCTCAAATTTGAAGTCAAGAAAGGATATTACCTTTACTGTAATTGTCCCGAACTTAAGATTGATAGCGAACGACCAAATTTTAAACATCTTACTTGTTACGAGTTGAAAAATAAGTATAGACAAAAACTATTAGAGTGAGTTCAAATTTTGAAATTTTCGGATGGAATTGCTTCTACATTAGAGGATGTGTTGATACAAAGGATCTTCAAATGTCCGATACAAAGTGTCATGATTGACATGCATTTTTAGAGATACTTTTCTTGATAATATTTAAGGAACTATTATCATTGAAGGTGTGGATGCTTATTATCGAGCTTGGTTTGTTCTATAAAGAGTTGTGTTGAACCACACTTAATAAAAGTAATTTGAAAAATCTAAAAATGGATATTCCAAAATTATTGTGTTAATTGAAGAGAATATTTCATCCTAGAGTATTCAACTACATGGAACATTTACTCGTACATCTACCAACTGAAGTTTTGATGCAAGACCAGTGCAATAAAGATGGACATATCCTTTTGAGAGGTACATAAAATCCAAGTAAGAGTTTTATTTTCTTTTTAGTCAACAAAATAAACATATAATCAATAATTTATTGGTTTGAGTGTACCTGGGTTACCATTGAAAAAAGACAAAACAAAAATCATGCATTGAAGATTCAATATGTCAAGAATTCATTGTTGAAGAAGCATAAACATTTTTCAGTTATCATTTCAAAGGCCATGTTAAGTTGAATTCTAAGACTAATCCTCATAAAGATGATGCCTTGGATGAGTAATCCAACCTTTCTCTTTTCATTTCTACAAAATGTGGACATCCTTGTAGTAAATGGAAGGATGGAAGTTTTCAAACACTTAAAGAGTTTGAAATAGCTAGAACAGTTGTGCTTCTCAATTGTGAAGAATTATAGGATAGTATTAAGTAAAAATTTATTTGTTTATTTTCTATCAATATCGTGTTATATATCATATCATGTTTATCTTAACAATATCAGTTGCTTAACAGTCAATTTGAGCAACAAAATCCAAGGGTTCAACTTGGTAAAGGATTTGAGACACGATTTCAGAAATATGTAAGCATATATAATTATTGAATAAACTTAGTATGAGACAATTTAATCATTACATATATTAATATGTATTAATTTAATGTAACAGTTGTCGATAATGAAATAAGTGATATCTTTTTATAAAACGTTTGCACTTGGTCCGATGAAGAAATAAATGAATGCCTAATCATATATGTAAATGGCTTTAAATTTCACACGTCAGAGTTTGAAGCCAGTAAAAAAACTTAAAGTGGTGGGTATGTGTTAAAGCCAATGAACAAGGTGATGATTTAAAAGATTATCATGGGGTGTTACAGGAAATAATTGAACTCGCTTATTTCGCAGTACCAGAGCTTAAAACATTTTTACTCAAATATGATTAGTTTGATACTACTCTTGATGTAGGAGTATGTCATACACATAAAGATTATCCTCTTGTCAAGGTAAACCATAAAAGGCGATATACATGAAATGATACATCTGTTCTAGGGTTACAAGCAGTACACTTTTATTATGTGTCTTATCCTACCATGAACAACAATAAGGACAACTGGTGGGCTATCATTAGAACAAAATCAAAATGATTATTCAGTAGGGATATGATCATAACAATGAACAGCCGTACCAAAATGATCCGAAGGACAATAAAATACTTCAAATAACAGAGATGCATATGATATAGGACCAATAAAAAATGAAGTATTTAATGGAGTTGAATCGGATGAAGATGTTGAGGTCGGTGATGACGACGATGACGATGTTGAAGTTGATGAACATGAATACGATGATATTGTAAATGATAATATTGATAATGACGCTGAAAATAGGTAGCTTATGTATAATTTATTGAAAGTTCGTTTTATATATGCACAACATCTTCATTTTTCTCTGTTTGTTATGCCAAGTAAATGTACACAATCCAGACTTGTTCTAATTTCTAAGCTAGTTGCATGTCATTGTAAAACACAAGTTATATATCCTTTATTATACTGTATACATTTATATATGTATTATTATAATAGATATGTCTGGTTTACGCTAACAAAACCATGGTGGCTCATCATCATCAGGTTATTATGGCTCAAAGTTGTCAGAGCATGATGGCGTTGATGCACATAGGATGTCTCTAATTATTCAGACCATCAATGCTTCTATTGATATTATCGATCAATCCACCTATGTGCTTGAGATGAATTCTTCCTCCATCTACCGAATTTATGTCTGCTAGAGAGAACGAGGATCGAGATGACTAATTACTAGCTTGAATATTACGATTGAATTCATACACACACTAGCATTAATACATGTACATTCATGCACATATTCAAATATACATGTATATACAATAATTTACTAATTAAATATGTGTACATACTTACATACATGCATAGTACATACATATGTATGTACATACATACATACATACATATGTACATATATATAACTATGATTTTACCAGCAGCGCCTTATCCAATGCCATCACTGATGACTTGCTTCCACGAATTATGATATTCTTGCCTAGATTTAGTGACATTCCCGATGACATAAAAAAAGTCATGTTTGAGGAATTTGTGATAAAATAATTTAATTACACAATACATTATATAAATATATAGGTCGTTTTGTTTGTAATATATCAATTGCATTTGTAGAGGAAATTTTCTTGGAGAGAAGGTGTTCTGAAGACCTTACGAGAAAGGCTTGCGCTATTGCAACACTCGAAAAGTACCAGGAATGGATGTTTGGTATGCATAGGAATGGCAAAAAACATCCATCTCTTGCCAATGAGATATACAAGCAATTCTTGAAGTATTGAGAGACAGAAAAGTTCAGGAAAATAGCAAAACAGAATGCCCAATTAAGGAATAAAAACCTTAGGTTTTATAGTGGTAGCTCAAGATCATATGCAGATCATGATAACGATCTGATATACATATATATATATGTATGTATGTATGTATGTATGTATATGTATATATATATATATATATCTCTCTGTGTGTGTGTGTTAAATTTATTTAACATTTTAAGTAAATTAAATAGGTTATTTAATAATGTGCTTAATTCAAATTTTAGTACGAAGAGCAGCATAGTGAGCCGACATCTTGGCAAGTCTACTGCAAAACTCATAATATTAAGTCAATTGATGTGTCCACTGCTCATACCTAGGTAGATGATGCTTTCATTGAGTTTGTCATATTTATTCATAAAAATTCATTTGCATAATATTACATATGTATACATGTATAAAATTCTAATGAATATGTAAAATGCAAAATAGGAAAAATACCGGGCTAGGATTATGGAGCTTCAAAGTCAAGGTGTAGAGATAACAAGAGAATTGAACGAGCATGTATTCCACACACTCACTAGAGCCATTTCCAAAAAGATGGATTGTAAGCCCAACTATGGAAATATTTCGAAGGTAATAACTAAAATGTTCATTACACGCATATGATATTAAGTATATATGTATATAAAACCATATTTCTATGCATGTATACATTGTGTAACATCCCTTTCGAAAAGTTAACACAAAGATCTTTTAGCAAAGTGGTCAGTGCATGGTGTTGCTTTTCGAGACGACAGGGGTTTGAATCTTGCGGTTGTCACATTTAGTATCAGAGCCTGTCCCCAGCTGAAATAGTATATTATAATGTTGCGGATGTCAGCCCATATGGTTATAAAGCTGGTTACAAGCATAACACCGGAGCAGTGTATGATAATGAGCCAACGAGAACGTTAGGCTCTTTAAGGTGGTTAGTCTGTAACATCCTTAAAAAAAGTTAACACAAAGATCTTTTGGCATAGTGATTGGTGCATGTTGTTTCTTTCCAAGATGGTAGGGGTTCAATTCCCACGGTCGTCACACATTGATTAAAGATCCCGATAACCACATGTGTATATATGTAATTTATATGCATGCTTAGTATAATTATTTAATTTAATCCTCATTTTTTACTACATCTACAAATTATTATTTTAAAAATTACTGAGTTTGAGTTAAACCATATAATTTAAGTCACTCAACAAATATATAATTATGTTAAATTATAAATTTTATTTCAATAATTTTTTTTTTGAAAACCCTAGAGAACCCGGTAGGCCGGTGAACTCCTGAGAAGGGTACAGTAAAGCCGTCCATTGATCCAAGCCCATACCCGGGTAAATTTATATAAGATAGGGAAATGCATAGTAGGAATCGAACTTAGGTCTTTTTACCAGAACCCAATCCTCCTTTCCACAGTGCTGCACCCGCGGACAATTAAAATATAAATTTTGTTAAACCACCCAATAAATTAAATAAATACATAAGTTAAACCACTCAATAAAGTAAATAAATATGTAACTAAGTTAAATTATAAAAAAAATTCAATAAATTAAACAAACTAATTCAAGTTAAAATATTATTTTTGTTAAATGACCTAATAAATTTAATATATATATATATATATATATATATAAAATTAAGTTAAATTATAAGTTTATTTCAATAAATTAAATAAATTTATTCAAGTTAAATTATTGATTTTGTTAAATCACCCAATAAATTAAAAAAAAATACAAGTTAAATCACTCAATAAATTAAACAAATATACAATTAAGTTATATTATAATTTTTGTCAATAAATTATACAAATATCCAAGTTAAAATATAGCTTTATTTAAATAACCCAATAAATCAAACAAATACACACACATACACACATATAAATCAAATTATTATTTTTGTTTCAATAAATTAAACAAGTTATATGAGTTAAAATATAGATTTCATTAAATCATCTAATATATTTAGGAAATATACAAGTTAAATCACTTAATAAATTAAACTGATATATAATTAATTTACACCATAAAAATTAAATACATTTATTACAACTAAAATGTAGATTTTTTTTAAATCACCCAATAAATTAAACAAATATATAAGTTAATCACTAAAAAAATTAAACAAATATATAATTAAGTTAAATTATAAAAACAATTCAATAAATTAAAAAGTTTATTTGAGTTTATATATATATATATATATCCACAAATACTATAGTTAATAAAAATTTACTTGTTATTAACAAATAAATTAGGATAAAATGTAGAGATCGTCATTAGATATATATATGCAATATTTGATACTATAGTAGAAGAAGAAAACCGACAGTCGAAATCACATGTCGGTAAGCTGGAGAAGAAGCTTGGTAAGTTTACCAATGCATTTTTGTGTCAGTTTCCAAATAATGATAGTTCAACTACTGTTGCTGATGATGATGGTGGTGGTGATGGTTGTCAGGCTTCAAAGGAGCAAGTAGTGTTTGTGTTGGTAGGATATTTTTCATTTTATGGTTCGTATTATTCAGATATTTTTGATGTTGGACATAATCTACTGCTGATGATGATGGTATGTCGGACATTTATATGTATGTACATAGACATTTGGTTGAATATTTATGTTTCCACGTGTGTATTTATATTTGTATATTTGTAGACATTTGTGTTGTTTGGATATTTCTAATGTTGGATGATATGGTTTGGTGGTATGTTTATCTTATGATGTTGGATTATATTTATGATGTATGAATTTTTGATATTATCATGTTATATTAGTGCAATTATATATCAAAAATATATGAATGTATGATTGAGGTGAGAAACGCAACAAAAATATTGCAAAAATGTTTCAGTAGAGGCATTGGTAAGGCATCAATAGGGTGTAAAAATATATATCCAATTTTAGCATTTTAATTAGGTTTCGGTGTGGCATCATTAAGGCATTAGTAGGGTGCAGGAAAATCCAATTTTAGCATTTTAACTAAGTGTCGGCATAACATTGACATGGTGTCAGCAAGTCCAATTTTAGTAAGGTGTCGGTAAGGCATCGTAATGGCATTGGAAATGGAGTGTCGGCGTGGCAACGGTAATAGGTATCGATAAGTATCCCATGAAATACATCTTTATGGCATCAAAAATTATTTTTGACGCCTGTTTTATCGATGCCTTGTAAGGCGTCTACACGATGTCGGAAAATTATTTACCGATGCCTTGTAAGGAGACTGAGCGGCATCAGAAAATTGTTTACTGATGCCATTTTGGCTTCAGTAAAAAATGTAACTTTTATAGTGTATGTACATAAGATTAAAAATAATTTGATCTGAAGTATAGTTTACAAGGTCATACAAGTTAAGAGTTTATAAGAAATCCCTTCATATCATCGGTCAAAGAGTTAATAGGTTGTGTGAGTCAAAAGGTTGCTTTAAAATTCATTCGTGAGGGATCTTGTGTAGACCACCTAAAGAAGTATGGGACCGATCAATATTAGTTGACTAATTTATGTTATTAACACAAGTTTTGTAAATAAAAACCAAATCAACTATATATAAGGCAATTCGTAACATGATTACGAGTATCCATTCCATTACATTGGGAAACAATTATTGTTTCAAGAAACACCAAATTCTCGGTGAAAGATTTTTTTTAGAAATTATTAGCAGTAAAATGGATTGGATATGATCTAAAGATAAAACTAATTACGAGGGATGAAATGAAATTATCCATGCTTAAATGGACATTACAAATTAGAATATCTAATAAGTATTTTCACACATTGAAGTGAAACTATGAATTTCTTATTAATGTTGAGATTAAAATTTCCTTAGTTGTTAGTTAAGCCATTAACGATATTGACTCTATCATATGGCATGATGCACAAATCTAGAATGGATTCTAAGTATATTGTCAAAACATAATTTTGATAGTTGTACCTAAAGGGATATGATTCAGCGGTCGCAAATGTGCCTTCAAGAAGAAGACCAATGCAATTAAAATAAGCAACATGGATATGAATAACATCATAAATTTCAATTATTGAAATTAGCATAATAGATTAATTATTCAATGTGGTTAAGTAGTTCGAATTTACTTTCAAATTTGTAGCCAGGTATGATTTTGAGTTTTGGTATATCTATGTTGAAGTGGAAAATTCTAAAAAATGATTTAGAATAGAATGTTTGTATATAAAAACAAAAATGCCTAGATTTCAATAGGAGTGATACCGAGTTTGTGTTTTTGAACATGATCCAAGAGCTAATATGAAAGTATCATCGGATAAACATCAGATTTGAATAAGTATTTAGATAGAAATATTAAATAGTTTGATCATCAGTAAAAGTTCAGAGGTAGCATGTATCTATAAAGAAATAATATTAAAGGAACTAAAATTTTTAAAACTACAAGTAAACAACAAACTTATGATTGTTAACCATGTACTCATGTTAAATCAATATAGTTTGGATGTTTATTTCTTGACATTGAATTTGAAAATGACATCTTTTATAATCAGTATAAAAGGATAATGGAATAGTCCATTACGATATATGTATACACCATATTATCATATAAGATGGATTCCTTCTGTATTAGTAATAGGAATTATCACATGTGCTACGCAGTCTATTATATCACATTTCACTTACATACTTAATAAATTAAGTGAATATAAATCCGAATCAAGATAGCTAAATGGTAGTTAAGGGTATTCTAAAGTATTTATGAAGTACCAGAGAATTGTTTATAGAAACAGCGAACTCCTTATGAAGGAGTATTTAGACTCGAAATTCCTAAGTGATATCGTGTGTAGTATGTCAATATTAAGTTCGTGTTCAAAACTTAGTTAAGGAGCTTTAAATTAGAAATGTTATAAACAGGAAGGTTTTGGCTAATCTAACCAAAAAGATGTAGTACATCACATAGAAAAGCAACGCAACAAAAACCGTGTTATATATATAATGCATAAACTTCTAATTGAGCTAGGGTTGATTCCAAAAATGAAGAATCTTACGACATTGTTATATGATAACAACGCTATGATACAAACCCTCGAAAATTCTAGAGCTCACTGGAAGTTGAGAAACGTACTCCAAAAGTTCCGCACGACAAATGTCGTTTATCAATGTTGGAGAAAGTTGATTGATATAATAGGTAGTTAAGACAATATAGCATATCCATTCGCTAGGAGGCTAGCTCGATCATTTTAAGAAAACTAATGAAAGGGGTGAGATTAAGATTCTAATTGACCTCAAATGCAAGCGGAAGATTAAAAGAGCAAGGGTATGTCCTAGGAGCAATTATGTACTTTGTTTCATATACATAACTCTGCAATTAATATTGTTTATAATAAAGGTACTTAATTTGTGTTATATACTTTATTCTATTATGATATAATTACTTAAGCATATAATTTAAAGTATATAATTAGAAAATCCTTAGATAATATGTTATGTGATAATAGCTACAAAGAGTTGTAATCATAAGAATTATAATATAAAATAACATACTATCTTAAATATTCTTGGTCAAGATATTTCGAGAAAGGATATCGATACACTCACTGAGACCAGAGTACGTAATACTCTCCAAATATTGAATAGTGTATTACTTATAGCTATTGGGTGAGCACCAGTAGGTTATGTACCGATTGTTATTGGATAATTATGAAATGACTCATTCGAAGTTTCCCATTGGTTAATAACTATGGTCAAACAGGAAATCTTAAAGTGAATATTACATAGTTCTCTAGATTAAGGATACTATTGAACTTCAATGTGCATACTCCACTTTGATTATGGTAAAATTGTGGTATGACATCCATCGAACGACTATAGCTACATCCAAGTTGAAGCATTGGAAGAGAACACTATTCATTATAAAATTCATCTCCTCGGTTATATAAGATCGGTGTCACGATTGATTGCAGTCAATTTTAAGGCACAATTTGTAGCCAGAGTGGTACAACAATAGTAACACTAAACCAAGGAATTTGTTTACAAACTAAACAAGTTGAATGTGAACGATACTGGAATTTTGATCAAAAGCAAATTCCATAGATCTTAAAGTGATATAGTGTTGACGATGAGGATTGGTGTGAATAATCATTACTAAAAGGTACCACTTAAATTGTAAAATGGTTTTCATCGATCTGCTCTGTAATTGCTGTTAAGTCAAACTGTCACACCGTTAGCTAAAGTGACATGCGACAATTAGTATTTGAAATGTTCTAATATTAATCGTTGGCCATTCACACATGTGAGTCGCACAACTAAATCTTTTCAATTTCCAAGATACCATTTAAGCTAATTGATTTATAATATTAATAAATTAATTGATATTTAAAAAACATTAATTATTATTGCATTTATTGTGTAGGGCATGTTTAGTAAAATGGAGCAGCCTTTAGAATTTTTCAGGGCGCTATTAGTAATTTATTGGGTGCATATATAAAAGTCATGTATATGCATATTGATATATGGTATCGATAAGGATTTTAACTAGATTTAGATGATATAATTTACTAATGGGTTTGGAAAAATAAAACAATTAATGAGAAAAAAATGGCGTCCTCTCAAGATTTTTGGTCGAAGTTATCTTCGTCTTCTCAAGATCTCTGCCGAAAGTTTTCATCTTTCTCTAGCGATTATCAACCGATATCCTCTTCGTCTATTGGATCTTCTAACCTCCCCAATCGCTGCTTTCTTCCTTATTCATACGCTCAAGCCGTTAAGAATCAATCTTCATCTCAATATCTAGGAACGATTTTTCGCAAGCCCAAATCGAAATGGATTGATTCCAGAATGGGAAGGATTTTTTTTTCAGATGTGGGGATTTAAACCATTTTGCTAATAAATGTAGGGATCCAGTTAGATGCTTTTCTTGTGGTAATTTTAGGCATAAGAGCAAAGATTGTGCGATGGTTTCGAATTCTTTTGAGGCTAATTCAAATTTGTTGGATCATGGTTTTCTTTTCGTATTGAAATTCTTGTTGTTGAAAGGAGTTCTTCTTGATCATCTCCAGTATATGGAAGATATTGGGATTAATTATCTGGACGAACTGTTGTATCATTTTAATTTCATTAACGAGCAGAACATAGGTAAGGGATACTCAGAAAGATCTGGTAACCCAGAGGAATACTTTGGTAAATCGGATGTTGGCGAAGCTAAAGAGCATTTTCAATCCTTAGATTCCAATCAAGAGAACAGAGAAGCTCTTCACCTAATCTGGTTAATCATGGATTTTAGTTTGCACTGAAATTTCTGTTGTTAAGAGGTTTGTTGATGGATTATCTTTGGCCCAAAAAGGATCTAGGAATAAGATATTTAGATGATCTTTTTTGTCATTTCGACATCATCAACGAGCCGAATTATGGCAATGGGTACATTGATAAGTCTGGTAGTCTTATTGAATTTATGGGTCAATTTGATATCTTGAATGATAAGCCTGTTCCTTCAGAGTTTTTTTCAGTTGAACCGAGTATTCCTAAATCTCTTGTTGTTAATAAGATTAATCTAAAATTCGATCTCATTCTTCTTGATCCTGCCGTGTCTTTTTGTAATGATCAGACTTGCTTAATATCGTCTTCGAATGGATGTGAACATGTTGAAGATCAGGGCCAGATATTCACCTCTGTTCGAAGGAAAAAATGTAAATCAAAACTCCATGTTCAGGACAACTTCGAGATACCTATCTTCAACAATTTTGTTTGCCTGTCTTCGAGTCTTGATGTTGACTTGTCTTTTGATAATCTGGATGATGTTAATGATGTTCCTGTACAATCAAATAACTCTAGAGAGTGCTGTTCAGTATCAGATAATTGTGGGGGTTTTAATACACTTGACTGCTGTTTCTCGAGTGTTTCTTTGATGGATGGGTCTGATGATATTGGAGATGTTGTTTTCGAACTCATGGACCAAGATTCAGTAGTCCTTGGTAACAACAGCTTTGGGGATCAAATGATATTTAGAATTAAAGTTTTGTAGCTTATCCGATGTTTGATGAGATAAATTATCTCGGCACAGTTTTAAATTCTTTATATTCTGGTGAGTCTCAATCTTCAGAATTAGATTATATACCAGAAAAAATTCAAGAAGATTTATTATCAGTTAACTACTCTGATGTGGAAAGTTTAGATAACAGCAGTTTTTTGAGTAAATCAAAAGCATTTTCAGAATATGCTTTGGTCATTGATGATTTGTTAGAATGGATTGATGATTCTATAGTATTTGAGGACTATTTTGAAGATGAGGGGATCGCTCTTTTAGACGAATCGCTGGAGATTAGGGAGGATAAGGATATGTCATCTTTGATATCTTTCTCTGATATGCATTCATGCACAGTAGATTTGCATACCAACCTTCGTGATTCTAGTGTGTATTTCAGTGATGTTATTCAGTATTCTCAGTCAGAGGCTTTGACTGAAAACAAAATTGGTGACAGTTTACCTTTTATTGCTCCAGTTTTAGGTCTTTCCTCATCGAAGAGTGCAAACATTGATCAGTATTCTTTGGGCAACTCAGCAGTTATGTCGTCATGGTTTTTTTAGAACTTAAGCCTGGTGATAATCGTTTTTCTTTAAAGTCTTGTGCGACCAAAGGAAATAATTCAGTTAAGGCATTAGATTCATCGGGGAAGAAAGTAAAGTGCAAGAAATCATGAGCTTCTTGTGGATCCATTCGACGAAGTGCAAGATTCGTAACTGTCAGTCACATTCTATAGGTGAGTTACCTGGTTCGAGTGCCACGTGTGGCGCTACGAATCCAGGCTTAGGTATGAGCTCTTTTTGGGTAGTACGTATTCTACTTATGCTTTAGGTAGCCTTTCTCCAGCTGAGTTTAGTCAGCTTGCATGTGATACTTCTTTCATTTTTTCTGATGCTGAGGTTGATAGAGAATATATTAGATGTAAGGAATTAGAGAGGGCCAGTTCAGTTAGTATATAAGGATCATTAGTTGAAACATTAGAGGTCTAAACGATTTAAATAAGTGTGATAAGGTTAGAGCGTTCTTTAAAGACTATTCTATTGACATTGTCCTACTTCAAGAAACTAAAATTAATTTACCTGACATTCATTTTTTAGAAGATTATGTGGTTATCACCTTAGAAAATGGGTTTTTCTTCTTTCTGTGGGTTCTTCAGGGGGTTTAATGATAGGGTGGTGTGATAATTATTTTAGATTGCTTCAATGTATTACCATGCAACACTCCATTCATATTATACTTATCAATCTTTTCGATAACTCTTTTTTAAATATTTCTAATGTATATGGGCCTAATTCAAAAATTATTCGAAGAAATTTATGGAAAGAATGTCTTGAATTTGGATCTTTATCTCCGGGTTCTTGGATTATGGGGGGTGATTTTAATGTTACGCGCTTCATAGGTGAGCGTTCTCCTAGAGAAAGGGATTACTCTGCCATGGAGGAATTCGATCAATTTATTGTTAATTCAAAATTGATCGAGATCCCCCTATCAAATAGAGAGTTTACATGGAGTAATGCAAAGAGTCTCCATCTATGGCTCTTCTTGATAGATTTTTTGTTAGCGATGAAATTGAAGGTAAATTTCCACTCTATAGAGTCTCTGGTTTACCTTACACATACTCATATCATTGTCCTATTATCCTTTCCTGCGAGCATCATAGAATTTCTATTAATAATTTTAAATTTGAAAAGATATGGCTCTTGGAATCCAACTTTGTGAATTTAATTAATGGTAAATGGATTTCTTTGAATTATTATAATACTAGAAATAAGGATAATTCAGCAAAATCTTTTGTATCTAAACTTAGGGAGCTTAGAATTTTTCTTAAAAACTGGAGTAAGAACGTTTTTGGCAATTTAAAAATAATAAAAGATAACATTCTTCATGAGATGCTTAAAATTAATAAGATAGAAGAATCTAGACAACTAAATTTAGGAGAGTGTAACGTTCTTGCTAATTTAAAAGATGAGCTAAGTTCAATTCTAGAAAAGGAGGAGGTCATATGGAAGCAAAGATCCAGAATTCAATGGATCAATGAAGGAGATAATGACACCAAATTTTTTCACAATATAGCTAATGGTAGAAAATGTAGTAATACTATAAATTCTATTATTATTAATAATGAAGAGTTAGTTGATCAAAGAGATCATAACAAGGCTTTTATAGAATATTATAAGGATATTTTTGGTTCTAAAATCAAATATAGGATCAATGTTAGATGGATAGATCTGTATCCATCCGATTCTATTGTTGCTTTATCTAAGTTAGATAATCCTTTTACTAAAGAGGAAATTAGAAAAGCATTTAATGACATGCCTAGTGATAAATACCCGGGACCTGATGGGTTTCCTATTTTATTTTATAAAACTTTTTGGGACGTTTTAAAATTTGACTTAGTTAATATATTTAATGATTTTTGTAATGGTAAATTATAATTAGGGAGATTTAATTTCGCTAATGTTATTTTGTTACATAAAAAAGTAGGAGCTAAAAACTTAAAAGACTTTAGACCTATTTATTTGATTAACTGTTTAGTTAAAATCATTTCTAAAGTTCTTGCTAATAGACTTAGTTCAAGAATGAACGATTTAATTGATAGCTCGCAATCAGCTTTTATTAAAGGGAGAAATATCATAGATGGTTTGGCTGTTGTTCAAGAATATATTAATTACTGTTGTAAGAATAACATAACCTGTGCGATTTTAAAACTTGATTTTGCTAAAGCTTTTGATTCAGTAGATTGGGATTTTCTTATAGATATTTTTCATGCTAGGGTTTTGGTCATAGAGGATCAGTTGGATTATGACTTTGCTTAAAACTGACAACTCTAGTAGTATGGTTAATGGTATATTAGGTAATAGAATTCAATTCAAGAGAGGTTTAAGGCATGTGGATCCCTTATCGCCTTTATTATTTAACTTAACTGCTGATGTTTTTACTAAAATTATTAAAAGAGCAGTGCATAATGGTTCATTATGATGTGTAGGCAATGACATATCGCGTAATGGTATATCGGTTCTTCAATTTGCCGATGATACCTTACTATTTTCTTCCCATCTTCCTAGACACATCATTACCCTTAAGTTTATCCGTTTTAGTTTTAAACTTTTATCTGGTTTAAAAATAAATTTTGACAAAAGTTCTGTATTAGTTTTAAATGATTTTAAAAAAGTTGAAAACTTTGTTGCTAATACTCCTAATTGCAAAACTATGAACTTTCCTTTTGACTACCTCGGTTTTGTGATTAAACCCACCAAACTCAAACATGACGATTGGATTTTTATCATTGATAAAATTAAAAGTAAGATTTCTAATTGGAATGGGAGATTATTATCTTGAGCAGGTAGACTTGTTTTAATTAATTCGGTTTTATCATCTCTTTCAATTTATTGGATGTCCATGCATTTGTTCCCGGATTGGGTTATTGATAAAATTGATAAGATTAGAAGAGACTTCTTATGGAGTGGGGAAAATTCTAATAATAATTTTAAATGTCTAGTAAATTAGGAAACCGTCTGTAAGGCCAAAAAGGAAGGTGGATTAGGTGTTATTAATTTGGAAGTTTAAAGATATAAATGATAACGCTATTTGGAAAGAGATCATTTCTAATTATTACTATAATGGAAATAGCAATTTATATCAAATTGCTTCTTCATCCATTCAAAATATATCTAACTTTTGGAAAAACATTTTAAAATGCAATGAGATTTTTAATTTAGGAATAAATACAATTGTTCATTCTGGTAATCGTACCTCGTTTTGGCATGACCGTTGGATTTCGATCTTGCCTCTTAAGATAGAATTTAAGGAGTTGTATGATATTTGTAACTTTAAAGTATGCCTTAATCAATGAAGTTTATTCTCCTGAAAATGATCCTCCTTGGAATTTCAGTTTTAACAGAATTTTAGTTGATTCAACTCTTAGACATCTTTCTTTGTTATATGCCAAATTAAATCTTTATAATATTGATAATAATAATAATGATTTTATTAGTTGGAAATGGGATAAGAGTAAGAAATATACTTCTAATTCTTTCTATAGATTTATTAATTTTTCGGCTACAATAAACAACTCACTTAAATATATATGGAAATCTAATGCTCCACCCAAATCCAAAATTCACATGTGGTTAATTCTTCATGGAAAACTAAATACAATTGAATTTTTAGAGAGAAAATATATTCATAATGATAATAAATGTTATTTTTGTAATACATATCTTGAGGACACTAATCATATATACTATAATTATATAGATTCTGATCACATTTTAATTAATACTCTTAAATTTTTTAACTTTAATATAATAACTAAAATTTCGGATTGTGAATTCTATTGGAATAATTATAGATTCAAGTTCAAAAAGAATATTAGATTTTACTAGACACCTTATTCATTATTATTAGTTGGTTTATTTGGTTTGAAAGAAATCGAAGAATTTTCAATAATAATAATAGTCATTTTAGCAAATTGATTTTTACAATTTCTTCATTTTGTTTTAATTGGATCTCTAACCCCAAATACAAACTAGCTACAAATATCCTTTTCAAAAGATATCTTAATAAGGTCAATCATAATATTAACTTTTTTAAACACAACAATAATTTTTTTAACATTAATAATAGTATTACTAATATTTTCTCTAATTTTGATGATGATTTCACTTTTAATCATAACTTACTTATGATTAAAGGTTCATAGGTTAGATCCGTCTCATTTTTTGTAAAGGTTATTCATTTTTTCTGTTATTGTCCAGTTAGTCTTTTTTAGGTTTTTATTTCATTCCTTATAAATACATATATATGTATATTTATTATATCAATATACATATATATGTATCATTCTAATTTTTCTCTAGTCATTTTTCAGATACATGTTGGGGCGATAGGATATCAGGTTCATTTTACAGGTATTCATATCCTCAGATTGCAGGACATCAAATGGTAGAGAGGTCACCAGAGCAGAGTATCTTCATCAAGGACTACTAGCAGTTTCTCCTCAGATTTAGGATGCTGGTATCTTCAATATGGTGTATTTTTTCAGGAGGATATTTTCTTCAGTTTCGGACCCCTTTCTCTTGTTCAGAGCCTCCAGAGCAGTTTTTCTATTCAACATATCCACTTCAGAGCAGATGCTTTCTCACCTCTCCTGATTCAGCTGTTTGGGGCTTCCTTATTAGTTTATGACGTCATCCAGTAGTTTTCGTTTTTGCTCTAGTTTTTTAGGTACTTCTAACACATTAATATAGGGCAGTGGACATGCCGGTGCTCGATATCGGGGTGTGATGGCTGGTGGCTTTGCCGGAACTCATCTTACGAGTACCTGAGATTGGATATATGTATTTAGTTTTTGTTACCTGCCAAGCATGTTGGCAGCACCTTATGTCCATGATATATATATATATATATATATATATATATATATATATATTCACATGTGTGCTCTCCTTTATTCGTAGAGGATCATACATTTTTCTCAATTTTTTTTTACTAATGGGTTTGGAAGGGATTTTATCCATATTGGACTAAGTTGTGGCTAACCATGATTGATGGGGAAGGAGTCTAAGTTATGAATTGGTTAAGGAGAGATTGGTGCTAGATTCATCAGATCTCCCTAGATGAAATGGCTAATTATTTTAGTTTACTTTTTAGTATCCCTCTCCTCCATACTTGGCCATAAGCACTTCCCCACCTCCACTCATTTTTCCTACTTCGTTCATATCCAAATAATTAAATACTAATAGATCCAGTTTTGCATGCTTCCTATTTGTAGCAGAAAGTGTAGATCAGACAGGTCAAGGGAATTAGATCAAGGTGTGAGTCTAAGGCAAAGTTTCATCAGGTACATCCTTGTTTGCAACACAT
Organism: Allium cepa; assembly: GCA_030765085.1. Taxonomy (NCBI): domain Eukaryota; kingdom Viridiplantae; phylum Streptophyta; class Magnoliopsida; order Asparagales; family Amaryllidaceae; genus Allium; species Allium cepa. The sequence continues at coordinate 219,850,904 of CM060929.1, forward strand.
ACATATATTATGTTCTAGTATGATTATATGCATATCCAATTATCACCGCTTATATATATATATATATATATATATATATATAAGTTAATGCCATAAATGTATTTATGCTAATTATTATATGATAATTATATTTAGATTATGTTTAACCATCTTACATGTATACATACACATACATACATGTATATTTCCATATATGTGTTATTATAGCAAAATATCTTTAACCATAATATTTATTAAAAAACCAATTTTTATTACAAAACATTTTTTGATTGAAACAATGTTTATTTAATCATTCATCATTGTATATATTAAATTCAAAATAAATAAATAAATATAATTCTATTATCATTTAAGTTTTGAAAATAAAAGAATTTGCCATTTTGTATTTGTATTATTTTAATATTTTATTGTAATTAATTAGTTTGAATAATTCAAATATATTTGTGTTTTCTAATATATAAAAAATGACTCTCGGCAATTTCAATAAATTTATTTTTATATTTTTGACCAAAACATATAAATTATATACATATATTCATACATACATATACACAAACATATATAAACATATATGTATATATAAATCTTATTATTTGATTTTATCATATATTTAAAATTTATGTTTATGTGTTGTTAACATAATTATTTTTAACAAATTATACATATTTATATACCTACGCGTGCGTGTGTGTATTAGTCTATACTTATTTTGCTAGGGAAATTCAAATTCAAATTTTAAGATTTTAATATGCTTTAGATTTGGATTTTAGATCTAGTTTAAATTTAAATTCCATTTACTATTTCAAACTAGATATTTATTTAAAAGTTCAAATTATTAAATGTCTATAAAGTCAAATTCTATCTGATATTTTCTAAATATTCTATAGATATATATTAAATTGTATTTTCTAATTTTAAATATGTTGTATACATACATATTTTGTCCAAAATATTAACTATGGCAAATGACACACACACACAAAACATACATATATAGTATATATAAATCCTAATATCTAAGTATATTTAAACTTAACCATGTACACCTTATTGATATGTTTGCATATTATAAATATATGAGTATATATTGATGTGCCCATCAACTATATAAATTATTTTAATTACGTTCGCTAATATGTTAAATCGGAAAATTAAATAAAATATGTTTTATTCAAATTAATTAGGTTGGATCAAATGCGACCCTTTGGACTTCATAGGCCCAATGTGATCCAAAATCGAAAAAACATTAAAATCTACCGATTTAATCTGCTTTCCACTGTTCTGGTTCTAACAAATAGAAGCTCAAGGATAAGCATTGCTCACATTTAAAGAGGGCTAAGAAAAATATTTTATCGAAGGCAGGAAAATGAGAAATTTGGTGGAAGAGGAAGTTGCCTATCTTGAGGGGCATTTTGAAGGTCTAATTACTCATAGATCGGAGAGCTTAGTGGAAGAGAAAGAGGGCTTGGCTTAGTAGACTTTTAATTTGCACTATACAGTACTATTCTAACTTCTCAATTTGCAAAGGGGTCTAACATGACTTTCATATTAATCTACTTGTAGGTAGCATCATTTGCCGGGATCCTACCAGGGTAGCGATTGATCCTGTTTATGACTCGGTTTATTTGCCGAAGCTCTAACATGCAATTGCTGCTCTTGGATATTTAGAGTGGATCGAGACTTTATAACCAAACATTGATATGGGGGACCCATGATACGTTTATCTAGATGATTTTGAGGAGGATTCTGAATCCCTTAACTCCCAGCTAAGAGGACTTATCCACATGCAATTTTCCTGGTAAAGATAGTGAAGCAGAAGAGCTGAAGTTGATCCGTGAAGAGAAAACAAAGAAGAGCTCCTTTACACATAGTAGGTTTACTCCCTCTATGCTGAAGGACCAAAAGCAACTGCTAAGGAATGCAATCTCAGACAAAATTGTGCCATAAGTAGTGAAAGGCATCAAGTTTTCATATGACTTTCGATGTGTAAGGGCTAAAGCCTAGGATAACTATGATATGACTTGGTACGTTTGAGATGCACTTTGTGTACTTGTCTGACTATGTTGTGACTTAGTTTCAAGTTTCCATTTTGATCCATATTCATTATGTTTATTTTCATTTCTTTCATGCTGTTATTCTATATGTCTGCTTCTCACCCCCTAAATGCAATTATACTACATGCCAACAAAAATTTGACATATACTTTGTAACATCCCCCACTTTGAGGCCCGAAACTAACTGCTATAGACGATGTAGTCATATATAGTTATTCATTTCCAATGACAAAATGCGATAATGTTAATGGTATTCATAATATCAGAAGCACAATAATATAAAATATTTAAAACACATTTCAAAATAATTTTCTCGTTACATTTCAAATCGGGATTTCAAATTCAGTACATAATCCTATAAAGTTTTCCAGGTTCAAATAAATATAATTATTATAAAATACACCAAGAGCGGCATATGAATGTGCCCCCTTGAATGATTAGAGTTATTATATGCCTTTACATACAACATCCAATCACAGCGGAATAGATAAACAGTTACTCTCCTACATATCTAATTTTTGCCTCCTGCATGCCTTCAGGAGCTTTATTCGCCAAAATCTACTAAACCTGAAAACCTTAACTCTCAATGTGCTCATTAAATTTTGAGCATATGAGAGTTTTAGGGGATAACATAAACTTTGAGTCAAACAAAAAGCCTAGCGTGACTAATAATATGACATCTCGATTTATTGATATTAAGTGAGACCACGCCGCCTAGGGAACGCGTTTTCCCTTCACTAATATCCTTTAAAAGCATATCTTTTGCAAATCAAACTGGTTATAACAAACAACATAATTATAACACGTATGCATACAAAGTATGTAATCGGTAGACTATCCATCCCGTCATCATAGTTTTATCAGGTGGACTATAAATCTACGACTGACTCGAGCCTATTAGACATAATAAATGTTCTAACTTACTGTTAGAGAAAAACTGGATGGTATGTTCGTAGCTTACTACTTTTAGAGTTGACTGATCCTTTTGGTTTTACAGACTTACCAATAACCTATCTCTACTCTATGTATTCCTTTCCATGTGTAACTCCTTTTAGTCTTACCCATGACAAAGCCCCATACACTAGAATTTTGAACTTATATTAGCTAGGGGCTACTAGTTAAAGTATAGGGCGCGACCCCACACCAGTCCTATCTGGTTTTCTAATCATTGTCATTTTGTTAGTGAATTATAGGGTAACTACCCTATACATATTTCCTTGAAAACAAAATCTTTGTAAATGGTTTAACCCTTGAAATCATTCTTAAAACAAGGAAAACATTGGTCCTTTACTTTACTCAAAATAGTTACGCCATGATATATGCTTTACAAAAAATTGTTGATGAAAACTCGAAATCATTGGGGTCTTCAACCCACTTAAAACTTAGGCTACAAGACCAAAACCATGTAAAAACTTTCACAATTATAAAATTCAGCGAGGTCATCGCCGTTAAAGATTTATGCCCACTCAAAAGCATGTCGAAGTCTTTTGTTTGAAAAATACATGGGGATGAGGTCGAAGTTATTATTTTATAAATCATAGTGTTAAAAAATAAAAATTAAACTTAGATAACACATAAAACATTTAACATCAATGCCTCATCAAGGGTGTAAAATTTTATAGATGCGACATCGATATCTAAGACATTGGCATGGTCAAAACATTATTGATTAAGCTCGATGAGTATAAAAAAATGAGGTTGGCTCAAATACTAGTTAAAAGTGGCATTGATTAGACTCGATAACAATATTAAAAGCGACATAGGGTATACTCGATAACAAGCTAAAAGCGGCAAGGGTTAGGCTCGATGATAAGTTAAATGCGAGATAGAGTAGGCTAGATGACTATCTAGGTCGGAAACTCTATAAAACATAAGCGACTATATGCCTCTTTTAAAAAGCAGCATACCTGAACTTCGGCATGGTCATGTCGAGGACCATCTCTTAATCTTTATTACTACGGCCTCAAGAGGTCTAACCCAATCCATTTCATGCCAAGCTCGTTGCCATCATATGTATTTGTTTGTTCCGCATCGATTACAGTGTGATGTGACGGGATATGGCTCAACATGTAGATCTGTAAAAATTTGACCCAACCCATTTACCCTGCTTATAAATGGGTCGGGTCAACCCATTTATGAATATTATTAAACGGGTTATGGGTTGGGTTGACCCATTTTTAAAAGGGTATTACCCATTTATTAAAAACATTAAATTTTTAATATAAATTTGAAAAACAAGAATTTTGAACCTACATTATAATTTTTCATGGAGACTGACAGTTGTACCTAGAAAATAACAGACTACCGCATCCCCATATTTGAATTCCGCCTAGTGCAGAAGCCGCTATTTTTTTGGTTCAGACCGCAATAACTTCTTCGTTCTAACTCGAAATCAGGCGAGACTTCGACCGATCAACTCCAACATAAATTACGGACAGTATGGAACACTCGGATACTTCATCGCGTGAACGCACATTGTAGTTCTCCAACGGGACTGATAGTTGTACTTAGAAAATAACAGGCTACCACATTCCCATATTTGAACTCCGCCTAGTGCAGAAGCCGCTATTTTTTTGTTCAGACTGCAATAACTCCTTCGTTCTAACTCGAAATCAAGCGAGACTTTGACCGATTAACTTCCACCTAAATTACGGGGAGTATGGAACACTCGGATACTTCATCGTGTGAACGCACATTGTAGTTCTCTAAGGGGACTAACAGTTGTACTTAGAAAATAACAGGATACCGCATCTCCATATTTGAAGTTTGTCTAGTGTAGAAGCCGCTATTTTTTTTGTTCGGACCGCAATAACTCCTTTATTCTAACTCGGAATCAAGCGAGACTTCGACCGATTAACTTCCACCTAAATTACGGATAGTATGGAACACTCGAATACTTCATCGTGTGAACGCATGCTATAGCTCTCCAAGGGGACTGACAGTTGTAATTAGAAAATAATAGGCTATCATATCTGCATATTAGACTCCGCCTAGTGCAGAAGCCACTATTTTTTTGTTCAAACTCCAATAACTCCTTCGTTCTAACTCGAAATCAGACGAGACTTCGACCAATTAACTCCCACCTAAATTACGGACAGTATGGAACACTCGGATACTTTATCGTGTGAATGCACATTATAGTTCTCCAAGGGGACTGACAGCTGTACTTGAAAAATAACATGCTACCACATCCATGTATATGAACTCCGCCTAGTGCAGAAGCCGCTAATTTTTTTGTTCGGACTGCAATAACTCTTTCGTTCTACCTCAGAATCAGGTGGGACTTCGACCGATTAATTACCACCTAAATTACGGATAGTAAGTAACACTCTGATACTTTATCGTGTGAATGAACACTGTAGTTCTCCAAGAGGACTGATAATTGTACTTAGAAAATAATAAGTTACCGCATCCCCATATTTGAATTTTGATGAAAATTAAAATTAAAATTTTAAATTTTTGTCGAATCTCAAAACATAAAAATTAGAATTATTTTATATTTATTTGTTTTTTATTAGTCAAATTAAATTTAAATCTTTAAATGGGTTAAATGGGTAACCCGCTTATTAAGTGGGTTGGGTCATAAATGGGTTGGGTCATAAATGAGTAAAAGAGAATGAGTCATGAATGGGTTGGGTCAAACTCGACCCAACCTATTTTGACCCAACCCAACCCGTTTGACAGGCCTATCGACATGGCTGATGTCGATATGGGAAAATGGTAATTAACTTGAAAACTACAATTTTACTATAAAAGTTGTTTTCTTTTCACCAAACCTTTATAATTTGTCAAAAAATCATTAGCTAATAAAAACTTTATCAATTTCTTTATTGAAAACTACAGCATTCAATACTTTTAAATGCTAAACATTTTTACAATTTAACCCCAATTATAAGCATTTTAAATAAATAAATAAGCCCTTCAGATATAAACAATTTATTTATCATTCCTAAACTCTTAGAAAAAATCCTCAAAAATCATAATAAATGTTTTCTTCAGAATGTAGAATATCCACTATTAAGTCTTCTAACTCAATCGGAGTATTAGTATTCTCTAGATCTCGAACACACTTCCTTAGATGAGAAATATGGAAAACATTATGGGCTCCTAACAAAACTATCTAGAACTCTATCCTATAAGCGAGTTTTCCAATTCTTTCTATAATAGAAAATGATCCAACGAATCTAGGTGCCAATTTCCTTGACTTTTCGAATCTTATTATGCCCTTTATTGGTGATACCTTGATGAAAACATGACCTTTGACTAAGAGTTCTAAGTCTTTTTGTCTCTTATCTGCATAACCTTTCTACCTAGATTGAGCTTCCTTCATTCTTATCTGAATCAACTCTATCTTTTCTACTGCTCCTCTTATAAATCTAGACAAGAATTAATCTATCTACGGCCTCTAATCAACATATATGAGATTTACACAGCCACCCGTATAAAGCTTCAAACGGTGCTATCCCTATATTGGTTTGATAATTGTTGTTATACAAAACTCAACTAAGTGTAGATGGTCTTCCCATGATCCTCCAAAATCTAGCACATAATCTCTTAACAAATCCTCCAAGACTTTGTTAACTCTTTCTATTTACCCACCGGTCTATGGATGGTAAGCGTTACTCATCTTGAGCTTAGTACCTAATGTCTCCTGTAGACTCTTCTAGAACTCGCTAGTGAATAAGGAATCCCTATCACTTACTATATTACAAGGAATCTCATGCGTCCTAACTATATTTTTCAAGAATAATTTAGCTAAGACCAATGCTGTTCTAGTCGACTTAACGGGTATAAAAAGTGCGCTCTTAGTCAATCTGCCCACTATAACCCAAATACTTTCATTTCCTATATTCGACCTTGGAAAACCGTCTATGAAATCCATAGATATTGAATCCCACTTCCAAACTGGAATATCTAAAGGTTGAAGTAACTTACTCAATTTTTGATGCTCGGATTTTACTTGCCAACAGTTCAAACAATGCTTTATCCATAAGCCTACATACTTCTTCATACCTTCCTAGAAGACACTTCTTTTCATATCCTGATACATCTTATTTCCTCCCGAATGAATGGTGAACTTTGATCGATGACATTCCCCAAGAACTTCCTTTCTTATGTCTCCAATATTCGAAATACATAACATTCCTTTCTTTTTCAACCACCCATTTTGATCAAGACTGAAATCTTTTAAATCATTAATCTCAGTTCCACTCTTCAACCATTTGATCCAGTCATCTAGTAATGGATCATCTCCTTGCTTAGAAGCAATCCTTTCAATCATTATTGGTCAAGCTTCCAAACATGACAACATAGCGGTTTCTTTACTCGAGCTTGTCATAGATCTTAACTACATATCGCATGTATTCAATGCTTCTGAATCTTTCCACACAGTTATCATTGCCAATAATGCATTCTGATGTTTTCTACCGAGTTCATTTGCAACTTTATTTCCTTTCTCCGGTGTGTATATAACTCCAAAGTCATAGGCAACTATAAACTCTAACCGTCTCTGTTGTCTCATATTCAATTCCTTCTTAGAGAATAAGTACCTTAATGAATTATGATCCATGAACAACTTGAATCTCTCTTCCAAAAGGTAATATCTCCACATCATCAATGCAAAAATAATTGTAGGTAACTCTAAGCCATGCATTAGACATCCAACCTTATGCGGTCTGAGCTGTCGAGAAGCATAGTCAATCACTTTTCCTCTCTTCATCAACATAGCTCTTAGTCCTGTTCCACATGCATCTGTATACACTACTAAGTCTTGATTTTCATTCGGAGCTACTAACACCGACACATTGGTCAATAGATGTTTAGCTTCAGGAATGCGTCTCACATTTATTGGTCCAAACATACTTCACATCTTTCCTTGTTAACTTAGTCATCGATGCTGCTCTCCTTCAGAAATCCTTAATAAATCTTCGGAAATAGCCAGCTAGTCCAGAAAAACTTTTTTATCTCAGTCACTATCTCAAGTCACTTTCAAGTATTAACCGCTTCCATCTTAATTAGATCTCCCAACGACCCTTTTAGGTTTAAATTCGACATCTTATTCTCTGAGTCATTTGAATTATGTTTTAAAATCTGTTAGTTTTAAATTTCTTCCTTCAAGTTTACATAAACTTATGCTCTGATACCAAGTTGTAACATCATCCATTTTAAGATTCGAAACTAACAGTTACAGATGCTGCAGTCATCTATAGTTATTAATTTCCGATGACAAAATGCGGTAATGTTGATGGTATCCATAATATTAGAAGCACAAGAATATGAAATATTTCAAACACAATTTCAGAATAATATTTCTCATTGCATTTCAATCAGTATTTCATATTCAATACATAATACCATAACATTTCCTAGATTCAGATAAATATAATTATTACAAAATATGCCAAGTGCAACATATGAAGATGCCCTTTTAGATGGCCAGAGTTACTAAATAGATAAGTATAACATTGCCTTTGCATACTACATTCAGTCACAGCGGAATAGATAAATAGATACTCTCATGCATAACTAATCTTTGCCTCCTACATGTCTTTGAAAGCTTCATTCGCCAAAACCTATTAAACCTAAAAATCTTAACTTTCAACCTATTTAAATTAAATTTTGAGCACCTGAAAGTTTAAGGTGAAAATATAAACTTCAAGTCAGACAAAAAGCATGGTGTGAATAATAATATGACAAGTCGATCTATTGATATTAAGCGAGACCATGCCACATAGGGAATGCGTTTCCCCTCACTAATATCCTTTTAAAGCATACCTTTTGCAAACCAAATCCTGCAACCAAATTGGTTATAACAAAAAATATAATAATAACATGTATGCATGCAAAATAGGTAATCAATGGACTATTGGTCTCATCATCATAGTTTTATCAGGCTGACTATAAACCTATGGTTGACTCTGGTTTAACTGACATACTAAATGTTTCGACCTACTGTTAGATGAAAACTGGACGGTCTATCCGTAACTTACTACTTCTAGGGTCAATTGATCCTAATAGTTTTGCGGGCTTATCTATAACCTATCTCTACCATGCGTATTCCCTTCTATGTGTAACCATCATATGGTCTTACCCATGACAAGTTCCTACATACTAGAATTTTGGACTTATATTAGCTGAAGGCTACTAGCTAAAGTATAGGACGTGACCTCATACCGGTCCCATCTGGTTTTTTAATCTCTAAGTCATTCTTTTAGTAAAATTCTAGGTTACATACCCTATCTATATATCCTTAAAAACAAAATATTTGTAAATGATTTACCCCTTAAAATCATTCTTAAAACAAAGAAAACATTGGTCCTTTAGTTTACTGAAAATACTTATGCCGTGATATATGCTTTACGAAACATTGTTGATCAAAACTCGAAATCATTGGGGTCTTCGACCTTTTCAAAACTTAGGCTATAAGGCCAAAACTGTGTAAAAACTTTTACAATTATAAAACTCGACGAGGACATCTCCGATAAAGATTTTTGTCCACTCAAAAGCATATCGAAGTCTTTTATTTAAAAAATACATGAGGATAATGTTGAAGTTATTATTTCATAATTCATAGTGTTAAACTATAAAAATTAAACTTCTATAACACATAAAAACATTTGGCATCAATGGAGGGCATAAAATTTAGTAGATCCGATGTCAATATCTAAGACATTGGCATGCTTAAAACATTATTGATTAATCTCGATGACTATAAAAAGCATGGGTTAGGCTTGAAGACTAGTTAAAAAGGGCACTGATTAGGCTCGATAATAATATTAAAAGCGAGGTAAACTCGATAACAAGCTAAAAGCGACAAGAATTAAGCTTGATGACAAATTAAATGCGACATAGAGTAGGCTCGATGACCATCTGGGTTGGTGACTCTATAAAATATAAGCGGCCATATGCCTCTTTGAAAACGCAACATACCTGAACTTCGACATGGTCACGTCAAGGACCATCTCTTAATTTTTATCACTACAGCCTTGACGAGGTCCAATCCAATCCATTTCATGCCAAGCTAGTTGACATTATACGTATTGGTTTATTCCGCATCGATGACAGTATGATGCCGCATGATGTGGCTCGATATGGCGATGTCGACATGGAAGAATGGTAATTAACTTGAAAACTATAATATTACTATAATTTTTTTTCACCAAACCTTTATAATTTGTCACAGTCTCATTGGCTAATAAAAATTTATCAGTTTCTTTACTGAAAAACTATCACATGACATGCTTTTAAGTGCTAAACATATTTATCATTTAACCCTCGTTATAAACATTTTAATTAAATAAGCAAGCTTTTTAGACTTAAACAATTTACTTATCATTCCTAAACTCTTATGAAAAATCCTCAAAACTCATAATAATTCAATGACTATTTTATATGTAGAAATTTCATGGCCGAAAACTTCATTTAATTATTTTAAATAGTTAAACCCTAAATTCACCAATTTCTTCACTTATAAAAATCATATAAAATCCATACTTACCTGAAAAATTACGAAATTAAAAATTCACTTCTAAAATGATATTTATAACATTATATCAAAATCTCAAATCATTTGGGTATTATATGATAGGTTTTCCAACTCAAATATATTACTAAATTTCATATTTAAATTCTATAAAATCATCAACAAACATATAATCATTCAAACTACTAAAACATTGCATAATACTTGCAAAAAAAACAAGTTTACACTTAAAACCGAAAAAAATCAAAAAGTGAGATGTATATTCATTATTCACCTTGATTTGGATGAGAAAGATGAGATTTTGTGTAGATTTGATTTCTTTTAGCTTTGATTCCTTAATCTCTTAGCTTCCTTCTTGTTTTTCCTTTGCTATGGCCGACTTCTTTGTATGTATGGAAAGGAATGAAGGAAATGACAACAAAAGGGTTTAAGGGGGTAGGAATGTAGGCTATTCCGATTTTGTCCTTATTATTTTCCTCCTCATTATCTTAATATTTTATTTCTCTAATGGGTTTATTAATTATGACACGGTCAAAACTTAATTACAAAATCTCAATTTCCTTATCCCTTTACATTATTTAATTATTTTATATATTCTTAATAATGTTAGTCAAAATTAAGATCATTACATATTTGTACCATATTATCTTGTAATTTTATTCATTTCTTACATGTTATTATTCTACGAGTCTGCTTTTAATTTCCCGCATGTTATTATACATACCTTTAAAATTTTGATATATATATATATGTGTGTGTGTGTGTGTGTATGTGTGTGTGTGTGTGCGCGTGTGTGCACCATACTGTACCATTCAGAGTTGTTTGTAGTAACATGTTGGAGTAAACCTATTAAGGTTCACATATTATTACATCACTCTTAACATACCTACTAAATGCTTATTTATTCACAGGTTCGACTTGAATAGGTAGTTTTTATGTTTACTCACCCTTTACTATCAATATAAAGGGTCTTAGGGAAGTTTATCTTTGCAAACTATGGCGAGAACATTTCTCTATCGTGGTAAGGAAAAGTGATTTATCACACTTTCAACATGAGAACATTTCTTTTGGTTTTTAAGGAAAATTCATTTCACTATCCATATGAATGCATCTCCTTTGAGAAATTCAAGAGATATTCAATTCTATCATTCTTTGGAACACATCGCCATTAATAACTATTGGGAGATTCGGTTCTCTATCTTAGAGAGCATATTCCCTTTAGTGAATATAAGGAGATTAGGTTCTTTATTGCAAAATTATACATACACACACATATACATATATGCACACACATATACATACACACATATATACATACATGTACATGCACACATATGTACACACACACATATATATATAGGAACTCTATTCACAGTCCAGTTTGAACATATCTACTTCAATGCTTTCTAGGGCGATTCGTTTCACAATTAATGTAAAAGCATTTCTTTTAGCGTTGATTTTGATATAACCATAATATTTCAAGTCAAATCATCCACCTCATCCTTTTGTGGAGGAGTTAATGTTTAAGATTTGAGCAAGTTCGTCTGTAGTATTAATGTGGAAATACTACTACATCTATTTAAAGGAGATGTAGGAATTAGGCCAGGTAGCAATGGGATAAATGAGCGAGTTTCAAAAAAAATTCCATTCTAGATCTTTAATGGGCCTTTGATGTCTAATCTATTTTATATCCAATCTAAGATATTTTAAAATAAATTCTTTATTTTATCTAGTTTTGTATATAAAAGGTTTTATTTAATTTACATAAGTTTTAATTTATAAGTGTATCAAATAAATTTATATATGTATATTGCACGTCAAACATATAAGAAGTGTACATGGCTAGTGAGATAGTATATAAGTGCTATGATTTACACCGCAATGGATACATTTATCCTCTTGTATATGCCTTTATTGCTCATAATTTTATTTGAAAATTATAAATAAAATAATAATTATTATTATAATAATTATTATCATTATAATTATTATCATTATAATTATTATTATTCTATATATTTATTTAAATAGCTTTGACCAATTTAAAATAATTTGAATTGATATCTTTAAGTCAATTTTTATAGCGGTTTGTCCACTTTTATAAATAAATAGTTAATACAGGTGTGAGGTTGAATACCTCAATAACTTTGACACACACGCATAAGCGACAACAACCCTTATAAAAGCAGTTACATAATCACCAACTCAACTCGTTGCATATAGCAATCTCCCAATCACTTACATAAACTCATACACACCACATGAATATTATGTCCAGTAACATTTATCATTAGAACCAACAATGGCACAAAATAAACTAACATACAAAGCCTAAATACATAGTCTACAACTACACACTACCACAAGATGGAGCAAAAGTTCAAATACAATTGCAAGAAACTCTATACAATAGCTAAGCAAAAACCGCCAAAGACAAGACTGAAAACAGCATGATCCGAAAAATTGAAACTATCGCAAAAGCCCAGAAAAAGCAACAACAAAAGAGATTAAGCACGTATGAGGCCTTGGCGCAGTGGTAAAAACGCCAGGTCCTTGACGACAAGGACGGCAGTTCAATCCCTGCCTCTGGCATATTAAACTGTGTGTTACGATAATTCTTGTAGACTTGTGTGCTACGTCCAAACATAGCAAAGAACGAAACACGATAGCGATAATTCCTCGACCATGGCAGGCTTGATCCTAAAAGATAGCACAACCGCACAAATTACAACCAGGAAAGCTGAATGACATAACCATGGAAGAGAACCACTACTAGAAAGTATGCTTTTAATAGCATCAATAGATAAACGCTATGTAAGCCCGTAAAATTATTTTTCACAAGGCGCTTAATATCCCATCTTTTTTCCTCTTGTTACCCTTGTTCCCTTCAAGCGAAACAAAAAGGCCCTAAATTACTCCGTTCTTTATTCCTAAACTCTTTATCTTCAGCAAAATACCAAATCCAACAATTCCTCAAGGCCGTTCTTCAACTTAAGAAAAAGTAGGGCCTAAAATGTCATCTTGACCTGAAGCCGATCTCTACTCAGTTCCTCCACCACCAAAATTACCGAAGCCAAAATTTCTTCCAAAAGTACCGGACCAGTATCTTCTAAAGTTTCCAAACTGATTCATCTTCTTTTGGCATCTATAAAAGAAAACCTTTATACAAAATCCATGGGTTTCTCTCTGTTTAGGGAAATGTTGATCTTGCTTGAAGAGCCACTAGAGGCAGCAGGATTCAGTGTGTTGAGGTGGATGGATCGATGGCGTTGAAGAAAAGAAGTGAATTGATGAACGAGTTCGGAGAAGTGGGGGCTAGAGCACCATAAATACTGCTTGCTTGTTTGAAAGCAATAGGAACTGGGATAAATTTGATGGTGGCGTCGAGGGTGTTCTTTGTGGACTGGTGGTGGAATCCTGCAGTGGAGGATCAGGCCATGGATCGGGTGGACAGGAACGGGCAAAAAGAGGAGGTAAGGGTGGTGAGGCTGATCTTGAAGGACAATATTAAGGGAGGGTTCTGAAGGTGCAGAAGAAAAAGTTGCAAGGGTGAGCATATAGGAGGAAGGCTGAGAAGGAGCAGAGGCAGATACGGGTCGAGGACATCAGGACTATGATGTGCCTTTGATCCATTATTGGTGCTTTTGTGCTGTCAGGTTCGAGTGTTTTTGTAAATGTATGTAGGCAGAACTTCTAGGTTTAACTTAAAAGGGCATAAATTTCTTTAACAGTAAGGGTGTTTTTGATTCTTCTAGAGCTGGGAGCATAGCCCATTTAATTAACCATTCTTCCGAAGTAAGGATTCGCAATTTTATAATCATTCATTTGGCTTAACTGTGAACACTATAACGACCAACATGATATTCTATTTGTTCTACTTTTGCATCTTGACCTCCTAGCACCTGTATTTTTCCTTTTTATTTGATAAGGAATTAGTTATTAAGTGAAACTATTTAAGAGTGTATGGCCGTGATAACCGTTTATTTCGCATGTAAAAGGTCACGTTGCCAACTACATTTGGGTCGACTTCATTTGGATATTAAGCATTGTTTCAGATCTTGTTCATCTCATCCGAGATTTCGCTCGAGATCTCATTTTAAAACTTGAACGAGACGAGATTTAGCGAAATAAGACATTAAATTTTATTTATATATTATTTGACCCTTACCTTGATCAAGGTAGTGAAATTTGAGGTGAGATCTCATATGATTTTTTTTTTTTTTTAATGTATTTATTACTGCTTACAAGAGTCCACTAGAAATTACATTCTAATGATTTTTTACTTACCATTTAATTCTTCTTTTTACCGTTTAATGAGTGAGAAAAAAATTATTATTTATTTTTTTACTTTTAATATTTAGATGAGTATGGAATCATTCAGTCAATACCAAATCAATTGTGTTATCACTCTGATCTAAAATGTAAAATTAATATTATTATTTTATATAAATTATGCATGTTAAAAACTTTTATATGGGTAACAATTATTACAAATGATCTTAAAAATATTAAATTTAGATATATGTTACTTCGAGATAGTCCCGAGATGGACTTTAAAATCCGAGATGTACACCCGAGATACACTCATCTTACCCGAGATCTCGTCCGATATGAGATAATATGTGTAAAATTTCCAAGACGAACGCGATCAAAATTCGAGAATTACAACCTTGATATTGAGTATAAAATCATTGAATTTGGACATTAACTAAGAGTGTTATTAGGTCAGTTCTTTTTAGTTTATTATTTCGATTTGTTGTGGTCTTGCTATTTGGTTTGACATTTTTTTTACAATTGCAATATTATCAGGAACTTAGAAGTAGCAGATTAAATGTTGCTGATATTTATAAATTTTCAAAACCGATCAAATTTCAAAAATGAACTCAAATGCCATCCTCACATTGCTCATATTGCCAACACTAACAAGCTTCTCACATATTGTCCATCTTTTACATTTCCCATGAAAATAATGTTACCTTCATCACTACCATCTTTGCATTCAACAATTTACATTCATTGCTTCCAACTGGTTGATTCTGGTTTATGTTAATCTAGCGAATCGATGCATATAGTTTTGACAAAAATATTACGACTTAGAACTATATCGTGAAAATTTATTAGACACTCTATAGCTTGTTAATAGTTTGTGACACAGGACAAGGACACTAGCTAGCGCTAAATCTCCATGATAAAAATAATGAACAAAACTATCAAGATATATATTCAGACAATATAGGTCTATCCTAAATTTATAATAAACCAGAAATGTGCATAAAACTCGATTGATTCAGCTAATGACGCATACATATCTGTGGTTTTAGTTTGTTTCAGTTTATTCACTTGTTTTATGTTATATACCCGTAGGAGATTTATTCAAAACTCATATTGTTTCCTTCAGAGAGCAAAACCGCTGTTACCCATGAAGGAGATCTATCAGTAGCTTCTTCTTTGAGTTCTTAATATCATTTAGAACAAACTCTGGCTATTTAAACAGATAGAAAGGTATAAAATTCATTTTCATTGTTTTGCATCTATTTTATATATACAACCGTTGCACAAATTCTTCCCTTAACAAGTTTAAGTTGATAGTATCAGTTATTGCTCAGCATAACTTACCTATTATTGCATTTCGAGTACATGTATGATGTTTCAAACATTTTTGTTAAAAAATAAAATGGCAACCAATAGTTTGTGTGAGTTCGTTATTTCAGGACATTATCCAGGACCTTTCAGGATGGAGATTTTAGACTGAATCAGAAGGGATTCAAAATGACTAGTGAAGAAACTTCTGGTCAGGCAAGTTCTCATTCTTCTCTTTGGAGTTTGATAAACTTTTATTCTGATTTGTTGCATGATGAGATCAAAAGTTGTTTTACTACTGATTTTGGAGACAGTAGTAATGTTGACTTGTTTGTTGCGTGATATGGTATTTGAAGCAGTCGTAGGATCGTGTGAACTAATGATGCGTTCATGTATGATAGTATCTTTATTTGTTTATAAATGCACCAGGAGGCGGGTTTATATGCTCGAATTTGATTAACAATTTTAATGCAGAAGGGACAATATGTAACTGTATAGTGATCTGGATTTTTTTAAACATAATGTCATTCGTTTATCTAAGAGGTTAACGTTTCTTGTAAAACCATTTCATTTGATTAGCAGGATAATATTCCTGTATTAATGAAGGCAAAATGACACTTTAAAGGTCATTCAAAGTAATAAAATTATGAGTTAAGAAGATATTCAAATTCCATCATTTTTTTCAACATGGAATTTTTCGTATACTTTTGAAGTCTATAGGAACTTCCTAATTTGTTTGACATGACATTTTTTTTGGATACAAGGCTAATGAAACATCTAAAATGCAAGAGATACTTCATGTCAGAGTTCGACTGTGATGCAGCAGTCTGTTTCAAGAGCTGAATATGGTTCCTTTGCATGTTACGCCTAGTAAATGTGTGAAAACACACCATATTATTTTGCAATTTCTTCTGCGAGCTATTTATCTATTTATTTTACTGGCATCATATGAATAAATCTTTCATCTTGATATATTACATATCATGTATATGAGTTATTCTACATGTTCATGCTGAATACAATTATCATTTTGACTTGTTAAACACAACAAATCTGTTTATAATTGCTTCTACGAGGAGAGTGTGTGTGTTTTTTTTTGTTATTTAATACTTTTTTGATCAATTTTTCATAGGCTGCTGGAGGCTTAGCTAATTTCGCTGGTCATGATTATGATTATGGCAACAACTTTGTTGTCGATAAAGAAGACGATGTCCTTGAGGCACTATTGCATCTAACTTCTTTTTTATATGAAGATGTAAGGTTCTTTTATTGAATACTTTACCCTCTACTATTCTAACCTAAGTATGAATGTAAAATATAACAACCACATTTTAACGACATCACATTTTAGCGGCATGATATTTAAATATTTAAATTAAATTTTGAATATTTAATTAACTGAAGATCCAAAATTTGACTTTTTGCATATGATCGAATTAAGACTCTAACTACTTACATTGAGTCCGGATCGACGTTGTGAATCAACAAGAGTATAAATATCGCTATGTTTGGAGCCACAACGTTATTGCGGTTTACTTCTTGTGATACCTAATTTGCAAAAATACGTGCGCGATCGGGTCTAATTGAGTCTTGACGGACAACTTATATTTCTGGGATAAATGCTTCATTTGTGAAGGGTACGATTCATGGATTTCTGGAATCGGGCAATCCGATGGCCAAAACCACTTCGAAACATGTAAAATTATCATCTTGAAATATTGTCACTGATGGCAATGAAAATTATACCATAGGGACTGGAAAAATGAGATCATGTGCACTGGTGAGTTTCATGGTAATCCAATGTGTTGTATGATCATACGAGCTCAAAGCGTGTGGCGGTTTATTTAATAGATTAAATAAAAAATTTATATCTTAATACATATATATACGCACTCACAGTTAGATTTTTTTCTTCCTCGCTTTTCTCTTTCCCACTAAATATCCTAAACAGGTCCAAATAGTGGGTTTCAGGTTTACTCAGGTTGCAAGGGCTATGAACCATGATAAATGTTGAGAATAGATTCCTTGAACTCGTGGCGCGATTGAATCCATGGCAGCGTTATTAAAGCCGACAATGCTTGGGGAGGTCAGCATGTTGCCACCGTCAACTAGGGTTGATCGTTGGTGGCGATTGAAGAGGAATTAAGCGAAATGGGATGCACCATTGCATTTCTCTTCGTGGTGTGCATCCTTCGACATAAACCACTGGAGCTTTGGCTACCTAGAGTGAATCATGACATTATGTTGCCATGAGTGAAGGTCGAAGTCGGGTTTCGTAGAGGCGAACTTTTCGAGCAAGGGTGCATTGCAAAGAGCATGCATAGTGGAGGGTAATGGAGTTGACGATTCAGCGATTTGTAGCGTATAGAGTGAGAAATTGAAGAGAGAAGAAGATGAAGAATGGGTTAAGCATATATGGATATGCACATTTGGGAGTTGGGGAAGAAATTGCACTAAGGTAATTAAATAATTATTTTAATTAGTCTCGTGTCGTATTTAATTCATATTTTTTGCGTGCTAGCTCTGATCAAGTCATGGTCTTTGCTGTTGCACTCATAGGGAGATTATTTATGACATTGTATAGATCTGGGATGGATTCAGATACTTGAGAAATTGTAGCTCAGATGGGCTGAATTTGTATTTTAGTATAAATCCTCGTATTTATATATATTGACAAATATTACCTAAAAAGGTGGAATAATATATTTAATTATTTTCTCATTTGATTGGATTGGTTTGAGTAGATATTTTGGATAGTTGATTAAGGTCCCATATTTATTTTGTATTCTATTCGTATTAAATGGAGCTAGATAGAGATGACATTAATTTATAACAAGGTTATAAATTAATTAAACTCTAATATCTTAATATATTAGTGATAGAAATATTATTATATTTTTTTTACAAGCAGAAGTTAAGAGTTTGATTTTTAAAATAAGCTGGTTGGCTAAAATAATGGTTTAGGCAGGTTAAACTTATATTAGAATGGCTTTGAAGTTAATTTGGCCATGATATTTGTTTATTATGGTGTAATTCAATAAATAACTAATTAATGAATTTTTATAAAGGATATTTAAGAAGTTTGTAAATTAAAAAAGAGGTGCTGTATTATTTAATATGGTTTGGTTAATGTTATAAAATCCTGAATATTGTTATAATGTAATTTATTAACTATAGACTTTAAAAAATGGTTTTTGATGTGCGTGGGTATACACACACGTATTACATACGTGGGCTTAAAAATATTTTGAGGCCTTATTAATAGCTAAAATTGGTTTTAATAGAAAAATTAAGTGATATTAAGCTATAGTATAATTAATAGGAAAGTATATTATTTTGTAAAAATAAGTTTGTTACTTTTATAAAATAATATGAAGAGGATAAGATTTGAGTAAATAAACAAATAATATGATTGTTAGATTAATTACTTAATTAAGATACATTTTGTTGAATCAGATGTTAAGATTTATAGACTTAACGCCGTGAATTGGTTGATATAGTTGTATGGAATGTATGCATGAATTATATTAAGTAATTAAATAAATTAAATGTGTAAATGACGCAAAAGAATGTGTATACATATATACGTAGTCTATATATCCAATATAAGCTCACAAAAAATATTTAGTTGAGTATGATATTCAATAAGTGTATTTGAATGAGTTAATTAATTAGTGGAAGGAGATGTTGTAGGTTGTAGTTTAGTTATCGGGGATCGAGTATCATGATCTAGTAGCAAGGCAATTTAATGAACGTAATCGAAATGACATTTGGTTAATGACCGGTCGTAGGCTCAAATGGGTAACGAGCCCTGATCTTGGGTGATTTGCACCCGAATCTTGATCTGATCTTTCCGATACTTTGTGTATAAGCTCTAGGGGACATCTATAAGGAACTAGAATCATCATATTCAATGCAAAATAAGGTGAGATCCTCTTGTGGTTTCGAATGAAGGAAACGATCTCTGAATGAGGTGGAAATTGTGCGATGTTTCACTCAAGAGTGAATGAGATGTAATCCACGAGATGTGACAATGGCACATCTCGTTCGGCAGAAGTAGAGTTATATATTGACTCTCGTTACTTGATATGTTTGTTTATGTGTCAATACATTTTATAAGGACTCGGTGGGTCGATTCGAGCCGCCAATGGCAAGTTATACGGGATACATCCGTTATCCATATAATATGGATATATAGCGTCTAAATAAGCAATCCATGATACCACAGGAGAATGTCATGATTTGCATACGAGATCCAAAAGCATGTTCGGAGAGAGATGGCAATGACTATCTAGAATAGATCACATATCACCCATGCCTATATTAGAGGTCAAACTGAGATCTATACTAGTCTATTGTGTTGTGATGCGACTTAGAGTCTATGGTATATTTAGACATCGACTTATTTTGGTTTATTCTTCGATAGGTAGTCAATGGAAAACCAATCATGTAGAAGGTCCTAAGGACTCCACCAACCACTTATTGGCGGTTATACCATATAGTAGACGATTAATAATATATCGTATAGTAGACGACTAGTAATACATCGCATAATATGCATTTGGCAGTATGGTATAGTAGATGACTAGGTGGTATATCCCCTTAGGCACTAGTACTTTATACTCCACTGCCTTAGACTTTCCAAAGTCATGCTAAAATTTTGTTAGCCAGGGCAGAAAGTCATATCTAGATTCTGAGACTATTGTAGAAGCATAGACTTGGATACATATACATAGAAGGCTTTCGCCAACCTAGGCCAAGAGGATTACTTCCTAGCATCTAAAAGGGGAGGCTTTGGCTTGGTAGGCATTGTAGTAGAGGAGACTGATGAGCAGGCTAGGGCTTGGATTGATTCTAGACGTTGCTTTGTGCCTCTCAGTTTATTTCTAAGATTGAGAGAGGCGTACATATTGAGCGTTTCACACATTTGCAGCAGAATAGCTTGTCCATGGAGTATGTTAGCCGATTTAACCTTTTGGGTAAACTCAGAGTGGAGATTGGTAATACTATTTTGAAGTAGGCAAGGAAGCTTGCCTAGGGCCTTGATGTGTCGATTACATCCATTGCGTAGAATATCCAAGTCGGGGCCACTTTTGAGAGTCTCGTGTAGATGGCTCTTCATCATGAGAGCACCCGCAAGGTACCGACGGAGATAGCAAAGATGTAAAGTAAACCATGGTTCTAATCGTATAACATAGGCTAAGATGCAGGGAAAGATGAAGCTTATGCAAAGAAGAGAGCTGATATAGTCTGCCACTCTTACGAGATAAAGGGGCATTTTGCTACAAAATGCCATGTAGCTACGATAAACAATAAGTGCTTCAATTATGATCGGCTTAGTCGTTGGAAGAATAATTCTCCTACACTTCGAAAGGGTGGGTAAGTGGTGATGACATGTGCCTTACTGGCATAACTAGGTCCTGACAGACCTACTGCTCAGGAGAAGGGAAAGAATTTAACGTAGTAACATCTGCTTCGTTTATAAGATACTTCCTTAAATTCTTTCTGACAATAGAGCTGTATATTCATATATTGCTAATTAGTTGCTAGTTGATAAGCTAAAGTGTAGCAACTGAGAGTATTATTCTAACTTGATGCATAAGATTTTGAGTTGAATAGGGTTTTTCGATGAAGTGTGACTTGGAATTGGCATCCAAGTGTGATTCGTATGGCTGCCCAGAAATGAGCAAAGACCAAGCGGATGACTTATACGTTTTGCGTGGAGTCATTCCTTTTAGAAGTGTTTGACCTTGTGTTAGCAAACTTTAAGTGATGGGATTAATCTTATGAGTTGCAATGGTGTTTTTTTCGAGGATCAATCAATTTACATACCAGTCGCTAATACCTGGTTCGAGAACGGGGTTTCTAGGTGATTCGCACCAGCTAATTAAGGGGTTTCTGCTTGATTCTTAATGGCGAGCACTTGAGTTGGATCCTTCGAATGACTTAGAGATTTTTTGATGTGCGACTTTAGTTGTGTGAGGAAATTTCAGTAGTCGGACCAAAGATCTGGATCGAAATTCACAGGAGAGGAGTCGGGTGACCGACCTTAGCTTAACAAAGAAATCGTGTGAGTAAACAAAGGATCGGATTGGACGACAGGTACTATTTAGGATGATCTTTACATGATGTGCAAACACACACACACAAAAAGTTAAGATAACTTGTGATAGTTTGGGGAAGGACTTTTTGACTAGTTTCGTGACGATTCGAATAATCTTCCGAAGAGCGTCATAGTACACTCACTATATTATCCTTATTACCATTATGCGTTTGAGATGAGTTTGAACCCATGAGAGCCAAAGCGTTAGTAGATAATCATTTACTAATGATTTAATTTGTAAAGTTCTCTTTGGAAGAATGAGTTCTGTTTGGGAGAAGGGGAAAATTGATACTTAGATTGCTGGAATTTTTCATAAGTTAAGAGGACTGATGATCCAACATATCATATAAGTTTTGCTTTCCGTAGCGGGTGGTGTAATAGTCTTTCATGCATTACACTCATGAAAGGAGTTGCACCACTTAGACAATTTATTCAATTTTGATGTCGAGGAGACTTGGGAGACTTTATAGCTTGACTTACACGTTATGATAATTGTTGGCAATCTTGTTGTATAGACTTTTATGTATAAAATGTTGTGTTTTACGTGTTTTATGTGTTTAGTTTCTTTTATGCTAGATGTTGTTAAATGTTTTGTGGTTTGGTTCAGAAGGAGAGGATAATAGAGACATTGATTGTTGGATTTATCCAAGATTCATGAGGACCAAAACATATTAATTTTCCTTTTCCATAGAAGGAGTGCATGATGTATTTCATGTATTTGTTTGTAAATGTGTGTTCTAGTTTCATCATTGTGATGAATCGATTAGGGAAGGTGGATGTGAACCAAAAGTGGTTATAAACCTCAAAGGTCCATTCATATTTTTGAGAATAGGGCCAAGTGGCTTTAGACCAATGGGGTTAAGCTGTCCGTGTTTGATGGAGCAATTATTTCAATAAGAGTACTTATGAACCAAAATAGATAACGCGAGCTTCTCGTTTTGAGCTTTGTTCTGGTATACCTCCAATTGCTTAAGGGAATTTTTGTTTTCCCTTTTTGTTTTGTTAATATGTATGAAGGCATAGTGCAGTACTTGCTCTTTTGTTGCTTGTATTTTACACATATGCTTATTGTTTTCGATTATAACATGTTTATCAAAGATTCTTGTTGCATAGCTTGTTATAGCATGTTCATTGAAGATGCTTGTTACATTAGAGATGCTTGTTGCATAGTTGTGCTTGCTGCATAATTTTTTATAACATATTCATTGGATATGCTTATTACATTAGAGATTCTGGTTGAAGTAACGATGAATATTGCATGGTTTATTATAGCATATTTATTTGAGGTGATTACTATATGATTTAGCATGCTCGAATTCATGGTTTAATGTTTTAATTATGTATTATCCTCTTTATTGAGTACATATTAGATACATGGAATCAGTTGTGCGATATTGGATGCTTACTCGCTTTTATTCACATCTAAAAAGATAGCTGGTATAGATAGAATGTATGTACGTATATGTATGTGTATCCGTGTGTGTGTGTGTGTTTATATATCCTCGGATACGAGATGTATATATGTTGTTTTGGGTTTTCCAGAGCTAGCCCCGTAGAGGAGGTGCTATTGAATTTTTTGAAAATAAGAGGAGCTGTAATAGCTTGACGGTTAAGAGACATGTTCTGTACTTTAGGAATTCCTGTAACACTAACGTGTAAGGGAGATATTGCTGAAATTTTCCATGTCCGACGCTCAGAAATTTTGGTTCATCTTGTTGCATTGCCATACTCATAGAAATTTTGGGAAGAAATTCTTTTAAGGAGGGAAGAATATAACAACCCCATATTATAATGACAAAATATTTAAATAGTTGATTTAAATATTGAATCATTAATTAATCAAAGGCCTAAAATTTGCTTTTTATATACGATCGAATTAGGACTCGAGACCACTTTCATTGAGTCCACTCAACATTGCGAATCAGTATGAGTAAAAATATCGATATGTTTGGAGTTCCGACATTTTTTTATTTACATATTATTATACATATTTTGCAAAAATACATGTGTAGTTGGGTCCAGTGGAATCTCAATAGGCAATTTGTGTTTCTAGGATGAGGTCTTCATTATGAGGGGTCTGATTGAAGAATATGAGCCATCCGATGGCCAAAATGACATCATAATGCGTGAAATTATCATCCTAGAGTGCTGTCTTGGGTGGCGATGAAATTTATACCAAAGGGACTGCAAAAGTGAGGCAATGTGTACCGATGAGTTTCGTGGCGATCCGATGTGCCATAAAATCATACGAGCACAAAATGTGCGACGATTTATTTAAGAAATAAAATAAAATATATATTTTACTATATACATACGCACTTACACTCATATGTTTCCCTCCCTCATATTTTTCTCTCTCTCTCTCTCTCATTAAATATCTTAAATGGGTCTAGATAGTGGGTTTTAGGTTTACTCGGTTTGCGAGGGCTACAGACCACGATAAACCTCGAAAATAGATCCATTGAACTCTTGGCGAGGTGGTTGTTGAATCTATGGTGCCCTTGTCATACTCAGGGATGCTTAGGGAGGTCGACATGTTGCTACAATCGATTAGGGTTGAGTGTTGGCGGTGGTTGAAGGGGAGTTACTAGTTTTACTATGCAGTCTCAGCCATCCTTGCCCCCACATCAGCTACTATAAGTACCTCATGCTATACAATATCAAAGGGATTGAAAACTAGTGGAATTCTTATATTTTCTAAATACATGATTACTCTCATATCAAGTAACTCCTCTCAAAGCTCTTAGTTTAGAATCACTGTAAATTAAATGCTAAATTTCTTACTATTCTCTTGTAATTCCTTGAAATCGTAAGAGATAAACATCGCAAGAAATCTTCATAGTAGACATTGACAAATCTTTGCTGAATCACTCTAAATCTTGTGCTATTTACATTATTTTCTTGTTTTACTCCTCATTTGCATTTCTAAGCTGAGTATTAGTAAGTACCTTTTGTTAATACAATGCATTAGTCTAATTTCGAGGTTGTCTAATTTTTTAGTCAACATTTTGGTGCTACAAGGAGGATCTCCTCTAAAAGCTCTCACCTTTCTTCACTTTTTCTCTTCTATAAACATCTATTCTAGCTATCACTATGTCAAATCCTAAAGATGAGGCGGAAGTCATCAAATTTAATGACCGTGAGACTAACAATAATACTTTAGCCAACACTGCCAGTCCCATCCCTGAGCTCACCAATGACATGTAGCAAAGCGTGCTTTAAGGCCTGACCAACTTGGGAACTCCAGCCCATGAAATACATGACCCGTGGACGAGGTTGGACACTCAAAAAACTATGAACTTTGTTCCACCATCCTCTCTATTGGTTGAACTATCTCCTCTCCAACTTGTTCTCCCCAATGCTTATGACCTCATGAACCCGCCGATGCCCCAGGTAGGATGGTGCTTAAAAACCTCAGACATGGATAATCATGCTCATCTAAGAAGACATGTGTGTGGGCCAAGTCATGTATTAACATGGATCTCGAGATGACCACGCGTAGGGAACCAAGACATCGTTGTTCTCCTTCAATAGAACAGTAGTTAGCTTTTAAAAGCCTCAAGGTAGCAAATGGAGTTTGAAACTTGAGGTTCGAGAATCTTAGTGGTGGTGGTCATGCCATTAGCGGAGAGCCAAAGGCCCTTTCGATGCACTACTGATCCCATAGAAGCAGCCAAGCCTAGATCAAGAAAAGCCTCAAGGTAGCAAATAGAGCTTGAAACTTGAGGAGTCCCACTCCAACCCATCATACCATCACATCACCTTTATCAATCTCCCTCTCCATAGTGATGCTAGCTGAGCCTATAGTCATTAGCTAGACTTTGTCTACTCTTTTCCTGCACTTTCATAGGACCGACATCCTATTGGTTCCTACATCTACAGCCAAGGAACATCCATTCTTCGGCCCAACTATGTGCAGACATCAAGACCAGGTTCGTCACCTCAAAGACCGATGTTATGATGGCTAATGAGCTAGATACATAAGAAAGGGGTCAACCGAGAGTTTTCGATCTTATGTGAATCAGTTCAACAAAGAATCCATTTAGGCTAGGGGTGCTGGGAAGAATAGCCTGGTTATGGCATCTGCTTGAGGGTCAAGTATAAGTCAAGAATATGGATGGAACTTCAAAAGCAGCCAGCTACATCCCAAACTAGTTTCCATCAATGGATGAACAACATTATGTGGATGGAAGACACTGACCTTTCTGTCTATGATAATTAAACTACCAGTCAAGCCAGTCCTTATGAAGCTACCAATCAACAAGGCAAAGTTTGGCAAAACAATACCAAATGACGATCAAAAATTGGCATATAATATAGGTTAGACACACTAACCATGCTACCCAAAATGGGGATTTGAAAACAATATATTTCTCAATTAAGGGCATGGAGCAATTTAAAAGACCGACCACCACCAAAGGTGGGAAAGTGAGGAACATCATGTTAATCGAAAATACTTCCAGTTCCATCAAATAAAACCACTCCACTAGTGATGGGTGCTTAAGGACGAGATTGAAAAACTAACCCAGGAAGGAATGCCTTTGGAGTTTGTTCGACGTCAAGTGGAACAAAGAACAACTCACAACAAACAGTCTACACCACCCCAGCAACCCAACAACTTGAAGCCATAACCGACATCTTGACCAAATGCAGCGGCCTACCTGTGGCCAGAAGAAGTAGAGGATTAAGTCCCTATATAAGAGAGAAGCGGGTTCAACTGACCAAATCTATTCTCTAGAGCACCAACCGGCTCTTCATGAAATTCCATCTTCAAGATGAATGAAGTCGATGAAATCCATGGCAATCAGTAGAAAGCTAGGGAGTGTTATGGGACCTCCCTCAAACAAGCCAAGAAAGTTGTACTTATGTTTCAACAGGAACTGACAACTATCAGCAATAAATCATTTGGGAGAACCTATGAGCCGATCAGCACTCAGGTTCGTACTAAGACCGCCCCCAACCCTAAACCGAGCATTAACATCAGCCGCTCTCTTTGTAGACAATGACCTACTGGACCGTCATGATACTTAGCAGCGTGTCACCTAAGAGAGTGCTCGAGCCGGACGGTGCTCACACTCATGTCAATGCCGTCCTTTCCCTTGAAGATACAACTATCAATGATGTATCATCCAAGAGTAACATTGTGCCCATCAACATTTCGGTTCGTGCCAGGACTACCCAAAGCAGCGAAGGTACAATAACTGTCCATGCGTCACCCAAGAGTACCCTCGAGCCTAGCAGCACTCTTGGTCATGCCAGGACTTTCTACCAAAATGAAGAGTAGGATGGAAAGACTCCTATATACCTGGCCACTCTCAAAAGGACTAAAGAACTCATCTCAACATGGAATGTGCAAGTCACTCCCTGTTGGCAAGTGGGGACATCCCACGCATTAACTCATACCCTCTCAATGCTGACATACTCATCCATAAGAGCCAGGGACAACCTCAACCTCTTGATTTAATCACAAACATCTATCCCAGCCAAGGATGTCATAGAGCACATGATTTACACGCTGGCCCAATACAACTTGGAGACAAGCCCAAATCTTGATGGCAACCTCCTCGCCCTCTACATAGGAGATTCAAATATTGAAGGTATGCTGACTAATCCATTGGAGTCGATGTCCATAGACTGTGCAAGTGATAGTAAAGTTTTTCAAATTGGCACAAGAACTCATCTAGAAGTAGGAGATAAGCTAGTTAAATTCATATTGTAGATCAAAGACGCCTTTGCTTGGAGGCATGCTAACATACCCGACATTGATTCCAGGATCGTTTTCCATGCAATCAACATTGAACTTAAAGCCACATTCGTTTGTCAAAAGCATTGGCTACTCAACCTACAAAGGTACCAAGCTCTCAAAGAAAAGGTAGAAAAGTTGTTTGACAATTGCTTCATCTGGGAGGTAGAATATCCAGTCTGGGTAGCTAACCTAGTGCTGGTCGAAAAGCCAAATGAGTCTAGTAGAATTTACATCAACTCTCTGGCCTTAATAAAGCCTGTCCCTAAGACAGTTTTCATTGCCTTGCATCAATCAGCTAGTACATGTGACCAGTGGACATGAGCTCCTTACCTTCATGGATGGTTATTCTAGGTATAATCAAATCGCCATGCATGGTCCGAATCAAGCGCACACATCATTCATCACAAAATGTTAGCATGTATTGCTATCATGCCATGCCGTTTGGTTTAGGGAATGCAAGGGCCACATACGCATAGCTTGTTAATTGTATGTTCTTAGGGCATATCGGTCGGTCTATGCAAGTGTATATGGATGAACTGGTAAACTATGAGAAGGCCGAGAGGCATATACAAAACCTGGTCGAGACATTCAACATATTATGCCAATATAAAATAAAGCTAAACCCGATAAAAAATGGTCTTTTTCCATCTGGCCTAAAAAATTCCTCAATTATGTTGTGAGAATAAAGGGAATCAAAGCTAACTTTGTCAAAATCCAAGCCATCCAAGATTTGCAATTCCTGAGAATTGTGAAACAAGTACAAAGCATGAACGGGATAGTCATTGCTTTGAGCCAGTTTGTTTCTAAAGCAACCGATCAATGATGAATTTTCTTCTATCCCATCAAGAAGGGAAAGTCATTTACTTGGAATGACGAATGCAATAAAGAATTTGAAGAACTAAAACAGTACTTAGCAACACCCCTGTACTGTCCAAGCCTATCGACAGTGAGGATCTATACATTTACCTTGCAGTGTCTGACCATAGATTAAGTGTTGCATTGATCAGAGAATATAAGAAGATTCAACGGTCGATCTATTATGTTAGCAAAAGGTTGTCAGGTCCCAAAATAAGATACGCACGGTTAGAGAAGCTTGCTTTCTGCCTGCTCATTGCAGCCGGAAACTCTGTCCATAATTTCAAGCTCATTTCATCGAAGAATTGACCAATTAGCCATTGAAGCAAGTCCTTAACTAACCTGATATGGCACGCAGACTACTGAAGCTTTCCGTTGGACTTGGCAGCATTACATCTCATTTTAGCCTTCACTTCCACCAAGGGCCACACCTTCATAGATTTCATTATCGAATACTCAAACCCGAACAGTAGAAAAGAAAAGACCATAATCAATTAGCAAACTTGGTGTTTTTATGTGGCTGCGGCGTCGAATGAGTATGGGGCGAGGGTCGACATGGTCCTTCTCACTCTTGAAGGAAGTGAACTTTGTTTTGCGGTCCGCCTCACTTTCAAAAGCAACAAAAAACGAAGCCAGGTATGAAACTGTTTTGGCCAGCCTCAGGATAGAAAAAGAGTTACACATGGATACCATCCATGTATTTAGTGAATCATCATTGGTCGTCAATCAAATTGGCGAGCCCTTTGAAATACGGGGCAAGACCTTAGCCTTTTATGTTGTAGAGGCCAAGAAGATTGGGCACATTCACTGAGTTCAAGCTAGAATAAATACCTAAGAACATAACGCCAAGGTCGATCAGTTGGCCAAGGCAGCAAACAACCTAGAAGAAGCCACTCTTAGATCCCATTGTAGCTTTAAAGCACCCCTTGCTATAAGCTAGGGGATTCAACTATGGAGATTAATGCGCCATTCATGGTCGACTAGATGGTGCCCCTAATCAAGTGAAAAACAAGTGAAAAACTCTCAATTGACCATAAAGAAGGCAGGAAGATTCTCTTTCAATCTCCCCATTAAATGATCATGGATGGGAAACTCTTCAAACTGGGGTACTCCATAACAATTCAGCGGTGCATATTTGAGATGAAGCCAGCTAAGTCTTGAAAGTGCTGCATGAAGGTTTTTTTACGATCTTGCCAGGGGACAAAGCTTAAAAAAGAAGGTCGCCTGACAAGGCTATTACTAGCCTATTATGATTAGAGGTTCAATGGACTACATCAAGAAGATCGACCAATGTCAATGGTTCGTTAAAATCCTTAGAGCCTGTCCTACCCTCCTTACCCCTACGCCTTCATATGATCATCCAACACATAAGAATTGAGTAAATAGGAAGCTTCCAAATGCCAATGGAGGATACAATAATGCCAAAGTCGTCCTTGACCACTTCACCAAATGGGTTGAGCATAAGCCCCTCTGTAACAACCCGTAGAATAAACATTAGTAAATAAATAATTAATAAGAGTCAAAAATGTAATTTGAGCAAACATCAGCATTTGACCACATAACTTGCACCATTGTATTTGTGATGATTTTTCATATTTTGAGTTTTGCGATCGGAGCTCAAACGAAGAACTTATTAGCTTTTGCAGTTTTCGAAGCGGAAATAATTTAAAATGAGAAAAAGGAAATAAATAATATCAATAGCTTAGACCTCACTGGTCGACCACCTTACTTAGGGCGGTTGATCGTTAGCAGTCGACCGCATATAGAGGGTGATCGACTAGTGGTGAAGGTGGCGGCAAGGGTTGAACCTTGGACGAACGGCCCAGATTTTATTATTTAAATCCAACGGATGCGATTGATTTGAGCGCCTATAAATAGAGGCATACCTCCTTACTTTTCTTCTCATATTTTCTGATCAAAGCAGTAGAGCTCTGCCATTTTTCCATCTTCTCTATTTCTATTAATTATAAAATATTATATTATATGTGTATAAATTAGAGAAGGGCAAAAAAATGAAAGAGTAGAAGAGAAGAAGTGATTCGATACTATGGAAAAAGGTAAATTTCATAATTATAAATCTATATTCTCCTAATCCCAAATCACTTTTAGATATGTAATTCTAATAGTATGTATTTAGCTTTTGGTATATATTCTTTTCGGTTGGAAAGGCAAAAGGAGTCGATTAAAGAGACAGATTTGAGTTTGAGAGATTTGGAAAGCTTTTAAGGTGAATGAGAAATTATATGATTTATTTATAACATTGACATTTATATCGTTGAATTTTATTTAATTATTATGCCCATATAAGATCTGATGAGTTGCAGGCCTAAAATGAACTTATATAAATATTGCCTACTTATTCTATGAGTTAGGTAATTGGAATATAAATGATATTTACACCCTAATATGGAAATCTGGAATCAGACCCTAAATTTGTTAAAGTAGAATGTTGATAAGATTGTAAGACTTATTCCATATTTGTTATAACTATGTTGTAAATTTTTAGTATTAATTTAGATTGCCCTAATTTGGCTTGAAATGTGAATTTCTATGCTATAATTTATTGAAAGCAGCATGGGCACAATTTAATTATATTTATTTCCATGTAATTTTCATAAGTTATCTAATTCCATAAATATATAAAAAGCATGTCGAAATAATAAGGAATATGCTACAAATGAAAAATATGTATAGAGTACAGAGGTTCTTCCATAAAGTTTGCACCATCTATTTCAATGAAAAAAGAGACGATTCCATGTAATTTCAAACGAAGCAAAGGTCTCACTTTTGGTTAATATATGAAAAGTTACAACGATAATCCTCTTTGGAAGGATAGCTATTAAGAATCAGTATTAGAAATAGGAATATATATATATATATATATATGTATGTATATGTATACGTGTGTGTGTGTGTGCGCGCGCGCGCGTTTATGTGTGTACATGCAAATATATACACTAATAATCACGTCCACCGAAATACACACATATACATATGTTTATATAGCATTATATATGTTGATATTCACATTAGTTATAATTAGGACATATGATTATAAAGAGCATAGTAAATTATAGGATTAGGAGATGTAGATGGAAAGAATAGCCGTAAAATTAATATTGTAATAAATGTGCAGTTAATAAAGGGTTACATGAATTAAATGGAAACATAAATGTGTTTAATATAATTGGTTAAAGGATTTAATATGGAATTTATGGGAAAATAAATTATGCATAATAGGTTGAATTAGAACAAATAAATAAATGTTAATAAATATTATTCAATTAGAATAATTATAACCATTTATTGTGGATAGTTTACATTTATGGAATATAGTAAATAAGCATATAAGGTCAGAAATAAATCTGGAAGGTAGTATAATTTTCATAGAGGGAAATTTTAAGGCCTTAATCATATGCTTAGGATATACATGAATTAATGGGCTTAGCCCAATATTTAGGCTTCGGATAATTGGGTTGGCTCAGAATGGGTTAGAATGAGAGGTCAACATAGTTACACAACAGAAGTCCACTCCTTAACTAGAGGCTACCAGCAATTGTGTGTACTTACTACTGATGTGGGACATCTCTAACCACATGACCCTTAAGGAAGGGATATGCATTTGCGTATAGGTAAGGGAATATATACCAAGGGTTCGCCTCAGACTTAAGTATTAAATGACCCAGTACCTTTATAGAAATAAGGTCTGCTTTATTTTTCAATAAGAGGTATTAAGTAACTGAAACGCATATTTTCCTTGACTTGCATTAGGTTTGTCTAAATGGTAGTTCGGTTGTGGGAGCTAAATGGTAGTTTGGTTATGAAAGGTCGGCAGGCTATGTCAGCATTGTTGTTGAACTGGTATTTAGTAGTACATCTGGCATATAGGCTAAACCACCAATGGTCCCTAATGGTCGGTATTAAATGCTTGGGTTATGCGCTAACGGATTTTGCTTCTTACTAGTGTAGAATGTATATGCGATATGCACAAACCTCAAAGTTTAATTAGTTAGTTGTTTGATTCTCGGAGGTGGATTAGTTAACCTGTAACATCCTCTATTTTGAGATCCGAAACTAAGCTTTATAGATGCCACAATTATCTATAGTATTAATTTCCGGTGATAAAATGCGTAATGTTAATTGTGCCAATAACATCAGAGCACAAGAATATGAAATATTTTAAATATAATTTCAAACAAAATTTCACATTCCACTTCAAAGATGATATTTCACATTCATCACATAATCTTAAACATTACCCAAGTTCAGATAAAAATAGTTATTAAAAATAGTCCAAGAGCGACATATAAAGATGTCCCCTTTGTTGTCAGAGTTACTAACAAATAGTTATAACATCCGTCTTTACATACACATCAACAAAATAACTTCCACCAACAGAGCAATAATATATAAAGATAGACTCCTAAATACCTAGCTTTTCCTCCTGCATGTCTTCAGAAGATTTATTTGCCAAAACCTACTTAACTTGAAAAGCCATCACTCCCGACCAACTCAAATCAAATTTTGAGCACTCCAGAGTTTAAGGAGAAAAAATATAAACTTCGAGTTAGACAGAAAGCTCGGTGTGAATAATAATATGCCATCTCGGTTTATATATATTCAATGAGACTGCGCCGTTGAGCAGAATACGTTTTCCCTTGACCAATATCTCTTTCAAAATATATCTTTTACAAAATAATTCATACAACCACAATTGTTAAAATAGACAATATAAACAATAATGTGCATGCATGCAACATGGGTAATCATGACCAATCTATATAAGTCAATGGATTATTTGTCCCAACTTCATAGCTTTCTCAGGGTAACTACAAACCTATGGCTTCAAATTCTCTAACATACTATTAGAAGACAACTAGACGGTCTGTCTGAAACTTTCTATTCCTATAGTCACTCTGTGTAACGTCCCGAAAATTTTCGACTTTCGAAAATACGACATCGACACTCACTTTATCGACTGCCGAGAAATCAAAGGCCGAAAACCCGGAATGTTATGGGTTTTAAAAAAATTTTAAGAAAAGAAAAAGAGAGAAGATAGAGAAGATAGAAAATAGAGGGAAAAGAAGATAGACAATTTTTAGAAAACAGAAGACAGAAAAGAAAATAGAGAATTTGAAAAACAGAAGATAGAAGCATTTTTAAAGTAGAACGGGATAGAAAGGAAACAACAGAACAACAACAGAATCTCACAATTCGCAGCGGAACAACATATAATAATAAATGAATAATCTTTAAACAAAGAACTATATCAGTTATTACATTACATCACATCATTACATCATATCATCAGAGTGTACAACAACATACAACATCAACAAACAGTGCAGCGGAAAAAGAAATACTATATACTAGTAATACGCCATGCCATCCAGCTTGCCTCCAGCAACTCCAGAATATCCAGAATATCCTGATAAACCTAACTCTTAACTGCCCGTGTGGAAATTGGTGGGCACCCAGAGTTTAGGAAGGAAAACAATAAACTCCAAGTCAGTCATGTGACTGGTGTGAGAACTCAAAATAGTTTATTTATCTTTAAAATCAAAATAGAAGAATATTTTTAAATCAATTCGCAATGCTTTTAAAAATGAGACTACCATAAGGCCTCCCGCACACACACACAATGCAAACGCAGAATCGGAGGAGATTTCTCCTTATGATAGTCAAAGATGCTTGATACGCATTTAAAATAATATTTGATATTATTATTAGTGCATAGTGTAGGAAAAATTCATTTCGAAAGTAGAATATAAATCTTAGCCAACATACGACCATTATCGTATGCCTACTATAGCTACTATCCAAACAGTGGTGACCACCATAAGTGAATAGCAGGTTCTACAACTAATACCGTACAAGTTTCGTATTGGGAATTGGATTTCCAACAAATGGTCAGGCTAAGGAACTTCCTACTGCCACATGGGATCGCCTCTGGCTGGACGTCCCGAGAACTTAACCAGCTCTCTGCCAACACAAGGCCGGGTTACCTTTATCACTAGGTAACTACTACACGAATATGGCATCCCCCGGTCCCATCGGACCTTTAACCGAGCGCTCGTCACCAACAACACCACACAGAAAAAGATATAGTGTATCAACATGAGTAAGTATCTGGGCTCCATACCATGATACCACCCTTTCCAGAAGGAAATGCACATACCCTAAAGGGAGCTACCCCTCATAACCTTGCCGCATCATTCCTGTTTTGACCATTACCGGGATGTGAGGCTCGACGAATTCACGTCCACAAAAACATACTTTATACAAAAGCCATGCTTTGGGTCAACAAATGATCAATACAATGATCACTAAGATAGACGATCAAATAAATGATCCTATCACAAATAATCAACACAATGATCATTTCAGCATCACTCAGCATGTCACATTACCAAATTGGGAATATATCGCTGGTAACTTCAACTATATAACCTCTGAGCTCGTACGTCTCAAAGAAGGGTGTTAAGCAAAGAATAAATTCTCCGCCACCAACAGAAATATATTTGAATGAAATCGGCTTTATATCTCAACTTGTAATGTCAGACATACAATCCATACAAGTCTGTTCTGGGTTCGAACAAAACCGAAGGCACTTCTTACGAAGCCCTTGCAATACGGGTATTCACAATCCCGATCGAATTTCCCATCACTTAGGAGATCTCAATACCAGGAGCTACCCAGTGCAGAGACAATCGATAGGTCATCCTATCGCTTTCGCAAATACTCGGTCTTCAACACCGATCTTCAAATGCAATTCATAACGACGTATCACATATTCGGAATGGGTTATACGACCCCATGGTCCTTTCCCGGTTAACCCGAATAGTGAGCGCTTATTCAAAAATAAGTGTGCATTCAATTTCAAACAAATCACATCAAATACCCATTCAAAGGGAAATATTGATAGTCGGTTATTGAACTATCAATTGATATGCATACATCACCAGATTCCAAATAATTTTCCAAATTATTTACTTTCCAAAATATCTTTACAAGATATATAATTTTCACACTTCAAAAATAAATCAATATTTATTTTTAACAAATTCCATTTTCATTTATAGATTCCATAATGAATTTATATTTCAAAATATTCATGCATATATGATTTCAATTTTTCATTTCCAATTTATCTTCAAAAAGATAAATTCAAAATATTCACTTCATATTGGAAAATATTTCCATACTTATTAAAAATAAGTAATTCAAATCTTTTATTTTCAACCTTGGAAAATATTCAATATACTTAAATCGAATTAAGTATATATTTCATTCTTTAAGGAAATCATTCACTTAAACATATTTATTTGGGCCAAAACGAATGTTGCGTAAAACATCGTTACGACAACCCAAAATCACTAGTATAGGGATTCGAATTTAAAATAGATATATAAATCCCAATACTATTAAAAACATTTCCTTTCGGAAATCATTTACTATAACAACAGTGTTATAGTCCACCATTTCCTTTTATTTCTCGAAAACGTCTATTTCAACAATAAATGTTGAAATCTATGATTTCGAATCTCAACACAATTAAAACATCGTTAAATCGTTTTAATTCTATTTAAAACATTCACATTCAATACATTTTCTTTAACGTATTATTCACTATTCAAAAACGTGAATATACTTCATTAACAAATTTCATCCTTTCTATTCATTTTATTTTAAAGGATTATTCACTGTCTAAAAACGTGAATATAACTCCATTTATAAGTTATAACAATTAACTTATCAAAATAAGTCGTTTGCGAATTTATAAAACAACGTTTATAAATTCCATTTCCATTTATTTCATAACAACTTCCTTTATAAATCTTCTTTATTTACCTATTCGATTTATAATCTTAATTATAAACCAAAAGTCCAAATTATAAGTCAAACACTTATAATTTATTTATTTGCAAAAATCGTTCCTTTGAACTTTACAAATTTTATAAACCTATTGTTTATAAAATTCCATTTATAACTTCACCGTTATATAATTCTATAAATTTCATTCATTAATGAATTTCATTTTCACTTCATTCAAACACTTATAAAGACTCGTTTTATAATGTCAATATTTCGATTTATAAATATCCGTTTATAAATCTCTTAATATAAATCAATTAATATTGTTCTTTAAAACATCTTTTAATTTCCTTTATAATTTCATCATTTCGATTTATAAAATAATCAAATTTTATAAATCCTATATTTAAACTTTTATCATATATTCAAAAATCCAATCTAAATTATTTTATAAAATCATTAGTTCATATTTCTCAAAAATCGACTTTTAATCGTATTTCTAAAAATCAGTTTTTTTAACTATATTTCACAAAAACCATAATTTTTATAACTTTAAAAATTATAACGTTTATTTATTTAAAATGGATCAATTCCAAAAATATAGTATATTTTCAAAATCACTTTTAAAATCATTTTAAAATCCCAAAATCTGGGTCCAATGATGCTACACACCAAATAGTCAATCACGACTAACAACGATATCATATATCGATATGATAATCCATCAAATATCAAAATATCTGAAATAAAATAAATAATGTTGAGGAATCCAGTTGGATCCCTCCAACCTGTTTCCTGCATCCAAAAACATTAGCACAATACCAATTTCGCTCCAGTACGAAATTATCGCGGTATATGTTCTTATTAAATATTATCCGCTTACTAACGGCGTAATAGGGTCTCATCCGCTAAACAAAAAATGCGGGAAATCAACAACTGCAATATATACATATGCCAATATATATATATTGATATTATATATAATACCAATTTCACTGTTTATGAAATATTCGCGGTATATGTTTTTATTAAATAACATCCGCTTAATAACGGCGCATAATGTCTATTTTAACAATCAATATATACAATTCATCATTCATACATGCATTCAAATATTTTAAATCTAACTATTTAAAATAAAATCGAAATCTATTCGATTGAGTGAGAAATTCTCACCTTGGTTTTAATTTCCGTTTTAGCTTTTATTTCGAATAAAATTAAACGCGCGTTTAATTTTACCCGAAATTCTCACTAACTCCAAACGACTCCAAACCAACTCCATCGCGTAGTGCTCGTCCATACGATTCCAACGCAACTGAGTTTGCATTTTTTCGACCTCGTATGAAAAAGTTATGAATTTATGAAGTTCGTACACGATTTATATACACAATTTATAACATAACTTTAAAATTTTAACCTCCAACTAATCCTAGCCCTTGGATCCAAATCCTATGCCTCTCCTTCATCTTCCCCCTTCACGTTATCATCTCCAGTAAAAGCATATTGAGGCCGAACAAACATAAACCCATTACAAGAATTAGGGTTTCATATTGCATCCGATTCAAGCGACATGAATACGATCAAGCACCCCCAAATCGAAGCCACTCACCTCCACTACACTCGGCCCCATCCCCAGCAAGCTCGGCTGCACAAAACGCCTAGAAAGGCGTGCGAAAACTGATGGGAACGGCCCATCCTTGCTCCCTCTACGCAACTCCAGACTCGATCATATCCGTATGGATTTCAAGCTCTCTTCATGCTCTACCTTTTTCGTGTTGAACACTTCTTCTAATTCCTTGTAGATTGGGAGAGATTGAGAGATGAAGGAGATGGATTTCTGGCCATTCAGTTTTAGGGCCGGCTACATGAATGAATTAGGGTTTGGAATGATATTTTATCAAATTTATGAAGAGAGAGGTGTATTTATAGAGTTTCGTTCGACACTATTCACCCGGAAATTCCGAACTCCGATTTAGACGCCGTAACCAGCGTACCTAGGGTTTATCCCGCGTTCCGGACACAATGGAACAGGTTTCGGAAGCTAATTCGGAAGTATGTGCGAGTTATGGCTGAAAACATTCAATTTAAATTAAACCGATTTAAACCGATTTCTAGGCGTTTTAATTTGTACCGGACAAACGGTAAATCCAAATGACTTGAAATTTGAAACCTTACAAAAATATCACATTACGGATCCGATGAAACTGGTTTCGTCGAAATCCGAGACTTTTTGAAAAATGGCTATTTTGACTCGCCAAATTTAAATTAAAAATAATTAGATGCGTTTCGAGCTGCCACGATCAAACGATAACTCCGATTGACACGAAAATTGAAATCCGGTAATAACTAACTATTACGGATCCAATGAAACTGGTTTCGTTCAATTCTGAGACTGTTCAAAAATTGACTATTTTTACTAGTCGATTTTAATATTAAAATATTCAATTTTCACAAATTAACTTTTAATTCGATTTTAAAAGTTCTAAAATATTTCTATAACTCCAGTATGATTAAATAAAATTTTCCAAATTATTTTCAATCATATTTAACTCAATTTTCAATTATTTCCATAATTTCACATATTAAATTATCGATTTAATTATTCAATTAAATCCAATAATTCAAATAAAAATTTATTTGACTTTTAAATTCACTTATTAATATTTAAAATTAATAAAATATTCAAATTTAAATTTATAAAAATTCTGGGTCGTTACAATCTTTCCCCCTTAAAAGAATTTCGTCCTCGAAATTACAAGTAAGAAAAGTTACAGAATCTATTAACTTTCCAAAATTTATAATTAAACTTATTACCATACTTTACTAAGTTTTCAAATCATACTTAGTTATCTTTCAAAAACAACTATATCATTTAACTTTCAATCTTTAAAACAAAGTTAAAGTTTTCAAAATTTTCCAAATTTTTCTAACGCCTTAAATTTTCGGAAAAATTCGCCATAGTCTCCTTTGCGCGGCTCGATCCGAAAAAAAAAATGACAGTATATATATCACAAATATACATCTCATCAAGTAATGAGGCATCCCGAAGGGAAAAAAGTGTAAAAGTACGATATTTAATCCGAGATATGTACCTTATATTTTATTAGCGAGCATATACGGCTAATATAGCGCTAAAGCGAACTCCAAATGCGAAGCAACGCGATCCGCACCTACTAAACTCAACAAACAACATGAGAACCATGCACCTATGCAAATAATCTCAATATACAACATATAGCAACATAACTATACATGTCACATAGCAAATGCAACTAAAGCAATATATATTCAACCATCAACCAATTACATCCATAACCAATCAATATTCATTTATATTCTCATTCATATTCAATGAATTTGGGTTTTCACTTTAAATCATATTTGATTTATTTACATTGGATTTTATCACATTCATTCTCAATTTTAATTAGTTTGCATTTACTAATTAAATCTAATTCACTTTCAATCCTATTCAAATTTATTTACTTTTAATTTGAATTCAATTTCATAGCTTTCAATTTCATTAACACTTAATGAATTACATACTATCAATCAACAATCATATACCAACCAATGTATATTAATTACAACCAAATTCCTTTACTTATATTCATTCATTTTTTTATTCAACTTCTAATAATATTAGATTTTAATGAATCAATACTTATATTCATTACTCCATTTCAATCATTCACATTCAATTGATTCACAATTCAATTCATTTATTCAATTCAATTACCAAAGTTGAATTTCATTCACATAACTTAAGTTCACATTCATTTTAATCCACTTGATTATTTACTTCGATACCAATATCAACTTAATTCAATATCTCTTAAGTTATATTCCATTTAACTTTAAATTCACTTTTATTTACAACTCATATTCATAAATATATTCATATAGTTTCACTTCTCATATATATAAGTTTATTTCACAATTGTAAATCACTTTAATTATAATTCATACTTATAACTCTTTTACTTATACAATTATTCTTTTATTTAGATTATTCAAACAACCTAACAATCAACTTACATACACTTTAATAATTCTGAAAAATTATTTCTTTCATATAAAAATATAATCAAGGCAAAATTATTCCATTTACCCAATTTAAAATCAATATTATGTCGAATTGTTCTATTCAAGTGTTTAGAAACCCCTTCGGCATAGTCT
Organism: Allium cepa; assembly: GCA_030765085.1. Classification (NCBI taxonomy): domain Eukaryota; kingdom Viridiplantae; phylum Streptophyta; class Magnoliopsida; order Asparagales; family Amaryllidaceae; genus Allium; species Allium cepa. The sequence goes on from CM060929.1 coordinate 219,891,718, forward strand.
TGCGGACCACGCTGACGAAAGTTCATATGCCACTCAATAAACCAATCATCACAATATAAAACAATTTTATTCACTAACAAATACGCTCTCATAGCTATTATTACACTCAAACTCAATCTAGAGTACTACTGACTCTATCTCTAATGAGTAATACCCAACAGAACCATGGTTGTCGCTTAACCATCAGAGCTCTGATACCAAATGTAACATCCCGAAAATTTTCGACTTTCGAAAATACGACATCGACACTCACTTTATCGACTGCCGAGAAATCAAAGGCCGAAAACCCGGAATGTTATGGGTTTTAAAAAAATTTTAAGAAAAGAAAAAGAGAGAAGATAGAGAAGATAGAAAATAGAGGGAAAAGAAGATAGACAATTTTTAGAAAACAGAAGACAGAAAAGAAAATAGAGAATTTGAAAAACAGAAGATAGAAGCATTTTTAAAGTAGAACGGGATAGAAAGGAAACAACAGAACAACAACAGAATCTCACAATTCGCAGCGGAACAACATATAATAATAAATGAATAATCTTTAAACAAAGAACTATATCAGTTATTACATTACATCACATCATTACATCATATCATCAGAGTGTACAACAACATACAACATCAACAAACAGTGCAGCGGAAAAAGAAATACTATATACTAGTAATACGCCATGCCATCCAGCTTGCCTCCAGCAACTCCAGAATATCCAGAATATCCTGATAAACCTAACTCTTAACTGCCCGTGTGGAAATTGGTGGGCACCCAGAGTTTAGGAAGGAAAACAATAAACTCCAAGTCAGTCATGTGACTGGTGTGAGAACTCAAAATAGTTTATTTATCTTTAAAATCAAAATAGAAGAATATTTTTAAATCAATTCGCAATGCTTTTAAAAATGAGACTACCATAAGGCCTCCCGCACACACACACAATGCAAACGCAGAATCGGAGGAGATTTCTCCTTATGATAGTCAAAGATGCTTGATACGCATTTAAAATAATATTTGATATTATTATTAGTGCATAGTGTAGGAAAAATTCATTTCGAAAGTAGAATATAAATCTTAGCCAACATACGACCATTATCGTATGCCTACTATAGCTACTATCCAAACAGTGGTGACCACCATAAGTAAATAGCAGGTTCTACAACTAATACCGTACAAGTTTCGTATTGGGAATTGGATTTCCAACAAATGGTCAGGCTAAGGAACTTCCTACTGCCACATGGGATCGCCTCTGGCTGGACGTCCCGAGAACTTAACCAGCTCTCTGCCAACACAAGGCCGGGTTACCTTTATCACTAGGTAACTACTACACGAATATGGCATCCCCCGGTCCCATCGGACCTTTAACCGAGCGCTCGTCACCAACAACACCACACAGAAAAAGATATAGTGTATCAACATGAGTAAGTATCTGGGCTCCATACCATGATACCACCCTTTCCAGAAGGAAATGCACATACCCTAAAGGGAGCTACCCCTCATAACCTTGCCGCATCATTCCTGTTTTGACCATTACCGGGATGTGAGGCTCGACGAATTCACGTCCACAAAAACATACTTTATACAAAAGCCATGCTTTGGGTCAACAAATGATCAATACAATGATCACTAAGATAGACGATCAAATAAATGATCCTATCACAAATAATCAACACAATGATCATTTCAGCATCACTCAGCATGTCACATTACCAAATTGGGAATATATCGCTGGTAACTTCAACTATATAACCTCTGAGCTCGTACGTCTCAAAGAAGGGTGTTAAGCAAAGAATAAATTCTCCGCCACCAACAGAAATATATTTGAATGAAATCGGCTTTATATCTCAACTTGTAATGTCAGACATACAATCCATACAAGTCTGTTCTGGGTTCGAACAAAACCGAAGGCACTTCTTACGAAGCCCTTGCAATACGGGTATTCACAATCCCGATCGAATTTCCCATCACTTAGGAGATCTCAATACCAGGAGCTACCCAGTGCAGAGACAATCGATAGGTCATCCTATCGCTTTCGCAAATACTCGGTCTTCAACACCGATCTTCAAATGCAATTCATAACGACGTATCACATATTCGGAATGGGTTATACGACCCCATGGTCCTTTCCCGGTTAACCCGAATAGTGAGCGCTTATTCAAAAATAAGTGTGCATTCAATTTCAAACAAATCACATCAAATACCCATTCAAAGGGAAATATTGATAGTCGGTTATTGAACTATCAATTGATATGCATACATCACCAGATTCCAAATAATTTTCCAAATTATTTACTTTCCAAAATATCTTTACAAGATATATAATTTTCACACTTCAAAAATAAATCAATATTTATTTTTAACAAATTCCATTTTCATTTATAGATTCCATAATGAATTTATATTTCAAAATATTCATGCATATATGATTTCAATTTTTCATTTCCAATTTATCTTCAAAAAGATAAATTCAAAATATTCACTTCATATTGGAAAATATTTCCATACTTATTAAAAATAAGTAATTCAAATCTTTTATTTTCAACCTTGGAAAATATTCAATATACTTAAATCGAATTAAGTATATATTTCATTCTTTAAGGAAATCATTCACTTAAACATATTTATTTGGGCCAAAACGAATGTTGCGTAAAACATCGTTACGACAACCCAAAATCACTAGTATAGGGATTCGAATTTAAAATAGATATATAAATCCCAATACTATTAAAAACATTTCCTTTCGGAAATCATTTACTATAACAACAGTGTTATAGTCCACCATTTCCTTTTATTTCTCGAAAACGTCTATTTCAACAATAAATGTTGAAATCTATGATTTCGAATCTCAACACAATTAAAACATCGTTAAATCGTTTTAATTCTATTTAAAACATTCACATTCAATACATTTTCTTTAACGTATTATTCACTATTCAAAAACGTGAATATACTTCATTAACAAATTTCATCCTTTCTATTCATTTTATTTTAAAGGATTATTCACTGTCTAACAACGTGAATATAACTCCATTTATAAGTTATAACAATTAACTTATCAAAATAAGTCGTTTGCGAATTTATAAAACAACGTTTATAAATTCCATTTCCATTTATTTCATAACAACTTCCTTTATAAATCTTCTTTATTTACCTATTCGATTTATAATCTTAATTATAAACCAAAAGTCCAAATTATAAGTCAAACACTTATAATTTATTTATTTGCAAAAATCGTTCCTTTGAACTTTACAAATTTTATAAACCTATTGTTTATAAAATTCCATTTATAACTTCACCGTTATATAATTCTATAAATTTCATTCATTAATGAATTTCATTTTCACTTCATTCAAACACTTATAAAGACTCGTTTTATAATGTCAATATTTCGATTTATAAATATCCGTTTATAAATCTCTTAATATAAATCAATTAATATTGTTCTTTAAAACATCTTTTAATTTCCTTTATAATTTCATCATTTCGATTTATAAAATAATCAAATTTTATAAATCCTATATTTAAACTTTTATCATATATTCAAAAATCCAATCTAAATTATTTTATAAAATCATTAGTTCATATTTCTCAAAAATCGACTTTTAATCGTATTTCTAAAAATCAGTTTTTTTAACTATATTTCACAAAAACCATAATTTTTATAACTTTAAAAATTATAACGTTTATTTATTTAAAATGGATCAATTCCAAAAATATAGTATATTTTCAAAATCACTTTTAAAATCATTTTAAAATCCCAAAATCTGGGTCCAATGATGCTACACACCAAATAGTCAATCACGACTAACAACGATATCATATATCGATATGATAATCCATCAAATATCAAAATATCTGAAATAAAATAAATAATGTTGAGGAATCCAGTTGGATCCCTCCAACCTGTTTCCTGCATCCAAAAACATTAGCACAATACCAATTTCGCTCCAGTACGAAATTATCGCGGTATATGTTCTTATTAAATATTATCCGCTTACTAACGGCGTAATAGGGTCTCATCCGCTAAACAAAAAATGCGGGAAATCAACAACTGCAATATATACATATGCCAATATATATATATATTGATATTATATATAATACCAATTTCACTGTTTATGAAATATTCGCGGTATATGTTTTTATTAAATAACATCCGCTTAATAACGGCGCATAATGTCTATTTTAACAATCAATATATACAATTCATCATTCATACATGCATTCAAATATTTTAAATCTAACTATTTAAAATAAAATCGAAATCTATTCGATTGAGTGAGAAATTCTCACCTTGGTTTTAATTTCCGTTTTAGCTTTTATTTCGAATAAAATTAAACGCGCGTTTAATTTTACCCGAAATTCTCACTAACTCCAAACGACTCCAAACCAACTCCATCGCGTAGTGCTCGTCCATACGATTCCAACGCAACTGAGTTTGCATTTTTTCGACCTCGTATGAAAAAGTTATGAATTTATGAAGTTCGTACACGATTTATATACACAATTTATAACATAACTTTAAAATTTTAACCTCCAACTAATCCTAGCCCTTGGATCCAAATCCTATGCCTCTCCTTCATCTTCCCCCTTCACGTTATCATCTCCAGTAAAAGCATATTGAGGCCGAACAAACATAAACCCATTACAAGAATTAGGGTTTCATATTGCATCCGATTCAAGCGACATGAATACGATCAAGCACCCCCAAATCGAAGCCACTCACCTCCACTACACTCGGCCCCATCCCCAGCAAGCTCGGCTGCACAAAACGCCTAGAAAGGCGTGCGAAAACTGATGGGAACGGCCCATCCTTGCTCCCTCTACGCAACTCCAGACTCGATCATATCCGTATGGATTTCAAGCTCTCTTCATGCTCTACCTTTTTCGTGTTGAACACTTCTTCTAATTCCTTGTAGATTGGGAGAGATTGAGAGATGAAGGAGATGGATTTCTGGCCATTCAGTTTTAGGGCCGGCTACATGAATGAATTAGGGTTTGGAATGATATTTTATCAAATTTATGAAGAGAGAGGTGTATTCATAGAGTTTCGTTCGACACTATTCACCCGGAAATTCCGAACTCCGATTTAGACGCCGTAACCAGCGTACCTAGGGTTTATCCCGCGTTCCGGACACAATGGAACAGGTTTCGGAAGCTAATTCGGAAGTATGTGCGAGTTATGGCTGAAAACATTCAATTTAAATTAAACCGATTTAAACCGATTTCTAGGCGTTTTAATTTGTACCGGACAAACGGTAAATCCAAATGACTTGAAATTTGAAACCTTACAAAAATATCACATTACGGATCCGATGAAACTGGTTTCGTCGAAATCCGAGACTTTTTGAAAAATGGCTATTTTGACTCGCCAAATTTAAATTAAAAATAATTAGATGCGTTTCGAGCTGCCACGATCAAACGATAACTCCGATTGACACGAAAATTGAAATCCGGTAATAACTAACTATTACGGATCCAATGAAACTGGTTTCGTTCAATTCTGAGACTGTTCAAAAATTGACTATTTTTACTAGTCGATTTTAATATTAAAATATTCAATTTTCACAAATTAACTTTTAATTCGATTTTAAAAGTTCTAAAATATTTCTATAACTCCAGTATGATTATATAAAATTTTCCAAATTATTTTCAATCATATTTAACTCAATTTTCAATTATTTCCATAATTTCACATATTAAATTATCGATTTAATTATTCAATTAAATCCAATAATTCAAATAAAAATTTATTTGACTTATAAATTCACTTATTAATATTTAAAATTAATAAAATATTCAAATTTAAATTTATAAAAATTCTGGGTCGTTACACTCTGGTCCTAATGGTTTTGCAGGCTTATCAATAAGCTATCTCATCTTTGTGTATTCCTTTCTATGCGTAAACCTACTTTTAGTCTTACCCATGGCAAAGCCCTATGCATTGTAATTTTGGACTTAAATCAGCTAGGGGCTAACAGCTAAAGTTTATGGCGCTACCCTACACCAGTCTCATCTAGTTCTCTAATCTTCGAGTCAATTCATCCTATCACTATTTATCTAAAGGTGATAGGAACAATAATCTCCTTAGTAAAATTTTAGGATAAATACCCATTTTATATCCTTGAAAACGTACTTTCCTTATAATGATTTAACTCTTAAAATCATATTTAATACAAGGAAATTTTTATCCCTTTACTTTATCCAAAATATTTATGCCATGCTATATGCTTTTATAAAATTATATTGATGAGTCTTGAAACCACTTGGATGTTATCTCACTTTGAAACCATAGGCTATAGAGCATAAGACAATATAAAACCTCTATACTGATGTAACATGGCAAGGATATAGTAGATGAGGGTCTTCACCATGTTAAAATCTTTTATTGGTAAAACATAAGGCTACATAGTCATTCATTGCACATCATAGTATGGAGTTTCATCGATTTGGAAAGTATAAATGTTTTAAACTTAAGACTAAGGGGTGGTGACCTTGATGTGTCTTCGACATTAATGCCTTAAAGGAAGCAAATGGCATCATTAGAGTCGAGGTGATAATAGGCGACAACATAGTTTTCTTCGAAACCAGGTGTTAAGGGTTAAAAACGACAAAGAATAAAGTCAAGATGATAAAGTTCGACACTATATAGCCGGTAAGAAAAGTGACATCATTAGAGCCAAAGAGATTACTTCGAAAATATTGGGTCGTTGACACTATTGAAAATAGACGGTGTCAAAGCGTTTTGGTATGTAAAACAAGCGGTATCATCCACATTGAAGACCATGGCATCGAGAGTGTACTTGCCAACTTTGACTCCAACCCTCCTGATTCTATTCCATATCGTATAGGATGACATTCTATGCATTCTTTAAGGTCAGTGACCTATAAAAGTGACATCAAGGACTTTGACGACACTAGCTATGGCATGGCAATGTCATAAATAACCAAAAAACTACTATTTTGCTATTAAAAGTAATTTCTTTCCACAAACTCCTTTTATTTGTCAAAATCCTATTGGATAACAACTTCCTTTATCAAAATCTTTATCAAAAAATGGCCTTTGATCAGAAATTTCATTTCCAAAACAATTTGCAAACTAAACTTTTATATCGATATTTTAATATAATAATTAAGCCTTTCTAGATTAAATAATTCACAATAAATCTTAAACATTAGGGAAGATCCCCAAAAATCATAATAAACCTAATTTATTATCTTCTTTAACATATAATCTGGGGACAAAAATTCTATTAATTATTTTTAACAATTAAAACCCAAAATACACCATTTTCTCTTTTTAGAAAATTCACCAAATATACTCATTACATCAAAAATTACAAAATTGAAAAATCACTTCCAAAA